>OY288255.1:12940838-14295838 GCA_958450325.1 Agrostemma githago | reverse complement strand
ATGATTGCTTTCCCCAAAACTCAGGTAATGCTTTCGATTTGCAACTTTACCCTGTCGTCTCTGCTCACAATTCTGCATCTTCTCCTTCAACTTCCTGATTGTTGTAACACATCAAACAATAAAAAGGGTATCAATCAATCAAATAAAAAATAATTAAAACAATTTCAAATTGTAATTGAAAATTACATGGATTAGTAAACAATAATTTTCTCTTATGGAGATTCAATACATGATAGAGTGATAAGGGAGAAAGGTGACGATGATGAGAATTGTGATGCTATATTTATAGTCACCACTATGTTGTATACAAAGAGGGGAAACTGAATTGAGAAGTCAAAAGTGTATTGAGAAAAGGCTAAATAATTGAAGGAGTAATACATTTGATGAGTTTCAATGTGGGTTGAGAATTGGTGTGCATTGGGTGTGTTGTACAGTTCATTAACTTCATTGGGACTGAAAAATTTGAAGACCATTTACTAATTAGCCTTAAATCCCGTTGAAAATTGAGTTTTTTTTCTTCAAGTGTGAACACACAGGGATTGCATGCCTCATAATGCTTCATTTAGTCCTCTAAATAAGATGATTAAGGAGGCTTAGTTAGATCAATGCTTGATAAGGGTAGTGCCATGTCACTATCCTTGGTCCCTTCTTTAATAGAAAGAAGATACTGCCATTGACTCTTTTTTGAAACAATTCCGTTGCAAAAACCACAAAAGAAAATCGAAAAATCCTTAGCTAAGGGATTTTTTTGACAATATTGCTCTTAAAATAAATAATTACCGTTTTGGATCGGTTTAACTAATTAACTAAAACGTTGATTTATTTATTTTGAAAAGAAAAAAACTAGGTAAAGGCTTTTTTTAGTGCATCAAGGACGAAGTCTGTCCGGCCGTTTCTTTTGTGCAGACCATGACCATCCGATTCAATCTGGGTAGAAGTTAAGTAAAGGGTGAAGTAAGTGTAGCTATAGCAGATGAGAACGGTTCAGTCGTCATCAAAATTAAACTACTTTAGTACAACATCCCGACGGTGGGGGTGAGATTGAGTGTGGGACAATGACATGCAAACGAAACTATTGGACGATAATTAGTACTCCCTCCGTCCTTTATGTTTCTTCCTGTTTTCCTTTTTGGGTAGTCCTTTAAGTTTTTTCCTATTTCTATCTTTCCTTTTTTGTACACCCAATTTTACCCTTTTGTCCTTATTGGACCCACATTCATACCCTTTTGTACGCACCCATTACCAATATTTATCTATAAACAAATTATTTTCAAGGCCCACCATCCATTACTTTACTTCTTTTTATTCAATTCCTTGTTCTACGTGCAAAAAGAAATGAGAAAAAACTTAAAGGACGGAGGAAGTATATCGTAGTTAATATAATAGTAATTAGTATAGTCTCTTCATTTACCGTCATTATGAGTCGGTAATTAATATGGCGACCACATTCGTTGTACCTAGGTATTAAATCTGGTATTTATACCGGATTTGTAGAATAATATCGTCAAGGCATTATGTTTACTTACCGTAACAGTATCCTTCAAAAAAAAAACTTACAGTAACAGTAGATGGTAGACGTACAAACTTGAGAAATCAAAACGATCGGAATAAGAAACCAATAAATGGCAGATTTTTTGTACCTTGAATACCAACTTCATCAGAACTATAGCTAGAAACCCCATCAGATTCAACCCATCCTTCAACCACAGTTACATCAAAACCCTGAAAATTAAATTCATACTTGGATTTCACCCACAAGAATCTTTATAACTTCACAACCACTAAAACATACCTCTTCCGTCCCAATGAATTGTTTTCCTATTTTATATTGGGGCGTCTCAATGAATTATTTGTCTTTCTATTTTAGGGATGTGTTTTATATGTAATTTGACCTTTCTAATGAGTTTGACTCCACATGTCACTTCCTCATTGAATCTCTTCTCCTTTGTGTCAAAAGTGAAAACAAACAATTTATTAAAACGGAGGGAGTACATTTAAATCTAACAAATACAATACGGTCTCACAATAAAATATCATGACATGTCAAGTGTTTACAAATATGTAACCACAATTCCTATTTTAATGCTGGCAAAAAAAAAATCCTATTTTAAGACTGATTACTCTTAAGGGAGCGTTTCGAATCATTTTCATGAATCTAATTCTAGATATTGAATTATTGACATTCAATTTCATTTCCAATTCCAAAATGTTGTTTGGGTATCCATGAAATTGGAATTGGGTTGGGCGGAGCCGAGTCGAGGTGAAAAAAATTAATCCTTTGAATTTTTTTCCACGACAAAAATGTATATTTTCAATTAGGGACAAAAATTAATAAAAAATATATATATATTCCGACTAGATTTACGCGAAAAAAAAGGAATAGTGACGGAATTGAAATGACTACCATGGGGTAGTCATTTGAGAAAGTCAAATTTAAACAAGGTTGGAATTGGTATGAAATTCATGTCAAATCCCATTCCAAATTCTCGATTTTCCCAAACACTTAGATCATCTCAAATCCGGAATTCAATTCCAATTCCTAGTTCTCAAACAAGCCATAAAGGCATAAATGAATTGGAAAAAAATGTAACCCCCCCAACGTACAATAATAAATTCAATAGCGTATGTATACAAGAGACGTATGTTAGAATATTTATATTCTTATGGCCTTGTGTCTTTCGGGTTTGTAAATAACGAGTTCACGTTTAACGGGACTTTGATATAAAGTCGACACCGTGATGGTTCGGTTTCGATTAACGTAATTAAAGTTCGGGAATTAATATTCCCTCTTACCTTACCCAATTATATTGATCCCTTTTTTATCATATCCAGTAAGTTGTGAAGAGACATGACTCTTCACAACAAATACTGTATTATAAAATAATACAGTGAACGTTTATCTCTTGTACATAAAAAAAGTTACAGACTCACAAAAGAAAAACTGGATATTAAAAGACAAAGATTGAAAGGGTATTCACTGTTTCTTACTCCATCTCAAAGGAAACATTAAAGAAAAGGGTTAAGGAAGATAATTATATTTGGCCTTCTTCTTATTATTATTATTGAGTGCGTCATAAGACATGGACCACGATTAGTCCTCTTTTCGTTCATCGATTGTTTTGGGTTGAATTAAATCGAATCTGTAATGATCTTGGGATAGAATTCATAATCGGAATCATAACTTATATCTTACAATTGGTATCAGAGCTTTTGTAGATTTAATTAATTTACCCGCGAAAAGTGTTTGCGTATTCATTTGATTCACAGTAATTTTTCTGCATGATGTTCATGTTAAAGTGATAGCAAATTCGTCATAATTTTTACATATTTTGTCCGCTGCATTAGTAAGTGATACGGCACAATGATGCGGCACTATTAATAATGGTATGTCTGATAATAATGATAATGGTAATCTTTGGTTATAATCATCATAATGATAAGTACTCCTTTTAGCCGTAGCATGTTGATGATAATAATAATATGATATTGTGTTTGATGATTTGTGCAATCAATAAAAATATCTATGCATGTTTGACAATGAAAGATTTGTTTTTACCTTATGAAGATTTGTCACACAAATTGAAAGCATGATGCACGTTCACTGTTTTGGCTCTCTGTTGTATTGATCATTCTCTGTTTTTCAATCCTACTGTATATGTTGGTTTAATGAAACACGAACAAGAAATACTCCGTTATAAAGAAATATATTATTGCCTTAATTCCGCTGCACATATTGAATAAGTATGTTTCGTAAACTTATCAATGTGATAATTATGATCAGTTCATTATATGAAGTAATAATGCATGTTAGTCAGTGATGTCATTCTTGTATAAAATTATGAGTATTAAGTACTGTATGTATTATAACATTACATGAATGAATGCATTTATTTGGTAGACACTACGAATATCAGAAATTCATAGTGTACTGACATTTTTATTAGAATGATTGTATATTATCACATTAGTGTTTCATTTGGATTATTAAGAATGACTTTAATATGCATGTTTACATGTATATATGAATATAATCTTGGTATGGAGTTGTTTAATGAAATGTTGTCACATCAACAATGATTATATTCATGAAAGTTTAAATGTTTATATTGTATGTACATGTTAGTCACCAAAGTGACCATGTTATGATACACTTAAGCATATAAAAAGTTTAAATGGTTTTTTAGACCATATTATAGAGATATTATATATTAAAGTCCTATATTTTATTATATATGTTTATGTGACCATCCAAAGGAGGAACATGAAATATAGATAATAATATGAAAATGTTAAATTATTATTTGTACGAAATTTGAATGTTATGTATGTCCAAAGATGTCATTCATTTAAAATTTTGGTACGTTGATAATTGACTATTAAAATATTTATAACATCGATTGTAGTATATGCATTTTAGTATCGCCCAAAGGTTACTTAAATGTGTATGTAATGTTTCTGAATCTATATTAAGTTTTCAAAGCACTAATAGGTTAAGCATGTGTAAATTTTTGCAGTATCATCTAATTTACCTGCATCCGCTAACTCTGTTACTAAGTTTAATGGGCTTAACTATGATGAATGGTCCGAGGAAATCCGGTTTACACTGGGAATTATGGCACTTGACCTAGCCATAATTTCTTATGAGGAACCCTCAGCCATAACTGACAAGAGCACTAAGGAAGAAATTTCCTTATATGAGTCGTGGGAACGCTCTAACAGGCTGAGTTTAACCCTCATGAGATTGACAATGGCCGAAAGTATTAAGCCATCAATGCCTAAAACAGAGAAAGCGAGGGAATTCTTGAAAAAGATAAAGGAGTGCTCCCAATCTGAGCTGGCGGACAAGTCAATAACAGGTAGTCTTATGAGTGATCTGACTACTAAGAAATATGACTTGCACGGCTCGGAATCAATGCATACTCATGTGACAGAAATGTCAAATCTGGCGGCAAAGTTAAAGAAGCTAGGGATGGAAGTAAATGATTCCTTCTTGGTGCAATTTGTTATTAACTCCCTACCTAATGAGTTTAGCCAGTTTCAAGTGAATTATAACACATTAACGGTTAAATGGAAACTTCAAGAGTTAAAGGCTACGCTCATTCAGGAGGAAGGGAGATTAAAGAAGGCAAAAAGCCAAGTTGTCCATCTTGTAGATCATGAAAGAGCTAGCAGCAGCAAGAGCACACCAGGTTGGAAAGGCAAAAACAAGGGCAAATCTTACATTAAAGGACCCGAAAGTAAGATGAAAAAGGATTTGAAGTGTCGCTTTTGTAAGAAAAAGGGACATTTCAAGAAAGAATGTCCTAAAATGAAAGATTGGTTCGAAAAGAGAGGTATGCATTATTGTTCCGTATGCTTTGAATCAAACCTTATTGAAGTGCCTAATAATACCTGGTGGTTAGATTCTGGTGCTACTACTCACGTTTCTCATATTAAAAAGGGGTTTCAGTTTGATCCGGCCCATAAGAGGACCAAATGAATATCTATCCATGGGAAACGGGATGAAGGCACGAATTGAGGGCATTGGGACCTATCATTTGATCTTAGACACTGGTTGTCAAATAGATCTTGTAAATTGTCTTTATGTACCCGAATGTGCTAGAAATCTTGTATCTTTAAGTAAGTTGGATGATGTAGGATTTAAAGTTAAGTTTGAACTTGGATTATTTTCTTTGTACCTGAATGATTACTATTATGGTAGTGGTACTTTATGCGATTTTCTTTATAAGTTCAATCTTGATATTAATTTTTCTGAATCTTTGTATCATGTTGAGAGTAGAGGCATTAAACGTAATGCATCGGATGAAAGTTCAGCTTACTTGTGGCATCAAAGACTAGGTCACATATCTAAAGAAAGGTTATTGAGGTTGGTAAAGAATGAAATTCTTCCTCAATTAGATTTTAGTGACCTAGATGTGTGTATATAATGCATTAAGGGTAAGCATACTAAACACATAGTAAAGAAACCAGCCACGAGAAGTTCTCAACTACTTGAAATTATACACACTGATATTTGTGGACCTTTTGGCGCTCCTTCTTGGAGTGGTGAAAAGTACTTTATCACCTTTATTGATGACTACTCACGGTATGGATACACTTATCTACTGCATGAAAAGGCTCATTCTGTGAATGTCCTCGAGATATTCTTGAATGAGGTAGAAAGGCAGCTAGAAAAGAAGGTAAAAATTGTGAGATCGGATAGAGGTGGTGAATATTATGGAAGGTTCACCGAAAATGGTCAGTGTCCTAGTCCATTTGCAAAGCTTCTTGAAAATAGAGGCATTTGTGCTCAATATACTATGCCAGGTACACCTCAGCAGAATGGTGTAGCTGAAAGGCGGAATCGTACTCTAATTGAAATGGTTAGGAGCATGTTAGATAATTGTTCCCTACCCCCTTCCTTATGGATCTATGCATTAAAGACAGCTACCTATGTTTTAAATCGGGTTCCTAGTAAGTCGGTTCCTAAGACTCCTTATGAACTGTGGACGGGAAGGAAACCGAGCTTAAGACATCTTAGAGTATAGGGTTGCCAAGCTGAAGTGAGGTTGTATAACCCTCATGAAAAGAAGCTAGATTCTAGGACGGTCAGTGGTTTTTTCATTGGCTATCCTGAAAAGTCAAAGGGGTATGTATTTTACTGTCCTAACCACAGTACGAGAATAGTTGAGACTGGTAATGCTAGATTCATTGAGAATGGTCAAACTAGTGGGAGTGATAAACCACGAAATGTGGATATTCATGAAATTCGGGAAGAAATTCACTCTCCTGAAGTTGCACCTAAAGTAGTTGTACCCATTGTATCTATACAGTCAAATGACACAGTGGAGCAACATAATGATGTTCAACACCCACAAAATGACAATAACAATGAATCAGAAGTCACAATTCAAGGAGGAAATGATACACCACATGAACAACCAAGGCGGTCTGTAAGAGATAAAAGACCTGCTATTTCAGATGATTATGTGTGTTATCATGTGGAAAGTGAATGTGACTTAAGCATTAGTGAGGATCTCGTCTCATTCCGAAAAGCCATAGAAAGTAACGATTCTGAAAAGTGGTTAACTGTTATGAAAGAAGAGATGAAATCAATGGATGATAATAAAGTGTGGGATTTAGTTGTGTTACCTGAAGGGTCCAAGACCATTGGTTCGAAATGGGTCTATAAGATCAAAAAGGATTCTAAAGGGAACATAGAAAGATACAAAGCCCGACTTGTCGCCAAAGGTTTTACTCAGAAAGACGG
The DNA here is from genome assembly GCA_958450325.1 of Agrostemma githago. Classification (NCBI taxonomy): domain Eukaryota; kingdom Viridiplantae; phylum Streptophyta; class Magnoliopsida; order Caryophyllales; family Caryophyllaceae; genus Agrostemma; species Agrostemma githago. The sequence continues at coordinate 14,288,589 of OY288255.1, read as the reverse complement.
CATTGACTATAAGGAAACCTTCTCTCCAGTATCTAAGAAGAATTCCTTAAGAATTGTGTTGGCAATGGTGGCTCATTATGATCTCGAGCTTCACCAAATGGATGTGAAAACCGCTTTTCTAAATGGTGAACTTGAGGAGGAAGTATATATGAAGCAACCTGAGGGCTTTTTAGCTCCAGGTAATGAGGACAAGGTTTGTAGGTTGAGAAAATCGATATATGGACTAAAACAAGCTTCCCGACAGTGGTACTTAAAGTTTAATGATACTATCACATCATATGGTTTCACAGAGGTCATCGTTGATTGGTGTATCTATATGAAGATCAGTGGGAGTAAGTTTGTAATTTTAGTTCTGTATGTTGACGATATTTTGCTTCTTGCAAATAATATGGGTATGTTACATGATGTAAAGAAGTACCTCTCTAAAAAATTTGAGATGAAAGATATAGGTGAGGCATCCTATGTGATTGGGATAGAAATAACCCGTGATAGGCCACAAGGATTGTTAGGACTGAAAATACAATTTTAGAGAGATATAGAATGGAGAGTTGCTCATCCGGAATCGTTCCTATACAGAAATGGGATAAGTTCAGTAAAATGCAATGTCCCCAGAATGAGCTAGAACGAAAAGAAATGGAAAGAATTCCTTATGCATCAGTGGTTGGGAGCTTGAACTATGTTCAAACATGTACTCGACCAGACATCAGCTTTGCTATTGAATGTTGGGTCGATATCAAAGTGATCCCGGGATGGACCAGTGGAGAGCTGCAAAGACAGTGCTCATGTACTTGCAAGGAACCAAAGAGTTCATGCTTACATATAGGAGATCCGATAATGATCTAGAGGTTATTGGATATTCAGATTCAGACCATGCCGGATGTAAAGATACTAGGAAATCAACATTTGGTTATGTCTTCCTATTAGCTGAGGGAGAAGTATCATGGAAATGTGGAAAACAATCTATCTTTGCTCCCTCCACTATGGAAGCTGAATTTGTGGCGTGCTTTGAAGCCACTATTCATGCATTGTGGATGCGGAACTTTATTTCGGGACTTGGAATCATCGATAGTATATCCAAGCCGTTGAGAATTTATTGTGATAATGAAGCAGCCGTATTCTTCGCTAAAAATGATAAGTACTCTAAGGGTGCAAAGCATATTGAATTGATCAAATACTTATCAGTTAAAGAGGATGTGCAGAACCGTAGAGTGTCAATTGAGCATATTAGGACGGATGTAATGGTAGCTAATCCGTTAACTAAGGGATTACCACCTAAAGCGTTTATTGGCCATGTAGAGCGCATGAGTGTTGTAGATAAAGCCTTGCTAATGTAAAAGTAGTATGCTCATATTATGTTTATGACATTTTTGATATCATTTATTGTTATGTTTCTGTATAAAGTACATGTGATCATTATGATATATGTATACATTTATGATTGGAGATTACATGTAATCATTTTGAGAATGATTGTATTTTCTCAAATTAGAGATAGTTAAGAGTTAGGATTGATTTGTGATACATGGAAGGGATCATGTCGCAAATTGATGTGTGACCGCCATGATTCAGTTAATTCTAAATCTATTAAAGTTTTATAGAAAGTTTAATGAGCTCAATTTAAGGTGAACAATATAATTATTGATCCTTTAAGTGACACTAAGGCCAAGTGGGAGAATGTTAGAATATTCATATTTTTATGACCTTGTGTCTTTCAGGTTTGTAAATAACGAGTTCACGTTTAACGGGACTTTGATATAAAGTCGACACCGTGATGGTTCGGTTTCGATTAACGTAATTAAAGTTCGGGAATTAATATTCCCTCTTACCTTACCCAATTATATTGATCCCTTTTTGATCATATCCAGTAAGTTGTGAAGAGACATGACTCTTCACAACAAATACTGTATTATAAATAATACAGTGAACGTTTATCTCTTGTACATAAAAAAAGTTACAGACTCACAAAAGAAAAACTGGATATTAAAAGACAAAGATTGAAAGGGTATTCATTGTTTCTTACTCCATCTCAAAGGAAACATTAAAGAAAAGGGTTAAGGAAGATAATTATATTTGGCCTTCTTCTTCTTATATTATTATTATTGAGTGCGTCGTAATACATGGACCACAGTTAGTCCTCTTTTCGTTCATCGATGTTTTGGGTTGAATTAAATCGAATCTATAATGATCTTGGGATAGAATTCATAATCGGAATCATAACGTATATCTTACAACGTATTATATGACGAGATGATTACTGCTGTATTAATTTAATTTTAGGTAGTAAGTAGTGTTATACTCTTCTGTTCATAATTTTTTTTTTCTCATTTCATCATTATTTGTGAAAAATATTTTAATAAAACGGAACAAAAAATAACCAAAAGAGGGGAGTATCTCGCGAGAGAAGTCTATCTACCTGTTTGGTAAGGTGATGGGCAGCACCAAGGCCGGCCCAGCCTGACCCAACAACCAATACTTTCTTCTTACTCTTCTCCTTTGCATGAACCATCTCTTGAGATTTTTCTGCTTTACTACATAACACTAGTCTTCTACTTTTATTATTACTACTATTGTTTTTGTTGTAGTACGAGTATGTGTTTACTGGAATGTGAGGACCCATTTTCCAACAAATCACCATGTTGAAAGAAAAACAAAAGTTATTAGTGACCTGTGACCGTATGTAGTTTAGTTTTCGTTTATTTATTTTTATAAGGAGTGGTATGGTGTATATATATACTCCTGTAAAATACTCGTATTTAAAAATGAAAGAAGGAAAGAGGTGTGGCATGTACGTGTTTAAGGTATAGTAGGATGTATGATGATCTAATTAAGTTGTGGCCACTAGTGTTTACTACCTGATACCCACTAATTTTTCGCTATGTACTGCCTTCAAATCTAGAACCCTCAAGAAGATAGTAATCATAGTCAAAAGTAGTCTTGTTCAGTAAGTTGTGTAGCTTGTAAGTTGTAACCAGAGGTGGTACCTTGTAAATGGATCACTTGATTTCATCGTGTCAATTTGATTTGCGTTATTTCAATTTTTTTTTTATCGTTTTAATGTTTTTTTAATAAAGTATTTATTCATTTAGCATCTATTGAAACTAATTATTTTCAATGGGTCCACGTTATCGATTTTATTTTTTATTTTTTAAATCCCGACACGGAGCCGCTAGCCCGTTAAAGTAGCGGCTCCTTTAAGCAACTAGATCTGCTTTGTATTAATATCTTTTATTTATAAAAGATGAAACCAACTAGGATGACATGGCACAATATATTCTCTTATTTCACTCAATCAAGGCATTCTAAGCAATGTAAAAAACAAGCTTCCAAACTATACTTATTTGCTAGCCAGTCCCTCCCAAATTTTCGTTATTTTGCAAAGTACTCCCCCCATCACTACCAAACACTCACAGTTCCCCAACAATGGTGATTAATTACACCATTTCGATTCCCATAAACCACCTCGACACTCTCTATCTTCAATACCGAAGGAACACTTCAATTCCCATTATCAGTCCTCATCAATTCCTCAACCATTCTCTGTACCATTTTCCTATAAAATGGAGATCAATTGTTCATATTCAATTCATCCGTCTAAAATAGTATCACCCGAAAACAATTCTTCAAGATCTCGGCAACCATGTCAAACGAAAAGTTTGTTACCATCTCTGATTTGAAAGATGGCGATAGGATAGAAAATATGGTTGTTAGGGTCATTCATCGCTGGACACGTCCCGCTTACAGGGACAAGAACAAAACCGAATCAATCGAGGTTTTGTTGATCGATGATACGGTATTACTCTTCAAATTGTCCTCCTAATTGTACTTTACTTAAATTCTGAGTTAGTTCTGTTTTGTTTATTTTCAATTTATGTCCTTCTTATAATTTAGGGTTCTTCTAATTTAGGGTTCTTCTAATTTATTGTTCTTCTAATTGCTGTTTGTTTACATCCTTATTTTTAATCCTCTTCTAATTCGTCCTTATTTTCAATTTAGACTTCTTCTAATTCTTTTTTTTTCCTCTTCTTCGTAGAATCAAGTAATCCAAGCTACTGTGCGCAAGCAAGTTCTGTTGAAGTTTACAGACTCCCTAGAAGTTGGGGTGGTTTACAAAATAAAAAACGTTAGTGTCAGTAACAACGTTGGGTACGAAAAGGCTACTCCTGCTCCTTACCGACTATACTTCAAATATTCCAGCAAGGTCATCCCTTTTGCCGAGGAACATTCTATCCCCGAGTATGGTTTCCGTTTTGCAAATTTTGAGGATATCATAAATGGTCGAGTTCCAACAACACATTACATAGGTATTCTCATATTTCTGTACATGTATCATATCAAGTGCATTACCAAAAACCGAATACATCTTTGGCTTACAGATTTTGTGTCTTCTTGACCACGATATATTTACTTTTAATTTACGTAATGCAGATATTATTGGGAAATTGTTTGAGGTTGGTCCATTGACCGAGACTAAGAACGGGTTCAAATGTCGTACCATTAAGCTTGAGGATGTTGAGTAAGTATTGATTTTCACCGCCTGATAAAATTCAGATTTTTTTCCAAGTGTTTCAACCAATTTCTATCGCCAACCCCGCCTTCCTCCACTTGCAGTTGTTGCCAAATTTCGTGCACTTTGTGGAGTCCTCATTCCGTTGATCTTCCCGAACTTATACAGAAGCAACCGAACCCAGAAAAATCTCAGGTAGTTGTTCTACAATGCGTTGAAGTTCGTAAATTCGATGGTTGGCGTTTGCAGACGACTTATAACGTAACTAAGATCCACTTTGGACTTGACATTCCTGAGGTCGCGGAATTCTCTACCAGGTACGCATTAATCTGTATTCGTACTTTCCCGTCATAACAACCTTGCTGCATTTGAGGTCGTGCGTACTTGACTTTACAAATTACCACCGCAGTTTCTCAACCCCCGCACCTAGCAACTCTCTACAAATTATAGACAAGGCAGACGAGGAGGAGGAGATAGAGATCCTGACATTAGACAACATTAAAACCATCCTTGAGATCAAGGAGAACGAAAAGGTGATCTACCCATCATTCATCTTTTACTTTTTCTGAAGTATGATCGTAAACTTCTAATTTTGCCCGGTTACATTTGTCACGTTACATGCAGCCTGGATACTTCTACACTTACGGTCGAATTATCGACTTAGATTGCAATAGTGGTTGGTACTACAACAGCTGCAACAGGTGCCGTTCCAAGGCAACCAAGAATGAGCAAGGTCGTTGGATGTGCAATAGGTCTGGCTGTGACGGAAACATTAGTGGGTACAACTCAAGCGAACCAAAGTAAGTACCCCACTGACCTTACACCTGTCCATTGTTGACCCACATATTTTTTTTCCCGCATTACGTTCACATTTCCCGCTTCGCCTCATGGAATAATAGGTTCCAAGTGAAGTTCTTGGTGTCGGACTTTGGTGACGACAAGGTCCACTTCGTGGGTTTCGATACCCAGATTGGTGATTTCCTCGAACTGTCTGCCAAACAATTAAGAGATAAGCTTGAGAAGGTAAACAATTTTTAGTCTATGACATCTGCTAGATTTCGTCCCACTCACTACTTCATATTTCTTTCCATACACTGATTTAGTCACCGATTTTGCTGTCCACCGACTTATACGCCTTAGTACAACGCGTACTTATCTGACTCCCTACTGCCTTCCACATGTTTTCAAAGGACGGGAAGCAGGACTCGATAGCAGATGAGTTTGAAATTTTTCTCAACAAAAATTTCATCTTCAAGATTCATATCAGCGAGAGATACAATGTCAATGAAGGGTCACATTCCTACACCATAAGTAAAATGACTGACGACCCTCACATGTTTGAGAGTTGGATGAATAAGTGCAATGAAAGGGTCAAGGTTTGTACCTACAACATAACTTTTGTTTGATATTTTTAATAATAGACCTTCCTCAAATGATCTCCTTCCTGTCTTCCCCCTTACACAGCGTGATATGACAATCTTGAAGTACAGTACCGAACAAATCGCAACCATTACACACTCTGCACAGGTATAGCCCCCATTTAATTACGTCACTTTTCTTCCCCCCGAGCATATTCACCACCTAAACGATCACACGTCATATTTGCTGTTCCATTACGTCATTGCAGAAACAGTTGGACGATTTGAGAGCCTCTGCCACCGAAGAAAACCAAGTCTGCGGTCTGTCAGACATCCTTACACCCTTTCATGAGGTTAGTACTTTTATTCATGCTCCACTCCAATTCAATAAGCCTCCAAATTTAACGGAACCATTGAACTAGCCGTTCTTCCGTGCAGCCTTCCGGCCTGGCCACCCTCGCTTCAACTTCCAAAGTCACCACGAGGAAGAGGACAATTCCCGCTATTGCTTTCAACTTGGAAGATGATCTAGAAGTGGATGCAGAGTCGTCCACAATGGACGCTGACAGTAGGAAGAAGGAGAAGCTTAGCTGAAGCCACTTTGTAGCTGCGTCACACTGGAAAAAATAAATCTTAAGTGCTGCTACATTAAGTTTTGGAATTTTTGATTTTCCAAATACTCCAAACTCTGTTACCGATTTTATCCTCTACTATTTTTTATATTTTTATGCAAAACATTAGCTTCTTTATCCTTTGTTAACGAAGCAATTTAAGTTTTGTAATTTTCTGATTTTCCAAGTACTCCAAACTCTGTTATCGATTTCATCGTCTGCAATTTCTAACATTTTTATGCAGAACCTTAACTTCTTTATCCTTTATTAACGAAGCAATTTGAGTACTAACTATAATTTTGTATGTCACCTTTCTTTGTTCTAATCCATTTTGATTTCTGTCCATACGAATCTACCCGTGACAGTCATTCGCATTCACCCACAATTGTGACGGACATACATTCAACTCCCTTCTGCATGTCATTCACCTATAGTTTTGGTGGACTCACTAATCACTTCTCCCCATTTTCCTTGGCTTAGTGTTTGATAGGGTTTGGACGTTTGAATTGCCTTCGTAGAATATTTGTCTATAATTTGATATGTCATTTGATATTTCACCTTTTTTACTTCTAATCCTTTCTTATTTACGTCCCTGCAAATAAACCCATGAAAAAATCAAATGCATCCTATGAAATGCATATCAGTATACTACACTACATGTTTAAGTATTGTTGTACATAGTTCGGTGGTACGTGTTAGATTAGATCTTCAGTGTACACGTAGACCTACAAACATTGAAACGAAGGGGAGTGTGAACTTTCTGTTCGCTTTCACATACTATGTTCCGTAGCATTTAGACCTCATATTCGCTTTCACATATATCCGGTGAAATCGTTAATTCTAACATAAGGTCATACATTGACTTTTGAAAAAACGAAAATCTCGAGACACATTTGCCTTCACCTATTATGATGATCTACCCCGTCAATATTTTTATTAAGTATTACATCGTGCGTACTTGACTATTACGGTGTCATAAGTCCGCATCTATGATTTCACACATTATTAGTTCACCGACATCATTTTCAACAATAACATGTACCATGCTACCTCGAATTTCCCGCCAGAAAAGGAAGTACCAACTTTCACTTATCTTCCCAAAGAACCTATGATAACTCAATGGACATTTTGTGTTTAATTCTTCGCCTTCCCATAAGGTTATTGGTTATATATTCATTGCTTGCATACATTGTATCTAAAAACCAAATATCTTTTATTTCAATTCATCTCACCGTCATCCTTTTCGTCAGTTATGGGTCGTTCTAAGAAAGTTATGTTATCTTCTAAATCTGTGTCAACTAACGTGCTCGACGATGGTGGAGGCGGTGCAGGTATGATCCGCCACCTCTGTTTTCACCTCTTAACATTTTGGTTGTACCACCAACACACTATGAATTGCGTTTTCTGACTTCCGAGGGAACATTGTTCCAACTGTCCACAAAGGTGCTTCATACTCAAACACCGATCGAAGCGAGCAATCTCTTTCCACTAGACGAGGAAAGCGGAATCTAGAAAATGAAAATGTTGTCTCAGAGTCACTGCCGGCAAAGCAAACATCAAGTACGTGTGTTACATTTTAATACATCATGGTTCACACTTCGAAAACCAATTATCTTACTCATGTCCGTTGCTTCGTAGATAATCGACGTAGAATTCTTCGAGACATAACAAACACAAGTCGTCGGTGTTCAAATAAAACCCGTCCGGGTAACGGTGCATCAAGTTCCATTCAAACAGGTACAGTCTAACTCCAACAACTGCGCTAACACATAGTCATACACGTAACACTTATTTCCGTGTCTTATATCAATATTCCTTATAGGGGAAACACGTCATCTTCCACAAGACTTTAGTTGTCATGCTAATGAACGAAATCTTCTCGACCGCCCGCTCAGCAATTGTCACGACGACTTATATCACGACTATGCGAGCAGATCTTCTTTGTCGTCCGCACGTGAAGGTTTTTTTTTTCAGCTGTTGTCTACAGTTTACAAATGACATGAACTTCTTTATAAAACGTTTCTTTGTTCTCATTATATTAATTGTCTAGATGACGATTAGGTCATATGAACTTAAATTCGTTCTAGCGTAGCCAATAGTTCTTTCTCGAACCTTTGCAGATGTCGTTGTCCCTAATTCCCGAACTAACTGCTCACATGAAACTAGCGTGCCTAACTCTGATAACGTACGTACTTCGACAAATATTGTTCCTCCATCCCAAAGCCGACAAGGTAATTTCTTTGTATATCATGGATAGAATCACTTCCGACCATATATGTAATTCTTTGAATTAAGTTCTACTCATTATTTCATCCCGCAATTGCAGTTTTCAATCTCCAAGTACAGAAGGACGTAATTAGGTACTACACAGCACAAGTAGCAAGGCACGATCGTAGGCGACTTATTAATCAGAGCAGGGCTGCTGAAATTGGTGGTGCAGTACATCACACTCCTCATCGTATTTTCGATGAAGTGATTGACCCTAGGTGGAGGTCAAAGCTTGCGAGACACAAGAGACGCATTATTCAATCCGAGAACGCTATTAACAGAGTCGCACAACCCGTCGAAGATGCTCCACGGTCATCAAGTCAAACTCATGTGCATCAAAGTCTGCGTTCCTTCTGTTTAAACTTTTTTACGTTTTTTCGTTACACTTTATAAACTACACACTGCGTGCAGTACGACTTACCACTTCCGTTGCAGGTACACCCAACTGTACTCCATCTCTCACACCTTCCAACCCGTTCCAGAGTTGCCTGACTGCTGCCTCCATTATTTCTCCTTCGTCTGCCCAACGTCAGTATGACAGGGAGAGTGTCATCCATAGTCTCGCACGTGACATCTTTGGTAATCGTGGCCCATCGACCTCTACCGAAGAGGATGATTCCTTGGCTGATGGTAAGTAGTGGTATTTGCGAACATTCTCCGAGATATCTTTCAATTTTATTCTGACAATATATCCTAACCACGCAATGCACCACTTAGTTTGTAATTAACCTATATGACTCATTCCAAATCTGCCATCTTCGCAGATTGGTCAGGGTCCTTCGACATAGGAGATCCGGATTACTCATGCCGTAAGTGCGCAGCGCAGTTGTGGTATGATGAAAGGGATCGAATGGACCGCAAACCATTGATTATAAATTTCACTATGTGCTGCAAAGACGGCGCCGTAGAGTTGCCGTACCTACAACCACCACCCCAGCCTCTTTTCGACTTACTTTGGGGAGTTCACCCAAATAGTTCCCACTTCAAGGACGACATTAGGATGTACAACAACGGATTCACCATGACTTCAATTGGTGGCAAGATTGACCACACTGTTAACGTGGGGAGGGGGCCCTATACATTTAGGTTGAGCGGTCAAAACAACCACCGCATCGGTAGTCTGTTGCCAACTGGCGACAATGACCCCCAGTTCTGCCAGTTATATATATACGACACGGAGGATGAAATCTCAAACAGGACCAATGCGTTGAGGTGATCTGCATATTTATTTTTAATTTTATTTAAGCCATTCCATTTGTTTGTCATAACCTCTCAAAAGTTACTCATTTCAATCGTACATACTTCCAGTAAATACAAGAAGAAGAAAATGGACCCCATACTACTGACTGCAATCAAAGACATGCAAAACGTTGTCTTCAACGACGACGACCCATTGGAAGAAGTTGTTGCTGGGTCATGTGGTTCCCGAACTAAGTTCATAGCTTGGTTAGACTACAATAAGAACCACTCAGATGGTCGCGATCTGACTTACGCAGAATTTCCCAACCGCTACGTATGGCACAATGAGGACAAGGAATGGGCTCCGAGGAAAATGGGGTTCACAATTGGTAGAATGTACCACATGTCGCCAACTGGTGGGGAGAGGTACTACATGAGAACTCTACTCAACTTTTTCAAAGGTCCAACGTCGTACGAGGATATTAGAACAGTTAACGGTGTTGTACATCCAACGTTCAAAGACGCTTGCTATGCACTGGTCTACTCGGTGACGACACAGAGTACATTGCTGCAATTGAAGAAGCAAGTTACTGGGGGTCTGGCGGATACTTACGCAACCTTTTCGCAACGCTTCTGTTTTCAAAAAGTCTTATCAGACCGGAACATGTTTGGGATAGTACATGGCATTTCCTCACTGAAGATATTCAGCACATGAGATGCAAACAGCTTCGAAACTACGGTAAGAAACATATGTTATTCCTCCTAGCGGCTCTTTCGCCGATAGTTTTTATCAATGACATTCCCGTGATTTTTTCGTCATTAACATGTTGTATTTTTGTAGAGTTGATAATGACAGAGTCCGAGTTGAAGAACTACGCTCTGGCAGAGATCGAGCAATCGTTGTTACGAAATGGTAGTACTCAGGAATTTTGATACAATGCCGTTTCCTGATTTTGAAGTCGCTGCGCTCCATAGCAACATGTTGATTTCAGATGAACGATCATATGATCGGGATGAACAGTCACGTATACATGAAACATGTGTAGGATCGCTGACAGTTGAGCAGAAATCTGCATACGATCAAATAATGAGTGCTGTTAAAAAAGGTAATGGCGGCATCTTTTTCCTTTACGGGTATGGAGGAACAGGAAAAACTTTTGTATGGAAAACCCTATGCGCCGCTTTGAGGAAAGACGGCAATATTGTCCTCCCTGTTGCGTCGAGTGGCATCGCTGCAACTCTTATGCCTGGCGGTCGTACAGCTCACTCGAGGTTCAGTATTCCAATCAATGTCAACGAGGCATCAACGTGCCCTGGAATAAAACCTGGCAGCGACTTGGCGGAGCTCATTATGCACACAAAACTGATTATATGGGACGAAGCACCCATGATGCATCGTCATTGTTTTAAGGCTCTAGATCGCAGCCTCCGTGACATAGCGAGGTTCGCACCAGATGGAGATTCAGAACAACCGTTCGGTGGTAAGGTTGTTGTTCTAGGCGGAGACTTTAGACAGATTTTACCCGTCGTCCCGAAAGGCAGCCGTCCTGACATAGTGCGGGCATCGATATGCTCATCCCCCCTTTGGCGATACTGCAAGGTGAACTGCGAAGTTACTTCTTACTGTCGTCGCAAAAAAATAATTCAATGAACTTTATCAACCATGTAGTAATAGCTCACTGTGACTAATGTACTCATTTGTATGACCTTTACATACATACATACATACATATATATATATATATATATATATATATATACATATACACATATATATAAATACATATACATACATGTGTGTGTGTGTGTTAGTCTGTAGTTGAACAAAAGTTAGTCCCATATATTTGGTCCTTCAAACATTCACATATGTTCCTTATATGTAGGTTCTGGAATTGACGAGGAACATGAGACTTGAGGCTGGCCGAGATGAAAACGAAATTGCAGAGCTTGATTTATTCTCGAAGTGGATATTGGATGTAGGGAATGGTGTTGCAGGGGGACCAAATGACGGGACCGTAGATATTAATCTGCCCGATGATATGCTCATTGCTGACGATGGGAAACCGCTCCAGGCAGTTGTGCAAACAATTTTTCCAGACATCGAAAACAACTTTAAGAATACTGAGCTCTTTCAGGAGCGAGCAATTTTAGCATCCACCCACGATATCGTCGAGGAGATTAATGACTACGTGCTGTCGTTGCTTCCCGGTGATGAGAGAGTGTACCATAACTCGGACGAAATAAGTAAGGACGAAACAAGCCCTATTGTTCACCAGATCTACTCTACTGAGTTCCTGAACACAGTCAGGTCGTCCGGACTCCCTAACCATCAGTTGACACTGAAGGTCGGGTGCATTGTTATGCTATTAAGGAACATTGACCAGGCCAACGGTCTTTGTAATGGGACTCGATTGGTTGTTACGGATTTGGGTGACCATGTCATTGCAGCTACTATTATTTCTGGATCCACTAAAGGAATGAAGGTTTTCATCCCAAGACTTACTGTAACTCCATCCGATGAGACCATGTTTCCGATAAAGTTCGAGAGACGACAGTTTCCAGTTGCTGTATGCTATGTCATGACTATCAATAAAAGCCAGGGTCAGTCGTTGAAGCATGTTGGTTTGTATCTACCTCGCCCCGTATTCACACACGGCCAGCTTTACGTAGCTCTGTCCCGTGTTACCAGTAGGCGGGGCTTGAAAATTCTAATTCCATTAGCAGAAACGAGTGTTGACAACGATGGGCGTAGCACCACGAACGTAGTGTACAAAGAGGTTTTTAGTCGAGTAAAGTAGTACGGAGTATTGCTCTATCAGCTTCGCCGTTAGAATTCAATTAAGTCGGGTAGTCATTGTTGTCTCACCACTTCAAACAATTTGCCGTTTAAAATTGACAGAACGATGTAGCTTTCTCTTTTGCAGTTTTTAATTATGTCTCCATGAAACTTAATACCGGAACTGTTCGTCTGTCATTTCTACTTCGTGCCTTTGTTTTCTAAGCTTCATCGTTGTTTGCTGCTCCGCAGAAACATCTAACTTCGAAGATATGACATTCTATCCTACATCTAACTTCGAAGATTCGTATACCATGGCGGCCGTTTGGGTACGGAAAGAGATGTGGATGACAGTAGGGTTGTTATGTTTTGTAGACCTAACATTTGCGTGTCAACCGTAATTCAAGTCCGAGTTTGAGATATGTATTTAAGTACTCGCCTTTTTAATGGAACATTTGTGTATTAATACTTCAACGAATACAAAAGAAAAAATGACTACGATAGTATACAAATCTGCACTCCAGGACAGAACATTACTGAATGTTGTACTATCGTCACTGAAATAGAATTTCGGTGTACATATCTACTTCTACTGGATCCTTTGTTTCGGGCAGCAGCGACCAACGCAGTCCATAATTTTATCCTGACACAAGAAGCGCGTATGAACTTCCAGTTCAAACCGCATATGTGACAATGTCAAAACTATATTACACCTGAGTAATTCAGCCCCACGGATTAGTTAACATCAATTACGTCATAGAAACCACTCATTCATTACACTAACTGCTGTTCGCAGAAAACTGAGTACATATAGACCGAGTACACTAACATTTTCGACATTCATTACACCAACATATGGTGTTGCTGCTGATTACATTAAAATTTGTCCACAACCTAGGACGGACAGCCCACCTACAATCTACCATTCTAGCGCTAATTAGTTTCACATTCTACCCAATTGCCACGGAGAAACCAACTTGAAAAAGTTTAAGAGCAAACCACTAAGGAGTAATCATAACGATCTGCTTACATATAATCCGATTATAGAGTACCAAATGATGCTACTAACCGCATACCTGACAGCCCACACCAGAATCAATTTTCAGTCCCCACCCTCACCCTATAGAACCTTGGGTACCTGCTTGCCAACATTGCCATCACACGAGCGTACGTCGATGTTGTATCATAGTCAGCATCAGCGTATCCATTAACCTGCTCCTCAGTAGACACCGTGCAGTGGAATGTCTGCCTCCTCAAGTACACTTCATCATCCACAGTGGCAACCCAGGCATGCGGACCAGCTGTTGAGTCAAGCTGGCTCTCATAATTGGCCTTCCCTTTTCCTGCCCTCTCAAATGCTCTTTGCAGCTTGAAAGCATTCCTGAAATGACGCTGATCATGCTCAAACTCAAGAACTATGAACCTCATGAAATTGCCAGTTTGACCATTATATATTGGTCGGAACTGTCTTATCATGTACCCGAGACTTCTCAGTTCATCTCTTACACAAGTAAAACTCCTTCCAGTTACATTGTTACCTGAAGTATCATAGGGGAGGTTGTGCATAATTACCATGGGAGGGTAGCAATATTTGGTAGACATATTAGTGTAGTAATTACTGAAGTTTTTCAATGTGTTTTGGTGGTGTGGTAAACAAAGGTAAAACTCTATTTATAGAGGTTGAAATCCTATCATGCAATTGACAAATGGTGATTGCAACGACAGTTGTAAACATCTGCATATTTAAACAGTAAAAAGGTACCAAAATCATCACATCTTTGAACAAACCAGATTTCCTGAACTAAGCAAATCTATATTGACATCTATGGTGATATAATAACTGATGCAAGCAAGACAGCACATCACTACAGTGATATTAGAGATAAGATGTCCATAAAATTACCTATTGAAGACGCAATCCACTCCATATGCTCCTCTGTTCTTCTCCATCGATCACTGTTGCAGAAATTAGACTACTCAAGTCAGCACTCGAGTTTATAGGGCAATTAAATAGGGGGAGGAATAATCTTTCGTCAGTTGTGCGTAGGGAATCAATGGTGGATTGTTTTTTTGATTTTGATATTAAGGAGATGCATATTTGGGGGAAGTTTTCTTTGGGGAAGGTGAACTGAATTGTGAAGGGGATATTGCCAAGTGACATGTTTAGTGATATCTCATTTCCCGTACACTATTCGCTTTAATGAACAACTTAACGATACTATGAACTTCGACATAATGTAGGACTATTCTCGATGAGTAAATCAGACAACACATCACGGTTCGTTTAAGAAAATGACAATCGCTTTTACCTATTACTTTATGTTTAATTTAGCCACCTATCCGTATCTAACATCGTCGGTCATGTTTAGGTAATATTACTACACCGTCTAACAATAAAAACCACTTTCAGAACATGATCGTCTTAACAACCCCGTGATTTATCACGGGTTGTATACTAGTTAGATTATTAAGTGTGATTATTATCAATGTGACATGTATTACAGTGGTTAAGTAGTTGGTCATTTGTTCTTCAGGTGTTGTGTTTGAGACTACTTGCCTTTTTTTTTAATAAATTAACCCTGTGTTAAATATTAGATTAATCTATAAACTGTATCCGATATACGGTTTTAAAAATCTACTTTTTCCAATGCAGATCCGATCGGGCTTTTGCCGTGTATCCATGTTTTCGGATATCCGGTATCCGATTACATTTTCTCTATTTTTCTTTTTTTTTAAACAATGAATTTTAATTAAATTAAGAGCTTTATCGGATCCGGATTGAAAAAAAAATAGATTTTTAAAACCTGATATACAATACGATTTATAAAATAGATTAATCTAGTGATTAAGACGGGTAATCAATATTATATACTCCCTCCGGTTTTTATTTGTTGCCCCATTTCACCAATATATAAGTGGAGTATTTTATTGAGATGAGGCAATAAATAAAAAACGGAGGGAGTATTATATACTATAAAGGAGGAAGTTTTCGAGCGATATGATTGGTCCGTTGCATCAAAACCCAATTTAGGAAAGTATCATTAATTTTTCCCTTAATAATAAAAAAAAATCAAGTAGATAATCTTTTAATTATTATAATAATATATTTAATCTATCATATTAATGTCATGTTTTATAATGCTCATCTTTAAATCTTTAAATTTCGTTTAACAAAAAAATATCGTAAAAAAAATTATAAAAATGAAATTTCATATAATTTGTTTCATATTATTTGCTCGAAAAAGTGATGAATTTATTACATATAAATTCAAATAACTCAATCATTCCTCCAAATTATATAAACTAGATTAAAGCACGTGCGCTGCACAAGTTAGTTGGCTTAATTACATTCTAAAAAAAAGTTATATAGTAATAAAATATCTCATATGAAAATTTTAAAAAATGATAAATTGATATTTTATACCTTAAATAACATCATTTTTCAAACTTTATACTTTGAATAACTTTCTATCAAATTAACACTCGTATTTAATAGATTATTAAGACAAATTAATATTTAATAACACAAATTTAAACTTTCTTCAAACAAATTTCACTAAGAATCAATAATTACTTCTGATGGGGGATAAAAACCCCCAGACGCGTAGGCCCGACTCCCGGGACTGAGAAGGCCCAACTGGGTCCTAGCCGACCCTAGAGGTCGAACCCCCTATAAAACGACCCCTTGCGGGTAGTCATTAACTGACTCAGAGAGACTTCTATACTAATTACCATGCTGATGTCATGGGTGACGTCACCCTAGTGATGTCACTACATCCTTTTCCCCTATAAATACCCCACTTAGGGTGAGGGGAAAGGGGGCAATTCATTCACACATATTCCTCCCTATTCTCCCTCTATCTCTCTTATCTTCCTAAATATCTATATTCAGTCATACATTTTACTGACTTGGGCGTCGGAGGCTCCGCCCCGGGGGTTCCCCCGGGCCCGAAGTTCACCATGCAGGATCACCGTCGGCACGCATCTGGAGCCGAGGAGAACCACGAAGCCCAAGGTCAGGGACCCGTTTCCATATCGGAACAATTTGGCGCCGTCTGTGGGGAGAACGGTTGTGCTCACGAATTACCCACAAAAATCAACCACTCCCAAATACAATTTTTTCCGGATCTAATCTCCATTTTGGAGATAGATCTACAGAAATCAATGACACAAATTACAAGAAAATGGGTGTTCATTGTGGTTGTTCATCACGATGAACGAACAGAGCTTCAAGAACCATTATTTTTAGACAAAGCAAAAAACTCACAAAGCAGGATGGGCATACAATCAGGGAGAGGGAAAAAATATACTAAAAAAAATAGAATGGTTAAACTTTCCTCCAAATAAAAAAGAAGCACCGATGATTAAGGATTTTCAATCATTGTTCGCTTGTCAAGAGGATGAACTACAAGTGGCTTGGAAGTTGGAACCAAGATAGAATCATGAAAAATTGCAGCGTCATTTGAAGATATTGATCAACACACATACCAGATTGGTCCAATTTTATCAGATCTGAAAAACCGAGAAAATTACAAAGAGAAGCAACAAAATAGAGTGAGGGCAAGCAAGTAAGTAATGCAAGTTTTTTCATAAACAATTTTATATCTCAGTCGGCCGTCTGAATTAGTTAGGTCGGCCATCCGAACTTCGACTTGGGTCGGCCACCTAATTTATTGTGGTAAGGCGGCCACCTGGATCAGCAAACAATCTTCTCGGCTCGGCCACCCAGGCCAGCGGGCCAGGTTGGCCACCTAGGTCAGGTTCTGTGAATCATGCCAAACTCCAAGCCATCTTCTGCCCGGGGACTATGACAGTCTTCGACCAGGAACCATAGCATCCCTCTACGTGTCCGGAGAAATCACATGTCGGGGATGTGATAATCTTGAGTTGGCCTGTTGCTCAAAATGAATTGTGAGATCAATTAAAAGTAGCAGAAAAAGACAAATTGGAGTACTTGAAGTCGACCCATCAGTTGAAAAAATAACCATAGATGATAAAAATCGACTTAGGTCGGCCACCTTGGTCAGCTTAAAGCTCGTTTAGGTGCAGCGAACAGTTCGGCCCAACACCACGTACCATCCCGGTACTACCTTGTCAAGCATCCTGAATACGATGCATTTGATTCATGATTCAGCCGCTCCACCTCAGTCCGACGGGTGAGCCTAGGTCGTGTGCTCCTAAAGATAAATAATTAAGTCCTATTACCTTTAACAATATAGTAGAGGTAAGTCGGGTGTCGAATCCACAGGGAAGGCGATGAAAAGTAATGTGCGAATAATATAAATAAAACGTAACAAGAATATGGGGGGGTTTTATGAGTGATTAGACTAATAACTAAAATAACGAAAGTGAAATAACTAATAATGAGAATTCAGAAGATTAAGAGACTCGACTCAAAGACAATCCACTAACTAGTTAAACAATTGATCATCGACTACTAACCTTTATTTAATCCTTGAGTATTCTATTGTGAAACTGAAAGTCTCAATTGTTCCGTAGATAATATTACTTAGGTCGAAACGCGATCCTAAATAACCTAATTATTGAACAACCTAATCCACGCGTCTAGATTTAATTCAATAACAGCATGAACGATATATGAACAATTCAATAGAAATAAGGACCTTTAACACACGCGGTTATTGGTTCGAATTATATGTTTATTCCTCCCTTTACCCAATTACGATGAAACGCATACAAATAATTAGGTCTAAAGGTTGCAACTTTATCCAGTGAATTGAACAATTACGGATTCAAACACAAAGAATTGCAATAGATTGAAGATTGAAATAATCAATTGGCCAAAAAGATTAAACAAACAACAATCATAAAATTAGCACAAGGAATAAACAATACTCAAGTAATTAAATAAAGATTAAGAAAGTCTCACAATAAATTAACTAGTAGCTTCAGATCTTTGACCCGAGAAGAAAGATTAGTTACACATGCTTAGGGTTTTTCTCCCTCTCTTCTAATTGAACGTAACATACAATCAAACTAATGACGGCTTAATAAATAGTAATCTAAAAGTCATGGGCAAAGGTGAAATACAAAGGCCCAAAAGTCTCGGAACCAACCGAGTTAAAACAGTCTCGCGGCATAAGTACCACGTATAGGAGAGTGAACTGCTGAACTGAACTAAGGTCGAGGGGCACTCGTGGCCTGGTCGTGGGGCGCTCGTGGGGCACTCGTGGCCTGGTCGTGGGGCGCTCGTGGCCTGGTCGTGGGGCGCTCGTGGGGCACTCGTGGTGAGGGGAAAGGGGGCAATTCATTCACACATATTCCTCCCTATTCTCCCTCTATCTCTCTTATCTTCCTAAATATCTATATTCAGTCATACATTTTACTGACTTGGGCGTCGGAGGCTCCGCCCCGGGGGTTCCCCCGGGCCCGAAGTTCACCATGCAGGATCACCGTCGGCACGCATCTGGAGCCGAGGAGAACCACGAAGCCCAAGGTCAGGGACCCGTTTCCATATCGGAACAATTTGGCGCCGTCTGTGGGGAGAACGGTTGTGCTCACGAATTACCCACAAAAATCAACCACTCCCAAATACAATTTTTTCCGGATCTAATCTCCATTTTGGAGATAGCTCTACAGAAATCAATGACACAAATTACAAGAAAATGGGTGTTCATTGTGGTTGTTCATCACGATGAACGAACAGAGCTTCAAGAACCATTATTTTTAGACAAAGCAAAAAACTCACAAAGCAGGATGGGCATACAATCAGGGAGAGGGAAAAAATATACTAAAAAAAATAGAATGGTTAAACTTTCCTCCAAATAAAAAAGAAGCACCGATGATTAAGGATTTTCAATCATTGTTCGCTTGTCAAGAAGATGAACTACAAGTGGCTTGGAAGTTGGAACCAAGATAGAATCATGAAAAATTGCAGCGTCATTTGAAGATATTGATCAACACTCATACCAGATTGGTCCAATTTTATCAGATCTGAAAAACCGAGAAAATTACAAAGAGAAGCAACAAAATAGAGTGAGGGCAAGCAAGTAAGTAATGCAAGTTTTTTCATAAACAATTTTATATCTCAGTCGGCCGTCTGAATTAGTTAGGTCGGCCATCCGAACTTCGACTTGGGTCGGCCACCTAATTTATTGTGGTAAGGCGGCCACCTGGATCAGCAAACAATCTTCTCGGCTCGGCCACCCAGGCCAGCGGGCCAGGTTGGCCACCTAGGTCAGGTTCTGTGAATCATGCCAAACTCCAAGCCATCTTCTGCCCGGGGACTATGACAGTCTTCGACCCGGAACCATAGCATCCCTCTACGTGTCCGGAGAAATCACATGTCGGGGATGTGATAATCTTGAGTTGGCCTGTTGCTCAAAATGAATTGTGAGATCAATTAAAAGTAGCAGAAAAAGACAAATTGGAGTACTTGAAGTCGACCCATCAGTTGAAAAAATAACCATAGATGATAAAAATCGACTTAGGTCGGCCACCTTGGTCAGCTTAAAGCTCGTTTAGGTGCAGCGAACAGTTCGGCCCAACACCACGTACCATCCCGGTACTACCTTGTCAAGCATCCTGAATACGATGCATTTGATTCATGATTCAGCCGCTCCACCTCAGTCCGACGGGTGAGCCTAGGTCGTGTGCTCCTAAAGATAAATAATTAAGTCCTATTACCTTTAACAATATAGTAGAGGTAAGTCGGGTGTCGAATCCACAGGGAAGGCGATGAAAAGTAATGTGCGAATAATATAAATAAAACGTAACAAGAATATGGGGGGGTTTTATGAGTGATTAGACTAATAACTAAAATAACGAAAGTGAAATAACTAATAATGAGAATTCAGAAGATTAAGAGACTCGACTCAAAGACAATCCACTAACTAGTTAAACAATTGATCATCGACTACTAACCTTTATTTAATCCTTGAGTATTCTATTGTGAAACTGAAAGTCTCAATTGTTCCGTAGATAATATTACTTAGGTCGAAACGCGATCCTAAATAACCTAATTATTGAACAACCTAATCCACGCGTCTAGATTTAATTCAATAACAGCATGAACGATATATGAACAATTCAATAGAAATAAGGACCTTTAACACACGCGGTTATTGGTTCGAATTATATGTTTATTCCTCCCTTTACCCAATTACGATGAAACGCATACAAATAATTAGGTCTAAAGGTTGCAACTTTATCCAGTGAATTGAACAATTACGGATTCAAACACAAAGAATTGCAATAGATTGAAGATTGAAATAATCAATTGGCCAAAAAGATTAAACAAACAACAATCATAAAATTAGCACAAGGAATAAACAATACTCAAGTAATTAAATAAAGATTAAGAAAGTCTCACAATAAATTAACTAGTAGCTTCAGATCTTTGACCCGAGAAGAAAGATTAGTTACACATGCTTAGGGTTTTTCTCCCTCTCTTCTAATTGAACGTAACATACAATCAAACTAATGACGGCTTAATAAATAGTAATCTAAAAGTCATGGGCAAAGGTGAAATACAAAGGCCCAAAAGTCTCGGAACCAACCGAGTTAAAACAGTCTCGCGGCATAAGTACCACGTATAGGAGAGTGAACTGCTGAACTGAACTAAGGTCGAGGGGCACTCGTGGCCTGGTCGTGGGGCGCTCGTGGGGCACTCGTGGCCTGGTCGTGGGGCGCTCGTGGCCTGGTCGTGGGGCGCTCGTGGGGCACTCGTGGCTGTACACGACCCCCTCGTTTTCCCTTCTTTTCCGAATCCTCTTCGAGTTCTTTTGT
Source organism: Agrostemma githago (assembly GCA_958450325.1). Classification (NCBI taxonomy): domain Eukaryota; kingdom Viridiplantae; phylum Streptophyta; class Magnoliopsida; order Caryophyllales; family Caryophyllaceae; genus Agrostemma; species Agrostemma githago. The sequence goes on along the minus strand of OY288255.1, from coordinate 14,267,145 downwards.
TTCTTCATGCTTCTCGAGGTCGGCTGACCCCCTTTTGGGCTCCTTCTCGCTCGGTCCAAAAATATCGATCATTCTCGATTATTCTCAAGCATAACCATTGAATTAAATCCAAATAATCGACACAAAACGACCAAATGACACTAAAACCAATTAACACCCAAAAACCCATTATTTCGTCATTTTTCTCATTCAATTTAACTAATTCTAACCCACTGACTACGACTAAACGAGTCGTATCAAATTCTCCACACTTGAACTTTTACTCGTCCTCGATGTAAAATTAAAGGATAAAATAACAACACACCAACACAAGCTCAATATGCACGGGATAAAGACAATAACGCACAACGACCCTCACTCGTCATCCTTCCAACTCCCTCATAGTAAGGCAAATAAATCAAGCTCAAGCTACCTTCTCAAGAAAAATCAAAACAGATGCTCAAGTACACTATCACAACAACACATCAAACTATCCTCCTCGGCTCACTTCATCACAACAATAGGCATTAGCAAATAAATAGATTTTAATACTAACATCTAACGCCCCTTATCGCTCCAATCCTAAGATGGATCACATGTGCTACAAATGTCACCGATGGTACATAAATTGTATACCACAATTCTCCACAACCCACACATGTGATCAATCCTAACGCCACTAAAAGTTCAACAAACAATAAACATCCACAATCGCAAGTAATATAGTGCTACGACTACACCGCACAGCGATACTTCTCACCTTAGCCACTATCCTACCCGACCTTCCTTCTATGTCGCCCTTCTTATGACGCCACACCAAAAATGGGGAGAATATAAGTGATTTTTTTTCCTAAATCCCTCATTTTGCCTAGAGTGTCTGCCCTTGCGGATTTTCACTCTAGCTTTTCATTTTTTTCAAACTCACCCTACTCTCGTGGCATGCAACTCGATTTTTCTTTTTACCCGGAGCGCCCTTTCGGGTTTTCACTCCGTCCTCGGCCACTTCTCCCATTCTTGCCTAGGCGCCCTTCCGGGTTTTCACCTAGCCGGGGTTCTTTTTGTTCTTTTTTTCAATTTTTTCCTTTTTTTTTAACTGATGTAATAACGAAACTAAAACACACCACACAAGTACAATTACATTACAAATCGGAACGATTCTCCTCCCCACACTTGAATGAAACATTGTCCTCAATGTTACAAGGAACAAAATAAATGGAGAAAGAATGTCAAACCTCGACGGAAAAATGTGGAACATCCTTTCACCAACATCCTCCCCACACTTAATCAATAAGACAATTCATCGAGCATTTGATGTGCATTAGTGAAAATGCTTCTTCAACTGAACCATCACAACTCATCCAGTACCAAAAACAAAATCCAAGTACGCAGGACAAACAAAAACATCTACTCACCCCAATAAACTCCACCACTATCCGTGAGCATAAGAGAACAATGAACAAGTAAACACTTAGCAAATTGCTCCTATAACAAGTTGTCAATGCCAAATGCTTACACAACTCCACAACTCCACAACTCAACAAATAAAGCAAGTGTGACTGTACAAATCATATTTGTGATAGGATATGAAACGAAAGAACACACTTACTAAACATCTGCCAAGTCAGTGCTCAATAATAGACCGTCAATTCCAAGTTTCAATAAGCATGAAGAGTACTGAATAGGGCGAACTGAGTGCCGACACTGTGTGGTGTCATGGTCGAAGAGGTTAGAAAAGGCGGATGGCTGGGCTGGGAAGGCGGAGGATGATGAAGAAGGTGGATAGCTGAAGAAAGGAGAGTGAGTGGTGGCGGTGGTTGTTGATAAAGAAGGGGAAGAATGACATGAGTGAGAGATAATTTTTTTTTTGTGAGCTATACTCGAGGGGTGGTCGTGGGGTGGTCGAGGGTCGGTCGTGGGGGCACATTCTGTTCGTGTTTTACTATGTACCACGACCTCTCCTCGAGTGCTCTTCAAGTTCCCCTAGACTTTAGCTTATTTGTTCCATTTATATATTTTTCACTCTTTTTTTTCTCATAAAACTAACTCACCCTCCCTCACTTACTCACTGGTCACTCGTCTTTTTTTTTTTTCTCTCGGCTCTCAAATTCCGACAAGATGTTGACATCAATCCGACCTGAAAATAGCTAAAGTTAGATAACTAGTAAATAATAAAATTAAAAACACACATAAACAAAATAAAAATATAGAAAAACTAAAATAGAATAAAAATTCGGGTTGCCTCCCGGAAGCGCTCTTGTTTTACGTCGTTGACTCTACGTGAAAGCGGAATCTTCATTAATTGGTTCGAAAATATCAATTCTCTCGACTGCTCCCTTCATCCAACTTCAAGTGAAGTCCACAAACTAACTTATTCAAAAACAAAAAAAATCATCAAATAACAAAAAGCGGGTTGCCTCCCGTAAGCGCTGATTTAACGTCCCTCACGACGAAAAGGGGTCACACAGCACTACCCCTTAATATGGTAACCCATTTTATATCAAGATCGGAACAAGTTAATGCTCGTAGGAGAAGGTCAAACAAGCTAGCAAAAGAGTTAGTTAAAGCCGTATAAAACATTATAATAAGAATATACCATACACACCGCATAGATATAGAGGTACATAGAACGTCGGATTCATGGTACGGTTCTCTAGATAACGACATCATCTCAAACAATTATTCTATGTCCCTACTCCATATGGCCGTGTCTTTCAAATCCCATAATATATCACCCGATTCACCACTCGAAGAGTAGTCAATAAAATAGGTGGATGAGGGGAAATCTAATACGGGTTTTGTATAAGGCACGTTCAATAAATATGAGTCATCATCCTCTCCCTCATCATCTAGTCGAGCACCATCGACATGGGTAAGGGAAGTAGGATACTCAATTTTGGTCACATCATCCTTAAAAATCAATACATGATTAGGAGAAGTCTCAAAGTATTGGGGAAGTTCAAGAAATAAAGTGGATATCTCTAATTCTCGAGCATTGTTAACCAAAAGATCAATCACATTCCATTTTTCATTACGACCTAACTCAAGAAATCTACCATCACTTTCAACTTGTAAATCGATTTGAGTTGCACGATTAAAGTTATGGTAAATCGCTATCAAGAGTTGTTCGTTACTCATAGGCAAATATTTGCGTTCTAGCACATACTCTGTGAGTCTTTTCAAATAGTGATGTAGTAACTCATTATCAAGTTGGGGACACGAAAAACTCATTTCTAGATGACAAAGAAAAAGACCTTCAATTAAAGTATATATTTACAAGAGACACAAAAAAACAAATAATCACACAAAAAACACTAATTGTCTTCCCCGGCAACGGCGCCAAAATTTGGTGAGCCTAGGTCGTGTGCTCCCAAAGATAAATAATTAAGTCCTATTACCTTTAACAATATAGTAGAGGTAAGTCGGGTGTCGAATCCACAGGGAAGGCGATGAAAAGTAATGTGCGAATAATATAAATAAAACATAACAAGAATATGGGGGGTTTTGTGAGTGATTAGACTAATAACTAAAATAACGAAAGTGAAATAACTAATAATGAGAATTCAGAAGATTAAGAGACTCGACTCAAAGACAATCCACTAACTAGTTAAACAATTGATCATCGACTACTAACCTTTATTTAATCCTTGAGTATTCTATTGTGAAACTGAAAGTCTCAATTGTTCCGTAGATAATATTACTTAGGTCGAAACGCGATCCTAAGCAACCTAATTATTGAACAACCTAATCCACGCATCTAGATTTAATTCAATAACAGCATGAACGATATATGAACCATTCAATAGAATTAAGGACCTTTAACACACGCGGTTATTGGTTCGAATTATATGTTTATTCCTCCCTTTACCCAATTACGATGAAACGCATACAAATAATTAGGTCTAAAGGTTGCAACTTTATCCAGTGAATTGAACAATTACGGATTCAAACACAAAGAATTGCAATAGATTGAAGATTGAAATAATCAATTGGCCAAAAAGATTAAACAAACAACAATCATAAAATTAGTACAAGGAATAAACAATACTCAAGTAATTAAATAAAGATTAAGAAAGTCTCACAATAAATTAACTAGTAGCTTCAGATCTTTGACCCGAGAAGAAAGATTAGTTACACATGCTTAGGGTTTTTCTCCCTCTCTTCTAATTGAACGTAACATACAATCAAACTAATGACGGCTTAATAAATAGTAATCTAAAAGTCATGGGCAAAGGTGAAATACAAAGGCCCAAAAGTCTCAGAACCAACCGAGTTAAAACAGTCTCGCGGCATAAGTACCACGTATAGGAGAGTGAACTGCTGAACTGAACTAAGGTCGAAGGGCACTCGTGGCCTGGTCGTGGGGCGCTCGTGGGGCACTCGTGGCTGTACACAACCCCCTCGTTTACCCTTCTTTTCCGAATCCTCTTCGAGTTCTTTTGTTTCTTCATGCTTCTCGAGGTCAGTTGACCCTCTTTTGGGCTCCTTCTCGCTCGGTCCAAAAATATCGATCACTCTCGATTATTCTCAAGCATAACCATTGAATTAAATCCAAATAATCGACACAAAACGACCAAATGACACTAAAACCAATTAACACCCAAAAACCCATTATTTCGTCATTTTTCTCATTCAATTTAACTAATTCTAACCCACTAACTACGACTAAACGAGTCGTATCACCGACCACGGCCTCGGCTCCGGTTAGATGACGAGCACCCACCATCTTCTAGTTTTGATTTTAGCTAGATCGACGAGACTCCGCGCAAGCTAAATAGATTATCCGATCAATATTCGGCCATACTAAACTAAATTAGCACCATGACTTCAACCCTTGACCAAAGGGTTGGCCTTGAGCGCCACCCCTGGAGAGCGCCCTATTGTTGAGCCGGCAGAGTCATGAATTGAAGACGCCGACTTAACGACTAACGGTCGTCGGAACCTTTGGCCTACTCTAGCACTTTGTTGCTGGTTTATTTGAAGAGGAAGACAGAAGAGGAAAAGCGGAAATGAGATATTATATACTCCGTACTATTATATTTGACCATAGAGGCTTATGGACAAGAGTAATAAGAAGAGGGTTGGCCGACCATTTTAATAAAGATAGTCAAAAGTCATCAAAAGCATCTCAGCTCATTGGATTGTGACTCACCACACTGAATTGTGAATTTTTCTTGTACGTGTCTTGTATGGAGTGCACAGTTTGAGGTTTTACCGCTTATTCGATCAAAAATCATTTAACCACGCTCAAAATTTTCAAATAAACTCCAAGTACGCTTTCCATAATTGAAACAGAATCACAAAAATGTCACGTTTATTTATTTATCCTCCCACAAAAATTCACAAAAACTTCATAAAAAATGGCCAAAAATTGTCGAAGTTGTGAGACAGAAAATACCAACCACAAAAAATGCCCCGTTACAGAAATTTCCAAAAAACTCATCAAAAAAATTTTATCCAAAAAGTGGTGAAGATAAGTCACAAAAATGGGTATCAAATGAGCTCAATGTTTGTAGCTTGACAGAGACATGACCCAGCCGACCAACGGTTCGGTCGAGATACAGCTCAGCCAACTCACGGCTGAACCGATATATAGCCCAGCCGACCTACGGCTCGGCCAAGATGCTGCCCGGCCGACTTACGGCTCGGCCGCCCTATCGATTTACGGTTCGGCCCTGCCGACTTACGGCTCGGCCTTACCGACTTACGGCTCGGCCAAGATGCAGTCCAGCTGACTTACGGCTCAACCTCGACGCCTACAGGGACCGCTTAGGTCCGTCAACCACCATGTGGAATTCTACGAAGACGAGTAATATTTACCCATCACCTGTTCATTACTCTCATAGCTAATGGGCAGGGGGCAATAAGGGAAGTGCCCCCTGTTGCAAAACCCAGGGAAAGTAGACCTCCCAACAAAAAACAAGGACTGATACACATTCAGCCTTGTACAAAAGAGCATAAGTCCCTCTGCCTACCTCTGGGCAGGCAGGGGGCAGACCCCCTGACTTCGACCAGAAGCTAGGGTCAGGTCGGGCCCCATGAGCCGAACCAATAAGGCCTGATACACATTCAGCCTTGTACAGAGCATAAGTCCCTCTGCCCATATCTGGGCAGGCAGGGGGCAGGCCCCCTGGACTTCGACCAGAAGCCAGGGTCAGGCCGGGCCCCACGAGCCGAACCAACAAGGCCTTATACACATTCAGCCTTGTACAAAAGCATAAGCCCCTCTACAGGCAGGGGGCAGGCCCTCTGACCTCGTCCAGGAGTCGGGGTCAGGCCGGGCCCCAAGAGCCGAACTAACAAGGACTGAGGCACGCTCAGCCTTGTTGAAAAAGCATATATAAAGCCCCTCTGCCCACCTTCAGTCAAGCAGGGGGCAGGCCCCCTGGACTTCGACCAGAAGCCAGGGACAGGCCAGGCGGCAAAGCCGAAACAGTAAGGCCTGAGGCACACTCAGCCTTGTATAAAAACATATATAAGCCCCTCTGCCCACCTTCAGTCAGGCAGGGGGCAGGCCCCTGGACTTCGAGCAGAAGCTAGGGACAGGCAGGCGGTAAAGCCGAAACAGCAAGGCCTGAGGCACACTCAGCCTTGTATAAAAACATATATAAGCCCCTCTGCCCACCTTCAGTCAGGCAGGGGGCAGACCCCCTGGACTTCGACCAGAAGCCAGTGACAGGTCGGACGTCATAGCCGAACCAGTAGAGCCTGAGGCACACTCAACTTTGTATAAAACGTAAGTCCTTCTGTGTGCGTCAAACATGCAGGGGACATGGCCGTCGAACTTCGGTCAGGTTCAATGACCGGTCGAGGTAGGTCATTCGATTAACAAGGCCTAATGAATATTTGGCCTTGTAAAAATTATAAATCATCCTGCCTACATTATCAGAGCAGGCAGGGGGAATGTTTCTCGAGCTTCGACCAAAGCTCATAGATTGTCCGAGCCAAGATCGCCGACCGACAAGGCGTAAAAAGCAAATACTCGGGCTTGTATTTAAGCATAAGTCCTTATGTCTGCCTCCAAACAGGCAAGGGCCACGGCCCCCAAGTCTTAGACAAAGTCCATAAACTACCCTGGCAGACCTCTGGCACCCTGACACATCCGTATGAGATATACCGGGGCAGAAGCGTCGATCACGGGGCCTGGTGATTACCTCGCCATGTACAGAATGATAAACCCCATGTACACCTCCAAGTACACAAGGGGCCCGACGTCTGACGCCCTGACAGAGTTCAAATGACGCTAGGGGAAAACGCGCCCACACGGCCTAGTGAATACTTGGCTTTGTATGAAAAACAAATTCCTTCATTTAGTTTGTCGGTCCAACCATGCTTGGCACCGGACTTTGTGGAGCGGATACAGTCTTTAGGGTACAAGCATTTAACATATGGTGGAAGACTTACATTAGTAAAGAGTGTCCTACATAATTTACATCATTAATGGGGTAGTATTTTCATTTTGCCAAAGACAATACTGAGGAAGGTGGATAGTGTGTGTAGGAAATTTCTTTGGAAAGGACATTTTAACTACATCACTTCTCCTTTGATTGTTTGGGATCAGGTGTGCACGGATAAAGAGAAGGGGGGGTTAGGTATTCAAGACTCTATAGCTTGGAACACGGCTTGTGTTGCTAAGTATATTTGGTGGATTGCAAATAAGAAGGATCACTTGTGGGTTAAGTGGGTTCATTCTAACTTTTTAAAGGGGAGAAGATGGACTCAAATGAATGCTACAGCTACATCTAGTTGGTCTTGGCGCTCTACTTGCAGGGTGAAGGAGAAAATGGAAAGGGGGTATTATGGTGATTGGTGGCAGCAGGAAGATCAGGTTTACACCATTCAACAGGGGTATGCCTGGTTGAAACCTGATGGAATGAAGGTTGAGTGGCGGAAGTTTGTGTGGAATAAGCTTGTCTTCTCTAAACATGCTTTCATCGCTTGGATTGCTATGTGGAACAGGTTGATGACTAATGCAAGACTGAATAAATTCTGCCCTATGCAATCAATCAAATGTAATCTATGTGGTAGGGGCGTTGAGGATCAGAAACACTTGTTCTATGTTTGTATTGGTGCAGGGAGGTGATTCCTGAGTAGATGACCCGACAATGGTGGGAGCAGCACAGGTTTCAGAACAAGGTGAAGAAACAGGTCGTGGGAAGCTTGATTATCAGTTTAATGTATCGTATTTGGATTAACAAGAACTCCAGTAAATTCGAGAATGTTATGCAACATCCAGTGAAGCTTGTAGCGGATATGAAAGAAGAGAATACGAGGAGGATTCGCTTTGTCCTGCCTAAGGCTAAATTAATGTAAACTAGTGTACTAACCCGTGAAAATTCACGGGGTTGAGGCATTTTCTTTGGCGTTAGAACATATCGAAAAAAATTAATAAGCAGTATAACAGAAAGATGTTATTGTGTGGTACATTTATGACATTATTGAATTTAGAGAAATAATATTTTTACGGTAGGGTTAGTATCTAAGTTTAAGAACTCATGTGAGTCCGTGGACACAAATTTGACTTGAAAAACGAAAAAGTATACGTTAGGTAGAGTCAATAGTTTAGAGACGACCCATTTTATGAATTTTTTTAACGTGAATTACTTGAAAATAATTTTAAATACTGAACGATATATTTTCACATGAACTTGATACAAATTAGAATAAAATAATAAAAAAAGACAACCAATCATAGAAATCACCATACACAATCAAATTGGTGTTCTTACACATTAACACCGAAAATGCTACACTTACACGCGGTGTATGAGAATTTCATACACAGCGAATTATATCGCCCCATGTGTCAATTTTTTGTTAATCTAGAGTGATTAGTTGAGGGTTAGGTTGGTAATTTTACACCTTTAGTTAATTTAGTTAAGTTAACTTTAGAAACTTTTGTAATTTGTTTTTGTATTTTCTTGAAATAATTATATAACATTGTTAATATATTTTTGATTCATTTAAAATGTAAAATTAATTAGATGATTACATTTTGTAGTTTATTAAAATCTTAATCTATTATTCTGTAAATATGTAAAAGGTAAATATATTAAAATAAATAATTAATAATTAGAATTTTCGAAAAATAATACTCCATTACAAAACAATTAAAATTTTCGAAAAGGTAAATATATTAAAATTTTCGAAATGGTAAATAATATGATTACTAAACATATTAAACATATGATTACTTTTTTTTTGAAGTGATTAAACATATGATAACTGTATATAAAAGGTAATATATAAAAGTTAACAAATCAAAGTAATTACAATGTAAACACATATGGAATATTCTTATTTAATATTTCATTTCATTCCAATCCATTATACAGTATATTTCTTTACATCTTCTACATATTTCCGAATAATCTTATTACGACGTGGACGTATATATATAATAAATATTTTTATATAAATATTTTTTTTATAATTATAAAAAATGTGAATATATTCTGGAAGCTTAGTTAAAATTTTCGAATATTATAAAGTACAACAAATTTTTGGATATACGTTCTTTTATTTTTGACAATTACATTATGTATATATATGTAGGAAATATTTCAATTATTAATATACTAAAAAAATCGTATTAAAAAATTTAAATAAAATTTTCATGAATTTACTTTAAAATTTTCGAAAATTTTAATTATTAATTATTTATTTCAATATATTTACCTGTTATTCATATATATAATAAAAAATTAAGATTTTGAAAACTACAAAATGTAATCTTACTATTTAATTTTACATTTTAAATGAATCGAAAATATATTAACAATATTATATGATTATTTCACGAAATCGAAAAATGTAAAATATAAACAATATACAAAAGTTTCTAAAATTGACTTAACCAGATTAAGGTTAATAATTAACTAAAGATGTAAAATTACTAATTAACTTAACCCTAGCCTAATCATCCACGTGGCTCGATGTGCTTCGCTGTGTATGAAATTCTCATACACGGCGTGTAAGTGTATCATCTTTTCCCATTAACACACTAACTTATCTTATATAATTACTCTAATATCATCATTTTTAGATTACCATACCAAAAATTCTTCCATTAACACGAAATGTAAGAAAGTTGATCATGCTCCATTGTATAATTAAGGCGACTTCCTTATCTTATATAATTACTCTAATATCATCATTTTTAGATTATCATACCAAAAATTCTTCCATTAACACGAAATGTAAGAAAGTTGATCATGCTCCATTGTATAATTAAGGCGTCTTCCTTATCTTGTGCAAATCAAGTATTTGGAGACCCAGTTTCGTCGTTTACCCTGAACCCGCGCGGCCCCCTCTTAGCCGTCCTGGTTGCACGATAAGGACGAAAACCTTGTACAACTCCTCACTCAACGTGCCTAATTCTTCAATCGAAAAAAATTAGAACAATAAAAATAAAATTTTCTTAGTGAGAATAAAATGTGCATTTGAGGTGAAATTCTCAGAACTCAAGATTTAAAACACATTTGATCAATCTCAAAACTCGAGACTTAATTTCAGTACAACTTCTCAGCTTTTTTTTCCACTTAACTTACCCATCTAATTTATTCTCTATTATACCACTTCAAAACGACATAGAGATTTAACTAACATAATATGACCTTTAATAGATTTTTATTTAAAAGATTCACTACCATATCAACTTAAGTTATTGGGGGTATATATTTATTTTGTAACATCAGGCCATATTCTGTAAAATAAAAATATAATATCTGGTAAATTAATTTACTTTTTGATTAAAATTTCAGTATAAATGGGATATTGTAATAAATGCATTAGGGTATATTTATTAATTAATATACATTCACTATTGATAAGAATAAGTGTATTGGGTGATTTTTTATTTAAAAGATTCAGTTCCACATCAACTTAAGTTATTGGGGTATAGATTTATTTTGTAACATCATGCAATATTCTGTAAAATAAAAATATAATATCCGGTAAATATTAGTTTACTTTTTGGTTATAATTTCAGTATTAAAGATTATTCCATACGGTTGAAGTAACATTATCATTAGGTATGTGTCAAATTAAAAATTGACGGATAAAATAGCATCTGAAATGAACAGAATTTTTTTTTTCAAAAAAAAAGTCAGATCAGGAAAAATGTTTGCAAATATTAAAGGATACTGTAATAAATGCATTAGAGATTCATATTTTGAATCAGTTGATATAATGTCCAGGTTAATTAAGTGCGGAGACGGGATTGTGAAGAGGGATTGTCCAGCCCAAACTGTGCAACCCAAGACGTTGAATGCAACATATTATAGCTTGATTAGAAAGATAACTTGATTAGAAAGATTTTGCATAATTGCCTAGAATAACTGTGGATTAATGTGGGTGGAGTACTTCAGAATGGAGACCAATGAGCTGCGCCACCTCAACTGACTTGGTCTCTGTTTTAATAAATAAAGGATAGGCGAGTGGTTTGAGAACTGGGCTATTATTATGAAGGTGTAATTGTGAAGATGTAATTGTGTGGTTGGTGATGATGTATCTTGAACTTTTCATTATATTAATCTAATGCTTACCTTTCACCCAAAAAAAAAAAGTTCCTCGCACATAAATATATGTAGATATAAATATTCATTGGGTAAAATGGGAACATATTACAGTCAACAACGATGAAACGTGTGACAAAAAACAAATTTATCATCATCAACGCACAAGTTATTATCATGAATGTTGAGCTTAAAGTAACGATGCATACCTTTGCTTATTTATAATAGTACAATTATAAATGCATTTGAAATGATAGTAAAGTTCAAAATTATGACTTCATATTTATAATTGTAGTCTTGTAGATACTCTGTTCACCACGTTAGAGTCTTAAGACCATGCGATGTGGTTGATAATCTTACTTTCTTAAATTTTTTGTTGATATCTATCGACGAACAATTACTCTTATTTATAATATAGTATTCCATCACCTTCTTATAATTTTTCGATGTGGGTTAATTTTTTGGTTGATATCTAAGGACGAATGATTACTCTTATTTATCATAATAAAATAAAGGAAAAGAAAATATATCTACCTGTATTAGGATAACAATAATAATAATAATAATTTTCTTTTTATTATTAATTATTTTAAAATTTTAATTTTATATTTTTAGAAATTCTAAAGAATTGGAGTGTAAGATTTTTGGTTTATAGTGTTAAAAATTCTTTTTAAATTCATTTTATGACTCAAAAGATTTTTTTATTAATATTTAATAACGAATTTGATAAGTGTGTTTTGTAGTGTTTATTTCGCGTGTTTGGTCCCGCTTTCCTTTGTGAAATCGCTCTTTAGAGCGGTTTCGAGGCTATTTACGCTTCTTCTAGCATGTTTTAGGTTCCTAATGCTCATCATGGAGAAGTGGAACGATTCCGTCTCGTTTCCGATGCATATGGAGCCAATGAAGTGAAGCGACGATGATTCGGTGACTTAGACTCGATCCCGTGTCCCTCGGAGTCCATCTGAGAATATTCCGAGCACCGAGCATCGATAAGAAGCCTAGGAAGAGCAAGTAGGGACCCATCACGGCCGGGAAGCACTCCATCACGGCCGGGAAGACCTATCACGACCGGGAAGCACTCCACCACGGTCGGGAAGCAAAGACGAGAAGAAACGTGCTACAGGGGGATGGTCACGGCCGTGACCACCACCATCACGGCCGTGACGGGGGTCATCCCGGCCGTGACCATCACCATCACGGCCGGGATGACCCCAGCTCCTACCCCGCTTCATTCTTTCATTTCCCTCACTTATGGAACCCTATATATACCTTCCTCTTGTAATTTTTGAGGCACGAAACCCTAGATAGAGAACTCATATCTTTAGCTTAGTTTCTCCTTAATCCTTCCTTAATCTTCCTTTAATCTTCCTTTAATCTTAGGAGTTACTCTTGTATTATTGGATTTCTTGAAGAATCTACCAATCTTGACAATATTGGTGGAGGTTTTTGGTTTTCTTATATACAAGTTTCAATCTTTTGATTCATCTTCTAGTTTGGTATAATCATTCTTCTCTCGTTTCTCTTAATCTTTCATTGTTAGTTAAGTTTTAATCTTTATCTTTTGTTTATTGTTCTTCCTTGTTTGTTCTTCATTATGAATGTTTTTGTTCTTATGTTAGTTTCTCTTGTCTATGTTAGTTTTAGTTTAAACATGTGTGAGTATATTCTTGTGGGGTTAGTAGGGGGATTAGGTGTTGATTATGGGTGATTAAGGTTGATTGTGGGTAGGGCTGTGCAACCGGTCCGACCCGGATCGGACCCGGTTGGACCCGGATCCGGAATCATCAAATTCCTTGACCCTGGACCCGGTCCGGAAATCAAAGTATTGACCCTGGTCCGGCCCGGAAAAATACCGGGTCTGACCCGGACCGGTCCGGTTTTGACCCGGTTTGAATAAATCTGGAATTTGAAAAATCAGTAGAACATGAATCTGGAACAAGAACTATCTAAATAATAAATCAAGAACTGAAAAAACACGAAAAAACAAGAACACGAAATAACAAGAACTGAAAATTTATGATAAATCATAATCTGAAAACGAAATTGATCTAAAAACTGGAAAACGAATCATAAATCATAAATTGATAGTTAATCTAAAATCATAAATCATACTGAAAACAAAAAAACTGAAAACAAGAACACAAAAACACCATAAACGAACACGGCGGAGGAAAGTACGCCGGACTGTCGGAGGGAAGGAGGAGCAGCGGCGTAGGTGAAGCGGCAGCCGGCGTAGGAGAAGTGGCGGCCGGCGTAGGAGAAGCGGCGGCCGGCGTAGGTGAAGCGGCGGCCGGCGTAGGTGAAGCGGCGGCCGGCGTAGGTGAAGCGGCGGCCGGCGTAGGTGAAGCGTTAGGGAGTAGAGGACTTAGGGTTAGGGCTAGGATTAGGGTTAGGGAGGGAAAGGGGAATGACTGAATGAGTGATACTGATGAGAGTTTCACTATGGGGCTATGGGCCAACATGAGGGAGTCCACAAGAAAAAATCTAATTCCGGGTTTCCGGGTCTGGACCGAAAAAATCCGGGTCTGACCCGGTCCAGACCGGAACCCGGAATCAGTAATTTTCATGACCCGGGGACCGGCCCGGTTTGGAATATTCCGGGTCCGGACCGTACTATTCCGGTCCGGTCCGGTCCATTTATCCGGTCCGACCCGGATTTTGCACAGTCCTAATTGTGGGTAAAGGTTGAATCTTTGTTGCTAGTCACTTGTCTTGTATGCCATATGTTTGATGAAATGTTTGTTAGGGTGGTAGTGGCCAATACTACTCTTGCTAGTTTCCTCCTCCTTGTTGTATGTTTGATTGGTGGTTGAATTCTCTTGTTTTGGGTAACTTCTTTCATGAGTTTTCGGGTTTGTTTTTGTCACGAGAGCGCGGACTTACCTTAGTGACTAGGTGAAACCCACACCCTCAATTACCCCACTAGCCTAATACACCTATGAACCCGGCCTAACCCTACTCTTTCCCTTATTGATTTCTTCATCATCTTTGTCATTGTTCATCTTATTTGTTGTTTGAATTTAGCTTTAGTTGAATCATTTAGTTCATGTTATACTTAGTTTATTCATAGTCATTGTTTTATTCTCTTTTCGTTGCTTTAGTTTGTTTATCCTTTTTTCTTAGCCTAGCGATCATGTTAGTAATCAATTCCCGTTAATTCTTCTCCCTTTGTGTTATTGTGACTTAGTCTTGTGTTGTAGGCGAACTCTAGTCTAGACCGTTTTCCGTCCTATTGGTTCGACTCGACTTACCCTAGCTACCTTGTTAGGATTAGTTGGTTTTTTTGGTGTCGGGATCTGCGGCAAATCCCACCATCAGAATTATTACTCTTAGTTATATAATAGAAATCTATGACCTCATTATAATTTTTTGATGTGAGATAATTTTATTTAACTTTATAGTCTAAAGAGATTTTGTAAGACTCGAAAGATTTTTGGTTAATATCTAAAAATGAATGATTATTACTCTTATTTATATAATAAAATTCTATCACATTATATTATAATTTTTCAATGTGAGACAATTTAACTTAAGTTTATATTCATAAGATCATTTTTTTTAAGACTCAAAAGATTTTTAGTTGATATCTAAGAACGAATGATTGCTCTTATTTATAATACAGAATTTCATTACCCATCATAATTTTTCGATGTGGATAATTTTTACTTAACTTTATAATCTTAGGAATTTTTTTTAAGATTCAAAAGATTGTTTGTTAATATCTAAAAACAAATTATTACACTTATTTATAATGAAGTAATATAGAATTCATCGCCTTATAATAATTTTTCGATGAGAGGATTTTTTTACTTCAGTTTATAATCTTATGAGGTCCAATTTTTATTGTCTTATGAGGTGATAATCGTCGGTTTATATAGTGATAATTTTTTAACCTTAAATGGAGTAGGATTGTTTTTTTTCTATATATGAATTATTATAATTTTTCGATGAGATGTGATGGGGGTCGGTTGCCGGCCATGGGCTGCCCGTTGTGCGGGTCCCGGGGCAACCCGGCCCAGATCGCGAAGAAGCCGGCCGAGCAGGCCAGTCAGCAGGATCTTCCTTGATAATCCCAGGGAGCCTCCCTGGAGAGCTGTGCCAGACAACAAGCAATGAGTCAAGCCCCCTGCCCATCAGGATCAGGCCGCGGCCACCATAGCCGAGGAGGAAAAAGTCCTTCCCTGCCCGCTAGGCGTCAGGGTACTTTCCCCTGACGAGCTCAGGGCAGAATGTCAGAGCCCTCTTTGTTCACGCCTAAGGTAAGAGGAAATGAGTGGACAAGGCGCGTCCACGTGTCATCCACCCATTTCCCCTTCTTTCCCTCTCTTTACTCTCTCTTATGGGAAACTATAAATACTCATTTGTTTCTCACAAGAAGGGGAATTGATTTTCTCTCTCTAGAATCTCACTCTAGAAAATGTCACCTTACTCCTCTAGAGTACGGTCCGTCAAGTGCATTCACGGACTGACTTAGGCATTAGAGAGGGTTCCCTCGGATACCCCCGAGGCCATGTGCGCTTCTTGTGTGCATGTGACAGGCCCACTCTGCTGGGAAGGTCCGACTTCTAGGGTGAGAGGAAGGAGAGATTGGGAGAGCAAGGCAACTCCATCAAAGAACCACAAGCTCGAGATCCGAATCCGTTTTGGGTCAATTGTTTCCATACCGGAACAATTTGGCGCCGTCTGTGGGGATCCCAAGTTGAGATTCCTCAAAAGAACAAAAACCATTAAAAGATGCCAAAGGTCGCGGAGACCGAGTCGGGGATGAATCCGGTAGGACAGCCGACCGTCCCCCCGTGGACATGACATAGGTCCACCCCGACGCAGCCACGCGCGGGTTTGGAGAGGCAAATGAATCTCCATATGAGATGGTCAAATTGAAATTTAAATCGAAGTAGGAGTCGCCACCGAACTTTGTGGGAGTTCGGGCCCATTCGAACCCACTCTATGTCGTAGTGGGCCGTGCACAAAGTACGGCCCATTTCCGATGTCAGAGTTTATTGGGTTCGTCCCTTTGCATTATGATACCGATACCGACATTATCGGATATCGTGTATTGAATGACTCTCGTTGCCAATGGATTCGGACATCCGGAAACCATGGTTCTGAGTAAGGGGTGAGGGTACGTGTTGGGAAGTTCACTAAGAACACCCAACCCCGCCCGCACTTAGCGGCCTTTACTAAGATATTGTTCGTTTTTGGTGTACACGCGTTAGTTCGACGGTTGAATGATATGCAAAGATTATTTTCCCTAAGCGTGTGAGAAAAATAAATGGGTTGCTAAGTCGTTTAATGCATGTTAAACTAATAACGTCAAAGTTATTTTAGAATGTGAAGTTCGTTTTAGTCTAATAAAACAATAAAAAAACAAAATAAATTGCTACAAACACGAGAAAATGAGTTAGTAACGATTGAATAAATTGAATAAAGATGCAAATACAATAATATGCATGATTTTGAAAAAGATTTAATGACACGTGATGGATTAACACGTGTTGACCGAGGTGGAAAAAGTATTTATCGAAATCTGAAAACATGTCGCGAAAATCGCTTTTTTTATGTAAGATCCGAAAAAAATAGAAAAGCGAGAAAACGAGAAAAAGGGACCCGGCCATCCAGGCCTCCGCGCGAGTCGCCTGACAGGCGCGCGACTCGCGTGGGGGTCTGTCCGCTTTTTTTATTTCGTCGAAAATCATTAATTTTTATAAATCGAGTACAAATATGGATTAATTTATACTCGATTTATATCTTCGATATTCGTCGTATTCGATATTCGATTGTAGAATCGATATCGAATAGTCGGAATATTTTTAGAAAAGGTTTTGAAAAAAAGTTTGTTTTGAACGAAAAGAGAAGAAAAAAAGAATTTGAACGAAAAGAAGAAAAAAACATGTTAATTCTCTCCGCGTAAAAAAAATCGTCGAATTTGTTTAAAAAAGATGTAACGATTTTATTAGCATCAACGAGATTTAATTAATTTAGTTCTTGTTAGATACGATATTTGATTAGAAAATGAATATCGTATTTTAAGAACGTTATAAAAAATAGTTTTTTGTAGTATCGATTATTAGAAATAATGAAAAATATGTGACGAACGACCCATATTAAAAATACGACCGACGACGACACGACCCATAAAAAAACGTGAGAAAGGAAGAGAAGAAAGTGAAGAATCGGGTTTGATTTACACCCTCAACCTACATGCTTTGTTTTCTCGGTATAGAGCTCGTCGGACAGTGGCTTAGATACGGGAGCGTCGAGACGATGTGGATGAGTTTTGGATGGTGCGGATTTTTGACGTGTGAGGTGACGGATTTCGGCCGGATGGTGGGGTCGGGTTCGTCAGGCTATTTGTTGGTATTTCGATGCTATTTTTGCTTGAGATCGTAGATGAAATTATTTTGAACGTCGATAGTAGATAGTTTGTATGTTGAATACGGATGTTCAATGTGTTTTTTGAATGTGACGGGAGGTCCTATTTATAGGAGTGGAGGTAGCCTTGCTTGTACGACAAGAAATACCGTTTAGGATAGGAAACGTAAGAGTTTGAAAGGAAGCGAGAGTCCCGTTTCTTGGTGAAGAAACCAAACATCTCGGCTGAAATGGAGAGTTGGCCGAGTGTTTCGGCTGTTTTGGGGTACCTGGGCCGAGTGTTTGAGCTCGGTCGGTGAATTGTTTTGGTTTTCGGATAGAATTCCTACTTGAGATCGAATCCTATCCTTGAATGGATTTGTTTAATATTTTCGAAGTTGATTTTTGTAGCAGTTGGAGACCGAATCAGCCACGTGAGGTGTCATGGCTGACTCGCATGTCTCGAGAATATTTTTGACCGGGTTTTGATTCGGTCGCTAAAAGACGGTTTTACCCATGGTGTCGGAATCGACCCAAATTAGTTTTATTTGACTCGAAACGACCCACTGGGCCTGAATTTGAGGTTGGTTTAGTAATATTTGTACTCCGTAATAAGCCTAAACCAAATGTCCATGATTTCGAGCCCATATCCGAGTCCATTAAAGCATGTTTGCGTCCGATCATCATCGGGTGTTTGGCGGAAACTACTATAGACACCTGGCGGTCAAAATGTGGGTGTCTACAGAGCCCCCACTCTGACTGAGGCTTGGACAAGGCAAAAGTCAGAGTAGCTACCAGGCCAATCGAAGATTAAAACCTGGCAGACTTCCGATCGGGTCGCTTATAGTCCATTAGACTTACGTGAAGGGCTCGCCAGCCATAAGATAGAAATCATACCTGGATAGATGTTAATAATGTCGCGGGGACTTTTCCTAAAAAGTCTTGGGTGTATCTTCTTATAGATGCATCCCGTCTTGGAATTACGTGGGAGCTTGCCTGTAAGCTGTGGGTGTATCTGCTTGTAGATGCATCCCGTCTTGGAATCGTGTGGGAGCTTGCCTGTAAGCTCTGGGTGTATCTGCTTGTCGATACATCCCGAATGTTGCTTGAACTTTCCACTGGGGAGTCTTTGAGAATTCTTCGGGAGTCTTGGGGTATCTGTCTGTAAATTGCATGTAATATTTAGGTAAAATACCGACTCACGCTGGGGAAGGAATGATTTTTGACTGATTTTTGGAAAGAAAATGCTGAAATTTTTTTTTTGAAATTTTTTGGAAATAAGACTGCTTGGGATGACTTGATTCCTGATCAGATTCTGACACGGATTCCTAAAATCTTGCGGTTAGGCCTGTATGCCTAGGTGAATTAGGGAGTATAAAAACTCCTATTCCCGTGGTGACTAGGAAAGGGATTTCCTCTATTATAAATAGAGAATTCTTGCCCTTAATCTTCTCATATTCCAACCCAAATATTTTCTTCTATCTTAAATCCCTTTAGACTTTTAAGACAAAACAAAACTTTCTGCTATGGGTATCGAACATCTGACCGCGATGCTTCATGCGTGGGCCAAGAATTTTCGAGACGAAGATAAGGTTCAGCTAACTCAGATGGGAATTGTTGTTTTATTCCCGCTTCAACGACTCAAGGTGGATGCACATTTCTTGGACGCTTGCTTATCCTTTTGGGATACTACCCACCATGTTTTTGCCTTTCCCCGGGGAGAAATATGTCCCCTTCCTGAAGAGATTGCAGCCGTAGGGGGTTGGTGTCCCAATGCTCATCCTGCTATTCCTCCTTTTTATCCTGATCCAAGGAGGAGACTGAGGGATTTTCTTGGGCTGTCTCATGCTGAGACAGCTCGTATGGTAAAGGGAAATTCTGTTTCCCTGTTTGACTTGGCTGACAAATTCATGGATCCAAATGGTGCCAGAATTTCTTCTACCCATAGGCGTAGGGTTTTTACCTTTTGTATGCTGCATCGATACGCCTTCGAAGGTCGGATGGATGCTGGCTCATGTCTAGGTGAGATCAGGCTAATCAACATAGTGGACCAGATTGAGACAGGCCATAGCCCAGCCTGGCTGATAACTGGGGAGATTATCATGGGCCTTGACGCTAGGAGACTTGACCCGGATCGGCAATTAACGGGAAGTATTCATCTTCTACAGGTATTGGGCCGTTTTCGAAAATTTTTCTTCTTTCTTTTTCGAAATTTTCCGAATTTTTTTTTTTTTTTTTGAATTTCCGAAAAAAAACTTTTTAAAATTTTTTTTCTTTTTTTTTCGAATTTGTTTGATTTTTCCGAAAATTTCGATTTTTTTTTTTTTTTTTCGAAAATTTTTCGCAGATCTGGTTGTCCGAGCGCCTGTCGATTATAGAGCCCCCGGTGAGCATATCCAGATATCGCAGCTGTCAGATTGGCTCACGGTCCCGACGAATAAGCTCGAGTCATCACATAAATCGGAACTATTGGGATGAAGAGCTAAAATTCCATGGTGGGCCCTTGATTAGGTGGAACGTGATCTGGTGGTTCCTCTCGAAGCTGACGGGACTAGCTAAAAGAGATAAAGCCCGCTACCTGGTGATCTTGTCTTTGGATTGGACCGTCCATATTTACCCAGATCGTATTTTAAGGCAGTTCGGTTCATTTCAGCAGATTCCCGAGACTGAAGCAATCATTAGCGTTTCGCTCCAATTGACGGACGCTATGTGTGATACGTGGTTACAACGCTGGTTTACCCGTGTCATATGGACTATACCTCGCCCTTGTCAGACCGTTTGGGTTTCCGAGTCATATCTCAAGTGGGCTTCTGAAGAATCTAAAGAGGCCCGTAAATCTTTAAAGACTGATGAGGCTTTTGACTTGGCCCGTAGAGAATCGGTAAAGGACAATAGATGGTTCTTTGACGAAGAGGAAACTTCAACTACCCACGTCCGGCTAGAGTCAGGTCCTAAGTCAAAAACTAAGACTCGAGCTAAAGAGACCGGTGCTAGCGACTTGGAGAGAAGGCTTGGGCCGAAACTAGCGGCCCGGGATAGGCTAGGCCCGTGCGAGTGACTACCCGAGAGGGTGAGGGCTCGACTAGGACTGACTGAGGTGACCGGGGAATCGAGTTTGAAGAAACGAGCCCGGGTTAAGGAGGTTCCCTTGGTTATTCGGGAGCGCTCACCTCCACGTCGACGCAGGTGGACCGAAAAAGAAACTAAGGACAAGGGAAAGGGAAAAATGCCTTAGTCTTTTTTATTATTTAAATATTAGTACTATTTATGTGTGTGTTTTTTTTTGGATTTTTTTTGTAATTGGATTTTTTTTTTGAAATAAATAAAGGAAGTTTATTAAAAACCGTTCCTGTTTTTCGATTGCAGTGATTGTGCCATTTTGAGGGGCTGCCTACGTATCCACATAGAGCGGAATCAAACCAAACGTAGTTCAGACTTAATTTGCCATTTCGAAATACATCAAGACTATTGGTTCAAGATGTTTATAACAGTAGAATAAGTAATTCTAACTTTTGACTTGTCTTTAAAAGTTTATTTTGAAAAGATGTTTTTTTATAAACTTTTGCAAATGACATTGAGAGAAAAAGGGTTAAGGGTAGTAACGTTTTAGCTGGTCCAGGTTAGTTGGGTTGACAAACTAATTCCCGTCCAGATCTGTTAGCATCACCGCTCCGCCCGATAGAATCTTCTTTACCAAATATGGTCCGGACCAGTTAGGTTTGAATTTTCCCCTTGGGTCTACTGGTAATAAAGCTCGAACAGACTTGAGAACCAAATCTCCTTCTTTGATGTTCCTGGGCCTTACCCTTTTATTAAAAGCCCGTTGGATTCTTTTTTTGATAAATCTGTATGTTATTGAGGGCACGAGATCGTCGTTCGTCTAAAAGTACTAGCGAGTCATATCGTGCTCGAACCCAATCCGCTTCGGGTACTTGACTCTCGAGTAGGATTCTGAGTGACGGCACCTCTAACTCAACGGGTTGGACCGCTTCCATCCCGTATGTAAGGTAATACGGTGTTGCCCCGGTCGCAGTACGAATCGAGGTCCGATATCCCCAGAGTGCAAATGGTATCTTGTCGGGCCAGTCCCGATAATTGTCAACCATCTTTTTGAGTATGGTGACAATAGTTTTATTAGCCGCTTCTACCACTCCATTGGTTTAGGGTCGGTAGGGTGAAGACGTATGTCTTTGAATTTTGTACTTGGCTAACAAGGCTGCCGTTTCGGCTTGAAAATGGGTCCCGTGGTCACTGATGAACTCATGAGGGATTCCATACCGGCATATTATCTTATTTTGGATAAATTTGGCAACATGACTGGCGTTGAGAATACGATAAGACTCAGTTTCGACCCATTTGGTGAAATAGTCGATCGCTACCAAAATGAAGCAGTGTCCTCCGGTTCTCGAGGGGTTTATCTTTCCGATTATATCGATTCCCCACGTTGAAAACGGCCAGGGTGACGTCATGGTATACAGCAGGGATGGTGGCATATGCTGCACATTAGCGAAAATCTGGCAATTATGGCAATCTGTTTAGTAAAGATGCCAGTTTTGAAAGTGCATCTGCGAACTGATTTTCTTCCCGAGGTAGGTATATATACTCTACCTTTTGGAATTGTTTCTCAAGATCCCTTACTCGCGCCTGGTAGGCCACGAGATTAGCATTTCGGGTTTTCCGTTTTTGGAGCGCTTGGTTAATGACCAGGGATGAGTCGCCGTGTACTCGGAGGTTTGTGACCCCTAAATCGGCGGCGGCTTGTAGCCCGTGGATACATGCTTCATACTCAGCAGCGTTATTGGTGACGTCAAAGTCTAATTTGATAGACACGGGAGTATGTTCCCCTCTTGGCGAGATTAGGAGTATCCTGACTCCAAATCCCCGGAAATTGGATGCCCCGTTAAAGTATAAGTCTCACGTCTCGGTGTCAGTATGGAAAATGTCTTCATCCGAGAAGGACCAAGTGTCGGTGTGCCCTTCTTCGGTTATGGGACTGTCGGCGAAAAATTCGGCTACTATTCGGCCTTTGATGGCTTTCAATGGTACGAACTTTAGATCGAACTCTGCCAGCATCAGGGTCCATCTCGATATCCTGCCGTTGAGAATGGGCTTTTCGAAAAGGTACTTGATTGGATCCATTCTAGACAGTACCTGTACCTCGTAGCTGAGCATGTAATGTCGGAGCTTCTTAGTGGCCCAGACCAAAGCTAAACACGTCTTTTCGAGTATGGTGTACTTACACTCGTACTCTAAAAACTTTTTGCTGATGTAGTATATAGCCCGTTCTTCGGATTTGACCGTTTGAGCTAGCATAGCCCCCATGGCCGTCTCTGTCGTGATTAGGTACAGCGACAAAGGCAAACCGGGTTGAGGTGGCATCAGGACCGGCGGTGAAGACAAGATTTCTTTGATTCTGTCAAAGGCTGCTTGACACTTGTCGTCCCATAGTAACCGTTCCCCTATTTTCAGCTTCTTGAAGATCGGTTCACACACCATGGTTAGCTTTGAAATGAACCTGCTGATGTATTGGACTTTTCCGAGAAACCCTCTTATCTCCTTTTCGGTCTTAGGAGGTGGCATCTCGGTGATGGCCTTGATTTTAGCTGGATCGACTTCAATACCGCGTTGGCTGACGATATGACCCAGTAATTTGCCAGATGTTACCCCGAAACTGCATTTCTGAGGGTTTAATCTCATATTGTACTTGCGTAATCGGGAGAAGAATTTTCTCAGGGCGGTGATGTGACCGTCCCTGTTTTTAGATTCGACGATCATATCGTCCACGTAAACTTCCACTTCTTTATGCATCATGTCATGTAATAAAGTTGTGGCGGTTCGTTGATAGGTGGCCCCGGCATTGATGAGACCAAATGGCATAACAGTATAGCAATAAGTACCCCAAGGTGTAATGAAGGTGGTCTTATCCATATCTTCCTCTGCCATTTTTATTTGATTGTACCCGGCATACCCGTCCATGAATGATAGAAGGGCATGGTCTGCTGTGTTATCCACCAGTATATCGATGTGTGGTAACAGGAAATCGTCTTTCGGGTTCGCCTTGTTAAGATCCCGAAAGTCTACACAGACACGTACCTTACAGTCTTTTATAGGGACCGGCACGATGTTCGCAACCCAATCTGGATACTCGGAGACTCGTATGAGCCCAGCCTTGAATTGTTTGTCGACTTCCTCCTTGACCTTGAGGGACCATTCGGGCCTCATGCGTCGGAGTTTCTGCTTAACCGGCTTGAACCCTTCCTTGATCGGTATATGGTGCTCGGCTCTTTCACGATCTATCCCCGGCATGTCCTTGTAGGACCATGCGAAGACATCTTTGAATTGTTGAAGGAGATTGATGAATTGTTGTTTCTCCCCGAGATCTAGAGATAACCCTATCTTAAGCATCTGAGGCTCTAAGGTTGTTCCCACGTTGATGGATTCGGTTTCTTCGATTACCGGATTGCGGGATTCCCTTTGCTTTAGCTGCTCGATCAAGTGTGGAGGTAGGGATACCTCTTCGTCGGGTTTCTCAATGTCATTGCACAGAATATTTTGAAAATTAAGGAAATTTTGAAAATGAGACAAGTCGTAAGCAGAACGGTTGTTATTATTCATAAATTGAGAAAATAGCTCGAAAAGAGCTGCCATCTGATCGCTAGTCAGTGGCGGGATAGGTAGGGTGCCTGGGACAGACCCCGAGGTACCAGGAAAAACTAAAGGGAGAGGGGGAGTTACAGGACTGACCCTAGCACCGGACTCACTAGACTCAATCTCAGACTCTGACTCGGACTCCGACTCGGACTCCGACTCGGACTCAGACTCAGATTCTGGCATTTCTCCTTCCCCTGTGATCAGCTTGAAAGTTCTTCCTTGACTGTCAGTCCACTTGACAGTCTTCCTCCAGGCTCTTTTTCCGGTCTCGGATCCGACATCAGAGATCAGCTTGGATGGATCGAAGGTGCGGCTACGAAGAATGAGGCTGACTAGCTCTTCCTTCGGCGTTGGGGCCGGGAGTTCCTCTCCAAAAAGTAGCCCCAGTGCGGGCTCAGCATTCTTAACATTTTCGGACCGGTTGAGGGCGAAGATGTCGTCTGGTATGCAGTTGCAGACCTGGGCCAAGTGGGTCCCAGGGCACGTGGTTGTGGGCCGGTATAGGCCTATTTGGACGGACTCGAACACCGGCGTGATGAAGATGACTTTGCCGGTTCCGGTTCAGCCCATGTTTTCTGGGGTTATGGTGTAACCCAGACCGGTTTGAATCCTCTCGTTATCCAGAACTTCGAGGATTTTTCCTGCAGGGAGATCGGGCCTTGATGTAGCCCCCGGTAGAAAGCCCAGATTTTGCAACATCCGGTCAATGCTAACCGTGAAGTAAGGTCGGAAAAGGTATTCTTCGTCGATGGCCCCTATGAAGTCGAACCCCCGAAGATCGGTGCGGCCTGAGGTGTTGCAGTTGGCCACAGTCATAGGCGTGGCTTCTAGAGTAATTTCGTATCGTGCAAAGGTAGCTTGATCTTCCGATGCAGGGTGGAGGATACAGCCCTGGTCGCGTGGATCCGGGGTCTTCCTAAAAGAAGGTTAAAGGAAGAAGTCACGTCGATCACTTGAAATTCCAGCTCCTTCTCTATCAGGCCCGTTATGATAGTAAGCTTCACGGCCCCGGCTACTGACTTTGGACTTCTGTCGAAAGCCTGAATGGTTTGAGCTGTAGGAATGTAGTCGGCCTCGGTGATGCCGAGGGCTTTAGCGGTCCTCAAGGGGAGGACATTGACTGCGGACCCGTCGTCGATTAGGGTCATGGGCAGATATTTTCCACGGCAGATTACCGTGATGTAGAGGGCCATGTTGTGGGTTGGCCCAAATGGTGGTAGATCAGCATTGGAGAAGGTAATAAGTGGGCCTTCTTCTTTAGCTTTCCCCTTTAGGTGGGGCAGAACCGTGGCTACCATTTCAGCTGGAGTAGCCGTAGAGTCGATCTTGACTTGGTCGAGGGCCTTAGTGAGTTCCTCTCGATGTTCCTGAGAGCTAACTAGGAGTTGCCATATAGAGAGGTCAACTCGAGTCCTGCTCAGCTGCTTCACGAGAGCCTTTTCAGTAGTCGGCTCTTCCGGGGCGACCTCCACTCTAGGTGGCGGCTCGGTGACGATGAGGGCGTGACTGCTGGTTAAGGCCTTGGATTTGACCTTCTGGATCTCCTCGGGCGTGATGGGGACAGCTTCCCCCTTGGTGAGATAGACGTCGTCTTCGTCGTCGCACCAGATCCCGTTTATTTGAGGGACAAACGGGGAAATGAGATGTGAACAGTCCATGACTTCCCCGGAGAAGATGGCGTGAGTGGCCAACGGGTTGTCCTTGTTGCTGGGCTTGCCTCCAGGTAAGGGGATCTTCCCACTTTCGATGAGGTCCTGGATGAGGTGCTTTAGCTTCCAGCATTTCTCGGTATCGTGTCCCTTGCCACGATGGTACTGGCAGTAGGCTTGGATATCGTAGGACTTGGAGCGACGCTCGACTGGAAGCTCAGGTGTTGGGCCTATCGGGTTGACCAGGCCTTTTGATGAGAGCCTTTGTAAGGCATTTGCATAGGTGGTGCCTATGTCAGTGAATACCCGGGGCGTGGTATTCTTCTTGGACGGGGTGTCAAGTAGATTTACCTCGTCAAAGATGCTACGAGTAGCAGCGGCAGATGTGGGCTTGCTTGTCGACGAGCTGGCCCCTTGGTATCCCTTGGTGGAGGCCTTAGTGAGGCTTTCCAACCTTAGATCATCCTCGATTCTCGTTCCCATCTCGGTTAGGACCGCGAAGCTAGGTATGATGGCGTACCGGAGATGGATCCGGTAGGCGGGTAGGAGATTCTTGACAAAGGCTTCAACTAGGACTTTTTCACTGGGCTTATCGACCAGTTTGGCGCTTTCAGCCCTCCAGCGCTGAAGATATTTCGTAAATCCCTCCTTAGGCTCCTGGGCCATTACTTCCAGGGTGCGCATCGTGGTCTGGATTTCCGTGTTGTCGGCGTAGTTCCGAGCAAATTCCGTTGCCACGTCATCCCAAGACTTGTACTTCTTGGAATCGAGCCTATAGAACCAGGCTCTTGGGTGCTTCTCGAGGGAGGAGGCAAACAAATTCTTGAACATGTTTGACTTAACTCCCTTCAGGGCCATAAACTCTTTGAAGGCCCGGATATGTAATACCGGGTCTTCGGTTCCGTCGAACATCGGGAGGCCTGTCAGGTTGAGATTGGCAGGCAATTCGTCGGTTAGGGGTGCATAGGCCCGAGCATTCTCCGTATGGATCGAGTTGTGGGTCGACAAATGGACCTGCTCTTGCAGCTTGAGGACGGCGCTAGTCAATTCGGATAATGCTTGGTTTCGTCTACGCCACTCGGCCTATCCTGTTCTATGGCGCTTACCCGGGTAACGATGGCGATTTGGTCTCCCCTCATCTGGTTCAGTTGATCTTGGATCTTGGCCAACGAGGCGATCAGTTGATCATTGGAGTCCTTATTCATGGTTCGGGTGTGAGATGGCCTGTCTGTAAGAACACAGTGTAATCTGAATCGAACCCAGATCGAAGAGTGCATCCCGAGCAAGAAGAAGAGAACTAGACTCGAAAACAGACTAAAAACCGACTCCTAGACGGGTGATTCGTGGACGGTGGGCTTTCTTTAGGATTTTGGCAGAATGGGCCTAGTCCTGTGTGAAGAAAGACCTACGTGCGAGCTATTCCCCAGACTTTGGACTCGATTGTGTAAGTGGGCCTGCCTTTGTAGGAGTTTGTCCTACGTAGGTGGGCCGTGCCTTGACAAATAAGGCGGACTTGGGATGGGGTAGAAACTCGTGATGTAAGATCGACAGAGTTTCGACGCTATAGACTCTAACAACTTATGACAAGACCCGACACTGCTAAATACGGGAAGTCCTAAGAAGAAAGCTTTGAAAAGGGAATTTGGATTTGAAAACCGAACAAAGTCGGATAGGAAGGCCCGATTTTTTTTTGAAAAAATCGAAAAAAAGGTGTTATCGGGCCGAGGTTTTCAAATTTTTGAAAAGGTTCGGATAGCATACCGGCTAGAAAATAGGCTATTTTGAGTCAAAATCATAAGTCCTAAATTCGGTAGCTTTCCGGGTTTGAAAAATGGATAATTTTCGAAAAAGATGCAAGTTTTTGAAAATGACGGTTTTTGAAAAGATGAGACATGGATCAAGTAGCATGTAGTCACGGAAACAGTATAATGACACCATGTATGCTCCTAGTTTAAGTCTCGGTCGGTCGAATATGGTCTATACCAACGACGATAGCTTTCTCGCAAATCAGGACGGTCTTCCTAAGCCGAGTTGGTCTTAGAACCTGCCGTAAAACCCATGCGAGTTCCGCCATCAAAGTCTTTAGTGCGCCCATTTAGGAACGCACCGTGGTATAGTGGGACGTCGGTCACAAGTAACCGGCCCGGGAAATATTTAGGTTATGCATGAACCATTGAACTAAAACGTGTACATTACTATTCGAACGATTTCTTTTCGAGTCTCACCCTGAGGATGCCGATGGTAAGTGACTCATTAGTTAATCCCCAGCGGAGTCGCCATATTGTGGACATGACATAGGTCCACCCCGACGCGGGCACGCGCGGGTTTGGGGAGGCGAATGAATCTCCATATGAGATGGTCAAATTGAAATTTAAATCGAAGTAGGAGTCGCCACCGAACTTTGTGGGAGTTCGGGCCTGTTCGAACCCACTCTATGTCGTAGTGGGCCGTACACAAAGTACGGCCCATTTCCGATGTCAGAGTTTATTGGGTTCGTCCCTTTGCATTATGATACCGATACCGACATTATCGGATATCGTGTATGGAATGACTCTCGTTGCCAATGGATTCGGACATCCGGAAACCATGGTTCTGAGTAAGGGGTGAGGGTAAGTGTTGGGAAGTTCACTAAGAACACCCAACCCCGCCCGCACTTAGCGGCCTTTACTAAGATATCGTTCGTTTTTGGTGTACACGCGTTAGTTCGACGGTTGAATGATATGCAAAGATTATTTTCCCTAAGCGTGTGAGAAAAATAAATGGGTTGCTAAGTTGTTTAATGCATGTTAAACTAATAACGTCAAAGTTATTTTAGCATGTGAAGTTCGTTTTAGTCTAATAAAACAATAAAAAAACAAAATAAATTGCTACAAACACGAGAAAACGAGTTTGTAACGATTGAATAAATTGAATAAAGATGCAAATACGATAATATGCATGATTTTGAAAAAGATTTAATGACACGTGATGGATTAACACGTGTTGACCGAGGTCGAAAAAGTATTTATCGAAATCTAAAAACATGTCGCGAAAATTGCTTTTTTTATGTAAGATCCAAAAAAAATAGAAAAGCGAGAAAACGAGAAAAAGGGACCCGGCCATCCAGGCCTCCGCGCGAGTCGCCTGACAGGCGCGCGACTCGCGTGGGGGTCTGTCCGCTTTTTTTATTTCGTCGAAAATCATTAATTTTTATAAATCGAGTACAAATATGGATTAATTTATACTCGATTTATATCTTCGATATTCGTCGTATTCGATATTCGATTATAGAATCGATATCGAGTAGTCGGAATGTTTTTAGAAAAGGTTTTGAAAAAAAGTTTGTTTTGAACGAAAAGAGAAGAAAAAAAGAATTTGAACGAAAAGAAGAAAAAAACATGTTAATTCTCTCCGCGTAAAAAAAATCGTCGAATTTGTTTAAAAAAGATGTAACGATTTTATTAGCATCAACGAGATTTAATTAATTTAGTTCTTGTTAGATACGATATTTGATTAGAAAATGAATATCGTATTTTAAGAACGTTATAAAAAATAGTTTTTTGTAGTATCGATTATTAGAAATAATGAAAAATATGTGACGAACGACCCATATTAAAAATACGACCGACGACGACACGACCCATAAAAAAACGTGAGAAAGGAAGAGAAGAAAGTGAAGAATCGGGTTTGATTTACACCCTCAACCTACATGTTTTGTTTTCTCGGTATAGAGCTCGTCGGACAGTGGCTTAGATACGGGAGCGTCGAGACGATGTGGATGAGTTTTGGATGGTGCGGATTTTTGACGTGTGAGGTGACGGATTTCGGCCGGATGGTGGGGTCGGGTTCGTCAGGCTATTTGTTGGTATTTCGATGCTATTTTTGCTTGAGATCGTAGATGAAATTATTTTGAATGTCGATAGTAGATAGTTTGTATGTTGAATATGGATGTTCAATGTGTTTTTTGAATGTGACGGGAGGTCCTATTTATAGGAGTGGAGGTAGCCTTGCTTGTACGACAAGAAATACCGTTTAGGATAGGAAACGTAAGAGTTTGAAAGGAAGCGAGAGTCCCGTTTCTTGGTGAAGAAACCAAACATCTCGGCTGAAATGGAGAGTTGGCCAAGTGTTTCGGCTGTTTTGGGGTACCTGGGCCGAGTGTTTGAGCTCGGTCGGTGAATTGTTTTGGTTTTCGGATAGAATTCCTACTTGAGATCGAATCCTATCCTTGAATGGATTTGTTTAATATTTTCGAAGCTGATTTTTGTAGCAGTTGGAGACCGAATCAGCCACGTGAGGTGTCACGGCTGACTCGCATGTCTCGAGAATATTTTTGACCGGGTTTTGACTCGGTCGCTAAAAGACGGTTTTACCCCTGGTGTCGGAATCGACCCAAATTAGTCTTATTTGACTCGAAACGACCCACTGGGCCTGAATTTGAGGTTGGTTTAGTAAGATTTGTACTCCGTAATAAGCCTAAACCAAATGTCCATGATTTCGAGCCCATATCCGAGTCCATTAAAGCATGTTTGCGTCCGATCATCATCGGGTGTTTGGCGGAAACTACTATAGACACCTGGCGGTCAAAATGTGGGTGTCTACACCCCCCTATACGGCATGCCCATGACAACGAGAGAAGTGACGCCCGCTGCTACGCTCCGGGGGGTGGGGCAGGCTACCCTCTACGAAGTACCAAACAAGGAAGTCACAACCACGACTAGGCAGGGGGAAGAACAGGGGCTTAACCTTACCCTCACCCCCACTCAGGCCGCGCAGGCCGCTGTCTTTTTCTCTGCTATGCTCGATCAGCAAGTCACACCTAAGGACCTAGTAGGCAGGATCGCGACGACCCCCAGACACCTACTTTGAGAATACCGAAGGGGCTGGGGGCACGAAGCAAACCGCCGCCAGGAACGTCCAAAGGAAAGCAAAGAAGACGGCTCGGGGATACGTACAGGCGAAGAAGCGTATCGTGACCGGAACCCAGGAGCAACCGACTCAACAGCAAGGCGGAACTGTGCACACCTTAGACTCCACCGCATCCGCTGAAAAGAGAGGTCTATCCCAGGAAATGCAAGAGCGGTTGAAACCAAAGGAACCCGTCTCAAAGCGCTTGGGGGCAAAGCAGGGTGGGCTCTTTACCAGATTGACGCCTGCTGCGGAACCACAAAGGGCTCCGGGGCTGTCGAAAAGTATGCTAGTCAGGATCAATCAGGGTCAGCCCATGGGATCAAGGCACAACCAGGCTAAAGGCCCGGAACCTCAACCACCCAGAGAAAAGAGACACAGACATCACTCCCCAGAGAGGGAAGACGATGCAGCAAGTAGGCACACATCTAGACACCGCTCCCCTAGTGCTGGTTGACCGATCCCTAACAAATGGGACGACTACGGTTACCATTCTACAGGGAGCAGATCTAAGGTACTAGGTAGACCTACCAGGACCCCGCTTCATCTTGATGTTCAAAGCTGCCCAATCCCAAAAATTAAGATGCCCATGGTTAAGTTCGACGGGACTACCGATTCTGAAGACCACCTAGCAGCCTACGAGAGCCACATGGGAATGTATGATGCTGATGACGCCGCCTGGTGTAAAATCTTTCCTACAACTTTGGTAGGGTTGGCGCAAGGGTGGTTCAGGGACCTGCCCCGGAGGTCGATTTACTATTTTGAAGAGTTGGCCGAGTCCTTCTTGGACCAGTACGCGGGGAATAAGAGGCGCAGGCTGACTCATTTTGATCTGATGACTCTGAAACAGAAAAAGGGTGAGACCATCAAGGAGTATCTAAAATGGTTTGACCTGGCTTTCCAGCAGGTCAGAGAGATTGATGATCCCACGGCGGCCTACGCGCTGACCAATTCGCTGCTCCCATGAGATATGAAGAACCAGCTGATCAAAGCCCAGCCAGAATCCTTGGCCAAAGCTCGGAAAATAGCCAAAGGCTTTATGCTGCAAGAGGAGTACCACAGGCTGCCGGATACCCCCATAGGACCATCCAGGACGCAGGGGGGACCGCAAGGTGGGCGCAGCAGGGGCGAAGCAGCGGGAAAGCAGAAAATCGAGGAGGGGGATACCCCAAAAAGGGAGTGTGTGGCCTACCAGCCAAGGTTTGATAGTTACACAGCCCTTAACAGATCAAGAGCTGAGATATTCGAGCTGGAGAAAGAAACGGCGAAATGGAATCGCCCAAGCAAACCACGCAGCCCTAAGGGTAACCCAAAAAAGTTCTGCACATTCCATGACTGCATAGGACACACGACCGAGGAGTGTCGTCACCTGAAAGATGAAATAGAAAAACTCATCAGGAACAGCTGGCTGAGTAACTATGCAGCCAGGAACAAGAATCAGAAAACCGCTACAGAGAAGCCTGAAGGCTCAGTACAGGACCGCATGATAATTCATGTAATATCAGGGGATGCTGAGGGGCAGAAAAGGCAGATTCGGGAAATCCATAATCAAATCTGCTACACTGAAAAAGCAGGAAGCCAAATCGGCCTGACTCTGAGCATAACCCCCCAAGACGCAGGCCGGGTGATCTACCCCCACAGGGACCCCCTGGTCCTGGCACTAATTATCAACAACCATATAGTAAGAAGGTGCATGGTAGACACTGACGCCTACACAAACTTGCTATACAAAGAGGCTTTTGACAAGATGAACTTGGAAAAAAGACACCTCAAGCCTGCCCCTGGATCCTTGTATGGATTCACCGGTGGAGGGATCCTCCCAATGGGAATCATCGAGCTTCCAGTAACATTTGGAGAGGGGGCATCGGCCAGGAACATCCGAGCCTCATTTGTGGTTGTAGACGCCAAGTCAGCATATAACGCTCTGATAGGTCGGGCCACCCTGGATGAGGTAGAAGCCGCAATATCCATCGAGGCGCTGACTTTGGCCTATGTCACAGATTTCGAAATGGAAGGAAAAATACACGGGGACCAAGAGTCAGCCAGACAATGCTACTCGGTTGCCATGCGCGCTCACGAAACAAAAAGGAAAGGCAAACAAAAGGCAGACAACTCCCCCAGCAGGGAAGGAGAGATTCCGGCCGATCAGCAGGCAGCAGGAAGAGCTGAACACCCAGAACCTGTGGGTGAGAGCATGTTGGTGGAACTGGAACCAGGGAGGCCGGTCCTGATCGGTACGGACCTGGAAGAATCCTATCGGGAGGAGCTGATTAAAATCTTGCAGGACAACATGGACATCTTTGCTTATTCGGCAAATGAGATGCCGGGGGTTGATCCAGCCCTTATCGTTCACAAGTTGAACGTTAACCTAGAGGCTCAACCGGTAAAGCAAAAGAAAAGAAACATGTTGGCAAAGAAGGATATAGCCATCAAGGAAGAAATTGAGAAGCTCTTAAAGGCTGATTTTATCCATAGCTGCGACTACCCTGAATGGCTCGCGAATGTAGTAATGGTGAAGAAATCCTCAGAGGCCTGGAGGATGTGTGTGGATTTCACCAACCTCAATAAGGCGTGCCCCAAGGATTGTTACCCCCTGCCACGGATTAACAAGTTGGTGGATGCCACCAGCGGGTATTCTATACTTAGCTTCCTGGATGCCTTCTCGGGCTACCATCAGGTGTACTTGTGGCAACTTGACAAGGTCAAGTGTGCGTTAATCACCAGTGCAGGAACATACATGTACAAGATGGTGCCATTTGGCCTTAAGAATGGGGCAACCTATCAGCGTCTGGTGGACAAAGTATTTGAGAGCCGGAAAGGCAGAAACTTGGAAGCATACGTAGATGACGTGATAGTGAAAAGCAAAGGGGACGCAGAGCATTTGAGAGACTTTCAAGAAACCTTCTCCTCCCTGCATACCTATCAAATGAAGCTGAATCCTAAGAAATGCACCTTCGGGGTTCGCTCCGGGAAATTCCTTGGATTCTAGGTCAGTGCCAGAGAAATTGATGCAAACCCCGAAAAAGTGCAGGCTATTCTAGATCTCCCAGAACCAAAGACGATCAGAGACATTCAGCGTCTGACTGGCAGGATGGCCGCCCTGGCACGATTCATCGCCAGGTCAGCTAACAAGTCAACACCTTTCTTTAAAATATTGAAGGGGAATAAACAGTTCTAATGGGAGGCAGAGCAGAGGGAAGCCTTTGAGCAATTGAAGGAGCACCTAAAGAAATTACCAACCCTGGCAAGACCAGTGGCATGGGAAAAACTCTTTCTGTACATAGCCGTAACAAATTCAACCGTAAGTGCAGTAATCCTGAGAGAAGAAGCAGGCTCCCAGCAGCCAATCTACTTCGTAAGCCACGCCCTGGGAGCGGCTGAGAAAAACTATTCGGTCGTCGAGAAGGCGGCCTACGCAGTAGTTATTGCAGCGCGAAAACTCAGACCGTATTTCGACGCCCACCCTGTCGTCGTATTAACTGACCAACCCTTGGAAAAAGTGTTAGAGAAATTTGAAAAATCTGGAAGGCTATTAAAATGGGCTGTAGAATTGAGCGGGCTAGGGATATCCTATCAATCCAAGACCGCTATCAAGGCACAGGCCCTGGCAGACTTCCTAGCCGAATGCTCCCACTCAAAGGAAGACGACCCACCCCCGGCGAGTGGACGATATACACAGACGGATCGTCCACGGTTAATGGTGCGGGGGCAGGGATCGTACTTACCAGCTCTGAAAGGGCAGACTTTGAACATGCACTCAAGTTCACCTTCCCAGCGTCAAACAACGAAGCTAAGTATGAGGCTGTCCTGGCAGGTATCCACCTGGCCAAAGCAGCAGGGGCAGAAAGGCTTGTCCTGGCTACAGACTCACAGCTCATACCAAATCAGATTAACGGTGAATACGAAGCTAGAGATCAGGCCATGGCCTCATATTTGGAAAAGGTCAAACAGGAGCTATCTGGGTTAAAGTCCTATGAGGTTAGACAGGTCCCCCGGTCACAAAATAACCGGGCGGATGCCCTGTCTAAATTGGCAAGCTCCAGCCTGCAAGACATTAGGAGATCAGTATGGGTAGATGTAATACATGAAAAATCCACAACACCCTGTCAACTGATTAATGTCGTTAAAGAAGTAGAGGATGAAAGCTGGATGACCTCAATCATTCAATTCAAGAGGCATGGGACCCTACCACAAGACACAGCTCAGAAGAGGAGAATGCCAGCCAAAGCTGCATGGTTCATACTGATCGGGGGAGAATTTTACCGCAAGTTCTTTTCCTCCCCTTTGCTCAAATGCCTGGGGGCAGGACAGGCTGCGGAAGTGTTGGATGACATATATTCTGGAATCTGCGGCCACCATGTAGGGGAACGAACACTGGCACACAAAGCCCTAAGGGCAGGGTATTACTGGCCAACCATGCTCACAATAGCCAGAAGCCTAACCCAAAAATGCAAAAAATGCCAGCTCTTCGCCCCTGTGATACATGCCCCCGCACAAGACCTCAGACCAATCCTGTCTCCCATCCCTTTCGCTCAATGGGGAATGGATATCCTGGGCCCATTTACTGTGACGACTAGGGGCAAAAAATTCCTCATAGTAGGAATTGACTACTTCACCAAATGAATTGAGGCTGAAGCTGTCCCAAACATAACAGAGCCTGCAGTCAGAAAAGTCATCTGGAGAAACATAATTACGAGATATGGCCTGCCAAAAGTGCTGGTCTTCGATCATGGAAGACAATTTGACAACGACCCGCTAAGGGCCTGGCTAGAAGGCCATGGTATAACTGTCGCCTACTCCGCCGTCTGCCACCCGCAGACCAACGGGCAGGCCGAGGCAACAAACAAGCAGATCCTGAATGGACTGAAGAAGATGGTGGACGAACTCAAGGGAAGATGGGCAGATGAGCTCCCAAGTGTCCTATGGCCAATCAGAACCAGTAGAAAAGAATCCACAAGGCAGACACCCTTCGATCTAGTCTACGAAGCCGAAGCCCTGCTTCCCATCGAAGCACGTATTCCCACCCTCCGGTCTCAACAATTCGACAGGGTCAGTAACGAGGCTGAAATCACTGAAGCCCTCGATCTAGTCAGCGAGGTGAGACAGGAGGCCTGCGTCAACAACGCAGCCTATCAACAGAGGATGAGGAAGGTCTACAACAAAAGGGTGAACATGAGGAACTTCCAGATAGGCGACCTGGTCCTGCGAAAAACCCAGGTTGTGGGAAAATCAAAAGAGCACGGCAAACTGAGTGCGAACTGGGAAGGCCCATATTAGGTCACCCAGGTCATGGGACCAGGGACATATAGGATTGCCAACCCTGAAGGTCAGGAGCTAGAAGCTCACTAGAATGCAGACACCCTAAAGAGATATTATGTCTAGACTAGAAGTTGAAATGTTTTCTTTTCCCTCAAAATGTCGGCGGAGAACGATCAAGATGAAATTTCGACGGCTCCGATCGCAATGTTAAGTTTTTAGTTCAAGGAATGAAAAAGACTCCCAAATTAATACTCGTTGTCTGTCCAGATTAGCACTTCACACACAAACGAGCAGGGGGCAATAGGGGGAGGCCCCCCCTGTTGCAAAACCCAGGGAAAATAGACCCCCCAACAAAAAATCGCTAAGTCCCCCACCTGCCTCTAGGCAGGCAGGGGGCAGGCCCTCCGACTCCAGATCAGGAGTCAGGGTCAGGCCGGGCCCCACGAGCCGAACGAACAAGAACTGAGACACAATCAGCCTTGTATAAAAAAACGAAAAGTCCCCCGCCGGGGCAGGCCCCCTGGACTTCGATCAGAAGCTAGGGTCAGGCCGGGCCCCATGTGCCAAATTAACAAGGACTGAGACACAATCAGCCATGTATAAAAAAACACCAATTCCCCCACCTGCCTCTAGGCAGGCAGGGGGCAGGCCCTCTGACTCCAGATCAAGAGTCAGGGTCATGTCGGGCCCCACGAGCCGAACGAACAAGGATTGAGACATAATCAGCCTTGTATAAAACACGCTAAGTCCCTCACTTGCCTCTGGGCAGACAGGGGGCAGGCCCTCTGATTACAGATCAGGAGTCAGGGTCAGGAAAAACCTTAAGTCAGAACGATAAAATTAATAAACATACGACAAAGGAGTATCCATAAAATTAGCGAAAAGTCAAAAGAGAGGCTTGTAGAGCAAGCAATGAAAATCTGGGTACAAAGAAACAAGGATTACAAATCCGGCATTCGGCCACATTTAGGCTCGGCGCGCAAAAAGATAACATATTCAACGAGGAAACAAAGGCGCGGGAGGATAGGGACAGGAACCCTTAGAAGATGACTGCATGCCCTGTATACTATGCGGTGGGGGCATCCTGGTTAGAACCAGAAACATCCTCTGGCGACTTGCTTACCCTGACCTCATTCTTAGCTATATAAAGGGCGCCGAAAGCCTCCTCATCAAAGTCAGGCAGCATCTCCCGAATGACTTCCAGGACAAACGCAGAGGAGGAAGAAGCTCCTGACTCAAAAGCTAGGCCTTCTCCACATCTGTGTTAGCTTCTTGTATGATCTCCTCTTTCTCTCTGAGCCACTTTTCACCCTGAACCTTCAGCTCGCTCTGGGCCGCCTAAAGATCAGAGTCAGCCTTGGTTAGACGAGTAGCATACTCCCCAAGGCGACTCTCATTCTTTTTGACCTGCTCCAGTTCCGCCTCTAAGTCCGCCGCCTCCTTTATAGCCTTTTCTCCCTGATCCTTCCAATGGGCGGCCTGACCTCTGGCTTCCCCCAGCTCGCCCTCGCACCTAGACAGCTGAAGCTTTAGGTTGCTGATAAGAGCGACATCTCTCTCAACCTCCATTATGCGTTCAGAGAGGGAGGATCCAGGAGTGGTGGTTAGCTCCTCGTCACTTAAGCGATTGAAGGCCGCCAACTCCGCAAAAGCCTGAAAAATTTGGGAGCAACGGTGGATGAGCTGGGCTGCATGGTTGCAAGAGTACGTCAGGGACTTGGCAGTCTAGTCCATAGATGTGGAGTTGGAATATAAAAATAGAGAGGAACGTCAACACTTTCACCAACTACAAAGTTGAATTCAGCATTCCCCTCAGTAAACATGGTCTATGGGAGGTCAAGAGCAGGGCGCTTTGGCGGGGAAGTGCTGGCATCAGCCTCCAAGTCCACCACCTGGTTATCATCCACGGGCTCTTTGTCTTTTCTCTTCCTGCTAGTCTGGGGAACACTCTCCCCAGTCTCCTCAGAGGGAGAGGGCTTCACTGCCACGGAAGGATGGGCTCCAGGAGAAGTACCCCCGCGCCTGCTAGCCGGTGAGGGGGTAGCCTCTCACGCAGCCCCTCCCTCTGCTGTCTTAGGAGCAGGGGTTGAAGACGCAGGGCGTTTAGAAGCTGGTTTGGGAGGAGGAGGAAGCCTCGCCTTGCTTACTGTGATGCTCTTTATATGCCACATGAGAGTCTCCTTCTTGAATCCTGAGGGAGGGGATGGGCGGTTAGTAAGGGGCATGCGCTCTGTATTCAGCCCAATACGCTTCAATTGTTTTTTCGTCCAAGTATTTCTGCGGAAATCTGCAAAGAAGCAGACAAGGAAAAACAAACTAAATAAGTACACAATAAGACACCCCAGAAAAAGCCCAGTATTTCCGAACCCCTGAACTACATGAGGGGAGGCCAGGGTTTAACCCAGGGGGGTCAGATAATCGTCAGTCGTTATAACATTTGCATGGGAAAGCCAATCAAAAGGGTCGTACACACCCTTCCCATCCTTCGCACAAGCAAACTGTTTAATCAAAGATTCCTCTTTACTGGTCAGCTTAACTTCAAGAGCCTTTCCACCAACATCAGGGTGATACTCTTGGCCAGTTTCCAGGCGAGTATGAACGTGGTTCTTGAAGTGCCAAGGAATTCTCCACCCCTCCTCACTGTGCATGTACAGGAAGTTATTCTTCCAGTTTTTCAGGCTATTCATGGCCGGCCAGACCAGGGAATAACCTTTCTGCCTGAGGAGGGAGAAATACCCTGGAGCCCCCCCTCCTTGCAGAGGAAACCCTCTGCAAACCGATCATGTACCTAAGGGCATCTATAGAAGGCTCGTCTCCCAGGAACATGCAGACCCAAGCATAGGCCACCAGCGACCTGACAGCTACGGCAGTCAACTGGGCAACAACGACGTTCATGCGCCTGAGAGCTTCCTCAAAGAAAGGATGAAGGGGAAAATGCAGATCAAATTTCAAACACTTGTGGTAGACGTCTATACAGTTATCGGGAGGGTTGCATACAGTATCCTTCTCCCCAGGAATGATAACTGTATAGCCCGCCCCAAAGTTGTAGATATTGGTTATAGCTTCAGCAGCATTCTTTGCCATTATCGCCTCCCGCAGCCCAGGAGCAAGATATGTGTGCAGGGGAACCCTATATTTCACCTTACCCAAGTAATAAACCTTTCCCGATTTCCTAGGTATAAGATCGCCAGCGATAATGAAGGGGTCAATCTCCAACGCCTCATGGTCAGAATCAACAACATCGACCGGGGCAGGGTCGGGGGAATTAGCGCCCCCACTATCCTCTGTAGGTGGCCCCCTAGCCACCGTAACCCCCAACCCAGCAGAGGAGGAGGGAAGGTCAGTGTCAACTCCACCCACATCCTCCTTTGACCTCTCAACAAATGGTTCATCGAAAGACAGGATTCGAGAACGACGATGGGTCATGGTGTTTAGAAAAGCAAAAATTAAGAACAATTGAAAGGCGAGGAAGTCAGAGGTTGAGAGTCTAACCTAGTTAGATGCCGTCGGAGAGGGACGCCGGAGAAATCCTCAGTCTAAAATACTCAACAGAAGGGGAGGTGTATAAGGAGACGAACGATTATGAGAGTTTGAAAGTGGGAAAAGGGGGAGTAGTGGGGTTAGGAGTGCTTTTATAGGGAAAAGAAGATGAAAAGTCCTCCCAAAAAGCCTTTCTGCCAGGCGCCTTCCCCATAAAAACCCCCCACACGTGTCACACATTCCAATCCACCCATCCATCGTTTCCCTAGGACTCTAAAAACACAAAGGACAGCAGGAATGATTACAGCGCGCAATCCAAGAAGCGATTAAAAAAAAAAGAGAAACAACGCAACAAGTAAAAAGCCCACCAATTCTTCATTAATCAAGGGCCCAAAAGGCCAGAGTTACAAGGCAGGGGATGGGATACAAAAGGAAGAAAATAAGACGATTACAAACAAAAGGAGCCTAAGGCCCAGCTCAGCCATTCAGGAGATGAAGGGAAGGCCTAGTCCTCATCAGAGCCTGGGAAGGAGTAGTCCCTGGGGCTGCTGCAACCTCCATCATCAGACCCCCAATCCCAGCTGCCTGAGTCGTTCATCGGGTCGTCAGGCCCCTCTTCCTCGCTTCCCAGAGCATCACGGCCAGACGAGTAGCCCTGACCGTTACTGTCCTCCGAGTCGCAGCTGCTCAGGTCCCAGTCCTCACCAAATTTGGCCACCCTGGTACCCTCAGGATAACCGCAGTCATCCTTCAGCTTCTTCGACACAGGGGAGGAAGGGCCTGAATTAGGGAGGCCAGGGTCAATATTCTCCGGTTGTAACCAAGGGAAACACCGCTAGCACCCTTTGAAAGAGCAACCTCCTGCCCAAGTGCAATACCTAGGCTTCGGTTTCGCAGGGGACAGAGCTTTCCTAGGGCGTTTGATAGCCCTTGACAAGGAGCTTGTCCCAGGAGCCTGTAAAGAGCGGAGATAGGCTCGCCTGCTATGGCGAATGACTGAATGCACTTGCCTAGGATATTTGAGCCGCCTACGCCCCCTGTAGCGGAGAGCAGTAACAAAAGCCCCTCGCTGAAGGATCTTATCTCTTAACCAAGACATTATGGAAGAAGGAAGTAGCAAAAGAGAATAATCAAGAAATTTGTAAAGGAAAATGGATTGAACTCAGACTTTATACACAAGGGATGAGGGTTATGCATTAAATGACACTCCAACCACCCTTACAGAAAAAGGGCCAAGCATCAGCCAGGCACGCGGCTCGAAGGATCATTTTACGAAGAACAATCATGAGGAAAAACTTCTCAACTCTTTGCATGCCCCAAGCCATTTAAGACATTCCTCCTAGGGAATGCGTGCAGCATTAAATGCAAAGAGGGATTTAAAAGTCAACCTCCCACCATGCTGATCAATGATCGTCCGCCGAGGGGAACCCTACTTCCCCCTGCTGACGAGGGCCAAGGGGTCGGTTGCCGGCCATGGGCTACCCGTCGTGCGGGTCCCGGGGTAACCCGACCTAGATCGCGAAGAAGCCGGCCGAGCAGGCCAGTCAGCAGGATCTTCCTTAATAATCCCAGGGAGCCTTCCTGGAGAGCTGTGCCAGACTCCAAGCAAGGAGTCAAGCCCCCTACCCATCAGGGTCAGGCCGCGGCCACCATAGCCGATGAGGAAAAAGTCCTTCCTTGCCCGCCAGGCGTCAGGGTACCTTCCCCTGACGAGCTCAGGGCAGAAGGTCAAAGCCCCTTTGTTCATGCCTAAGGTAAGAGGAAATGAGTGGACAAGGCGCATCCACGTGTTATCCACCCATTTCCCCCTCTTTCCCTCTTTTTACTCTCTCTTATGGGAAACTATC
The DNA here is from genome assembly GCA_958450325.1 of Agrostemma githago. Taxonomy (NCBI): domain Eukaryota; kingdom Viridiplantae; phylum Streptophyta; class Magnoliopsida; order Caryophyllales; family Caryophyllaceae; genus Agrostemma; species Agrostemma githago. The sequence continues at coordinate 14,225,529 of OY288255.1, read as the reverse complement.
AATACTCATTTGTTTCTCACAAAAAGGGAAATTGATTTTCTCTCTCTAGAATCTCACTCTAGAAAACGCCGCCTTACTCCTCTCGAGTAAGGTCCTTCAAGTGCATTCACGGACTGACTTAGGCATCGGAGAGGGTTCCCTCGGATACACCCGAGGCCCTGTGCGCTTCTTGTGTGCAGGTGACAGGTCCACTCTGCCGGGAAGGTCCGACTCCTAGGGCGAGAGGAAGGAGAGACTGGGAGAGCAAGGCAACTCCATCAAAGAACCACAAGCTCGAGATCCGAATCCGTTTTAGGTTAATTGTTTCCATACCGGAAGAAGAAGATTTTTTTTACTTAAGTTTATAATCTTATGAGGTCCAACTTTTGTTGTCTTATGAGGTGATAATCGTCGGTTTATATAGTGATAATTTTCTAATCTTAAATGGAGTAGGATTGTTTTTTTCTATACAAATTCATATGTTTTTTTATCTAAATTTCAAAAAAAAAATTGAGTCTGAGTTGGAGTAGGATTTTTTTTCATATACAAATTTTTATATTCTTTATTAACATAAAAAATATATTAAAAAATTTCGACCAATCTGTGGACATGACATAGGTCCACCCCGACGCGGCAACGCGCGGGTTAGGGTAGGCGAATGAATCTCCATATGAGAATGGATTGAATTGAAATTTAGGTCGAAGTGGAGTCGCAACCGAATTTTGTGGTTATTCGGAACCATTCGAGCCCATTCTATGTCGTAGTGGGCCGTATAAAAAATACGGCCCATTTCCGATGTCAGAGTTTACTGGGCTCGTCCCTTTGCATTTGATACCGATACCGACGTTATCGGATATCGTGTATTGAATGACTCTCGTGCGCCAACGGTTTCGGGCATCCGGAAACCGAGGTTCTGAGTAAGGGGTGAGGGTACGTGTTGGGAAGCCCACAAAGGACACCCAACCCCGCCCGCACTTAGCGGCCTCTACTAAGATCTCGAATGACTTTCTAATACGCGTGTTAGTAGAACGGGAAAATGATATGCAAAGATTATTTTCCCTAAGCATGTGAATGGAATTGAAAAAGGGTTTCTATGTCAATTTAATGCAACTAAAATTAACGTCAAAGTTGTATTTTAGCATGCTGGTTCATTTTAGTACAATAAAATAAACAATAATTAAATTGACAAAAGAACAAACGGTTAGTAACGAGATGATGATAATAACGGTTTGCAAATTATGAGATGAGATGATGCAAATATGATGATTTATGGTTTTGAAAAATGAAGCTTTCCCGTGATTGATTAGACACGTGTTGACTTAAGTCATGAAAAGATATGAACGAGACTCGAATAACTTGTAGGACTCGCGGTTTGACGCGATAAAGGGGCCACTCGACCGAGTCATTGAAGGACTCGACCGAGTGGACCTCTGAAAAAGGTTCTGTCCGGATTTTGTGACCCTACTCGATCGAGTTACTGACCAACTCGGCCGAGTACGTTGCCACTCGATCGAGTCATTGCGAGACTCGACCGAGTGGGGGTCGGATAACGTATTCTGCTCGGTTTTTGTGATGTCACTCGATCGAGTGGCCTATTGCACTCGGTCGAGTGGCACCTGTACGAACTGCTGGTTCGTTTGCAATTTTGTTATGATTTCGAAATTGATCTTGATTTTGATAATTTGACGAATTTACCGAATTGGGCATAAATATTGTATGATTTATGCTCGATTCGGATTTTTATAAATCATTGATTTTGTTGAACCGAATATAAATATTGTGGGATTTATACTCGACTCCGAATTTGAATACTCGTTGTATACCATATTCGATTATTGAATCGATATGGAATACTAGAGTGAAAATATTAAATTGATTTTAGTCGTCTTAAATTAACTATCGCGATATGAGTACATCGCGTTAATTAATTTATGTGACTAGATCGCTAGATTCGACATCCAATTATGGAATTGGTATCGGATCTAATGGATCGACACCTTGCTTTGAATTAGAAAACTTGATTCCCTCGGCTTCTCCGACATCGAAATAAATCCCTAGAGATTGTGATGTCGGATCCGCGTCAACGGGTTTCGACCCTTATTAAATAGAATGCTCGTTTTTGAAAATTGATGCAAATATGCGACTTGAATAATGATGAAGACGAAATAAAACGGATTATTGTTTAAGTTAACTTGTTTCAATAATCAAATGATCGGGGTGATGGTATAAGCGACCGGCAACGCTGTGTGCAGTACACTTGTATATTCGGTTTTCCTTATCCCACCATCATTCACATTCGACACAAATCGACAAGTATTTTAATGTTTTGATACTAACGGTATTATCGATATTGTGATGCGATAAAGAAAATAATAAAAAAACAAAAAAAAACGAGGAAAAGGAGGAAGATGACGAGAGGAAGGGAAGAAGGAAAGAAAGGGGTGTTGGCACCCTCAACCTACATGTTCTTGTCTCGGATCGGACTCGTAGTCGTGGCTCCAACACGGGAGTTTCGAGGTTTTATGGAGGTTGAGTTATGGTGGTTAGGGTTTCGATTCCTAAAACTAGGTTTAGGGTTTGCTAGCGTATTGCTTAGGGTAGAATTAGGGTTGCCAAAAGGTTGTGAAAAGTTGTGAAATTGTGTGTGCATGGGGTTGCTTATATAGGCAAAGGCAAGGGCACCCGGTTAGGGTTACTCGACCAAGAAACCAGCTGACTCGGTCGAGTAGCCCGTTATGCCTGCAGTCGGGCTTGAATATGGGCCCACTCGATCGAGTGGGTGGGGCACTCGATCGAGTGGTCCAGCTGGGTCGCGCGGGTCCATTGCTTTGGACCGTGACTTGAGTTTTTGATGGGTTTGTGTTTGACTTGGACTTTTGATGGCTGATTTGTAAGTCTCGGAAACGACTTTGACCGGGTTTGACCCAATCGTTAAAAAGTCGGTTTTACTTCCGGTGTCGGTTTCGGCCCAAATTAGCCTTATTTGATTGGAAACGGCCCACTGGACCTGGATTTGAGGTTGATTTGGTGAGATTTGTACTCCGTAAGTGCGTTAGCCAGCAACTAATGGATTTGAGCCCGTATCCGAGCGCGTAGAAACACGTTAGCGTCCGATCATCATCGGGTGTTTTTTGGAAACTACCATAGACACCTGGCAGTCAAAATGCGGGTGTCTACACAATCACATCGCTAAAAAAGTTCATACTTTATTAATATAATAATATATATTGATTAGTTTATTTAATTTGGTAATGATTTTAATAACCGTGTGATAAAAATGATTTAAAACATACATAAGCATTTTTTGACAAGTCTCATTGTTCATTATTATATAGAAAAAAATATCGTAAAGATAGTTTTAAAATGCAACAATATCGGGAAAAAAATAGTGCCCCTAGGTGAAAAATCCTAGGTCCGCCACTGTAATGTGTAATATTTGTTGGAAATCTATTGGAAATAAGAGTAACGTACATTAGCATTGTAAGTCCAGTAATTATTGTGTACAACCGTTGTACCATGCGATAATAGTAAAAGTTTGCAACTTATGATAAAAAGTGACCATTTTAGAATAGTTAGTTACCACTTTCAGATAAATAGTTACCACTTTTTCATATTAAAACGTGGTCACTATTTAACTTAAAGTGGTCACTAAATAACGTAAAGTGGTAACTTTTTACCATAAATTAGGTCCGTCGTACGGTACATGTATACTATAATTTGTGTTGTAAGTCTCATCCAATTCCATGTATATCATATTATTATATGTTATTATTTATTATTATTATTATTATTATTATTATTATTAGGGAAAATTGTTAACTTATACCCCCAATAATACTCTTTTTCAAACTTTATACCTGATTTAATTTTTTTTCAAAACTTATACCTACTTAAGTTATTTATTTCATAATCAGTACCTTAATCTGAATTCCGTTAAATAACTATTGAATTCCGTGATACTCGGTGTTTAAGTTGCGATATTTGTGTTTCTTCTTCCAATTATACCTTTCTCCAACATAGCTAACGTTCTAATAACCATTTGGTTATCACTCTCCCAGGATTCATTCTTCATTCTTTATCATTAAGCAAACAATCTTCATCTTCCTCCTACTTCTCACTTTAACCATAAATATTTTTCCACATTAATATGAGTTAAATCTGCTAACCAACAATGTATATATGCTCTAGAATTAATTAAAGAAATTTTGTGCATTATTATCTATTCTACTAATCAGGTTATCCTTATTGGATTCAAAAAAAAAAATTAAATACTGCAACTATTTTGTAATAACACCATTGTCAAGCTCTTACATGCATGTTAAACCTTTTTACAATAATTTATGCCAAATAATGTGTCTTTGACCCTTATCAAGGAAAAATGTCATTCCTGATTCAAATGGTGAAGTGATGGCCGAAAAGTTGTTTGTTTATCAATCAACAGCTTATTCATGATTGATTATTTATGGAGACGTGGGCAATTGAAGAAGACAAGTTGTTTGCTTGAATTGAACAAAAATTGGAAATTGATTATTTAGGGTTTAATGTTGGATGATTTGGAGAAAAAATCTTCTCAATGGTTTATTGAGAGTAAGTTTTTTTTTGAAGGGGTTTGCGTAAGTTAATTACGGAGTACGAGTAGCTGTTAGTAGTAAATAAGGGTAAAATGGTTCGTCTATCTTAATTTGTTGTTTATTTGACGAAATTTGGACTAAGGTATGAATTATAGAATCTAAACACCAAATAGGTATAGGTTTTGAAAGAATATTATATGAGGTATAAAGTTTGAAAAAGAGTGTTATTTGAGGTATAAGTTATCAATTTTCCCTTATTATTATTATTATTATTATTATTATTATTATTATTATAAATTTACAAATCTCCTAATCATATGTTTACCTAAACTTGAAATATTAGAACCGTGGGTGTATATTATTATACCTAAACGTATTATTACTATTATTATTAAATTATGTAAACTGTACCCATCCTAACTCCTAATCACATGTTTAATATGTGTACACCTAAAATAATATGTAAACTTTAAAAAAATTGTTATATTAAAAAAGAAAAAAAAAAATTGGACCAATCATATTGCTCTAAAAGTTCATGCTTTATTAATATATCTATATATATATATATATATATATATATATATAGAAGAAGTGGGATCAGGTGAGTCCACTTATATATGTTGAGTCCATGAGTCCCCATCTTAGCCCTTGATTTAATGTTAGATTGATGGTTAAGATTTGTTTTCATAATTAAGGAAATAACTAACAAATCTAGGTAAATATATCAATTATCTCTCTCCTCCTTAATTATCTCAATGCAAATATTTCCTCTCTCTTATTAATCTTTTTAACTGTTCTTTCTCTCACACAACAACTTTCTTCAAAATTAAGTTTTTTTCATCTTCACCAAAAAATATCATTTTCTTACTGCCATTGTACGTATGTTACTATGTTACTGCCATAATCCATAAACTATGTTGCTTTAACTCATATAACGTGTTACTTTAATTCATGAACTGTGTTACTTTAACTCATAAAATCTGTTACGTTGTTTGATATATTCTCACCGCCTCTCGTTCCTTGTGTTCTGTGGGTCTCGGTCTGAGTCTCGTCCTACTTGATCCCTTCGATCGTCGTCCGTAGCGGTCCGTCGTGCTTAGCCCCATTCTCCCGGTCGTCGTTCTTCGTCCTTCTCCCGTAGACCGTGGGTTTGTAGTCTGTTCGTTTGATTCTCGTTCTCTTTTTCTGATGTTGGTTTGATCTGGTGTTTTAACACCTTCTTTTTCTTCCTGTTTCTTCTTAAAAAAAAAAAGACGAAAAGTATTTGTTAAAAAGAAAGAAAGATGAAAGTTTGTTAAAAAGAAAGAAAGATGAAAAGTTTAAAAGTTTAAAATTAGTTTTCTGAATCAATCAAGATTCATTTCTTAAGTTGTGTCAATTTTATCTTTTCTTTTTATGTTGCAAGGTTGTCAGTTGGTCCTTGCATGTGGTCGTTCTCCAACTTTTAGAGGTGTTCCCCCATCCCCTCGCCCCCATCCCCTATTTCTAGTAAGTTGTTGATTTTTTTCTGTTTGTCTTCTCTTCTTTGGTCCCGGTGTTGTCTTGCATGGATGGCTAGGTGATCCCCCTCCCCTCGCCCCCCTCCCCCATCGCAGCTCTGTGTAAGACTGTCTGGGATTGGGTGTTTTTTTATGGGTCATTTTGGTCTAGGGTGTTAAGGGGTTCGGATTTCGTCTGGGTCCGTTGTCGGTGGGTTGTGTCTGACGGTCGCTCTTGTCGTTCATCGGGTGGTTTGGGTCGAGCTTCTCTGATTGTCTCCTTTTTTTTCTTTTTTTCTTTTTTTTTCTCTTCCTTGTCGTGGACGGTGACTAGCTGTAGACACCCGCATTTTGACTGCCACGTGTCTATGGTAGTCTCCGAAAAACACCCGATGATGATCGGACGCAAACGCGACTTGGTATACTAGGACTTGGACTCGAAACCAATAATATCCGACATGGACTTTTAGCGGAGTAAAAATCTCACAAAACAGACCTCAAATTCAGGCCCAGCGGGTCGTTCCGAGCAAAATAAGACTAATTTGGGTCAAAACCGACACCAAAAATAAATCCCGTCTTTTGGCGACCGGGTCAAAACCCGGTCAAAGACGAAACCATCTCACAAATCAGCCAAATACATTCTCGATATTTGCGCCAAATTTAAAATCCAAACAAATCAATCCAAATCAATGCAAATCAATCAAAGGCAATCACGCCTAAAATAGCCTGGCCTAATTGATCCACTCGATCGAGTGGATTGACCCACTCGATCGAGTGGAGCCTCAAGAAGGCTGTCCAGATTCATTCACGAGGGCACTCGACCGAGTGCACCCGCGCCACTCGGTCGAGTGACCCAACGTCGGGGCTCCCTATAAATACTCCACGACTCCCATTCATTTCAGAAGGTTTTTCAAGGATTTCCCATGCATCCTTAACCTACATTTACCTACATTTCAACTCTATACACCGACACTACAAGTCTTAGTAACCCTAAGCAATACACACAAAACCCGAGCCTTTCGTCTCTCGGTAACCGGCAACACATACATACACACATACACACTATAACTCGCGTGCATCCTCGATACTCCGGCGTCCCGTCGCTATTTACGAGTCTATTTCCGAGGTCCCTACCTAGCATGTACGTTGAGGGTGTCCTAAACCCCATCTTGATCTCTACCATCTCATCTCATTTTTATTTACTTTATCATATTTTGTATTGTAATCATAGTCGTAGTAGTAACACTAACACTAACGTTATTACTCTTTTTTTTATCTTCATCTTTTTTATCATCTTTTTGTTACTAACAATATTCTACCGTGTATAAATAAACTAGTATCAAAATTCGGGTTCAAAAACGTTTGACTATGATGATTGCTTAAGGTCCGTCTAATCTCTTTACGAGCAACGACGGAGGTGGAGCCCTTTCGAGGAGCCCCGCCCCAATGTACTCAAGGGCGTGACGTGATCGCAATCGGTCATAGTTGAACGCATTTGACTCCATTTATATAATTAGTGCGGAACCCATTGACACGAAAACCGACATCACGTAACCCGAAAGGGTTAGTTCCGATGTCGTGACGTAGAGGGATGCATTTCGTCATTAATTCAAATTTTCTAATCTAACGATAAACATTTTCCTAAAACTCCGATGACGGTATTATAATCGTATGCATACACGATTATAGCACCGAAAGCCAAATTAAATACGAATCGTGCGATACTCGTATTTGGTTTGGCCGACCATCGATTTCCAATCAAAAAACGAAACGAGTTATCACTCGTACAGGGGCTACTCGACCGAGTACATATGCTACTCGATCGAGTAGCACCCAAAAAAATGGGCAGTAGCTATGTAAAAGATGCACTCGACCGAGTCACACCACGACTCGATCGAGTGGGTCCTGTAACCCATAAAACCGAGGGCTTTGACACACATTTCAAGCCTCGTCTTTTTATCGACTTTAGTCATCACGTGTAAAGACAATCACGTGACTCTCCCTTTTTCAAAACTCACACATATCACGACACGTAGAACGACTTTGACCGATCTCCTTCGTAGTGATAAGTCGGGACAAGACTACGGGATGTGGGATCGGGCTAGCAATACGCCACAGTCCCATGTTTCCGTCCTTCGTTTAGTACACAACATAATGTGTATTTAACCGGGGTTAGTCCATCTACACATTTCGCGGTCTAGTTTATATACGGGTCCGTTTCTAGTTAACGTCTACCATTTCCTATTCGATTATTCTATTTTATTGCTCGTTGTATTGTGAATTCCGGGTTGTATTCCGCCCGTGTAATTTGTAATTTATTTACGAGTTTTCTATTTTCGATGTTTGCCATTTATTTATTTAAATGAACATCACATGCTAAATCACTTTGACGTGAATCAAGATGCATTAAATGACGTAGCAAATCAATAATTCACATGCTTAGCCCGAAAACGCTGTTTGCATATCATTTAGTCGTTTTACTAGCGCGCGTACACGAACACGAACGATGTCTTAGTAGAGGCCGCCATTGTGCGGGCGGGGTTGGGTGTCCTTAGTGGGCTTCCCAACACGTACCCTCACCCCTTACTCAGAACCTTTGGTTTCCGGATGTCCGAAACCCTTGGCGCACGAGAGTCATTCTATATACGAAAGCCGGTGTAAACGGTATCGATATTGCAATGCAAAGGGACGAGCCCCATAAACTCTGAAATCGAAGTGGGCTTACTTTGTGTATAGCCCATGACGACATAGAGTGGGCTCGTATGGTTCCGAATAACCACAAAATTCGGTGGCGACTCCATTTTGACTTAAATTTCGAACCCGAGTACAATCTTACCACGAGATTCATTCGCCTACCCAAACCCGCGCTTCGGCGCGTCGGGATGGACCTACGTCATGTCCACAATTTGGCGACTCCGCTGGGGATACCTGATGTACCACATGTCATCGGGGTTCCTAGGGTGAGACTCGAAGAGAAATCGTTCGTAGATTAATGTGCGCGCATTAGTTTAATGATTCATGCATAACCCAAATTTGCCCGGGCCGGTTACTTGTGACTGACGTCCCACTATACCACGGTGCATTCCTACATGGGTGCTCGGCTTAGGGAGTCCGTCCATCACACGAGAAAGCCATCGTTGTTGGTATAGACCCTATTTTGACCGACCGAGACTTAGCGTAATGCATACATAAGCGTCGTTATAATGCTTGTTTGACTACATGCTATGTGGTTTCCGTGTCATTTTTCAAAAATCGTCATTTCAAAATTGCATCTTTCCAAAAAAATACCAAATTTCGAAAAAAAACCCGAAATACTGTCCGTTTCGGGACCCATCTTTCCAAAATACCAAATTTTGAAAAACCCGAAATACTGTCCGTTTCGGGACCCGTCTTTTCAAAATATCCAATTTCAAAAAACTCGGAATGCTGCCGAAAATTAGACTTACGATTTGACTCAAAACAAGCTTTTTTTTTTAGCCGGCATGCTATCCATTTCAATTCGAATTTCCGATCCACTATTCGATTTTCGAATTTTCAAAATTCAATTTTCAAATCTTCGTGATGCCATTCGCGATTTTCAAATCCTCGAGATTCCATTCTCGGTTTTCAAATCTCCGAGATGCCGTTTTAAATTTTCAAATCTTCGGGATCTTATTTTCGATTTTCCAATTTTCGGAAATTTATTTTCGATATTCAAATTTTCAAAATTCCAAATATTCAACTTTTCAAAAAAATTGGTCCTGTCGGCATGCTGCCAATTTCAAAAGACGGGACCGTCTCCCAATTTTTCAAAACGCGAATTTACTCGCAACCATTTTAACATTTTAAAATGCCCGGTCCTATTGGCCCACTACCAATTTCTGGACCGTCCTCTCAATTTTCAAAATTCAATCATCTTTTCAAAAACCTTCCTTATTTTAGGACCTACCGTTATCCGTGTGTCGGGTCTTTTCATAATTTGTCGAAGGTCTATAGCGTCGAAACTCCGTCGATCCTACATCACGGGTTTCTTCCCCATCCTAGTCCGCCTTTTTCTAAAGGCACAACCGACCAACACGAGTCATACACTCGTAAATGGAAGGTTCATAAACACTCGAGTCCTAACTAGAAAGTCACACGCAATTTTCCCTCCGACAGGACGGTCCCCACGACCTTTCCTAAGGAAATTTTGCCCGTCTTTCAATCCGTTAGTCGAGTCATCCCAATTCAAAAATCCTTTAACTTAAGGGTCTACCCTAATCACAGGGTCATCCTTATTCAAGTCAAGTCAAGGGTCTCTAGCGTCGAAACTCCGCCGATCTTACATCGCAAGTTTCTTCCCTTACTCGTCTGCCTTCATCAAGGCCGAGTCAACCTTTTACAAGGCATAGGCCTATAACAAAAGGTTCGTGATCCTTACATCTAAGGGTCACTCGTCCAACACTCGAGTTTTAGCAAAACCTACAATCTCACTCGGGGGGCTACCCTTTAGGAGAGCGATCAATCACGGTTGCTCTAAGGGTCATGTCTTACACGTACCCCTCTTTTGAGTCACTTAGATGCCACACCATCTGAGTCCTATAAGAGTCCTTAGTCTCACCTGGGGGCTATTCTCCGATGGAGTGATTAATCACAGTCGCTTCGAGAATCGCACCTTACACTTTTTTAGGAGAGTCTAACCCGAGTCAAACCCGAGTTGTCTTTCCTCCCGCGCTATTTCCTATGCCTTGGCGTATTCAAGTTCCGAAGCAACATTTCTGATTACGTGGGTATTCTCGCAGAGTATGGCATCCACAACCGGGAATAGGGACATGGAAAACACCATTAAGGAACTGAAGGCTTTGCTAGAAACAATGGTTAGTAGGCAGGCCATAACCGAAACTCATATAGGGTTCCTGAAAACCAACCAAGAGGCCATGAATGCTCGTTTAACTGTCATCGAACGGCAAGACCTCGATTCTGGATCGGTCAATACTGGGCCATTTGCCAAATTGATCAGCACGGTGCGTGAGCTCGAACAACAGTTCCATGCCTCCCGAGGGAACAACATTTATATTGAAAACTCCCGAGACTATACACCCATCAGTGAGAAACTACCAACAGATCTCAACTTAGAGGGGTTACCCATATTCGAAGGGACGGAGGATCCATTACTACACCTCCGAGCCTTCAAAGCATTTATGGCGATCAAGGGGGTCAAAGCCGGCATGTTCATCAATTTGTTCGGCGCATCCCTCGAGAAATATCCAAAAGCCTGGTTCTATAGGCTTAATGCAAAAAGATTTCCCACTTGGGAAGATGTGGCTACCGAGTTCGCTAAAAACTATTCTGATAATGCTGAACTTCAGACTACCATGCGGACTTTAGAAATCATGGCCCAAGATCCAACAGAGGGTTTCACCAAATACCTTCAACGTTGGCGGGCTGAGAGTGTTAAGCTGGTAGACAAGCCCAGCGAGAAGACACTAGTGGATGCATTCATCAACAACCTCCTACCCTCCTACCGCGTCCATCTTAGGTATGCCGGCATCTCAAACTTTGTTGTGCTTACCGAAATGGGCACTAGGATTGAAGACGATCTTCGACATAACGAAGATTTGGGTGAAGCTTCTACCAAAGGCTATACGGGACATCCACTTGAGTCCTTAGAAGCCGAAGACTACTGACAACCTCATCCAAGAGTCCAGATTTGATTTGAGTCCGAGTCTGAGTCCGAGTCTAGGATGTTCTATCTCTTTCAATTTCAAAGTCAGAGTCAGAGTCAACTGTATTCTGTCCTCTTTTTCAATCCAATAAAATCAGCTTTCAATATTCTATCTCCACTATATGCTTTCCTTATGTGTTTCCGAGAACATGATGAACACCATCATCATATGAGCACACGCACGTGACTATTATAGGCACGTCTATAATGACTGCAGGAACTGAGGCCCGTGTTTTCCCTTACCTATTCCATGCCTGGCATAGACAGCCACATAACTACCCTTAGCAGGAGCGGTATCGAATCCTATGACAAATCTAGGTAGTCTCCTAGTTTGGGTTCAAGACGGGAGGCAAGCCCATTTCCCACAATAAACACCCCTCCAATAAAACTGACCAATCCATATCTTAGGCGTTAGTCTGACTTGATGCCAAAAATACCTAACTCGGGACGATGCTCCCACTAAGCCTGCTCGGAATTATGATGACAATACCGAGATCCAAACCACCATGCTTACCATAGAGTACTCCACCGCGAGTTGCACTCACACAAACACCAACTAGGCTCACACCTTACAAGGGTTTAGCTCCACAAGCCAAATCCAACCGATGGGCCCACCCCCATATCCACCCACAACACCATAGGAGGGCAGCCGTAAAAAAAAAAAAAAAAAAAAAAAAAAAAAAAAAAAAAAAAAAAAAAAAAAAAACTGGACAAAAAAAAAGCAAAAGTCCAAGAAAAAAAAGCAAAAGGCCCAAAACAAAAGAGTTGGCCATCAAAAGAACTCTCAGCATCCCTCGACCAGATACGGTCAATCCCACGACCGGGGCTAAGAGGTCAACCCAAAAAAAAAAACAAAAAAATCAAATACCATGACCATGGTCAATGGTCAACACAAGTGAAAGCTCCTTGACCGGGGTACGGTCAATTCAAAATTATCGATGCCCATACCATCAAATAGAGGAGAGACAATCAAGCTGGTTAGCTAACACCACATTTAGCCTCCCCATATTACAACCCTCAAGGCCTTCCCGAGGCCTAGGCTAAGAGACAGCCCAAAATTTTGAGGATTCAAGCTCAATAGGATACACCCTAACCATTAGGGCCAGACATGGAAATCAGATCCCACATTATCAAACTTATCCTGATCGAAGTTCGAGTCATTTTTACTCGACTTCCCCCTTTCCTACCACATTGCAATACCTTACCCTCGAAGCCTTAGCTCCACATAATCGAGCTCCAGATTTCGAGTCATCAAAGCCACTTGCGACCTAGCTCCACATTTCCAAAAACATCCAAACCAGTTACCAACCCCAAACACGGGAACTCAACCTGCGGTCGGCACAGAACATGCCCAAATAGTTCACACCATCTCTGGGGGCTACCACCGGAGAACGCTCACAGTCACAGGATCAACATCCTAACTATTCTAGCCCTTTGGTCAAGACATCATTGGGAATGCACCTAGCCTACACCATTGCTATGGCTAGTTACACACAAAGCCCTAATAAACTAGGCACCATAATACATTTTTCAACACTGAACTACGGCTTGGTTTGATTTCACTACACGTGAATACGTAGGCAGCCTTTCAACAAAGGCACAACCACCCACATTGACACAAGTTCAAAAAAAGCACCGTCATTCCGGTCACGACACTGTCATGTTCTCAGCAGTTAGCTTTGTCGTCCTGGGGGCTTCTCTTAGGCAGAAGACCTTCATCCACTCACATAATCCAAATGACTTTCAAAAAAAATTAGCCTCCTTTCTTTAGTGTGTCCTAGCACTCGGCTCAGTCAAAGACAAGAATCCGTTAGGGACTCGAAGTGACACCCACTTTGGGAATGTACCCCAAAACCAAAAATTCAAAAGATCACTAGTCTACAGCCTTGCTACTGCTAAGCCTTGTCCTGCAGAAACAGTCTCATTACAGGCTACTGCAATTCCCCTATATCACATCCTTCCCATTTCGATGTTCGACCGTGTTGCCACTCGCCTAGGCTATGGATTAGCGCAGTTTAAGAGTCTTGTCGTCTTAGGTGGCCCACCCCCCTACCGAGTCACAGTCCAACCCCTCGAGGGTCCAGTCATGTCTGTCAGCTCGTCTTGTCGCATCCAGAGTCGAGTCTGTCGATAGGCCTCTCTTTTCAAATTCTCATTTTAAAATTTGCAAAACTTAGCCATTTGATAAAATCCTTTTCGACAAGGTCAAATTTCGGTCTATTTAAACTGCAAATTTCTACCCCTTTCAATTTTGAAAACCTATCTCCTAGCACGTGAGTTGCTTTCAGGACTTCGATTTCAAAACTAAGCAAAAATCATTTTCCCCAGCGCAAGCCAGTCTATAGATGCTAACTGCATTTCCTATGTGCTATCTTGTTATATACTATGCCTGCTATTTCTGCCTATGTATCTAACATTTCAGGTGCCAGCTAGTGCTTCCCGACGGAACAACAAAGGCGGTGTTTCTCCTGAAATGCTACATGCAAGTTGTCATGTGTCGGCATACGGGTACACCCAAGACTTCAGAAGTAAGTCCCCGCGCAGCTACTTTACTCCCCAGCACGAGTCAGTGTTTTGCCTATGTGTTATATACAAGTTGTTATGTGTCAGCATACAGGTACACTCCAGACTTCAGAAGCAAGTCTCCGCGAAATTATTAAATTCCCCAACGGAGTCAGCTTTTCCCCGGTATGCTACATCCAAGGTGCGATGTGTCGGCATACGGGTACACCTACTCCCCAAAAGAGGCAAGCTTTACTCCCCACGGAGCATCATCATCAGCTCAAGTGCGACTCAAGGCTTCAAAAGCAAGCCCGTACAGCTCACATATTTCCCCAACGGAACGCCCGAGGCGACATTTTTCCCGAAATGGTACGGGATGGACCCACATATAGGCGTGCCCAGGACTTATGCTACAAGTCTGACCCCCCGCGAAGCTATCATCATCAGGACAGGTATGACCCTCTGCTTATGGCTGGCGAGCCCTTCACGCGAGTCCACTGGACTATAAGTGACCCGACCGGAAGTCTACCAGGTCTTAACAGGCTTGGTAGCTACTCTGACTTTCGCCTTGTCCAAGTCTCAGTCAGAGTGGGGGCTCTGTAGACACCCGCATTTTGACTGCCACGTGTCTATGGTAGTCTCCGAAAAACACCCGATGATGATCGGACGCAAACGCGACTTGGTATACTAGGACTTGGACTCGAAACCAATAATATCCGACATGGACTTTTAGCGGAGTACAAATCTCACAAAACAAACCTCAAATTCAGGCCCAGCGGGTCGTTCCGAGCAAAATAAGACTAATTTGGGTCAAAACCGACACCAAAAATAAATCCCGTCTTTTGGCGACCGGGTCAAAACCCGGTCAAAGACGAAACCATCTCACAAATCAGCCAAATACATTCTCGATATTTGCGCCAAATTCAAAATCCAAACAAATTAATCCAAATCAATGCAAATCAATCAAAGGCAATCACGCCTAAAATAGCCCGGCCTAATTGATCCACTCGATCGAGTGGATTGACCCACTCGATCGACTGGAGCCTCAAGAAGGCTGTCCAGATTCATTCACGAGGGCATTCGACCGAGTGCACCCGCGCCACTCGGTCGAGTGACCCAACGTCGGGGCTCCCTATAAATACCCCACGACTCCCATTCATTTCAGAGGGTTTTTCAAGGATTTCCCATGCATCCTTAACCTACATTTACCTACATTTCAACTCTATACACCGACACTACAAGCCTTATTAACCCTAAGCAATACACACAAAACCCGAGCCTTTCGTCTCTCGGTAACCGGCAACACATACATACACACATACACACCATAACTCGCGTGCATCCTCGATACTCCGGCGTCCCGTCGCTATTTACGAGTCTATTTCCGAGGTCCCTACCTAGCATGTACGTTGAGGGTGTCCTAAACCCCATCTTGATCTCTACCATCTCATCTCATTTTTATTTACTTTGTCATATTTTGTATTGTAATCATAGTCGTAGTAGTAACACTAACACTAACGTTATTACTCTTTTTTTTATCTTCATCTTTTTTATCATCTTTTTGTTACTAACAATATTCTACCGTGTATAAATAAACTAGTATCAAAATTCGGGTTCAAAAACGTTTGACTATGATGATTGCTTAAGGTCCGTCTAATCCCTTTACGAGCAACGACGGAGGTGGAGCCCTTTCGAGGAGCCCCGCCCCAATGTACTCAAGGGCGTGACGTGATCGCAATCGGTCATAGTTGAACGCATTTGACTCCATTTATATAATTAGTGCGGAACCCATTGACACGAAAACCGACATCACGTAACCCGAAAGGGTTAGTTCCGATGTCGTGACGTAGAGGGATGCATTTCATCATTAATTCAAATTTTCTAATCTAACGATAAACATTTTCCTAAAACTCCGATGACGGTATTATAATCGTATGCATACACGATTATAGCACCGAAAGCCAAATTAAATACGAATCGTGCGATACTCGTATTTGGTTTGGCCGACCATCGATTTCCAATCAAAAAACGAAATGAGTTATCACTCGTACAGGGGCTACTCGACCGAGTACATATGCTACTCGATCGAGTAGCACCCAAAAAAATGGGCAGTAGCTATGTAAAAGACGCACTCGACCGAGTCACACCACGACTCGATCGAGTGGGTCCTGTAACCCATAAAACCGAGGGCTTTGACACACATTTCAAGCCTCGTCTTTTTATCGACTTTAGTCATCACGTGTAAAGACAATCACGTGACTCTCCCTTTTTCAAAACTCACACATATCACGACACGTAGAACGACTTTGACCGATCTCCTTCGTAGTGATAAGTCGGGACAAGACTACGGGATGTGGGATCGGGCTAGCAATACGCCACAGTCCCATGTTTCCGTCCTTCGTTTAGTACACAACATAATGTGTATTTAACCGGGGTTAGTCCATCTACACATTTCGCGGTCTAGTTTATATACGGGTCCGTTTCTAGTTAACGTCTACCATTTCCTATTCGATTATTCTATTTTATTGCTCGTTGTATTGTGAATTCCGGGTTGTATTCCGCCCGTGTAATTTGTAATTTATTTACGAGTTTTCTATTTTCGATGTTTGCCATTTATTTATTTAAATGAACATCACATGCTAAATCACTTTGACGTGAATCAAGATGCATTAAATGACGTAGCAAATCAATAATTCACATGCTTAGCCCGAAAACGCTGTTTGCATATCATTTAGTCGTTTTACTAGCGCGCGTACACGAACACGAACGATGTCTTAGTAGAGGCCGCCATTGTGCGGGCGGGGTTGGGTGTCCTTAGTGGGCTTCCCAACACGTACCCTCACCCCTTACTCAGAACCTTTGGTTTCCGGATGTCCGAAACCGTTGGCGCACGAGAGTCATTCTATATACGAAAGCCGGTGTAAACGGTATCGATATTGCAATGCAAAGGGACGAGCCCCATAAACTCTGAAATCGAAGTGGGCTTACTTTGTGTATAGCCCATGACGACATAGAGTGGGCTCGTATGGTTCTGAATAACCACAAAATTTGGTGGCGACTCCATTTTGACTTAAATTTCGAACCCGAGAACAATCTTACCACGAGATTCATTCGCCTACCCAAACCCGCGCTTCGCCGCGTCGGGATGGACCTACGTCATGTCCACACTAGCACTCAATGCATGGGATCAGTGCCTTGGTTTCTTGGTATGGTTGATTTTTCATTGTTGTAGATTGATCGGTGGTTGGTTGACCTAAAGTCATGTTGGAATTTGGTGTTGAGTGGTTTGGGTGTGGTGGTGGATTTCCATCTAATTCAATGAGGTTTATTAGATTAACTTTGTCCCTTTTGGTTTTTATAATAATGAAGACTCTTGCTCAAGTTTGCGTTGGTTTCACTTTGGAATACTACTCTTTGGTGTCTGAGGCTGCGATTATGGGCGAGGGGTGGTCCTCTTTTCCTCTCGTTGGTTGGCTCCTCCCTTTGGATCAATGGTCTTCTGTCGGGTTAGTTCGATATCCAAGATGCAGGAGTTTTATCTCCACCTGGGACAGGTCTCTTGGCCTGTTTTTCCATGTTTCCTTTCTACGTCCTTGTGACGTAAGTGCAGCTTGCTATTGTTACTCATTCGTTCAGAGGAGTGTGCAGTCCTTTGGGATGATCAATCATGAAGATGTTAAGTGTGTTGAAGCTCGCTCCCTTTCTACCGCTTATTACCAACTTGTTGATCTTGGGCATTATGATCTTCTTTCATATCTGTTATCAGAATATTTTACTTTTATGTTGTATTATGTTTACTTTCGATTCCTATACAATAAAGCGAAGACCTTAATGGTTAATGCTCTTAACTTGTAATAGGATGGATTTGTAACTTTGGCAAAAAAAAAAAAAAAAAAAAAACGTGTTACTTTAATTCATGAACTGTGTTACTTTAACTCATAAAATCTGTTACGTTGTATAATATTTTCTTGCAAAAACTATTATTCTAACTCATATAATGTGTTACTCTAATTCATGAACTACGTTACTTTAACTCATATAACGTGTTACTTTAATTCATGAACGACTGTGTTAATTTAACTCATAAAATTTGTTACGTTGTATAATATTCTCTTGCAAAAACTATTACTATAACTCATACATTTTGTTACTCTAATTCATAAACTGCGCTACTTTAACTCATAAAATCTATTATGTTGCATAATAATCTTTTGCAAAAATAAGACTTTCAATCAACCAAAAGAATAATGTATGTTTCTATTAAGGATACTCCAAAAGAAAAATTATAAAAAATTCCATTATAATTCCAATGTTTCACACCTGTAACTATAAGAACTAGATATTTGAAATCAAATTATAATCATAAACTGTGTTACTGTGTTACTCTAACAATATATTGTCCTACTCAGAATTGTGCTTCTTCTTCTTCATCATCTTCTTCTCCTGATTCTTCTTTATCGTCAGACGATGATTTACATGACGTTTCCTTCTTCTTCTTCTCATCTACATCTTTGAAGATCTGCCCTATGTATGGAGAAATTTTCACATACATCCCTTCATCATTCATGTGCTTTTGCGTCTACTGAAAAAACAATAACAGTGCCAATAAACGTGGCAAAAAAAATAATCAAAACTTGAAATATGGATTAAAGTAACAGATAACAAGAATTAAAGTAACAAATGAAGTGCATTGAAGTAACATTGAATTAAATTAACAGAGGATGCTTATACACCAGGTATAAAGTAACAGAGCTCAAACATTAAAGTAACAGATAGTGTGAATTAAAGTAACAGATAATGTTCATTAAAATAACACCAGATATAGGTTAGTGCAAAAAATTCATATAATGATAAAAAATGAGAGTATGACGTAGTATCTTACTCTTTGATATTGTTTCCTATTTTGAAGTCATCATGTCCCATAATTATAGGAAGTAGTATTTTTTTTTCTTTTTTTTATATGGCGTTACTCTTTGATATTGTTTCCTATTTTGGTGGCAATCACGTCCCATTATTATAGGAAACAATATCTTTTTCTTTTATTATTTTTTTTAATATGGCAGTTTCCTAAATTCTTAGGACACTAAGATGCACTACAATAACAGATGAAAAACACTAAAGTAACAACTGGAGTGTATTAAAGTAACACGACATATAAAGTAACAGATTGTAGACATTAAAGTAACAGATGCTCTACACTAAAGTAACGCAGTATATGAACTACAATAACTCAATATATTGTAAACGTAAAAACTAATAATTGAGTAGCATCTTAATGACTTCCATGGTGATTCCAGTATAAATTACAAAACATATATACTCACCGTTTGTGTGTTCTACGATTTGCATATGAATCTATGATGAATAACACGACCATGAAAACAATATCAACATGAAAATTGACGCAAAACATGAATGACACGACCATGAAAACAATATCAACATGAAAATTGACGCAAAACATGAACACAAATTGACGCAAATTAATCAAGATAATGAATAAAAATTGACGCAAAACATGAAAGCAATATCGAAACTCACCATTGTTATACTCGATGAATTGTTTATCAACCGTTAATGAAGGTGTCGCGATCATTGAATTCATAGTAACGGAATTTCGAGCACAGATTTGATTGAATGAATGAACGTGATGATCGATGGGAGCGTTTTTTTTTTTTTAAAGGTTTTGATGAATCTGTGAATGAACGTGAATGAGGAATGATTGTGATTATGGGAGTTATTGTTTCCTATAATCATGAGAGTTATTTTAGGATACTAAATCTTCCTTTTTTTTTTTAATACAAAATATTAGGATGCATCTTGTCCATCCATCCTCATCCCATCCAACGGATGGGATGAGGACTTAGGGACTCAACACTTATATAGGGACTCATTAGAACCTATCTATATATATATTGATTGATTGATCGATCGATTGTATTCTTGAATTGGTGCTAGGAAATTGTTTCCTGTAATTCCGCTTTCGCACCGGTATAATTCTACAACTATATTGCCTTTGTTAATTAAGGACTAAGGAGATTAAGAATCCTTTGTTAACGACTAATAAGAAGAATTAAGAACATCAAGCTAAGCAAGTAAACAAAATGAAGGGCACAGAGGAATACACACCTATGGAGCACAACTGTACAAGTCACTAACTCAAAATAAGAAATACGTAGTACAATATACTTTATTCTTTCAACTTTCTCTTCTAATATCCAACTAAAAAGACGATTTATATACTTCCTTCATTTTTATTTTATCTTTCTATTCATTTTTGGCACACTTTTTTTTTGTAATGAATATAAAATACTCCCTACGAGTTCCTATTATTGTCCCATAAGGTTTTGGGGTGAAAAATAAGAAATGAGAAATGAGTGGTTGAAAAAAGAAGTAGGAAGAGAGAGAAATAGGAGATTAATTGTGAACCACACATTGATGGCCTAAAACGGAAAGGGAGACAAAAATCAAACTCAGCCCAAAAAGGAAAGTGAGACAATAATAGGAACTCGGAGGGAGTAATAAATTTAAGAAATATTGAGGGTAGAATGGTAAGTGTGTGTAAATAAGAAATAATAAAAGTATAAAGTATTGTAAATAGTAAGGGTAGTATGGTAAAAATTATGGACCAAAATGGAAAGAAATGAAATGAGAAGATAAAAAAATGGACAAAAAAGAAAATTGGGAAGACATAAAAAAAATGGAGGAAGTACTTATTTTTATTAGTATTATTCAAAATAAACAATCATTATTACTGTATATTAATCCAATATAAAAGGACGATGAGAGAAGGTTGAAGAGAAGGTTGGCAGCGACAGTCGACTCCAAAGTTATTTGTGACATGATTAAGAACTTGAATTTGGATTTGAATTTCGGATTTGAAATATTTGAAGTGTTTGGTAAGCTTGAGATTTGGATCTGAAATTGAGACCAAGTTCAAATTTGGCTCTCTCAAATTCTTTTTTGTTTTGCATGATCTTGTTAAAATATACTTGTACTATATTTTTTCTTTATTTTTTCCCCGTATTTAAAATTTTATATTTTTTCTAACGAAAAATTTTCAAAAATAAAAATAAAAATTGGTGACCTTGACCTGACTCTATCCGTCTGAATTCCAGATTCAAGGATACCAAAACACCATTTTGAATTTGGATTCGGAATTGAATTCTAGAAATTAAAATATACTCTCTCCGTTCTTTTTTTTTTTTTGTGCCGTTTCATTAAATATTACTCATAAATAATGATGAAATGTGGTAGAAGATTATTAACGGAGGGAGTAAGAATTTGGGTTAGTTGAGTACTTGAGTTTCCTTCAAAGCAAAACTAGACCATAGTTTCCAAATCAATAAGCAACCTGGAATGCTGAGTGCCACAGAAAAATAAAAATAAAAATAGTATTGTACATAAATTCCATTTGTCTGTATTTTATAAAAATAAACCTAGTTTATCCACTTGAAATTGACATCTTTTTTCTTTTTCTTTTTCTTTAATGTCATCAATCCAACTTGATTAGGAAGGAGGTCCACATAATCTAAGCCTAATAGAACACCATTTACCAATACTTTCCAACCTCTTCTCAATCCTCTCACTACACTCAACCTTCTCACTTCCAAGTTACAACTAATTCCAAAAACAAAACAAACACTTTACCCCCATTTTCATCTAACAAGCCAATTACTCACTCAATCAAATCCGTTTCATCTTGAAAAATTAATTAATTAATTAGTTGATTAATCTGAATTAATTAATGAATTAAATTAAAGTAATTAAATTCACCTCAATTATTCTCTCCTTTGTTTTTTTTGGTTTTCGAAAATGTGTGCAGCGGTGAGCATACGGGCGAGCTTCAACCGGGTGACGGTGGGAAGCGGAGGGAGAAGCTGGGTTAAACCGGGGCGGAGAATAGCGTGGGTGGGGGCGCGGGCGGCAGGAGGGGGATCGCGTGCAGATGACTCGGCGCCGTACGGAATGTCGGTGGAGAACGCTCTGAAGCTGCTTGGAGTGTCGGAAGGAGCCTCCTTTGATGAGATTCTGAGGGCTAAGAAGTCTATCATGTCTTCTTGTAAAGACGACCCTCTTGCTCTCGCTCAGGTCTTACTTTTCTTCTACTCCCTACTACTCCGTATTTCATTTCATCAGCCTTTTCTTTCTTAGTTAGGTCACACTCACACTCACACTCACACTCAGACGTGAGAGCCGAAGCTACTAATCAAAATCAAAATTTGTTTCCAGAGCTCAGTGTAGAACAACATTACCCAGCCAGTGCCTAAGAGATTCCGGGGATTGGATGCACACAAGCTTAGTTAGTTAGTTAGCTAGCTACCTAGAGTAGAGCCTCTTATTATATATTGTGCTTTACTCCATTCTTCCAAGTAAAGAGTTCACTACCCAGTTTCTACTCGTATTAACCAAACACTTACCTGTATCACCAATTCAACCATTGATTCATTTTAGGATGTAACCTCTTTTGAAAGCACCAAGTGGCCTCATTTTAAGTTTACATGCCGCCAAAAGAAGACCCGGATTTGGATTTGGATTTTCTAAGACGCCGTAGTTTGTTTGTGTTTTATAATCCGTTAAGTAACATACTTCTTTTTCTGCATGTTGAACCCTAGCTAGCTGTGGTAGGAAATGTGACTTGCCAACTATTGCCACAATATACTGTATTTAATAGTTCGCCCACTCTGAAGTTTGGTGGGGTGTATATAAATGTGCAGCCTTACCCCAACTACTATAAAGGTATATAAATGTTGGTCCTTAATTTGGTAGCAAGTTTTATATTGTAATGGGTTCGGTTTGCTATGTGTCCTTCATCACTTATTCTTCATTTCTAGAAATAATGTGGGGTGTTGATTCTTTCTACTCTCATTAGTACTTAGTTTCTACTATCGTTAGTACTTGATAGAGTGTGTATGGTGAAATCCTCACATCTTTACCACTGTCAACTGTGTCATGCATTCATACTCGTGCATATTAGTTGGTTGAATTTAGTGTGTGGCCTAATTCAATCAAGGTTTGAGTCTCTTAAACTGTGTCATACTCATGGTTGTAAGCTAGTTTAACGTGTAGAGTTGACATTAGTTACTTAAGAAGTACTCCGTATAAAGAAGTTGTATAGATTGTACATTGATGTTGATTTTCCTTGAGCTAACTGTGTTATGCTCTGAAGTTTTAAAATCTTGCTTCGTTGATTGCTGAAATATTTGTGGACTTCATTGACATTCGGTGTGGGAAGCGACTATGTCTGTTGTGTTGCCGAAGATAGGGTGATGTAGAATTCATATAAATAACGTCGCCATTTGATGATAACCTTTTCACTTTCCAATGATAAAAAATTTTGGACTCTTATGAAGGTGATTGGTATTGGGTACATTGACTATCCTCAGAAATTATCATCCTTGTATGTATTTGCATAGAAGTCTTGATTGAATGAGAACGTATGGAATTGCAGCCATTGCGCAAACATATATGGAGTATAGTGTCAGATACATGTGACGCTTCATGCTAACCATTATTAAGATGATCATCTCTGTTCTTACTTATGGATGAGACTCCTCTAAGCTTCACAGTATGTATAAGATCACTTACCTGCTTACCGATTTTGGCCTGGTCTCATGTAGTCAACACAAAAATCTATACAAGATGAATCAGTTAACCATAAAGTTAAATGAGAGTTACATTATGATAAGGTTGCTCTTACTTATAAGACTGTCTCTTTGGCTTTGTTTCTTATTCCTTCCGAGTCTAAGATATGTTCCCCTAGGGTTTTTGGGGAAAAAAATAAGAGTGAGAATGTGTAGTCCAAAAATGAGGGAGGAAGAGAGAGAAATGAATTGGTGAATACGAGCCATATATTCCTGGCTTAAAAATGAAAAGGGGAAGGAAAAATGACGCAGCCCAAAAGGGAAAGAGAGAACAAAAAATGACTCAGCCCAAAAGGGAAAGAGGGAAAATAAGTCAGACTCGGATGAAGTATTAACTTGCGTTAAAAGTTGAGTTTCTTTATTATCTATCACCAAGATGATAGATCCATGTACTTTCAGGTGGAAGCTGCATATGATATGCTGCTCATGCAGAGCCTAACACAGAGACGAGCAGGAAAAGTTGTAAGCAATAAAATTCCATATGCTGATGTCAAACCTGTTAACTCCCCTCGTGTAGGCGCAATGCCAAAATGGCTACAGTCAAGAATAAAAAATCCTCCTGTTGTAATTGAGAAACCAAGCTTATCAACGGATCTGGGAATACAAGCTGGTGTTTATGGTGCAATAATGGTATTGACTTATATCAATGGAGCCTCGTCACTTTCTTCGGGGCCTGTGGCTGGGGCTGATGTTCCGGGTTTCCTTCTAGCCACCAGTTTTGGAGCTTCCTTATATTTCATGACCAAGAAGAATGTCAAGTTAGGTATGTCATCCTCTAATCTCAACTTACCATCTTCATTTCGTAAAAGAGTTGATGTTACTATCTGGAAGACAAATAAGGACTCCCTGTCCATCCAAAAGAAAATAAATCCACTTGAGATTAGGATTTTTATTAAAATCCAAAAAAAACCTTGTTTACATAAACATTGCGCCTGGTTTGCTTGCGCACGTAGATCTTGGGGCTCGTGTTGAACCAGCCTGTATTTAAACTTGATATTGTGAAACTCTTATGTTGAGAAATTGAGGAAATGGAATTTTTGATATATGAAGGAAAAGCTACTTTGATAACCGTTGGAGGGCTTGTCGCGGGTGCAGTGGTTGGATCAACTGTTGAGAACTGGCTGCAAGTAGATATTGTCCCGTTTCTTGGCATACACTCTCCAGCTTCTGTTGTGAGCGAATTTATTATATTATCTCAGTTCCTGGTCTCTCTCTATCTTAGGTAGGCTCTAAAAAACTGTATTATATCATCAGATCTTGGTTAAAGACACCTAGTTTCTTTCTTTCTTTCTTTCTTTAGGATGTGTTGTTCATGTTTTGTACAAATTCAATGTGCAGACTGCAAATTATGAATTTATCCCGAGTATATACTTTACAAAAAGAAAATTGCTGTATTACTCTTCCGAGCTGACAGTCGTGGCTCCATAGACCAATTATTTCTATTTCCTGAGTTGGAAAAACTTCCAAGTTGGAGTGCACTACATAAAGTTCTTATTTAAAAAAAATACCGTAGTGCACTACATTTTTAATCTAGAAGTCAAGGGTAAATCCCTTGTAACGGTCAAGTATCACCCATGTGGGTAGATAAAGACAAACCACAGTGTCTAGAAAATAGTATGAGTAAATGATTTGTGTACACGAATTATTCTGCGATCCGTTACGGATCGTCAGATATAATTATCACAAACGAGAATTTGTGTGTAATTGAATAAACAATTGTATGATCTCCACCAAAATATATTTCCCTTTGATTCACGGAAAATACTGGAGTAGCGTTTTAGGTTAATGTTCATTTTCGTATTACATGTACACCGTAGTATATATGGTTATGGTTATTTGAAGTCTTGACTTCTCCTTCTGTTTTGACGAAAATCTTGGACATTTATTTGATTCGAAGCCTACTAAGTCTATTTTGTTATTACTCATTTAGAAATCTCCACTATGAGTTTATAATTGTGTACATGAGTTTTACTTCATCAGTTTTTTATACCGAGTACTTCATACTCCATATATCCAAATCATTTCTACATATTTGTGGGATATATATGTCAAGTTATATTTCTACCAAATATATATACTCCTTCTGTTCTTATCTAAAGGGTATATATTTCTGAGTGTTGTTTCAAGTCGTTGGCATTTCAGCTAGATCGTCGGCGCTTTTTAATGTAAAAAGATGATCATGTTCTTCCCTAATTACATTAATTAACAAAGTTAATATACTTTTAGAAATGAAATTATGTTAATGAAACTCGTTGATGAAGCGGTTTTTATTTTTTCAAACCGTCACGTTATTACGTTATGTTATGGAGTATATTATTTCCTCCACTCACAACCATCATATTTCTTCTTTTCTCCTTTAATATGTTAATGTGTATTGTATTAATTTAGCATACAAAAATGTTTACGGTTTGTCGTATTCAATATTGTGCTCAATTTTCGTGCTCTAAAAAACTAACACAAAATAGGGGGTCACGGAGAAGGGGTCTGGGCGTTGGTTTTGGACGTGTGGGGGGTCTCGCGTCCAAAATTAGCGCCTGTGGGGTCTCCTGGGTACCAAAAACTAGCGTCTAGGGTCCCCTGGGCGTGATTTTCTGGCGCCCAGGCCCTATTTTTTTTATAAAAAAAAAATTCGTACGACGTTATACGTTACGATATCCGTTTAATTTGTTTTCGTTCTTCAATATAGTGTGTATTGTGACTCGAGTTTTGTTATTTTGAATGTTTGAAATTATTATGGTATGAAAATATTAACGAAATGTTACTTTTGTGAAGTTATAATGTGATTAATAATCCGTTTTCTTTTATATCGTTATCAATATCCGTTTTGAGCGTTCGCTTTCGCGTGTCTTCGTATATAAAATCGTACTCGTTAGACGACAAAATACGTTTAGTTTGGTTTTTTTTTACTAATCCCTAATATTTTTTTTACTAATCGTACTCATTAGATGACAAGATCCCGAGTTATATTGAGACACGTGTCTCAAAAACCGTAAAAAACTACAAAAATCGTAATCTTAAATTAGTCGGGAAATAATAATTACATTAATTAAGAAAATTAATTAATATTATTACTCATAACTACAGAAGGGCACAAAGGTAAATTGACGTATAAAGCGCCGACGACCTGACTGATATTGCGACGACCTAATGTACGAGAGATATTTGAGATATTTCTTCTTGGGTCGTTTAAATCCAATTGACCTCTTTTGTTTTTAGTCCATTTTTTGGAGCAAACTATCCTTAGTCCTTACCTTACTAACATATTTACGTCATATGTCATTGTAATACTACATTTTGGATAATTAAATATTCTCCCCGGTCACTACTTTTTGAGTCATTTCATTAAAAAAACTCCTCACAAATATTGAGGTTAAGATGCAAAAAATAATGTCCGGAGGAACTACTAATTTGTACCAAGTTATTGTACCTTTAATAATATTATACCCTCCTAGTTTGAGTATTCCTCCCCAATTTTTTTTTGGGAGAAACCAAGAAGGGGGTAAAGTAATACTCCCTCCGAGTTCCTATTATTGTCTCACTTTCCTTTTTGGGCTGAGTTTGATTTTTGTCCCACTTTTCTTTTTAGGTCATCAATGTGTGGTTCACAATTACTCTCCTATTTCTCTCTCTTCCTACTTCTTTTTTTCAACCACTCATTTCTCTTTCATTATTTTTCACCCCAAAACCTTAAGGGACAATAATAGGAACTCGGAGGGAGTAATAAAGAGTGAAGATAAAGTAAGAGAGATGAATAGAAAGTGGGGTATGAAGTGTAAAATGGGGGTATAAAGCGAAAAGGTGTTGAGTTTAGGTGTGGAGGAAAAGAATAAAGAATTAAATGAAGAATAAAGAATGATTAAAATTATATCCAAAAAAGAAAGTGGGAAGAAAACCAAACTAAGCTCAAAAAGGAAGGTGGGAGGAATATATTCAAACTAGGAGGGAGTAGTAAGTTTTTCTTAATCCTTGTGCAAATATGAAACCTACCTTTGATACGAATGGTTGGAGTACTGTATAACGGATTGGAATGGAGGGAGTAGGAACCAAGCATTAGCGAATAAAGCAAGGAAGGTAATGAGACCATGTACAATGGAGAGTACATCCCCATCCTCTTATTTTTTCTTTCTCCCTCTATTTTGTTGACACCTCATAATCTTTTTCCTCTACTACATTTTTCACTATCTATCTCCTCTTCCTCTTTCCTTCTTCAAATTTTCTCCCACAATAAAGAGGATCCTCTTATTTTATTTTTCTTATTATTTTAATAATTGGATAATTAATATTGATTTACTTATATTGTTTTCATAATTCACTAAGGTTGCGTTTGGATACTCGGAATTGATTTAAATTTCATGATTTCAATTCTTGTATTTGAAATTCTAGATTTCAAATCCAAATCCAAATCCAAAATGGTGTTTGGGTACCCTTGGAATTGGAGTTCGGGCGGGTGAAGTCGAGTCAAGGTCACCAATTTTTATTTTTATTTTTGAAAAATTTTCATCAAAAAAGTGTAAATTTTCAAAAATGGAAAAAAAAAACAAAAAAAATGTATTTTAACAAGATTATGCGCAAAAATAAAAAAAACGATAATTGACGGAATTGAAATGACTACCCATACCCTAGGAATTTGAGATAGCCAAATTTCAACTAGGTTAGATTTGGTCTCAATTTCAAATCCAAATTCCAAGATTGTCAAACGCCTGAAATATTTCAAATCCGGATTTTAAATCCAAATCTGAGTTCCCAAACACACCATAAAGCTAATTTAAAAAAAATGGGTTAATTAAATTAAATCTAGTAACATAAAAATCATAGTAAAATACATTAAATGAAAAATACATGAAATATAACATTAAAAGTACATATTTATTAATTTATGTTCGAGCCTTGGAACATAGTCCATATATGCTCGACTAAATCGTTCTTTAAAGCCATGTGTATTTGTTTGTCATGTAATTCTACCCTCCCAGCCATAAAGTTGTGTAAATTTCTCTCCGCATACGTTCCAGGAGTAACAACAAATGACTCCGAAAAAGAGATAGATGAGTCCCCGTCATTTTCAAGTAGTCCCCGCACAATATCAAATTTACCCGATTTTTTTTATCATTCCATTTTAGTAAAATATACCTTGTACATATAAAATGGGACAATAAATAAAAATTGGAGGGAGTCAAAGATAAAAAAATAAAAATAAAAATATACAAAATAAAAACAAATAAAATCATTTCCAATTTTTATAAAAGATAAAAATAAAAATGATATCTTTTACTAAGAATAGGATATATACCAAGAATAGTATATAATTTTGACCAATTGAGTAATAACCTAGCACAAGGGCCAAGATTGTTTTTCCTCTAAAATTAGAGGAAGAAGAAGTGATCCTCTTAGGAAGAGGATGGAGAAGGAAGAAGCTACAATGGAGAGGACCTCTTAGAGGAGAGAGAGAGGGCTAAGAGGAGGTCAATTCCTCTCTATTGTACATGCCCCGAGGGTCGGTATGTTTGGGGATAGGTGCATTTTCATATATAGTCATGTCTTGGTTCTTCAACTTTGACCTTGGCATAGGAAAACCCAATCCCTGACCAATTTAAAACCTTCTGCACTTGTACACAAAAATGCTGAGACTTTGGGTGAACCAAAAAAGCTTACCACTTCAATTTCCCCGGCGATAAAGTTAAAGGACTACTGCTCCCATATGCATATGCATATGCTTGTTTTTTCATTCCCAATATTCCTTTTTTGTTTGTGGAAATACTACTGTCTACTGCTACTGGGATTTTCCCAGAATATTTCTCATTCTATCATTTACTATCTGCTTAATTCTATCCCTCTCAGTGACAACTGAGAACCTGATTAAAGTGTACAATACAACACCATTTTCGGACTTGCGATTCTGGGAATCTTGAAGCAACGAACGAACATTCCGGTCTCTCAACTGTACCAAGAAAAGTGCAGAATTTATAATGTACATACCAAAAAACTTGCTAGATCATATACAGTTTGTAGAGACAAGACACATTGAAGAATAAATCTTGATGAATAGTAGGTCTTACCGACTGCTTGTGTCAAAGACCAATGTACTACATACAACATCTAAAGATTCTAGACAATGCCCATCTACAAATTCCTTGCCAAGGGTTGCAGGTCGCAACAACCTCTTCTACATACTGAAGCACCCGGAATTTTTAGTCTTACAACAAAATTATGGGCATTGTCAAACATACCAGCTACATTTTATAAATAATACGAGTAAATCCTAAGAGTCTAAGACTAACCGCTACACTCATAATCACCCTCAACTATTTGCCTCAGCGAGTTGCTTCGGCTCATAGACCTAATGTACAAACTCTAAATCCTCAACTTTGGTTTAACTCAGTCTTCTCCGACTTCTGGGTTTCAGTTATCAGGTCACTGTACATTTTCAGTGAACAACTTGAAAACTTAACCATGGTGTCGAAAATCATGGAGAACCCTGTTTGGAATCCATTCAACGTAGTCCCTTGAGTACCCTGCACGAAATTGTGATGTTTTTCCTTCTCCATCTCCAACCGTCGTTTGAAATTGTCCAAAGCGTCCTTTTTCTCTGATAAATAGTCGGCTTGCTGCTGGCTTTCGTCTTCAACCTGCGATTCTACTTCTGTGGGTTTGTACTCTAAAAGTTTGGTGTCCTGAAAAATTCTACCCTCAGCTTTCTGATATGCATTCATCCTCTTCTCGAGCTCCTTGGCCATTTTTTCCACCTTCCTCTTTTGTTCTTGTTCTTCCCCTTGTTGGGCCCACAAAGCCCTCACATCCCTGATAAAACTTTTCATTGCCACTAAAACCGCCTTATCAGGCAAGTTCTCCATGAAGGTTAACCAGCTGCGACATATCCTGTACAGAGGGGGTCCATTGGTTCTATAGGGTGGTGGGCTGAAGCCCTTGGAGGACCGTGACCCGAATTCAACTTCTGGGACTAAGAACTTAGACAGCCATCCATTAAGGGCCTCGACATAGGCTCTCTGTGAAGAAACATACTCGGTGAAGCATTCTCGCCAATTCTGAATCTCAGCCTCTAGTTGTAGGGTAGCAAGTCGATGCGAGTCGTTGCAGAATTTTCCAAAGCTAGGGCAGTCAAACGTCTTGACTTGAAAGATAATGTGGCTTTGAGTTTCATGGGATTCCATCATTATCTTCCAGGATTCAGTCAGTCTGCATTTTGAACAAAAATGGATGAGGGAGCTCCTATGACTGAACTAATAGCGCTTCATTTTATTGTTTAGTAGAGTAACACAACTGTTGAGCAGTAGTTGCCTTGTATGAAACATCACAGGAGAAATGTGAGGCCTACCCAGTAATGAATTTTGTGTTTAATTATACGGGCTGGTCTCACATACAAGACTGTATCGTAAGTTTTATGACCTACAGATTAGTTTTTCATGGTTTATTTCATCATAAGACTGGAAGTTACATTCCTGAAGTCCTGCACTTCAAAAATAATCCCTCTATATATGGAGGCAATGGTATTAAAATTTGAATGGTCATTTTGAAGGCAAGAGGATATATAGGGATTTTCATGCAAGAATAGTCATACCCTTGCAAGAGTTCAATGATTTGTGGCTGAAGCTCTTCATCAGCAAGTTTCTGAATTTGCACTGAGATGGACTCGGCTCGCCGGATAGCAACCAATATCCTAGAGTAAAGATCTTTGACTGCTGCTCTTGTTTTGTCCACAGATAATGTGTCCTCCCCTTTTATATCCTTATTTCTCAACTGTGCACATTTTCTCTCATACAGCTTTCTTATGTTGTCACCAGCCTAAACAATACCCAAATATAGAGGAGATTTTACCAAATAATATTCAAAAACTAGCATTGTTTACAAAGTATAAGCCTTCAAAAACTCTGAAACTCAGCATTGTTCACAAAAATATACGCTATCAGTCAGTTAGGAAAAAGGATTATTAAGCTGTAGTGATTTACCTTGACTTCTTCATAGAGCTTTTTCTCCCAAGCATACAGCCTCCCTAGGGTTAGGGAATGGCTACCTGCTGACATCCCACCATAGTCATCGAAAAGATCATTCTTATATTCGGTCCATGTGGTCGAGTTTTTGGAGCTTGATGCCACCAAACTCTTGCAAGATGAGGACCGAGATATACTGGATCGGTGCCATGTGATCGACTGGATGAGTTTTGTTGAATTTTCTGCATCCCAATTACATGGAACTAATTAGAAAATACTACCCCAATAACCAATAACATTTGAGTATCTAAGATCAGCAGCCATGCATTGGCATGTATAAAACCAAAAAGGCAACAACAAAAACATAATTGCAGTGACGTTTTCGAAATGGAAAACAGAAGCAAAACCCTCAGTTGCAATTCAGCTTCAAGTTTGTTTCTGCATAGGGATACATACTGATACTAGTGCTACTGGTGGATATATTTAGTGAGCTATGAGTTGATGGGAAAGAAAAGAGTGGAGGATGGTGAGGTTTAAAGACAAGAACCTTTAATCTCCTCAAGATTAGATTGCATATTCATCTTGTTAGCTTCAAGCATCTTAGAAACCGGTTTGCCGGATTCAAAAGCCCTAATAAAATAATCCTCAATATCCTTCAATGCATCCAACAGCTCTCTCCCTCTCACTGCTGACTCAACACCACTCACCTCTTTCTCTTCTTGACTCACACTACAATTCTCCACACCCTTGACTACTTCACCTCCTCCATTTCCTACCATTTCCTCTACATCATTACTGCCTTCCTTCACCACATTCCTACCCATCTTTTCATTTTCATTTTCACCTTCCTCCTCCTCCTCCAACTCGGGTATCCCTTCCTCCTCCCTCACCGCCTTCAAATCCTGAAACCCGCCTCCTAGTCCTAGTCCTAGTCCTAGTCCTCCCCCTTCCTCGGGGGGCCGAACCCCGACAAAGGGGTTGAAGAAATCCCACCCATACTGATACTCCCTGGATGGGGATGCCATTGACATCCCCACATTATTCACATTCATATCCATGTTGATGTAATAATACCCAAAATGGGCTCCTTGTTGATTATCAGCAACAACCTTCTCTTCCCTCACATTCCCCTCAGAGGAATCAGAGGAGTCAGAGGAGGGAAGAGGGTCCTGAGTGGTAGTGGTGGGCTGACAGGGGTTTTGCTGAAGGAACATAGGGTTAGTAATCACATTTTGGAGCTGCTCCTCTAACACTGCTGCTGGTTTTGAAGGTGAGTTGGGAGGTGGGAAAGTGATGAGGAAAGGGGATGAAGGGTTTGAATGTCTTGCTACAAACAGTTTAAGGGCAGCTGAAACTGCAAATAGAGAATGACAGTATCTACAATGTGCATCTGCGAGTGCATATCTTCTTTCCACTGCTAATTTCATCAACTTTTTTCTCTCCCTACATATCATAACCACTTCTTCCTCTTCCTCTAATCTTGATGCTACACACCCCATTTTTTTAAAAAAAAAAAAACAAAAGAAAAGGGCAAGTTAATTTTAGAAAGGGTTCGAGGAAAATAATAGAAAGGTGAAATTTTGGAGGGATTTAAAGGCTACTACTTTTCTCCTTTTTCTTCTTCTTTACCCTAAAAACAAAAAGAAGAGCTCCAAGCATTTCTATGTTCCCCCAAAAATGGATTAACAGAAGTAAACTGTTTCAACTGGGGTTTAACACAAGTAAACTCAGTTTAAACAGAGTTTTAAGCAAACCCATTTTACTAATCCCTCTTATAAACAAAGGGTTCCATTCAAAATCCCAAACACCTTCAAACAACCATAAAAATGTACTGTAAGAAAACAGAGGATTTTGTACAATGCAACTACGGAGTATTTTTTTTTTAAAAAAAATCCCTCTTTACCCACCCTTTTTATTGCACTGTACTTTTGATTTTGGGGTAGTTTGAGAGAGGATGAAGAAGAGAGAGAGAAGTAGGTCGTAGTCCGTAGGGTGGAGGGTAAGAGAGGTGACAGAGAAAAGAAGAATCAAATTGAAAGCTAGGGAAGGTAAAGAGTGGTAATGGGGCTCGAGAAAGGAAGTCTTGTTTTTTTGGATGCTTTGTGTACTCTGTTTCTTGCACTTGCATTACTTCTGCTCTGCCATTCACAATAACTATAATTACCTTAAGTTTTTTTTTCAATTTCAAATTACTACTTCCTCATATTGAATCATTATTTTATTTTATTTCATTTTTAGTATAATAATACTCCCTCTCGTTTATTCAATTCTTTAAGTAAGTTCATCATTTCTCCTCACAAAAATGGTTTACACGTAAAAAATTGAATGGATGAGAAGTGAGTATTCAATATAGGTAGGGCAATAGCAATGCGGTTAAATAAGAAGTTTCATACATCTTAAGGAACTCCTTACCCATTGTTTCACTAAATAAAGAGTTCTTTATATGAATTTGGTTTCTAAAACAAAGAACCAACTTCATAAGTTGATATTTGTGCATAATTGAATAAAATAATAATAATGTGTCTCATGTTATAATATATCCAATATAGGCATAATTTATATATTTTCGGAAAGAATGAAGTAGAAGATATATCCAATATATGCGTAAAATGGAAAATTACGATGTTTAAAATACTCAAAGAAAGAGTAATATACTCATATTCCGGAAGGACATTGACGGTCTTGCCTATTTATATATGAGACACCAGTTGTGTCGTGTCACATCTATCATTTTTTGTTTTGGCCATATGATAAAATACGATTATTGTGCACAATATATATATATATATATATATATATATATATATATATATATATATATATATATATATAGCTAACCATAAGTTTAGCATGATGAGATTCAGTTAACTGAAAATACGGCGTACGATTAGTGGATTTATCGAGATATAACCAAATGCAGAAATTGCAATGAAATGAAGCCAAAGTCGACAAGAAAATGTTAAAGATGTGACAATAAAGGCCATCCGGGTTCTTATTATTACACCCGTTTTTGATAAACCCGTAGTTTATCTTGAAAGAAATGGAAAAGTGCTGAACTTCTCTCGTGTATCAATGAAATAATATTTGAGGCAAGACAATACACTGAGATGAAAATTATGTTGGAGATTTGAATACTACTCGTAGTTGGATGATAGAAATGAATGTTCATGTATGGTTTAATTATGTGACCTGTAGTCACAAAGAATTTTACGAGTAGTTTGTGTCATTAAAGTTCACAATTTGAGTATTATGTGAACAATATAATCTCCTGAATGGGCAATTTTAAGTCAGCACGAGTAAAACTAACTGCGTTATATCTAACTCCCCAATATATTATTCGATTGAAAAATAAACAATTGTTTAAAGTTTATGAAATATGAGATGATTTCTAAGGTGAATATTATTGCCCTTAAAATCTATCAGGTAATGATAGTTTTTACCACCTTAGGGGGAGATTGATAAGGATAAGCTGGTAAAAAGAACAAACAAGTAATAATTGGTCCCCAACTGAACTCGAAGTTCAGTGACTTGTTAAAATATGAATATATCAATCCGAGAGTCAAGAAAACTCCGTATGAATTATGATTTACATCACTTGGATATGATGACGATGATTTATCAACACCTTATCATACAAAGATATAAATTGAGAAGCTTGCCAAAATCATATGTTAATCACATTTGATGTGTAGTATGAAAATAATATTCGGTTCATATATCATAAGTAAGAAAATGGCAAGCATGTGCAGTTTGGTACTAAAGTTTAGAGAAAAATAAATGTCCCAGAAGTGATATAGATATCTGAAAGAAAATAGATGACCTATACGAAATATGTGAATTCAGATATCAAATAGTACTGATAATATAAGAAATCATATCAATATATTTACGTTTTGGAACCGAATATAATTTACGCGCGATATAAAATGGACATTAGTGGGGATCTTATATAAAAGTCCATGTAGAAAGTCGACATATAATTTATGGATAAATTGAGCTCATGGACACGAAGTCCACGTATTGACCTGAAGTCGATCGAATTATGTGATTTGCATTTGGTCTCATGTGCAAGTATATATAGAATTTCATCTTTTTCATATTTGTATCATTTATCATCATCATTAGCTTAAGACATATCATAAGCATTGTTTATATTATATTACATGCATGCACATTCTTTTTAAATGTTTTTATTGCAGGATAAATATATAGAATTATATTCGTAAATGTTACCATGATTTATGACTCCCTGAAGGAGCTTGTGTTTGAATGATCATGAAATTGAGAGTTATGAATGAATTATTTATTTTATGATTATGTATAACTTCTTCGTTATGATGTGAACTTACATTGATTGAGTTAAAAGAGAAATATTGAAGCTCTTGAAGAGTTCATTTGAGTAATTCAAAATTATCAGAACCAAAAGTCTGAACGTAATATCATCTTAACCGGAAGTTTAAGCAGATGAGAGTTAATAGAAGAAATAATATATTGCAAAGTATATGAAATTATTTGTGGTCCAGAAGTACCTTAGATTGAAAATCACGATAATATAGCAAGAGAATCAATGTAGTATTTAAATGACATATTTGATGATCGGATTAATTCTCCTGGAGAGATCAAAATGGATGAGCTGCTACACTATTTTTCCCTTCGACTAGGTTTTTTGTCCCAATGGATTTTTCCTAGCAAGGTTTTTAACGAGGTAGTTGTACACATATTTTTCATGTTGTGGACGTGACAAATATTGTGGATATATTATGTATAGTTTCTATTGAGAAATATTGAAATGATTTCAACCACAGAACAGTATATAATACTTGAAATAAGTGGTATGTGACATATTTTTAGTTCTGAAGACACATGATGATTACCAGTATCTCAAGAAGTTTTATTAATCGAAGATATCAAGTTTATCAACGACATTGGAATCTACATCGATGATCAAGAGTTTCGCCAAAATCATGTATCATTTCAACATGTATTAAGTTATGTAATCATGAGGGGGGTAATGCAAGCTGTACTCTTTTTCCTTAACCATGGTTTTTTCCCACTGGGTTTTCCTGGTAAGGTTTTAATGAGGCAGTAGTTCATTCGCTTAGTAAATATTATTTTTGGATAATGTATATCCAAAGGGGAGTGTTATAATATGGATGTCATTATCCCCAAAGGACGCATCCCTTCACGAAGCAACACATCTCTTTGTAATCAGTCACTATATATAGATGACAAAGTCGATGTAATACATATGACAAAGTCAATATAATCTAATAAATATTATTTGTTCATACAAATATATTTATAACATCTCACTAAAAAGTTGAGATGAAAATTCAACGAGGAGAAAATAAGGAGTTTCATACTTGATAGAATAAGTTGATGTGGCCATAAAAAAATATGCTATGAAATTTCTATCATTGCTATTGCCCTTACTCCCTCGTACCACTAAGGGCAACAACAACAACAAACGTCCAGTTCATTCTCCGCCACATCACTGCCGCATCACTATCTACAAACTCAAATTCCAAAGAACCAATGTCAACAATATTACAAGTTCATCCAAGTTTATAAATTGGTCCCACACACAATCAACTCACTACTTAAAATTAATTTCTACCAAAACATTTCATTTTTAATTAACATCATAATATTTTTTTTAGATAAATTAACATTTCATTTTTAAATTAACAACAAAACGTTTTTTAATAATATTTTTTTTAAACTCCATATTTTTTTTAACATCATAATTTTTTGTTTTTAATTTCATACACTTTTAAACAACAAATCTTAGTTTAAATTACATTATTTTTAATAATTTAACAATCTAAAAAAAAATTAATACTTCGCACCAACAACTATAATAATAGATTTATTTATATTTCGATATCTCCTCCAAATCGTTGCCAAATATGCTCAACCAAGTCCGCTTTCAAATTGTTGTGAACTTCACGATCACGAAGCCCGACACGCTTATGAAGAGACGCTTGAAAATCACTCAACAACCCTCCATTTACTTGTACGGAATCTGCTTCGACATCACTTTCCCAATTAGTTATCTGCGTTCCTTCATCTTCAACAATCATGTTATGTAGTATAATACATTCGTACATGATATTTTCCAAATTTCGTCTATCCCAAGAACGAGCCGCTTGGCGTATAATCACCCATCTCGCTTGAAGAACACCAAAGGCACGTTCCACATCTTTTCTAGCCGATTCATGTATTTTCTTAAACAACTGTCTTTTAGGGTCCATTGGATTTGGGAAACTCTTTATAAAGGTTGCCCACTTTGGGTATATACCATCAACTAAATAATACCCTTTCGAGTATTCAGTTCCATTAGCCGAGAAATGAACTTGCGGAGCAAATCCATCAACCACATCATTAAACAATGACGATTGACGAAGAACGTTGATATCATTGTTCAATCCAGCCACTCCAAAAAAAGCATGCCATACCCATAAATCTTGAGACGCAACAGCTTCGAGCATAATGGTGGACACTCCATGATCACCCCACGTGTACTGACCATGCCAGGCAACTGGACATGCTCTCCACTGCCAATGCATACAGTCGAGGCTTTCAAGCATGCCTGGAAAGCCGTGACGATCTAAGTGCATTTGAAGTAATCGTTCAACATCTGCTTCATTTGGCCTTCTAAGGTATTGAGGCCCAAAGACTTCAATAACACGGCGGCAAAAATTAAACAAGCACTCCTTCGCCGTAGTTTTCCTAATTCTTATGTACTCATTAAGAATCGGGAGGATTTCCATATGCCAGTTGTCGAATTGCAGCAGTACGTTTTTGGATTGGAGAAAGTCACCTTTCATTAGCGGCATTGTATCTTAACTGAAAGTAGGGATACCTTTCAGATAAAGTGTCCACAATACGAATGAACAAACTTTTGTGCATTCGAAACCTTCGACGGAACATCTCAGGTGGGTACACCGGGTTGTCGGAGAAGTAATTGGCAAAAATGCGATTATGACCATCCAGATGATCTCTTAAGATTTGTTGCCTTCTTATTATAGCACATTCCCCTCCTCTCCTTTCGACAAATGCCCTAAACATTTCATCATCTTCATCATCCACCAATTCGTGAGCTATGAACTGTGATAAAAGAATATTATTTGTGGTGGAACTATTGTCAAAATTAAAATTGAGATAGTCGTTAAGATTGGTCGTTATTTTTTGATTGAAAGCAATAAAAAACTTAAGTTGTGAGGAATATGTATTTGTAATCATAGAGAACATCACTATATATAGAGTTTATGAAATCTTATCAACATCTTATCTAAATGTAATCTAATATATGGAATCATATCTTATCAAAATCTTATCCGGATATCATCTCCTTTGTTTTACTAGCATTATGTAGTATTGTGTAGTCACATCATATCTTATCTACTACAGTATTTGTCAGAAAAATAGAGTAGTCAATTCTTAATTTTTAATATGGGTTGTCCTATTAGCAAACTTTATGGAATAATAGAGTATTGTGTAGTCACATCCATTCTGATATCTTATCTACTACAGTATTTGTCAGAAAAGTGGAGTTGTCAATTCTTAATTTTGAATATGGATTGTCCTATTAGCAAACTTTTATGTCGGAATTGGAGTATTGTGTAGTCTTATCCAATGTGTAGTCTTATCTAAGAACATACAAATCTAAATAAATTAAAATGAAGTACAAAATTAAACAAACTTCATTCAAATCGTTGGATGAAATACAAACTTACACATAACTTAAACATAACTTAAATGAAACATAACTTCAATACCAACTTAAACATAAATGAACTGAAACATAACTTAAATACCAACTTAAACGTAACTAAAGTAAAATGAAATACCAACTTAAACAACTACCATGTTGATACATTAACGTACTTTGAACGAACTTGGTCACACATTCGTTGGTGAATCGCCCTTGCATGTTCGCTAATTCCACTTGTATCAGTATTGATTATCGTAAGTTCTTCCCTCATAGAAGTACTTTGCAGTCGCTCGTTTATTTCCCTTAGCATTGTCAATTTTTCTCGCTGATATGTTTCATATTTGACTCTATCCTCATCTAATGAGGGCTCTCCTTGTGACCTTCCTTTGTTCTTTCCTTTCTTCCTTGCCTTGGATGCTTTTGTTCCTATAGGACGTTCTTTAACTTCGTTGTCTCCATACGAAGAAGACCTCTTTGATCCCACTGATGGTTATGTTGTTTCTTCCTGTTCTCGAGAGCCATTCCACTTTGCGCGCTCCTTGGTGATCTCCCACATATGCTCTAGGGTGAAATGTTTTCCCTTCTTCAGTTTACACCATTCCTCATGTGCAGCTTGTTTCTTCTGGTCATCAGACCACCTACCACGGTATTGGTTGGTAATACGGTTTAATATCTCATTAAATTCATTTATCTCTGTCTGGGCTCTATGGAAACGAGACTTGATCTTCTCAAGTGTCCTTAACTATTATCGTTGCTATATTTGTTAAAGTAAGTAGTGACTCTTTTCCAAAAAGCCCCATCCTTCTGTGCAGTACCTACACTTGGATCTGTGGATACCGTCACCCATGCTTGCGCAAGCGCTTTCTCTTCATCTATTGACCATTTAACTTTTTTACCAACAGCACCATCATCTTGAACTTGAATAGTTTCTAAACCCTCTTGAGTAGAGAAAGGTGGAACTGGTGAATCAGTGTCTTCACATGAAATATTGTCTCACATAATTAATATTGGCCGACTCTTTGTCGTACTTGAACCCGGGCTATTGTTGTAGGTCGTTCCAGCTGAACTTGTTGGAGGTGGACACCAATTTGGTTGTTGTCAATTTTGTGGTGGCATATTTGGGTAATTTGGTGGTGGCATATTTGTGTAGTTTGGTGGTGGCATATTTGGGTAATTTGGTGGTGGCGTATTTGGATAATTTGGTTGTGGCATATTTGGGTAGCCATAAAATTGTGGGTATGGATAGCTGAAATGATTTGGTTGATTTTCCATATTTTCTTGAGTTTCTTGATTTGTATTGTTCAATAAATTACTGAATGATCCTCTCCAGTTGGAATCCATGAGTAAATAAATTTTTCAATTATTAATATGAGTAAAATAAGTTTGGAGTAAAATTTGAATTTGTAATCATGAAGAGCATCACTATATATAGAGTATTCGAATATTTATCTTAATCATATCTTATCTAAATGTAATCTAAACTATGAAATCTAAATGTAATCTTATCCGGATACTGTTTCGTCACATGCATTGTGTCGTCTTATCACATTTTACCACCACTGTGTAGTCACTTTCATTCTGACATCTTATTAAGTGGACCATTGAGATTCGTCACATGCATTCCTGTATCTTATTAAATTATAGTAGCACTGTTTCGTCACATGCATTGTGTTGTCTTATCACATTTTACCACCATTGTGTAGTCACTTTCATTCTGACATCTTATTAAGTGGACCATTGAGATTCGTCACATGCATTCTTGTATCTTATTAAATTATAGTAGCACTGTTTCGTCACATGCATTGTGTCGTCTTATCACATTTTACCACCATTGCGTAGTCACTTTCATTCTGATAGCTTATTATTAAGTGGATCATTGAGATTTGTCACATCCATTTCTGTATCTTATTAAATTTTAGTAGCACTGTTTCGTCACATGTATTGTATATAAATTGATATCTTCATCATAAAATTTCATTCCACTCTCATTCAAACAACTCTCATCCTAAAATTTCGAAAATAAAACAACTCTCATTCAAAACAATATCGTAAATATGACTCAATGGGATGATGAAGTTAGAAGGTTTCAAAGAGATATTGACTCCATCAAGAACCACACTCCAAATTTCATTACCCGTCTCAACCTAATATTGCCAGAGACGGTGTACATGAATGTGTTAAACTATACACCACCGTTAACAATGTTGGGGTCCATCGTATCTAGAAATGCAGCAGCTGTGTTAACTCCTCCGATTTTGTACACACACATACACATATATACTTCATTATTCATTTAATAAATCACTTTTATAATCTTTTATTTGAAATTAATATTAGAATTTTTTTTACTTACAATTTTGCAGATTCATATCAGCTAAAAGCTAATGAGCATCGTATGTTAAGGAAAGAAGTCATAGAAATCGTTCGTAGATTGAGTAATTTCATGAAATTTGAACCTCTGTACGATCTATTGTCTGGGAATGGAAGATTTTTTCTACCACGCCACCGGGTGTATTTTTGTGATGTGTACGATGAAGTTACTATGGAGGAAGAATTAGAATTTCTAGCGGCTCAGGAACAACCAGCTGACCGCCTTAATTTCTCCTCTAGCGATGATACTTCATCTGATGACGATAACTCATATTAAGTGTAACTTGTTCCAGATAATAATGTTTAATTAAGGTGTTGTCTAGTTTAACGTCTTATTTCATGGTTAGTATTAGTAAGTGTAAGTTGTATTACTCTAGAAATACTACTTAACTTAGCTAATTTTAACTAATTGAGTTTTTAGTTCAAACCTTATCAATTGTTTTTTAGATCACTCCATAAAGTATTTTTAAAGATACTAATGTAAATCAAACAGATATTTTTTAAATGACTATAGTTATGTTTCCTTTTTAATAAGAAATATTAGATAATAGGAAATTTATTTCAACAAAATTTTTCCTAAACTTCACCGAACAAGTTCTGATCAAAATTTTATAGGGACGTTGAGGAACAACAGGTCTTGTCTTTATGTTTTGTTTTCTCTTCATAAAATAAAATCTAAGATAAAACTGTTCTCTTATTAGTAGACATAGTAATCAAATACGTACTTTCTAGTAATGTTTAATTAAGTTGTTGTTTTATGTAACATTTTATTTCATGGTTTAGTATAACTGTGTGCAAGTTCTTTTAATTAGTAATGTTTAATTAAGTTGTATTTTGTATTAGTGTCTAATTCGATGGTTTAGTAGTAATGTATTTTAATACGATATTTATTTGTCTTGTTGGGTCGAAA
Source organism: Agrostemma githago (assembly GCA_958450325.1). Classification (NCBI taxonomy): domain Eukaryota; kingdom Viridiplantae; phylum Streptophyta; class Magnoliopsida; order Caryophyllales; family Caryophyllaceae; genus Agrostemma; species Agrostemma githago. Next base: position 14,182,732 of record OY288255.1, on the reverse strand, counting down.
ATAGTTCATACTGGGTAAAAGTTATATTTATTAGACTTTATATTTAGACCTGACAAACAGACTATATTTAGACCTGGCTAAGAATTAGAATTTTTAGAGGCTCGAGAACAACCCGCTGGCTGCCTTAATTTTTTCTCTAACGATAATACCTCATCCGATGACGATAACTCCTACTAAGTGTAACTTGTTCCGTAGAATAACATTAAATTATAAACTACTTGTACTATATAACAGATCCGTAAAAAATGTAAATGAAATAAAATGAACAAAATAATATAAAATAAATAATATTATATAGTTACTAAACACAAATAGTACAAATAATGTAATGAGTAATGTATAAATAAGATGGAGTATAATCACAAATTTTTATTTGCGACGGTCATATCCGTCATTTTAATGTGACAGGTCAAATAATATTAATTTAGAAAGAATAAGACAAAGTGGTACTTATGCTTTGTAGTTATTTATCTAAAACAGTCATTATTTGATCTGTTATATCAATAGGACGAGTAATTCCATCACAAACAAGAATAAATCAAAGTAATCTATGAGTATAGTATTATTAATATTACCAAATTAATATAGAGTAAATCATTTTGCACTTAGAGTGTGCAATTAGAGTGTACAGAAAGGAGAAAAAGAGAAAAGGATGATAAAAAGAGTGTGAAATTAAATGGGAAATGGTGTGCAAAAAGTAGGGAGGTCCCACTTGCTGTACAAAGAACCAAGTTTGTATTTACAAACCTGTATGAACGAACGAAACCCAACAATAGGAAGAACTTCCACCAAGTTCGTCCGTTTCTACAAACGCATGGAACAAATGCCTATTGCTAATGCTCTTAGTTCTTCCCACTTTTATTCAATTGTGAGGGATATAATATTGAAGTGGGAAGATCTCAATGGTACGGAGGGAGTATGTATTTTCATTTTTGGTAAATTTTCATTATGGTTACGGAATTACTCCTTCCCATCCATTCAATCATTTACATAGATATTTCATCGATTTTAAGAAAAATGGTAAAAGCATGGTATTATTTTTATGGGTCCATCAAACTTAAAGCAAGAAAAAAGTAGTTATATTTTGTGTAAATATAGGAAGAATATGAGGATTATATGGTAAAGTCTTTTGCGAAAAAAAGAATTTAAAAAATTGATTGGATTGATCATTTATAGTAAATGTAAAGAATTGTTTGGATGAGAATACTACGACCACCCGCATTGGTTTTCAACTTCATCTTTTTCGTCTTACCTTTTCTCCTCATTTCAATCATCCATCTCATTTATCCAATCACAATCTTCTTGTTTTTCACCTTACCAAAAAAACACCCCACATTCATTTCATCTTCTACTTTCATTATCTCTCTTATTTTATTATTGTGGACATGACATAGGTCCACCCCGACGCGGCCACGCGCGGGTTTGGGGAGGCGAATGAATCTCCATATGAGATGGTCAAATTGAATTTTAAATCGAAGTAGGAGTCGCCACCGAATTTTGTGGTTATTCGGAACCATTCGAGCCCACTCTATGTTGTAGTGGGCCGTATACAAAATACGGACCATTTCCGATGTCAGAGTTTATTGGGCTCGTCCCTTTGCATTACGATACCGATACCGACATTATCGGATATCGTGTATTGAATGACTCTCGTTGCCAATGGGTTCGGACATCCGGAAACAATGGTTCTGAGTAAGGGGTGAGGGTACGTGTTGGGAAGTTCACTAAGAACACCCAACCCCGCCCGCACTTAGCGGCCTTTACTATGATATCGTTCGTTTTTGGTGTACACGGGTTAGTTCGACGGTTGAATGATATGCAAACATTATTTTCCTAAACATGTGAGAAAAATAAATGAATGGGTTGCTAAGTCGTTTAATGCATATTAAACTAATAACGTCAAAGTTATTTTAGCATGTGAGTTCGTTTTAGTCTAATAAAACGATAAAAACAAATAAATAGCTACAAACACGAGAAAACGAGTTAGTAACAATGAATAAATCGAATAAAGACATAAATAAATAATATGCATGATTTTGAAAAAGATTTAATGACACGTGATGGATTAACACGTGTTGACCGAAGTCAAAAAAAGTATTTATCGAAATATGTCGCGAAAGTCGCTTTTTAATGTAAGGTTCGAAAAGAATAAAAAATAGAAAAGCGAGGAAACGAGAAAAAAAAAGAGCCGACGAACCAGGCTGCCGCGCGGGTCGCCTGACAGGCGCGCGACCTGCGTGGTGGCCTGCCGGTTTTTTTTGTTTGTTCGAAAATCGTTAATTTTTACAAATCGCGTACAAATATGGATTAATTTATACTCGATTTATATTTTCGATATTCGTCGTATTCGATATTCGATTATGAAATCGATATCGAATAGTCGGAATGATTTTAGAAAAGGTTTTGAAAAAAGTTTGTTTTGAACGAAAAGTAAAAAAAAAAAAGAATTTTGAACGAAAAAGATGTTAATTCTCTCCGCGTATAAAATCGTCGAATTTTGTTTAAAAAAAGATGTAACGATTTTATTAGCATCAACGAGAATTAATTAATTTAGTTCTTGTTAGATACGATATTCGACTAAAGAATCGATATCGTATTTTAAGAACGTTATACGAAAATAGTTTTTTTTAGTATCGATTATTAGAAATAAAAATATATGACGAACGACCCATATTAATAATACAAAACGATCGACGACCCGTAGAAAAAGTGACGGACGAAAAAAAAGAAAAAAAAGACGTGAGAGAGAGAGAGAGAGAAAGGAGAAGAATCGGGTTTGATTTACACCCTCAACCTACATGCTTTATTTTCTCGGTATAGGGGCCGTCGGACGGTGGCTTAGGCACGGAAGCGTCGAGATGATGTGGGTGAGTTTAGGGTGGTGCGATTTTATGTGTGTGAGGCGTCGGGTTCGGCCGGGTGGCGGGGTCGGTTTCGTCGGTATTTCGAGACTACTTCGGGATTACGTCGGGAATTCTTACTAGATGTTAAGGATATGTGAATGGTAGATTTATGATGTGTAATTGTTGTGTGAAATCGTTGTTGTGAAAATCGTGTTTTTTGTGTTGAATGTGAGGTCCTATTTATAGGAGTCGAGGTAGTCTTGCTTATGTGACAAGAAATACCGGTTTGGATAGGAAACACGAGAGTTCGAAAGGGAACGAAAATCTCGTTTCTTAGTGGAGAAGCCAAGTAACTCGGCTGTCATGAAGAGTTGGCCGAGTGTTTTGGCTGTTTGGGATGTCTTGGCTGAGTATCTGGAGCTCGGTCGGTGTCTGATTCGGTTTCCGGATAGAATTCCTACTTGAGATCGAATTCTATCCTTAAACGGATTTGTTTAATATTTTTTGAAGATGATTTTTGTAGTATTTGGGACCGGATCAGCCGTGTGAGGTGTCACGGCTGACTCGTGTGTCTCGGGAATATTTTCGACCGGGTTTTGACTCGGTCGTAAAAAGACGGTTTTGCCCCCGGTGTCGGAATCGACCCAAATTAGTCTCATTTGACTCGAAATGACCCACTGGGCCTGGATTTGAGGTTGGTTTTGTAAGATATGTACTCCGTAATAAGCCTAAACCAAATGTCCATGATTTCGAGCCCATATTCGAGTCATTAAAGCATGTTTGCGTCCTATCATCATCGGGTGTTTGGCGGGACCACTATAGACACCTGGCGGTCAAAATGCGGGTGTCTACAATTATACCCCACACATTTTACACATCAAATTTTACTTTAACCCAATAAATTATTTTCATACTTTTTATAACTTTTACTCTTATTTTTGTTTACGGTTTTTTAAATATTATTGTTTATAAAAAAAATTTAGTTAGAAATGAAAATAAAACATACGAACGTAATCGCAAAGTTATATTAATTTAAATAAAAACAGACTAATACTTAATACATTGTAAAACTTTATTTAACTAAGACATAATAAATTGAAACAAACATGAAAGAAAAAAAAAGTTAGAACGGCAATGACAGTACTTAAAGACTCTTACAAACAGAAAGACTCAACGTTAATATTGGACAAAATCCATTATTTTTTAATAGGCTCATGTTCGCCATCGTAATCGTAATCTGAATTGTCCGTCCAACCGTCTGAGTTTTCGTCTCCTAGAAGTTCAATTTCATGGAGCCAGTCCTCCTTCGTTGTAATTTTGTCGTAGATGGTCCAGTAGTAAACATCTTCACACTGAACAAACGTTCGTCCTCTACCAAACAAAAGATCACTTAAAACATCTTCACCAATCATTTTGAACAGTTTACAAATCATCGCAACTACTTCACTTTGTAAGGATGTAAGCTCTTCTTTTTTAGCCATCCATGTTTTTGAAATATTGAAGATAATATAATAAAAATCTGCATATATCATAGAGTTTCATATATAGTAATAGTAAAAAATCTTACCAAAAGTATTGTTAAATATCATTGGAGGACTGAGTACAGCTTCTGCATTTCCAGTAACTATACCATGTAGTTTTGTTAGGGTCGGCAGATTATATATTTAATATTAACATATACATGCTTTCTATTACAATTAAATTAACACGAGTAAAAAAGTTGGGAGCTTCATCCCTAATCTTATTGATTTTCCACTGAATGTTTTCAACTTCTTGATCATAATAAGCGTACATGTTATATATTTAAGTAAATTTTCTGTAGGAGAGAAATGGTGTGAAGAGTCTGAAGACATGTAAAATGAAACAATAACTTATATAGAGCTATTAAAAAAATCATAATAATTTTTTTTTCTTCTAATTTTGTACTAGTATAGACCCCGTGCATGTATGCACGATATTTATAAAAAATTACAAAGTATATATTTTTAGTTAATTATTTATACAAAATGGATTTTAATTAGCAACCCGATAATTTTTCATTATTTTTATCTTTGCTTCTGGATATAATAAAATAATTTAAAATTGCAAAATTAATCAAGATAACGACCTCGACTAATAGTCTAATATCATGAAATATGTAGTCCAAAAAATTATTACCTCTATGTTTTATTTGTGATTCATATTTCTCGAGACAATCATTTCTCGTTTAAATATTTTTTATTATAATAAATGAATAAATTGTGAAATGTATATTCACTTTAAATTTATTTTAAAATAGAGTATATAATTTTATGCTCTTGATGTTTATATGTACTCCCTCCGTCTCGTTCATTTGTTTGCCTTTAATTAAAATACTTATCACAATAAATATAAAAGGCAAACAAATGAATGGAACGGAGAGAGTAGTTATTCTCTATGATCTCAGTATATATCATTTGTTCATAAAGTTCGTAATTGTTGTTCGAGATTTAAGCAACTATATCTCTACAATTTATTTTCATCGATACACTCATTATTAGTTTTTTTTTAAAATATTTAACCTAAAAGTATTATTTATATGATATGATTGATAATTGAGTGTGATTCTTTTCTTATTTGTTATATTGATTTTATCCACATTAAGTGCTTAAAATTTATTCGGGAAAAAGTTTTCATAATTTTTATTCTCTTAGCTAATAGAGGATTACAATATTTAATTACAATTTTATATCAGTCATGATTATTACAAAAATAAAATGTATTTCCGTTGGTATATATACTATCGGTATTTAATATACACTAACGCAAATCATAGAGATTGCAAAATATACTTAACATATCAGTTATGAGGCTACATTCAGACATTAATTTAGTCATTTTCGTGCATATTTCATTCCTAAATTATGGTTGTCTTTCATTTATACTTAAATATTCCAATTTGCACGTTAATTTAGTCAAACGTTCCTAAATTATGGTTGTCTTTCATTTATAATAAAATATTCTAATTTGCACAAATGATTAATAGTTTGGTTATTTTGGTTAATTAGTAGCGTGTTTGACCATGTCGAGTTAACTAAATTTCAGTAGTAGATAACTAAAGTAGCGAAGGCCCAATTTGAATATGCGGGAAAATTGTTTGTATGCATTCTTTTTTGTTTTTATTGAATGAGAATCAATGATTTTTTCAAAAAAAAAAAATAGGCGGAAAAATTATAGGTGAGTGTTAATCTCTTAGTATATTAAGGATATATACTACAATCTCGTATATATCTCTAATATAGACCTAATTTCAATCCTCTAATTACAATCTTATATCCTAATCTCAATGAAATATGACTTGATATCATCTTATTTTAAGGTGAAATCTTATAATTTATTATAGTCATGATTATTTATAATATGAAAATCAATCTTGGTTCATATAGTGAAGTTTTAAACAAAAATATTCTAATTTGAGGATTGATTGGTAGTGGATAATTTGGTTACATTTTGGTTAATTAATAATTTAATACTATTAGAAACAGATTATTTTCTTAATTTTTCGTAATTAAATTATTGAAGTGTATAGCTTTAGGGTTAATTTAATGATAATTAAGTCAATGAGATATATTGGAGTGTAGTGGTATAAGTATTACACATCTAAGGTCAAGGGTTCGATTTGCATATAGCTCAATTCTTTTTATTTTTGATGGTGGATAACTTTAGGCGGGAAAAAATTGGAGTTGAGTTATTCTGTTAGTGGAAAGAGGATTTAATGATAATTAAGTCAATGCGATATATTGGAGTGTAGTGGTATAAGTATTACACATCTAAGGTGAAGGGTTCGATTCTCATATAGCTCAATTCTTTTTATTTTTGATGGTGGATAACTTTAGGCGGTAAAAAAAATTGGAGTTGAGTTATTCTGTTAGTGGAAAGGAGATTGTCTTATCAAAATAGTACGTATATGTCGGAATGGTGTAGTGTGCTGTCACCAATTTTTACCAAAATGATTTTGTATTGTCTTATCAAAATAGTTTATGTGTAGTCACTTCGTTTTTGAAAATCGTATCAATTAAAGCATCCGTCATAATAAATAATAGAGTTGTCAATTTTTACCAAAATGATTTTGTATTGTCTTATCAGAATAGTGTACGTCGGAATAGTGTAGTGTGTAGTCACTTCGTTTTTGAAAATCGTATCAATTAAAACATGTCATAATAAATAATAGAGTTGTCAATTTTTATCAAAATGATTTTGTATTGTCTTATCAAAATAGTGTACGTCGGAATGGTGTAGTGTGTAGTCACTTCATTTTTGAAAATCGTATCAATTCAAACATGTCATAATAAATAATAGAGTTGTCAATTTTTACCAAAATGATTTTGTATTGTCTTATCAGAATAGTGTACGTCGGAATGGTGTAGTGTGTAGTTACTTCGTTTCCGAAAATCGTATTACTTAAAGCATCTGTCATAGTAAATAATAGAGTTGTCAATTTTTACCAAAATGATTTTGTATTGTCTTATCAGAATAGTGTACGTCGGAATAGTGTAGTGTGTAGTCACTTCGTTTCTGAAAATCGTATCAATTAAAGCATCTGTCATAATAATAGAGTTGTCAATTTTTACCAAATGATTTTGTATTGTCTTATCAGAATAGTGTACGTCGGAATGGTGTAGTGTGTAGTCACTTCGTTTCTGAAAATCGTATCAATTAAATCATCTGTCATAATAAATAATAGAGTTGTCAATTTTTGCCAAAATGATTTTGTTTTGTTGTAGACACCCACTTTTGGCTGCTAGGTGTCTATAGAAGTTTCCGACAAACACCCGATGATGATCGGACGCAAACATGCTTAAACATACTCGAATATGGACTCGAAATCATTGGCATTTGGCTTGGGCTTTTTACGGAGTACAAATCTCACAAAACCAACCTCAAATTCAGGCCCAGTGGGTCATTTTGAGTCAGATAAGACTAATTTGGGTCGAATCCGACACCAGGGGCAAAACCGTCTTTTAGCAACCGAGTCAAATCCCGGTCAAAGTGTAACACCCCGCTATTTCTCGAGTCAATTATAAAGCTTGACTTTCCTACTTTTATGTAAATCGGGTTTTTAAGTTGGGAAAATATTTTTAATATCGTTATAAATATTTTAAAGTATTTTGGGTCGTCTTATTATAAATCAGTTTTGACTATTTTAAAAGTGGAACGTTATTTTATAAATTGACTTTTTATCGGGTTCGAATTTGATTCAAACACAATAAGGAAAAAAAAAGAAAAAAAAAAGAAAAAAAAGGAAAATCCTCAAAATATAAAACCCACGTATCTTCCCCCCAAAACCCCATCATAATTCATTCATCCATTCCCCTCAGCCTGCCGCCATATTCCCTATCTCTCCCTCTGTCCTCGATTTCCAGTTTCCAATTGTAATCCGAGAATTTGATTCTTCATCCTTATTGTAGCACGTTTTCACGTTCTTCTTCATCAAATTGTAAGTATCGATTTTATTAAAGATCTTCATTCGTTTTCTTTATATATTATACATATATAAATCGAGTTTTGTACTCCCTCCGTCCTTTATGTTTCTTCCCGTTTTAATAAAATACTCCTCACAAATCTTAAAAAGTGGGAAGAAACATAAAGGACGGAGGGAGTATGTTTTATTAAACTTATGGCTATTGTTTAAATAATACTTAAGAGCGATTTTATTGTCCTTAATTGTCGATTTGTAGTGGAAAGAAGGGTAGTATTTGTTGAATTTGGGTTGGTTAGCATGTCGGTTGCTTGGGATTTGTTAGTAGGTCAATTGGAGGTGATACGTGACGTGACTAAGAGAATTAGCAGGGATGTGTTTATACAAGGATGATGCAGCGATGATACAACGATGATGCAGGGGTGTGAGAGATTATGCTTGATGTTAATCCATTACGTACATACAAGTCAATTTATTGTTTTTTTTAGTATTGATGGGTACCTCGGTCATTAGGCTTACTTATGTGAATAATGAATTTGAGATTTTAAGGTTGTGTCCGAAACGGTATCTCTAGAATTTAGAAATTTTGAGGATGCGTTAATTAAATAGAGTATGTCCTGAGGAAATCGTTTGACATTTATTAGCCGAGTGATTAAGTTATTGAATCGGTTTATATTATTTGTAACTTGTGGGTTCGAGGAGAAAGAATTTTTAAATTAATATTAGCTTGGATTTATTGTCTCGAGAGGTAAGGACGTTTTGACCTTTTCACCTTTAAGTAAAGAGCATGTTCGGTTTAAATTATATTTTTGAAACGGTTTTATAACTATTTTGTCAACGATGAATTTTTATGATACTCCTGTGATATTTTGGACATTGGAACTTTGTGATATAAGTCACATATCGGTATTATCTTGGTACAATTTTTGATGGTTATAACAGACTCTGGGAGCTTTGTTGGTCTATGAGGTTAAGGTGCGTCTGAGACGTCCCTGAGATTTCGTCCCGAAACTGAACTCCTGGCCCGAGTTGTGTTAAGTGGGGTTTTTCCGGCCCCCCACTTGCTAGGTAGTTAGACTTCCTCCTTTGGCAGCCTCATCCTACTGACTGCCCAAATGTGAGTAGTGCGCACTATAATAAGTCTAGCTAAGCATAGGTGGTACCTCTAGACCGTGCTAAAAGGGTAGGACCTTGGCACACATGTGGTGACAATAATATTTTGGTTGATGTTGGTTTTGACTACTGTTTTCACAGTATTTTGGTTTGGTATCGAGACGGTGATATTTAACTCTGATTTCAGTTTACTACAAATTATAATTATTGTGTTATGTTTTATTATAAAATATTTTTACTCAGCTTTGCTGACGTCCTTTTGTTTTGGGTCGTTCCCCCGCTGGAACCTGTACCTATTTGTGTTTTGGGTACAGTTGATAGGTACACTTAATATGCTGCATGAGTGCATTTGGTTCGGGATGCTGAGCGAGGAAGGATTTTATTATTTACCATTTACCTCAGAACTATTTATATTTATGTTGAATTTTGATTTGAAGTTGTTTTAAACCGTTTTGGATTTTGTGGGACTTAAGTCTTCCGCTGCAATGTTTTCATTTAATTATTTATCGGATTTATATTTCTTTTTAATTTTTATAATATTCTTTTGCCTTGTATTTGGCCTTGTGAGCTAAGTGCGGAGTAACGTTTTTAAATTTTCCTATTTTATTCTTCTATTTTGGTCGCGAAAATTTAGGGCTGTTACACAAAGATATTCCCGAGGCATAAAAATCTGCCGTGACACCTCACCAATCCGACTTGAAGTCGAAAACTACAAAAAAATCAGCTATAAAAAGTATTAAACAATTCCGTTAAAGATAGAATTCGATCTCCATAAGAAATTCTACCCGAACACTCGATCGAGTACAAGGCGTACTCGGCCGAGTGACTCTTTTCCAGCCGGATTCGGTGCCTTCCCCACCAAGAAACGAAATCCTCATTCCTCTCAAATTGCTTACTTTTCCTATCACCCAAGTTAAGCTACCTCTCCTAGCTTCAATCGGGGACCTCTCCTATAAATAGACCCCCTTGCACAACACAATATTGATTCATACACATCGACATTCATTAGCAATAACGATCAACCATACACACATCCATCACTACAAGAATCCAGGTCTTTACCGACCGAGGATATTGGTCGGTAAACTGCAAAATCGGTCGGTAAATAGCGTTTCCGACCGATTTGTATGCATTTTCGACTGACTAAAATCGGTCGGTAATTTTGGTCGGTAAATGGAAATTACCGACCGATTGACATCCGTCGGTAATATACCTACCGATAGCGGTCGGCAAAAAAAAAATCAGTCGGCAATTTACCTACCGAATTCGGTCGGTAAAGACCTTAATCGGTCGGTAAATATTTTGCCATCGGTAGGTAAATGTTTCAATCGGTCGGTAATTACCTACCGACAGTGGTCGGTAAACGTTTTTGTCGGTCGGTATTTCGTTAAATCGGTCGGCAAAATTTATTAATTGGTAACCGTATCAATTTGACAGGGGGGTTGCCGACTGATCTCGGTCGGTGTTGCCCGTTGTCGGTCGGTAATGTTTGTCAAACGTAACAAATAAACCACGATGCTAGCCTCCGATTCGCAATTACCTGCAATATCACACATCAGACACTCACATCCAAATTCTCAAATCACTCCAATTTCATCCCAAACATAAAATTTGTCAAAGTCATCTAAAACATTAATATAATAAACGTCAAACCACATAATCCAAAAGGCAAACATATTCTAAGTTAAACGGTTCATCATTTTGGAGTTTCATACATACAAGTACTAGTAGTTAAACATACTACTAAAGTTTCTAAACTTGAGATGTGAGGCCGGCTCCCCCAACGCCACCACTTCCGGAGTTGTCGTCGTTCGGATTACGAAAGTTGTTGAGATAATTTTGATTGCTATTTTGAGTTTGGAAGTAGTTATCCAACTTCTGATTCATTAGCTCTTGACTCTTTAAAATCATCTCCTCCCTTGCCCGAGATTCTTGTAATTCAGTTCTGTTTTTCGCGACTTCATTTCTTAATGCTTCCATCTCCTTTTGCATTTCGTTAGCCCGCATATCCACTTGCGCCATAATACCGGGAATGTAAGTAGAAGATCCGGTTGACTTACCGACAGATGAAGTACATTTGAAGTAAAGTGGTGCGGCTGTTCCTAACCCACAAACCTGTCCCTTTTTGAAACCGTCAACGGCTTCAAACCAGATTTCATCGGGAGTGACTTCTTTCCCTTCAGCATGATAATCGTCTCGCAGTTTTTCATAACGTTCCTATATTTTAATATCAAATAGTAGAATGCCATTAATTAATACTCATTAAATGGTAGGAATTTTTTTTTTGTAATTTACCATGGACATTATAATAAACGATACTTACGAACATGGCTTTCGCTTTCTGCCCGGTTAATACTCTTTTACCATCCACGATCTTACTATGACTGTCCACGAAGAGCTCCGCCGCTGTGGGTCTTTGACCACCATTGTTGTGCATCTTTATGCAACATAAATCATATAAGTAATAATTGTTTTTACATAAGTAACTAAAGTGTTATAGAACTTATTAGAAACTAATTAAAGAAATAGAAATGGCGCTTAATTACCATTTTGGAAGCGTGTTTGGTTGCCTTAATTGACCCATAGTGATGTGTTCCCTCAATGCCGGCCTTGCTCTTGTTTGCTGATGCTTGTTTTGATCTCAATTGAAATGATTCCTCTTTGCGTTTGTCCAACAAAGACTTGTAAACCTCCGGATCCATCCATCCGGGGCGTTTTCTTCGTTTTCCAGTTAACGAGCATACTTCGCTGATGGTATCTTTGAGACGTACCCGAGCCGTATCATCAAAAGCTTCCCTAACTTGAGTCTCGTGAATGGAATCCCAATAGCAGTAAGTACCCTAACAATGAAGAACCAAATAATTTATTATGAAAGTATAACGTGAAAAGCTAGCCACTCTCAACAAGAATAACAATAATTTATAACAATATACCTGAAAATGATCAAACCAATGATCTTTAACTTCTTTTGGCGTCTCAGTCCAATTAAGATACGGAGCTTCGTAATGATTTTTAAATGATTTTGTAACACTCCGTACAACTCGACTCTCGTCAAACCTAAAACAAGGAAATAAAAACACATCAAATAATATTATTGATTACTTTAATTTTAATGCGAACATAATATCACTAAAATAAAAAGAAGAAAATAAAAACACACCATACGCCGCCAGGTACTAATTTAATCTTCGTTGTTGAGTCCGCATTATCGCGTACAACTTATTAATCTATAACATATTAATAAGAAACTTACATAATCTTTAAACCAACTTGGGAATGATTTCTCATATGTAGTCCAAACTTCATCTTGTTTCGCTTGTGGATATTTTTCAAGGATGAATTTTTCATATATCCTGTCATTTCAATTTCTTCTAGATAAGGCTGCAATTTTTAATTTCAATTAAATTTTTAAATAAATTACTTTGTTTACCTACCCTTCGTATTCTGCTAGAAGTTCACAATTTGACAAGGCGTACAGGTGGGCATGTTTATGTTCTTGTGCATCCAAGTATCTCTATTTTGGTCTTGAAAATGATCTACCCTCGTGTTGTCGGAACAGTTCGGGTAAAAAAGAATCATTATGCGCTTTTGTGCCAATATCTAAATCCTTACCCTTTGTCTCAACATGATCTTGAAAGTATAGGGAACAGAAATTCGATATCTCTTCAGTTAAAAAAGCATTGCAAATGGATCCTTCCACACGTGCTTTATTACCAACCTTTTGCTTCAGATGATTAAGAAACCTATATGTCATTAAGTGATATTTAAGAGTGTTAAACATTGATTATAGTATATATGATATTTAGACATAAACGTTATAAAATGTACCTCTCAAAAGGGTACATCCACCTATATTGCACGGGCCCTCCTACCCTTGCTTCGTAAGGCAAATGTATAGGCAAGTGTTCCATTGAATTGAAAAATGACGGTGGAAACACTTTTTCGAGCTTGCAGAGGATCTCGGCAATGTTGTTCTCCAAACGCTCAATGTTGTCAACCTTGATTGTTGAAACACACAAATCACGAAAAAATTGACTGATTTCAGTAATTGCTTTCCACACATTCGTTGGCAACAAATGCTTTAAAGCAACCGGCAGTAATCTTTCCATGAATACATGACAATCATGGCTCTTCATTCCATGAAGTGTGAGGTCGTGTAAGTCTACGCATCTACTAAAGTCTGATGCATATCCATCTGGAAACCTCAAATTACAAATCCACTCACACAACACCTTTTTTTGAGCATTATCAAGAGTATAAGGAGCTTTTGGTTTCCGGCCGTCCTCCTTAATGTGTAAGTTTGGTCTTTTGCATAGTTTGCGTAAGTCTTTCCTTGTATTATGCGTGTCAGCTGATTTCTTCTTATTATCCATTACCGTGTGAATTAGTTGCTCAAAGAAGTTTTTCTCGATATGCATTACATCCAAATTATGCCGGATCAACAAATGCTTCCAATACGGTAGCTCCCAGAATATGTTTTTTTTGAACCATCCATTTTTCAACCTTTTCAATTCTTTGAGTTCACGATCAGGGCTATGAACGATTGTTGGATAATCACGAACCATCTCCCAAATTTCAAAACTAGATAATGTAGGAGGTGGTTCATCCTTCTCAAACTTATCCTTAATAAAGGCTGTTTTATTATAACGGAAGGGATGGTGTAGTGGTAAGAATTGTCTATGACAATCAAACCAACACATTTTACCCCCATGTGGAAGCCAGAATGCCTTGGTGTCTTCCATACAATATGGACATGCAAGTTTGCCAGCAGTAGCCCACCCAGAAAGCATCCCATAAGCCGGAAAGTCGTTAATGGTCCATAAGAGAGAAGCTTTGAGTAGGAAATTTTGTTTCTTAGACATATCATAAGTGAGCACACCCGTGTCCCATAACTCCTTCAACTCATCAATAAGAGGTTGTAAATATACATCTAAGTTCCTCTTGGGATTTTTCGGTCCAGGAATTATTAATGATAGAAGCATAAATTGTCTCTTGTTGCATAGCCAAGGTGGTAGATTATAAGGAGTAAGAATCACTGGCCAACAAGAATAAGACTTGCCGAATTGACCGTACGGTGTAAAACCATCTGTGCAAAGTCCAAGTCTTACATTACGAGGCTCGCTAGCAAAGTGTGGAAACTGTTTATCAAAATGTTTCCAAGCCTCACTATCACTTGGATGTGACATGGTGCCTGCTACACGTGGATTTTCGCTATGCCATCTCATTTCATTTGCAATGTTCTTTGTCGCATAAAAACGTTGTAATCTGGGTGTTATAGGGAGATATCTTAAGACTTTAAGGGGAACGAGTTTACCACTAAATGTTTTTTTCTTATACCTCTCAGTGCCACACTTTCTACATTTATCAAGCAAAACATCTCCCTTCCAAAATAACATACATCCGTTTGGGCATGTATGGATCTTTTGGTGAGGCATTTCAAGACTCCTCACCAATTTTTTTGTATCATAAAATGTGCGAGTCATCGAATTTTTCCGTGGAATAATATCCTCAATCAACGCAGCAATTTTATCTATTGTTTTTTGCGGTACGTTGTCCTCACACTTTATGTTAATTATCCTAGAAGCTACTTCTAATAATGACACATCGCTCCCCTCAAATAAAATTTTCTCCGCCGTCTCTAACATCTCAAAAAAACCATTCACTTCAGAGTGCGGACTTTCTTCTTCATTAACATGAGTGTTGTCTAAACGGTCGGACATTGTGTCTCCTAATGCATCTATCACCATCTCTCGATAAGGTTGGCTTGTAGAAGCATTGGCGTTTGATGCATAGGCATGATTACTAAAGGAAAATGATTCTCCATGACACACCCACTTAGTATAACCCGGTGTAAAACCCTTGCTAATGAGATGATCTTTTACCGTAAACTCATTCAAGTAATTCAAATTTTGACACTTCAGACATGGACATTTAAGAATGCGTGATTTCTTAAATTCATCTTGTTCCTTAGCAAATAGAATAAAATTCTGCACCCCAATTATAAACTCATATTTCACTTTGTTCCTAGCATCCACCCTGTCATACATCCATTTTCTTTCGAGCATCTTCAATAAAAAGCTGTATCTATTAAAAAATACGTAGTACTTATGAATAATATATTACAAAGTAAGATAGTAAATGACAAAGCGTTCCTAAGCTAACCAAACATTCACTTCATCAAATAAATACAAGTAGTAAACAAGTAAGCTAGTCAAACATGGTAAATAACATGGGCATTTTTGGTGAAATGTTTCAATTCTCAAACAATAATGATGATACTTATGAAGATGACCACAAGATCTACATTTCTACCAACGCAAGGCGAAACTAAGTAATCAAATGACACATTAATAGAAAATTATTACTTGACGCTAAAAAGAAGAACAAACTAAGTTTACAGAACTGCAAGTTCACAGAGAAAATATGACGAGAAAAACAAAATTTCGACATCAAAAATCATACTAGTAATAAATTCAATCATATCATTAATCAACAATCTGGGTCGAAATTCTCTAATCACCAACAATTGAACTCTAAATAAACATACTGGTTGAATGATTGAATGCACAAGAACAACCCGATTTTTCCCCAAATCAGAAACCCTAAATGTCACCAACCCTAAAAATTCAGAAATTCATCACATACAACATAAAACTATAAAGAATAACAACAATAAACTCTTATTAAACAATCTAAGACAAAAGAATAATTAATACCTTTATCAAATTATGGGATTTTAAGAAAAATTAATTAGGTGGTGAAGGTGTTCGACGCGGACAGCAGCAGCAGCGCGGACGGCGGCAGCAGCCGGATGGCGGCGACAACGCGGACGTCGACAGCAGCGCGGCAGCAGCGGCAGATGGTGAAGGTGTTCGATATGGGGGGAGGGTTTTCAGACTATGTGTATGTGATAATATGTGAAGGAGTTAATTGTGTATGTGTGTCAGTTAATTGGACATAAGGTTAATTTCGTCACCTACCGACAGGCGGTCGGTAATTTCAAAAATCGGTCGGTAAGAGTTAATAACTAGAATTTTTAACCAATTAAAAAACCCTTCGGTCGGTATTTAAGAAAATCGGTCGGCAAATATATAATTCAGTCGGTAAAGTTATTCAGTCGGTCGGTATTTTTATAAATCACCGACTGATTTTCTATTTCAACGACGGCATGTAATCGGTCGGTAAAATGCCGACTACTACCCAATTACCGACGGATTTGCGGTCGGCAACGTCTTTTAGCGACAGTTTTTTTATTCGGTCGGCAATTATCGGTCGGTAATGCGCGTATTTCTTGTAGTGGCGGTCTGCAAGCTGCAGAAGCAGGTCCACTTGACAACCAACAATACCATCCACAGGGAGAATGCCCGTGCATATTCGCCCCTGACTGATGAATTGCCCGCCAATCTCAACTTGACGGGCCTGCCAATGTTTGATGGGACTGAGGACCCGGTACTCCATATCTGGGCTTTCAAGGAATTCATGGCTGTTAAGGGGGTTAAGTCGACTATGTTCAAGCATCTATTTGCTTCTTCCCTTGAGAAGCACCCGAAAGCCTGGTACTACAGGCTTGATTCCAAGAAATACAAAACTTGGGACGACGTGGCGACAGAATTCGCTCGAAACTACGCAGATAACACCGAGATCCAGACTACTATGCGTACTCTGGAAGTCATGGCCCAAGAGCCCAAGGAAGGTTTCACCAAGTACCTTCAAAGGTGGAGGGCCGAAAGCGTGAAGCTGGTTGATAAGCCCAGCGAGAAAGTCTTAGTGGAGGCCTTTGTTAAGAACCTCCTCCCTTCTTACCGGGTCCATCTCCGGTACGCCGTCATACCCAATTTCGCCACCTTAACCGAAATGGTTACAAGAATCGAAGACGATTTGAAGTTAGAGAGCCTTACTAAGACCTCTGTCAAAGGATACCAAAGGGCCGGTTTGTCCTCCAGCAAGCCCGCAACTACAACTGCGGCCCGTAGCATCTTTGACGAGGTCAATCTACTAGATACCTCAACCAAAAAGAATACTCCGACTCAGGTATTTACTGACATAGGGACTACCTATACTCACGCCTTACAAAGGTTATCTTCAAAAGGCCTGATCCAACCGATAGGCCCGATTCCGGAAGTCCCGAAACGGTCTAAAAGCTATAACATCCAGGCATATTGCCATTATCACCGAGGCAACGGGCACGATACAGAAAAGTGCTGGAAGTTCAGACATCTCATCCAGGACTTGATCGAAAGCGGGAAAATACCATTGCCCGGAGACAAGCCGAGCAACAAGGGAAACCCGTTCAGCACTCACGCCATCTTTTCCGGAGACATAATCGACTGTTCCCATCTGATTTCACCTTTTGTCCCACAAATTAACGGGATATGGAATGATGATGAAGACGATGTGTACTTACCCAAAGGGGAAGCTGTCCCTATCACCCCTGAGGAAGTCCGGAAGGCTAAATGCAAAGCCTTTGGCCATCAACCACCACGTCACCGCCGACCGGCCCACCTCGGAAACCGTCACCGAGCCGGCCAAGACCGAATCAACCCCTGAAGAGCCCGACACTGATACGGCTCTAGTCAAACAACTGAAGAGGGCTCGGGTTGATCTTACCATATGGCAGCTTTTGGTCAGTTCACAGGTACATCGGGAGGCGCTTACTAAGGCCCTCGATCAGATCAAGGTCGACTCGCTGGTTACCCCAACTGAAATGGTAGCCACCATCATGCCTCATCTCAAGGGCAAATCTAAGGAAGAAGGCCCACTCATCACCTTCTCAGAGTCCGACTTGCTATCATTCGGGACGACCCACAACTTACCTCTCTACGTCACAGTGATCTGCTGGGGCAAATATCTCCCGATGACCCTGATCGATGGTGGGTCCGCTGTAAACGTCCTTCCCTTAAGGACTGCTAAGGCCCTCGGCATCACCGAGGCTGATTATCTCCCAACGGCGCACACTATCCAGGCTTTCGACGGAAGCCCGAAATCGGTTGCTGGGGCTGTCAAACTAACAATTATAATCGGCCCGATAGAGAAAGAGCTAGAATTTCAGGTGATCGATGTCACCTTATCTTTCAATCTGCTACTCGGGAGACCATGGATTCATGCGGTCAAGGCTGTGTCCTTCACTCTCCACAGAAAAGTCAAGATGCCTCTGCAAGACAACATCGTCACTCTCGAAGCAACCCCTATAACGTGGCAAGCTGCAACACGGCAGGCCAGACTGACCCACGAGGATTCGATTTCGTGGGAATGATTGAAAAGGAATATCTCTTCAAGCCCTATTTCACCACTAGCATCGACACGATGCTGCAGAACTTGGGCTACCTACCGGGGGCTACTTCAAGACCATATCTTCCAGCTGGGAAGATTATCGAGGTCCTGAATAACGGAGGGTCTCGGTTCGGTTTGGGTTACACCATGACCCAGGGAGATGTGAACTGAACAAATGCAATCAAGTTTGTCACTCCAGTGTTCGAAGCTATTCAAGTGGGCCTCTTTCAGCCCACCATCTCGTATCCTGAGACCAAATTGGCTCGGGAATGCAATTCCATCCCGGATGACATCTTTGCCCTCGTCCAGGTCGAGTCAAAAGAAGGTGCGAGCAATACCGAGCCCATGCTGGGGCTCTTATTCGGGGAAGATAAGATCATCCCGACTCCCAGGGATGAACTAGTAAACCTAATCCTTCGCAGCAGTAAGTTTGATCCAACCAAGCTGATTTCTGAAGTTGGTGCTGACACCGGAAAAAGGGCTTGGAGAAAGACTATCAAGTGGACCGACAGTCAGGATCGAGTCTACAAGCTGACTACCGGTGAAGTAGACATGCCGGATACTGAGTCTGAATCCGAGTCTGAGTCAGAGTCAGATTCGGGGTCTGAGTCCAAGTCTAGAGGGTCCAGTACTAGAATCGAGTCTGTAACCCCCTTTCCCTTAGTCACACCTATGGGAGTCTCAGAGTCTGTCCCGAGAGCACTCCCTATCCCGCCTCTGACCAACGATCAGATGGCCGCTCTCTTTGAGCTATTTTCAAAATTCACTATCAATAATAACGATAACCGTTCTGCTTACGACTTGTCTTATTTTCAAAACATTTTCAAAAATCTTACTTGCAATGACATTGAGCAACTACCTCCGCATCTAATCGAGCAACTCGAACAAAGGGAATCCCGAGATCCGATAATTGAGGAAACCGATTCCATCAATATAGGAACCCCTTTAGAGCCACAGATGCTTAAGTTAAGTTTATCCTTAGATCCCGAGGAGAGACAACAATTCACGGATCTTCTCCAAGAATTTAAAGACGTTTTCGCGTGGTCCTACAAGGACATGCCGGGGATAGATCGGGAGATAGCTGAGCACCGTATACCCATCAAAGACGGGTGTAAGCCGGTAAAACAAAAACTCCGAAGGATGAGGCCCGAATGGTCTCTCAAAGTCAAAGAAGTCGACAGGCAATTCAAAGCGGGCTTTATTCAAGTATCTGAATATCCAGATTGGGTTGCGAACATCGTGCCGGTACCCAAGAAAGACGGTAAAGTACGGGTATGTGTAGACTTCCGGGACCTTAACAAGGCCAGCCCAAAAGACGATTTCCCGTTACCACACATCGATATACTGGTGGATAACACAGCCGATCATGCCCTTCTATCCTTTATGGACGGGTATGCCGGGTACAATCAAATCAAAATGGCGGAGGAGGACATGAGTAAGACCACCTTCACTACACCCTGGGGTACTTACTGTTACACCGTCATGCCATTTGGGTTTATCAATGCCGGGGCCACTTATCAACGAACTGCCACTACCTTACTACACGATATGATGCATAAGGAAAAAGAGGCTTACGTGGACGACATGATCGTTAAGTCCAAAGACCGAAAGGGGCACATTTTGGCCCTAAGAAAATTCTTTACCCGACTACGCAAGTACAACATGAGGCTAAACCCTCAAAAATGCAGTTTCGGGGTAACATCGGGCAAATGACTGGGCCATATCGTTAGCCAACGTGGCATCGAGGTTGACCCGGCCAAATCAAAGCCATTACCGAGATGCAGCCACCTAAAACCGAAAAGGAGATAAGGGGGTTTCTCGGGAAAGTCCAATATATCAGCCGGTTTATTTCGAAGCTAACCATGGTATGTGAGTCCATTTTCAAGAAACTGAAGATAGGAGAACGGGTACTATGGGACGATAAATGCCAAACGGCTTTCGATAAAATCAAGGAGATTCTGTCTGCTCCGCCAGTATTAATGTCACCTCAACTCGGTCTACCTTTATTGTTATACCTAACAACGACCGAGACAGCCATGGGGACTATGCTGGCCCAGACAGTCGATTCAGAAGAGCGGGCTATTTACTACATCAGTAAGAAATTCCTGGAATACGAGTGCAAGTATACGATGCTCGAAAAGACGTGCCTAGCTTTAGTATGGGCCACTAAAAAGCTCCGACACTATATGCTCAGTCACGAAGTACATGTGTTATCCAAAATGGATCCTATCAAGTACTTGTTCGAGAAGCCCATCCTTAACGGCCGGATATCTAGATGGACTTTGATACTAGCAGAGTTTGACCTCAAGTTCGTACCATTAAAGACCATCAAAGGCCGATATTAGAGGAGTCCTTGCCGATAGTCCGGTATCTGAAGAAGGACATACCGATACTTGGGCCTTTCCGGACGAAGATATATTCCATACTGACACCGAAACATGGGATTTATATTTTGATGGGGCGTCCAACTTCCGAGGATTTGGGGTCGGGATTTTGCTAATCTCACCACAAGGGAAACACACCCCGTTATCCATTAAACTGGACTTTGAAGTGACTAACAACGCAGCCGAATATGAAGCATGCATTCACGGGTTGCAAGCCGCCGCCGATTTAGGAGTAACAAACCTCCGGGTCCACGGTGACTCATCTTTAGTCATTGATCAAGCTCTTTAAAAATGGAAAACTCGGAACGCCAATCTCGTAGCTTACCAAGCACGAGTAAGGGTTCTCGAAAAACAATTCCAAAAGGTAGAATACATTTATCTGCCCCGGGAAGAAAACCAATTTGCAGATGCACTTTCCAAGTTAGCATCTTTACTAGATATCCCGGAACACCTGACCAGCATGCTGATTTGCGTCGAGAGACGATCCGAGCCGGCATGTATCCACGCTATCCAAGATATCGAAATACTGATCCGGAACCTTGGTATTAGGCTATTCTAACCTACTTAACATCGAGAGAATATCCTCCGGGAGCTGAAAACCGGGCCAAGAAAGCCCTACGAAGGTGGGCAACCCAGTTCATCCGCACAGATGATGGACAATTATACAAGAAGATGGCACAGGGGGCTTTACTCCTATGCATCGACAAAATGCAAGCCGAAAAGGTCATGGCCGAAGTGCACGATGGTGAAAATGGCCTGCATATGAACGCCCATATGCTAGCCCGAAAAATTGCGAGACTCGGATATTATTGGAATAGCATGGAAACCGACTGCCAGTTATATGTCAAACACTGTCATAACTGTCAGGTTTTCGCCAACGTACAGCATATGCCGTCATCCCTGTTATATACTATGACATCACCATGGCCATTTTCGACTTGGGGAATTGATATAATTGGGAAGGTGAACCCTTCCGGGACGGGGGGTCACTGTTTCATTTTAGTGGCTATTGACTATTTCACCAAATGGGTTGAAGCCGAGTCATACCGGATTTTGAATGCCAAGCATGTGGCTAAATTTATCCAAACAAGATCATATGCCGGTACGGGATCTCGCACGAGTTCATCAGTGATCACGAGATTCATTTCCAGGCTGAAACCGCTAATTTGCTAGCAAAATATAAGATTCAAAGGCATATATCTTCGCCTTACCGTCCCCAAACAAGTGGAGCGGTAGAGGCAGCTAATAAAACAATTGTCACCACACTTAAAAAGATGGCTGATAATTACCGAGATTGGCCCGACAAAATTTCTTTTGCCCTATGGGGGTACCGAACATCAATTCGCACTGCAACC
Source organism: Agrostemma githago (assembly GCA_958450325.1). Taxonomy (NCBI): domain Eukaryota; kingdom Viridiplantae; phylum Streptophyta; class Magnoliopsida; order Caryophyllales; family Caryophyllaceae; genus Agrostemma; species Agrostemma githago. Next base: position 14,160,330 of record OY288255.1, on the reverse strand, counting down.
GGAGCAACTCCATATTATCTGACGTATGGAATGGAAGCGGTCCAATCGGTCGAGATAGAAGTACCATCCCTCAGGATTTTACTCCAGAGTCAGGTACTTGAGGCAGATTGGGTCCAAGCCCGATATGACTCGCTAGTTCTTTTGGACGAATGGCGATCCCGGGCCCTTAACAATATTCAGATATATCAAAAGAGGATACAACGGGCTTTCAACAAAAGAGTTAGGCCCAGAAATATCAAGGAAGGGGATCTAGTCCTGAAATCCGTTCGGGCTTTACTACCAGTCGACCCAAGATGGAAATTCAAACCCAATTGGGCCGGGCCTTATCTAGTAAAAAAGGTCTTATCAGGAGGAGCGGTAATGCTAACAGACTTGGACGGGAACGAATTCGTCAACCCAACCAACTTGGACCAGTTGAAACGCTACTACCCCTAAACCTTATCTCAATGTCATTTGCTAAAAAGTTTATAAAAATTTATCTTTTTATAGATTTTCAAAAAATGTAAAGCAAGTCAATAAGTTAGGATTACTTATCCTACCGTCGCACATCTCGAACTAATAGTCTTGATGTATTTCGAAAATTGCAAAAAAATCTATCTTTGAACTATGTTTGGTTTGATTCCACTGATTGTGGATACGTAGGCAACCCCTCAAAAAGGGTACAACCACTGCAATAACGAAAAGACGGGAACGGTATTCACTAATATGTCTTTTATTAAGAAAACCGATGAACTCGGGAATTTCAAAAAAAAAATACATCACAAAAAAAAAACAACAACAAAAAAATCACACCAAAAAAATAGTAGTAGTACTTAAATAATAAAATTTAGGAGACTAGTGCTCATTCATTTTGCCTTTCCCCTTGTCTTTTGGGTCACGCGGAGCCCGAGGTCGACGGGGTGGGGGCGACCGTTCCCGGATCACAAATGGGACCTCTTTAGCTCGAACCCGTTTCTTCGACCGCGGATCTTCTGCCATTGTCACTGGTCCAAGCCGAGCTCGTACGTGCTCGGCTAGTCTGTCTCGAGGACCAAGTCGGTCCTGAACCGCCAGTCTTGGGCCAGGTCTCCTTTCCAAGTCTGTCTGGGGGATCACTTTCCACCATGCACCTTTAGTACTGGACCCTTCAGCTTGAGTCCTAGTCTTTCCTTTCTGACCTGACATCAGTCGAACCAAGGTAGCCGAAGTGTCACCCTCGTAAAAAAAGCCTTTGTTATCTTTGGCTTGTTCTCGGCGCAGCAGGTCAAAAGCCTCATCAGTCTTCAAAGCAGCTCGAGTTTTAGCAGAATCCGCCTTCGTCCACTTCACATAAGAATCTGATACCCAGATTGAGTGAAGAGTCTTGGAAACAGACCAAGTAGCCCAGGTGTACCACCGCTGCATTCAGGTGTCACACATCACATCCGTCAGCTGAGTAGGTTCACTCATGACCGCCTCAATTTCCGGGATTCTTTGGGCCCGACCATATTGCCTAAGTATGCGATCGGGGTAAAGGTGAATTGTCTGCCTAAAAGATAGGATCACCTGATATCGTGGCTTATCTTTCAATTCCAAACCGGTCCGAACATAAATGGGCCACCATGGTACGGTCCATCGGATCAATGGGCCTCCATGAAAAGACAGCACTTAGTCCCAGTATTTTTGAGTATTGAGGCGAGAAAAGTCAACGGTACGTCTCCTCGTCATGACTTGATTGAGGCGATATTGGCTCACGTCAAGGGGAGGATCCACGATTGATAGCCTCTCAAATAGCCAAAGCTGAAAAAAACGGGGAATATAATTATCAAAAAAAAAAATCGGGAAAAATCAAAAATCGCGGTAAAAAAGAAAAAATCGAAAATCGAGGGAAAATCGTGGAAATTTTCGAAAAGGCGAGAAATAAAAAAAACGGAAGAAAGCCGAGGCAATATACCTGTAGAAGGCGGGTACTCCCAGTCAACCGGATTGACGGATCCCTCTTACGATTATCCAAACCTTGGATAATTTCTCCCGTAATCAGCCAAGCCGGATTGTGCTCCGTTTCCATCAGATCAACCGCAGTGAAAAGTCGGACATGGCCCATGCACGATAACAGATCCATATGGCCTTCGAAGGCATAAACATGGAGCATACAAAAAGCAAAGGTACGGCTATGGACCGGCCTGACCCGAACGTCGTGTGGATTCATAAACTTTTCAGCCAGAGCAATCAAAGAGACAGTATCTCCCTCCGCCATACGGGATACCTCCATGTGAGAAAGCCCCAAAAATTCCCGTAGCTTCCTCCTCGGATCATGAACTGAAAACGGGATAGCAGGGCGAAGTATGGGATTCCATCCACCTATGGCAGCAATTTCCTCAGGAATAGGACAAATTTCGCCTCGAGGGAAGCCAAAAACGTGATAGGTATCATCCAAATAGAACAAGCAAGCATCCAGAAAGTGATAATCCACTTGCATTTGACGGATTGTGAACAATTGAGTAATACCATTCTGATTTAGAATAACTTTATCTGCGTCTCTAAAGTATCGAGACCAATCTTGCAGCATTCCGATCAAACGGTCGATTCCCATAGCTAAAATTCTTAAGGGGAAATAAGGATTCTCGAGGCTTGTTCTTTGTAGAAGAAAGGGAATTATGAGAATTGTGAAAAATTAAAAGCAAGGGAACGGTATTTATAGCATTAAGCCCAACCTCTCCTCTTTCTTTTAGGATTCCTAGTCCTAGAAGGTTTAGCATACAGGCTCCATCTCAGAGTCTAGCTAAGTCATCCTGAGCATTCCTATTCCTTTTCAGAGTCAGATTTTCAAAAATCCAATAATTTTCAAAAATTTTCTTTTCCCCAATGCGATCATTTTCACCTAAATGCTACATGCGAAACTTTGCATAGTCATGTACAGGGACGATTCAAGCAGGGCCGTGCGACTAATTCCCCAGCGGAAAGCCCAAGGCGGCATTTTTCACGGGATGGGTCCACATATAGGCGCATCCAGGACTTACGCGACAAGTCCAGATCCCCACGGAGTCATCATCAGTTAAGGTATGATTTCTATCTTATGGCTGGCGAGCCCTTCACGCAAGTCTAATGGACTATAAACGACCCGATCGGAAGTCTGCCAGGTCTTAATCTTTGATTGGCCTGGTAGCTACTTTGACTTTCGCCCTGTCCAAGCCTCAGTCAGAGTGGGCGCTCTGTAGACACCCACTTTTGGCTGCCAGGTGTCTATAGAAGTTTCCGACAAACACCCGATGATGATCGGACGCAAACATGCTTAAACATACTCGAATATGGACTCGAAATCATTGACATTTGGCTTGGGCTTTTTACGGAGTACAAATCTCACAAAAACAACCTCAAATTCAGGCCCAGTGGGTCATTTCGAGTCAGATAAGACTAATTTGGGTCGAATCCGACACCAGGGGCAAAACCGTCTTTTAGCAACCGAGTCAAATCCCGGTCAAAGATATTCCCGAGGCATAAAAATCTGCCGTGACACCCCACCAATCCGACTTGAAGTCAAAAACTACAAAAAATCAGCTACAAAAAGTATTAAACAATTCCGTTAAAGATAGAATTCGATCTCCAGAAGGAATTCTACCCGAACACTCGATCGAGTACAAGGCGTACTCGGCCGAGTGGCTCTTTTCCAGCCGGATTCGGTGCCTTCCCCACCAAGAAATGGAATCCTCATTCCTCTCAAATTGCTTACTTTTCCTATCCAAAGCGGTATTTCTTATCACCCAAGTTAAGCTACCTCTCCTAGCTTCAATCGGGGACCTCTCCTATAAATAGACCCCCTTGCACAACACAATATTGATTCATACACATCGACATTCATTAGCAATAACGATCAACCATACACACATCCATAGCATCGAATAAACCGATAATACAACCCGAGATCATGCCACCCTAGCCCCAGAGTCCGACCTCCTCTACACCGACACACTACACGTCAAAAACCACCAAAACTCACCGACATTATCTCGACGCTTCCGTGTCCAAACCACATTCCGACGAGCCCCGTTCCGAGAATACAAAGCATGTAGGTTGAGGGTGTAAATCAAAATCCCGTCTTCTCCTTTCTCTCTCTCTCTTCCTCTCGTTTTTCCTTCTTTTGCATCGTCGGTCTCTTTTTTTTTTTATGGGTCATCGTCACGTTTTTTATTTTCTCGATACTACAATATAATTTTCATGCAAAACAAACGTTCTTTAAATACGATATCGACTCTATAGTCGAATATCGTATCTAAAAGGAACTAAATCAATCTCGTTGATGCTAAAAATTCGTCACATGGTCTTAAAAACAAAATATGACGATTTCAACGCGGAGAGAATTAATATTTTTTCGTTCGATTTTCAAAACGATCTATAAAGCATTTTTTCTAAAAATCATTCCGAATATTTGATATCGATTCCATAATCGAATATAACGAATATCGCAAATTTAAGTCGAGTATGAATTATGCTATATTTGTACGCGATTTAACAAAACTGTCGATTTTCTAAAACCGATTTCGAGAACAGCCCGCCACGCGAGTCACACGTGCGAGTCGCATGGCTGCGCGAGTCGCGCCCTCCTCGCGCGGGTCCCGCGGGTCCCGTGGGTCCCTGAAATCCGTAACTAAAAAAACTATTTCGTCTTAATTCTTCAAACATCTTTTCTTTAACAAAACAACGGTTTTCTCAGCATATTTCAGGTCTCGATAAATATTTTCATGACCTCGGTCAACGTGTGCTTAATCCATCACACGAATTATCTTTGCAAAATCTTTCATGTCATCGTATCTATATCTTTTATTCGATTTACAAACCGTTACTAACCCGTTTGTTAATGTTTTTAGCGATTTGTTTTCATCGTTTGTTTTATTGTACTAAAACGAACCTCGCATGCTAAAACAACTTTGACGTTAATTTTAGATGCATTAAACCGACTTAGCAACCCATTCAATTATTCGCATGTTTAGGCAAAACAATGTTTGCATATCATTCATCGTATTATTAACACGCGTATTTCAAAATCAAACGATATCCTAGTAGAGGCCGCTAATGTGCGGGCTGGGTTGGGTGTTCTTTGTGAACTTCCCAACACGTACCCTCACCCCTTACTCAGAACCGTGGTTTCCGGATGTCCGAAACCAATGGCACACGAGAGTCATTCAATACACGGTATCTGATATTGTCGGTATCGGTATCAAATGCAAAGGGACGAACGCAATAAACTCTGAAATCGGAATGGGTCATATTTTGTACACGGCTCACTACGACATAGAGTGGGTTCGAACGGGCCCGAACTCCCACAAAGTTCGGTGGCGACTCCACTTCGATTTAAATTTCAATTCGATCCATTCTCATATGGAGATTCATTCGCCTTCCCAAACCCGCGCGTGGCCGCGTCGGGGTGGACCTATGTCATGTCCACAATTGTCTTATCAGAATGATGTACATCGGAATGGTGTAGTGTGTAGTCAATTCGTTTCTGAAAATCGTATCAATTAAAGCATAAGTTTTGAGAATAATTAAACATAAGTTTACAAGTACGTAGAAAGAAAATTAAGATCTAATTAAACAAAATAGGTTATGAATACATTGAGTAAAACTTAACATAAGTAGCGAACCTTTGCCAAAGATTCTCAATAAGATCATTTCGAAGAGATAAATGTCGAGATGATTTTTCCATACGATCTCAATTAGACACAAATTGATGTATATCAAGAATGTATCCTACATTGTACTCAGGTTGTTGAACCCTAGTAGATGCTTCTTCATTGTCTCCTTCCATATACTCATTCGCAATGTCGTATCCAGCATATGTATCACGTCCATCTTCCACAATCATGTTATGTAATATTATACATGTTTTCATAACTTTTCGCAAAGTTTTTGTATCCCATGATAGTGCTGGTTTACGAATTACCTCAAACCTAGCTTTGAGAACACCAAACGCACGATCCACATCCTTTCTTTTGCTCTCTTGTCTTTTTGAAAAGCACCTATCTTTAGGTGTTTGTGGATGTTTTATAGACGAGATAAAAGTAGACCACCTTGGGTATATCCCATCTGTTAAATAATAAACAGTATTGTATTGATTACCGTTTACCCAAAAACTAACACGTGGAGCTTGTCCGTTCAAGAGATCATCAAAGACGAGGGAACGATGAAGCATGCTTAGATCGTTAGCTGATTCGAGCGTGCCAAAATAGGAATGCCATATCCACAAATCTTGAGAAGTTATAGCCTCAAGAATTATCGACGGTTTTGTCGTCCGTCCTTAATATTGGCCTTGCCAAACCACTGAACAATTTTTCCATGTCCAGTGCATACAATCAATACTCCCCAACATACCTAGAAATCCTCGTGTTTCATTGATTTGAAGTAGCCTTTGAGCATCTGCAGCTGTTGGAGTTCTGAGATACTCTTCACCAAATTGAGCAATGATAATTTCGACGAACACTAAAAGACATTTCCATGTTGTTGATTTACCAAGTCTTAAGTATTCGTCGACCCTATCAGCGGCCTCTCTGTATGCTAACATACGAATAGCGGCAGTACATTTTTGCAAAGCTGATAAACCTGGTCTTCCAGTAGCATCACGTCTTTGTTGAAAAAATTCGTGAGTGGACTCAGCAACATGTACCAAACGTAGAAACAGATGTCTTTGCATCTGAAATCTAAACATCCTATCATCGTACACATGTTCATCAGCAAAGTAGTCGCTGTAGAGTCTACGATGACCATCTTCTCGGTTTCTTTCAATGAATTTCCTTCGTTTCCGAAGTGGTGGTTGGTTTTGATGGGGAGTATTTTGTGCTTGTATTTGTAATAGTTGAGTACTCAGTAAATTTCTTAATTGAATCCTTTGAGCTCGGCGTCTATCGTAGCCTTCCGAGGATGAGGAAGAATGTGTTGAAGATGGTGGGGATGAAGAATTAGACATGATGTGTGAATGATTGAAATTGGTGTGGATTTTTTAAGTAAAATCATTCATTTATATAGAGTCATTTTTTATAAAGATATGGATAAGAAGATGAAATCTATATGAATATATTTTAGAAGCACGAACCCCATTTCATGATTATGGTAGATATTCTTCTAAATCGATTATCGAGCATTCCAATAGAGCGATGTCGTAGTGCAGGATTGGAAGCTCTTGCCAATTCATATTTTACAAATAGACCCTTCCAGAAAACATTCTTGTTTTGGTTAGTACCAACAGCACCATCTTCAGAAATAGTAATAAAAGAGGAAATTAGTGCATCATCCTCCTTTACGGAGAAATTAGTCCTGTTCGAGTTTCGTGATGTTGGGATCGATAAATTTTCAACTATATTTTCATCAACATCATCATCAACATGATATTGACCTTGAAAATTTGTAGGAGTAGTTTGGGTGGGAATATAGGAAAATGGTTAGTATTATCATATGTTGATTGACTTGAATTTTGTGTAGGTAATATTGTATTATCTGGAAATTATTGTGTGTCTTGATAATCATCTAAATATTCTGAATTGATATCAAAATTGTAATGATAATTTGATGAATTGTTATTATTATTATTATTATTATTATTATTATTATTATTATTATTATTATTATTATTATTATTATTATTTATTTATTTATTTATTTATTTATTTTTGCAAGGATGATATCATTTCATTTCATTGTGAAAGAAATTACAAGCATTGCAAAAAACTACCACACTAGAGTATTACAACCCTCTATGCACCAATTGCCTCGATGACTCTATTAAATTTTGGACTATTTCTATACATGGATAGCCTAGTAATAACCAAAAATTTAATCTGGGAAAAGATCGCTTCAACATTAGATCTCTTATCAACAAAGATTCTCTTATTCCGCTCCTTCCAAATAATGTATGTAGTAGTTGCGAGACTTACTTTAAGCCAAATCAACTTCCAATGTTTGCGTGTGTTGGCAGATCTCATCCACCAAACTATCTTATGCAATCTGAGGTCAGAAAATTTCAATTTTACCCAACTTAGGACACTCAACCAAACCTCCTTGGAGAAAGAGCATTTGAAGAATAAATGAGAGTGAGTCTCCATATCATTCTCACACAAATAACACCTGTTCACAATGCTAAATCCACGCCTGCAATACTGATCTACCGTGGCTAGCTTCTGCTGAATAGCTAGGGATAGTATCACTTTGTGACTTGGAATCAGCACACTAGAAGACAGGACTGAACCCCAGAATTTCTTCTCTGTTTGTCTCAGCACATCATAAGCTTTCTTGACCTTGAACACCGAATTGCTTACACAATGCTCTATGAAATTTTGAGCAAATTCAATTGAACCAAATTGCTGAACGAGCATATCCCTCACTTTCAAACAGTGCTTAACACTAGCAGGAAAGAATTCTTTAGCTTCAACATCCCATACTGAATTCGAACCCAAAATATACTCTTTACACCACTTACCCCAAAAGCTAATAGGAGGTCTAGAGAAAGACCAAACCCACTTAGTGAGAAGGGCGTAATTCCAGGTCTGAAGGTGCTTTATATTAACCCCTCCCGCATCCCAAGGAGAACACAGTTCATTCCATTTCTTAAAGACCAATTTGCGCTCTTTATCTGCAATTCCCCAAAAGAAATCTTTGCTCATCTTATTGATCCGTTTAAGGATAGTCACAGGAAGCAATAAGCTTGAACACCAAAAATTATCGAGACCGAATATGACGGAGTTCAGCAATTGGGCTTTACCAGCGTAAGACAGAAATTTTGTTGACCAATGATTAATGGAGTGCTGAATCTTTAGCAGTAGTGGAGAGAATATATCAATACCGAGTCTAGAATCCGTGAGCGGAATCCCAAGGTATCTGAAAGGGAACGATCCTGTAGTGAATCCCGTTTGAGATAGAATTAACTGTTGGACAGTAGATGCTACTCCACCAAAATATATATTGGTTTTCTCCAAATTAGCAACCAGTCCAGAATTCAGGGCAAACAAATCAAGTGTCTGCTTACAAGCCAAAACCAAAGGGAGGTCTCCTCGAGAGAAAATCATTAGGTCATGCTTAACACAAATATGTAAGGCGAGAGGGGATCTCCTTGACGGATACCACTTCGACCCTGAAAAAAACCTGAGATACCACCATTTATCTTAAACGTATACCAGGGATTCTGAATACATCCCATAATCCATTTTATGAACATAACTGGTAATCCAAAACTATTAAGCATTTGATGGATAAAGGCCCATTGGAGTGAGTCGAAAGCCTTGCGAATATCTACTTTTATAAGACAACGAGGAGTCAGAAATTTCCGTCTGTAACCTTTCACCAAAGCCTGTGATAACATGGTATTATCAAAAATATTACGCCCTGAAATGAAAGCTGCCTGCTCTTCACCCACAAGAGAAGGTAAGATAGGCTTTAACCTATTTGCTAGTATCTTTGCGATAGTTTTATAAAGGATCGTACAACAGGAAATGGGTCTATAATCCAACACCGAACCTGCATCCTTCTTCTTCGGAATGAGAGAAACAAGAGTAGTGTTGGCTTGTTTTGACATTTTTCCACTCCTAAAGAAACTTTGGACTGCTGCACAGAAGTCCTTTCAATAATACTCCAAGAGGATTTAAAAAAACCCGCTGAGAAGTCGTCCAACCCCGGGCTACTGTTGTCGTCCATGCTAGAAATAGTACTCTTTATCTCAGTAACCGATATAGCAGCAGTAAGCAAAGTTGCATCCACAGGAAGAGCAACAGCTGATGCAATATCTTTAGTTTGAGCAGAATTACCTAGAAGCCTAGAATAGTACTCCTGAAATGCCTTTGAGACTTCCGACGAACCAATTCTCAGATTTCCATCTACATCCTTTATCGCACCTATGTTCTGTTGGCTCCTCCTCTCGGCTACCTTAGCATAGAAATATTTAGACGAGCAGTCCGCCATTTGGATATGCTTAATTTTTGCCTTTTGTTTTAGCATATCAAGCTCAGCTTTCTTAATTTTTGTATACTTATCAATGAGGATCTTCTCCTGCTGCTGCAACTGAACAGAAGAAGGCAAAACATCAATTTGCCTTTGACATGCCAGCAATGCTATTTTGGCCTCTTTAAATTGAAAGGACAAGTTGGTAAAGTTGTCCAAATGCAGCTTAGTTAGACCATACCTGACCTGTTTCAGTTTCTGAAATAAACGATACATAGGAGACCCAGCAATCCTAGTATCCCAAGCCCTCTTCACAGTCTCCAAGTAATGCGGATGCTCTCTCCAACAATTTAGGAAACTAAATCTCTTCTTAGAAAGTATTTCAGTAGAGACATTCACCAAGATTGGAGAATGATCTGATACTCCTTGCTCACAAAAAATAGCCGATGATGACGGAAAGTTCTGAGACCAAACTGGGTTAATCAAAACTCTATCCAACTTCGACCAAATTCTACCCTCTGGATCTCTTTTGTTTGTCCAGGTCAGATTGCATCCAGTACTATTTATATCCTCAAGTCTACAGTTCAGCAGACATTGATTAAATTCTAACATGTCCTGCAAGTCTGGTGGATTTGGACCGATTTTTTCTTCCTCATTCCTAATTATGTTGAAATCCCCAAGAGCTAACCAAGGAAAGCAGTTGATAGAGTCTCAAGATCATTCCAAAGCTGCACTCTCTCCGAACCTTTATTAAATCCATATATTATACTCATTTGAAACTTTATATTCGTGCAGTAGTGATGCAATAATCCCGTAATCTGCTGCGCAGATGAACTTGAAACCACAAAGGAAACAGTGGAAGGATTGAAAAAAATCCAAATTCTTCCGTTATTGTGACTATGATAATTCTGAATTACTGACCAACTTGAAAAATTCCCTCTAATAATTTTTGTAGCCTAATTCCTTTTTACTTGAGTTTCAAGGACTGCCATAATATCAGGCTTATTATTATTATTATTATTATTATTATTATTATTATTATAACTCATAATTATAAATAATATTTAAATATATAAATATAAATGTGAGAATAATGAGTAGGGAAAAGTTGTGTGAAATGAGGTAAATATTGGAGTATATTTATAGAGGTGGCAATCGGGTCAGTCGGGTTGGGTTGGGGCCGGGTTAGGTCACATTATGTTAGGATCGTAGGGTCATATCGGTTTCGGGTTTGGACATACAATCAGTTAAGTTATGTTTAAGATGGATCCGTCTTGAAGATTAAAACGAACAAATATTACGTACGTTTATACTTTATAGTTTTACTTTTTTTTTCAAAATTGAGTAGCGTCGATCCTATAGACTACAAGACGGTCCTATAGAAGAGTTACTCCATTTTTCATTTTTCTTTTTCCCATTATAGAGGATGATTTAAAATAATTTTTAATTACTATGGAGTATAATTTTTTTGCTTTTACTATAATTACGACAATATCTAATACGGAGTACAGAGTATAATCAAAAATACAACTTTTACTTAATTTAGGAAAATTAGCCCACATGAGATTTTAAAAAAAGAAACAAAATATGAAATTTAAATTGTTAATTTGAAAATAAAAGTACGGCCCGGAGCTCCGGATAAATGATAACACTTTAATAAAAAAAAGTTACAAAATAAATTATAAGGTCGGAAATATAGTCGTCGAGAAAGAGCAAACATGGACGTTGGAACTAGGGGTGAGCAAAACCGGATATCCGATCCGGTTTTGCAAACCGGATCGGATATCCAATTTTTAAATTCTAGAATTTTACTATCTGTATCCGATCCGAAATAAACCGGATATCCGGTTTTTCCGGATATACGGAAAAGCGGATATCCGGCATCCAGTTTTGAAATTTCTTTTATTTTTAATTTTTCATTAAATGCACATCATCCGATTTTTTTATTTTAAAGTACTAACGGACGTTGTGTTAATTATTATACAAAAATAATACGATAAATAAATCGGAAAAAAATCTAAAAATAATTTAATTATTACAATCATCTCGAATACGACAAATAATTCTCCGATAGAGTAACATGCAAAGAACCTTTATTTTAATCAATATTCTCCAAACAGTTGGTTTAATTTTCATTCTCGAACGAGTTGAGCTTTTCATTTACATATTAATTCATTCAATCATTCTTGGTTTAATTTTGTCTTTTTATATATTTTTTGAAAACCGGTTATCCGATTTTCATTTTTGTCGATATGTATCCGCTACGGTTTTACGGAAAACCGTATCGGATATTTGTATCGTATATCCGAAAATTCGTATAATTGTAACCGTATACCGTATTGTATACGGATAATAAAACTGTATCGGATTTTTGCTCACCCCTAGTTGGAACCGAAAGAAATTAACAAAATAAAAATAAAAATTGAAGGCCCACCAACAATTTCAAGTCCTTTTTCACCAAAAAGGACTCCTCCACCTCTCTCTCTCTCTCTCTCTCTCACTCTCTCGATCTCTCGATCTCTCGAAACCTCAAAAACATTTCAACTTCATCTTCATCAATTTTTTTCACCAAAAAGGACCTCTCTCTCTCTCTCTCTCTCTAAAACATTTCAATTTCATCAATTTCAATTTCAACCATTAAAACACCATTTTCATATTTCATTTTATCCTTCTCTCTAAATTTACCATTTCAACGTCTAGTTTTTCAATGACGACTAGACTTTGTATATATGGTCCAAATTGACTCATTGGTTTTTTTCTTGAACTTTAAACCAAAGGCAATCTACCTAAGACAAAACGTATTTATTGTTAGGACACTTGACTTGTTTAACGATCTGTTTTTAATTTTTTATGGACAATAGCTCTTTTTTTTTACATCTATCTGATAAAAAAACACGAATTATGGTGTGTCTATCGTACGACAGAGCTAAAAATTATTGTAAGAAGTAGCAATTTTATGCTAAAAGTTAATCAATTTAGGTTATTTATTTATTGCTCTAAGTTAAATAGTGATCACTTTATAATATCAATAACTAGTCACTATTTATATAAAAGTGATCATATCTAAAATGGTTGTTTTTTTACCATAAATTACAAATTTTACTCTCTTTCGCACATACTTCTTCTTCTCTTTCGCAAATTAAAATTGACACACTACTTCTTCTTCTCTCTATTTTATTTTGTTAATCACATTTAACACAAATCAAAATTAAATCTATTTCTTTCTATTATTAACTATGGATAACTATAACATTAATAATAATCCGAGTAATAATAATTATAATAACAGTAGTAACAACTTCAAAAACCAAATGTTTGAACTTTTTCGAAAAATGAGAGACGATAATTTTATGGCTCCTCAATCCAATATGGCTAACTCCAAAAATTATCAAAACCGACAGAATAACATGCAATATAACCCAGATAATTATCAAACTCGGCCTAATAATGCAGGTTATAACCAAAATAATTATGAAAGCCTACAATATAATTCTCAATACCAGCAAAATTTTAATCCTTCCCAACAATTTGACGATAACTACAATAATTATTCTGATTCTTATCCTCGTTACACTTCGCAAATCCCATCAAATAACTCGTTCAACTGCAACCTATCCTAAACTTCAGAGTGTGATATGGACAACGTAGTTGAAGAAAGCGATGAGGTTGAGGTATCTGTGAGGGTCATTGAACCGTCTGGTTCAAAAAGTACAACTAGAATGAAAAATATATGGTCTATTCAGGATGATGAAGCTCTCATATCTTCGTTTATGAGGCACTCAACTGATAATATCTTTGGAACCAATCAAAAGAAAGATGCATTATGGGTGAAAGTCGAAGCGTTGTTTGAAAAAGCACGTGAAGCTAACCCTGAAAAGATTAGGCAACGTACTGCAAGCATGTTAGGCAGTCGATTTTGACGAATATCATCCATTGTTACGAAATGGGTTTGATGTTACAAAGAAGCTGTTAGGAGGAAGGGCAAGAGCGAGTACAAGAAAGATGATATTATTCAAGAAGCTCATGCAATTTATAAAGAGCCTCACGATGGAAAATTTCAAGAAGATCGCGTGCATGGATTATGCTACGAAAATATCAAAAATGGCATGAAGTTGTTGGAGGCTATGTTAGTACAAATATTAGTAGGAAGCAAAGTATTAAGAGTAGAAATGATATGTATGGGTGAGAAGAGCACAGATCCGGTTACCCTTGTCTTAGGGAGCGACCCAGACTTCACCGAAAGTGGTAAGAGACTTCGACTAAATGACGATTGTTATTTTACACCAACTAGCGCTGAAGAAGGTGAGGGACGCATGAGTCAACGTCCACAAGGTATAAAAGAAGCAAAGAAGACGAACTGACGAAGGGGAAGATCAAAGTCGGAGAGATAACATATTTGGTAGAAACTATAGATCGTCATGGGAACAGAAAGGAGGCTTATGCGGAATTACAGTGGGAGAGACTAAATTTGGCTAAACAAAAATTGGAAGCGAAAAATAAACATATTGAAGCAAAGAATAAATAGATTGTTGTTATTGAACAAAAGGTCAAGAACGACGAGAAGATGTGGAAATGGCAGGCGTTTCACGATTTATCGTCAAGTAACAATTTAAGTCTACAAGAAGAGGCATTGAAGCTGAAGCTTCTCAACGAATTACAAAACTAGAAGGGTTATGAAGTATTTGCAAGTTGTGTTTTAGTTTATTGTAATCCCCTATAAATTCTAACGTAATACAGTGGCAGAAACACTGTAGATTTGGAATTAAACCACACTAATGTTCTAAATTTTACAAAAAGAACGGTCAGTCAATACAAATGTCACTTTTCACAAAAGGGCTAAAAATAAAAGTTCTCCAAATAGGTTTAACAATCCAAAAATTAATATAAATGAGGTAGAGTAGGATCCATGCTACTTGCTAGCTTACACTCAAAACCCAGCAGTAAAATACCTGTCATGTTAAAAACATAACAGCCACAATTCAGTGGGGAGTAACAGTGACGTTCTCCCAGCCATATTACATGACATTGAAGCATAATTACTATAATATCAAAATAGTTCAAAATGAAAAACGTTTAAAATGATATAGTAAAAATAATTCAAAATGATTGTCAACCTGCAAGTCAATATCAATCAATAATAATAATAATGGTGTTATGGATATGAATCACTACAACATAATAGACTTTCACTAGGAGAATACTAAAAACTTAGTTTCGAGAACTTAGTTCTAACAAAGCAAACCTCGATCTCTAACTAGGCTACTCAATCATAATAGGACGACGACTTATAATGCGAGGTCCTAGCTTAAGTAAATATGCACACTCCTCCTGGAACACCAAATGTACCCAGTTCAACCCGACGACGTTTTACATGCGAGGTACGAGCTTAAGGTCAAAATGAACATACACTCCTGGACAAAAATACGCCCAGTTTAACAACCAATGCATCTCGCTCGGATACACTAGCCTTATAGCTGATGCCAAAACATATATTCTAGACTATATTGCTCTACCCGTACACTTTCCTTATTCCATAACTCCAAAACAAAGCCATTATCGTAATTCAATATAATATAATTCGTTTTTCAAAAGTGGAAACTTTATAGATATAGAACTTTTCTTAAAATAATAACTTTCCAAAATTAGGTAATATTATAAATAGAAATCGATTAAAAATAGGAGTTATATAAAATAGTTAATATTAGGTCTCGAGATGTAAACATTATATTTATTATATAAACTAGTATAGACCCCGTGCAATTATGCACGATATTTATAATAAAAATATTTTATAGTATATTTCCTTAAATTTTAAATATTAATTCATCTCATTTTAAATATTTCTTTAAAATCTTTAACATTTCCTATATTTTTATACTCTCGGATATGTCATCGCACATTTCGAGATACTGATCACCTCTCTTTTTAGTATACTATAAAATATATAACTGCTCTTTTAATAAATGGGTAGTAATGAAAACATTTTTCGTAGTCATTTTGTGAATGATCTTGTGGTTTTATATTAAAAAAAAGTCTTATTTTTCAATATTAAATGAAGAATATTTTTACAAAATGAACCGTCTCACGTATTTGATATTCTTAATCCATGATTTGTGAAACTTTTTTGTATGGTGTTTAATGGTATACCTCGTATTTAAGCCGGTACGAAATACATTCTAATGACTCTTACTTTGATTCTCCATGTTTCCTTGGTGTTATTAATATCACTAACCATATTGAAACGTCGTGATTGAGAGGCAGCCATCTTTTTTGGTATAGTGTAACTTAAATGGAAATGATATATAATTTGGGTCTTTGAAAAAATCTACACTTTAAAACTATTAATATAGAGATTTGGAAGATCACATTTTATACACATGTACAATCTACGTAGTATTTTCGTAATAGTATCAATTTAGTGTCAATCATCTTGATTCTTGAAAATAAATGCATTTGCATATAATACTCGTATAATACACATAATTGATTTGACTTAATTTATGAAAAGTTACGTTATATGGGGCAGGAGTATCATTTTGATTATATTTTCTTTGAAGAAAAACGTTATTATGGTGTGGTTAATGTGTCTATTATGTAGAATGGGAAAACAAATTAACATTGATTTAAAATTTAAAATTTAGCAATTACGTTACATAATACATAATGATTATACTAATTAAAATATTAGTTAATTTGTGATCTAATTTGCTGGATCATATCATTTCACATAATGATTATACTTTCTTAATGTAATTATCCTTTCATGAATGCATGGTTGTGAGCTTAACCACTAATTAATATTTAATATTTTATAGTAACTTAATTAGCAGTGGACTTAAGCACTAATGACCCAACCAAGATAGCCCCAAACATAAGTCCATGTAGTAGTAGGCGGGAAAAAAAAGATAGTTGAGTTATTCTTTTAGTGAAGGGGATGTATAATTCATGATTAAAAGTCAACTAAAGTCAAAATCATAATTGTTTATCAAAAGGTTAAAGTTTAAGTAGTTAAAAATATTTAAATAACAAATTGACAGGTTTTCCAGAATTGCTCTGTCTTACTATAAAATTCGTAATTAAATCATTAAAAATCAAAACAACGTAAGACCAGTGAGTTTGAAAACTTTTGAAACTTAGCTACAACTTTTATTTATGGAGAAAATCCAAATTCCAAATAAAACATGGGCTTTTATTCGTATGTTTACAAACTGTCAGAATTAGACCCCCGATTGTATTTCTTCAATTTAGATCTTATCACAACTGACATAATCGCAGATTAATTTGACACCTGTTCATAAACAATTTATTGTGACGAAAAGACTTGGACTAAGTTTACAAAATTAAACAGACATAAATTAGACTTAAAATAATTAGTAGTCTCTTTTCAAACTTTTCGGAAATAAAGTCTTTAAAATAGAGTTTTAATTAACACAAAAACACTATCAGTTTCTGAAACATGTTGTAACTTTGTTAAAAAAAATAAAACTTTCAATTTGACACTTCATCTCAAAAATCATGAAAATTGTTAAATAAATTATTATGTGTATGTTTTTGTCTCGACCTTATAATACTTTTTAATATTTAAAAGAATGATTTATTTGCAAATCTCGTAAAAACGATCTAAAATAACGAAACATGTGAAGATTTATGATTTTAAAGTCTTTGTTATTGTGGACATGACGAAGGTCCACCCCGACGCGGCGAAGCGCGGGTTTGGGTAGGCGAATGAATCTCGTGGTAAGATTGTTCTCGGGTTCGAAATTTAAGTCAAAATGGAGTCGCCACCGAATTTTGTGATTATTCGGAACCATTCGAGCCCACTCTATGTCGTCATGGGCTGTACACAAAGTAAGCCCACTTCGATTTCAGAGTTTATGGGGCTCGTCCCTTTGCATTGTTACATCGATACCGTTTACACCGGCTTTCGTATATAAAATGACTCTCGTACGCCAATGGTTTCGGACATCCGGAAACCAAGGTTCTGAGTAAGGGGTGAGGGTACGTGTTGGGAAGCCCACTAAGGACACCCAACCCCGCCCGCACAATGGCGGCCTCTACTAAGACATCGTTCGTGTTCGTGTACGCGCGCTAGTAAAATAATTAAATGATATGCAAATAGCGTTTTCGGGCTAAGCATATGAATTATTGGTTTTGCTACGTCATTTAATGCATCTTGATTCACGTCAAAGTGATTTAGCATGTGATGTTCATTTAAATAAATAAATGGCAAACATCGAAAATAGAAAACTCGTAAATAAATTACAAATTACACGGGCGGAATACAACCCGGAATTCACAATACAACGAGCAATAAAATAGAATAATCGAATAGGACATGGTAAACATTAACTAGAAACGGACCTGTATATAATAAATATAAACTAGACCGTAAGTTGTGCAAATGGACGAACTTTAATTAATTACGCATTATATTGCATATTAATCAAAGGACGGAGGTTCGAGACCTAGGTGTGGTGCTAACCCGATCTCGGACCTTGATGCCTTGTCCCGACTTATCACCTCGAGAAATGGAGTCTAAATTAATTATGTGTCGGATACGACTAAAGAGTCGTCGACATAAAATTAATAGTGCGAGACCGTCGATCAAAATCGTTTTAGGTGTCATGACATGCATGGTTTTGAAAATAGGAATATCACGTGATGGTCTTTACACGTGATGACTTAAAGTCGATAAAAGAACGGGGTTTGAAGTGTGTGTCAAACCCCTCGGTTTTATGGGTTAAAGGACCCACTCGACCGAGTCGTGACCTGACTCGGTCGAGTGCGTCCTTAGACGCAGCTACTGCCCATTTTTTTGGGTGCTACTCGATCGAGTGGCCTATGGCACTCGGTCGAGTGCCCCCTGTACGAGTGACTATTCGTTTTATTTTTTGGTTTAAAATCGATAGTTAGCCAAATTAAATTCAAATATTGCACGATTTGAATTTAACTTGGCCTCCGGTGCTATAATCGTGTATATATACGATTATAACACCGTCATCGGAATTTTGTGAAAACGTTATCGTTAGATTAGAAATTTGAATTAGTGACGAAATTGCATCCCTCTACGTCACGACATCGAAACTAATCCTTTCGGATTATGTGATGTCAGTTTTCGTGTCAACGGGTTCCGTACCAATTTTGGAAATGGATCTATACGCGTTCAACTACGAATGATCGTGGTCGTGTTAATAAACGAACCTTTAGAAATTGATCACCGTAGTCAAACGAGTTCGGATCCGAGTTTTGATATTATTATATATATACATACACGGTATAGTAATGTTAGATGTTAGAATGCGGAATTGAAACGTTAGTAAACAATAAAAAAAGTTAGTGGTTAGAGTACATAAATAAAATGTTAGTGTTAGCAGTTAATAATAATAATAATAATAATAATAATAATAATAATAATAATAATAATAATAATAATATATACAAAAGAAACGAAAAAGAAGAAGGGAGAAAGAGATGTCGGGGTTTGAATTACACCCTCAACCTACATGCTTAATGGCCTCGGAAACGAACTCGTAGTAGCGGCGTGTGCGCGGGAGTGTCGAGATATGTAGGGTGAGTTAGGGTGTGTTTGGTTAGGGAGAGGATGCTCTCGGGTCTTTGACGAGTTTTGATCTCGGGGTTTTGAATATGTATGTATGTGTATGTATCCGTTTTACGAGGGATGCTAACTCGATTTTTAACCTAAGGTTGCTTAGGGTTTGTAGTATTGAAGTGATGAAGATGGATTGGGGTAGAAATGTAGGTTGCCCAAAAGTTTGTGTGAGTTGTAAGAGTTGTAAGTGTTGTCTGAGTTGTGTCAATGCATGGGGTATTTATAGGGAGCCCCGACGTTGGGTCACTCGACCGAGTGGCGCGGGTGCACTCGGTCGAGTGTCCTCGTGAATGAACCTGGACTGGTTCAAAGAGGCTCCACTCGATCGAGTGGATCAATTAGGCCGGGTTATTTTGGGAATGATTAGCCTTGATTTGCTCTTTGATTGATTATGTTTGATTTGGCTGATTTTTGGATTGTGGCGCAAGTTTCGAGACGTACTTGGCTGATTTCTGAGATGGTTTTGTCTTTGACCGGGTTTTGACCCGGTCGCTAAAAGACGGGATTTATCTTTGGTGTCGGTTTTGGCCCAAGTTAGTCTCATTTGACTCGGAATGACCCACTGGGCCTGAATTTGAGGTCTGTTTTGAGAGATTTGAACTCCGCTAAATGCCCACGTCGGATACTATTGATTCCGAGTCCGTATTCGAGCGTATTAAGTCATGTTGACGTCCGATCATCATCGGGTGTTTTGTTAGAGACTGCTATAGACACTAGCAGGCAAAATGCGGGTGTCTACAGAGCCCCCACTCTGACTGAGGCTTGGACAAGACGAAAGTCAGAGTAGCTACCAGGCCAATCGAGGATTACGACCTGGCAGCCTTCCGGTCGGGTCGTTTATAGTCCAGTGGACTCGCGTGAAGGGCTCGCCAGCCATAAGCAGAGGGTCATACCTGTCCTGATGATGATAGCTCCATGGGGAGTCGGACTTGCCTTTGAAGTCCTAGGTGTACCTATATGTGGGCCCATCCCGTTCCATTTTGGGGAAAATGCCGCCTCGGGCGTTCCGCTGGGGAGATATGTGAGCTGTACGAGCTTGCTTTCGAAGCCTTGAGTCGTACCTGAACTGGTGATGGTGCTCCGTGGGGAGTGAAACTTGCCTTTCTTGGGGAGTAGGTGTACCCGTATGCCGACACATCACATCTTGGATGTAGCATACCGGGGAAAGCTGACTCCGTTGGGGAATTTGATAGTTTCGTGGAGACTTGCTTCTGAAGTCTGGAGTGTACCTGTATGCTGACACATGACAAGTTGCATGTAACACATAGGCAAAATACTGACTCGTGCTGGGGAGTAAAGTAGCTGCGCGGGGACTTGCTTCTGAAGTCTTGGGTGTACCCGTATGCCGACACATGACAACTTGTATGTAGCATTTTAGGAGAAACACCGCCTTTGTTGTTCCGTTGGGAAGCACTAGCTGGCACCTGAAATGTTAGATACATAGGCAGAAATAGCAGGCATAGTATATAACAAGATAGCACATAGGAAATGCAGTTAGCATCTATAGACTGGCTTGCGCTGAGGAAAAGATTTTTGCTTTATTTTGAAATCGAAGTCCTGAAAGCAACTCACGTGCTAGGAGATAGGTTTTCAAAATTGAAAAGGGTAGAAATTTGCAGTTTAAATAGACCGAAATTTGACCTTGTCGAAAAGGATTTTATCGAATGGCTAAGTTTTGCAAATTTTAAAATGAGAATTTGAAGAGAGAGACATATCGACAGACTCGACTCTGGACGTGACCGGACGAGTTGACAGACACGACTTAGAATCTCGAAGGGGTTGGACTGCGACTCGGTAGGGGGGGTGGGCCACCTAAGATGACAAGACTCTCAAGCTGCGGTATTCCGTGGCCTAGGCGAGTGGCAACACGGTCAAACTTCAAACTGGGAAGGATCCGGTACAGGGGAATTGCAGTAGTCTGTAATGAGATTGTTCCTGCAGGACAAGGCTTAGCAGTAGCAATGCTGTAGACTGATGTTCTTTTGGATCTTTGTGTTTTGGGATACATTCCCAAAGTAGGTGTTCCTTCGAGTCCCTGACAGATTCTCGTCTTTGACTGAGCCGAGTACTAGGACACACTATAGAAAGGTGGCTAGATTTTTGAAAGTATTTGAATTATGTGAGTGGATGGAGAACTTCTACTTAGGAGAAGCCCCTAGGACGACAAAGCTAACTGTTAAGAACATGACAGTGTCGTGACCGGAATGACGGTGCTTTTTGAATTTGTATCAATGTGGGTGGTTGTGCCCTTGTTGAAAGGTTGCCTACGTATTCACGTGTAGTGAAATCAAACCAAGCCGTAGTTCAGTGAATTGGAAGACATGTTATGGTGCCTAGTTTATTAGGGCCTTGTGTGTAACTAGCCATAGCGATGGTGTAGGCTAGGTGTGTTCCCAATGATGTCTTGATCAAAGGGTTGGAACAGTTAGGATGTTGATCCTGTGACTGTGAGCGTTCTCCGGGGTAGCCCCCAGAGGTGGTGTAAACTATTTGGGCATGTTCTATGCCGACCGCAGGTTGAGTTCCCGTGTTTGGGGCTGGTAACTGGTTTGGATGTTTTTGGAAATGTGGAGCTAGGTCGTAAGTGGCCTTGATGCTTTGGAATCTGGAGCTCGATTTTATGGAGCTAAGGTTTCGAGGGTAAGGTATTGCAATGTGGTAGGAAAGGGGAGAAGTCGAGTAAAAATGACTCGGACTTCGATCGGGGTAGGTTTGATAATGCGGGATCTGATTTCCATGTCTGGCCCTAATGGTTAGGGTGTATCTTATGGAGCTTGAATCCTCAAAATTCTGGGCTGTCTCTTAGCCTAGGTCTCGGGAAGGTCTTGAGGGTTGTAATGTGGGAAGGCTAAGTGTGGTGTTAGCTGACCAGCTTGGTTGTTTCTCCCCTATTTGATGGTATGGGCATGGATAACTTTGAATTTGACCGTTTTCACTACGGTCATGGGTTCTTGAATATTTTTTGGCTGACCTCTTAGCCCCGGTCATGTGTTTTTTTTTGTTTTTGTTTTTGTTTTTTTTTTTTTCACGGTTATCCCCTCCTATGGTGCTGTGGGTGGATATGGGGGTGGGCCCATCGGTTGGATTAGGCATGTGGAGCTAAACCCTTGTAAGGTGTAAGCCTAGTTGGTGTTTATGTGAGTGCAACTCGCGGTGGAGTACTCTACGGTAAGCATGGTGGTTTGGATCTCGGGATTGTCATCATAATTCCGAGCAGGCTTAGTGGGAGCATTGTCCCGAGTTGGGTATTTTTGGCATCAAGCCTATAGAGTGACGATGCTTCTTTTTTGCCTCTGGTCAAACTAAACGCCTAAGGTAGGGATTGATTAGTCTTATTGGAGGGGTGTTTATTGTGGGAAATGGGCTTGCCTCCCGTCTTGAACCCAAACTAGGAGACTACCTAGATTTGTCATAGGATTTGATACCGCTCCTGCTAAGGGTAGTTATGTGGCTTTCTATACCAGACATGGAACAGGTAAAGGAAAACACGGGCCTCAGTTCCTGCAGTCATCATAGATGTGCCTATAATAGTCACGTGCATGTGCTCACAGTGTATGATGGTGTTCATTATGTTCTCGGAAACACAAAAGGGAAGCATATATGAGAGACTGAAAAAAAAGCTGATTTTATTGGATTGAAAAAGAGGACAGAATACAGTTGACTCTGACTCTGACTTTGAAATTGAAAGAGATAGAACATCCTAGACTCGGACTCGGACTCGGACCCAAATCAAATCTGGACTCTTGGATGGGGTTGTCAGTAGTCTTCGGCTTCTAAGGACTCAAGTGGATGTCCAGTGTAGCCTTTGGTAGAAGCTTCACCCAAATCTTCGTTATGTCGAAGATCGTCTTCAATCCTAGTGCCCATTTCGGTAAGCACAGCAAAGTTTGAGATGCCGGTATACCTAAGATGGACGCGATAGGAGGGTAGGAGGTTGTTGATGAATGCATCTACTAGTGTCTTCTCGCTGGGCTTGTCTACCAGCTTAACACTCTCAGCCCGCCAACGTTGAAGGTATTTGGTGAAACCCTCTGTCGGATCTTGGGCCATGACTTCTAAAGTCCGCATGGTAGTCTGAAGTTCGGTATTATCAGAATAGTTTTTAGCGAACTCGATAGCCACATCCTCCCAAGTGGGGAATCTTTTTGTATTAAGCCTATAGAACCAGGCTTTTGGATATTTCCCGAGGGATGCGCCGAACAAATTGATGAACATGTCGGCCTTGACCCCCTTGATCGCCATAAATGCTTTGAAGGCTCGGAGGTGTAGTAATGGATCCTCCGTCCCTTCGAATATGGGTAACCCCTCTAAGTTGAGATCTGTTGGTAGTTTCTCACTGATGGGTGTATAGTCTCGGGAGTTCTCAATATGAATGTTATTCCCTTGAAGGGCGTGGAACTGTTGTTCGAGCTCACGCACCGTGCTGATCAGTTTGGCAAATGGCCCAGTATTTACCGATTCAGAATTGAAGTCTTGCCGTTCAATGACAGTTAAACGAGCATTCATGGCCTCTTGGTTGGTTTTCAGGAACCCTATATGGGTTTCGGTTATGGCCTGCCTACTAACCATTGTTTCCAGCGAAGCCTTTATTTCATTGATGGTGTTTTCCATGTCCCTATTCCCGGTTGTGGGTGCCATACTCTGCGAGAATACCCACGTAATCAGAAATGTTGCTTCGGAACCCAAACACGCCAAGGCATAGGAAATTGCGCGGAAGGAAAGACAACTCGGGTTTGACTCGGGTTTGACTCTCCTAAAAAAAGCAAGGTGCGATTCTCGAAGCGACTGTGGTTAATCGCCCCGTCGGAGAATAGCCCCCAAGTGAGATTAAGGACTCTTATAGGACTCAGATGATGTGGCATCTAAGTGACTCAAAAGTGGGGTACGTGAGACAACACGTGTAAGACATGACCCTCAGAGCAACCGTGATTGATCGCTCTCCTAAAGGGTAGCCCCCCAAGTGAGATTGTAAGTTTTGCTAAGACTCGAGTGTTGGACGAGTGACCCTTAGATGTAAGGATCACGAACCTTTAGCCACAGGGCTATGCCTTGTAAAAGGTTGACTCGGCCTCGAGAAAAAGGCAGACAGGGTAAGGGAAGAAACTTGCGATGTAAGATCGGCAGAGTTTCGACGCTAGAGACCCTTGACTTGACTTGAATAAGGATAGACCCTGTGATTAATGTAGACCCTTAAGTTAAAGGATTTTTAAATTGGGATGACTCGACTAACGGATTGAAAGACAGACGATATTCCCTTAGGAAAGGTCATGAGGACCGTCCTATTAGAGGGAAAGATCACGTGAGACTTTCTAGTTAGGACTCGAGTGTATGGACGAACCTTCCATTTACGAGTGTATGACTCGTGTTGGTCGGTTATGCCTTTAGAAAAAGGCGGACTAGGATGGGGAAGAAACCCGTAATGTAGGATCGACGGAGTTTCGACGATAAAGACCTTCGACAAATCATGAAAAGACCCGACACACGGATTACGGTAGGTCCTATAATAAGGAAGGTTTTTGAAAAAGATTGAATTTTGAAAAATTGAGAGAACGGTCCAGAAATTGGTAGTGGGCCAATAGGACCGGGCATTTTGAAATGTTAGAATGGTTGCGAGTAAATTCGCATTTTGCAAAAATTGGGAGACGGTCTCGTTTTTTGAAATTGGCAGCATGCCGACAGGACCGAGTTTTTTTTTTGAAAAGTTGAATATTTGGAATTTTGAAAATTTGAATATCGAAAATAAATTTCCGAAAATTTGAAAATTGAAAATGAGATCCGGAAGATTTGAAAATCGAAAACGACATCTCGGAGATTTGAAAATCGAGAATGGAATCTCGAGGATTTGAAAATCGCAAATGGTATCACGAAGATTTGAAAATTGAATTTTGAAAATTCGAAAATCAAATGGTGGATCGGAAATTCGAATTGAAATGGATAGCATGCCGGCTAAAAAAAATGGCTTGTTTTGAGTCAAATCGTAAGTCTAATTTTCGGCAGCATTCCGAGTTTTTGAATATTGGATATTTTGAAAAGACGGGTCCCGAAACGGACAGTATTTCGGGTTTTTCAAAATTAGGTATTTTTGGAAAGATGCATTTTTTTGAAATGACAGTTTTTGAAAATTGACACGGAAACCAAGTAGCACGTAGTCAAGCAAGCATTATAACGACGCTTATGTATGCTTTACACTAAGTCTCGGTCGGTCAAAATAGGGTCTATACCAACAACGATGGCTTTCTCGTGTGATGGACGGACTCCCTAAGCCGAGTTGGTCGTAGGACATGCCGCGAAACCGAGACGAGTTCCACCATCGATGTCTTTAGCGCACCCATGTAGGAATGCACCGTGGTATAGTGGGACGTCGGTCACAAGTAACCGGCCCGGGCAAAAATGGGTTATGCATGAATCATTAAACTAATGCGCGCACACTAATCTACGAACGATTTCTCTTCGAGTCTCACTCTGGGAACCCCGATGACATGTGGTACATCAGGTATCCCCAGCGGAGTCGCCAAATTGTGGACATGACGAAGGTCCACCCCGACGCGGCGAAGCGCGGGTTTGGGTAGGCGAATGAATCTCGTGGTAAGATTGTTCTCGGGTTCGAAATTTAAGTCAAAATGGAGTCGCCACCGAATTTTGTGGTTATTCGGAACCATTCGAGCCCACTCTATGTCGTCATGGGCTATATACAAAGTAAGCCCACTTCAATTTCAGAGTTTATGGGGCTCGTCCCTTTGCATTGTTACATCGATACCGTTTACACCGGCTTTCATATATAAAATGACTCTCGTACGCCAATGGTTTCGGACATCCGGAAACCAAGGTTCTGAGTAAGGGGTGAGGGTACGTGTTGGGAAGCCCACTAAGGACACCCAACCCCGCCCGCACAATGGCGGCCTCTACTAAGACATCGTTCGTGTTCGTGTACGCGCGCTAGTAAAATAATTAAATGATATGCAAATAGCGTTTTCGGGCTAAGCATGTGAATTATTGGTTTTGCTACGTCATTTAATGCATCTTGATTCACGTCAAAGTGATTTAGCATGTGATGTTCATTTAAATAAATAAATGGCAAACATCGAAAATAGAAAACTCGTAAATAAATTACAAATTACACGGGCGGAATACAACCCGGAATTCACAATACAACGAGCAATAAAATAGAATAATCGAATAGGAAATGGTAAACATTAACTAGAAACGGACCTGTATATAATAAATATAAACTAGACCGTAAGTTGTGCAAAATGGACGAACTTTAATTAATTACGCATTATATTGCATATTAATCAAAGGACGGAGGTTCGAGACCTAGGTGTGGTGCTAACCCGATCTCGGACCTTGATGCCTTGTCCCGACTTATCACCTCGAGAAATGGAGTCTAAATTAATTATGTGTCGGATACGACTAAAGAGTCGTCGACATAAAATTAATAGTGCGAGACCGTCGATCAAAATCGTTTTAGGTGTCATGACATGCATGGTTTTGAAAATAGGAGGATCATGTGATGGTCTTTACACGTGATGACTTAAAGTCGATAAAAGAACGGGGTTTGAAGTGTGTGTCAAACCCCTCGGTTTTATGGGTTAAAGGACCCACTCGACCGAGTCGTGACCTGACTCGGTCGAGTGCGTCCTTAGACGCAGCTACTGCCCATTTTTTTGGGTGCTACTCGATCGAGTGGCCTATGGCACTCGGTCGAGTGCCCCCTGTACGAGTGACTATTCGTTTTATTTTTTGGTTTAAAATCGATAGTTAGCCAAATTAAATTCAAATATTGCACGATTTGAATTTAACTTGGCCTCCGGTGCTATAATCGTGTATATATACGATTATAACACCGTCATCGGAATTTTGTGAAAACGTTATCGTTAGATTATAAATTTGAATTAGTGACGAAATTGCATCCCTCTACGTCACGACATCGAAACTAATCCTTTCGGATTATGTGATGTCAGTTTTCGTGTCAACGGGTTCCGTACCAATTTTGGATATGGATCTATACGCGTTCAACTACGAATGATCGTGGTCGTGTTAATAAACGAACCTTTAGAAATTGATCACCGTAGTCAAACGAGTTCGGATCCGAGTTTTGATATTATTATATATATACATACACGGTATAGTAATGTTAGATGTTAGAATGCGGAATTGAAATGTTAGTAAACAATAAAAAAAGTTAGTGGTTAGAGTACATAAATAAAATGTTAGTGTTAGCGGTTAATAATAATAATAATAATAATAATAATAATAATAATAATAATAATAATAATAATCTTTACATATTAAAAAGAATACTCTTCAAAAAATGGGCTTAGGAACAGTTCTCCTTCTTAGGGACAGTGTTTTCCATGTTCCCCCATCCCTGTCCTCTACTGGTTTGTTGGCGTGTTCTGTGCCTTTCATTTCTCTCTTCAGTTTTTGCCTTTCTCCTTTCCTTTCTGGATCAGCCCATCTTCCTCAGTTTCTCTCATACTTTCTTTCAGTGCTCCCTTTTCTTCCTCCCTCTATCCTTTCCCCTCTCCTGCCTTGTTTTCGTGCGTCTCCTTCCTTCCCTCTCATCCATTCATCGATCTGATTTATCGGTGATCAGGTAATTAAAGTTTAATCGGTCTGATTTATTTTGTTTTTGAAGTTGTGCTCATTCTATTAATCGTCATCGCATATTTTTGACTTGATCCCACATCTGTGATCGCCATCATCATCATGTTTGATCTTCATCGCAGTCCGATCTGAGTTTCTTCGAGGTACGACGACCTACATCCTTTGATTACTCGCTGATCTGATGTTCTTTATTGGTTTATTTATTGATCAGGATTGTCTTCATGTATTTTTCCGTGTTGGAATTTATTGGTTTCATTGATGATTCGAAGACATCGGTTTTGTTGATTTCACAGAAATTTAATTTGGGTTTTTGCAGGTTGTTGCATCTGTTTCAGGTAAAAGGTCCTTTCTTATAATCTAAATTGTTCAATTTTGTTTTGATTTTCATGAATTATTAGTGAAGGTATGGTGGCACAATAATGAATGACGGGTTCGTTTCTATGTACGGATCATGTTAGTGTCTATTTGTGCAGAGTGCTTCCCAAGCCGCTCATGCTTTGAGAGGTATGCCTGCCTTCTTTTCTACATTCCCAAAAAACTGTCAATTTTTTTCTCGAGTTTTCTGCTTTTTTGTTCTTCTTGCTTCATTTTTTGTGGCTCGTCCTAGCCAATAACGAGTTTATTTTGTGATGTTTTTTCAGCTTTATTAGAATAAGCAAAACTAAGGGGGAAAGTCAGTACCACGACGTTTTGCCTTTCTTGATTATTAATGTCTGGTTAAAACGGAAATTTGTGATGTTTTTTAGCTACTGATGTTACAATCGACTTTTCATGGGACTATAAGACCAAATATATACAATCGACTTTTCATGGGACTATAAGACCAAATATATACAATCGTATGCATGTGACTATAGATTTCCTTTTATTTGTGACTATAGCAAACTGCCCGTAAGAGTACAGGAGGGAAGGTCCCAAGGAAGCAATTGGCGACCAAAGCTGCGCGTAAGTCGGCGCCCACTACAGGAGGAGTGAAGAAGCCTCACAGGAGGTACCGTCCTGTTGCACTCCGTGAAATCAGGAAGTACCAGAGGAGCACAGAGTTGTTGATCAGGAAGCTGCCATTCCAGAGGTTGGTTCGTGTGCACAGAACTTCAAGACCGATCTCCGTTTCTAGAGACATGCTGTCTTGGCTCTTCAGGAAGCTGCTTAAGCTTACCTTGTCGGTTTACTGACCAGGTGCTTTTAGATTGTGTTAATAAACAAGAAAATAATTGTTTGCTTCTACTATACTTTTTTATGTTTTCTTTTGTGCGTGTGCACGTGTGCACACCATAAGTGAGGATCGTAGATATGATTGAATTTGACCATCTCTAAAGATCTAAATATAGTCCCTTTGACATAAGTCGGGATGTGGAGGCTTGCACTTGGGAAATTTGGCCGTGATTATGTGTAAACTTTGCAAGCAGATCACTGGGGTTGAGTACGGGCTGGGATAGTTCGGGTACATATCATTTTTGGATATTTTCGCATTTGAGGTATGTTTGAGTGTTTGACAGGTCTAGACTCTGTGAGTACTAATTCTTGTTCGTGCAGGTTGTGGAGTAGGAATACGAAATGAAAAAAATTACCGAGAGAATCGCTAAACTTGCCGGTGATATGACCGTGATCCAGGTATGGATTTCTTCTCGTTTCCTTGTTGTATAGTCAATGTATGAGAGGGTAGAAAGCATCAAGATCATGATTTGCTCCTTTTTGCCTAATTGTTAGGTCAGACCACTGACGAAAACCGGGCTGAAAGAACAGCAGTTGAGAGTAGAAGATGCTCCGAATACAACCAAGGCATGTTCTCTCCTCTCTATGATAGGATTAGATCATGTTTTATTTAACTCCTGTTTCAAAGAGTTGACGTTATCGTTTGTTAATATGTCTTTTCAGGCGGCTGCGAAGAAAGGAATTGCTGTCAGTGGTGGATGTACTTTACTGTAGCTCTCTTCGAAAGCTGATGCTATCAAGGAAAAACTTGATAACGCAGAAGAGAAGGTGCGTTTTTGCGCCTTTCAAATGTTTAATGTCTCTGAATTTCTTGATAAACACTTATGCAAGTTATCGATACAAGTTGGAACAGATGTCATGAAGAGGGCGCTCAATTATCCCTTGAAATTAATCGTGACAAATGCACTTGTGTAAACGGAAGCTGCGTGAAGAGCGCACTCAGTTCCAATGTTCCTGCTCCTTTTCTGTTTTTTTTTTTGCAGGAAATTAATACTGGTGTTCTTGTTCTATGGTTTCGGTGGTATTTTATTTATTTTCGCTGCTATTTAGCAGACATTCCCTTTTTTCTTTGATTGTCAAATTCATTTTTGCAGGAAATTGATCTCTTCGTTTTTCCTTTTTTCCTTTTCGACTCGATTTTTCAACCTCCTCCTGCTGGTTCTTTCATCTTCACGTTTCAGCTTCATCGCCATTTTCTTTTATTATTGTCTCCAGGTCATTCCAAACCCCTCCTTTTGATCCTATTTAGTTGCTCAGTTCTAATCGATCAGCATCCAGTTCTAAGCTGTCCCCTTCTTTTTCTGGTTATTGATTGTTTGGCAGGAAATCAATGATTATTTTGTTCTAGGGTTTCGATGGTGTTTGATTGCTCTTGTATTTGTCTGAACTCTCTGAGAATTGTTTCTTTGAATTGTGATTTGATTCCCTTCTAAGGCTTTATGGTCTATAAACAGCTACTTATTATCCATGTTCGTTATATGTGCAGCTTACTTTAGCGACGCACAGAAGCAAGCTACCAAGGATGCATGAGTCATCGTTGGTTTGAATGTCGCTAGGATCATTAACGAGCCAACTGTAGCAGCCATTGCTTACGGTATGTATTAAAGCTTTTGATAAAATTTGATCAATTTTAATTTCATTTGGGTGTTTTTTTTTGGGGGAAATCCTTAGTTTGATCGCATTCGGTGTGATTTAGGTGAAATTTGTTTGGACATCCATGAAAGTTACAAACTTTTGCTCGATTTTAATCAAGTTTGGTGTATTTTAGTTATGATTAGCTTGAAAATTGCGAAAACAAAAAATGGAGGATGGTTATCTCTTCACTTTCTTCTGTTAACGATTTTGAGCATGAACTGTTGTGAATGCATTTTGTTTTGGGGGGTCTCTTCTTGTTTTGTTTACGTATAATATATCTTGTTTGTCGTTTTATGACTACAATATTATTAATATTGATTGTTATTTTTTGTTTTTGTTGATGTTGATGTTGATGATATTGAAACCCTAGCTTGAGCGATTCAAATTCGTAATTCGATTGTGTTATTGATGTTCATTGTGTAGGAAGTATAGTAAAGTAGAGTAGAATCAAATTCGTAATTAAAGTTCTTCAAGTTTTCATTGGTTTTGGCTTCAGTTGTGGGTTTGGTACCGTGTTGGCAAACCTGTAAACCTAGGGACTAATTTTTCCTTTATATATATATATATTGTTTGTTTCACTTGGCTATCACTTCGTTTTATTCTGAAACATCTTATCTTGCAGGCTGATATCGACAACAATGGTGCTATTGATTACGGGGAGTTTATGGCTGCAACCATTCATCTCAACAAGCTTAAGCGCGATGAACATCTTGTTGCAGCATTTCAGTACTTTGACAAGGATGGAAATGAATCTATTACAATTGATGAACTCCAGCAAGCCTGTCAAGAGCAATGGCTTAACGATCTCTTCCTGGAAGATATAATTAAGGAAGTGGACCAGAACAACGTCTGATCAATTAATCCGACACGGTGACTTAGTTTCAAAAATGAGGACACGAATGTGGAGACATGTTTCAAAACAAATACATAATTAGAATATTGAAATCTTTGGAGTTTTTAAAATAAATTCAAGAGAATTTTGTGAGACGTGGACTCCATCTGAAAAAACTAGATATCATACGTAAAAAGATTAGATACTTTTTTTACGACTCGTTTTCGTGTATATCATGTATGTGTTTATTTTCCTCCTGGACTCCATCTAAACCCGGGTGTTTGTGTTTTGACTTCAACTTTAGGATGGAACGCTTGATTATGGGGGAATTTTGTAACAATGATGAGAAAGGACGACGACGAGATAGAGAGGATTGTGCGCAACAACATAAATCCTAGCATGAGAGACGCCCCTGGAGCCCACTAACCAACCCATCACATTTGTTCCACAAGGTCCGACCTTTTTTCTCATTGTGTAAATTTTGCTTAGCTTCAGCTATTAATGGATGTAAGACTCCGTTCTGTCCGTTCTTTACGGATGAATTATGCGCTAAACCCAAGTAACATAGCCTGATATACAAAGTTGCAGTTTGACAGATTTGTGTGCACTCTGAGATTGCTATACTTGTAACAGTATATGTTATTGCATGTCTTCACAAAAAAAAATGATAAAAGCCGTCACGATGTAGTTTTTGTTCTTCCTCAACTGAAGTTATGTTAATCGGTTAGCTGTGAAGACTAATTTTCTCAAGAATATGCTTTAATCTAAGCGAAAAGGCCGTCTTGTACGTTCGTTTAATTGGAAAGGAAGGAGAGCATGGTTTTTGTTCAAGCTACTGTTAAAGTGTTGGGAGTTTTTTTCTATGCACATGTAAGATTAGAACAAACCATGTTGTATTATTGAGTAATTCATTTACAAGAGTTTTGTTTCATTCCTCGAGGATGTCTCATCGCCATTGATTGATCGTTGTATATCATAATGCATCACGATTTGCACCCCTTGATCGTACCCCAAATTTCGCGATGGCTAGAATTCCTCAAGGATAGAGTTCGAGTTGTACTAGGTAAAAACCGTTATTCCCTAAATTCGATTGTCGACGGCAGATGTGTAGACATCGAGCCTTTGATTTGACCCGTCTACAATAGATGGGTAGACATTCAACCTTTTTATAGCGAAAATGAACCAAGAAAAAGTCGACAACAGATGAGAAGGACTACGAAATGCGGAAAAGTTAGTCCCCTCCGAAAAACACGAAGCGTAGGCCATTAGAAGAAGAAGAAGAAGAACAAGGGGCAGGAGTGTGCAAGGAGTACGAATAAGATAAGGAGGAGCATTAGGGGAAGATGGGAGGCAAGGAGAAGAGAGAAGAATGGAAGGAGTAAACAAACACTCAAATAAATATTTACGGTTGGTCACAAATTGGACATTTAGAAGGTTCACCAGTTAGTGAGTACAAGAAGGGGTGAAGAATGAAAGTGGGAGGAGTTTAGGAGTTGATCTTAGATGACGAGGATGAGTTTGCGTATGGACATGTAAATGAACCATTTTAAAAGCTAACCAGTTAGGGAGTAGAGAAGAATAGGATGAAGAATAAGCGAGGTTGAAGGAGCTTAAGGAATCATGCCTCACTAAAGTGCATGCAATGACAAAAACAAGTGATATTTAAAGATGAATCTTATATGATGAAGGTAAGGAGAATAAAGGCAAAGGAAGGAGAATGAACTGTGGAAAAGTTAGTTCCCTCCGAAAATTAATCTAAGTGGCTCGAGATGGATGAACACGAAGCGGTGGGACAACAGAAGAAGAAGAAGAAGAAGAAGAAGAAGGGGGCGTTAAAAAGTAAGAATAAGATAATGAGGAGCATCAGGGGAAGAGATGCCATAAGGAGAATGGAGAACAATGTAAGGGGTAAACAAAAAATGAAATAAATATTTACGATTGGTCACAAATTGAACCGTTTAAAAGATTCACCCAGTAGTGAGTACGGGAGGAGGGAGCGAAAAATAAAAGGGGTAGAAATTTAAAAATGGATCTAAGATGATGAAGATGAGTTTGCGCTTGTGTTTGGCCATGAAAGTGAACAAATTTTAAAGTTCACCAATCATGAAGTGAAGAAGGAGGAGAGATTGAAGACTAAGCGGGGTAAGAGTTTAAGAAATCATGTCTCGTTAAAGTACATGACAAAAGCAAGTGATATTTAAAGATAAATCTTATACGATGAAGGTGAGGAGAATGAAATGTGGAAATGTTAGTTCCCTCCGAAAATTAATCTTAGTAGATGGAGAAGGATGAACACGAAGCGGAAGGACATTAGTCATTAGAAGAAGAAGAAGAAGAAGAAGAAGAGGAGAGTGTTAAAGGAGTAGGAATAAGATAAAGAGGACCATCAGGGGAAGAGAGGATGGAAAGAGAAGGGAGAAGAATGTAAAGGGTAAACAAAAACTCAAATAAACATTTACGGTTGGTCACGAAATTGAATCACTTAAAAGGTTCATAAGTTAGTAAGTAACGAGGAGGGGTAAAGGATAAAAGGGGTATGAGGCCATGAAATTGAACCATTTTAAAAAGTTCACCAGTCAGGAAGTGTAGGAGGAAAGAGCGAAGAATTAAGCTGAGTAGAAAGAGCTTAAGGATTCGTGTTATGAGAGAAAGAGAGGGAGAGAGGAAGGGAGAGAAGGGGAGAGCGGGGGAGAGGGAGGGGAAAGATGGGGAGAGAAAGAGAGGGAGAGAGGGGGAGGGGGGGGAGAGAGGGAGAGAGAGAGAAGAGAGAGGGGAGAGAGGGAGAGAAGGGGAGAGAGAGAGGGGAAGAGGGGAGAAGGAAGAGAAGGAGAGAGAGAGGGGAAGAGGGGAGAGAGAGGAGAGAGGGATAGGGGGTGGGAGAGAGAGAGAAGGGAGGAAGAGGGAGAAAGGGAGAGAGGGATAAGGAGGGGGAGGGGGGAGAGAGGGATAAGGGGAGGGAGAGAGAGAGAGAGAGAAGGGGAGGGGGAGGAGAGGGAGAGAAAAAGAGAGACGGGGAGAGAGGGATAAGGGGGAGGGAGAGGAAGAGGGAGAGGGAGGGGAAGGGGGAGAGAGGGGAGAGAGGGGGAGGAGGGGGGAGGGAGAGGGAGAAAGGGAGAAAGAAGGAGAGAGGTATAAGGAGGGGAGAGGGGGGAGAGAGGGAGAGAGGGATAAGGGGAGGGAGAGAGACATAGAGAGAGAAGGGGAGGGGGAGGAGAGGGAGAGGAAAAGAGAGACGGGGAGATAGGAAGAGAGGGGGAGGGAGGGGGAGGGGAAGAGGGAGAGGAAGGGGAAGAGGAAGAGGGAGGGGAGGAGGGGGGAAGAGAGCGAGAGACGAAGAGAGAGAGAGGGATAGGGGGATGGGGAGGAGAGGGAGGGGAGGACTGAAACGGCGAGATAGGGAGAAAGGGAGAGATGGAGAGAGAGGGAGAGAGGGATAGGGGGAGGGGGAGAGAGAGAGGCGGAGAGGGAGGAGAGGGAGAGGAGAAGAGAAAGGGGGAGATACAGAGAGGAGAGAGAAAGGGGGAGAGATAAAGGGAGAAGGGGCAGGAGAGGGAGAGAGAGAGAGGGATAAGGAGGGAGAAAGGGAGAGAGAGGGATAAGGGGAGGGGGAGAGAGAGAAGGGGAGGGGAAGGAGAAAGAGAGGGAGAGAGAGACGGGGAGATAGGGAGAAAGGAGGAGAGAGGGGGAGAGGGAGAGGAAAGAGGGAGGGAGAGGGAGAGAGGGAGAGGAGGCAAAAGAGGGAGAGAGAGATAAGGGGAGGGAGGGAGAGAGAGAGAAGGGGAGGGGGAGGAGAAGGAGAGGAGGACAGAAACGAGGAGATAAGGAGAAAAGGAGAGAGGGAGAGGGAGGGAGATAAGGATAGGGATTGGGAGAGAGAGAGAGAGAGGCGGAGAGGGAGGAGAGGGAGAGGAGGAGAGAAAATGGGAGATAGGGAGAGGAGAGAGGGAGGGATAGAGTGGGAGGGATAGAGTGGGAGGGGGAGAGAGGGAGAGGGAGAGGAGAGAGGGGGAGAGGGAGGGGAAAGAGGGGGAGAGGGAGGGAGGGAGAGGGAGAGAGAGGGAGAGGGGGCAGGAGAGGGAGAGAGTGAGGGATAAGGGGAAGGAGAGAGAGAAGGGGAAGGGGAGGAGAGGGAGAGGGAGAGAGAGACGAAGAGATAGGGACAAAGGAGGAGAGAGGAGGAGAGGGAGGGGAAAGAGGGAGAGAGAGAGAGGGAGGGAGATGAGGCAGGAAAGGGAGAGAGAGAGGGATAAGGAGGGAGAAAGGGAGAGAGAGGGAGAGATGGATAAGGGGAGGGAGAGAGAGAGAGAGAAGGGGAGAGGGAGAGAGAGACGGGGAGATAGGGAGAAAGGAGGAGAGAGGGGGAGAGGGAGGGGAAAGAGGGAGGGGAAGAGGGAGAGAAAGGGGAAGAGGGAGCGGGAGGGGGAAGGGAAGAGGGGGGAAGAGAG
The DNA here is from genome assembly GCA_958450325.1 of Agrostemma githago. NCBI lineage: Eukaryota > Viridiplantae > Streptophyta > Magnoliopsida > Caryophyllales > Caryophyllaceae > Agrostemma > Agrostemma githago. The sequence goes on along the minus strand of OY288255.1, from coordinate 14,124,110 downwards.
CGAGAGACGAAGAGGGAGAGAGAGGGAGAGAGGGATAGGGGGAGGGAGAGAGAGAGAGAGAGAGGGGGGGGGGAGGGAGGAGAAGGAGAGGAGGACAGAAACAAAGAGATAGGGAGAAAGGGAGAGAGAGGGAGAGAGGGAGATAGGGATAGGGGTTAGGAGAGAGAGAGAGAGGCGGAGAGGGAGGAGAGGGAGAGGAGGAGAGAAAAAGGGAGATAGGGAGAGGAGAGATGGGGAAGGAGGGAGGGAGAGAGAGGGAGAGAGGGAGAGGGGAGAGAGAGAGGGGAGATGGAGAGAAGGGAGGAGAGAGGGGGAGAGGGAGGGGAAAGAGGGAGGGGAAGGGGAAGAGGGAGAGGGAGAGGGAAGGGAAGAGGGGGGAAGAGAGCGAGAGACGAAGAGGGAGAGAGGGATAAGGGGAGGGAGGGAGAGGGGGGGAGGGGGAGGAGAAGAAGAGGAGGACAGAAACAAAGAGATAGGGAGAAAGGGGAGAGAGAGAGAGGGAGATAGGGATAGGGGTTGGGAGAGAGAGAGAGAGGCGGAGAGGGAGGAGAGAGAGAGGAGAGAGGGGGAATGAGGGAGGGATAGAGAGGGAGAGAGGGAGAGGGGAGAGAGAAGGAGAGGGGGAAGGAGAGGGAGAGGGATATGGAGAGAGAGAGAGAGGGAGAGGGAGGGGAAGAGGGGGGAAGAGAGCGAGAGACGAAGAGGGAGAGAGAGGGATAGAGGGAGGGAGGGAGAGAGAGAGAGAGAGAAGGGGAGGGGGAGGAGAAGGAGAGGAGGACAGAAACGAGGAGATAAGGAGAAAAGGAGAGTGGGAGAGGGAGGGAGATAGGGATAGGGATTGGGAGAGAGAGAGAGGCGGAGAGGGAGGAGAGGGAGAGGAGGAGAGAAAAGGGCAGATAGGGAGAGGAGAGAGGGAGGGAGAGAGTGGGAGGGGGAGAGAGGGAGAGGGAGAGGAGAGAGGGGGAGAGGGAGGGGAAAGAGGGGGAGAGGGGGCAGGAGAGGGAGAGAGAGAGGGATAAGGGGAAGGAGAGAGAGAATGGGAGGGGGAGGAGAGGGATAGGGAGAGAGAGACGGGGAGATAGGGACAAAAGAGGAGATAGGGGGAGAAGAAGGGGAAAGAGGGGGAGAGAGAGAGAGAGAGAGAGAGGAGGCAAGAGAGGGAGAGAGAGAGGGATAAGGAGGGAGAGAGAGGGAGAGAGGATAAGGGGAGAGAGAGAGAGAGAGAGAGAGAGAGAGAAGGGGAAGGGGAGGAGAGGGGGAGGGAGAGAGAGACGGGGAGATAGGGAGAAAGGAGGAGAGAGGGGGAGAGGGAGGGGAAAGAGGGAGGGGAAGAGGGAGAGGGAGAGGGAAGGGAAGAGGGGGGAAGAGAGCGAGAGACGAAGAGGGAGAGAGAGGGAGAGAGAGAGGGGAGATGGAGAGAAGGGGAGAGGGAAAGAGGGGGAGAGAAAGAGAGAGAGAGGGGGGAGGGAGGGAAAGAGGGGGAGAGAAAGAGAGAGAGAGTGGGAGGGAGGGAGAGGGAGAGAGGAGGAGAGAGATAGAGAAACGGGGAGAGAGGGAGGGAGGGAGGGAGAGGGAGAGGGATAAGAAGAGGGAGATAGGGGAAGAGAGAGAGGGGGGAAGAGAGAGAGGGATAGGGGAGGGCGAGAGGGAGGAATAGGGGGAGGAGAAGAGAAAGAAGGGGAGAGAAAGAGGGAGAGAGGGAGAGGGAGGGGAAGAGAGGGGAAGAGAGAGAGAGAGAGAGAGAGAGAGAGACGAAGAGGGAGAGAGGGATAGGGGGAGGGAGAGAGGGAGGGGGGAGGGGGAGGAAAGGGAGAGGGATAGGGAGAGGGAGAGAGGGAGAGGGAGGGGAAGAGGGGGGAAGAGAGAGAGAGAGAGACGAAGAGGGAAAGAGGGATATGAGGGAGGGAGGGGGGAGGAGAGGGAGAGGAGGAGAGAAAGAAGGGGAGAGGGGGAGGGAGGGAGAGGGAGAGAAGAGGAGAGAGAAACGGGGAGATAGGGAGAGAAAGGGGGAGGGGGAGGGAGAGGGAGAGGAGGAAGAAGAGGGAGAGGGATATGGAGAGAGAGAGGGAGAGGGAGGGGAAGAGGGGGGAGGAGAGAGAGAGAGAGAGAGAGAGAGAGAGACGAAGAGGGAGAGAGAGGGATAAGGGGAGGGAGAGAATGAGGGGGGAGGGGGAGGAGAGGGAGAGGAGGAGAGAAACGGGGAGGGAGGGAGAGAGGGGGGGAGAGGGGGAGGAGAGAAACGGGGAGATAGGGAGAGAGGGGGAGAAAGGGGGAGAGAGGGAGGGAGAGGGAGAGGGGGAAGGAGAGAGAGGGAGAAAGAGGGAGAGAGGGGGAAAAGGGGGGAAGAGAGAGAGAGAGAGAGAGAGAGAGAGAGAGAGAGAGAGAGAGAGGGAGAGAGGGAGAGAGAGAGAGAGGCGGAGGGGAAGGAGAGGGAGAGGAGGAGAGAAATGGGGAGATAGGGAGAACTTTCTGCTGTTTTCTGACTTTGCAAGATTTGATCTTTTGTTGATCTTTTGGGAGAGAGGGGGAGAGAGAGAGAGGGGAAGAGAGAGAGGGGGGAGAGAAGGGGAGAGAGAAAGAGATAAGGAGAGAAGGGGGGAAAGGTGGAGAGAGGGAGAGAGGGAGAAAGAGAGACGGAGAGGAAGATAGGGGAAGGGGGAAAGAAAGGGAGAGAGAGTGATACGCCTTGACTTCTAAGTCGAAGTTATCGCACAATACAACGACGCTCCACATAAAAAGAGAAACTCAAGACTTACAGATTGCTCAATATTAATGAAATAGACCACTCACACATTAGTCTGCAGCTTACTGTGCCACGATCACGTTATGTCTCATTGGAATCCATGGTGATTATTAGCAGACATTTTCGAGGTCAAACTTTCACCCTCATGGAAGGTTTGCATGCTTAGTTTGGTTAGTGCCATGCAAACGTACAGTTCATTGACTCATAACAAGTTAGTTAGGGCCTCCGAAATAACAAAAATATAAAACACCATAGATTCTCGTACACAGGTGAAAGCCAAATGACTGGATGTAATTAACTCACGTAGATTATCATATGAACACAAACATATGGAGACCCAACGCGTTACGGACAATTACAGAAACCTAATTGAACACCTACGTTGGCACATGCGAAACAGCTCCTGGCCTAATGCTCCCGTTAGAGCAAATGGACAGCATGCCTGACTATAGCACCATTACAGTTTGCTAATCTCGTACGCTTTATCTACACTTCCGACTGACAACGGTAGTTCGCGGACCAATCATACAACGATATTATTATAATCCTTAATCCAAATCTAAATTCGAAGATATATTGACAACCATAAGCCAACAAAGCTATAAACTTGTGCAGCCGACTACTCAAACACAAACTTAGGCAACGGCCACGCTGAAGTTATGAAAAAAGGCAAAACAAAAAAAACAAAAAAAAAGGGCCAGCACATCGCCTTTACGTTCTGTGACTAACCAAACGCGCGCATCGCGCGCGATCTTCACCTATATCGTCAACTATAACACTACCGTAGTTTGCTAATTACGGTCACTTCTCCACACCTTGCGACTGAAGACGACCTTTCACAGAGCGCTCATACAACGGTTTTAAAATCCGTGAACCATATCTTACTTCCAAGATGTATTGCTAATCACAAACAATACATATATAAAATCGTGCATCCGACTGCTCCCACAGAATCTCAGGCACCGACCACAAGTTAGCCAAACAATTCTGCATACCCAAAACAAACAAAACCACCGTCAAATCGCATAAACAGATCGTACCTAACCATACGCGCGCATCGCGCGCATTTTTCAACTAGTATATACAAAAGAAACGAAAAAGAAGAAGGGAGAAAGAGATGTCGGGGTTTGAATTACACCCTCAACCTACATGCTTAATGGCCTCGGAAACGAACTCGTAGTAGCGGCGTGTGCGCGGGAGTGTCGAGATATGTAGGGTGAGTTAGGGTGTGTTTGGTTAGGGAGAGGATGCTCTCGGGTCTTTGACGAGTTTTGATCTCGGGGTTTTGAATATGTATGTATGTGTGTGTGTATCCGTTTTACGAGGGATGCTAACTCGATTTTTAACCTAAGGTTGCTTAGGGTTTGTAGTATTGAAGTGATGAAGATGGATTGGGGTAGAAATGTAGGTTGCCCAAAAGTTTGTCTGAGCTGTAAGAGTTGTAAGTGTTGTCTGAGTTGTGTCAATGCATGGGGTATTTATAGGGAGCCCCGACGTTGGGTCACTCGACCGAGTGGCGCGGGTGCACTCGGTCGAGTGCCCTCGTGAATGAACCTGGACTGGTTCAAAGAGGCTCCACTCGATCGAGTGGTCAATCCACTCGATCGAGTGGATCAATTAGGCCGGGTTATTTTGGGAATGATTAGCCTTGATTTGCTCTTTGATTGATTATGTTTGATTTGGCTGATTTTTGGATTGTGGCGCATGTTTCGAGACGTACTTGGCTGATTTCTGAGACGGTTTCATCTTTGACCGGGTTTTGACCCGGTCGCTAAAAGATGGGATTTATCTTTGGTGTCGGTTTTGGCCCAAGTTAGTCTCATTTGACTCGGAATGACCCACTGGGCCTGAATTTGAGGTCTGTTTTGAGAGATTTGCACTCCGCTAAATGCCCACGTCGGATACTATTGATTCCGAGTCCGTATTCGAGCGTATTAAGTCATGTTGACGTTCGATCATCATCGGGTGTTTTGTTGGAGACTGCTATAGACACTAGCAGGCAAAATGCGGGTGTCTACAGTTATTAAAATGAGACATACATATATTGTCTAACAAAAATCTAATTTCTATATATGCAACTACAAATATAATATCACATAATACCGAGTAACGTGTCAATGTTACCTTAATCGAGATCTGAATCAATTAAATAACCGTCTTCGTCGGATCTAGCACGATAGCCTACGAAATAAATAAACATATGGTATTAAAACAACATTATAAGTGAATAGAAAGGAGAAAATGAGATAAAGAACGAATAAGAGTAATTAAATTATCCTCGAGATCAGAAAGAATTAGAGACGAACTAGGATTAGATTGATGATGAACGAAAAGGGGAAAGTTTAACATGAAACTTAGAGGAGAAAAGGAGAATTGTGTTGTGAATAAAATAGATTAGAATGAAAGAGAATATAAAGGGAAATTAGGAAACTAAAAGATAGGAATAATCGAGTCACAAGGACTCTTAACTCGGCTAGGAGACGAGATGATTGAGATGGAAAGAACAAGCAACACATCGATGTGATAAGTTTCTGATTAAAATAAATACGAGGATAAGATTTAAAATAGATAGGATAAAAATATTATGTAGTATTGATTTATGTGTGTCCGAAAATATTTCTCAAGTCGATAAAAGAAGGTTCGTAAAATAATATAAGCGTTTATCAAGAAATCAGATTAAAAACGCATTAGAAAATAATTATTTATGAAATCGTGTAGTAAAATAATTAAACGGCCATTTTTCAAAAATAAACTATTTTTGAGCTAGAAATTAATTACAAATGTAATCGAGCATTTTTAGAAAAATAAATAGTTCAAACTCGATTTTAAAACTATTGTTCATAGAAAATATGATTTCTCAAAAGTAATTAAACAAACTTGCGATGAAAAGAATTGAATGAGTTTTCGAATAAAAATAGAATAATTAAAATCCTTTTTACGAAAATAAATAATTTTAGGCTCGATAATGAAAGAGACCTCAAAATGTGAAAAATATAATTGACAAAATATTACAGAGTTACGATATAAACGTAATGAAACAGATAACAAAGTTAGGAAAATTGCGGGTTTTACATTTATGTTTTAGTTGAAAGTTATGTTTATGTTTGGGGCTAAAACTAAATATGTTTATGTTTTAGTTTAAGTATTTCTTTATGTTCATGTTTATGGTTAATGTTTACTAGTACAAAACCCGTGCCTACGCACGGTTTTTCATTAATTTTTGTTTATACAAATATTACAAAATTATTTCATTCGTCTAAGTCTATAATTGACATTTCTCTTTTGAAAATGTCAATTTGGAAATATACCTGTCACATTTCGACTTTACTCGTAAAATCAACCTATTTTTTTTGGTTCAAGACCATAAAGTTTGACCTACATACGACCCGTTTGACTCGAACCTGTAACGATCCGTTACTTTAGGATCAAATCATGACCCGAAGGGGTCAACCCGTTAGATTGATGAATGTCATTTTAGTTATTATATACGATATTAGTAAGTACGGAGTATATACTATGTGAGTATATCATATTTTAAATAATAATTAGAATTGTATTAACTTTAATATTGTAAACAAAAAAATAATAAAAATAATAATATTATATAATTTTTATTGCATTTGATAAAAAAAAATTTAAAAATAATATATCTTTTTACAATTTTTAAAATCTAAATATGGTAATTACTGAATTTAATAGTGTCAGTGATATAAAATATTAAATATGATTAATGTTTTTAAAAACTTAATTTTTAATTGATAAGTGTATGGTGTCGGAAATTATATATGTCGAGTATTATGATCCTAACCCGACCCATGACATGTATTTGATCTGATCCATATTTTGTTCAACCCGTATTTGACATGATCCGTATTTTGTCCAACACATAAACAATTTTTTTCTTAAATGTTTGTTATAGCTATCTCTAAATGGTTCGTAAATATTTGTTATACATGTAAACAAATCAACAAAAGATTTTACTTTCCTAAATTTTTGTTATAGCAATCACACATTCACACATATAGCAATCTCTAATTCTCTATATCTCTTCAATCACCTATTCTATCTTAATTTATCCTAATTTTTAGTATAATTTATTAATTGGACTAAATGATATGGAAAGATTTTAATTAGTCCATTATCAAATGTTTGGGTCGTGTAGGTGGATTCATTTTATAAAAGTCCACTTTGTTAAATTAGGCAGGAAAGATGAAAAGACGAATCTGCTCTTTGGTTTTGTTTTAGTGAATAGGGGATGTTTAGTCTTGGTAACTGTATTTTGTGTGCTAGTGTATTTTGTACTCATATTGTGTGCAAGTAACTTTGATAAAGCTGATATGTATAATATAACATTTCTTTTTCAAAAGTGAGCTACTTTTACTGCATGATATGACTTCACTTCCAAAGTAAATGCAATTTATGTGGTATAGGTTGTTGTGCAAGTTGTGTGGTAAAGCTAGCTGTTGAAATTGTGTGGTATAGGTTGTTGTGCAAGTTGTGTGGTACATCTAGCGGTCCAACTTGTGTGGCATACAATGTTTTGCAAGTTGTGTGGTACAACTTTTTATGCATTGTCTATTTATTGTGGGTATTGGATTTGTACTAGGGAAGTAATGAGTCATGTCTATTTATTGAGCAATGTTAAATATTTCAACAACAAATATCACAACTTAAAAATAAAATAATGGATGCTCTTTATGATTTTTCATCATCTTCATCTTCTAGTGAGGATGATACGGAGTGTGAGACGATAGAGCGGGGCATTGATGCATGTATTGGTCGTATCTCACAAATGGTTGCGCAACAAAGTCGTAGGCGAAGAGGTATGAGAAGGTACATTGAGAGGAACCGTGAAGTTGGTCATCAAAATCTATACAATACTACTTTGCTCCAAATCCCACTTATCCACCAAATCTGTTTCGTCGTCGTTTTCGAATGAACCGACACGTTTTCCTAAGATTAGTGGAGGTTTACAAATCATATGATTCATTTTTCAACCCTGGTCCGGATGGGACCGGCGGAGGTGGTCTGTCGTCTTTACAGAAGTGCACTGCAGCCTTACGTATGCTAGCTTATGGGGAAGCCGCAGATAGGAAGGATGAATACATTCGGCTCGGAGGGTCTACCGCAACAGTTGCGCTAGAGTGCTTCACTGATGCAATTGTAGATTGACTGGGTCCAGAGTATTTAAGAGCCATTACTGCTAATGATCTACAAAGACTACTCTACATCGGTAATAGGCGTGGTTTTTCTAGAATGTTGGGGAGCATTGACTGCATGCATTGGAAATGGAAGAACTACCCAGTTGGTTGGAGAGGAATGTACCAAGGATGCAGTGGTAGAGCTACAGTTATTTTGGAAGCTGTAGCCTCTCAAGATCTTTGGATATGGCATTCGTTCTTTAGAATTTCGGGGTCTTGTAATAACTTAATTGTGCTTCATCGTTCTCCTATTTTTGATAATATGACGAATGGAAGAGCTCTGCGAGTTAACTATACGATTAATGGTCACGAGTACAACACCGGGTATTACTTGACCTATGGTATCTACCCACAATGGTCAATGTTTATACAATGAATTCCACTACCACAAACACCGAAGGACAAACTATTCGCTGAACGTCAGGAAGCGGCTAAAAAGGACGTAGAGAAGGCATTTGGGGTCCTACAGGCGAGGTTTGCCATAGTACGTAAAGAGGCAATAACATGGAGCGTTGAACGAATGGGAAAAATCAAAATCACTTGTATAATACTCCATAACATGATAGTTGAGAACGAAAGAGAGAACTATGCCAACTACGATCCAAATGAGTTTACAATAATGGAAATGAGGTAGGTGATGCAACCGTTGAAGAACCATAATATGAAGTTGGATACACTGCTTCTATAAGTACGTACATTCAGAAGAGAACTCGTATAAGAAATGCAAGGGGCCTTCAAGAACTACGGGCGGACTTAATTGAAAATATTTGGCAGAAATTTGGAGAATCTTAGGGTTGTGACTTGTGAGTCTTGAACTTTATGTTGTTTTCTTTTTAATCATGTACTTTTAACTTTAAATGAATGGTAATATTGTGCTCCGTACTTTTATTTTTAAATGAATGGTAATATGACTACACACTACTCCACTCCGACATAAAGTTTGATAACAAGACAATACATATTCAAAAATAAGATATGACAACTCAACTTTTCTGACAATTAATTTATTAGATAAGATATCAGAGTTGATATGACTACAAAGTACTCAGACAATTGGATGGATAATTCAGATTACGATTACGATGGGGATCATGAGCCTGTTAGAAAGTGATGGATTTTGTCTTTCGGTTTGTAAGAGTCTTTAGGTACTGTCATTGACGTTCTAATCTATTTTATTTCTATTATGCTCATTTAAGTTTATTATGTCTTAATTTTTAAATGAATGGTATGTGTGCTTCGTATTTTTATTTTTAAAGTTATTGTAATATTGTGTTTCATACTTCTATTTTTAAATAAATTGTTGTGTTTTGTTAAAAAGTCCGAAACAACAGTCGAGCATGAAATTTGAAAATCGAGTCAAATTATCAAATTAAATTACACGTACTCGATTTTGTTAATTAAATTAGTTAACAAATTATTTTCATAATTAATACTCCCTCCCCTTCTAAATGATGTTCCACATTTGATTGTGCGAAGAAATTAAGAAAAATGATATATGTGGAGGAAAATGAAGATATAGAAAAGGAAGTGGGGTCACAAGTAATAAGAGTCACAAAACATTTACTAAAAAGGAAAGTAGAACATCTTAGTGAAGTTTCCTAAAAAGAAAGTGTGGAAGATCATAGTGAAGGGGGGGAGTAAAAAAGAGTGAAATGGTGGAGTATTAAAAAGTAAGAGAGATAAATGATGAAAAAGAGTAAGATGAAGAAGAAGAGATGAGTATGGATGGAGGAGTGTTTTTTTTTATTTGGTTGTGAGGTGGATGAGTGAGAAAGAAGTGAGATGAAAGGATGATGAATGGTTGATGATCATGGTTGGACATGGTCTTAGAAGCATCAATCATTGACCAAAAAGTAATGGACATCTTAGTGAATGTTTCAAAATAGAAATGGGAAACATCTTAAAGTAGGGGAAAGACCGAAGGAGTACTCATTTTGTTTTTTTATAATAGTGATCTCGTTCACTTTTTATGGTCAAATTATTTTTAATCTTGACTGTTGTAATATTAAAAAATATGAAAATTATAATTTAATATCATGATGTGGGCCGTCGCGAACCCACTTGCAAACAATATTTATAACATTGACTAATCACAAAACAAATTAATATAGAAGTGGTAAGTTGGGATCGATCCAAGGGACGAAAGTTAAGCTAATGAATCAAGTCTACTAGTGATTAGGGTCTTTTAGGGAGATTTTTAGGTTCAAGTCTAAACTAGAGGAAATAGTTATGATGATTAAAAGATAATCTATGAGAAAAAGCGTTAGGGGGAGTCGGGGAATCAGAACTAGGCACACAATTAAGAGATCATGGAAATTTGTCAGAAGGCCGATAAAAAAGCAACAATTTCCACAAATCCTCAATCCATGAAACCCAAGTTCATCCTCCCCTAACCCCCTATCTAAAATCTACTCACTAATTGTGGTGATTTTAGCAAAAACATGGAAGATGAGAATTTTTACCAGAACAATCCATACTATCAAAGATTGAAAAATTAAGTCTAACACAATATGGAAAAAAATACTACCAAGAAAAGATTCTACTAAGCAAGACAAAAACAAGGCAAGAAAAATCGAAGAAATTGATAAACTAGGGAGATAACAAGAAGGAAAACTAATAAGAGAGGAGGGAGAAGAAGAGATAAGTACCAACAATAGAGAAATTCAACATGAAAAAGATGAAGATTGCATAAAACAAATAAGCTTTGAAGAAGAAACCCAAGGATTTTGTCACTAAACCCTTGAAAAACCCTCCAAATCACTAATTAGATATAGAATTCTTTTGTTCTTGATTAGTTTTTAAGAGAGTAGGATAAAATAAGCTTACAAGATGAGATCTACAATAATGAGGCATCTTAGTGGCAAATTAGGTTAAAGCTATATATACTAAGTTACTTAATGGGTCACTAAAACAAAGTCCAATTCTAATCTTTGCACTTGAGTTAGAACTTTGCTCTATGGATCTTCAAAGGGTGAAACTTTGCCCCGCGGATTTCTGCAATTCCGGTCACTCTACCGTCGGGCGAAACTTCGTCCGATGGTTTCGCACGGTGAACTTTTCTTCTAGATTTCAAAATCTGCAAAAATCTGGCACAGCAATATCGTCGGGCGAAACTTTGCTCGGTGGGGGAAAGTTTCGCCCTGGTCAATTCGCCCGGTGGTGTCACTTGATAAAGATCTTCTGAGTGGCAGATATGTCGTCGTGCGAAGTTTCGCCCGACGAGATCTCATCTGATGAAACTTCGCACGATGGATTCTTTGTCCTTTTCTCTTAGTTCCATTCTTTGTTTTTTGGACTTTAGCTTCGTGACATGCCTTGGACGATATTCCACTCTCTCGTACTCATGTAAGATTGAACATGTTCTCGGAAATGGATTGCTATCAAAACAATAGGAAAACTACCAAAAAATACGTAAAATGCACAAGAGAGAGCACTAATGTGAGAAAGACTCCAATGAAGCAATGATCGCACGCAATTCCTACAAAAGTGATAGTAAAACGAATCTAAATTGGTGGAAAAGTGGCCTAAATTTTGCACACAACATATCACCGTAAAAATGTTACAAAGCGGTCTTGTATAAAAAAAATTCAATTATATTTTCCCAATAAAAGTATATATTGATAGTGATACGTTATCGCAAATGTCTTGTCTTTAATATTTGATATGTGTAGGCACTAAAAAATTATTAAAGTGTCGAATAAATAAAATTAATTAATTATTTTGAGTTAATACGGAATTTTAACTCAATTTAATTATTTTGCCCCGAGTAAAAGAAATATGGGTCGATCCGAATTACAAAATGAACTATTCGGATCATTAAACCCGAAAAGAAGATAAATTGGACCAATGTCACTAATAAACCCATAAATGGGCCTGTGACTACAAAAGTCCATCAAGGAGAATTAAAACTCTATAAATGGAGTCCTTCCCATTCATTTGAAGAAAATTGCAGAATTCTGAAGCAAAAGATCCAGAGAGAAAAAGACACAAGTCGCTACAAGCCTCTTCAACAAATCCGTCGCAAGCAGTCAACAAGCACAACAAATCGTGCCGCCTGCTCAAAAGATCCAAGACAAATTCAAACATTCAAGAGAGATTCAAGTCTAGGCGACCCTCTCAAGAATATCAAGCTGCACCGCGCACGGAGCAGTACAAGTCAGCTACGCACGCGTCCCTCACGTGTACCGCGTACACGTGTTCCCTAAACGACGTTAGAATCAGAGGATACATTAGAGATTGCACACGAACTTTTGATAAATAATTAATAAAATTTATTTGTTTCCTTGTTTTGTATTTCAGTTTTCTGCGATACAAAATTTATCGTTACAAATTTTGGTGAACCCGACGTGAAAATCTCTACCTCTCATTTCTACCGCCGAACCAACTAAGACTACTTCTCAAGAAGATGTCTACCAAACAAAGCAACACCTTCAACACCCCCAGGAAGGCCTACGTTAACGTTCTCCAACAGTCTCCTGGCGTTGTCACGCAATCCACTGGCATGGTCACCAGGGCGAAGGCGAAGAAGGCTACACTCGACGCCGCTGCTGCCAGCCTACGCAATGCCCACGTCCCTACTAGGCCGCGTAAGATATTTGCTGCCTCCATAACTGTTGTCGCTAAAGCTATGATCGCGACGTCTTCTATTTCATGCCAGGATGAAATCTCCAAAAGTAATACATCCTCCCCTCGCAAGCCCAAGGTGTCTCCAAAGAAGAAGGAAGCCGCCACTCCTATCAGCGCTTCGGTGATGATGGCTAGTGGTTCCAGCATTGAAGGTCAAGTCTTGAATCTGACCAAGCTTGTTGAAAAAATGCAAGAGGAGAATGAAGAGAAGAACAAGAAGATCGAGGATCTTCAAAAAGAGGTGATCGAGCTCCGAGAGAAGAAAAACTCCAGTGAGCACAGTGACACCGACAAGGACAACGTTCACCAAAGCGACACCGAAAAGGATGAAGATGACGAGAAAAAGGATGGTAAGAAGCCTCCAAAGAACAAGATCGCTACTTACTCCTCCGAGCAGTTGCAGAGTCTGATAGCCGACGCGATCAAGACCCAGCTCGATGAAAATACTTCCACTGGACGGTATGTCAAGCCTTACACCAAAAGGATTGATGACCTGCGCATGCCTGCTGGATATCAACCCCCCAAGTTGCAACAGTTCGATGGAAAGGGGAACCCGAAGCAGCACATCGCGCACTTTGTGGAGACATGCAACAACGCTGGAACCGATGGTGATCGCCTAGTCAAACAGTTTGTGCGCTCTCTCAAGGGAAACGCTTTTGACTGGTACACGGATTTGGAAGCTGAATCAATCGATAGTTGAAGTCATATGGAAGATGAATTCCTCAATAGGTTCTACAGCACCAGGCGCATTGTAAGCATGAGCGAGCTGACAAACACTTCCCAGTGGGACGATGAACCTGTCATTGACTACATCAACCGTTGGCGTGCCCTCAGTCTTGAATGCAAGGAGCGTTTGAATGAAACTTCAGCGGTCGAAATGTGCATCAACGGGATGAGTTGGATCTCCTCTACATCTTGAATGGGACCAAACCAAAAAGCTTCCAGGAGTTAGCAACGCGAGCTCATAACATGGAAATCACAATCAACAGCCACAAGCAAAATAAGGCAACACGTCCCCAGAGACAAGAACGTAAGGAGATTATTGAAGGCATCAACACGACATCTAAGGAGTCCATGGTCGTCAACGTCAGCAATATACCTGCGAAGACATCAAGAAATCCAAGATCAAACAACAATAAGAATGAATCTACTTTAAAAGAGATGCTAGGCAAAAGGTATCCGTTCGATGACTCTGACCTGTCAAATTTGTTGGATGATCTACTAAAAAAGAACGTGATACAGCTACCAGATTCAAAACTACCTGAAGAGGCTAACATGACGAACCATCATAATTATTGTCGCTATCACAGGTTGATTAGTCATCCCCTTGAGAAATGCATAACTCTTTAAGAAAAGATCATGCAGCTTATTAAAGGAGGAAGAATTGTCTTGGATCTTGAAGAAACAGTAGCAACCAATCAAACTACTGCGACCTGGGAGACATCGATGCACAAGAAATCAAGGGGGCAAAAGAAGCTCAAATCACAGCATCTCCATCATCAAAGAAAACAAGGAAGGAGAAACAGAACGTATCCTCCAAAAGAAAGAAATATCTTCCCTATAAAGACTGTCAACCACGTCAGTGTCAACGCGATCTCCGTCCGGGGAAGCAAAGACAATGGAAATGAAAGTAATGCACGTCCATCGAAACTCTCAGTCTTTGATAGGATACGCCCACCCACGAAGAGATCACGATCTTCTGTGTTCCGTCGGTTGGGAAGAATTGCAACTAAGGAAAGACATCAACTTTCTCTGAATAATTGCTTGTCCATCTTCGATAGGCTAGGCACATGTGAAGGGGGCAATAAGTTCGTCGTCAATCCATCAACTTCAAGTGGAGAAACATCAATGCTCAAGCGCTTAGCTCTGCCTAAAAGGCTAAAAGTGGAGTATTTAGTCGCCTAGGGGTATCCACAAGGACAAGTAATGTGCCTCCCTCATATGAAGATGTCAAACAAGTGAAAGGTAGAAATAATATACAAAGTCTCGTCCCTTCTAACATGAAGCGTGGGGAGATAGTAGACATCATTCAAGAGCAACCCTTGAAAGCAAAAAGACGGGTTATAGTTCTCACAAATCAACAAAAGCCTTCAAATTCTAATGAAAATGAAATAGTTAAAAACATCTCGTCTCCATCAAGCGCCAATGCAAGGGTGGATGAGGGCAAAACATCTTCTACCTTTTGAAAAGCAAGCACGCTCCTAAGCAAGAGGATAAACTGCAAACCCTCCTAAGCAAGAGGCTAAACTGCAAAGCCTCCTAAGCGAGAGGCTAAACTGCAAACTCTCCTAAGCAAGAGGATAAACTGCAAGTGAGGCTCCTAAGCAAGATGATAAACGGCAAGGAAAGCTCCTAAGCAAGAGGATAAAATGCACACAAACAAAACAAACACAAAACAAACAAAAAAACACAAAAACAAAACCCACAAAAATTTATTCCATGAACTACGTTGGCTTGATCTTGTAAAACATCCATGTTTTGCAAGTACGTAGGCAGCTCGAGTGAACACGTAGCTTGAGTGCAGCCGCCCCCTCCAAAATAACAAATAATTGCTTCTAGCCCGCAAGAGCGTAAACTGTGAACGGCTAAAGAAAAAAAATCATCATCAAACGAAGCTTCACTGAACGACGCTTCATAAAATTCTTCATCAAGCGGAGCTTCTCTACTAGAAAGTCATGATAGCCCAAACGGGTCCCCTCATGACAACTCAAGTAGGACGAAGTGATGCAACTTGGAGTATCTTCAAAGCAGTCCACACCAGTCATCGAGAAAGGCTTCCTTTGTAGGAGCGTCGTGATGACCCGAACGGTTTCACCTCAGCTCCGAGTGATCCCTCTATGGTTCCTCAGCTTCGAGTGATCCCTCCGTGGCTCTTCAGCTCCAAGTGATCCCTCAGTGGCTCCTCATCTCCGCGTGCTCCCTCTTTGGCTTCCTCCATGCGAGCATCGTGATGACCCGAATGGGTTCACCTCGTAACAACTCGGGTGCCTCCTCCATGTGAGCATCGTGATGACCCGAACGGGTTCACCTCGTAACAACTCGGGTGCCTCCCCTCCATGCGAGCGTCGTGATGACCCGAACGGGTTCACCTGGTAACAACTTGTAGACACCCACATTTTGACTGCCAGGTGTCTATGGCAGTTCCCAAAAATCACCCGCTGATGATCGGACGCTGACATGTTTCTACGCGCTCGGATACGGGCTCAAATCCATTAATCGCTGGCTGACACACTTACAGAGTGCAAATATCACAAAATCAACCTCGAATCCAGGCCCAGTGGATCATTCCGAGTCAAACAATACTAATTTGGGCCAAAACCGACACCGGAAATAAAACCGACTTTTCACAATTGGGTCAACCCCGGTCAAAGTCATTTCCGAGACCCACAAAACAACCATACAACCATCAAAAGTCCAAGTCAAACACAAAACCCATCGAGCAATCGAGGTCAAGGTCCAAAACAAGACCCGTGCGACCCATCTAGGCCACTCGATCGAGTGACCTATCCACTCGATCGAGTGGGCCGACTTTGAGCCCGGCGGCTGGCATAACGGGCCACTCGACCGAGTTGGCCTCCTACTCGGTCGAGTAGCCCTAAATCGATGCCCTAGCCTAGCCTATATATACACCCCATGCAACACCCTACAACACATCTTACACATCTACAAAAATCCCTAGAGCAACCCTACACTACGTCTTCTACAAACCCTAGACGAACCCTAAGCAAAACCCTAGCAAATCAACATTAAGCAAACCCTAAACCTAGTTTTAGGAATCCAACCCGAGCCACCACAACTTAGCCTCCATACACCTCGAAGACTCTCGTGTCATAGCCGCGTTTACGAGCCTTAGTCCGAGACAAAAACATGTAGGTTGAGGGTGACAAACCTCTTTCTTTTCCTCCTTTTTCTTTACGTTGTCATCTTCCTCTCTTTTCCGTTTTTTTCGTTTATTATTATTATTATTATTATTATTATTATTATTATTACTATTATTACTATTATTATTATTATTATTATTATTATTATTACGCTTATTATTATTATTATTACGCTTATTATTATTATTACGTTTATTATTATTATTATTACGCTTATTATTATTATTATTATTATTACTACGCTTATTATTATTATTATTACGTTTATTATTATTATTATTATTATTGTTATTATTATTATTATTATTATTATTACGCTTATTATTATTATTATTATTACGTTTATTATTATTATTATTATTATTATTATTATTATTATTATTATTATTATTATTATTATTATTATTATTATTATTATTATTATTACGATTATTATTATTATTATTTACCTCGTTATCATTATTGCATCTTAGTATCGCGCATTCATCTTTTTTTCAAGCAATTATTCTTAAGGGTCGAAACCCGTTGACACGGATCCGGCATCACAATCTCTAGGGATTTATCGATGTCGGAGAAGTCGAGGGAATCAAGTTCTTTTATTATTTAATCAAAGAGTCAATCTTTCTAAATCGCATTAAATCAATTTAGGGCAATTTTCGTTGATGCTAAATAATTGTCAAAACAATTCTTTAGAATTATGACATTATTAACGCGGAGAAAATTTAATCACATCTCAATAATCAATTTAAAACGATTTTCGACATAAAACACGATTTTACAAACGAATCTTAATTCGTACAGAGGGCACTCGACCGAGTGCCTAGCCCACTCGGTCGAGTGGCACCTCAAAATCAAGTCAGAATGCTAATCACGATCACCACTCGATCGAGTCTCACAGTGACTCGGTCGAGTGGCCATGTACTCGACCGAGTTGGTCAATAACTCGGCCGAGTACGGTCCATAATGCAAAACAGAATCGCTTTTTACAGGCCTACTCGATCGAGTCCATCGACCACTCGATCGAGTAGCCTCATAACGACTAAAACGCAAGTCGTACATTATTCTATTTTTCAAACTCGATAGTATTTTACGATTTAGGTCAACATGCGTATAATTAATCACATGTATACTATCTTTTCAAATCGTGCATTCTCATATTTGCATCTTTTCGATTCAATTCAATATTTGCAAACCGTTATTACTCGTTATATCGTTACTAACGCGTTTTTTGTTTCTTTTGTCAATTTAATCATTATTCGTTTATTATACTAAATGAACCCGCAGGCTAAAATACAACTTTGACGTTAATTTTAGTTGCATTAAATTGACTTAGAAACCCTTTCAATTCCATTCGCATGTTTAGGGAAAATAAATCTTTGCATATCATTTTCCCGTTTTACTAGCACGCGTATTAGAAAGTCATTCGAGTTCTTAGTAGAGGCCGCTAAAGTGCGGGTGGGGTTGGGTGTCCTTTATGGGCTTCCCAACACGTACCCTCACCCCTTACTCAGAACCTCGGTTTCCGGATGCCCGAAACCGTTGGCGCACGAGAGTCATTCAATATACGATTAACCGCTCAAGTCGGCATCTATATCGATATGCAAAGGGACGAGCCCGATAAACTCTGACATCGGAAATGGGCCATATTTTGTATACGGCCCACTACGACATAGAGTGGGCTCGAACGGTTCCGAATAACCATAAAATTCGGTGGCGACTCCACATAGACCTAAATTTCAATTCGATCTTTCTCATATGGAGATTCATTCGCCTACCCAAACCCGCGCGTGGCCGCGTCGGGGTGGACCTACGTCATGTCCACAATTTGGCGACTCCGCTGGGGATTAACTGATGCGTGACTTACCATCGGCATCCTCAGGGTGAGACTCGAATAGAAATTGTTCGACAAATACAATACGCGTGTTAGTTCTACGGTTCATGCATAACCCATATATTCCCGGGCTGGTACTCGCGACCGACGTCCCACTATACCGTCGATGTACTCCAATATGGATATGTTGAAAGGTGTCCATAGTCGATTCGAGTGGGTTTCGTGGCATGTTCTAAGATCAACTCGACTTAGGAAGTCTGTCCCGATCAACGTCTAGACTATGTACACTGGTATAGACCCCCTATAGACCGACCGAGACTTAGTATAGAGCATACATGGCGTCGTTATAATGCTTGTGTGACTACGTGCTACCTGGTTTCCGAGTCGTTTTCAAAAAACCGTCAGCTTTTCAAAATTGCATCTTTTTCAAACTATTCAATTTCAAAACCCGGGACACATACCGAATTTAGGACTTATGATTTTACTCAAAATAGCCTATTTTCTAGACGGTATGCTGCCCAATTCAAAACTCGAAAATACTTTCGAACTTTCAAAACTAGTGGCCTAATAACTTTTCGTTCTTTTTCGGAAATTGGGTCCTCAAACCGAGTTTACTCGGTCCTTTTTTCAAAAACAAAACATCAATTTTCAAAACCTTCCTCTTCTAGGACTTCCCGTATTTAGCAGTGTCGGGTCGTGTTTTAAGTTGTCAAGGTCCGTAGCGTCGAAACTCTGTCGATCTTACATCACGAGTTTCTTCCCCTTCCTAGTCCGCCTTATTAGACTAAGGCAAGGCCCACCTACGTAGGACAAACCCCTACAAAGGAGGGCCCGTCAACACGATCGAGTCTAAAGTCTGGGGATGTCTCACGTGAACCTTCCTTCGAACAGGACTAGGCCCACTCGCCAAATCCTAAGGAAGGCCCACCTTTCGCAAGTCACCCGTCTAGGTGTCTTTTCCGAGTCATTTCCCTTTTTAGTCTTGTTCGGGATGTACTTTCTATTTCGAGATTTTGGGCTAGTTTCTGATTACGTGGTGTTCTTACAGACAGGCCACCCGTGACTAGACATCAACGTAAGATGGACGAATTGAAAGATGCTCTCGCCAAGCTCGAGACTCAACTAACTTCCATCCAGGCTAACCAAACAACGTTAGCCACCCGACTGAGCGCCGTAGAGATGACGGCCCCTTTTGAAGGATCCGAGCCCAATGGGCCTATGGCCGAGCTGGTCAGTATTGTTCGTAGGCTCGAGGAACAAGTCTCCTTATCGATGAACAACTCGATCCACACCGAGAATGCTCGTATTTATTCACCTTTAGACAACGAGCTTCCCGCTAACCTCAACTTAACGGGACTTCCTATGTTTGAGGGTACCGAAGACCCGGTCCACCACATCCGGGCTTTCAAAGACTTCATGGCGGTAAAGGGGGTGAAGTCAACTATGTTCAAGCACTTGTTCCCTTCTTTCCTGGAGAAACACCCTAAGGCCTGGTTCTACAGGCTCGACCCCAAGAAATACAAGACTTGGGATGATGTGGCGACCGAGTTTGCTCGGAACTACGCCGACAACACCGAAATCCAGACTACAATGCGTACTCTGGAGGTAATGGCCCAAGAGCCCAAAGAAGGGTTCACAAAATATCTGCAAAGGTGGAGGGCCGAGAGTGTGAAGCTGGTCGACAAGCCCGGCGAGAAGGCTGTAGTGGAAGCCTTCGTCAAAAATCTACTCCCATCCTACCGGGTCCATCTCCGGTACGCTATCATCCCAAACTTTGCTGTCCTTACTGAAATGGGCACAAGGATCGAAGATGATCTAAGGTTAGAGAGCTTGATTAAGGCCTCTACCAAAGGCTATCAAGGGGCTAGTTCGTCCACAAACAAGCCCACACCTGCAGCTGCAACCCGCAGCATCTTTGATGAGGTAAATCTGCTCGACGCCTCATCCAAAAAGAATACACCAAATCGGGTATTCACGGATATAGGGACTACCTATACTTATGGATTACAAAGGCTATCTTCAAAGGGTCTGATTCAACGAATAGGCCCAACTCCAGAGCCTCCAGTAGAGAGGAGGCTCAAATACTACAATGCTCAAGCCTACTGTCAGTATCACCGGGGCAACGGACATGATACTGAAAAATGTTGGAAGTTAAAGCATTTAATCCAAGATCTTATCGAGAGCGGGAAAGTCCCGTTGCCCGGAGACAAGCCGAGCAATAAAGAAAACCCGTTCAGCGCCCATGCCATATTCACAGGGGAGGTAATTGATTGTTCTCACCTCATTTCTCCTTTTATCCCACAAATCAATGGGATATGGTTCGATGACGAGGACGATGTATACTTAGCCAAGGGGGAAGCTGTCCCCATCACCCTTGAAGAGGTCCGAAAAGCCAAATCCAAGGCTTTAGCCACCAACCACCTCGCCACTGCTGGACGCGCCACTCCTACACCCGTCACTGAACCTGCCAGGACGGAATCCACCCTCGAAGAACCAAGCAATGACGCGGCCTTGGTCCAACAAATGAAGAGGGTTCGAGCTGACTTAACCATATGGCAACTACTAGTTAGCTCACAAGCTCATCGGGAAGCACTGACTAAGGCTCTCGATGAAATCAAGGTCGACTCAGAAGCTACCCCCGCTGAAATGGTAGCTACTATCATGCCTTACCTCAAGGGCGAATCCAAGAATGAAGGCCCACTCATAACCTTCTCCGAAGCTGATCTACCTCCATTTGGGCCCAATCACAATCTGGCCATATATATCACGGTCATCTGCAAGGGTAAATATCTCCCGATGACCCTTATTGACGACGGATCAGCCGTGAACGTCCTACCCCTAAGGACCGCCAGGGCCCTCGGCATCACTGATGCCGACTATCTCCCGACAGCGCAAACTATTCAGGCTTTCGATGGAAGCCCAAAACCAGTAGCTGGGGCCGTTAAACTGAAGATCATAACAGGCCCAATCGAAAAGGAGTTGGAGTTTCAGGTGATAGACGTCACCTCATCATTCAATCTCTTACTGGGAAGGCCTTGGATCCACGCAGTCAAGGCCGTGACATCTACCCTCCACCGAAAAGTCAAGATGCCACTTAAAGACGGTATCATAACACTGGAGGCAACACCGATGACCGTGGCAAGCTGCAACGCCACAAACCGGGCCAAACAACGAGGTTTCAATTTCGTGGGTATGATTGAAGAAGAATACCTTTTCAAGCCCTACTTCGCCCCTAGCATCGACACGATGCTACAAAATCTGGGTTACCTACCCAAGCTACCTCAAGACCATATCTTCCGGCGGGGAGGATCATTGAGGTCCTAGACAATGCAGAATCCCGACTCGGATTGGGGTATACTATAAGCTCGGAGAATGTGGGCCGGGCCTCTGCAATCAAATTTGTCACTCCAGTCTTCGGAGCCATCCAAGTGGGCCTCTACCGACCCACCATCACATATCCCGAGACCAAAACGGCTCGGGAATGCAACTACATCCCCGATGACATATTCACCGTTATCCAGGATGAGTCCGAGAAAAGGGAAAGCAACTCCGAGCCCGTGCTGGGGCTCTTATTTGGAGAAGACAAGACCGTCACTGCTCCAAAAGATGACTTGGTCAACTTGATCCTCCGCAGCGATCGGTTCGACCCAACCAAGCTCATTACCGAGGTCGGCGCCAACACCGAGACGAGGGCTTGGAGGAAGACTATAAAGTGGACCGACAGTCAAGGACGGGTCTAAAAACTAACCGCCGGCGAAGGAGACATGCCAGATACCGAGTCTGAGTCCGAGTCTGAGTCTGAGTCTGAGTCGGAGTCTGGGTCCAGGTTTAGAGGGTATGGTGCTGAAGTCGAGTCTGTAATCCCTCTTCCCTTAGCCACCGAGGTCTCGGGGTCTGTCCCAAGACCTCTCCCTATCCCGCCACTGACCAACGATCAGATGGCAGCTCTATTCGAGCTATTTTCAAAATTTACCATTAATAATAATAACGAACACCGTTCTGCTTACGACTTGTCTTATTTCCAAAATTTTCTCAATTTCAAAAATTTTATATGCAATGACATTGAGAAGCTCGACGAACAGGTACCTCTACCACAACATCTGGTCGAGCAGCTCGAGCAAAGGGAATCCCGAGATCCGGTAATCGAAGAAACCGAGTCCATCAACGTGGGAACCACTTTAGAGCCCCAGATGCTTAAGTTGGGCCAATCTTTAGATCCAGAGGAGAGACAACAGTTCACGGACCTCCTCCTAGAATTTAAAGACGTCTTTGCATGGTCCTACAAGGACATGCCGGGAATAGACCGAGGAATAGCTGAACACCGAATACCCATCAAAGATGGGTGCAGACCGGTAAAGCAAAAGCTCAGAAGAATGAAGCCCGAATGGTCTCTTAAAGTCAAAGAAGAGGTCGATAAACAATTCAAAGCAGGCTTTATACAAGTGTCTGAATATCCAGACTGGGTTGCAAACATCGTGCCGGTACCCAAGAAGGACGGCAAGGTGCGGGTATGCGTAGACTTCCGGGACCTAAACAAGGCCAGCCCAAAAGACGATTTTCCGTTACCACTCATCGACATTTTGGTGGATAATACGGCCGACCATGCCCTTCTATCATTCATGGACGGGTATGCCGGATACAATCAAATTAAAATGGCAGAAGAGGATATGAGTAAGACTACCTTCATCACACCTTGGGGTACTTACTGTTACACTGTCATGTCATTTGGGCTTATTAATGCAGGAGCCACTTATCAACGGACCGCCACAACCTTATTACACGACATGATGCATAAGGAAGTGGAGGTCTATGTGGACGATATGATCGTTAAGTCTAAAGACCGAAGCGGGCACATCACGACCCTAAGAAAGTTCTTTACCAAACTGCGGAAATACAACATGAGACTAAACCCACAAAAGTGCAGTTTTGGGGTAACGTCAGGCAAATTACTGGGCCATATCGTCAGCCAACGCGGCATCGAGGTCGACCCAGCTAAAATCAAAGCCATTACCGAGATGCAGCCACCCAAGACCGAAAAGGAAATAAGGGGGTTTCTCGGGAAAGTCCAATACATCAGCCGTTTCATTTCGAAGTTAACCATGGTATGTGAGCCCATCTTCAAAAAGCTAAAAATCGGAGAACGGGTACTATGGGACGACAAATGTCAAATGGCTTTTGACAAAGTCAAGGAGATCCTGTCTGCCCCGCCGGTACTAATGCCACCTCAACACGGTTTGCCTTTGTCGTTATATCTAACAACAACTGAGACAGCCATGGGGGCTATGCTGGCCCAGACGGTCGAATCAGAAGAATGGGCTATTTACTACATCAGTAAAAAGTTCCTCGAATATGAATGCAAGTACACCATGCTCGAGAAAACGTGCCTAGCATTAGTTTGGGCCACTAAAAAGCTCTGACATTACATGCTTAGCCACGAAGTACATGTTTTATCCAAAATGGATCCAATCAAGTACTTATTTGAGAAGCCCATCCTCAACGGCAGGATGTCAAGATGGACTTTAATGTTATCCGAGTTCGACCTCAAATTCGTACCATTAAAAGCCATCAAAGGCCGGGTAGTCGCCGAATTTCTCGCTGACAGCCCAATATCCGAAGAAGGCCACACTGACACATGGGCCTTTCCTGATGAAGACATATTCCATACCGATACCGAGACATGGGATCTGTATTTCAATGGAGCATCCAACTTCCGAGGATTTGGGGTCGGAATTCTATTAATCTCACCCTGAGGGGAACACACTCCCTTATCCATCAAATTGGATTTCGACGTGACCAACAACGCAGCCGAATACAAAGCATGCATTCACGGGTTGCAAGCCGTCGCTGATTTAGGGTTAACAAATCTCCGAGTCCACGGTGATTCGTCATTGGTCATCAATCAAGCACTCCAAAAATGGAAAACTCGGAACGCCAATCTCGTGGCTTACCAAGCGCGAGTACGGGTTCTAGAGAAACAATTCCAGAAAGTCGAGTATATTTACCTACCCCGAGAGGAAAATCATTTTGCAGATGCACTTTCCAAATTAGCATCTTTACTGAACATCCCGGATCACCTGACCAGCATGCCAATCTGTGTCGAAAGGCGGTCCGAACCAGCATACATCCATGCCATTCAAGATATCGAGATAACTGACCCACAACCTTGGTATCAAGCCGTCTTAACATACCTGACAACGGGAGAATATCCTCCGGAAGCTGAAAATCGGGCCAAAAAGGCCCTACGAAGATTAGCAACCCAATTTGTTCGTACTGATGACGGGCAATTGTATAAAAAGACGGCACAGGGGGCTCTCCTCCTATGTATCGACAAAATTCAAGCCGAGAAGGTCATGGCCGAGGTCCACGACGGTGAAAACGGTCCGCATATGAACGCCCAATGCTATCCCGTAAAATCATGAGGCTCGGGTATTACTGGAACACCATGGAGACAGACTGTCAGTTATACGTCAAGCACTGCCATAACTGTCAGATCTTCGGTAATGTACAGCATATGTCATCTTTCCTATTATATACCATGACATCACCATGGCCATTTTCGACATGGGGTATTGACATAATTGGGAAAGTGCACCCTTCCGGGACGGGAGGACATTGCTTCATCTTGGTAGCCATCGACTACTTCACCAAATGGGTAGAAGCTGAGTCATACCGTGTCTTGAACGCCAAGCACGTGGCCAAATTTATCCAAAATAAGATTATATGCCGATACGGGATCCCGCACGAATTTATCAGTGATCACGGGACCCATTTCCAAGCTGAAACTACCGCATTACTGGCAAAATACAAAATTCAGAGGCATACATTTTCACCTTACCGACCCCAAACAAATGGAGCGGTAGAGGCAGCCAACAAAACAATTGTCACCATACTAAAAAAGATGGCTGAGAATTATCGGGACTGGCCCGACAAGATACCTTTTGCCTTATGGGGGTACCGAACTTCGATTCGCACCGCAACCGGAGCAACTCCATATTACCTGACATATGGAATGGAAGCAGTCCAACCAGTTGAGCTAGAAGTACCATCCCTAAGGATTTTACTCGATAGCCAAGTACCCGAAGCAGATTGGGTCCAAGCCCGATACGATTCGCTAGTCCTCTTGGACGAACGGCGGTCCCGGGCCCTCAACAATATTCAAGTATATCAAAAAAGAATCCAACGGGCTTTCAACAAAAGAGTTAGGCCCAAGAAGATCAAAGAAGGAGATTTGGTCCTAAAATCGTTCGTGCCTTACTACCGGTTGACCCAAGGGGAAAATTCAAATCCAATTGGGCTGGGCCATATTTAGTCAAGAAAATCTTATCGGGAGGAGCGGTAATGCTAACGGACCTGGATGGCAACGAGTTCGTCAACCCGGCCAACTCGGACCAGCTGAAGCGCTACTACCCATAAACCCCTATCTCAATATCATTTGCAAAAAAAAAAATTTAAAATTTAGCCTTTTTATAAATTTTCAAAATTTTAGACAAGTCAATAAGTTAGAATTAACTATTCTACCGTCGCACATCTCGAATTAATAATCTTGATGTACTTCGAAAATTGCAAAAATCAATCAAATCAATTTTGAACTACGTCTGGTTTGATTCCGCTAATTGTGGATACGTAGGCAACCCCTCAAAAGGGTACAACCACTGCAATATCGAAAAGACGGGAAGGGTTTCAAATAATATGTCTTTTATTAATATCTCGATAAACTCGGGAATTAAAAAAAAAAAAACGCCAAACACGGCATACACAAAAAATCGCCATCTTCCCCTTTCCCTTGTCCTTCGGGTCGTGTGGAGCCCGAGGTCGTCTAGGTGGGGATGAGCGTTCCCTAATCACGAGGGGAACCTCCTTAACACGGGCCCGCTTCTTTGATGACGGGTCTTCAATCACAGTCTTTGGCCCAAGTCGGGCCCGGACATGCTCGGGTAGTCTAGCCCGTGGGCCAAGTCGGTCCTGCACGGCTAGTCTAGGGCCCAGTCTCCTTTCCAAGTCTGTCTGGGGGCTCACTTTCCCCCGAGCACCTTTAGCACCGGACCCTTTAGCTTGAGTCTTAGCCTTCTTCTTTTGCCCTGACATTAGACGAACTAGGGCAGCTGGAGTGTCTCCCTCATCAAAGAACCCCATGTTGTCTTTAGCCAGTTCTCTCCTCAGCAGGTCAAAGGCTTCATCAACCTTCAAAGCAGCTCGGGCTTTAGCATCACCTGCTTTAGTCCACTTGGTATATGAGTCTGAAACCCAAATCGAATGCCGAGATTTGGAAACGGGCCAAGTGTGCCGGGTGTACCATCTTTGCATCCACGTGTCGCACATCACATCCGTCAATTGGGTGGGATCACTCACAATTGCCTCTATTTCTGGTATCCGCTGAGTTCGTCCATACTGCCTTAGTATGCGATCCGGGTAGAGATGAACCGTTTGGTTGAAGGTCAAGATCACTTGGTAACGGGCCCTCTCCCTCGGGTCCAAACCTGACCAAGCCGGGATGGGCCACCATGGCACGACCCATCGAATCAACTGCCCACCATGGATTGATAGCACCTCATCCCAATACTTCTGGCTAATCAAGCGAGAAAAATCGATGGCCCGTCGTCTCGTCATCAGCTGGTTATGGCGGTAGGTACTGACTTCAAGTGGGGGATCTATTACTGATAGCCTCTCATAAAGCCAAATCTGAAAAAAAGAAAACAAAAGCATTAGATTTCGAGACAAAACGGACGACACTCGATCGAGTGTCAGCATGACTCGATCGAGTGGCGTCATTGGAAACGGACAGGAGCCTTTCAGCGAAGGCACTCGATCGAGTGCCAGGGTGACTCGATCGAGTGCCCACTGCAGTAGCCGAGTTCTCGAAAAAAAATTCAAAAAATCGAGGAATCAAAAAAATAAAAATCCGACTTACTTGCAACAAACGGGTGCTTCCGGTGAGACGAACGGACTGATCCCTTTTACGATTATCCAATCCTTGGATGATTTCGCCCGTAATTAACCAAGTCGGGCTATGTTCCGTCTCCATCAAATCCACCACGGTTATGAGACGGGCATTACCCATGCAAGATAACCAGTCCATGTGACCTTCAAAAGCGTAAACATGGAGCATGCAGAAAGAAAAGGCCCTACGGCTATGGGCTGACCTCACCCGGACATCATTCGGGTTCATGAATTTCTCGGCCAAGTCGATCAGAGAAATATCGCCACCTTCCATCATACGGGACACTTCGTTATGGGATAGCCCTACAAATTCCCTCAGCTTCCTCCTTGGATCATAGACCGAATACGGGACGGCGGGCCGAAGCATCGGGTTCCATCCTCCTATAGCTGCAATCTCTTCAGGTAGAGGGCAGATCTCGCCCCGAGGGAAAGCAAAGACATGGTATATGTCATCCCAGTAAGCCAAGCAAGCATCCAAGAAGTAACGATCTACCACCATCTGACGGAACGGGTACAGCTGAGTTATACCCGTCTGATTCAAGACCACCCTATCAGCATCCCTAAATTGACGGGACCACGCCTGCAACATAGCACTCAACCTGTCGATTCCCATGATAAATTTCTTAAAAGGAATAAAGAGACTTTCTTTTGCCTTAAGAAAAGTAAAAGACTTTCTTGTGATGGGAATTATGAAGAAAATCAAGAGCATAGAGGGCTATATATAGCATTGGCCTTGCAAATCTCTTTCCATATCACTTTTAGGAAAAGTTTCCTAATTACAAACGGAATCAAGCCACAAGCCTAGCCTCGATACTAGTGTGGAAATAATCATCCCAAACTTTCCTAATTTCTTTAGGAGTCGATGTCAAAAATTTCAAAAATTCAAAATTTTCAAATTTCAAAATTTCAAAAATTCAAAGGTCGCTTTCCCCAGCACGATTCATTTTTACTATCTACGTGTTGCATGCGTTTTATACAGGTACGACTCAAACAGGGACATGCAAGTCATCAAATCTCCCCAGCAGCGTTTTTTCGGGATAGCACGGGATGGGCCAACACACAGGCACACCCAGGGCTTACGTAACAAGCCTAAAGTCCCCACGGAGCGCAGGTATGATCTCTGCCGTATGGCTGGCGAGCCCTTCACGCGAGTCCAACGGACTATAAACGACCCGAACGGAAGTCTACCAGGTCTTAACGGACTTGGTAGCTACTCTGACTTTCGCCCTGTCCAAGCCTCAGTCAGAGTGGGGGCTCTGTAGACACCCGCATTTTGACTGCCAGGTGTCTATGGCAGTTCCCAAAAATCACCCGATGATGATCGGACGCTGACATGTTTCTACGCGCTCGGATACGGGATCAAATCCATTAATCGCTGGCTGACACACTTACAGAGTGCAAATATCACAAAATCAACCTCGAATCCAGGCCCAGTGGATCATTCCGAGTCAAACAAGACTAATTTGGGCCAAAACCGACACCGGAAATAAAACCGACTTTTCACGATTGGGTCAACCCCGGTCAAAGTCATTTCCAAGACCCACAAAACAACCATACAACCATCAAAAGTCCAAGTCAAACACAAACCCATCGAGCAATCGAGGTCAAGGTCCAAAACAAGACCCGTGCGACCCATCTAGGCCACTCGATCGAGTGACCTATCCACTCGGTCGAGTGGGCCGACTTTGAGCCCGGCGGCTGGCATAACGGGCCACTCGACCGAGTTGGCCTCCTACTCGGTCGAGTAGCCCTAAATCGATGCCCTAGCCTAGCCTATATATACACCCCATGCAACACCCTACAACACATCTTACACATTTACAAAAATCCCTAGAGCAACCCTACACTACGTCTTCTACAAACCCTAGACGAACCCTAAGCAAAACCCTAGCAAATCGACATTAAGCAAACCCTAAACCTAGTTTTAGGAATCCAACCTGAGCCACCACAACTTAGCCTCCATACACCTCGAAGACTCTCGCGTTATAGCCGCGTTTACGAGCCTTAATCCGAGACAAAAACATGTAGGTTGAGGGTGACAAACCCCTTTCTTTTCCTCCTTTTTCTTTACGTTGTCATCTTCCTCTCTTTTCCGTTTTTTTCGTTTATTATTATTATTATTATTATTATTATTACGCTTATTATTATTATTATTATTATTATTACGCTTATTCTTATTATTATTATTATTACGCTTATTATTATTATTATTATTACACTTATTATTATTATTATTATTACGTTTATTATTATTATTATTATTATTATTACGCTTATTATTATTACTATTATTATTACGTTTATTATTATTATTATTATTATTACGATTATTATTATTATTATTTACCTCGTTATCATTATTGCATCTTAGTATCGCGCATTCATCTTTTTTCAAGCAATTATTCTTAAGGGTCGAAACCCGTTGACACGGATCCGACATCACAATCTCTAGGGATTTATCGATGTCGGAGAAGTCGAGGGAATCAAGTTCTTTTATTATTTAATCAAAGAGTCAATCTTTCTAAATCGCATTAAATCAATTTAGGGCAATTTTTGTTGATGCTAAACAATTGTCAAAACAATTCTTTAGAATTATGACATTATTAACGCGGAGAAAATTTAATCACATCTCAATAATCAATTTAAAACGATTTTCGACATAAAACACGATTTTACAAACGAATCTTAATTCGTACAGAGGCACTCGACCGAGTGCCTAGCCCACTCGGTCGAGTGGCACCTCAAAATCAAGTCAGAATGCTAATCACGATCACCACTCGATCGAGTCTCACAGTGACTCGGTCGAGTGGCCATGTACTCGACCGAGTTGATCAATAACTCGGCCGAGTACGGTCCATAATGCAAAACAGAATCGCTTTTTACAGGCCTACTCGATCGAGTCCATCGACCACTCGATCGAGTAGCCTCATAACGACTAAAACGCAAGTCGTACATTATTCTATTTTTCAAACTCGATAGTATTTTACGATTTAGGTCAACATGCGTATAATTAATCACATGTATACTATCTTTTCAAATCGTGCATCCTCATATTTGCATCTTTTCGATTCAATTCAATATTTGCAAACCGTTATTACTCGTTATATCGTTACTAACGCGTTTTTTGTTTCTTTTGTCAATTTAATCATTATTCGTTTATTATACTAAATGAACCCGCATGCTAAAATACAACTTTGACGTTAATTTTAGTTGCATTAAATTGACTTAGAAACCCTTTCAATTCCATTCGCATGTTTAGGGAAAATAAATCTTTGCATATCATTTTCCCGTTTTACTAGCACGCGTATTAGAAAGTCATTCGAGTTCTTAGTAGAGGCCGCTAAAGTGCGGGCGGGGTTGGGTGTCCTTTGTGGGCTTCCCAACACGTACCCTCACCCGTTACTCAGAACCTCGGTTTCCGGATGCCCGAAACCGTTGGCGCACGAGAGTCATTCAATATACGATTAACCGCTCAAGTCAGCATCTATATCGATATGCAAAGGGACGAACCCGATAAACTCTGACATCGGAAATGGGCCGTACTTTGTATACGGCCCACTACGACATAGAGTGGGCTCGAACGGTTCCGAATAATCATAAAATTCGGTGGCGACTCCACATAGACCTAAATTTCAATTCGATCTTTCTCATATGGAGATTCATTCGCCTACCCAAACCCGCGCGTGGCCGCGTCGGGGTGGACCTACGTCATGTCCACACAACTCAGGTGCTTCTCCTCCATGCGAGCATCATGATGACCCAAATGGGTTCATCCCATGACAACTTGGTTGAAGATGAAAAAATCACCGGACTGGACTTCCTCCGTAAGAGCGTCATAATCACCCGGACTGAAATGTATGGTACCTGTAGAAACAGGTCTGCACACAAGCATACGGATAGAAAAGAATTAAGGGCATGTGAATAAGTACTCAATTTGAGTATCACCTTGCTACAGAGATACTAATCTAGTCATGATATCATCAAATACATGGAGTAGTACGTAGCAAGAGAGGAGAGTCAAGAGCACTATATTTGTTTTAATGTTGAAACAAATCAAATGATCAGTACAACAAACAACGAATAAGTGCAATTCCTACAATTATTGAAATTCATTCAAAAGAAGGACAAATTAAACAAGTACTCCGCAGTAGAAATCATGCTTGATCAAGGTGAAGTGAAGCTCATGAAATTCAATAGCCACGTACGATTTCAATGTTCTCAAGAAAACAAGTTGGAATGAGAATTATGAAAAAATAAATAAATAAAAAAATCATGATGTGGCTATCAATGAGGAAACAGGAAGAAGAAGGTTTTGTACCTCGATTCTCCTGTCGGTTTATCGATCGGGTTCGATGCTGGGATAAGACACGAAAGAAAACAGCTCAGGCAGTGGACTCGTCAAGGTTTATTAATATGAGGCAAAGTTGGGTTGCTTTATATAGGTTATGGGTGGTCTCCTAACCTTACTGAAAGCAAAGAACTAAGGAAACTAAGTTGGTTTTAATTTCTACGGAGTATAAGAACCGTAATCCTTGGCTTAGTGTTTGCCAAAGTTGAAATTTCCTAATCTTACACCTACTTTCGTGATTAGGAAACTCCGTAGAACCGTAATCCTTGGTTTAGTGTTTGCCAAAGTTGAAATTTCCTAATCTTACACCTACTTTCGTGATTAGGAAACTCCAAGACATCCTAAGTCTTCCCTAGAGTCCAAGACGTGAATATTGTTTATAGTTTCCTAATCCAACATGGGTTTATTTTGGGATTCAAAATCAAGCTAAATTCAAGACATCCCTGGATCGCCCGATAAGTCAGATGATGACAGGGTGACGATAAAAAAAAGGTAGAGCTACCTGTACGACAAGTTCGGTGCTCGTCGACTTACAAGTCAAAGTCAAACAAAATATTCGAGACCTCGCCACTACAAAATACCTAAACGGTGCACGTGACAAGGTCCCGAGGGGACAATTTGTAGGCACTAAAAAATTATTAAAGTGTCGAATAAATAAAATTAATTAATTATTTTGAGTTAATACGAAATTTTAACTCAATTTAATTATTTTGCCCCGAGTAAAAGAAATATGGGTCGATCCGAATTGCAAAATGAACTATTCGGATCATTAAACCCGAAAAGAAGATAAATTGGACCAATGTCACTAATAAACTCATAAATGGGCATGTGACTACAAAAGTCCATCAAGGAGAATTAAAACTCTATAAGTAGAGTCCTTCCCATTCATTTGAAGAAAATTGGAGAATTCTGAAGCAAAGGATCTAGAGAGAAAAAGACACAAGTCGCTACAAGCCTCTCCAACAAATCCGTCACAAGCAGTCAACAAGCACAACAAATTGTGCCGCCTGCTCAGAAGATCCAAGACAAATTCAAACATTCAAGAGAGATTCAAGTCCAGGCGACCCTCTCAAGAATATCAAGCTACACCGCGCGCGGAGCAGTACAAGTCAGCTACGCACGCGTCCCTCACGTGTACTGCGTACACCTGTTCCCTAAACGACGTTAGAATCAGATGATACATTAGAGATTGTACACGAACTTTTGATAAATAATTAATAAAATTTATTTGTTTCCTTGTTTTGTATTTCAGTTTTCTGCGATACAAAATTTGTCATTACAATATGTAGAACTTCGTATATCATAAGAGTAAGGTCATTCTTTTCCTATCTGAAATGATTAAGCAAGATTTACACGAACATTTGGCAAACTACTTTTTTTTAAAAAAAAAATAAGGTTTCTTTATGTCAACCTTAACTAGACATCTTGGAGTAAGGAATTTCCTACTATAACTCTTCACCACAGATTGAGAGAGCATAATATTTTCAAAAATAAGTTAGAGTATTCCCGTCTTCCCCTTAGGAAAATCAAAAGGTCTCCATAATGGAGAGAGAGAGTGTTCAGAGGTAAGCAGAAACACTCCATTGTACATGCTCTAAGGAGAGTCGAGACTTGGCCTATCAATTAACATGCTTTATCCATTTTTGGTGACATCTATTAATTTTGATCTTTCATTTCATCCCCACATTTTTTCTCCTTAATATTTATATTTAATATTTGAAAAGGTGAATCTTCGATAGAGAAATGAGTACTCTATAATGGAAGATTTTGAATACTCCGTATCATTTATCATATATATTATTCCCTCCGTTTTTTATGTTTCTTTCCGTTTCAATTAAATACTCCTCACAAATCTTATAAAGTGGAAAGAAACATAAAAAACGGAGGGAGTGCATATGGAATAGGTCTTATTTGAACCTTTGATGATCTTTGAATACACTTTTTAAAGAAAATCACGGACGTTATTGTATTTTATACAGTAGTTCCTTGAGCATAATTTTAGTGTAAATACAAATATACTCCGTATCCATGAATGGAAAAAGAATACAAATTTTTATTTTGGACAAAGTTATCCGTTATATTATTATAACGAGTTAAATAATATTATTATAATGAGTTAAATAATAGAGTAAATTAAAAATTACTCCCTTTTAAGATACCAATTTTAAAATTTACTTCCTTTTGAAATTTTTGTTAAAAATAACTCCAAAAATCTATCAAAATTTCAAAAATTGCTCCCAAATTTTTTTTAAGAACGAAAATGCCCTTGGTTAGAGGGTGAGCAGAAGTAATATGGCATAAAAAAGTTAGGGCATTTTTGTCAAAAAATTATATTTTGGAATAATTTTTGAACTTTTGATAGATTTTGGAAGTTATTTTTAACAAAAATTTCAATAGGGAGTAAATTTTAAAATTAGTATCTTAAAAGGGAGTAATTTTTAATTTACTCTAAATAATATTACGTACTTCGTATTCATTTAGATAGAAAGACAAAAACAAACCACTTAGAAGATGTGAACGTTTTGTCCTTATCCAATTAAATGAAAAGTATTATTTAACTCGCTATAAAAATACGATGAATAATTTTATAAGAAGTGAAACTAACCGAAGAAAGAATAGGAAGAAAGGACAGGAGTGGAGTGAAATATGAATAGTGAATAGTGATGTGGGTAAATCTAAAAAATAGGGAGTATCGCAAAATTGGAGAGGTCACACATCACATTTCACTACTGACTTGGTGTGAGAATAGAGGGAGTCAAAACACTGACAAAAGCTTGTCACAGGTGAAGAGTGATAAATTCAGTGTGTGGGGCGTTGGATTTTGGCTTTGATACATTACATTTACGTACATACTGCTCTGCCTCTGCTCTATCTGTATGGACACTACTCTACTGCCCTGGCCCGGCCCGGCCCGGCCCGGCCCTCCTACAATAACAATATACTCCTCCAGTCCTCCCATACTCTGCTGCACTCACGTTAACGGAAGTACACCCAAATACTATACATACGGACAGAGTAGAGTTGTATAAAGAAAAACATACGGACCATATTATCCTTATACAAGTACTCCTTACTAGACCGGGTATAATTGAACCAATCCAAATAATCCGATCCAAATAAGCAAACCCGAGTCTAATACGACACCCGAACTGAAGGTCCAAGTTTGACCTATAACCCAAATTGACCTGACCTAACCCGAAACTGACCCGAATGTTATCGTATGGAGTAGAAAACAAATCGATATCTTTAAAAAAATTGGAAATAGCCAAACCAAATGATCCAGCACGGCCCGAAGTCAACCTAAATTTTAAAACCCGAAAGTGGCCCGACCCGACTTGACCCGTTTGCCAGGTCTACTCCTTACTAGTTCTGATACCCAATAATGTTACTAAATCGACCCTAATATTTTCTTTTATAATTATTAACTGCCATGAACTAATTATAATTTTTCAAATAATTGTCATTTTGAAGAATTGGCAATGCACGCACGTTTGCACATATTTTATACGAAAGGTAGCAGACACGAGTTATGATATATGGTTACATTTAGATCTGTCAAAATTCGATCCAACCTATTGGTTTTAAGGTCATGAACCTGTTTTTAAAAATCTGAAATACCTATATTATTTTGGAAATGATATACCGTATGGGTTATGAATTACTCCTCCGTTTCGGATTCTTGATCAATAGTTTACACTTTTCTTTTTTGGTAATTTTACACTCTACTTTGTGCTTTTTAATAAACTAACAATAAATCTGCTTTCATTTACTTTACCATTTTAATATTTGTAAATAAAGTAAAAGTAAACTACTTATTGAGATGGAGAAAGCATGACATACGTATTTTGGAAATAATTTTAAAATAATAATGGAATTACTTTTTCCAAACAAGAGTTTATTCTGAGTATGAGTCTGAGAAAGAGTCTGAGTCTCAGATTTGTTGAGTCTGAGTCTCATACCTGGATAATGTGGTTGGTACGAGTCTGAGGCTCAGAGGGATGTAAGTTTAAAAGGGGTCTGAAGTTGAGTCTAAACAAAAGTCTGAGGCTCAGATTCTTTGAGTCTGAGACTCATACCTGGTTAAAGTGGTTGAGACGGTCTGACGCTCAGATAAGTCTGAAGTTGAGTCTTTGATTTCAAAGACTCATCCTCAGACTCGTTCATGCAGTTCAGTTCCGTTTCATTCATTTTAGTTCAGTTTAGTTCAAATAAGTTATTATTATTATTATTATTATTATTATTATTATTATTATTATTATTAATTATTATTATTAATTAATAATAATAATAATAATATATTATTATTAAATATTAATATTAATGACATTTTTATAATAATTAATATTAATATAATAATAATAATTAATATTATTTTTATTGTTATTGTTATTAATATTATTACTATTAAATATTAATATTGATTATTAATATTAATATTAGTATTATTATAATATTATTATTAATTAATGTTATTAATAATAATTATTATTATTATTACTATTGTTATTGTTATTGTTGTTGTTGTTATTATTATTATTATTATTATTATAAAATATTTTTATTAATAATATTTTATGAAAATTAAAATTAATATGATAATAATAATAAATATTTTTGATACAATAATTAACATTATTATTTGTTGTTACAATAATAATTAATATATTTTTTTGTAACAAGTGAACTTATTATTATTATTATTATTATTATTATTATTATTATTATTATTATTATTATTATTATTATTATTATTATTATATTTTAGGCTACTTTAGTTCAGTTTGGCCCAGCTCAGTTCAGTTCAGTTGAACTCATTCCACTTTAGCTCATTTCACTTCAGTACAAAAGGACATGGCCAAATAATTTGTATTAGATGATATAGTTATATAAATGAAAAAACCAAATTCGTATAATAAATGATAAATAATACTGCACGTAGTAATAAAAATGGATAATGAATTGATGGTTATAACCGACCAAACCAAAAAAAACCTAGTTCGACCTGAACATGACGAAACCCGACCCGAACCAACGACCCGACTCAGAAATGATCCGCATCTGACCCGGACCCGATAACTAGACATGGCAAAACTGACTCGACTCGAATGACCCGACCCGAATAACTCAGCCCGAACCCGATCTGATATCCAAACTAAAGAATCGAGGTTGACTCGTAACATGAATTGACCCGAGCTAACTCGAAATTGATCCGACTATCATTATAAAAAATGAGTCGATATTCCTAAAAAAAATGAAAATAGCAAACCAGAAATGATCTTGCCCGACCCAAAGTCAACGCGAAACTCACCTGACCCAAACCCGACCCGGTTGACTTGTTTGCCAGGTCTACCGACAACCCAACCCGAACTCGACCCACCCGCCCGATTGCCACCTTTAATAATGACCACTTGAAAATAAAATTATTCGTATGTCACAAGATTTATTTAACAATTAATTATTTAATTGTAATTATTTGAGTTATAAAATAAACGTAGATATTGAGTTAAATAAAAAATAAAAATAAGGTAGATAGAAAGTTGTGGTGAGGTAAATAAAAATATTATAAAATAAAATAAGGTAGATAAAAAATTGAAGTGAGATGAATAAAAAATATTATAAAATAAGGTATGTGAGGTGAGAAAGTCTGAGATGAGTCTGTGGATAAAATGTCATTTTGTAATGAGTCTGAATCTGAAGAATGAAAAGTGAATGGAAAGCTGAGGTGACCGAGTCTGAGAAAAAGAGATGAGTCTGTGGATAAACATAGTCTAATGAATTTTCCATTTTACTATCTTTAAGTAAGGAGTAAACTTTACCCTTTTACACTAGATTCTATTAAGCTTCTCTTCGTTTCCCTCCATCAATTTACATACACAAATTCTTGTTTGTGACGGAGATATCCATCACAAATGTATAACGGGTCAAATAGATACCAAATAGAGGGATAAGACAAAAATAAGTTTGGTGGGACCTAGATAAATAATTGTGTTTATCTCCTCAACTTAACTCGTCTTAAGTTTGCAACGGATATATCCGTTGCAAGAGAGACCAACTGATTTACATAATCCCCTATTCACTCAAACAAAAATCAAAGGGTAAATGAGTCATTTCAACTTCCCGCCAAAATTCTACCTCTTCATTACCTAATTGGGCTTGACAAAATAAACTTTTGTCTACATTCATTAAAAGCTCAATTTTTCAATGTTCAACTATAGAATAACCAAATCTTTATTATCAATCAATTTTTACCAATTACATAAATTTGGGGAAAAAAAAATATTGAAACATACGGAGTAATAACCAAAAATCTCTTCCATACTTTGAATAAACATCTCAAACGGGATGAACGAATTAGGTCATACGGGTTGGACAAATTACGGGGTCGGGTCAAATAAATGTCATAGATCGAGTTAACGTCAGAATATCGAGCATGTATAATTTCTTACATTTTATCAATTAAAAAATACGGAGTATTTCTTTTAATATTAATCATTTTTTAACATCACTAATGTTATTAAATTAAATAATTATCATATTTATATGTAAAAAATTATATTATTCATAAAAAATATTTTACTATTAAATGCTATCAAATGTGTATAGCTATAAAATTTATTGTAGACACCCACATTTTCACCGCCAGGTGTCTATAGCAGTTTCCGACAAACACCCGATGATGATCGGACGCAAACATGCTTTAACGTACTCGAATATGGGCTCGAAATCATTGGCATTTGGCTTGAGCTTTTTACGAAGTACAAATCTCACAAAACCAACCTCAAATGCAAGCCCAGTGGGTCATTTCGAGTCAAATAAGACTAATTTGGGTCGAATCCGACACCAGGGGTAAAACCGTCTTTTAGCGACCAAGTCAAAACCCGGTCAAAGATATTTTCGAGACTCACGAGTCAGCCGTGTCACCCCACGTAACTGATTCGAGCTCAAACGCTACAAAAAATCAGCTACACAAAATATTAAACAAATCCGTTTAAGGATAGAATTCGATCTCAAGTAGGAATTCTATCCGAATACCGAATCAAACACTCGACCGAGCATCAAATACTCGGCCGAGCAGCCTATTTTCAGCCGAGTTCCTTGCTTCTTCACCAAGTAAACGGAATTCTCGCTCTTCTCAGCTTTTTACGTTTTCTATCCAAAGCGGTAGTTCTCACCCAAGCACTTCTCCTAGCCAAGGTCGGGAATTTTCCTATAAATAGGCCCCTTGCACACACAATTCACATACATCAATTATCATCATACAACACTTCACATCAACTTTCTTGTTCATACACATCGACATTCATAAATAATCATACACTTAGCATCGAAGAACCGATACAACCCGAGATCACGCCAGACGAAGCCGGCCACCTCGCCCGACCCTTTACACGTCCGAACCAAACCACCATAACTCACCGACATTAACTCGATGCTCCCGTGCCCTAGCCACATTCCGACGAGCCCCGTTCCGAGTAAACAAAGCATGTAGGTTGAGGGTGCAAAATCAAACCCGATTTCTCTCTTCTCTCTTCCTTTCCTTCTCGTCTCTTCCTCGTCTTTTTTTCTCTTTTTCGTTGTCGGTCGTTTTTGTTTTACGGGTCGTTCATCGCTTTTATTTTCTAATATCGATACTACAAACTATTTTTATAAAACAAACGTTCTTAAAAATACGATATCGATTCTCTAGTCGAATATTGTATCAAAAGAACTACATTAATCTCATTGATGCTAAAAAATCGTCACATGGTTTCATAAGACAAAACACGACGATTTTTAACGTGGAGAGAATCAAACATCGTTTTTTTAGTTTAATTTTTTTAAAACGATTTACAAAACCTTCTTTTTATCTTTTCTAAAAAAAACTATTCCGAATATTTGATATCGATTTCATAATCGAATATCGAATATAACGAATATCGCGAAATTAAGTCGAGTATAAATCATGCAATAATTGTACGCGATTTAATAAAATTATCAATTTTATTAAAAAAAACGATTTCGAAACAGCCCGTCACGCGACCCGCCGGCATCCCGGGCGAGTCGCCTGACCCACGCGAGTCGCGTCCTTTCCGGGCGAGGCGCGCGACCTCCTGAAAACGCGGCATAAAACGCAATTTCGTTCTAATTTTTCGAATATCGTTTCTTTAACGAAACAGCGGGTTTTCTCGACATATTTTACTCCGTATTTTTCTTGACCTCGGTCAACGCATGCTTAATCCATCACGCGAATTATCTTTTCAAAACCATCCATATTATCATTCATATCATCGTACTTATTTATTATTTACAAACCGTTGCTAACCTGTTTGTTCGTGTTTGTAGCAATTTTTTTTTCTATTTGTTTTATTATACTAAAACGAATCTCACATGCTAAATTTAACTTTGACGTTAATTTTAGTTGCATTAAACCGACTTAGCAACCCATTCAATTCCTCGCATGTTTAGGAAAACAATGTTTGCATATCATTCATCGTATTACTAACGCGCGTATTCAAAAATCATTCGATATCCTAGTAGAGGCCGCTAATGTGCGGGCGGGGTTGGGTGTTCTTTGTGAACTTCCCAACACGTACTCTCACCCCTTACTTAGAACCTCGGTTTCCGGATGTCCCAAACCATTGGCAACGAGAGTCATTCAATACACGGTATCCGATAACGTCGGTATCGGTATCAAATGCAAAGGGTCGAACCCGATAAACTCTGACATCGGAAATGGGCCGTATTTTGTACACGGCCCACTACGACATAGAGTGGCTTCGAACGGGTCCGAACTCCCACAAAGTTCGGTGGCGACTCCAACTTCGATTTAAATTTCAATTCGATCCATTCTCATATGGAGATTCATTCGCCTCCCCAAACCCGCGCGTGCCGCGTCGGGGTGGACCTATGTCATGTCCACAATTTGGCGACTCCGCTGGGGATTAACTGATGCGTGACTTACCATCGGCATCCTCAGGGTGAGACTCGAATAGAAATCATTTGACGAGTACAATACGCGTTTTAGTTTTACGGTTCATGCATAACCCCATATTTTTCCGGGCCGGTACTGGTGACCGATGTCCCACTATACTATTGATGAAGTCCAAATTGGATATGTCAAAGGTGTCCATAGTCGATTCGTATGGGTTTTACGACATGTTCTAAGCTCAACTCGACTTAGGAAGTCCGCCCCGATTCTCGGATAGGCTATGTACACTGGTATAGACCCTTTATAGACCGACCAAGACTTAGTATAGAGCATACATAGTGTCGTTATAATGCTTGCGTGACTATATGCTACTTGGTTTCCGTGTCGTTTTCAAAAACCGTCATTTTTCAAAATACATCCTTCCAAAAAT
Organism: Agrostemma githago; assembly: GCA_958450325.1. Lineage (NCBI taxonomy): Eukaryota > Viridiplantae > Streptophyta > Magnoliopsida > Caryophyllales > Caryophyllaceae > Agrostemma > Agrostemma githago. Next base: position 14,083,205 of record OY288255.1, on the reverse strand, counting down.
ATTCAATTTTCAAAAATACGGAAAGCTGTCGAAATTTAGACTTAAGATTTGACTCAAAACAAGCCCATTTTCTAGCCGGCATGCTATCATTTCAAAATTCGAATTTCCGATCCACCATTCGATTTTTTCGAATTTTCAAAATTCTATTTCAATTTTTAAATCTTTGAGATGTCATTCTCGATTTTCAAATCTTCGAGATGCCATTTTCGATTTTCAAATCTTCGGGATCTCATCTTCAATTTTCAAATTGTCGGAAATTCTTTTTTCGATATTCAAATTTTCAAAGTTTCAAATATTCGACTTTTCAAAAACCCGGTCCTATTGGCCCACTGCCAATTTCAGGACCATCTTCTCAATTTTCAAAGTTCAATCATTTTTCAAAACCCGGGAAGTATACCAAATTTAGGACTTATGATTTTACTCAAAATAGCCTATTTCTAGCCGGTATACTGCCCATTTCAAAACTTAAAAAAAATATTTTCGAAACTTCAAAATCGCGACCCGATGACACTTTTCCGATTTCCGAAAATCGGGCCATCCACCGTTTTCTCGGGGTTTTCTCCAAAACCCCTTTTCGAAAACTTTCCTCTTCTTAGGTCTTCCCGTATTTAGCAGTGTCGGGTCCTGTCATAAATCGTCGAAGGTCTTTAGCGTCGAAACTCCGTCGATCTTACATCACGAGTTTCCTCCCTATCCCAGTCCGCCTTATGTGACTAAGGCAAGGCTAACCTACGTAGGACATACCCCTACAAAGGAAAGCCCGTTCACACACTCGAGTCCAAACTAGAAAGTCTCACGCGACCTTTCCCTCTAACAGGACCGTCCCACGACCTTTCCTAAGGGAATTTCGCCCGTCTTTCAATCCGTTAGTCGAGTCATCCTAATTCGAAAGTCCTTTAACTTAAGGGTCTACCCTAATCACAGGGCCTTCTTCATTCAAGTCAAGTCGAGGGTCTCTAGCGTCGAAACTCTGTCGATCTTACATCAAAAGTTTCTTCCCTTACCCCGTCTGCCTTTCCTTGAGGCTGAGTCAACCTTTTACAAGGCATAGCCCTATAACAAAAGGTTCGTGATCCTTACGTCTAAGGGTCACTCGTCCAACACTCGAGTCACCTAGGGTTAGGTCATCACGGTTGGTCCGAGCACGTGGCACGGTCAAACACGGTCACCCCATTTTCGGATTCACCCTTCTGCAGCTTAAGTCTAATTCGCGGTCGTCACTTGGTCTAGGTCAACGTCCGGGTTTCCCGATCCGAGAATTTTAGTCATTTATGTCACTCCGGGCCATGTCTAGTTTGACTCATTCTCTTGCATTTGCGCAAAACCGAGTTTAGGCGAGTTCTAACACCTGTCGTCTCTTCCGATCAGAGACCCTATGAGTGAGGCGCTACCAAACCACAATAAATCCCGCGCCGTCGAGAAAGGGGATATCCAGGGGAGTATGCTTATGCTGTCTTGCTCCATTAACAATATCTTCTCAAAAATCAATACCGCCCTAGATAACCTAAATGCCAGGGTGACCACCATCGAAGAAGACCTTGTAAGAACTCGATCCCGTCTAACACAACTAGAGCAGGTAAGGCAACCAATCACCCAACCGAGCCATTTGAAGGGTGAACACTCTTACGAAACCGTCTGATACCCTCAAGATGGCAAGACCGAGAGAGGTAACCCTCAAGTCACCTCTCCAAAAATCAAGAACCAGTCAAAGGAAAGGACATTTACCCACTTGGATATGTCCTACACCGTCGCTTTCCAGAGGTTGGTTCCGAAGGGCCTAATACTACCTATAGTCCCAACAGCCGACCCACCTTTGGAAAAACGCTCCAAAGCATGGAACACTGAGCATTACTGCAAATTCCACAGAGGGAGGGGACACGATACCGAGCGGTGCTGGAAACTGAAACACCTCATTGAAGACTTCCTCGATGCCGGGAAGACTCCCGTTTTGGAAACATTGTCACTTGCAAAGCCCCTCATGGACTATACAGGGCCCGATGACCAAAGCATCCAATCTACCTCTCATGCATCCAAGAGTCCGGATTTGATTTAAGTCCGAGTCTGAGTCTGAGTCTGAGTCTAGGATATACTATTTATTGCAATTTCAAAGTCAGAGTCAGAGTCAGTTGTATCCTGTCCTTTTTTTAAAATTCAATAAAATCAGCTTTCAATATTCTTTCTCATATATACTTTCCTTATGTGTCTCCGAGAACATGATGAACACCATCGTACACTGTGAGCACATGCACGTGACTATAGGCACATCTATAATGACTGCAGGAAATCGAGACCCGTTTTTTCCTTTACCTGTTCCATGTTTGACATAGAAAGCCACAAAACTACCCTTAGCAGGAGCGGTATCGAATCCTATGACGAATCTTGGTAGTCTCCTAGTTTGGGCCCAAGACGGGAGGCAAGCCTATTTCCCACAATAAATACCCATCCAATAAGATCAACCATCTCTACCTTAGTTGTTAGTCTGACCAACAAAAAAAAGGTACAACAAAAAAAGTCTAGGAAAAAAAAGAAGCAAAAGGCCAAAACAAAAAGCAGGCCATCATAAAAAAAAGGGCATCCATGACCATGATCAACGGTCAATTCAAGTAAAAGTCCTATGACCAGGGTACGGTCAAAATTCATACCATCAAATAAGGGAGAGATAATCAAGCTGGTCAGCTAACACCACATCTAGCCTTCCCACATTGCAACCCTCAAGACCTTCTCGAGACCCAGGCAAGAGACAGCCCAGAATTTTGAGGATTCAAGCTCCATAGGATACCCCTAACCATTAGGGCCAGATATGGAAACCAGATCCCGCATTATCAAAACCTATCCCGATCAAAGTTCGAGCCATTTTACTCGACTTCCCCTTTACATAACAGAATTCACAATCACCATACGCAAACCCCGAGAGCAAAACTCGTCAAATCCCCGAGAGCAGAACTCGTCAAATCTCATCCCAATTCTTCTCATCCAAACCAGTTACCAACCCCAAACACGGGAACTCAACTTGCGGTCAGCATAGAACATGCCCAAATAGTTCACACCACCTCTGGGGGCTACCCGGGGAACACTCACAGTCACAGGATCAATATCCTAACCATTCTAGCCCTTTGATCAAGATATCATTGGGAATGCACCTAGCCTGCACCATTGTCATGGCTAGTTACACACAAAGTCCTATTAGACTAGGCACCAGAATATATCTTCCAATCCACTGAACTACGGCATGATTTGATTTCACTACATGTGAATACGTAGGCAGCCTTTCAACAGAGGCACAACCACCCACATTGACACACATTCAAAAAGCGCCATCATTCCGGTCACGATACCATCATGTTCTCAACCGCTAGCTTTGTCGTCCTGGGGGCTTCTCTTAGGCAGAAAACCTCCATCCACTCACAAAATGCAGAAAAATTCAAAAAATCTAGCCTCCTTTCTGTATTGCGTCCTAATACTCGGCTTAGTCGAAGACAAGAATTTGTCAGGGACTCAAATAAGCACTTACCTTGGGAATATACCCCGAAGCCAAAGAAGATCCAAAATAGCACAAGTCTACTACTAAGTTATGTCGTACAAGAACAGTCTCGTTACAGACTACTGCAACCCCGTATAGCATATCTATCCCATTTCGGTGTTCGACCGTGTTGCCACTCGCCTAGGCTACGGAATAGCGCAACTTAAAAGTCTTGTCATCTACGGGTCAGGTCATACGGGTTAGCATATCTACGTGTAACACCCGTAAAATTTACAACTTTGATATCGGTCCCGTTGCGATTAAATTGACTCTTATCGAGTCTCGTTATTTTTCATCCAGCTTAATTTCGATCTTCGTATAACACTTTAATAAATTTTCGTTCAAAACCAATTTTAATTTCCTTGTCCGCGAGAATTTTAATTAATCTCGAGAAATTGCTATTTAATATTTTTCTACGCGATTTCGTATATAATTATTTTTGAGACGTCATTTTAATACTTCTTTCTCATAAACACGTTCTCATATGTTTTCCGTCTTATTATTATTTTTAAAAGTGATCCATTAACGATTTTAATCGTGAATCGGGCTCAGATTGTAGCAGACCTGACCGTTTCCCTCAGCGGACTGAGATATTTTCGTAGTCGGTTGAGAAAGTCAAAACCGACTCCTCTATTTCCTTCTTTATCCTATTGCAAGTTTCCCCTTAACCGTTTTTGGCAGTTACCCCAACTCCCTTTAAACTCCAACTTTATCCCCCTTTTCTTGTTGTATGTACTCCTCTCCTCTACTCAAAAAAAAAAGAAGGAAGAAGAACGTAAACAACAGTCAGTGCACTGTTCTTCATTTTTTTCCGTTTTCGATCATTCTCTTCATTCCGTGTTCATCTTAATTCAAGGGTAATCATTGAAACCCCTATTCCTCCTTCCTACTTCTCGATTTACGACGCTAATAAGGTTCTTGTACCTTTTTATATTTTTTTATAGGTTTTCGAGACAACCCCGTGGAAGACGAGTACATTATTGACTCGGATCTCCATACTTTGAATAAACATCTCAAACGGGATGAACGAATTAGGTCATACGGGTTGGACAAATTACGGGGTCGGGTCAAATAAATGTCATAGATCGAGTTAACGTCAGAATATCGGGCATGTATAATTTCTTACATTTTATCAATTAAAAAATACGGAGTATTTCTTTTAATATTAATCATTTTTAACATCGCTAATGTTATTAAATTAAATAATTATCATATTTATATGTAAAAAATTATATTATTCATAAAAAAATATTTTACTATTAAATGCTATCAAATGTGTATAGCTATAAAATTTATTGTAGACACCCACATTTCCACCGCCAGGTATCTATAGCAGTTTCCGACAAACACCCGATGATGATCGGACGCAAACATGCTTTAACGTACTCGAATATGGGCTCGAAATCATTGGCATTTGGCTTGAGCTTTTTACGAAGTACAAATCTCACAAAACAAACCTCAAATGCAGGCCCAGTGGGTCGTTTCGAGTCAAATAAGACTAATTTGGGTCGAATCCGACACCAGGGGTAAAACCGTCTTTTAGCGACCGAGTCAAAACCCGGTCAAAGATATTTTCGAGACTCACGAGTCAGCCGTGTCACCCCACGTAACTGATTCGAGCTCAAACGCTACAAAAAATCAGCTACACAAAATATTAAACAAATCCGTTTAAGGATAGAATTCGATCTCAAGTAGGAATTCTATCCGAATACCGAATCAAACACTCGACCGAGCATCAAATACTCGGCCGAGCAGCCTATTTTCAGCCGAGTTCCTTGCTTCTTCACCAAGTAAACGGAATTCTCGTTCTTCTCAGCTTTTTACGTTTCCTATCCAAAGCGGTAGTTCTCACCCAAGCACTTCTCCTAGCCAAGGTCGGGAATTTTCCTATAAATAGGCCCCTTGCACACACAATTCACATACATCAATTATCATCATACAACACTTCACATCAACTTTCTTGTTCATACACATCGACATTCATAAATAATCATACACTTAGCATCGAAGAACCGATACAACCCGAGATCACGCCAGACGAAGCCGGCCACCTCGCCCGACCCTTTACACGTCCGAACCAAACCACCATAACTCACCGACATTAACTCGATGCTCCCGTGCCCTAGCCACATTCCGACGAGCCCCGTTCCGAGTAAACAAAGCATGTAGGTTGAGGGTGCAAAATCAAACCCGATTTCTCTCTTCTCTCTTCCTTTCCTTCTCGTCTCTTCCTCGTCTTTTTTTCTCTTTTTCGTTGTCGGTCGTTTTTGTTTTACGGGTCGTTCATCGCTTTTATTTTCTAATATCGATACTACAAACTATTTTTATAAAACAAACGTTCTTAAAAATACGATATCGATTCTCTAGTCGAATATTGTATCAAAAGAACTACATTAATCTCATTGATGCTAAAAAATCGTCACATGGTTTCATAAGACAAAACACGAAGATTTTTAACGTGGAGAGAATCAAACATCGTTTTTTTAGTTTAATTTTTTTAAAATGATTTACAAAACCTTCTTTTTATCTTTTCTAAAAAAAACTATTCCGAATATTTGATATCGATTTCATAATCGAATATCGAATATAACGAATATCGCGAAATTAAGTCGAGTATAAATCATGCAATAATTGTACGCGATTTAATAAAATTATCGATTTTATAAAAAAAACGATTTCGAAATAGCCCGTCACGCGACCCGCCGGCATCCCGGGCGAGTCGCGTCCTTCCCAGGCGAGGCGCGCGACCTCCTGAAAACGCGGCATAAAACGCAATTTCGTTCTAATTTTTCGAATATCGTTTCTTTAACGAAACAGCGGGTTTTCTCGACATATTTTACTCCGTAGTTTTCTTGACCTCGGTCAACGCGTGCTTAATCCATCACGCGAATTATCTTTTCAAAACCATGCATATTATCATTCATATCATCGTACTTATTTATTATTTACAAACCGTTGCTAACCTGTTTGTTCGTGTTTGTAGCAATTTTTTTTTTCTATTTGTTTTATTATACTAAAACGAATCTCACATGCTAAATTCAACTTTGACGTTAATTTTAGTTGCATTAAACCGACTTAGCAACCTATTCATTTCCTCGCATGTTTAGGAAAACAATGTTTGCATATCATTCATCGTATTACTAACGCGCGTATTCAAAAATCATTCGATATCCTAGTAGAGGTCGCTAATGTGCGGGCGGGGTTGGGTGTTCTTTGTGAACTTCCCAACACGTACCCTCACCCCTTACTCAGAACCTCGGTTTCCGGATGTCCGAAACCATTGGCAACGAGAGTCATTCAATACACGGTATCCGATAACGTCGGTACCGGTATCAAATGCAAAGGGTCGAACCCGATAAACTCTGACATCGGAAATGGTCGTATTTTGTACACGGCCTACTACGACAAAGAGTGACTTCGAACGGGCCCGAACTCCCACAAATTTGGTGGCGACTCCAACTTCGATTTAAATTTCAATTCGGTTCATTCTCAAATGGAGATTCATTCGCCTCCCCAAACCCGCACGTGGCCGCGTAGAGGGGGACCTATGTCATGTCCACATTTATATAAAATTATTATTTTTGTAATTTATAATATTAAATTTAATAATTTTTTAATTGTTATTTTAAATATTATATACTCATATATAAATACTAATATCACGGTAATTTTAATCACACGTCATGATCCAAGTATCCAACGTGTCCACCCATTCGAATCGGGTTTTGACGGGTCATCTTATCGTAACAAAATATTATTATACAAAAAAATAAGGTAATGAGAAAATATTTGTATTTATTATGCTTTAAAACAAAAATTAAAGGGTAAAATTTACTCAAAATACAGAAACGTGAACGGTTGACTGAAATACTAAAGCAAAAATAAAGTTATTATAGACTTGGACAGAGGGAATATAGTTTCGTAAGTAACTAAACTATTTGTATAGACAAAAATTAATTAAAAAAACCGTGCGTAGGCACGGGTTTTGTACTAGTCAATCAATACTTCCGAATTCGATTACGAATTCTAATTCAACTACCGATAATGTACCAATTACATAATCAATCAATTCTAATTCAATTATACGATGCTCATCAAAGTACCAGGTCATGTGTCTGTGAGCAATATTAATATGTCCGTGACAACTTATCTTCGAACATTGAGTTTATGATATTGAAATTTTACGATAAGAACAATTAAGGGCTCGTTTGGTTCACCATGGGAAGATGGAGTTACCGGGAACTTAAATTCACGTGAATTTGTATTTCATGAGAATTACAAAAATATTGTTTTGTTGCCATGTGAGAAATAACTTCATGCGGGAAGTTCTACACATCAAGGGGGTCTTGGTGAGTAACTTCCCCCATTATGGAGGAAGTGACAATTCATGGAAAGTGACAATTCCCAAGAAATGGGCAATCAAACAGCATCCCAATTTATCAATTCATGAGAAGTTCTATTTCTCATGATTTAATAGGGCAACCAAACGACCCCTAAATCTTCGTTTCTTATTTAGATATTGAAATTAACAAATAAATCTACTAAAAATTGAAAAAAAGACATGTCGACATTGTTGTTACACAAAAACTTAAATTGCTGTACAAGTTTACAACTTTATAAAACTTCATGTAATATCAATTTTTTTAGTTGCTCCTTGCAGTATACATTTTACTCGACGTAGTACCATTTTTCTAATTTTGTCCCTCTCATTTTCACATCCCTCAAATCTATCCTTTCTTTTTCATCTTTTTCTCTTCCCTATCTATTTTACTCAATAGAGTACATTATTAATCAATACAGTACATTATTTTATGCAGTACATTTGATTTTAACTTTGATGCAGTAGATTTATTTTAATATTTGATGTACTTTTTATTTTATTTTATTAATGCAATACGTTTCTTTTATCACGTACCGTAATACATATGTTTTTTTTCAACTTTGACGCAGTACAATATGTTTTTCAACTTTGATCCAGAATAATTTCTTTTTTTCTTTTTTTTTCCAACTTTGACGAAGTATCAAGATTTTTTTTTTCAAAAAAAAACTCAAGAAGTACAAAACAAAGAAGAAAATCAATGCGCAGTACAAAGAGAAGGGGGAATGTCAAAACCCTAAAACCCCATATCTATATTAAATTTGAAAAAAAACCTTATTTCAACAATTAATGATAAATTAACGATTAGTAGTTTTTCAATTAAATTTGTATCCATAATCTTATGAAATTGATAAACTGAATAAGTGTATGGTCAGAATTGGAGGTAATCAATGATAATTGAAAAAAAAGGATGTTTCTACTTTCTAGGGTTAGGATGAGAGACGATAGAGGGAAATAAAATTAAGTGATGAAGGGCATGAAATGGAAAAACAGGTGTAAAAAGTACTGCGTCGAGTAAAATACGCACTGCGAACAGTAACTCCATTTTTTTAATAGTATGTTTATTTTTGGTGGGCCGCCAATGCTCGGGCCATAACTTTCAGTTTACGTTAAAACAAATTTGTTTAGATGCATGGTTTTAAAAAGTATAAATTGTTACCGTTATACTTCCTTCATCCAACTTAGATGTTCCCACTTTTATTCAAATGTGAGAAATATAATATTCAAATGGGAACATCTCTTTGGGATGGAGGGAGTATTTTTACAAGTCATATATTGATTATGTACATGCACTGCTACACATTTCATCGGGTCATCCGCTCACATATCTTAAACCAATACCATAGACTTGCTTAAGTATAGCTGTATAACTATGATATTAAGAGTATAATAATAATATCGAAACATTTTAAACATCTGATAGGTAATGTATATATATTTTCCAACTCAAACTATGGTAAAAGAAGGAGGAAGAAACTACTCCAGATCCGTATTCTAATATTAATCCAATCCATAATTTGTATAACCCGTTCCACATTGTAATCGATCTGACCCATTTGACAACCATAGTTATAAACCAAAGTTCTTAGTATAATAATACAAAAAATAAGAAAAAATAATTATAACAAAATAACGAGGTCATGTGAAATGGAAAATAACATAAATGGAGAGGGGTTGGACTGACGAGAAATTACTAAAAACTTAATTTTAATATTTTAAATTATAAATATAATCAAATAATCAAATTATATATATATATATATATATATATATATATATATATATATATATATATATATATATATATATATATATATATATATATACTCCCTCCATACAAACGTTAATCTCATTTAATTATTATATTTTTCACATTAGAATAAAAATTGAAAAAAAATATTGTGGTACAAAGGAGTAGTGGAGTACAACGTTTATAGTCAGTGTTAAAATCATTACTCTGTATTAAATTTATTTATTTGTAATTATTTTAAGTATAAGTTGGTAGTTAATGAATATACAGTAATAAATTAATATTTTACTGACTTGTATTTAACCCAACTAACTAATTATGTTCCGAAATTATTAATGAAGACAATAATGACAAATTTTTGTTTGTGACGGGTCAAATAATTTCATGCCGGTTAGATAAAGACAAACAATTGGCTAGGTTCTGAGTTTGCTTTAGTTAACCATGTGTATTATTTGACTCGACAATGATTTCTGACGGACATAGCCGTCACAAGGGAGACTTACTCGATAATAATAAAAATTAATATGCTACACATGTTAGGACTTAGAAGCATGCATCCGTGTCCTTGAAATAGCGCATAGACGTTGTAGACACCCACATTTTGTCTGCTCGTGTTTGTAGTAGTCTCCAACAAAACACCCGATTAGCAAGCATACCACAACCAAGACCCAATTAAGGACCATAAGAGTTGACCAACAGGCCATGAATGCTCGCTTAATTGTCATTGAACAGAGAGACCTCGATTTTGGGTTGATGAATACTTGGTCGTTTGCGAAACTGATCAGCACAGTACGTAAGCTCGAAGAACAATTCCATGCCCTCTAAGGGAACAACATTCATGTTGAAAACTCCCAAAACTATACACCCATCAGTGAGAAACTATCCACTGATCTCAACTTAGAAAGGCTACCCATATTTGAAGGGACGAAGGATCCATTACTACACCTCCAAGCCTTCAAAGTGTTTATTGCTATCAAGGGGGTCAAAGCAGGCATGTTCATCAATCTGTTCGGCACGTCCCGCGGAAAATACGCGAAAGCCTGGTTCTCTAGGCTAAATACAAAAATATTCCCAACATGGGAAGATGTGGCTACCGAGTTCGCTCAAAACTATTCTGATAATACTAAACTTCAGACTACCATGCGGACTCTAGAAGTCATGGCCCAAGATCCAACAGAGGGTTTCACCAAATACCTTTAACGTTAGCGGGTTGAGAGTGTCAAGCTGGTGGACAAGCTCATCGAGAAGACACTAGTGGAGCGTTCATCAACAACCTTCTGCCCTCCTACCGCGTCCAATCATGTATGCCGGTATTTCAAACTTTGCAGTGCTTACTGAAACGGGCACTAGAATTGGAGAAGATCTTCGACATAATGAAGATCTGGGTAAAACGTCTACCGAAGGCTATATTGGACATTAAATTGAGTCCTTAGCAGCCAAAGATTGCTAACTACACCATCAAGACGCTTAGCCAGGGGAGAAAGTGTCCGAGAGTCCGGATTTGATTTAAATCCAAGTCTGAGTTCGAGTCTAGGATTTACTATATTTCAATTTTCCGGTCAGAGTCGTTTGTATTACACCCGCTCTATCAAAATGCAATAAAATCAGATTTTCAACATTCTTCTACATGCCATTTTAACGTGTTTCCGAGAATATAATGAACACCATCATACACTGTGAGCACACACACACGTGACTATCAGGCACATCTATAATGATTGCAAGGGGCCGATCCCGTGTTTCTTAGCATGAGCGGTATCGAATTCTATGACAAATCTAGGAAGTCTTCTAGTTTGGGTTCAAGACGGGAGGCAAGCTCATTTTCCACAATAAACACCCCTCCAATAAGACTGAGCAATCTCTACCTTAGGCATTAGTCTGACCTAAAGAAAAAAAGAAGCATCGTGGCTGTATAGACTTGATGCCAAGAAATACCCAACTTGGGACGATGTTTCCACCAAGCTTGCTCGGAATTATGCTGGCAACACCGAGATCCAAACTATTATAGAGTACTTCACCGCGAGTGTTCACTCACATAAATACCAACTATGCTTACTCCTTACAAAGGTTTAGCTCCAAAGGCCTTATCCAACCGATAGGCCCAACCCTAGATCCGCCCACAGATAGACGCCACAGATCCGGAAATACCCACGCTTATTGTCAATACCATAGGGGGGGATAGTCAACAAAAAATGAGCCTGAAAGCCCAAAAGAAAAAGGGCTAAAAAAATTCCCTTAACCGAGCTACGGTCAATCCCTTAACTGAGGTACGGTCAACGCAAATGAAGAATCCATGATCAGGGTTAAGAGATCAAAAAAGAAAAGCCCATGATCGTGGCTAATGGTCAAAAACCCATGACCGTGACTAACGGTCAGCCTAACTAAAAAACGACCCTAACTGGCTAACGGTCAAAAGCTCAGGATAATGGCTAATGGTCAGAAGCCCATGACCGTGACTAGCGGTCTACCTAAAAAAAACCCTTGACCGGGGTACGGTCAATTCAAAAATTATCAATGCCCATACCATCAAATAGAGAAGAGACAATCAGGCTGGTCAGCTAACACCACATCAAGCTTTCCCAAATTACAACCCTCAAGACCTTCTCGAGACCTAGGCTAAGAGATAACCCGGAATTTTGAGGATTCAAGCTCCATAGGATACCCCCTAGCCATTAGGGCCAGACATGGAAATCAGATCCCGCATTGTCAAACCTACCCAATCGAAGTTCGAGTCATTTTTACTCAACTTCCCCCTTTCCTACCACATTACAACACCTTACCCTCGAAGCTTTAGCTCCACAAAAATCGAGCTCCGGATTTCAAATCATCAAAGTCACTTATTGCCTGGCACCACATTTCTAAAAACATCCAAACCAGTTACCAGCCTCAAACACGGAAACTCAACTTGCGGTCAGCATAGAACATTCCCAAATAGTTCATGCCACCTCTGGGGGCTATCCCGGAGAACGCTCACAGTCACAGGATCTATATCCTAACTCTTCTAACCCTTTGATCGAGGCATTATTGGGAATGCACCTAGCCTACACCGTCAATATGGCTATTTACACACAAGGCCCTAATAAATTATGTACCATAACATATCTTTCAATCTCCTGAAGTACGGCTTGGTTTGATTTCACTACATTTGAATACGTAGGCAGCCACCTACATTGACACAAATTCAAAGGCAGCATCATTCCGGTCACAACAAAGTCATATTCTCAACAGTTTGCTTTTTCGTCCGGGGGCTTCTCTTAGGCAGAAATTCTCCATCCACTCACAAAATCCAAAAGACTTTCAAAAATCTGGCCACCTTTCTATAATGTCTCCAAGTACTCGGCTCAGTCGAAGACAAGAATTTGTCAGGGACTCGAAGCAACACCTACTTTAAGAAGGTACCCCAAAACCTAAAATTCAAAAGAGCACCAGACTACAACATTGCTACTACTAAGTCCTGTCATGCAGAAACAGTCTCACTACAAACTACTGCAATCCCTCTTTAACAGATCTTTCCCATTTCGATGTTCGATGTGCTGCCACTCGTCTAGGTTAAGGAATAACATGACTTAATAGCCTTGTCATCTTAAGTAGCCCCCCTCCTACCGAGTCTCGACCCAACCCTTCGAGAGTCCAAGTTGTGTCTGTCAAATCGTCATGTCGCGTCCAGAGTTGAGTCTGTTGGTATGTGCCTCTTCTTCAAATTCCTACTCTGAAATTTGCAAAACTTAGCCATTTGAAAAAAAAAATCCTTTTCGACAAGGTCAAACTTTGGTCTATTAAACTGCATATTTTTTTTTCTAAACCTTCAATTTTGAAAACCTATCCCCTAGCACGTTAGCTATTGTCAGGACTTTGATTTCAAAATGAAGCAAAAATCATTTTTCCCCAGCGCAAGCCGGTCTGTAGATGTTAACTTCATTTTCTGTATGCTATCTTGCTATCTGCTATATCCGCTATTTCTGCTTGCGTATCGAACATTTCAGGTACCATCCTTTTCTCCCAGCGAAAAATCCGAGTCGGTATCTCTCCTAAAAATGTTATGTTCAAAATATGATGTGTCTGCATACAGGTATACGTACCTAGCACTTCGAAAGTAAGTTCAAATCCCCACGGAGTTATCATCGTCAAGACAGGTATGATCCTCTACTTATGCCTGGCGAGCCCTTCACACAAGTTCAATGGACTATAAACGACCCGACCGGAAGGCTGTCAGGTTGTAATCCTCTATTGACCAGGTGGCTACTCTGACTTTTGCGTTGTCCAAGCCTCATTCAGAGTGGGAGCTCTATAGACACCCGCATTTTGGCTGCTCGTGTCTATAGCAGTCTCCAACAAAATACCCGATGATGATCGGACGTTAACATGCATCAATATGCTCGAATACGGGCTCGGAATCGATAGTATTCGATGTGAACGCCAATCGATATCTTAGTAGAGATCGCTATATATGTGTACGTGGATGGGGGTTGGATGTCCTTCTCAGGCTTCTTAGCACGTACCTTCACACCTTACTCAGAACCTTCGGTTTCCGGATGCCCAAGATCATTGGCAACGAGAGTCATTCAATATATGATATTTGATAATTTGACATCGATATCATTATGCAAAGGGACGTACCTCACAAGCTCTAGGACTATATGGCAAGCCGTGCTTTGTTCACGATACGCTTAAGTATAGAGTGTGTCCGAACGGGTCCGAACTCCCACAAAGTTCGGTGGGGACTCCATTATCATTTAAATTTTGATTCGGGATCAATCTCACATGAGAAAATTCGCCTACCAAAATTCGCGCCTAACCGCACCGGGCGTGGACCTATGTCATGTCCACAGAGGTATTTCCTCAACTCCTCTTAATCTGTAATAATGTATGAATGTTGAGGGCAAATTGTCGAAGTAAAATTATGCAAACAACTTTGGTTATGCCCTCTCTTTTTATATAAGTTATCCAATGATATTCGTAGGCGGGTTTGGTTCATCCCTTTATTTTCGTTAACAACAATTCGTATGTCAAACTTAATATCGATCGGATAGTATGTTAAAAATATAACGAGTAGATACTTATGTGGCAGAAGTTATTAAACTATAATAAAGTTGAAAAGGTTTATGTGATTAATTATTTGGATTGGAATAGATATGTGTGCATATTTGAGATTTATTAACAATGATTTTTGATATGGTTGTAGGCAAAAGAGAGCAACTGGAAGTGCTCAATGCAGTCGATGTGGCAAAAACACAATAGTACCATTTCATGACATTATCATAGCAGGAATTATAACAAATCGGTTTTGACTATTTTTAAAAGTGGAACGTTATTTATAAACTGACTTTATATCGGATTCGATTTTTGGTCAAACACAATAAGGAAAAAAAAACTTAATTATTTCTATTTAAACCCCACCCACGTACCCCTGCTTTCTTTACACACCAAAATTCTTACTTTCCCCCTTTTCTTTTCTTCATCTTGCCGCCCTAGTCTAGCTTTCTGCTGTCTTTGTTTCCGACCATCTGAGCACCGGTTCCCGAGTTCGATCACCGCCTTTTCCTGCTACATACTATATAAACTGTAAGTAAATTTATAGCTAAATTTATCGGATTCTATGTTTTTGAGTGGTATGAAAGGGGTGTCGATTAGGATTGTCGTTTATCGATTTGGCAAGTGATAATAATGATTGTTTTATGTTGGGATTAGATATTGGTTATTGTATTTGTCGTAAGGGAGTGCAGGAGCATTTAATTAACTTTGGATTTTGATTTCGGGGTTCTAGTAATCGAGCTTAGCTGTTACAATTAATGAATATATGGTTTTGAGCAAATCAGTTTTGTGGAGATAATGTCAGGGAGTATTAGAAGTGGAGGGTGTTAGTGGAGGTTAGTTTGTGTGTATTGGGATTAATTGGTTGCGTATAATTATTGGATTAGTTGAACTCTCATGTCAATAAAGAGTAGTATTTAGGTGAGTGTTGCTACCCAGTTACTACGATTAGACCCGTTGTTATATTGACTAGAATAATGAATCAATTTATACTATTGTAGCTTGTGGGTTCGAGGAGAAGAATTTTTGGATTAATCTTAGCTTGGATTGACCGTCTCGAGAGGTAATGACGTTTTTGTAAGAATATTTTATGATATAATAATATTACGGGATATGTAATATATCTTCCCTATTATTATGCTAATATTTCTTCCCCATAATTGTGGTCTTATTGGAAATCGAGTCCTTAAGAGATATGCTATCACAATAATATCGGACTAAATAAGGAGTTTTTCCATATGTACTCAATCTTGATGGAAGGTCGAGATTACAGTAATCTAAAACCCTAATAGGAATCTGGTCCTCTCTCTGCCTATATAATGGAGTCTTCCCCATCAGAAACTCTATGACGAATGAATGAAAACATAATGCATGAATAATGATAACAACACTTATTACGTCATGGGACAAGGGAGAGAAATCGTACCTATTAATTATGAAATCGTTACCTATTATTATTATTTGAAGATCATATGAAGACGTATTGTTAGTTATGAAGTTGTCTTATTATTTATGAAGTCGTCTTATAGAGATCTAATATCGTTCGTATTAGATTTCGACTTATTCCGTAACGAGGTATGTCATAATCTCGTCTTAATTAATCTTTTGTGACCTTCATGTTGATCAAAGATTTATGGGAATTATATTTTATTTATGTCATGTTAATAATATGCTAACAGTTTTAACCTTTTCACCTTTAAGTAAAGAGCATGCTCGGTTTAAATTATATTTTTGAATCGGTTTCATAATTATTTTGTCAATGGTGAATTTTTACGATATTCTTGTGATATTTGGATATTGGAACTCTGTGACACAAGTCACATATTGGTATTATTTTGGTACAATTTTGGTGGTTATAACAAACTCTGGGAGCTATGTTGGTCTATGAGGTTAAGGTGAGTCTGAGACGTCCCTGGGATTTCGTCCCGAAAATGAACTCCTGGCCCGAGTTATGTTAAGTGGGTTTTCCGGCCCCCACTTGCTAGGTAGTTAGACTTTCTCCTTTGGCAAACCCATCCTACTGACGGCCTAAATATGAGTAGTACGCACTATAATAAGTTTAGCTAAGCATAAGTGGTACCTCTAGATCGTGCAAAAAGGGTAGGACCTTGGCACACAGGTGGTGACAATATATTGTGGTTGGTATTGGTTTATACTACTATTTTTACAGTATTGTGGTTTTGTATCGAGACAATGACATTTAACTCTGATTTCAGTTTACTACAAATTATAATTATTGTGTTACGTTTTCATTATAATATAATTTACTCAGCTTTGCTGACGTCCTTTTGTTTTGGGTCGTTCTCCTACTGGAACCTGTACCTATTTGTGTTTTGGGTACAATTGATAGGTACACCTAATATGCTGCATGGGTGCATTTTGGTTCGGGATGCTGAGTGAGGAAGGATTTTATTATTTAACATTTACCTCCGAACTATTTATATTTATGTTGAATTTTGTTTGAAGTTGTTTTAAACCAATTTGGATTTTGTGGGAACTTAAGTCTTCCGCTGCAAAGTTTTCATTTAATTATTTATCGAATTTATATTTCTTTTAAATTTTTATACTATTCTTTTGCCTTGCATTTGGCCTTGTGAGCTAAGTGCGGAGTAACGACTTTAAATTTTCCTGTTTTATTCTTCTATTTTGGTCGCGAAAATTTAGAGCTGTTACATCATCCCTCACACGTGGTTCGATGCATCTCTATTAATATCGAATCGACGCACCTTAAGCAGAATACCAGGTAAGGTATACCACGAGAACGACTAATATCCGTATTATCGCGTTAAACCTGATTTGTTAATACGTATAATACTTAATACTCTACTCTCCTACATGTATCTTTTCATGGCCTGCATGTCACGTGAAATCGCACGCAAAGAATGTAAACACAACTACTTCGACGACAAAAGCTTACTTGTCCTTAAACAACCGACATAGAAATGGCATAGGGTTAAAACAACGGATGTTATCTCATTTCCGCCACAATTAAGGAACAAAGTTATCAGCCCACCGATTGATTAATAGAGGCTGCTATGTGTGGGGGGATTAGGTGTTGATGTTTATCGGAAGTTGGCTTCCCAATACGTACCCTCACCCCTTACTCAATAAGAGTCATTCCAGGCATAGAGTGCTTAAGGGTACAAGTCTTTATCTTTAGGTCGTCATGCCACTCAACTTTGAGCCGGCTAAGGATCAAAGTTAACTTGAACGGTTTCCGAGTTCCCATAATTAACTCGGTGGCGACTCCACAAATCGGCAACGAATTGGATTCACTAAAAAGGTCGTCTTACCAAACATATCGGCCTTTAAACATTTACAACCACGTCTCGATCGATTCTAACGGAAACACGAATGCCCGCATCCGCCTAGTACTATCTGAATCGTCAACCAAATCG
This sequence comes from Agrostemma githago, assembly GCA_958450325.1. Classification (NCBI taxonomy): domain Eukaryota; kingdom Viridiplantae; phylum Streptophyta; class Magnoliopsida; order Caryophyllales; family Caryophyllaceae; genus Agrostemma; species Agrostemma githago. Next base: position 14,065,128 of record OY288255.1, on the reverse strand, counting down.
AGGTCTGACACATCACCCCGTACGCGAGATCGGACCGGCCCAGCGACGGGCGGGGCCGCGTGGGTGGCCGCCGCGAAACCGAATGTCCCGCGCGAGTGCGCGTGGGGCGCCGGGCGGTGCAGACGGGTGTCCACAGTTTGGCGACTCCGCAGGGGATTTGGAAACAAGTTTCTAGCGGTGGTGTAACTCGAACGTGGTCGGTGAAGCTCATTTCCTAGTTCTTTTTTTGTGGTCACTACAGGTTTTGGCCCTAAAAAGCCCACCCTAACCGATATTAGGACCAATCAACCTCTTCGCGGTAAGATCCTTACGGACACGCGGAGAGACTCTCGGTTGACATTCCGCCCGTCTAACGCATTTCGTGGATATACCATACGAGTGGAACTGAGCAAACGGGATGACACTCACCTCCCCCGGTGACCTGTCGTCACCCAAGTAAAGACTACTCGTGGACGGTAGCTTAGCCTAACCTACCCGTGTCTGCATTCTGCATGAGTGTATGCATTCTTAGTTATGTGTAACGTGTTTGACAACCCAAATAAGACATTAAAATCCGGATTCACCCACGATAACATATTCAACAGCACCCAACTCCGTTTTCGAAAAAGGACATCTTCTTTTCAAAATCATCTTTTAAACATCGTTATTCCGGTCAAAATTAAATTTATTTTCAAAAGACACCTTAGCGCCATCACCATGGCCGATTTCACACTCATCACTTAAAAAAATTATCTTTAAAGCGCCATTACTTTGGCCAAATTAAAACTCGTCATTTTCAAAAAGGACAACATGCCGTACTATTACCAAACTCCCAACCAATGGGGTCAAGATATCTCCTACAATCATATTTTGCTTTCAAAACGTTCCCACACGCACACCGTTATTATCGCCAAATTCCCAACCAATGGTACCCAGTGCATATAAAACGGTTACACTTTAATTTTATTCAACACTTTTTGCACATACTGTTAACATTACCAAAACTTCAATTAATGAAGTCAAGGAACCCAACACGGTTACACTCACGAAACATTTCACATACACCGTCACCATAGTCGAAATCCCAATCAATGGAATCGACAAACACGATCATACGTTTTTTTAAAAGTTTTATGAAAAACACTATCACCACCAAAATTTCGTAACAAGAATTTTGTTCACACCTTCGAAGCACCATCATGAACACCGTGTTCTCTCACGAGCACTCTCTACACCACGAACTTCGAACTCCTAATTAATAGTAGTCTCAATAAAAACGCGACGTCACAATTTTCAAAACCAGTTCTTTCACAACCGCGCTTTTACAATATCACAATTTACATTTTCGCTATCATCGAGTCCTCGACACTCACATAGCAACACTTTCCACACGCCACGAGCGATGTCACTAAACCATCGTAATACCGATTTCACAAAGACTCCCGCTTTCGGAAAAGTTTGTTTTCAAAATCCATCCGTTTTCGAAAACATCAAAACTCTTTGATTCCGAGCCGGGATCGAGATCAACTCCTTACGTCATACAACCGTGTGATTAACTGTCTATGTTAGTTACTAAGGTCACCTCTATTCGAGGTCTCTTATATTTTGGGTCGTCTCATCTCAAGAAGTCCTCTCTTTAAATCTCACCCCAAGATTCGTGTCAAATCATCTCGTTCTAAGAGATCCGAGTCTATTAGGCATTTCGCCGAATACACCAAGTGTCTAAAACACCCGAGTCCCTAATCCGATGACCGTAAACACGCGCAAATCAAGGTCTCATTTCTGTGTCGCTCACGTATGAGCATTCCTCGAGTCTTTACGTCATTCTGATCTTTCGATCCTTTCCCACAGAACCACTCCCCAACATGTCCGAGGATTCAAACACCATCAAAAGCATCCGCAACGATGTCAACACCCTAACCGAATTGGTTCGCAATCCTCCATGCTTCGGTAACCCGTTTGACTTCCTCCGTCTGTCACATCGATAGTCACCTCAATTTCCTTGAGAGTAGAGACACAGAAAGCGAAACAAATGTCAATCCGGATAATTACCACGCCCAAGAACTTACCCAGGGTAGATCATCCCAATGTTCCACCCAATCGACACTTCCTAAAGTCGATACGGGAAAAACCTCAAGACCCTATAAAACCATATCCAACAAAGTAGAAATGTCACTAAGAGAGTTCACCCCAATTGACTCATCCTACATTGAGGCTCTTGGGTTACCCTTGCCTGTGGGTCCCACTCCGGACCCGCCGATCAACAGACGAAGCAAAATATGGAGTTCTAATACCTATTGCCTATATCACCCAGGCAACAGACACGATACTGAAGCATGTCTTGCATTGAAACACGCGATCCAAAACATGATCGAGGAAGGAACGTTCCCTCCCTTAAAACGACAAAAAGCGGATTTCACCTTTAGGAACATCGAGGGAGGATAGTCACATCAGTGGTTGTCACAAGCTATTTCAAACCCCCTGAGAGTCCATCAACAGAAAAAAGTCCAAAACACCCATCAAGGATTGCATCCCCAGAAGACTTCATAAGGATCTAAGCCTAAGAAGAAGGCCCCGAGCCTAGGTCAATGTCATAGTAGGGTCAAGTCGTAGTATTGTTATTTCCCTTCAAGAGTCATTGTTATGTTGAGTCTGAGATACGGGGACATGTCCCGACCTCCCTAGTCCTGTCTAATCATTACTCCTTTAGGAGTCTATCAATCAAGTCTTTCTTTTCCATCACGATCCTCGACAATGCTTGATTTAAACAATAATGCAAATACTTTCGCTTATGACTCATCATGTTTAAATAACATGACATACAATTATCGACTCCTCGAAACAACGAGGAAACACAAGAACCGAGAGCCCGCGTTCTCTTTTACCTATTTCATGTTTGGTATAGAAAGCCACGTAACTCTCCCTAGAACGAACATTACTGAATCCTATGACGAATCTAGATAGTCTCTTAGCTTGTGATCAAAGACGGAAGACAAACCCATTTCCCACAATAAACATCCCACAAATAAAGACCGATCAATTTCTACCAAAGGTGCTAGTTTGACAAAAAGAAAAAGAAGTATGAAATGGCCAAGAGGACCCAAAGAAAAAACAAAGTGAAACCAAGGCCAAACTAAACCGGCCAAATTCAATGATCAAGATCGAACTCAATGGTCGAAATAAAATCTTAGTCATCCAACTCGATTTCGAACACAAATCCGAACAAAGAATAAAAAAACAACAAACAGACGAGTTAGCTAGCACCAAATATTAGCCTCCCTACATTACGACCCTTAAGACCTTCCCAAGACACTTGTTAGGAGAGAGTCCGGAATTTTGAGGATTCAAGCTCAATAGGATAATCCCAACCGTTAGGGCCAGACATGAAAATCAGATCCCATGTAATTTACATCCCGCCCGATTGAAGCCTGAGTCATTTTCACTCAGTTTCCCCTTTCCTACCACATTACGAAACCTTAGCCCATATCCTTAACTGCATAAAAATCAAACTCCAGATTTTGATCTATCGAAACCACTTACTACCTAGCTTCACATTCCAAAACCAACCAAACCAGTCGCCCTGACCCAAACGCGGTATCTCGATAATTGTCACCTTCAAGCCCTGATATATATTGATTAATATGCTCCACATGTTAGAACTAAGAAGCATGCATCCAGCATCTGTGTTCTTGAAATAGCGCATAGAGGTATTTCTTCAACCCCTCTCAATCTGTAGTATAATATATATGAATGTTGAGGGCAAAATTGTCCAAATAAAAATTACGCAAACAACTTTAGTTATGCCCTCCCTTTTGATACTCCGTATAAGTTAATGATGTTTATTTTTAGAAAATGAAAAGCAGAGTGCATCGAGGAAGTTCAAATCAACATCAGAACAAATTTATGGACCGTAAAACGTTCACATATACCCGTAACTACTGCCTGAGTTACCTGATCCAGAAACAAAGTGTTTCCATTTAGTTACAATCTAAACGTTATAAGTCCATTTACTTCAGTTTCTAACGAATTTATATGGGCTGGCCTAAGAAAGAAACCCTGGAAATGAAAATAATTAAGATAGTAAATAAATTCAGATTTACTGTCAGTTTCCGAGCTAAAAGAGCTTACTACATGCCTTATAGACCTCATCATTCTCGGTTCATTTCCTTCTAAGTATATACACATTGTAACAGGCCGTGAGCGAGGCAAGTCTGTCCTCAACAAGGGGTGAGAATCTTGGACGGTGCCACTTTCCCACCTCCTTTGATGGATACATTTGGGCCACCGCTGCTGGCTTGGCTCACGAGGTTTGAGTCTAGGAACAAAACGATGACAGTGATGTCATCATGGAAATGACGGCGGACACCTCGCTCTATTTTCTTCAAGTCCGAATATCTCATTTCTCGCTTCTTTGCCGCTTCTTCAAGTGCGGTTTTTACCAACTTTCTAGCACTCCCCTGGATATATTTAAGACAAATACTTAGAAGGGCAATGGAAATTATATTAACTCACAGCAACTCGCATACTATTGAAAACGCCGCTTTGCTTTATTCTGGGTGCATAGTATAGGCTCGAGCCAGGGTGTGTGTAAGACAACATGGAATATAATGCATGCTGAATTGGTGATCAGCAATGTTGAAGCAGCAAAAGTGATTTTCACAGTAAAGAAACGGGAATTAAAAAGACCGCTAAATCAACCCAAAAAAGCCCTATAATATGACAAATAAGGAAGAGGCAGATAGCAAGATGGAGCATCCATTTCTTTCTCTTTAACAATTAAGGCCGCATAACATAACTGATCACATAAAAGTCACAAAAGATCAAAAAAGAATAGAGTATTAGAAGTTTAGAACTGCACCAATATACGCAAGATTTGGAAACGTTGCCTCAGAGATGGTGATATATATATATATATATATAGAGAGAGATAGAGGATCCTTTGAGGCAGCTCAACTCGCCGCACCCATTGAGGCACAATCTCAACCATTAGATTAAAATCAAATTAAATGCTAAGATTAAAACAAAAACTCATACATAAAAAAATTCACCAATTTTTTTTCCCAGGGAAAAAAATCAATATTTTTCGGAAAAACAAAATCGGAAATTTTTTTAAAAAAAAATTTCCGAAAAAAATTTAGTGTATATATAACATTTATTTTATTGTATATATTGAGTTCTTAAGTATATATATATATATATATATAGAGAGAGAGAGAGAGAGTTTAATAGCGTATATAATGAGTTTTTAGTGTATATAAAAGTTATTTGGATGTATTTTCTATTGTTGATTAATTGGTGTAAATGATAACTATTTGGGTGTATATAACAATTATTTTACTGTATATATTAAGTTCTTAAGTGTATATATATAGTGAGTTTTTTAGTGTATATAACAGTTATTTTGATGTATGTTCCATTGTTGATTAACTGATGTACATATTAATTATTTGGGTGTATATAACAATTATTTTACTGTATGTATTTTGTTCTTAAGTGTATATATGCAGTGAGTTTAATAACGTATATAATGAGTTTTTTTAGTGTATATAACAGTTATTTTGATGTAGGTTCCATTGTTGATTAATTGGTGTACATAATAACTATTTGAGTGTATATAACAATTATTTTACTATATATATTGAGTTCTTATGTATATATATATATATATATATATATATATATATATATATATATATATATATATAGTGAGTTTAATAACGTATATAATGAGTTTTTTAGGGTTCGTTTGGTTCATGCGGGAACTTATTTCCTGGAGGAAGTTGCAATTCCCAGGAAATTACTTCCCACTTCAACTTCCCGGAAATTTGAAATATTTGTTTGGTTGACATCCTGGAATTCACACTTCCCGGGAATTGAATTTCTACATCTTGTTTGGTTGGCTCGACCTAATTCCCATAATTTTGATTACAATGACTATTATGCCCTTTATTAATTAAGGGTATAAAAACTTATGAATTAATTTTTTCAGCGACTTAAGAAATATCTGAAATTGTCTTCACTATTATATGCAGTCGTAACCAAATTATATTTTATCAGCGTAAAAAATAACGAACATTAATTTATTTATTTTTAAAAAAAATTCTGAGTTAACCAAAAAATAGATGAGCAGAAGCAATAAATTCTGAGTTAACAAAAAAAATTTGAGTTAAAAAAAAATAATGCAGAAAAGTTGAGAGGAAGCCGTAAATGGAGAATGGGGATGAGAAATTAGGGTTAAGTGAAAATAGATGAATGGAGAAGGGGTAAAAAAGTCATTTGAATAATTTGGGATGTGGGAAGTGCAACTCACCGAGGGGGGTCGGTGAGCAACTTCCCGCATCATGCAGGAATTGCAAGTGATGGAGTGAGTTTGAGTTCCTCCATTTTTTTAGTTTTGGGGTAACCAAACAACTCCCCAGGAAAGCATTTCAAGTGATGGGGTGAGTTTGAGTTCCTTCATTTTTTTTAGTTTTGAGATAACCAAACAACTCCCCAGGAAAGCATTTCATGGGATGTTGCAATTCCCGGGAAGTGAGGGGGCAACCAAACGAGCCCTTAGTGTATATAACACTTATTTAGATGTATGTTCCATCTTAATCTAATGGTCTAGATTGTGCCTCAATGGGGTAAGGAGTTAGCTTGCCTTACCGGAGCCCGCCTCTATATATATATATATATATGTGTGTGTGTGTGTGTCAAATAAGGCCGTCAAACACCACCAAGTCACCAACACAATGCACCTGACCTAGGGCAAGGCGTGTTTGGATTGAGGGATTTTTGGGGAAAAGGGAAGGGAGAGATTCGGATGGAGGTGCATTCCTTCGTCTGGATAACAAACTAATTTCAGGGTTACCACACATGCACACCTCCTTGATTTGGTTGGTATCCAAACAAGGGATAAGGTTGATGCAATACACTCAAAAATACTCGTATGATTTAAGATTGATGAATGGTATTACCAATCTTACATTTCGTGGATTGTTGAGAACGATATCAACAGCTTCTTGATTGGTAAGGTGCTCCCAAAGTCCATCAGAAGCAAAGATTACAAACTGGTCCTGTGGTTGTAGCTCCTGAACCGAAATTGATGGCTCCGAGCTCAATATGGGTCTCTTTATAGGGTTTCCCAGTCGGAACTTGTTGTGTAGAGGTTCTCGGTTGTATTCTGCTTTCTTTAAAAATACATCTCCTATGGATCTTGAAATCTGGTCGATAAAAACTCTTGAAGTTAGTGAATTTATTTCAGAAAACAGGTAGGGAGGAGGGAATGGGCAACAAAATACAGTATAGCGCAGCGTAAAGCATAGTCGTCAAATATATCATAATCAATCACACAAGCAAGCATGCTCATTTTATTCACTTAATTAATATACGAGGTGATAATTACTGAAAAGGAAGTGAGTAACTAACATAAATAGTACTCCGTATTCCGTACTCAGTACCTGTATGAGGCCCTTGACACGCCAAACATTATGCTTTAAAACAACGATATGAGGATCATCAGGATGTAGAGTACGCAACTCCTGTCTGACTGCCTCTATACAGGCATTGTGTTCCGTTGAAAGCTGGACAGCGAGAATCTCTCCAGTCGCCTTCACTACTCTACCCAAGACAGCACGAGAATCACCAAGGTTGGCGATATAGAGGGTCCCATTACATATTACTCCTACCAAGCAGCACGAGCCAACAGCAGCAATCTGGGGATTTATTGCCCATTGCTTGCTTACAACTGATAGAAATCCCTCTTCTGTTGCTTGAAGTGCCTTCCGGATTACATCAGCAGAAATGCCCTTGCCCTGGTGTTCTGCAGTAAATCCTGCATCATTTATATTTGCTAAGATACTTCCGGTGACTCATCAAAGGAGAAGTGTGATTATTTCGCTTATGACCGACTCATGGCAATTGCAACACTGACATTACCCAATGACTCAAATGCTCCCACTTATGGCAGGCCAAAAGGACACTTTTACGGCCTTAACCCTATGTTCCTTAACCCTATGTTACTTCGTATAAAATATCATAGGTTTTTTCAGCAAGGAACTTAGAATTAAAGCAACCAAGAATCAAGTCATCCAAAAACCAACTATGATTTCTAAAATCCAAATTCAAACATGACATATAAGAAAACCGTTTTCTTCCTGACAAAAAAATACGGGATATAACTTCTTTTTTCGACAGGCTGCACAAAGTATATCCAATATGTAATTTTTTGTTTGTTTTTATAGCCTTTCATACATCCCAAAGCAAGCTACAATCTTACAAGAACAGTTATATCAAAGGTCACAGGAACCTGCTGCCAAAAGTAAAATTATGTTAGCAATGGGGTAACTAGTGTTGCAAATTTGAAGTGATTACTGTAGTACTACTTAATAATGCCTACGGTAATTCGTTTGTTCAAACTGAAGAGCATCTGTCAAATAACATACGAAATATATAGATATATTTGTCAGTGGAAGAACTAGTATGAAAAACATTTAACCAACTCCAATAGTGAGTGATTACTACAATAACATTATTATCGTCATAAACTCAAAGGCTCCTACTCCAATATATGCACCCTTAAGGTGTAACTCTTACTCCTATGTCATACAAATACATGAAAAGATGTTTCCGCAAGGAATATAGAAACATATTGAAAAGAGAAATATAACACGGTCACTTAACATATATAGTTTACATATATGATTAATAAGAGCTCTCTATGAGCTTCATTTCATAAGCCACCATAAATAAAGACATCCTGAAATCAAACACAAACTATCAAAGAAATTTTGCTTCTTTTTATTTTTATTAAACCTTACAGCAAGTATTCCAGTAAAACCAGCAGAAACTTCCGGCATGAGAAAAATTATGCTAAATTATGCAATTTTCATTTTTGAGTCCATAATAAACAATCTCTTCGAATTTTATACTGGTCAGGCTACATATGTCCGAACTCAATACCCCGAGGCCCGAGCCATTGAAGAGTAGGGGTATAGTTGTGATTTTTTATTATTTCTTACACCCACAAAAAAAGTACAGTAGTCTGTATGTATAGTACAGTAGGTATTTCAACCCAACCCACAAACGGAAGAGCATCTACCTATACACAAAATTAAAAAGTACAGTAGTCTGTAAGTATAGTACTGAATACTTACTGCGAAGATGATTAAAGAGATGAGCATTGATATAGCGCGATGTCTGTGGACCACCGTGTCCATCATAGACGCCCACAAAAGTAGCATAAGGGCCGGAGTCAAATGAAGTCAGGCTCCCTGACTCCACCTGGCTTTGATCCTCCAGTAAACTATTGGCTTGAACAACCGCCATTGAAAACTCACCATTCAGATGCACACCCGTGTCCTTGTACCATAGAAGCCCTTCTTGCCGTTCACATGTCTCCGAACCTGAACTTGAACCTGAACCTGTGTGACACAAATTTGGGCAGAAACAGGCCCTCAGAAAATCCATCATCATCTCAACAAAACCACCCTCAGCTCCTAACTCTCCACATTTGATGATAGAGTATACAACATTTGGAGCCCGGGTTGGGGTTGGGGTTGGGGTCGGGGTGCTTATGGAAAAGTAAGTATCGAACATATAATGGCCTGGGATGGATCCATGAAGAAATAAATAGGAAGGGGTCATTGACCACGTGAGTTGTTTATGGTATGCATGGCTGTTGAATGGCTGGATTGGATTTGTGGGGACAATCCACAAACAAACAACAACCCACTCGTGCATTTTCCTTCTATCACATCCTAATTCAGATCATCATCGGAACCCCATACCTACCGACTTATGATCCTCTTCATTATTTTCTCTCCATTATCTCTCATAATCCCATTATAATAGTATCATTTCTCTTCCCCTTTCCAATAATATAAGAACCGTTGAATCGTTCTAAAATAAAATCCAGTTCATTGATGATTAATGGAGGAGGTAATGGAGATGATACTATTCCATACCTACCCACCTTCCTTCTCCCTCAATAATTCAACAACGTACAGGCTAGTAGGCTACAGCTAGAAGTAAGGTAGGGCTCAACATCAGTTATATTCGGTCCTCATAAATCATACTGTACTCTAAAATCAGAGTTACAAAGATCAGAAAGTAATCTCTCTCAGAGTATAACTTAAGTTTTAACATAACTGCATTCCTATTCATATTGCATTGAACCAAACTCCAAGCTCCAGCTATCAACACACAAGTATGGTCACTTAGGTCGGGAGAGTTCGAATATGAGACATATTGTCCACCGTACCTAGTATTAACCATTAGATGACTAAGACAAGCAAAATACGATCTTTTAGAAAACATGATGGGTTGCATTTAGTTATATAAAGTTGACAAATAAAGTATGAATAAGTTGAAGAACAAATATGAACAAGCTAACAAATCCAATGGCAGCCATTAAAAAAAAAAAAAAAAAAAAAAAAGAACAAGCTCATCCACATAACCTAGCATGGATAACTCTCGATTGTCACACCTTAATCTAAAAGCTAAAGAAGCCACACAAGGTATGCACATACGCACACTAATATACTACATACTCCCAATATATGAAGTAGCAGCACTGCAGCAATAGATCAATCATCAATGGCTGGGACCGAGGAGGGCAATTAGGAATTTCCGATAATTGCCTGATGTTTCCGAGTGAACCGCGTCTACCAATGTCTTCTTGTACTTCTTTTCATACTCTGCCTTTATGAATTGCATATCAATCTCTGTCCTTGTTACGATGACCCGGATGAGTGTCGTGTCATCAGTTCCTAAACCCTTCATTGCTTTTCGCAGTACCTGTTTCATACAGCCAGAACAAAAAGGTGAGTTCACTCAGCTTCGATGAAGCCTGTAAAACTCCACAGCAGTTTGAAATGAAGCAATGAACTAGAGCTACTGTTAATAGCACAAACTCATAAACAAAAGACCAATTTAGATATAGTTCACACCTTGCCGCAAGGTCCTCGCCATTTGAGAGTTGTTGTTTGATCACAAAATTTTAATCAATTAATACAATTATTAAACTAAAAAAAAGTAATATCAATTGAATTGGGAGCCGGTATGGGTTGGCTCCACTTATCAAGACATAATGTATCAACTAATGGGATTTAGATCCAAACCCTTGCAGAAGCAATTTGGATTTGAGATTGTTGAGTCAACGACTGTTGCCCCATGAAAAAGGAGGCCTAACTTGATGTACGTGGTTTACAAGTTATCACACGTGTTCTGGATTTAAGTTGTGCATTGCCAAAGATAGTAACTACCGCTCCCACGGTTTAAAAAAAAATTGCTACTTCATGAGTTGTAGCAACGTGTTATCTTTACATTGCACATTTACGCGAACACACATATTTGCGATCCAAACAAGGGTAGTTTAGAAGCATCAGAAAATGTCAAAGTAATGTTAGAAGGGCAGTATACTACTTATCATGGATAAGACAGGGGATAGTGATACAAAAGGGGGCCATAGCTTCTGTTTCAGTGTACTAATAGACATACAAACTTATGTTGTGTCTATTCCTAGACACAAATCGTCCACAAATCTTTCATCAGGGCCATTGGTTTGAATGGTCAAGGTATCAATTAGCTATAAACTTATAATTCAAAATGCATGAGGATGTCTTGAAGGCAGTAATGCAGTATTGGCCACAAATTTTTCAGCATGGCCATAGGTTTGAATGGTCAGAAGTACCTATCAGTTATACACTCATAATTCAAAATGCATGAGGAAATATTGAAGGGGAAGAGTAAGACCGACTTACATCAATGCAGCAAAAACATAGCCATGTGCCAACCACAGAAAAAAAAATTGGATACAGAATTACAGACAATAATTGGTACATTATTGAAAACTCTCTCGCACCTTCGCTGTGAAGTTGATGTCAAACAGTTCTATCACATTTGAAAAATGGTCTGCACTATATATTTGGCAATATACATGTAAAATGATTACAGATACAAAACACAACACATATAATTACTCCCTTCCGTCTTATTCATTTGTTATCTATGTTTGAATCCTCCTCACATAAAAAAGGAACAGATAACAAATGAAAAAGATGGAGGGAGTACTTGCAATATAGGAAGACATTTACTTCATGGTTCATTTAAGCATTGATATCCCTTACTTTGCTTTAAGCCTGTATGGATGCTATAAAAGTTAAAGTGGCCACTGTTCTCTTTTAGAGGCAAAAAAAAGTAAACTGACTTCATTCAAACTTGCAAAAGCATTGACCATACACTCAAATAGATTATCAATTACCTTGGCAAAGTATTTGGCAGGATTTTCTGCACATCTAACGATTGTCAAAAGACCATACTCGAACAGTCCTGAGGTTTCTTTCTTTATAGCCTGTACAAAGCCACAAACAACAACCGGTGAAAGAATCGATCAGGTGCATCCGAATTGAATATGGAAGAGAAGTGTAATGCACATGAATACCTTTTCAAGATGATGTCCATACATGGTGTTGTAAGCTGAATCAACAGCTGCCAAGTGTGCCCTGCTTCTCTCACTGAAAGTCCTTATGAAAGTGTTTTCATCAGTTCCCAACCTTTTCTCCCCAGCTCGGTAGAGTTCCTTTGCGTCATTTTGAACAATCATTGGATCAACTTCAAAACCCTCATAGCGCTGTATGCTCACATATGCTAGTAAAAGCTGCAACAGAGTATCAACATCTTATATTTAGCAGAGCAGTACGATAATCAGTTATGGGCAAGGATAAGTGACGATACAAGTCAACACTAGACATCAACAACAGTTGTTAATCAGCAACTAAAATAGTTCCCAAGTCCGCTTCCTAGATTCGCACATAAATAAGGATTTATCAACAAACCTCATTTAACATTGATATAAGGCTATAAGCAATAAGAGCATTATGTTGCAAACTCAAAATATATGAGTCAATTCGCTAGTGTCAGAAAAAACGAAGGACGGTGACAATGACCAACTACTACTTTCCCCTACAAGAAGTTTAAAGTTTAGCAAGTTATTTTGCTTCATTCCATCTTACTCTAAAGCCAAATAATATTGAACTTTTTGCCCCATTAGAAATTTGTGCAGTCCCTTTGTCCTATTTGAGAATTTCATTCCAATCTAACATGGGCACGAAGTAGTAAAATTTTACAATAACATATAGTTGAGAGCGGACTCATCAATTGTATGTACCCTTAGCAGTTAAAAGTCATAGCATTCACAATTGACTCATCATTTTACCTCAAAGTATGTACTCTTCAAACTACAGAGGTATATACTATTGCAGTAATGCAATTATTCATCACATAAAAATGGTTGACTGTAGACATTTATGCAGTACCTTCTTATGATCTCCAGAGGCATGTCGTTCCAGATCATGCTCCAGGTAGGATCCAAACCTCTGCAGATAAATCTGCTTGAAGATCTGTATCTGGGTAGGTGTGCGGGAGCAAATGATTTCAGTTGCAGCTCTGAGATCAATATTATTTTCACTAAGTGCCTGCCTCATAACAACAGCATCACGAGATGCTGGATCTTGCATCCAGAGCAAAACTGCATCCTTGCCAAAGAAATTATGCAGCTGATTAATAGCCATGCTTCTCATTCACCAGAGAGGACACCTTTCAAATGACTTGTGTAAAGAAGAAATGAAATTTCATTTATTACCAATTACAATAGAATTCCTCCAATGTTTACAGATGCACCATAAGTTGAATATAAAAGCTGTAGGGCGGACGAACGTACAAGGCCTTACCCCCCAAAACAACACAAAGAGGTTGTTTGACCCATGACGAAATTTGTGTTAAGAATTAAGCATTACCGAAGGAAAGAAAAGCATTCATGAATGTCATACCTCCAGTTTACCACTAAGCTCCTTTGATAAACGTTTGAGTATATCTTCATGGTACAAAGCTCTAAACTCCTGCTGAATAATACCACGTTGTGTAGCATCACGGTGAGCGAGAATAGTGATCACAGCTGCAGTGTCACAGCCAAACCCTGGTAACAGAAGTATGTTAGATACGAGAATAAATACCCTTATTCAAACAAAGGCTCGCTAATGACTCATTTATATCCTTCGACGAGATATTCTGATGGAATTTGTAAAGATTGAAGATGTTGCAGTGCAGCACAGGAGTGATAGCTAAAGAGAAAACACACGCAGACTAACTTCGTCCTGCTGGATTTCGACCGTAATAATAAGCTGCTAAGTGCTAACCAACAAGAATATTGTAGTGAGTTGTACTCCGTGATTATTTAAATAGACCCATGCTTGTACATTTTCATTTGAATGATTGAGAGTTTTATTCAAGCTTCTTAATGTGTCGAGTGTTCATCCTAAATACTTAGACATCAAAGTGAAAGTGAGTGTGAGGGATACTGAATGAATGGGTGGTAACGGTATGCATAATCGATCTTGATCGTGGCCGTGGGTGCATACAAATTGGAGTCAACTTGGTCGCCACAATGAGTCGGAGCTAGAAATGGAAATTCCAGTTGATAATTTTATACATAGGGTCGAACCTGAGACGGTACGAAGTCTTAGGGGCTAACATGTAGGTAGCGAAAATCAACAGCTTAAATTGGTATTTATTCAGCCCCTCCGATCCCCCCTCTAAATCTAAATCTAAATGGGAATTAAATCCCTGGCAAAATCATGAAAACGAGTAACCAAATACATACATATACACGAATGAATTTAAAAATTCTGGCCATATATATATATATATATTATATATATATATATATATATATATATATAGAGAGAGAGAGAGAGAGAGAGATAGGTAAGGAGGAAGATGGAAGGATCCAATAGGTAAAGGTAATTAATAATTGAGAATCTAAACAATCAAGAATCGCATATATAATTGCAAGAGACTGGACTGGCCGGAACATAAAACTAGAATTAAATCATGATATTAAGAATGAGATGGAGATGGAGATGGAGGACCTTTGAAGGCCTTGTAGAGCTGAACGGCGTCGTCGCGAGGGGAGAGAGCCACCGGAGGAACCGTTAAGGTAGACATTTTGATTCTCTCTCTCTCTTTTTCTCTCTCAAATGCTGAGTTTGTTGATGATCAGGGAAACTCGGTAACGTATGAAGGTGGTTCTACAACCCAACCTTTTATGTAGTAGTAGTAGTAGTGATGTTGTACGTTATTGTTGTGTATATTCCAGTATTTGTATGTATGTGTGTATCGTGTGGAGTATTATTGGTGTGTATAGAGGTGGCAATCGGGTCACTCGGGTCGGTTATGGGTCGGGTTATGACGGGTCGGGTCATTTCGGGTTCGGGTTTTAACGGGTCAGTATACTTAGACGGGTCGGTTCGGGTTCGAGTCGAGTCTCTTACGGGTCGGGTTTACTCGGGTTAAAAATCGTAACGGGTCGGTTCTGGTTCGGGTCGGTTATCTAATAAATCGGGTTATATCGGATCTGATTCGGGTCGGTTATCTAATCGGGTCTATTCGGTTCAATCATCGGGTATTCCATGGGTTAGTTGAGTCACTTTAGTATATTTTCGGGTCTAGTTTTGAAAATAATCGGGTCAACTTGAGTAATACAATAAATCACGTCAGTTAAGGCTAGACAATAAATCAGATTAATTCAGGTTAGACAACCAATCGGGTCAATTCGGGTAAAAATAACGAATCAGGTCAATGTGTTGGATTCAAATTGAGTCACTAATAATTTTTACTTTAGAAAGTTAGATACACGAACTCAAAATAATACATGAAACGGGTTATGGGTCAAGTCGGGTCGGGTCACAAGTCGGTTCGGGTCATGTCATTTCGGGTCCTATCGGGTTTGCGGTTAGCCTTCGGGTCGGGTCAGGTCGGGTTCGGTTCATAGTATTTCGGGTTGTATCGGGTTATCGGTTTGTCATTGGGTTGCATCGATTTCGCGGATCGGGTCAGCTTTTGCCAGCTCTAGGTGTGTAATGTTGTCTTGTCACACTTGGTACTACATTTTAAATGTGGTTCATCTCATAAACTAGCTATGTGGACTCCGTGTATGCATGCTTCCCGCCTAAGCCTAACCCATTTTTCTCTCTCTTCTTCGTATAACTCATGGATCAATTCCTTTTTTTCATCGTCTCATACAAGAATTGATGACGATGTGTGGGTATGGCCTTGAACCACATACGTGTTTGCCCACTTTTATGTTTTTGTTTGCTAGAGGAACTTGGCACAAGTCGCAATAAATTCTAGATCCTTCTTGATTATTCTATCAATGTGGGAGATGCATCTGATTTGTTCATGCACCTACTCTTCTCGTTTTTTTGCTACACCATTAATTCGGGCCTTATTTTCTCCGTCAAGCTTGCTATATAAACCCTCTCTACACTCACTCACAACACACAACATCATCTCTTCTCTTCTCTCTTCACTTTCTTTCTTCAATATTTTTGCTCTCAAATATTTCCGAGGTTACTTGACAACGTTCTTGGTAGTGTTCAGTTTGCAGTTCCATCTACACCGAAGCTGCAAAGGCTATGTAATCCTGGGGGTCGATTGTCATGGAAAACCGTGTGTAGAGTACGGGGCAAATTCGACTTTAGGACAGTGACTTGTCACGCCACAACCGCCCTTTATCTAGATAAGCTATATATCTCATTATTACGTATTTTATCAACTTATTTATATTTATTTATTTATCATCTTGTTTTGTCTTTATAACTTAATACAATAATCTTGTTCTATTTACATTAATTTATTCGTACTCATTTTCGATACAACTTTTATACTATTGTTCCAACATACATGTTTATTAGAGTCGGATTTGATCTTTTGGTTGTTCATATGTGAATAAACAAATATGGAAGATGTCTTAGCTTAACTAAAGCCTTGTTCTTTTTAACTGAGTTAAGCTAGACTGGTAAAAGTTAAGCTGAGCTGATAGGAGTTAAGATGATAAAAGTTGAAAATAATAACTAATAATATTTTAAAAAATGAAAAATATATATATATATATATATAATAAAACCAATTAATAATAATTAAGAATAATAATAATAATAATAATAATAATAATAATAACAACATCGCACTAGCTGATGGAGGTCCAACAATGGTGGAGAGTATGACTCAGGTGTGCGAAGAGGATGTATCTCCTATACGTCCTGTTTCTTTACTCAATGACTTAATCTCTAAAGCTTTTTCTGCTAAAAATGGAGATTCTAAATCTCAAATCGATACGCAACCTGTAACTCATACTGTTCAACCTACAATAATTAACCCTGTAATTGAACCGGGTAATGATACTTGGACTAATGTGGTGACTAAGCAGCGTAATGTTGGTATGGAATTGTATTTTGATGAATCTTGTGCTGATGCACTTGAAATTACACTTGATCTTGATGATTTTGATGCTAAATTGAAAACATGGCAATTTACATTAATAGGGCATGTTATTGGGGAGAAACCCACACTAAAGGGTGTGCAAGATTATATGTGATTAAGAATTGGGGGAATGTTAAACTACCTACAGTCCAGATATTCAAAAAAGGATGGTTTAGCTTTCGATTCACCTCACAGGAGGACATGAATGTTGTACTGAAAGGGGGCCTCTGGAAATATGGGATCAATTCTTTGTTTCTGAAATAATTTTCCCCCTCCTTTTCTAACGAGATTAAGTCATTGTCTATTGTACCTATTTGGGTCTTGTTTCGTGACCTTGAACCTTTTCTATGGTCTGAAACTGTCCTTAGCAAGCTTGTAGTAGAATAGGGAAGCCCCTATTTGCTGACATGACCACTACTATGAAGTCTAAATTGGGTTTTGCAAGAGTCCTCATTGAGGTTGATGTCTCAAAAGAACTTCCAGAAAACATTGTGGTTAATACCCTATCATAGGTCAATTTGTACAGCATGTTGAGTATGAATAGGTGCCTTATTTCTGTGAAGAATGCAAAAAGCTTGGACACCTAAAGTCCAGCTGCAAGCTGGTAAAAAAGAAGCAGCCAAACAAGCAGGTTTATAAGCCTAAGGGAGACATAAGTAGAGAAGCTCAGAAGGATGATGTGCTAGGTGGTACCTCAGGCTCTCAGATGGCGGTAACTACTATGCCTACTCGTGAGGCTGATCATACTCAGAGTAGGAATACGGGGAAACGTGATGAGATGCTTGTAATGCATCAAGAATGCACATTTAAGGATAAGCTGGAAGAGTTCATTACAATGGCCGTGTGGACATGACATAGGTCCACCCCGACGCAGCCACGCGCGGGTTTGAGGAGGCGAATGAATCTCCATATGAGAATGGATTGAATTGAAATTTAAATCGAAGTGGAGTCGCCACCGAACTTTGTGGGAGTTCGGGCCCGTTCGAACCCACTCTATATCTTAGTGGGCCATGCACAAAGTATGGCCCATTCGGATGTCAGAGTTTATTGGGCTCGTCCCTTTGCATTTGATACCGATACCGACATTATCGGATACCGTGTATTGAATGACTCTCGTGCGCCAACGGTTTCGGGCATCCGGAAACCGAGGTTCTGAGTAAGGGGTGAGGGTACGTGTTGGGAAGTTCACAAAGAACACCCAACCCCTCCCGCACATTAGCGGCCTCTACTAAGATATCGAATGACGTTTTAATACGCGTGTTAGTAAAACGATGAAAATGATATGCAAACATTATTTTCCCAAAACATGCGAAAAAGAATGAATGGGTTGCTACGTCGATTTAATGCATCTAATATTAACGTAGAAGTTATATTTAGCATGCGAGGTTTATTTTAGTACAATAAAATAAACAACGGAAATAAATCGACAAAAGGAACAAACGCGTTAGTAACGGTATAACGATAATAACGGTTTATAACTAACATAGAATGAAGAGACGAAATATGATGCATGATTTTGAAAAGTAGTATGACACGTGATTGATTTGACACGCGTTGACCGAGGTCATTAAAAAATATTTTATCGGGACTTAAAGAATATTAAAAGACTCCCGGTTTTGAAAATCATTGATTTATTAGGTCGCGTAGAAATATAATGTGATTTATACTCGACCCGAATCTCTCGATACTCGCCATATTCTATGCTCGATTATGAGATCGATATCGAATATTTAGAGTGTACCTAAAATAAGATGTTTGAAGAATTATTGGTAATTGAATCAAGATGAAATAATCAATTTTATGTCACGGTTTTCAGGGAACCGCGCGACCCGCGCGAAGAGGGCGTGACTCGCGTAGCCACGCGACTCGCACGAGACACGTGCGACTCGCGTGGCGGAGTGTTCTCAATCCTGATTTGCGATGCTCGTCGTACCCGATGTTTGATTATAGAAAACAATACCGAATACTTGGAGTAAAGTAAAAAAAAAATTATGAGTCGCTTTAAATCGAACTAAAACGATATGAATAATCTCCGCGTTTATAGTGTCATATTAATTCTACCGAATTAGGTGACAACTATTTTAGCATCAACGAAAATCGAATTAGTTAATTTAATTGACTAAATTGTTTAAATTCGACCTCCAACTATTGAGTTGGTATCGAATCTAATAGATTGACACTTGACTAAAAAAAACTCGACTTGCTCCCCTCTGCATCCTGACATCATAATTAATCCTTGCGAATTGTATGATGTCGGATCCGCATCAAAATGTTTCGACTTTAACTAAAAAAAAGTTTTTTTCTTTGAAATAGTTTTTAAAAAAAACGATGAGCATGCGGTGGATGATGATTGCAACGCGACAAAAATAAAAGAATCGATTTTGTTGACGTTTGACTCGCTTCAATAATCAAGCGTTCGGGGTGTCGGGATAAGCGACCGGCAACATCGGGTGAAAACCCTTGTATATTCGGATTTCCTTATCCCGTCATCCATTGCGCTCGACACAAATCCACGAGTATTTTAGTGTCTTAATATTTATAATACTAACGATATTAGAACGCGATAATAACGATGAAATATAAAAAAATAAAAAAACGGGACGATGACGACGACAAGGACGACACGCGAGGAAGAGAAGAGAGAAAGATGGGATTTTGCACCCTCAACCTACATGTTTCTTGTCTCGGATGTAACTCGTTTCGGTGTGGCTTTAGCACGGGAGTTTCGAGGTTTATGGAGGTTGAGTTATGGTGGTTTATGGTTCCTAGATTGCTAGGGTTTAGGAGGGTAATTAGGATGTAGAATTGATTAGGTTTGTCTTAAGGTTTGCCTTAGGGTTTTTGAAGTTGTGTCAAGATGTGTGTAGTTATGAAAGTTAGAGTTTTAATTGCATGCAAGGGGTGTACGTATATATAGGCAATTGCTCCCCCTTGTTGTCTAGGGTTTAGTGCCTTGATGGACTTGACCTGATGGCCCGCCTGAATGAGGACCGTGGGTTTCCTCTTCGAAAACGGCTTTGACCGGGTTTTGACCCGATCGCTAAAAGACGATTTTATTTCCGGTGTCGGTTTTGACCCAAATTAGTCTTATTTGATTGGAAACGACCCACTGGGCCTGAATTTGAGGTCGGTTTTGTGAGATTTGTACTCCGTAAAAAGCCCAAGCCAGAAACTAATGTTTTCGAGCCCACATTCGAGCGCGTAGAAACACGTTTGCGTCCGATCATCATCGGGTGTTTTTTTTGGAAACTGCTATAGACACCTGACGGTCAAAATGTGGGTGTTTACAGGCCGGAAAGAAAGATTATAAAGTAAGAGGACCTGATGATCTTAAAGGTTTAACAACACACCAGAGAGGCAGGAAATCTTGCTCTCAAACAGGTTTGATAGGATGAATGAATTGGATGAATAACCTTCACTAGGTGGTACCTCAGATGGGGATGATGGGAGGAGTTTGCAGATGGGAATGTAGGATGATCAAGTATGCCAAGAGCTAGGTCACAACTCTTCCCAGGCAGCTCCCTCATCCACTCCTCAGGCTGTAAAGCACTCAGGATGTGGAGAGAGTAGCAGGACAGTTTCTGAGGGCAGGAAAACTGACCCTCCTGACAAATCAAGCACATGATTACTGCGTCCTGGAACATTAGGGGGGCAAATGACCCCCTCAAACAGATAGAAATCCTCAATTTTATGAAGATGAATCAGGTGGATTTCATGGGTATCCTAGAAACAAGAGTTAAAGAAGGAAAAGCAAAGAAAATCATGAGGAAATACTATAGAAATTATCAGGTACTGGGCAACTATCAATCCCACGCACTACAATGGCAGAATATGGGTAGTTTGGAGGGAATCATCTGTTGCTGTTCAGATTGTTCAGTCTCATGCCCAATTTGTGCACTGCAAGGTTACTCACTTTGCATCTAATTCCCTGATGGATATAACTTTGATATATATATATATATATATATATATATATATATATAATATATATATATATATGGTTATAATGATGGGGATGGCAGGCTAGATCTTTGGTCTAGTTTACTCAATATCAAAACTAGAGTTACTAGTTGGCTTGTTCTTGGTGATTTCAACATTGTTAGGTCTCCTAATGAACGAATAAGTGATACTCAACCTAATATTCCTGATATAATGGCATTTAATAACTGTATAAACTCTTGTGGATTGGATGAGCTACCTACCACAGGATGCACTTATACTTGGACTAATAAACAAGAAGAGACTTCAAGGGTATGGTCCAAATTGGATAGAGCTTTGGTTAATCAAGCTTGGTCATCAACTTTTCTTAATACTCATGCTATAAACATGCCCCTGGCATTTCTGATCATTCACCTGTTCTTGTGAAGATCCTGAATGTAACACCCCGAATTTTCGGACATAATTATTTTATTCCATTTCATATATTTTAATATCCGAAATTATTTATTTAATTCAATTCCTCTAATTTTTCTATTCGGATATTCCCTTTTTCCGGTTTAATTGTCCGAAAACCGCATCCTTGTAACCTTTTGTCGCTTTAGCTTGGATTTTGGGCCAAGACTAACTCATCCTTGCTTCCCATGTGAGGTTTGATGAGGGAGCATTGGGATTTGGGCCCAAGTTAGCTTTGCCCATGACTTTCCCTATATATAGGTGATTAGAGTGGAGATTTCCACCTCTTATTCTCATTTGCAAACCCTAATTCTAGGTTTTCACCCTCTCCTTTCTTCTCCTCCTCCTAGCCACAGCACACCTACCTCCTTCTCCTTAATTTTTTGCCTCCTCCTCTTCATTAAAGAGTTGATCTTCATCCCTTTCGAATCCTAATCGATCCTAGCGCAATCCTTTGCATTGTTTCGTAAGTTTTGCTTCTTTTCGCGCTAGTTTTTCGTAGTTCTTTTAGTAGTTTTTGATTAGGGTTTCCTTTTGATGTTTGGCACGTGATTGATGATGGACTAGGCGTGAAGACGGGTCTGGGTGAAGACATCTACGTCATAGAAGACGAGATCGAGAATTAGCACGCTTCAAGGTAACTAGATGTGATTCTTTTCGTGTTTATGCATCTTGAATGTGTTGTGTGATTTTAATGATTTGTAACATCATTTAATTGACTTGTGTTGTGTCTTTATTCATGATTTAAAGAGTCTAATTAATTAGTATGTTAATTGAACGATTTATTATTATCATTAGATCTATAATTGTCGTTTGCGCTTATATTAGAATTGTTAGATCTAATCCGTTGTAACATCTAAAGATTCGTACGTGAGCCGCTTGGCCTCTCTGTTTGGAGATGCTAGGGTTGTTTCATCGATGGCTTTAGGGATCCAACCCTAAGTATTAGATGACTCGTCCTATCATCGCCCGATGTGGAGGTTAGGGTTGAGGTTAATCTAACCTTGATTGAAAATCATGTAACTTTATTGGAAAGTTACTATACAACATCACTTAAGGTTAAAGTAACTTCAATGCGGGGTTATAGTCTCGATGGGGATCAATTTAAGTGACTCCACGAGGTTATGATCAAGGTTAAGGTAACCTTAGTTGAGGTTAACGTAACTTTATTGGAAAGTTACTATACAACTTCACATGAGGTTAATGTAACCTTATTGCGTGTTATAATCTCACGGAGGTTAGCGTAACCTCACGAGGTTATAACAAGGTTGATTTAACCTTACTTGAATTCAAGTAACTTCAATGGGAAATTACAATACCCGTCACTTGAGGATTACGTAACACCGTTACGAAGCTATAATCTCATTGAGGTTAAGGTAACGTCACAAGGTTACAGTCGAGGTTAATGTAATCTTAACTTGAAGTTGACGTTATAGTAGTTATACTATGACACCACCTTCGGGTTGACATTATATACATAACTTCAGTTTAGTAGACAAGGTTAATGTAGCCTTACCTTGACCTTGAATACTAATACACGTTAGATGTTCAGGGTTATAGTCCGTTAGACCTTAACCCTATTACTATTTGAAGGTTATAGTCGGTTGTGCTATAACTTCATTATGTTATCGTTGTTTGATTACTTCTATACTCGTTCCTTTAGAACAATCAGTTACATTGTTCTACGTTTGAGTCATGATGTTTATCACGAATGATTAATACTTGGTATAGTCGGTTACAGTATCTAGGGCCTGATTTTCCCTGGTATAGTCAGTGACACTATACTAGGTCTGATTACTACATAGTGCAGTCAGTTACACTGTACTACGTAGAAGTCGTGAGGTTGCTCACGCAGTTGGCAGTCAGTTACACTGTGCAAGGTACATGATGGTTAGTGATATAGATGACGGTAGTATCAGTTACATACTATTGGAATGAACCAATACTGCTCGCAAGAGGTTTAATTGGTCTATGTTCGGTGGGTCCAGATTCGCCAGTTACACGTTCTGGATTCCCGTGTGTCGTTCGACGTACAGTTACTGCGTCGAGAGCTCTGGCCAGGTCTTAGACATATAGTCGTCAGTTACACGCTATACATAGTACCGTGGAGTATCAGTTACATACTTCACAAAACGGAGGGTCAGTTACACGCTCCGTGTCGGAGGGTCAGTTACACGCTCTGACTAGTTAGAGTATCAGTTAAATACTCTAGCCGGTGTTCATTCTATGTCCTATACATCTTTGTATGAAGTCTGTTGTTACTTACTCCGACTTGTATGGATGGATACATAGTATCTATCTCGATCGTTATGATTATTTATGGATTGCAATAAATTATATGACCGTGTCTAATAACATGTTGGTCATGTGTATTGATATCTTCACATGTCGTTTGATTATGTTATCCCTCATTATTATTGCTATTCATGTTCAACTTGTTATAACCATGACTGGGAGAACATCTAGTTGCTCCCCACTGACTGTGGACCCCCCCCCCCTTTTAGGTCTTCGAGATGATGTTGAATGTGATGATGTTGGGGAAGACCTGTGGAGAGAGACCTTTACTTAAGTTTCTTTTGATTTTCATTTTGAACACTTTTGAATAATGTATTAGTTTGACTGTCGAGATAGTAATGATTCGGATTTGGTCGGGTGTTTCCGCCACCTTTGACCCTATTATTTATACTATTGATATTATTATTTAGTCTTTATAAATCCGGGTTGTTACAGTTGGTATCAGAGCGAACACGCTCCCAACTCTCGCTTAATCATTAAAAGAATAACTTGACTTAGTAAATGAGTGAGAGTAAATGGGGTAGAAACCATTAAGGACTTGCTTGCCTTAGTGGCATTGTAGAGTGTTTGAGTAGTTGCTTGTAAGTGGTGCCTAGGCCTGAACCACTTCATAACCTAGGGTACGTTGTTGCAGATGGCCCGCAATGGTAACAACAATGACCAGGAGGCCGCTCGCCTCAGACGTATCGAGGAAGCCTTGGCAACCATAGCTGAAGGGTTAGCCACTCAAGTCAACAACACAAACAATCAACCCAACAACCAGCAACACAACAACCAGACGGTGTTCGACCGATTCGCCCGTCATCGTCCTCCAACCTTCGAGGGCAACACTGACCCTGTCGCCTTGGAATCTTGGATTCGGGAAATGGAGAAGTTGTTTCTGGCTACAGAGTGCCCGGATGCACAAAAGGTGAACGTGGCTTCCTATTACTTGAAGGAAGAGGCCGACACCTGGTGGGCCGTAGCTAGGGTAGATCTTCAAGCACAGGCTGGGTTTGGATGGAGAAACTTCACTGAGGCTCTAACCAGGAGGTTTTATCCGGAGGAGCTGAGATGGCAGAAGGAACAGGAGATCCTATGCTTGGAACAAGGCTCGATGACTGTTGAGGAGTACACCAACAAGTTTCTGAAGTTGTCCCGCTTTATCACGTTGGTCGCCATGGACAAGGTTTCTAAAACTCGTCGCTATGAGAAAAATCTGGCTCCCAGAGTCCGAGCAGCTATGTCGGGGATCCCGTCTACTTCCTTCCAACAAGCTTATGACCATGCTCTGAGCATCTATGGCTCAGTGATGGCTGTTGAGTCTGAAGACCGCATAAAGTCTGGGGGTTATTCTAAGAAGCCTTATGTTTCTTCATCATCTTACCAACCTGCGAAGAAGAAGCAGAAGTTTGAGGCTAAGATGTCTGACAAGCCACTTTCGGGCCAGTCCAAGAGTGATTGGACATGCTATAAGTGTTAGAAAGCTTACCATCCCGGTAAGTACTGTGATGGGACTCCAATTACTTGCTTCACTTGCAAGGGTACTGGGCATAGAGCTGCTGATTGTCCTCAGAAGCCTAAGCAGGAAGCTCCGAAGAAAGGCCGAGTGTTCGTGATGACCCGTGCAGAGGCAGAGGCTAATCCAGATGTGATTACGGGTACCTTTCTAGTTCACTCTTTCCCTGCTTTTGTTCTGTTTGATACGGGTGCATCGATGTCGTTCGTGTCTGAATCTTTTTCCGTCCGAGCTGGACTTGTTTCATCTTCATCCGTGAATACTCTTATTTCCACTTTCACGGGTGAGACAGTTCCTTGTAATATCCTGTTCAAGGACATCCCGATCTCCATTATGGGGGTATCCTTTCCGGCTGATTTGATCAGCTTCCAGCTAGCTGATTTTGACATCATTTTGGGCATGGATTGGTTGGCTCTTTATGATGCAAGATTTCAGTGTCGTGACTAGAAGATCGTGTTCAAGAGTCCGGACGGTGCAAGGCTATCGTATAAGGGTGTCAAGACTAGACCAACTATTCGTTGGGTGTCTGCATTGAAGATGGTCAACATGGGTAGGAAAGGCCATCAGATTTACTTGTGTAGTATCCGTGATGTGTCTAAAGAGCTGAAGTTGGAGGATATTCCTGTGGTTGGGGAGTATGCTGATGTCTTACCAGAAGACCTTCCAGGTATCCCACCCGAGCGAGACGTTGAGTTCTCTATCGATTTGTTGCCTGGTATAGGTCCAATTTCTAAGGCTCCCTATCGTATGGCGCCAGCTGAGTTGCAAGAGCTAAAGAAGCAACTTGAGGAGATGATCGAAAAGGGCTTTATAAGGCCGAGTGCTTCTCCTTGGGGTGCCCCAGTCTTGTTCGTTCGCAAGAAAGATGGTAGCATGAGGTTGTGCATTGACTACCGAGAATTGAACAAGGTTACAATCAAGAACAAGTACCCACTGCCGAGGATTGAAGATTTGTTTGATCAACTTCGAGGAGCTAGTGTGTTCTCTAAGATTGACCTGAGGTCAGGGTATCATCAGATCCCAGTGAGAAAGGATGACATTCCAAAAACCGTTTTTCGTTCGAGGTATGGTCACTATGAATTCGTGGTTATGCCATTTGGTTTGACGAATGCACCTGCAGTGTTCATGGATTAGATGAACCGCACTTTTAGTGAGTATTTGGATAAGTGCGTGGTTGTGTTCATAGACGATATACTCATTTACTCAAGGGATAATCAAGAACATGAGAGTCACCTCCGCATCATCTTGGAGACTCTCCGAAAGCAGAAATGGTACGCCAAGTTCTCGAAGTGTGAGTTTTGGCTAAGAGAAGTGACCTTCTTAGGTCATGTGATTTTTGGTGAAGGATTTATGGTCGATCCGACTAAGATTCAAGCCGTGGTTGATTGGCAGAGTCCGAAGAATGTCAACGAGATCCGCAGTTTCCTTGGTCTCGCTGGATATTATCGCCGCTTTGTCAATGATTTCTCAAGGATAGCAAGGCCATTAACTCAGTTGATGAAGAAGGAGTCCAAGTTCCTTTGGACCGAAGCTTGTGAGGCTGCTTTCCAGGAGTTGAAGAAGCGGTTAACTACTGCTCCAGTGCTTACACTTCCCGAGGAAGGTATTGGGTTCAATGTGTATTGCGATGCATCGAAGTCTGGATTGGGTTGTGTTCTGATGCAGAAGGGCAAAGTGGTTGCCTATGCTTCGAGACAGTTGAAGGTTCACGAGGTGAACTATCCCACTCACGATCTAGAGTTAGCTGCTGTGGTATTTGCGCTAAAGTTGTGGAGACACTACTTGTATGGTATTTCTTGCAACATTTACACCGACCATAAGAGCTTAAAGTATATCTTCACACAGAAAGATCTCAACATGAGGCAAAGGCGTTGGATAGAGCTGATTAATGACTATAAAGTTGAGCTTCTGTATCATGAGGGTAAGGCAAATGTGGTCGCTGATGCTTTGAGCCGCAAGACTTGTCATGCCATGAGGGTATTACCGGATGATCTAGTTCGAGAGTTCCAGAAATTGAACCTTGAAGTAGTTTTGCCAGGTTCCTTAAAATTGGGCGCGATGGTTGCTGAGCCTGAGTTCTTCCATGAGATCCGAGCTAAGCAACGAGAAGATGACTTCCTTGAAGGAATTCGGGTTGCCTTGGGTGAGGCTCGAGCTGAAGGTTTCGAGGTTGGAACTGATGGTGGTTTGAAGTTCCACGGAAGATGGTGTATCCCAAGCTGTAAAATCCTGAAGGGTATGAAGAAGGAGATCGCCGAGTTCGTCAGTCGTTGCCTGGTATGCCAAAAGGTTAAGTTCGAACATCGGAGACCCAGAGGTTTGTTGCAACCTCTTGAGATCCCCACGTGGAAATGGGATTCTATTTCGATGGACTTCGTGATAGGATTACCGAGGTCGCAAAGGGGTATGAATGCTATTTGGGTTGTTGTGGATCGGTTGACAAAGGTTGCCCACTTCATCCCAATGAAGGAGACTTGGAGTCTCGATGAGCTTGCAAATGCCTATCAGTGAGAGATCATTCGTTTGCATGGAGTTCCTAAGGACATCATCTCAGATCGTGACTCGAGGTTCTGTTCTCAATTTTGGAAGAAGTTACAAGAAGCCTTAGGAAGTGAGTTGAAGATGAGTACAGCATTTCATGCAGCTACTGATGGTCAAACTGAAAGGACGATCCAGACACTTGAGGATATGTTGCGAGCATGTGCCTTGGAGTTCCAGGTAAGTTGGGAGAAGAGTTTACCTTTGGTGGAGTTCTCCTACAATAGCAGTTACCATGCCAGTATCCAGATGGCTCCCTTTGAGGCTCTGTATGGGAGAAAGTGTCGTAGCCCGATGTGTTGGGATGACAGTAGCGAGGCAGTTGTGCTCGGTCCAGAAATGCTACAGGAATCAATGGAGAAAGTGAGGTTGATTCGGGAGAAATTGCAGGCTGCCCAGGACCGTCAGAAGTCGTATGCAGATTTACGACATAGACCAATCGAGTTCAAAGTTGGGGATAAGGTTCTCCTTAAGGTATCTCCAATGAAGGGCGTTAAGAGATTTGGACTCAAGGGTAAGCTAAGCCCTAAGTACATTGGCCTCTACGAGGTACTTGAGAGAGTTGGCGAGGTGGCCTATAGGTTGGCCCTACCTCCGAATCTGTCGAAGGTTCATGATGTGTTTCATGTGTCTCAGTTGAGACGTTATCGCAGTGATCCTTCCCATGTATTAGAAGCATATGTGATTGAGCTTGAGCCGAATTTGACGTATGAGGAACGTCCAGTCCGTATCTTGGATAGGAAAGATAAGATTCTGAGGAATAAGGTGGTTCCCTTGGTACGAGTTCTCTGGAGGAACTAGAGGTCCGAAGAGGAAACTTGGGAGACCGAGGCGTCTATGCGGGAGAAGCATCCGCATCTCTTTGATTGAGGTAATCATCTTTCCAGTTTCGAGGACGAAACTTCTTTTTAGGGGGTTGGATTGTAACACCCCGAATTTTCGGACATAATTATTTTATTCCATTTCATATATTTTAATATCCGAAATTATTTATTTAATTCAATTCCTCTAATTTTTCTATTCGGATATTCCCTGTTTCCGGTTTAATTGTCCGAAAACCGCATCCTTGTAACCTTTTGTCGGTTTAGCTTGGATTTTGGGCCAAGACTAACCCATCCTTGCTTCCCATGTGAGGTTTGATGAGGGAGCATTGGGATTTGGGCCCAAGTTAGCTTTGCCCATGACTTTCCCTATATATAGGTGATTAGAGTGGAGATTTCCACCTCTTATTCTCATTTGCAAACCCTAATTCTAGGTTTTCACCCTCTTCTTTCTTCTCCTCCTCCTAGCCACGACACACCCTCCTCCTTCTCCTTAATTTCGTGCCTCCTCCTCTTCATTAAAGAGTTGATCTTCATCCCTTTCGAATCCTAATCGATCCTAGCGCAATCCTTTGCATTGTTTCGTAAGTTTTGCTTCTTTTCGCGCTAGTTTTTCGTAGTTCTTTTAGTAGTTTTTTATTAGGGTTTCCTTTTGATGTTTGGCACGTGATTGATGATGGACTAGGCGTGGAGACGGGTCCGGGTGAAGACATCTACGTCATAGAAGACGAGATCGAGAATTAGCACGCTTCAAGGTAACTAGATGTGATTCTTTTCGTGTTTATGCATCTTGAATGTGTTGTGTGATTTTAATGATTTGTAACATCATTTAATTGACTTGTTTTGTGTCTTTATTCATGATTTAAAGAGTCTAATTAATTAGTATGTTAATTGAACGATTTATTATTATCATTAGATCTATAATTGTCGTTTGCGCTTATATTAGAATTGTTAGATCTAATCCGTTGTAACATCTAAAGATTCGTACGTGAGCCGCTTGGCCTCTCTGTTAGGAGTTGCTAGGGTTGTTTCATCGATGGCTTTAGGGATCCAACCCTAAGTATTAGATGACTCGTCCTATCATCGCCCGATGTGGAGGTTAGGGTTGAGGTTAATCTAACCTTGATTGAAGATCATGTAATTTTATTGGAAAGTTACTATACAACTTCACTTAAGGTTAAGGTAACTTCAATGCGGGGTTATAGTCTCGATGGGGATCAATTTAAGTGACTCCACGAGGTTATGATCAAGGTTAAGGTAACCTTAGTTGAGGTTAACGTAACTTTATTGGAAAGTTACTATACAACTTCACACGAGGTTGATGTAACCTTATTGCGTGTTATAATCTCACGGAGGTTAGCGTAACCTCACGAGGTTATAACAAGGTTGATGTAACCTTACTTGAATTCAAGTAACTTCAATGGGAAGTTACAATACCCGTCACTTGAGGATTACGTAACACCATTACGAAGCTATAATCTCATTGAGGTTAAGGTAACCTCACAAGGTTATAGTCGAGGTTAATGTAATCTTAACTTGAAGTTGACGTTATAGTAGTTATACTATGACACCACCTTCGGGTTGACGTTATATACAGAACTTCAGTTTAGTGGACAAGGTTAATGTAGCCTTACCTTGACCTTGAATACTAATACACGTTAGATGTTCAGGGTTATAGTCCGTTAGACCTTAACCCTATTACTATTTGAAGGTTATAGTCGGTTGTGCTATAACTTCATTATGTTATCGTTGTTTGATTACTTCTATACTCGTTCCTTTAGAACAATCAGTTACATTGTTCTACGTTTGAGTCGTGATGTTTATCACGAATGATTATTACTTGGCATAGTCTGTTACACTATCTAGGGCCTGATTTTCCCTGGTATAGTCAGTGACACTATACTAGGTCTGATTACTACATAGTGCAGTCAGTTACACTGTACTACGTAGAAGTCGTGAGGTTGCTCACGCAGTTGGCAGTCAGTTACACTGTGCAACGTACATGATGGTTAGTGATATAGATGACGGTAGTATCAGTTACATACTATCGGAATGAACCAATACTGCTCGCAAGAGGTTTAATTGGTCTATGTTCGGTGGGTCCAGATTCGTCAGTTACACGTTCTGGATTCCCGTGTGTCGTTCGACGTACACTTACTGCGTCAAGAGCTCTGGCCAGGTCTTAGACATATAGTCGTCAGTTACACGCTATACATAGTACCGTGGAGTATCAGTTACATACTTCACAAAACGGAGGGTCAGTTACACGCTCCGTGTCGGAGGGTCAGTTACACGCTCTGACTAGTTAGAGTATCAGTAACATACTCTAGCCGGTGTTCATTCTATGTCTTATACATCTTTCTATGAAGTCTGTTGTTACTTACTCCGACTTGTATGGATGGATACATAGTATCTATCTCGATCGTTATGATTATTTATGGATTGCAATAAATTATATGATCGTGTCTAATAACATGTTGGTCATGTGTATTGATATCTTCACATGTCGTTTGATTATGTTATCTCTCATTATTATTTCTATTCATGTTCAACTTGTTATAACCATGACTGGGAGAACATCTAGTTGCTCCCCACTGACTGTAGACCCCCCCCCCTTTTAGGTCTTCGAGATGATGTTGAATGTGATGATGTTGGGGAAGACCTGTGGAGAGAGACCTTTACTTAAGTTTCTTTTGATTTTCATTTTGAACACTTTTGAATAATGTATTAGTTTGACTGTCGAGATAGTAATGATTCGGATTTGGTCGGGTGTTTCCGCCACCTTTGACCCTATTATTTATACTATTGATATTATTATTTAGTCTTTATAAATCCGGGTTGTTACACTGAAAGCTACAAAAATTAAAAGAAGATTTAGCTTTATTAATTGTTGGATTGATCACCCAAATTTCATGGCAACAGTACAACTGTCTTGGGAGGAAATAGCTTATGGTACGAAGAGCTTCAAGTTATTTGCAAAACTGAAAAGGTTAAAAAGAAGTTTGTAATGCCTCCACCAGAATGCATACTCAAATCTGATGGATAGAATAAAAGATGCAAAGTTACAACTTGATATTTGCCAGACTGATCTGCAGAATCATCCTCTTTCTGCAGATCTGATGTTGAAGGAGAAGCAATTGATTACCAAATATAGTGACTTGAGAAAAGCTGAAATGACAACGCTCAAGCAAAAAGATAAAGTTGATCACATTACTTTGAATGATTCCTCAACCAGTTACTTCTATAATAGAATAAAGGAGAGAAAAGTGCATAAAGTCATTTGTAGTATTGAGGATGTAAATGGTTTAGCTAGAATTGGTCAGGATGAAGTAGCTAAAGCCTTTGTGGAGTACTATGAAGGTCTGTTTGGGTCTTCCACACCTGTGAAGGCGCTGGATTATACCTTTTTACAGCAAGATCCTGTTTTATTTGCCCCAAGATACATGGGAAGCGCCGCAGGGTATTCCATCTATGGTTGAGATTAAAAATGCATTATTCTCTATTCGTGCTCATAAGAGCCCTGGCCCCGATGGTTATTCTGCTGAATTCTTTAAGGCCAGATGGTCTGTGGTGGGAATGGATTTTACAACTATTGTTAGGGAGTTTTTCTCCTCAGGAAAGATGTGCAAGCAAGTAAATACAACTCTGGTTATACTCACACCAAAGAAAGATATATGCTCCACAGTAAAGGATTATAGACCTATAGCATGCTGTACAACTGTCTACAAAACAATTAGCAAGATTATAGCAAACAGATTAAAAGGTGTAGCATCCATGATAATTGGACCTGAGCAGGCTGCTTTTATTGAGGGTAGAAATATCCATGATAACATCGCCCTTTCACAAGCTTTGATCAAGGGATATAGGAGGTCTTATTTGACCCCTAGATGCCTCCTTAAGGTTAATATGAGGAAAACATTTGATTCCTTACAATGACCATTTATCCAAAATATGCTCACTGTATTCAATCCCCCCCCCCCTAATTCATCCAGTGGATCAAGAAGTGTATTTTTCAGGGGCTTGGTTCTCGTTTAACTTGAATGGTGGTGTGGTTTGGTTTGTCAAGGGTAGGAGTGGAATACGCCAAGGGGATCCTATTTCACCCTACCTTCTTGTGCTAAGCATGGAGATACTCTCCTGATACCTTAGGGGACTAAACAAGCTCCCAAATGTCTCAGCTCATCCTAAATGCACCAAATTGGCCCTTACTCACTTGGTATTTGCGGATGACCTAATGGTTTTTGTGAGAGAGGATGTGTCTTTCATCCTTGTAGTTAAGAAGACTATCAATGACTTCACACTTATGTCTGGTCTAAGCATTAATGAGGACAAGACTGAGATCTTCTTTGGAGGGGTTTCAGCTGCTGTCAAACGTGTTGTCATTGTGGATACAGGTTTTATTGAGGTAATCTCCCATGTAAATATCTGGGAATGCCCCTAAATCATATTCAAAATAACACGGCTAATTATGGAGACTTAATTGCAAAGGCGCAAAATGCTTTGATGCATTGGTCAATCTCCAACTTCTATTATGCAGGAAGGACAGAGTTGCTTAATTCGGTTATCTTTGGTCTTGCAAATTTCTGGTGTGTATCTGCACTACTACCTAAAAATGTTCTGAAGTTGATCACTAGACTCTGCAAGAACTTTTTCTGGTTGGGCAATTTGGATAGAAGAAACCTCTGTATGAAGAGTTGGAAAGCTATATGTTCACCATGGATTGAAGGTGGACTAAACATTAAAGAACTTTTAGCTTGGAATAAAACGCAAATTGCAAAATGACTTTGGCAAATTGAAACTAATCACTCTAGTCTTTGGATTATGTGGATCAAGACTTATGTTCTTAAAGGTAAATCAGTGTGGGATATCCAGATAAAGGATAGTTTCTCAGATGCCTTAAGACGTCTTGTGAAGGTCAATGATGAGATATTGCTGCAGGCTGGGATTATATCTAATAGCAGGAGAACTGTTCATAACTGGACTGCTGCAGCAAAGTTCTGCTCACAGAAATGCTACACTTGGTTTCAAAGTAAATTCCCAAAAATTCCCCCTTTGAGAGCTGTCAAGGTTGCTTCAATTATTCCACGACACAGGATTACATTATCATTTGCAGTTCAGAATAAACTTCCGACTGTTGACAAGCTGCAAGAGAAAGGGCTGATGATTGTGAACAGATGTATGCTGTGCAGGGATGCTGCAGAATCGCATGACCATTTATTCTTCAAATGTTCTTATGCCCAACAATTATGAGGTGACCTCATGAACTGGTTGCACATAAGAGCAGTTGGATCTAATATCTTCAGTATGCTCAGAAGAACCATGTATAAACCACAAAGGCCTTGGCAAAATGAATGGTTTATTGTAGCCGGATGTGCTCTGGTTTACCATATCTGGACTGAGCGAAATATCAGGATATTCAATGGTGTTGACAATACTGTGGAGGAACGATTAACCATCCTCAAAGCTGAGATAAAGGCCCATTTATCAGACAAGCACCCTATCATTCTTTTGTTGTAATAGGGCTTTTTGGTTTTGATTCACTATAATGCTCTTTGTCTTTCAAAAGAGTAAAGGATATGTCTTTTGTAAGTCATTCTCTTAATTACCTTCTATGGATGAATAAGAGAAATACCATTTTTACAAAAAAATAAAATAATAATAATCATTCAATATATACTATACTTTTTTTATTTTACAATCAATATTAACTATATTATTATTTTATTTCTGGGTTTTGAGTAAATACGAGGTTAAAAGTAGACTTCTTAATTCTAACCTAAGACGTATTTTGAGTGAAAGTAGAATTCTTTTTATAAACAACGTAAGTCTACTAATTACTAATTACACTACGATTGTCATATTATATATAACAGTAACAATAATGCATGGACTTAAAATTGATTGATTATGTAACACGTAGAGATGATTATCATTATATTGAGTTTTTTTTTGAAGCAATCCCCAAATGTGGGATTATATCATCGCATTAAAATCATCAAGAATAGCAATTTCCACGTTTGTCGGGCCAAAGTTCTCCCATACCCGCTTTCCTACGGAAACTGACATGGCACGTGCTGACTCATGAGCGGCACGGTTACAATAACACGGAACAAAAGACCAGCTAATGCTATCAAAGTTACAAGCAAATTCTAGGATATCATCAAGAATCAGAAATAAATCGCTCATCCCCTTCCTAGCACATCGCAAATTGTCAATAATAGTTTTGCAATCGCCTTCGACAATCACAATCCGGTGTCCCCGTCTCCAAGCTTCCTTAATACCTTCCAGAATCGCCTCCGCCTCCGCAGCACAAGCATCCATTGTCCCGGGCTTTCTGACACTCATCCCCCACACCATACGACCGTCTTCCCCGTCCCACATCATTATATTGAGTTCTTAATTCTAATCTAAAACAGATTTTGAGTGAAAGTAGAATTTTTTTTATAAACAACACAAGTTAATTACTAATTACATTACGATAATTACTATACTCAATACAAGTAATATGTCATATTATATATAACAGTAACAATAATACATGCGCTTTATATATAACAGTAACAATAATGTATGGGCTTAAAATTGATTGATTATGTAACACGTAAAGATTATTATCATTATATTGAGTATATTGATTATTATTGATTATTATTAGTAATAGTATAAAATAATAAATTTTGATTGAAAGTAGAATTCATACTTATAACCTTATAAGACGGATTTTTTTTAATGGACATAATTTTTTTTAAATAACTTTAAACATGTCGGGTCAAAATACTAAATACGGGTCGGTTTAATTATGGGTTGAGTTATATGGGTCCGAAACGGATTATGGTCATAATACGGATAGTTTCGAATGTCGATTTTTTACCTCTTCTTATTTATTTTAATAGTACTTCGTATTATTTTTATACTCCTTAATTATGATGCTATATTTCAATTATTTTAAGTAATATTCATCGCACGGACTTTGTCTTGACTAATATTCATCCTTAATCTTGACTCTTGACCTACAAAAAAACAGGTTGGACATGCCGGGTCAGGTTTTGTCTTATAGTAATGTTGAATATTATTTAACACGAGAACAAAACTTTTGTCTTCTATGGGGAACTCTTCAGGAGAGTAAGTTATATACTAAAAGTGCTAGATGATTTAAGTTAAGATTAGACATAAAATTATATTCAAATAAAAAGATAATACATACGGAGTAATAATTAATTTCTCCCTCCATTTTTTTTCTAAATGGGTTTGATACAAATTTAAGAACAAGTGAAAAAGTAAGAGAAAATTTGTGATATAGTGCATGTGATGAGAGACACTACAAGAAATACTTCATATAGTTACCAAGCACGCGCGACTGATAAATTCAGTAGCTAATTTTGCGACTGAAAGTACAACGCGCGACTGATAATAGTCGCTGGACGAGGAGACGGTTTTAAAAAAAAAAAATTAATTCAGCGACCGAAATCGGTCGCTAAATAAATGAACGCGCGACCGAAATCGGTCGCTATATTCATTAATTAGCGACCGATTTCAGTCGCTAAATCTGAGACTTAGCGACTGATTTCAGTCGCTAATTAATGAATTTAGCGACCGATTTCGGTCGCTAAGGGTCTGAAATTTTTTTAAATTAACGAACACCCCCCCCCCCCTCCCCCGGCTCATTCACTCATTTCACTCTATCTTTCTAAAAACTCTCCCCCTTCCCTCTAAAACGCACCCCTCCTCCATTCCTCTTCATTCCTTCTTCAATTCTCTCATTTTTCTTTAAGGTATGTTTACCTATTGTGGACATGACGTAGGTCCACCCCGACGCGGCGAAGCGCGGGTTTGGGTAGGCGAATGAATCTCGTGGTAAGATTGTTCTCGGGTTCGAAATTTAAGTCAAAATGGAGTCGCCACCGAATTTTGTGGTTATTCGGAACCATACGAGCCCACTCTATGTCGTCATGGGCTATACACAAAGTAAGCCCACTTCGATTTCAGAGTTTATGGGGCTCGTCCCTTTGCATTGTTATACCGATACCGTTTACACCGGCTTTCGTATATAAAATGACTCTCGTGCGCCAAGGGTTTCTGACATCCGGAAACCAAAGGTTCTGAGTAAGGGGTGAGGGTACGTGTTGGGAAGCCCACAAAGGACACCCAACCCCGCCCGCACATGGCGGCCTCTACTAAGACACCGTTCGTATTCGTGTACGCGCGCTAGTAAATTGATTAAATGATATGCAAACAGCGTTTTGTCTAAGCATGTGAATTTTGCGTTAACTACGTCATTTAATGCATCTTATTATTTGTCGAAATGATTTAGCATGCGAGGTTCATTTATAAAGCGTAAAAGCAAGTAAACAAACGAAGCTCGAAAATAAATAGAAATAACGTACAAATTACACGGGCAAAAATACAACCCGGAATTCACAATACAACATTACATAAAGAAATGATAAGCGAAATAAAAAATAACGCAATAAAAAGATAGAAACGGACCCGTATATAAACTAGACCGCGAAATATGTAGATGGACTAACCCCGATTAAATACGCATTATGTCGCATATTAAACGAAGGACGGGAACATGAGACTGTGGCATATTGCTAGCCTAATCTCACATCTCGTAGTCTTTTCCTGACTTATCACGTCAAAAGGTGGTCAAAGTCGTTCTACGTGTCATGATGTGCATGGTTTTGAAAATGGGATAGTCACGTGATAGTCTTTACACGTGATGACTAAAGTCGATAAAAGACGGGGGTTTGAAACGTGTGTCAAACCCCTCGGATTCTTGGGTTACAGGACCCACTCGACCGAGTTGTGGTGCGACTCGGTCGAGTGTACCTTTAACGTGGCTACTGCCCACTTTTTGGGGTGCTACTCGATCGAGTGGCCCATGGCACTCGATCGAGTGCCCTCTGTACGAAGCATGGCTCGTTTCGTTTTTATGACTTAAAATCGATGAACGGTCAAACCAAATACAAATATCGCACGATTTGTATTTAATTCGGCCTCCGGTACTATAATCGTGTATGAACGATTATAATACCGTCACCGGAGTTTTAGGAAAAACGTTTACGTTAGCGTAGAAAATTTTGAATTAGTAACGAAATGTATCCCTCTACGTCACGACATCGGAACTAACCCTTTCGGGTTACGTGATGTCGGTTTTCGTGTCAACGGGTTTCGTACCAATTATGGAAGTGGGATTAAATGCGTTCAACTACGATCGTTTGCAATCGCGTCACGCCCTTGAGTACGTTGGGGCGGGGCTCCTCGAAAGGGCTCCACCTCCATTGTTGCTCGTAAAGGGATTAGACGGATTTTAGGCAAAAATCGTAGTCAAACGGATTTAAAACCGGAATTTGATACTAGTTTACGTATACGCGGTATTATTAATGTTAATGACGATAAAATGATATAAAACGAAAATATAAAAAAATGCAAAAATGTTAGTGTTAGTGTTACTAGATCGATATAACTATAATACAAAATACGATAGAATAAATGACAAAAGAACGAGATAAAAGAGATCGAAATGGGGTTTAGGACACCCTCAACATACATGCTAGGTATAGGCCTCGGAAATGGACTCGTGAATAGCGGCACGGCTTGGGAGTATCGAGGATGTACGCGAGTTATGGTGTGTATGGATGTGTGTGTGTATATGTCGGTTTATCGAGGGACGAGAACTCGGTTTTTGTGTGTTCTTGGCTTAGGATTTCTAAGGCTTGTAAGGTGATGGAGTAGGGTTGAAGTAGGGTAAAATGTGGCTGAAATTGTAGGTGAAGATGTGTAAAAAAAAAAATTCTGAAATGCATGGGGGGTGAAGCGGTATTTATAGGCTTCATCCCTCGACATAGGGGCACTCGATCGAGTGGCCCTAGTGCACTCGATCGAGTGCCTTCGCAAATGGGCCAAACCCGGGTTCAAAAGGCTCCACTCGATCGAGTGGGGTCAATCCACTCGATCGAGTGGGTCAAACGGGTGAGATAAAATAGGGAAGTTTTGACTTAATTGATTTGTTTGTTTCATTTTGAATTCTGATTTTTGCGCCAACTCTCGGGGACGAATGTGGCTGATCTATGAGACGGTTTCGTCTTTGACCGGGTTTTGACCCGGTCGCCAAAAGACGGGATTTATCTTTGGTGTCGGTTTTGGCCCAAATTAGTCTCTTTTTGCTCGGAACGACCCACTGGGCCTGGATTTGAGGTCTGTTTTGTGAGATTTTTACTCCACTAAAAGTCCATGTCGGATATTATGAATTCCGAGCCCAAGTCCGAGTATACCAAGTCACGTTTGCGTCCGATCATCATCGGGTGTTTTTAGGAGACTACCATAGACATGTGGCAGTCAAAATGCGGGTGTCTACAGAGCCCCCACTCTGACTGAGGCTTGGACAAGGCGAAAGTCAGAGTAGCTACCAAGCCCCTTAAGACCTGGTAGACTTCCGGTCGGGTCGTTTATAGTCCAGTGGACTTGCGTGAAGGGCTCGCCAGCCATAAGCAGAGGGTCATACTTGTCCTGATGATGATAGCTTCGCGGGGAGTCAGACTTGTAGCATAAGTCTTGGGCGCGCCTATACGTGGGCCCATCCCGTATCCTTTCGTGAGAATGCCGCCTTGGGCGTTCTGCTGGGAAGTATGTGAGCCGTACGGGCTTGCTTTTTAAGCCTTGAGTCGTACTTGAGCTGATGATGATGCTCCGTGGGGAGTAAAGCTTGCCTTTTTTTTTGGAGAGTAGGTGTACCCGTATGCCGACACATCGCACTTTGGATGTAGCACACCGGAGAAAAGCTGACTCCGTTGGGAAAATTAAATAGTTTCGCGGGGACTTGCTTCTGAAGTCCGGGGTGTACCTGTATGCTGACACATAACAACTTGTATGTAACACATAGGTAAAATGTTGACTCTCACTGGGGAGAAAAAGATTGAATTTTTTTGGAGGGACCAAAAGTTTTGAACAGAATTTTGTCGCGAAGAAATTTTATCACAAAAAAAAAATTGGAGACTCTTAGGAAAGCTCGGGACAGCTTGATTCCTATTCTGGGTTCAAGTTGGAAACCAGGCCTGCGCGCGCATGGGGCCCAGCTTGCTGAGGAGGCAGAGTAGTTAGGTTTTCAGTTAGGTTTTCCCATTATAAATATGAGAATCCCTGCTTCAACTTTTTACATCCCAACTCAAACTCTTCTTTCCCTTCTCAAAATCTTTTAGACTTTTAAGAAAGTTAGAAATTTCTGTCATGGGTATCGATCACTTGAATGCTATGCTGCTTGCTTGGTCCCAGTACTTTCGGGATGAAGAAAAGGTCCGGCTGACTCAGATGGGGATAGTCAATTTATTCCCTTTTCAGCTTCTGATAGTTGACTCGCATTTTCTGGACGCCTGTCTGTCGTTTTGGGACACCACCCATCACGTATTTGCGTTCCCACGGGGCGAGATGTGTCCTTTGCCCGAGGAGATTGCGGCCATAGGCGGTTGGGGTCTTGCTGTTCAGCCCGCTATTCCCCGTTCTACCCGGATCCGAGGAGGAGATTAAGGGAGTTTTTGGGTTTGTCTCATGCTGAGGCAAATCGGATGGTGCAGGGAGATACCGTTTCCCTGTTTGACCTGGCCGATAAGTTCATGAATCCACGGGACGTAAGGGCCACCCCTGCTCATAGGCGTAGGGCATTCGCCTTTTGCATGCTGCATTGCTACGTCTTCGAGGGGCTGATGGAGCTTGATTCATGTAGGGGTCAAATCAGGCTGATTGGAGTGGTTGACCAGATGGAGACTGGTCATAGCCCTGCTTGGCTAGCCACTGGAGAAATCATCATGGGTCTGGATGCCAGGAGGCTTGACCCGACCCGACGGCTGATGGGGAGTACTCGTTTCCTGCAGGTATACCTCTCGATTTTTTTTATTTTTTTTTTGTTTACGTTTCACGTGAATTTCCTGATTTTCGTAAGTCACTCGATCGAGTGGACCTGTCACTCGATCGAGTGACACTCATACCGGGCTACTGCCTGTTTTTGACAGGCTTACTCGATCGAGTCAGCTGCTGTACTCGATCGAGTTGGCTGTAGCGGACCACTCAATGGCTTACGAAGCTTGTGTATACTTTTCAGATATGGTTGTCGGAACGGCTGTCAATCATAGAGACTCCTTTGAGCATTCCCAATTATCGGAGTAGTCAAATTAGCTCAAGGAGGCGAAAGATAAGCTCGTACCATCAGATAACCCGAGCTTACTGGGATGAAGAGCTGGTATTCCACGGAGGTCCCTTGATCAGGTGGACCGTCGCTTGGTGGTTCCTTTCGAAATCGACCGGACTGGCTAAGAGAGACCAAGCCCGGTATCTGACGATCCTGTCCTTAGACTGGACAGTTCACATTTATCCGGACCGTCTCCTAAGGCAGTTCGGTTTGTCTCAGCGCATCCCTAAGACTGAAGCCATTATCAGCGTCTCGCTCCAATTGACGGACGCTATGTGCGACACCTGGTTGCAACGATGGTTCACTCGTCCTACATGGACTATACCCAGCCCTTGCCAATCCGCTTGGGTGTCACGAGCTTATCAGAAATGGACTTCTGAGGAGTCCGAGGAAGCTCGAAAGGCCCTGAAGCTTGAGGAGGCCTTTGAATTGGTTCATCGCGAGTCGGCGAAGGACAACAGGGACTTTTTCACCGGGGAATACATTCCTGAGGCTACAGTCCGGGGAGAATCGGGTCTTAAGTCACAAACTAAGACTCGATCTAAGGAAGTCGGTTCTAGCAGCACTCGAGGGCAGACCGACTTGGAACGACGACTTGGGCCGAGGTTGGCGGTCCGGGACCGACTTGGTCCGCGTGACTGGCTCCCTGAGCCCGTGAGGGCTCGACTTGGGCCTATTGATATGACAGAGGAGTCGGGCTCAAACAATCGAGCCCGAGCTAGAGAAGTTCCCGTGGTGATTCGGGAACGCTCCCCTCCGCGTCGTCGCCAGTGGACGGCTAAGGAGGCCAAGGACAAGGGGAAGGACAAGATGCCCTAAATGCCGAGTCCTTTAGCTTTATTATTATTTAAGTATTATTATTATTTTTTGTTGTGTGCCCCTTTTTTGTATTTTTTTTTTTGAATTCCTGCATTTTTGTAATTTTCCGAGTTTATCGGGATTTTTTTTTGAATTAATAAAAGAAGTTTATTATTAAACCGCTCCTGTCTTTTCTTGATCGCATTGGTTGTACCCTTTTGAGGGGTTGCCTACGTATCCGCGACTAGCAGAATCAAACCAAACGTAGTTCAGGCATAGGAAATTTGCAATCTCGAATTACACCAAGACTATTAGTTCAAGATGTTTATGACAGTAGAATAAATAATTCTAGCTAATTGACTTGCTTTTTGTAAAAAAATGATTTTGATAAAATTTGCTAATGACATTGAGAAATGGCTAAGGGTAGTAACGCTTCAGTTGGTCCAGGTTGGTTGGGTTGACAAATTCATTCTCGTCCAAGTCTGTCAGCATCACTGCTCCCCCTGATAGGATCTTCTTCACCAGATATATATGGACCAGCCCAATTGGGTTTGAATTTTCCCCTCGGGTCAACTGGTAGTAAAGCCCGGATTGACTTAAGGACTAGGTCGCCTTCTTTAATGTGTCTGGGCCTTACCCTTTTGTTGAAGGCCCGTTGAATCCTCTTCTGGTAGATTTGGATGTTATTGAGGGCACGAGACCGTCGTTCGTCTAGTAGAACCAGTGAGTCGTATCGTGCTCGAACCCAGTCAGCTTCGGGTACTTGACTTTCTAGCAGAATTCTGAGGGACGGTACCTCCAGCTCGACTGGTTGGACTGCCTCCATCCCGTAGGTTAGGTAATACGGCGTTGCCCCGGTTGCGGTGCGAATTGACGTTCGGTATCCCCATAGAGCAAAAGGTATTTTGTCGGGCCAGTCCCGGTAAAAATCAGCCATCTTTTTGAGTATGGTGACAACTGTTTTATTAGCCGCCTCTACTGCTCCATTTGTTTGGGGACGGTAAGGCGAGGAAGTATGCCTTTGGATTTTATAATTGGTTAGTAGGGCCGCAGTCTCGGCTTGAAAGTGAGTCCCGTGTTCACTGATAAATTCAGAGGGAATCCCATATCGACATATTATCTTGTTTTGGATGAACTTGGCGACATGCTTAGCATTGAGGATGCGATATGATTCAGCTTCGACCCATTTGGTGAAATAGTCGATAGCTACCAAAATAAAACAATGCCCATCGGTACCCGAGGGATTTATTTTCCCGATTATGTCGATACCCCACGTTGAGAATGGCCAGGGTGACGTCATGGTATAGAGTAGCGATGACGGCATATGTTGCACATTGCCAAAGATTTGACAGTTATGACAATGTTTGACATACGACCGGCAATCAGCTTCCATGGTATTCCAATAATAACCGAGCCTCATGATTTTCCGGACCAGCATGTGGGCATTCATGTGTGGGCCGTTCTCACCATCGTGTATTTCGGCCATAACCTTTTCAGCCTTATACTTGTCAACACAAAGGAGAAGAGCCCCCTGCGCCGTCTTTTTGTACAGTTGCCCGTCATCGGTACGGATAAATTAGGTGGCTAGCCTTCGTAAGGCTTTCTTGGCTCGTCCTTCCGACCCGGGAGGATATTCTCTGTTTGTCAGGTATGTTAACACAGCCTGATACCATGGTTCGGGATCAGTTACTTCAATGTCTTCTATGTCGCAAATGTATGCTGGCTCGGACCGTCTTTCAACGCAAATCGGCATACTAGTCACGTGGTCGGGAATATTCAGTAAAGATGCCAATTTTGAGAGTGCATCTGCGAACTGATTTTCTTCCCGGGGCAGATATATATACTCTACCTTTTGGAATTGTTTCTCGAGATCCCTTACTCGTGCCTGGTAGGCCACGAGATTAGCATTTCGAGTCTTCTATTTTTGAAGTGCTTGGTTAATGACCAAGGATGAGTCACCATGTACCCGGAGATTTGTAATCCCCAGATTGGCGGCGGCTTGTAGCCCGTAAATGCATGCTTTGTACTCTGCTGCATTATTGGTAACATCAAAGTCCAGTTTGATGGAGACGGGAGTATGTTCCCCTTTTGGTGAAATTAGGAGGATCCCGACTCCGAACCCTCGAAAATTAGATGCACCATCGAAGTATAAATCCCAAGTTTCAGTATCAGTATGGAAAATATCTTCGTCTGGGAAGGACCAAGTGTCGGTGTGTCCTTCCTCGGTTATCGGGCTATCAGCGAGAAATTCAGCTACTACTCGACCCTTGATAGCCTTTAATGGTACGAACTTTAGGTCGAATTCTACCAGCATCAAAGTCCATCTAGAGATTCGGCCGTTGAGAACGGGCTTTTCGAAGATGTATTTGATTGGGTCCATCTTGGATAGCACATGGACCTCGTAACTGAGCATATAATGTCGGAGTTTCTTGGTGGCCCAGACTAGAGCCAAACACGTCTTTTCGAGCATGGTATATTTGCATTCGTAATCTAAAAACTTCTTGCTGATGTAGTAAATATCTCTTTCTTCGGAGTCAACTGTCTGAGCCAGCATAGCCCCCATGGCTGTCTCGGTCGTCGTTAGGTATAACGACAGAGGCAAACCGGGTTGAGGTGGCATTAAAACTGGCGGTGCAGACAGAATTTCCTTGATCTTGTCGAAAGCAGTTTGGCACTTGTCATCCCATAGTACCCGTTCTCCTACTTTCAGTTTCTTGAAAATTGATTCACACACCATGGTTAGTTTGGA
Organism: Agrostemma githago; assembly: GCA_958450325.1. Classification (NCBI taxonomy): domain Eukaryota; kingdom Viridiplantae; phylum Streptophyta; class Magnoliopsida; order Caryophyllales; family Caryophyllaceae; genus Agrostemma; species Agrostemma githago. The sequence goes on along the minus strand of OY288255.1, from coordinate 14,020,573 downwards.
AATGAACCGACTGATGTACTGGACTTTCCCGAGGAATCCCCTTATTTCTTTTTCGGTTTTCGGAGGTTGCATCTCGGTAATGGCTTTGATTTTAGCTAGGTCGACTTCGATACCTCGTTGGCTAACGATATGACCCAGTAATTTGCCTGATGTTACCCCGAAACTGCACTTTTGAGGGTTTAACCTCATGTTGTATTTGCGCAATCGGGTGAAAAATTTTCTTAGGGCGGTGATGTGACCGTCCCATTCTTTGGATTTGATGATCATGTCGTCCACATAAACTTCTACCTCTTTATGCATCATGTCATGTAATAAAGTGGTAGCAGTCCTTTGGTATGTGGCCCCGGCATTAATGAGACCGAAAGGCATGACGGTATAGCAGCAAGTACCCCAAGGTGTGGTGAAGGTAGTCTTACTCATGTCTTCTTCCGCCATCTTGATTTGATTATACCCGGCATACCCGTCCATGAATGATAGAAGGGCATGATCGGCCGTGTTATCCACCAGTATGTCGATGTGTGGTAACGGAAAATCATCTTTCGGGCTCGCCTTGTTAAGATCCCGAAAATCTACACATACCCGCACCTTACCGTCCTTTTTAGGAACCGGCACGATGTTTGCCACCCAGTCCGGATACTCGGACACTTGTATGAAGCCGACTTTGAATTGTTTGTCGACTTCTTCTTTTACCTTGAGAGACCACTCGGGCCTCATCCGACGAAGCTTCTGTTTGACTGGTTTGCACCCGTCTTTGATTGGTATGTGGTGCTCGGCTATTTCCCGGTCTATCCCCGGCATGTCCTTGTAGGACCATGCGAAGACATCCTTGAACTCTTGGAGGAGGCTTACGAACTGTTGTTTCTCCTCGGGATCTAAGGATAACCCTATCTTAAGTGTTTGAGGCTCTAAGGTTTTTCCCACATTTACGGACTCGGTTTCTTCGATCACCGGGTTCCGGGACTCCCTTTGCTCTAGTTGCTCGATCAGATGTGGAGGTAAGAGTACCTGTTCGTCTGGTTTCTCAATGTCATAGCATAAAACATTTTTAAAAGCAAAATTTAAAAGAGACAAGTCGTAAGCAGAACGGTTGTTATTATTGATTGAAAACTTGGAGAACAGCTCAAAGAGAGCAGCCATCTGATCATTGGTCAGTGGCGGAATTGGTAGGGCACTCGGGACAGACCCCGAAGTGCCAGCAGCAGGAATGATAAAAGGGAGGGGGGTTACAGGAGTGACTCTAGCACCGACTTCCCTAGACTCGATCTCAGACTCTGACTCTGACTCCGACTCGGACTCGGACTCGGACTCAGACTCAGGCATGTCTCCCTCTCCGGTGACCAGCTTGTAGATCCTTCCCTGACTGTCAGTCCACTTGACAGTCTTCCTCCAGGCCCTGTTTCCCGTCTCGGAACCAACATCCGAGATCAGCTTAGTCGGGTCAAACCTGTTGCTGCGGAGGATCAGGTTGACCAGGTCTTCCTTTGGAGTTGGGGCTATGGTGTCTTCCCCAAATAGTAGCCCCAGCGCGGGCTCGGCATCTTCAGCTCCGTTGGATTGGATGAGGGCGAACACGTCCTCCGGGATGTAGTTGTAGTCCCGGGCCAAGTGGGTCCCGAGCTGCATAGCATTGGGTTGGTACAGACCAACCTGAACAGCCCCAAATACCGATGTGACAAAATAGTCAGCCAACCGTGGGCTTTAAGGGCTCAAGTGGATACCCTTAATAATGTTGCAGGTCTTCTCAATTCCTGCTCGGACAACATTGTCGGGAGTTATAGCATACCCAAGTCCAAAGTGAGACTCTTCATCTTTGAGAACCTCGATGATCTTCCCAGCTGGAAGATCGGGTCGAGAGGTAGCCCCCGGAAAGTACCCTAGGTTTTGGAGCATCATGTCGATACTCGTAGTGAAGTAAGGCCTAAAGAGGTACTCTTCCTCGATCATTCCCACAAAATCGAACCCCCAGAGGTCCGTGCGTCCCGTGGCGTTACAGCTAGCCACAGTCATTGGTGTTGCCTCTAAAGTGATGACATCGTTAAGCAGAGGCATCTTGATCTTTCGGTGGAGGGTGGAGGACACCGCCTTGACCGCGTGGATCCAAGGCCTACCTAGGAGCAAGTTGAATGACGAGGTGAAGTCGATCACCTGGAATTCGAGCTCCTTTTCTATCGGGCCGGTTATGATGGTCAGTTTCACGGCCCCAGCTACCGACTTTGGGCTCCCATCGAAAGCTTGGATGGTCTGAGCAGTCGGGATATAGTCAGCCTCGGTAATGCCGAGGGCTTTTGCGGTCCTTAGGGGAAGGACATTCACAGCGGACCCATCATCAACCAGGGTCATAGGGAGGTATTTTCCTCGGCAAACCACCGTAATGTAGAGGGCCAGATTATGGGAGGCCCCGAATGGTGGTAGGTCGGCCTCAGAGAAAGTGATCATCGGACCTCCTTCTTTGGCTTTGCCCTTCAGATGGGGAAGGACTGTGGCTACCATTTCAGCAGGGGTAACCAAAGAGTCAACCTTAATTTGATCGAGAGCCTTTGTAAGTGCTTCTCGATGCTCTTGTGAGCTAACCAGGAGTTGCCATATAATGAGGTCAACTCGGGTCTTCTTCAACTGCTTCATGAGAGCCGCTTCAGCAGTTGGCTCTTCAGGGGCGACTTCCGTCCCGAATGGCTCAGTGACGGTTGTCGGGATAGGGGTGTCCCTAGAGCTAGTGGCTTGATAGGGACGACCAAGGTGGTTACTGGTTAGGACTCGGGATTTAGTCCTTCGAATCTCCTCGAAGGTTATGGGGACAGCTTCCCCTTTGGCGAGGTAGACGTCATCCTCGTCGTCAAACCAGATCCCGTTCACTTACGGGATAAATGGAGGGATAAGGTGAGAACAATCAATCACCTCCCCGGTAAAGATGGCGTGGGAGCTGAAAGGGTTCTCCTTGTTGCTGGGCTTATCTCCGGGTAGCGGGATTTTACCGCTTTCAATCAGGTCCTAAATCAGGTGCTTCAGCTTCCAGCACTTCTCGGTATCATGCCCATTACCTCGGTGGTACTGGCAATAGGCTTGGGCATTGTAGTTCTTGGAGCGTCGCTCGATCGGAACTTCAGGAGTTGGGCCTATCGGTTGGATTAGGCCTTTAGAGGATAGCCTTTGTAAGGCATAAGTATAGGTCGTACCTATGTCAGTGAAAACCCGAGGTGGGGTGTTCTTCTTGGACGGGGTATCTAGTAGATTCACCGCGTCGAAAATGCTGCGAGTTGCAGCTTGAGGCTTGGTAGTGGAGGAAGAAGCCCCTTGGTAACCCTTAGCAGCGGCCTTAGTGAGGCCTTCCAATATTAAGTCATCTTCGATCCTCATACCCATTTCGGTAAGGGTGGTGAAATTGGGTATGACAGCATATCGGAGGTGAACCCGGTAGGATGGGAGGAGGTTCTTGACAAAAGCCTCCACCAAAGTCTTCTCACTGGGCTTATCGACCAGTTTCACGCTCTCGGCCCTCCATCGTTGAAGGTATTTGGTAAAACCTTCTTTCGGCTCTTGGGCCATAACCTCCAGAGATCTCATTGTGGTTTGGATCTCGGTGTTGTCAGCATAGTTCCGAGCGAACTCGGTGGCCACATCATCCCAAGTAGGGTATTTCTTCGGGTCTAGCCTGTAGTACCAGGCCCGAGGGTGCTTTTCAAGAGACGCAGCAAAGAGGTTCTTGAACATGGTAGAGTCCACCCCTTTGATGGCCATGAACTCCTTGAAGGCCCGTACATGTAGTAACGGGTCTTCAGTCCCTTCGAACATGGGCAAACCGGTGAGGTTCAGGTTTGCAGGCAGCTTGTCACTCAGTGAGTTATACTCACGACTATTCTCCCGATGGATATTATTACTCCCAGTCAAGTGGACTTGCTCCTCTATTCGACGTACTGAGCTAACTAGATCAGCCAAAGGCCCATTAGTCCCGGTATTGGGAGTCCTGTGCTCCACCGCAGCCAATCGAGTGACGATAGCAACTTGTCCAGCCCTCATTTCATTCAGTTGGGCGTCGATGTCGGCCTGTTTGTCGACCATGGCGTCCACAGAGGTTTTCAGATCAGCTAAAGCAGCTTCCATCTTGCGAGTGAGCCTAGTGGATGCTGGCACGTCTATAAGAACACCACGTAATCAGAAACCGAACCCAGTCTTGGAATCAAAGGAAAAAGTACATCCCGAGCGACCCAAAAGGAAAGGACTGAGTAGTAAAGACTCGAGAAAGACACCTAGACGGATGACTCGTTGGTGGTATGACTTCCTTAGGATTTCGGCTTGGTGGGCCTAGTCCCGTTCGAAGGAAGGTCCACGTGAGATTATTCCCCAGACTTTTGACTCGAGTGTATGGACGGACTTTCCTTTGTAGGGGTATGCCCTACGCGGGTTGGTCGTGCCTTGACAGATAAGGCGAACTCGGGAAAGGGGGGAAACTCGTGATATAAGATCGACGGAGTTTCGACGCTGTAAACCCTCTACGTACTATGCAAAGACCCGACACATGGATAAACGGCAGGTCCTCTAATAAGGAAGGTTTATTTTAGGAAAGTTGAAAGTTTTGGAAAGGTTGAGGTTTGAATGTAAAATGAACGAATTTCCGAGAGTTTTGAAGACTGAAAACGGAATTTCGAAAACCGAGATTAGAATTTGAAAAGGAAAATTCCGAAAGTCAAGGTGGTGGGGGTGGAAATTCGAGAACTAAAACGGACAGCATGCCGACTACAGAAAAGGATATTTTGAGTCAAATCGTTGATCCTAAATTTCGGCGGCATTCCAAGTTTTGAAAATTGGATATTTTGAAGAGGTGAGTCCCGAAATGGGCAGCATTTCGGGTTTTTCAAAATTGGGCGTTTTAGAACGACGGGTCCCGAAATGGACAGTATTTCGGGTTTTTTCGAAAGGTGGGTATTTTTGGAAAGATGCAATTTTGAAATGACGGTTTTTGAAAAATGACACGGAAACCAAGTAGCACGTAATCAAACAAGCATTATAACGACGCTTATGTATGCATTACGCTAAGTCTCGGTCGGTCAAAATAGGGTCTATACCAACAACGATGGCTTTCTCGTGTGATGGACGGACTCCCTAAGCCGAGTTGGTCTTAGGACATGCCGCAAAACCGAGACGAGTTCCACCATCGATGTCTTTAGCGCACCCATGTAGGAATGATCCGTGGTATAGTGGGACGTCGGTCACAAGTAACCGGCCCGGGCAATTTTGGGTTATGCATGAATCATTAAACTAATGCGCGCACACTAATCTACGAACGATTTCTCTTCGAGTCTCACCCTAGGAACCCCGATGACATGTGGTACATCAGGTATCCCCAGCGGAGTCGCCAAATTGTGGACATGACGTAGGTCCACCCCGACGCGGCGAAGCGCGGGTTTGGGTAGGCGAATGAATCTCGTGGTAAGATTGTTCTCGGGTTCGAAATTTAAGTCAAAATGGGGTCGCCACCGAATTTTGTGGTTATTCGGAACCATACGAGCCCACTCTATGTCGTCATGGGATATACACAAATTAAGCCCACTTCGATTTCAGAGTTTATGGGGCTCGTCCCTTTGCATTGTTATACCGATACCGTTTACACCGGCTTTCGTATATAAAATGACTCTCGTGCGCCAAGGGTTTCGGACATCCGGAAACCAAAGGTTCTGAGTAAGGGGTGAGGGTACGTGTTGGGAAGCCCACTAAGGACACCCAACCCCGCCCGCACATGGTGACCTCTACTAAGACTCCGTTCGTGTTCGTGTACGCGCGCTAGTAAATTGATTAAATGATATGCAAACAGCATTTTGTCTAAGCATGTGAATTTTGCGTTAACTACGTCATTTAATGCATCTTATTATTTGTCGAAATGATTTAGCATGCGAGGTTCATTTATAAAGCGTAAAAGCAAGTAAACAAACGAAGCTCAAAAATAAATAGAAATAACGTACAAATTACACGGGCGGAAATACAACCCGGAATTCACAATACAACATTACGTAAAGAAATGATAAGCGAAATAAAAAAATAACGCAATAAAAAGATAGAAACGGACCCGTATATAAACTAGACCGCGAAATATGTAGATGGACTAACCCCGATTAAATACGCATTATGTCGCATATTAAACGAAGGACGGGAACATGAGACTGTGGCATATTGCTAGCCTAATCTCACATCTCGTAGTCTTGTCCCGACTTATCACGTCAAAAGGTGGTCAAAGTCGTTCTACGTGTCATGATGTGCATGGTTTTGAAAATGGGATAGTCACGTGATAGTCTTTACACGTGATGACTAAAGTCGATAAAAGACGGGGGTTTGAAACGTGTGTCAAACCCCTCGGATTCTTGGGTTACAGGACCCACTCGACCGAGTTGTGGTGCGACTCGGTCGAGTGTACCTTTAACGTGGCTACTGCCCACTTTTTGGGGTGCTACTCGATCGAGTGGCCCATGGCACTCGATCGAGTGCCCTCTGTACGAAGCATGGCTCGTTTCGTTTTTATGACTTAAAATCGATGAACGGTCAAACCAAATACAAATATTGCACGATTTGTATTTAATTCGGCCTCCGGTACTATAATCGTGTATGAACGATTATAATACCGTCACCGGAGTTTTAGGAAAAACGTTTACGTTAGCGTAGAAAATTTTGAATTAGTAACGAAATGTATCCCTCTACGTCACGACATCGGAACTAACCCTTTCGGGTTACGTGATGTCGGTTTTCGTGTCAACGGGTTTCGTACCAATTATGGAAGTGGGATTAAATGCGTTCAACTATGATCGTTTGCAATCGCGTCACGCCCTTGAGTACGTTGGGGCGGGGCTCCTCGAAAGGGCTCCACCTCCATTGTTGCTCGTAAAGGGATTAGACGGATTTTAGGCAAAAATCGTAGTCAAACGGATTTAAAACCGGAATTTGATACTAGTTTACGTATACGCGGTATTATTAATGTTAATGACGATAAAATGATATAAAACGAAAATATAAAAAAAATGCAAAAATGTTAGTGTTAGTGTTACTAGATCGATATAACTATAATACAAAATACGATAGAATAAATGACAAAAGAACGAGATAAAAGAGATCGAAATGGGGTTTAGGACACCCTCAACATACATGCTAGGTATAGGCCTCGGAAATGGACTCGTGAATAGCGGCACGGCTTGGGAGTATCGAGGATGTACGCGAGTTATGGTGTGTATGGATGTGTGTGTGTATGTGTCGGTTTATCGAGGGACGAGAACTCGGTTTTTGTGTGTTCTTGGCTTAGGATTTCTAAGGCTTGTAAGGTGATGGAGTAGGGTTGAAGTAGGGTAAAATGTGGCTGAAATTGTAGGTGAAGATGTGTAAAAAAAAAATTCTGAAATGCATGGGGGGTGAAGCGGTATTTATAGGCTTCATCCCTCGACATAGGGGCACTCGATCGAGTGGCCCTAGTGCACTTGATCGAGTGCCTTCGCAAATGGGCCAAACCCGGGTTCAAAAGGCTCCACTCGATCGAGTGGGGTCAATCCACTCGATCGAGTGGGTCAAACGGGTGAGATAAAATAGGGAAGTTTTGACTTAATTGATTTGTTTGTTTCATTTTGAATTCTGATTTTTGCGCCAACTCTCGGGGACGAATGTGGCTGATCTATGAGACGGTTTCGTCTTTGACCGGGTTTTGACCCGGTCGCCAAAAGACGGGATTTATCTTTGGTGTCGGTTTTGGCCAAATTAGTCTCTTTTTGCTCGGAACGACCCACTGGGCCTGGATTTGAGGTCTGTTTTGTGAGATTTTTACTCCACTAAAAGTCCATGTCGGATATTATGAATTCCGAGCCCAAGTCCGAGTACACCAAGTCACGTTTGCATCCGATCATCATCGGGTGTTTTTCGGAGACTACCATAGACACGTGGCAGTCAAAATGCGGGTGTCTGCACCTATCTATATTTAGTTTTAATTATTTGTTAATTTCTGTTTATTGGGTTGGATAATTTCTGTTTAGTTTCAATTATTTATAGATTTAAATAAGGAATTTTCTACGCGATACCCCTATATTTTTCACTTTTCTACATGGTACCCCTACCCTTTCTATGTCTATACATGGTACCCTTGAAGTTTATTATTAATTTAACTAGCACCTCGAATTTTTTTCCATCGAGTTTTGTCATTAGATTATGTTTTTATCTTAGGATTAAGACTTCAATATCATTGAACTTAGATAATTATCAAGTAATTGAGCTTAATTTAAGTGTTATCATTTGATTTGACAATATAACGCAAAAATGTAATCCGTTTAGATTCGGAGTATAAATGCAAACACGTACAAAATTGTTAGTTTAAGTTCAATTATCGGTTAATTAGGTATGTTAAATGACGTTTAACTTTTATTCTTGAACATAAAAAGGTAATTTGTTGTCAATACTTGACGGGAAAAGAAGTTTAGGGGTACAAATAAAGATAATAATAAAGTTTAGGGGTACCAAAGAAACTTTTTGTAAAGTGCGAGGGTATCATGTATACATGTAAAAAGTGCAGGGGTACAAGGTAGAAAATCAAAAAGTTTAGGGGTACCACGTAGAAAATCCCTTTAAATAAATTATTTATTGGGTTGGATAATTTATTAGTTGTCGGAATATTTAGTGTAGTTAGAATGTTAATCGCCTAATAGGTTCCCCAATTTGAAATAGGTAGATTGTTAGTATAAAATTAGGGTTTGCGGTTACGTAGTTGAATGAATTGGGTTGTTTTGATGTGTTAGAAAATTGGAATTGAAATACAATTATGTCGATTTAGTAACGTAATTATGGATGATTAGGTGCAAATAGTACTATGTTTAGGTGAAATGAGAATTTTACAAAATATGTGAGTAGTGTGTATTTATTAGTAAATTACTTAAGAGAAAATAATTTGTATGTGGTTATTGTCCCAATTTTTTTAGATAAAAAAATGAAGCGACAGGAACGAAAATGGATGTATGACGAAAGATTAGATAAGAGAAAATAATTTGCAAATATGACGTTGGGCAGCAGACTACGTTACGGTAGTGGGAGCAGCAACACGAACAGGGGGTCCCAGCAGCAGGAGGACCAGGAGGAGAACCGGCGAGAGGAGGATAACCAAGGGGAGAACGACGAGGAGCAACCAGAACAACCACAACAGGATCAAGGGCTTCAGTATACAGACGACGGACGCCTTATTATTAGCCCGGAGAACACATGGTGAGACGTTATATTTCCTTTTTTTTGAGACATCATCTTACTTCACTCTTTGGTGTAGGTTTCGTACTCGTGAAGTGGTAACAGGCGTGACAGACAGTTTCATGAAGGAATTAACTACGTACTGCACGTCTTGGACTAAGGTGCCTCTGTGGCAACGAGAGAAGTGGTTTGCCAACTTCAAGGTACACCAATTTCTGATTTTTATTAATTACCTGTTACTGTTTACAGATTACTAATACAATGACGACAAACGATCTTGCAGTTTAAACACTTCTACAACGAGGGTCTCGAGGTGTGTGCGAGAGACCGGTACATGGATGTCGCGAAGCCCAGATACAAAGACATGATGTATAAGATGGAAAGCGACGAGAAGTTACAGAGACACCTTAGAGGTTCGATTACTCAATTAGTGTTAGTACTTGAATAGGAAGTTGTATATATCTTCAAAACACGTATTGATCTCAAAGTGTATAAATTGTAGGTGACGCCATCCAGCAGTTCAGAACAGCCCGCTCCGACCCGAAGTTCCTTGCAAGATCCGTCCAGGCGAAAAAGAACAATAGGCGGGGAGGGGACCCAGAGGGCTTTGCTGAGCGCACCCACTACGGTGGGTCGCAATCGATGCACCAGCGGGCCATGAATGTTAGTATTTCCTTACCTTTGATTTTTATTTTGGATTCTTATTTAATGTTTTCATTATAAATATAAAAGAGAAATCTACGTGTACTGTCAACAGGTAAAGAAGAAAACCGGAGAATTCCCTCCGCCGGTGAAGCTATTTCTCGACACGAAGAGCAAGGGGGACGATACTGAAGGTCGAACATTCGCCACACAGAAGGATCTGGACATTTGGGTAAGTTTAAAACATAAGACTTCGTTACTTTTTTTTTTTCTTCACACAACCCACCTAATCACGACTTCATTTTCTTTCAGAGATCGTATAAGGAGGCCACTAGAGCACCCGAGAATGAAGGTGTGGACCCGAGCACGATTTGGTTCAGAGTCGCGGAGGGATACCGCAAGGGAGCGGTGTACGGTACGGGGAACGCTCATTCCCTGTACTGGACACCACCCAATGTTCGAGGGGCCCATGCGACCTCGACGGACTGTGTGCCATCCGAAATGGCTGGGATGAGGCCGGAACTGCAGGAGGAAAGGGCGCGAGGGGATGCTATGGCCGAGAAGCTGAAGGAGCAGGATGAGAGGCTGAAGATGCAGGAGTCCGTTAACCTGCAAATTCTGGAAGAGTTACAGCGCCTTAGGAGCATGCACCAGCAGAACTGTAACTCCGGCCCCATTCCCCGACCCCGGGATTCTAGAGACCCCTTCGGTGACGGTGGTAGCGGTTAGAGCCGGCAAACATTAACACGACACGAAAACACGACACGAACCCGACACGAAATTAACGGGTTTGGGTTGAGGGTTAATGACCCGTTTAAGTATGTGGGTCGACACGAACACGACACGAATATTAAATGGGTCGGGTTAGGGTTGACATATCAAAACACGAAACCGACACGGATAACCCGTTTATTTAAATGGGTTCACATCAGGTCAGGTTGACACGATTAACCCGATTAACCCAACAACATATTATTCTTAATTCTTATCGGGCCTCACAAAACACATTTTTTGGGTTAAACAGGTCTCATGGGTTATTCGGATTATTCGGGTTATTCGGGTTGAATGGGTTAGAAAAATACCTGCTCTTTGATAAATGGGTTATACAGATCAGGTCGGGTTGTGCAAAATACTAACAGATCAGGTTCAGGTCATGTGAACTGACCCGTTTAATTAAACAGGTCAGGTTCAGGTTAGAGGTTTACTGACCCGTTTATATGCAACACGAACACGAACCCGACACGACACGATCTGTTTGCCAGGTCTAGTAGCGGTGCGTCAGCTAGTTTCACTATTAGGTGAGTGGATTGAAAACAGTTTGTAGTTTCTGAATACTTGTTGAAAAAACAGTTTGTAACAATATTTTTAATTTAGTGTATTCACGACGTTTGCGTACTTGGTCGTCCATTTTGGAGTGTGAAGCTTGCGTAACGTTTGGAAGAACCTTTGGAATGATGTTTGGGATGTATTGTGGTTGTTGGTTTGTTTTATTGCGCAGATTTTGGCTAGAATAATAATAATTATAACCGGTCTATTTGAGGCACTTTAGCTACTGAAATCAGTAGCTAAATGTTCAATTTAGCAACTGATTTCAGTAGCTAAATGTTACCACGTCACACCATTTAGCGACTGAAATCAGTCGCTAAATGCAACATTTAGCTACTGATTTCAGTCGCTAAAATTGACGACCTAGCGACTGATTTCAGTCGTAAATTAGCGACGGAAATCGGTCGCGCGTTTTTTTAGCGACTGAAATCAGTCGTTAGTTGCGACTAACTGTAGCGACAGTCGCTTAGCGACTGTTAACAGTCGCGCGTCTTTTTTTAGCTACAAATGACGGTAGCTAAGTTCAGTCGCCCAATACTTAAACTCTTGTAGTGAGAAAAATACTAATTAATAAATTTTCATATAAAAAAATAGGGCTAACTAAAAAAATCCCTAAAAGAAAATGGAGCTAAATCAAAAAAAATGGAGGGAGTATATATTGAATTGCTAATAGATTAAAAGTAGAGTTTTAACAACATCTAGGCATATGGGTAGATAGGCTAGAATTGTGCTTTAGGCTTTGTAGTCTCTTCTTTCCAACGGGTTGAACGAGTCGGGCCATATCATGTCCTTAAATTAACAGGTAATTTAGGATTTGGGTAAAAAAAACTGGGTTCATGACCCAAAAAACAACAGATTGGGTGGGACGGATATGCGGATCAGGTCGAATTTAAAGCGAGATGGTTCCATGCATGCAAATATATTAGATTTAGTAGAGTCAAATGATTGTCGAGTAAAAGACATAGATAAACTCAATATTCGCAGATGAGTTGTCATGGTCTCACGAACATATTAATATTGCTCACAGGCGCAACACCTGGTATTTTGAAGAGTGTCATTTGTTTCATCCAGGTAACTAACGTAGACACTAGAACTGTCGAGTGGGTCGGGTCAAATACCGGTCCCGTATCGGGTTATGGTCAGAGTACGGGACATAAATAGTTTCGAACACCTAATTTTTTACCGCTTTTTAAGCAAGACCGAGAAGGCTCATCTAGGTCTTAACCAGCCTTAGAAGTCGTATCCCCTATCGGACGACTCCCTTACGGATAGTCATTAACTGACTCAAAAAGACTTCCTGATGTCATTACACCATTTCCCCTGTAAATACCCCACTTAGGGTGTGGAGAAAAGGGACCATTCATTCACACATAATCCTCCTTACTCTCTCTCTTTGGGCGTCGAAGGCTCCTCAAGGGCATCCCGTGGGCCGGAATTCATTTTGCAAGACCGTTGGCATGCTCCAAATTCGAGGAGAGCCGCGAAGCCCAAGGTCGAGGACCCGTTTTTATCCCAAACATAGACAATATATTTAGCTTGAGTAAAGAATACACTACAAAAACATTTTCGTGCTTCTTAGATGGACTGAACCAAACAAATTCACTTAGGTTGCATTTGGGTACTCGGTATTGATTTGAATATCATGAATTCAATTCTTGTATTTGAATTTCTAGAATTTAAATCCAAATCCAAATCCAAAATTGTGTTTGGGTACCTTTAGCTTTGGATTTGGAATTCGGGCGGGTGGAGTCGAGTCAAGGTCACCAAAAAATGTAAATTTTCAAATATAAGAAAAAAATAAAGAAAAAATATATTCTAACAAGATTATGCGGAAAAAAAATAAATAAAAGATAAGTGACGGAATTGAAATGACTACTCATATACTAAGAATTTGAGAGAGTGAACTAGTTGAATTTTGTCAATCCAAATCCAAAGGTTCCCAAACGCTTGAAAATTTTCAAATCCGAATTTCAAATCCAAATTCAAGTTACCAAACATATGATAAGTGTATTTTGTAGTGCTTATTTCTTGTGTTTGGTCCCGCTTTCTCTTGTGGAATCGCTCTTTAGAGCGGTTTCGAGGCTACTTAGACTTCTTCTAGCTTGTTTTAGGTTCCTAAGGCCTATCTTGGAGAAATGGAACGATTCCGACTCGTTTCTGATGCATATGGAGCCAATGAAGAGAAGTGACGATGATTCGGTGACTTAGACTCGATCCCGAGTCCCATGGAGTCCACTTGATGATATCCCGAGCACCGAGCATCGATAAGAAGCCTAGGAAGAGCGAATAAGGACCCATCATGGCCGAGAAGGACCCATCACGGCCGGGATGAAGAGACGAGAAGACGGACGCTGTTGTGGGGCCATCCCAGCCGGGACCACCCTCCTCCCGACCGGGATCACCTCCTTCCCGGTCGGGAAGGACCCAGCTACACCCGTCTTCATTTCTTTCGCTTCCCTTACTTACGAAACCCTATATATACCCCCCTCTTGTATTGTTTTGAGTGAGACACGAAACCCTAGACTACTTTAGGTTAGATTAGCTTAATCCCTCCTTAATTACTCTTCCATTAAACCTTAATCTAGTTAGCTACTCTTGTATTATTGGAATTCTTGAAGAATCTACCAATCTTGACAACATTGGTGGATGTTTTGTGTTCTCTGTTATGCAAGTTCTCTCTTTTCATTCTTACTTGTTTAGTGGTATAATCCTTCTCTTCTCTTTTCTCCTAATCTTTCATAGTTAGTAAAGTTTACATCTTTGTCTATTGTTGGTTGTTCATCCTTATTTGTTCTTTATAATGAATGAGGTTGTCCTTGTGTTTGTTTCTCTAGTTAATGTTACTTTTAGTTTAGATATGTGTGAGTAATCCTCTTGCTAGGGTTAGTAGGGGGATTGGGTGCTTTCATGGGTGATTAAGGGTTTGTTTAGATTGTTGGTGGAAGTTTTGGTTGCTTCTTAGTTGTATGCATAGATCATGTTTGATGAAATGCTTGAATGACTTGTAGTTGCAAATGCATGTTTTCTTGCTTTCTTCTTGTGGCCTTGTATGTTGCTAGGATGGGTTTTTGCGCGAGAGCGAGGAACCTCTAGGTCGGTTTAGGAGCGAGAACCCGGATTATACCTAAATAGCTTGACTACCCCTTCACCTTTGCTCTCCCTTGATCATCTCATCACCCTTGAACCCGACCTAATCCTAGTTATTTCCTTATTGATTTCCTCTTCATCTTAGCTATTATTCCTCTAGTTAGTTGAATCTTTTAGCTTTAGTTGTTATACTTAGCTTATCCTTAGTCATAGTTTTATCCCTCTTCATTGTTTTAGTTGTTTAGCTTTGTTGATATAGTCTAGTCCTTAGGTGAAACCTTAGTCTAAACCCATTTTTCGTCTCCGTGGATCGACCCGACTTACCCTAGTTAGGATTAGTTAGTTTTATTTGGTGGCGGGATTCACGACAAATCCAACCATCAACATGCCATTACCGAATTGTTAATATCGCGCACGGTACACCAACAAGTAAATAAAATTCGACAAATTCCAACCAATTGATTGCTACTAAGCGATGAATGAAATTGGAAGACCTTAGGGTATCCACATTGGTAAGACTCATGTGAGTCTTGAGAGAGTCTTGTCTCAAGACTCATGTGTGTCTTACCAATAATGTTGCAAAATCTTGAGGAAAATCTTAAGATTATTGGTAGTCTTGAGGAAAGTCTTAAAGATTATTAATAGTCTTGAGGAGTCTTGTCTCAATACTCATGTGAGGCCTACCAATATTGTACCAAAGTCTTAAGTTGAGTCTTGAATTTTAAAGACTCAACTTAAGACTTTTCTGAGGTCGTGACTTGTGACAAACATTTCTCGACATACGACCAGATAAATTACTCTCATTTATGCAGTTTTTTATTTTCAACAATAATTTGGTCAACAATATCCAATTTGACGGAAGAGATAATTCACGATCAATACCTGAATTTCAAACTGGTATACTTCCAAATTACTATGCTATTCGAGATAGGTTCTTCGAGAATCATACACGACTTCGCAACCGATCAAGACATCATCAACTCCAACACGACTTGGTGGAACATATTTGGGCTTGTTTCGGAAGAGACACTAGTTAGATGATATTTTCATTTTTAAATTATTAGTAATCTAATAAGTACTCCCTCCGATTTTTATCTATCTTCCCCTTTGGTTTTGGGGAAGAAAATAAGGGTGTATGAATGTGTGGTACAAAATAAAAGGAGGAGAGAGAAATGTAAGGGTGATTCTAGACCACATATTGATGGCCCAAAATGGAAATAGGGAAGAAAGGGTATTTCAGCCCAATAAGGAAATAGGGAAGATAGATATATATTAGGCTTTTTTCGAGCGATCACATTGGTCCGTTCAATCAAACCTCAAATTAGGAAAGTATTATAAATAATTAAAAAAATCAATTAGAGAATCTTTTGATTAGTACAATATATATTTAATTTATTATATTAATGTGATATTTTACAATTCTGACGTGAAAACCTTTAGAGTTCATTTTTTTAAAATATTATCGTAAAATAAATTATAAAAATGAAATAATTAGATTCATGTTAAAAAATGCTTTCATTAGAGTATAAATTTCATACCATTTGTTTCACATTATGTGATGAATTTATAACATATAACAGTTTTAAAATTATCCCACATCGACAAATTACAATATGATAATGAAATTCTATATTATAAATAAAGAGTAATAATTCGTTCTTCGATATCTACCAAAAGTCTTTTGAATCTCAAAAGAGTTTCTAAGACTATAAACTTAAGTAATTATCCTACACCGAGATGATGAAATTTTATATTATAAATAAAAGTAATCATTCGTTTTAAATATCGACCAAGAAAAACTTTTAAATTATCCCACATCGAAAAATTATGATGGAGTGATGGAATTCTATATTATAAATATTAGTAATCATTCGGTTTTAAATATCGACTAAAAAACTTTTGATATATAAGACTGCAAATTTAAAATCATCCTATATTTACAAAATTACAGTGAGTTGAAGAAATTCTATATTATCAACAAGAGTAATGATGTATTTTTTTTATCTTAAAAAGAGCTGATGGAATACTATAAACTTAAATAAATTATTTCACATCGAAAAATATGATAAGTTGATGAATTCTATATTATAAATAAAACTAATCATTCGTTATTAAATATTAATAAAAAAAACTTTTAAGTCTTAAAAAGTCTCTTAATAAGACTACAAACTTAAGTAAAAATAATCTCACATCGAAAAATTATAATAGGGTGATGAAACTTTATATTATAAATAATACTCCGTAGTAACCATGTGCTCTTAGATATTAACCAAAAATATTTTGAGTCTTAAACTATATATTAAGACTATAAACTTAACTAAAACTATCTCACATTTGAAAAATTATAAAGTTTCATCAAACATAAATCTTTTGAATCTTAAAAAAGTTGTTAAGACTATACATTTAAATAAAAAAATTATAATAAGGTGATGAAATTTTATATTATAAATAAAACTAAAAAAAATTCTTTAGACATCAACGAAGTTAAGTAATTCTCCCACATCGAAAAATTATGATGTGCTTATAAATTTGGAGTATTAAAGAAGAGTAATCATCGTTTTTAAATATCAACCAACAAAAAAACTTTTGTTTTTTTAAAAAAACTATGATGGAATTATATGTCATTGTTTTTTAAATTATGATGAAGTCATGAATTTGTAATCTTGAGTTTACAAAGGGTCTTAATAAGACTACAAACTTAAAATTATCCCACATCGAAACAATTAAAATAAGTTACGGTAATGATTCTATATTATAAATAAGACTACAAATTTTAGTTAAATTTATCCCACATCGACAAATTATAATAAGGTGATGGATTTTTATATTATAAATAAGATTAATTATTTGTTCTTAGATATCAATCAAAATCTTTTAAGTCTTAAAGAAACTATTAAGACTATAAACTTAAGTAAATTATATCCCACATCGAAAAATTATACCCCTCTCTTTTGAGTCTTAAAACACTCTTAAGGCTATAAACTTAGTAAATTATATCCCACATCAAAAAATTATACTCCCTTCGATTAAGGTCCCTCACAAATAAGAGAGTATAATAAGACGATGAAATTCATTAAAATACCCCCTCACAAATATTAAGAAGATCCCTCAGTTGATTAAATTCTATATTATAAATAAGATTAATCATTCGTCCTAAAAAAAGTTCTTAACGAATAATTATCTCGCATCGAAAAATGAAGATGGATTGATATAATTCTATATATTATAAATAAGTGTAATTATTCGTCTATGAATAAATGTTCTTAATTAGACTATATCTAAACTTAAATAAATTTAAGTAAAATTATCCCACATCGAAAAATTATGAATGAATTTTTATTATTATATAAATAAGAGTAATCATTTATCCAAAATATATAATAATATAATCCATATGTTTATACTAAAAGTGGAATATTTTAAATATTTAAATACAACCCTATGGGTTAAATACCGACAAAAAACTTTTGAATCTTAAAAAAGCTTTTAATATACAAGACTACAGTAAATTATCCCACATCGAAAAAAATTGAGAGCTGATGGAAGACTATAAACTTAAATAAATCATCCCACAACGAAAAGTTAAATAAAAATAATAAATGATAAGTTGATGAATTCTATATTATAAATAAGACAAATCATTCATTTTTAAAATATCAATAAAAAAAACATTTAAGTCCTTAATAAGATTACAAAGTTAAATAAAAATAATCTCACATAAGGTGATGAAACTTTATAGTATAAATAAGACTAATCATTTATTTTTAAATATCAATAAAAAATTCTAAGTCTTAAAAAGTCTCTTAATAAGACTATTTTCATCAAACAAAAATCTTTTGAATCTTTTGAGACTACATCAACCAACTTAAGTAATTCTCCTACATCGAAAAATTATGATGAGGTTATGAATTTCTACTAAATAAGAGTAATCATTGTTTTTAAATATCAACCAACAATATTTTGACTTTAAAAAAGTCTTAATAAGACCACAAAATTAAAATTATCCCACATTGAAACAATTAAAATAAGGTACGATGATGATCCTATATTATAAATAAGACTACAAATTTTACTTATATTATCCACATTGACAAATTATAATATGGTTATGGTTCTATATTATAAATAAGACTAATTATTTGTTCATATCAATTAAAATCTTTTGAGTCTTCAAAAAACTCTTAAGACCATAATAAGACGATGAAATTCTATGGTAATGAAATTCTATATTATAAACAAGACTAATCATTCATTCTTACATGTCAACAAAAAAACATATCGAAAAGATAAGATATAATTCTACGTAATCTTATGAGGTGATGAAATTCTATATCATAAGTGAGTAAATATCAACCAACAAATTTTGAGTCTTAAAAAACTTTTAAAAGGACTAGAAACCTAAAATTATCCTACGTCGAAAAAATTAAAATAAGGTGATGATTCTATATTATAAATAAGAGTAATCGTGCGTTTTTCTGGGTCTTTAAAGCATATCTTAAAACTATAAACCTTGAGTAAATTATCCTATATCGAAAAATTATGATGAGGCGATAGAATCTTATATTATCAACCAAAAAAAATTATTCGCATATATTATTCTTTTGAGTTTTAGAATAAGCTTTAAGACTATAAATTTAGCTGAAGTTAAGTTTGATTACTAATATCATGTGATCATCTTATTTATTATAATGATATAGATTGACCAAGTTTCTTATTTAACGAATATATATCATCAATGTAATTAAGCTAATTAACCCGAAACCAACTAATTAATCTAGTAAATATTAAAAGCGGCAGAGTCTTAAGACCTTGGTAAGTGTTAGATGCGAATACGTAAACGGGGCGGATACATGTGGGTCGGATATGACCTGAAATCCCCCGCACAATGTTCATTTTGTTCATTCCCGTCTCCTCCTCCTCCTCCTCCCCTTGAGTCCTTGAGTGTTGTACGGACCGCAAAGCCGCAAACCCCTCTTCTCTCTACCCCCTCGCATCTCTCTTATCTTTTTCCACTATTTCTCTACGTAATTTCTCCCTCCATTCTTTGATTTAATCTCTCTTTAACTTTTGCATCCTCCGTCGATTTTCCTTTTCTTTCTTGCTCGCTCGCTCGATCGATCCATTCTGTTTATAATTTCTAGGGTTTTCCACCTAATTATTTTTATATTTCTGCTCTGGTTTTACTATCAGGTATCAGCTCAATCATCTATTGAATCCCCTATTTGTATTGTACGAGTAGTAGTTAGTTAGTTAGTTGGTAGAAGGTGTTGAATTAATTAACTTGCTGATGGAGTATTTGTTAGGATTTGGTAATTTGTCTATCTTATGGATTTTTTGTTCGCGTCTATGATAATACTTCTATGAGTTAGGGTTTCGAGTGGATATTGCTGTTATGAACTCATATTATCTAGCTACACGTCATTTATCGGCCACGTTGAGCCTTTGCGCGCTGACATTGAATGTTAGAATCAACTGTTCGCTTGTTACTTGTTGTCAATGACTTTCTCTCCGTGTTCTATGGCGAGAATATCAGTTACATTGTTATTGATATGTGATTTGTGGAGGTTTGGTTTAGTAGATCCTTGCTCTTGAGGACTTTTAATATATAATTTGATCATGTTTTTCATATTTCAGGTGCAAGGTGAATAGATTGTTAGTGGAAGTCAACATGGATTTTGATGAGTATGAGTATTTAGAGAAGACAGTAGAAAATCCTGATATAACGAAAGAAACTACTAATGGTGGGGATGAACCGGTAAAATCTGTTGATAAGGATAGAAAAGTTAGCTCTCGCCACAGGGATGAAGACGATGAAGATGTGGATCGGAAATCAAAGAGGTCAAGGGCTGTTGATGATGTACGTGGTCGCGACCGTGACCGTCATAGAGAGAGAAGTTCATCTAGGCGTCGATCTCGATCTAGAGAAGTAGAAAGGAGCGAGAGAGATGGGGAGAAACATAAAAGTAGCAGAGAACATAGGGATAGGGATAAGGAGAGAGAAAGAGAGGAGAGGAATGGGCGAGGTCGTGACCAAGATAAAGAGAGGGACAGAGAACGTGACCGTGACCGTGATTCTGGAAGGAAAGAGCGTCACCGTGAGAAGGAGAAGGAGAGTGAAAAAGGCAGGGATAGAGAGGAGCGTGATCGCCGCAGTAGAAGTCATATTGATAGGCAACGCGATGACGAGGAGAAGCCTCGCGATAGAGAGCACAGGGAAAAAAGCCGCGATAAGGAACACAGGGAAAAAAGTCGGGATGTGGAACTCAGGGAAAAGAGTCGGGATAGAGAACACAGGGAAAAAAGTCGGGAAAGGGAATACAGAGAGAAAAGTCGGGATAGAGATCTACGTGACAGAGATAGCAGGTACCTATGTTTTCTTTAATTATTATATCTGAACCTTTTAGCTAAACATTTAATTGGCTTCTAATATGACATTTTTCTTGTTTAAGATTTATTTCAGCTGAGTTTCTTGTTAATTAACTGTTTTCTCGGTATTTTAAGCCTGAGTAGTACTAGCAATGACGCTTTGATTGCTCTTTTCATGTCAGGTTTTAACCCTTTGATTTAATTTCAGTTTATTTCAACATAGGCATTTAGCCATATGGTTTAGCATCCAATGATATATTTTGTTTACGTTGTATGTAGACCCTTAGGTTGTGTTTGGATACAAAAAAGGGATGGAAAGGGAGAGGGAGGGAAAAGGACGGAAGAGAAAGGAATGGGTGGGGAGTGGAGGGGAAGGGAAATGGAGGTCATGGAGTTCTCTCTCCAAATCTTGCCTATATTGATGGGAAAATAAGTTGGCTTGGAGGAGGGAAATAGAGCGATCCATTTTCACTCCCCTCCAAATCCTCCCATTCAAACAAACCCTAAGGGCGTGTTTGGATACAAAATATGATGGAAAATGAGGGGAGGGAAAAGGAAGGAAGGGGAGGGTAGGGGAAATGGAGGGCATGATTTTCCCTCCAAATCTTGCCTATATTGGTGGAGAAATAAATTGGCTTGGAGGGAAGTGGACGGATCCATTTTCCCTCCCTTCCAAATCCCTTCACCCCCATTTTGTTGTCCGCACAAAGGATTTCAGCTCCCTCCCTTTTCCTCCCCTCCAAATCTCTCAATCCAAATATACCCTTAAAGTTAAACCAAATGTCCCATCAAGACCAAAACTAGATATATGATTATGTACATACAGTTGTAAATAGATCAATTGTTTTTGTAGTCAGTCATGTTTGTTTATGGTCTGATGTTATTTTAATCTATAAGAATGAAGGGGTTCTAACCTATCTTTGATTGCAAAAAGAGGGTATGCAACTTTTCTCTTTCTGAACTTCAGTTTTGTCACGCTGCATGGCAGTTACAATGAAAAGATTGCCACTCTTAATGGAATCTCTAAACTTCATATTTTTAAATAAATTGGAACATATAATGGGAAAGCCACATGGTGGCTATTTACACATGAATGTAAGTTTATTGTTTGTGATATCCTCTTTGTTAAATGTCAGTCTTGTTTATCCATAGGTACTTCCTCTGAACTGATCATTAGATGTCTCGAATTGTTAATACATTTTTTGCTTTTATTTCCGTATTTAGTCCATTAAGGTGCTATTCTCTTGTGTATTTGTACGTATCTGCAAAATCTATTGGAATAGCTATGTTTTTTGTTTTTGAATTTCTCATCATTGAAAAGTAGATTCTCGGAACTCGCAGATCTGCTAGAGCAATCTTCACCTGGTCATTCTGGCGAATGAGCCAGGCTCCGGAATTCAGGCTATGGGTTTTAATGTCTTCCTAGACTCCTGGGAATTTGTGAGATGTCTTGCTGTTGGGTTCATTATTTGAGGTTTT
The DNA here is from genome assembly GCA_958450325.1 of Agrostemma githago. Taxonomy (NCBI): domain Eukaryota; kingdom Viridiplantae; phylum Streptophyta; class Magnoliopsida; order Caryophyllales; family Caryophyllaceae; genus Agrostemma; species Agrostemma githago. The sequence continues at coordinate 13,998,481 of OY288255.1, read as the reverse complement.
AGGGGAATGATGACATCCTTTAAAATCTCTTATCAGACGGACATCTCTTCACATATTTGCTAAATTACATTTGCTGTGTTGCAGACATGCTGGTGAGGGAGTGATGAGCTTTGCTTAGGGGAAGCACTCCATGTTCTGATTGTTGTGGGGTTAACATTGTTTGGCTAACAAGGTCCCGTACCATTTTACAGGACTAGTAATTCGTAACACCATTAATCACACAAGATGAAGCACTGGGCTATAGAATTCTATTAACTGTTCTTGAATAATCCTAAATTCTTTCAAAACATTATACTGCAAATAAATATGGTTATCTAGGATCTCCGTGATGTGACTTTGAAGTCTCTTTAAATCTTTGATATCACAATCATAAACCGCATTGTTGTCTTACAAATCTTTTAACGAAAAACATAGCTGTTGTATTTTTTCTCTAGTAATGATATTTGTGTCCTTCAATTCCACAGGTTTGTCAAAACTCTCTATTCTTATGTGGTGTTACTTGTTCTGTTCTATGTGATGTCGGTGAAATCTTATTCCCTTTAATACCTCGCTGCAGGGCCTGGTTCGTCTTTTGTGCAAGTAGTGGAGCAAATGCTGCTATGTCCAGATATTTAAATTGGCATTTTATTTTTTATGTTCGTACTGGTCTTATGGATTTTAATGGTCCTCAAATTTAGATTACTGCCTTTTTTTTTCGTGAATGTGTATCAAGTGTAGTGTATTTCGTTATCCTCTTTAATTAAGTTCCTTGAGTCTTGGTGCCCTGCAGACGCCATAAAGATAAGAAGGATGAAACGACAGAGCCGGAGGCCGATCCTGAAAGGGATCAGAGAACAGTTTTTGCTTATCAGGTATATTGATTTTTGTACATGTATTCATTTGTCATCTTGACTTTTTCAGGTTTCTTGTAGTATTCTTCATGTAGTAATTGCTAAATTGTGCTACACTACTGACAGCTCCCTCTAAGGGCAGACGAAAGAGATATTTTTGAGTTTTTCTCAAGAGCAGGCAAGGTAAGAAAACTAAATGCATTGTTCTTGTTCAGAACTATTCAGTTGATTTACTTTATACTGTTATGTTATCCTTTAGGATATACATCTTCATCTGTAGTCTGTTTTACTGATAAATTTCTTCAGAAGATTTGAATTAAAAATCGTGATGTACCATGTTCTCTACCCTGGGCATCCATTCATATATATTCTCCATGCTGCTACCATTAGACCTTCCAAAACCAGTCATGGCCGTGTCCGGTTCATGTCCTTGTCAATGTTAAATGAGTCATAATCCTCCCAACTTGAACCCTACCCTGATTACATAAAGGTTGATTACCTCAATTCTACCGTGACACTTTTATTTGCTTATCACCGAACCTGATTTGTTTAACTCGTCTATCTTTAAGTTCTTTTCCTCCCGCTTATTTAAAAAAGAAAGGAAAAAAGATGTTTTTCAACCCGCTTAACTTTTTATAACCTGCTTAACCCATCAACCTATCTAACTTGCATGACCACTAAGGCACCAACCTAAAATAATGAATTATGGAGTACATCTTAAATAAGCTAGGCAGGTCACGGGCCCAACTAACCTAGTTATGACTCATTTTTTATAATAACTGTTTTATATGAATTGGGTTTATCATCCATGTTGTAAGATTCAACCCTAGCCTGACCCAGTTGTCCTTCGTGTTATACACTCGTGTCCGTGTCAACCCCAGTACTTGACCCAAGAGCTACTATCTCTTGAGAAGACCACAGAAGATTACTTGGATATCACTTTCGGCTTTTGAATGTGTTGAACACCAGAGTTTTTTTTCACTTGTTTTATTAACAACGTGCTATCTGCTTTAGTTTTTTTATTAGTCTTGAAAGATAAGAGACGTAGCAGTTCACATTTACTATTAATCAGAAATAAATATGCACTTTTCGTCTTTCAATATAATCATCTCTAAGTACTGAATATTCTCTTTAGGTACGAGATGTAAGACTTATCATGGATCGCAGTTCCAGACGTTCCAAGGGAGTGGGGTAAGTCTTTTTGACAGCCGAACATTTGATTTGTGAAAACTATTGTGCTTTCTGTTTTTTTAATGGTTTACGTTGAGGCCTATTTATGTCAAGATGCTTGAGTTACATATAGCTTCCTCAACCCCTGAATTGTTTTATTTTATCTTGCAGTGTTTTCTTTTGTATCTCTTACTAAACTCTCCATTTTGAATACCATATTTTGCAAATAACTCCTTTTTCGTTTACCTTCTTTGAAACTGCATCCCTTTATTGTTTTGTTTATATTGAACATGCTCCATGTTGACTTTCTGGCCGAAAATGTCCCCTTCTCGTTGACATTGGGAAAGAGTGAATTTTGTTTTTTATTTTATAATTTGGTTAGAACTAACTTCTGAACTCTAAGTTAATGAATTAACCCTATTTTTATTAATCGTAGCTTGCACTCTGTTTAGCACTACCTTATAAAGCATAAGATGATAGTATTGATACAAATTGCTGGTTTTTTATCTGCATTCTTACCACTACTTTTACTCTTCGATATGGCTATGCTACTCTAACTCGTTTGCAAGTATCAGACACGACACCATGTCTGAGTATCGGATATGGCTATTTTGTGCCAACTTTTCAATTTTTTGATTTAAAATAAATTGTCGAAGGGTCGTGACATATATGATGCATATATGATGCACAATACAGCACGTAAGTCAAGTATCGAAGTATCGGAGTAACATTGTTAATTGTTATATGGTGAGATTAGGATATAGCATGTATAACTTTGCCTCTATCTAAATAAGTATCCTTATCTCCATCACTTTCTGTTGCAGGTATATTGAATTTTATGATGTAATGTCAGTTCCAATGGCTATAGCTCTCTCTGGACAACTTATCCGTGGGGTACCTGTTATGGTCAAACCATCTGAAGCTGAGAAAAACTTGGTTCAGTCTACATCTACTGCTGCTGGTGGTACTAGTCTCACAGGTTCTGGGGCAGCGAGGAAGCTATATGTTGGAAACTTAGTTCCTAATATTACGGAAGAACAGATCCGTGTGGTAAGAAAATTTTACACTTGTTATGTATTTCTGTTTTATTTGTGGTGTTGGATGCTTTGTTTATGATAAATTCAATTGAGTATCTCAGCCCATATCTACCAAAAAGAAGGTTACTCTACAAGTCATTGCCGTGATGGGATGTGCTATTATCAATCACCAGTATAATAAAAGTTTATTCTGTGGTCTGTGAAGTCTCATAGAATTGGATAGAGGTTAACAATAGCTCATGAAAAGAGGGTAGTCAGATAGTGTTTAAGTATCTCGTATGGAGTTCTATTTTCTGCGGTTTGGCATAGACTGAAATTTGTCAGTACTGAATAAGGTCATCAGGGTGGAATTTAAACTCATCTTGCTATAGATGATTAGTCTGGTTCGTCAAGGATCCAAGCTGTCTTAAGTTACCTACATCTGAAGATAGTGTGGGAGCTAGCTGCCTATAAGGAATGGATTTTTTTTCTGCTGGTATTTTGGCCAGTTTATCCTGCATGCTGTGTTGATCAATTATTTCTTTACTTTAGCCTAACAGCTGGGATTCTTTACAGGTCTTTGAAACATTTGGGACTATAGAGCTGGTGCAATTGCCTCGGGATGAGACAGGTCTTTGTAAGGGTTTTGCTTTTGTCCAGGTGAGAACTGTTTGCTTCTGCTGAGAATGATGTCCGCCACATGGATCTGTTTTTTTTTTTTCTAATTAATATGTGATCAACATTAAGTGTTACGAGTACTACTTTATTTGATGTGAAGTATCTTTAGCCTTTTAGGCTTTTAGCATATGTTCTAATATTTCTTATTATTCTCCAGTTTTCACGTGTTGAAGACGCTAAAGCTGCTCAGACTCTAAATGGGCAGCTGGACATTGGTGGTCGGTATATCAAGGTAATTTTTTGTTTCATTGTTATTAATGCCAAGTTTTGTTTTGCCTTACTCTTTGGTTGAGTTAACAGTTGTTAATTGCTATAGTCCAGTCAAAAACTACTGCTTTTGTGTTCAATTTCAGTAATAGGCATTTTAATCAAATAGAAAACTATAATCCCTTGTGTTAAAAAACTAATGGTTGTGTTCAATTTCAGCAATAGGCATTTTATTTTATTAAAAAAACAATAATCTAGGCTCTTTTGGTCGACGCGGCAGTTGGCAGATCTAGGCACTCCTAACTTGAAGCTTATACTATGAGTATTATGTTAATATTTTTATGTCCAGGTGTCTGCTGTCACTGATCAACCTGGAATGCAAGATGTTGGGGCAACAAATGGTGATTTAGACGACGATGAAGGCGGTGGCTTGGTTAGTATTTCGATCCCCCCGCAATAAAATTGAATTCCATCCTTACCATTATTAGATGCATTTTTTTGGTTCTTAGGAAGCATGTTTTTTGAGATTAGGGTTTTCTTTTCTGTTGATGACTTAAGAATTGACATTTATGGAAAACATGTACTCCCTCCATTTATATATGTTATACCCATTTACTTTATACACGTTTATTAAGGAAAATGAATAATGAATGAAAATGGGAGAGAAATTGATACTAGTGGGCCATAGTGGAAATTATTAAAAAATGAAGATGTGAGAGACTAATATGGAAAGAATAGAAATGGGTAGAACATTAAAAAATGACCCAAATTGGAAAATGGGTAGAACATTAATAAATGGAGGGAGTATATAAAAACTCCAAAAGGGAGTTAACAGTGTTGAGCAGTATATTATTCTTTGATTATGAATTTGAGCTGTCTTTAGCCTCCAGGCTATTATATGCCTATTTTTGGGATTCTGAGTGTTTTTACTCAATAAGTTATTCCTCAAATTTTGCAGGCTTTAAATGCAAGTTCACGAGCACTTCTCATGCAAAAATTAGATCGTAGTGGCAATGCTCCAAGGTCAGCCCCCCTCCTTCCCCAAAGCATTGCTAATGTTGTTGCTATTGTGGACTTGATTTGTCTGTAATGTATGCTAGAGCTTTGTGAACTTCTAATGTACTTTTGAGAAATCTTCCTTTATATGTTTGGAGTTCGACTTAGTATACTACGGAGTATAATAATACGGATTAATAATTAAGAAGATTTTTCTCTGTGCAAACTTAATCCAGCAATATATTGTTCATCTTGGAAGTAAGAGTTTCTACTTCTATTTTCTCTCTCTAATATATCTTCAAATTTTTTTGATAGTGTTGGAGCTTCACTTGCCTCATCAGCTGGTTTTTCTGCATCATCTGCACCCATGCTTGGTTCTGTCCCTGTCGTTAATCCCATGTTGGGAGGAATGCCTGGTACTGGCCTCCCTATTCCTCCTGTGGCCCTTCCACCTGTTGAGGCCATAGGTGTCCCTAGTGAATGTCTTCTGCTGAAGAATATGTTTGATCCCAAGATGGAGGTTGGTTATATTTTTGTTGTTTTCACTATATTGACCCTTTTTCGTTTTATTTCACCCCTCATGTTCGTTCATTTCTTGCAGACTGAACCTGATTTTGATCTGGATATAAAGGACGATGTCCAGGATGAATGTACTAAGTTTGGATCACTGAAGCACATCTTCGTTGACAAGTAAGAACCCAATTCTTTGATTTTATCATTAGTTGCTTGTTTGAGCTCTAATTGATGTTGAATGCCCTAGATGCACCCTGAGCCTTCCATGGCCGATGGTTTGTAGGAAAGATGGGTTGTGTTCTACTTGACTAGTTTAGTTTTGATGTGACTGAGTTTTGTAGAAGTATATCTTTATAACTTTATATACAGATATGCTGTTGAGAGTGACACTAACATAGCTGCAAACGTAATAATATTAGATCTGGATTGTGCTATGAAATTTTGATTCACCATTTTATAGAGATTTTGAAGGTTACTCTGACCTCATTTTGTGGACAAAAGTATCGTGTTAACTGTTACTCCCCCCATTCAACACCGAACACATCACTTTCCTTTTTTGGGTAATTCAAAACCAACACACAATTTTCTTTCGGGTATTCATGTTTCCAACCTGGTCCTTGTATTGATGAGTTATTTGAACAAAATACCCTGATACTTGGCCCTTTCGTTTAGTCATTTCAATTTGAAATGACACCTTTACACCTGCCTAACCATTTATACTTGGCCCACTTTTTCTTTCACCATATAATTGGTACCCTTAATATTTGTGCCATTACATAATGGTGTAACTGAGATCACCTTTACTATGCCGTTGGAATATAAAGCTTTTTAATGTTCAACTGCCAACCTCTATATGTTACTTGTCAATGATAATTGTCATCTCCGTGTATCAGCAGTGTTAGTCATGTTTACTGATGCTTTGCAGTACCATCCTTAAACGTCAATTTCTTCAACAATAAGTAGAGACATGTGGAGTTTGTCTTGTTTGATAGTATATCGAAACACCTATTTTATAGTCCCTCTTATCCAACCGGATGTTTGATTCATCAAAATAACTATTTAATCCAATGCGCCCGTCCAGGTAAGTTTTAAAGAAGGTTACTAAATAATGGCAAAATCTCTAAAATGCCCTCACACTTGTAGGTTAATATTTTGCTTAGAAGATTAAGCTCTCTATCCTGACCAAACCAATGCTTTTCTGCCACTTAAGTTAGTCGATCACTGACACAAATCTCTGGCACCAACCATTGTCACCTGCTACGTAAAAAATTAGTCACCCATTTTATTCTCACCAACAATATCAATGCGGAATTACTTTTTCCAATATTCTATACATTTTAAGATTTCAGACATACCCTAAAATTAAAAAAGAAAACGGAAGGGGATGGTGGTGGTGACAATGTGGTGCCATCGTGATGCAAGGAGGTGGAAGTGAGGAGCGAGGTTGTGATTTGTGGTGGATCTAGTCAAGTTGGTGATTCGTGGTCGTGCATGCCGCATGGTGGTTCGAGATTGTGCAGTGGCATTGAAGTGAGGTTGGTGGTGTGCTGGATGTGAAGGGAAGTAGTGGGTGATGAGCTAAAGCTGAAGGGATTGGGTGGTGGTGCAAGGTCAAAGACGATGAACAAGGGTGAGGAGACTCTGGAGACTGGAGATGGGTGAGTGGATGGTGGGTTAGGGGTAGCTAGGTTTTCAGACGAGATAATTAAGTGAATGTTAATTGTTAGTAGTTGATGGTATTAGCTGTAAATTTAAGGTGCAAATAAGGATAGATTGACCCAAATTTTACCGAAAAAAGGAAATTTGTACATTGGATTGTCCAAATATGAAACGTGGGTATATTGGATTCGATATGCATGAATTACTATAGAATTTGTGTCTATTCTAATTGGAGCATCTTGCTTATGATGTTCATATTTTTTTTTTCCACGTTTTACTGGTGGTGCAGATTCAGTGAAGGACATGTGTACTTGAAGTTTGATAATACACAAGCTGCGATGAATGCACAACAAGCCCTCCATGGCCGATGGTTTGCAGGAAAGATGATCACTGCAACCTTCATGGTCAGTTAAAAGTGATGACCATTGTATTTTCTTAGCAGCGTTTTCTGATTTACAGCATTGGAATTTAGAACTTGTGTGTTTAATTCTTGATGCAGCTTCCTCAGAATTACGAGGATAAATTTCCAGAAAGCAAATAAGGCAGGCCATTGGTTGCCGAGCTCGGGTCAAGGATTTCAAATACTCAAGAATTATAGTTTGTTGTGCTTTGAATCCTACATTTTAAGTATTTAACGTTGTGTTGTTTGGGAGGGAAACAATTTTTAGTTGTGGTATCTATGGACATACAAATTGAGCATGCTTTAAAGTTTGCCATGCTCTTGATTTTGCCTTGTTGGATATGCTGACAATTTTCCGCTCTTGTTGGTTATTATACTCGTCATCTTTTTATTCATGTCAAAAACAGAACAGAGTAATTGAACCAATTTGTCTAGATGTCGCTACTAGTCAGACTCACAGTAGCTAGTTGCAAGTAGAACGGGCTTGCTAACTCGAAAAAGCTATGGAAAATACCCGATTCAATCGAACCTCCGATATGATTAACTGGGTGGAATAATACCTCAAACTTGATTTAATCCAAATTGGGCTGAAATAGAAAGACATAATGCATCTGAATTGATGACAACCAAATCGAGCCGATAAAAATCAAATCGATTGATTTGATTTGATTTATAAAGGGATGTGTTAAATCAAAGGAGTATGTTGTATACACAAAGCTGTTTTTCGTCGTCGACATTTCAGTCACGTCGTCGGCGCTTTATATGTGATTTTATTCTTTTGCCCTTCTTTAATTATGATTAATAATATTAATTATATTTTACTTAATTAATCTAATTAATATTTCCCGACTACTTTAAGATTACGGTTTTGATAATTTTTGACGGTTTTTGAGACACGTGTCTCAATAAAGCTCGGGAATTTTTACGGAATTACTTTTTCATAACTGCGGATTACTCATTCATACCTAAAATTTTCTTATTATTCCCATATTACCCTTCCCATAATTCCTCAAACTTTTTCAAACCTACTTCTTTATTTCTTTTGTAAACCCCTTTTACTCCAAATTCTTTCTTATTAAACCTCGTCAAATTTGAAAATCGATCAATCGTTATTTTGGAATTTGCTATGTGTAGACACCCGCATTTTGACTGCCACGTGTCTATGGTAGTCTCCGAAAAACACCCGATGATGATCGGACGTCAACGTGACTTAATATGCTCGAATACGGACTCGGAATCAATAGTATTCGACGTGGGCATTTAGCGGAGTGCAAATCTCTCAAAACCGACCTCAAATTCAGGCCCAGTGGGTCATTCCGAGTCAAATGAGACTAATTTGGGCCAAAATCGACACCGGAAATAAAACCGTCTTTTGGCGACCGGGTCAAAACCCGGTCAAAGATGAATCCGACACAAAAATCAGCCAAATTCAGCTTCTAGAAGCTGGCGCCAAGTCTAAATTCAAATAAAAACAAACAAATCAACAAAGTCAAATCCTTCCTAAAATAGCTCGATTCACTTGATCCACTCGATCGAGTGGATTGACCCACTCGGTCGAGTGGAGCGTCTTTCAGCAGATCAAGCCCGTTTTGAAGGGCACTCGATCGAGTGCACTAGGGCCACTCGATCGAGTGACCCTAGGTCGGGGGGTGAAGCCTATAAATACCCCCTTAACCCCATTCATTTCACAAGATTTTTCCCATGCTAAAAACCCTACACTTCTACCCTAATCCATCTTCGTCACTTCAATACTACAAATCCTAAGCAACCTTAGTCTAAAAACCAAGTTAGCATCCCTCGTAAAACCGATACACACACACATAGATACAATCAAACTCGAGATCAAAACTCGTCAAAGACCCGAGAGCATCCTCTCCCTAACCAAACACACCCTAACTCACCCTACATATCTCGACACTCCCGCGCACACGCCGCTACTACGAGTTCGTCTCCGAGGCCATTTAAGCATGTAGGTTGAGGGTGTCATCAAACCCCGTTTCTTTTTTTCTCCCTTCTCTATTTACCGTTTTTTATGTATATGTATTATTATTATTATTATTATTATTATTATTATTATTATTATTATTATTAGTACTATTATTATTAGTCGATATTAACGACACTAATATTTTATTTACTAACACTAACATTTTTATACTTTTTGCATCTTTATTTTTATATCATCATTTTACTACTAACATTAATAATACCGCGTATATGTATATTAATATTAAAAATCGGTTTTGAAAACGTTGGACTACGATGATCACCTAAGGTCCGTCTAATCCCTTTACGAGCAACGACGGAGGTGGAGCCCTTTCGAGGAGCCCCGCCCCAATGTACTCAAGGGCGTGACGTGACCGTGATCGGTCGTAGTCGAACGTATTTAATCCCATTTCTATAATTGGTACGGAACCCGTTGACACGAAAACCGACATCACATAACCCGAAAGGGTTAGTTTCGATGTCGTGACGTAGAGGGACACATTTCGTTACTAATTCAAAATTTCTAATATAATAATAACGCTTTCGTAAAATCCCGACAACGGTATTATAATCGTATATACACGATTATAGTACCGGAGGTCAAGTTAAATTCAAATCGTGCGATATTTGTATTTAATTTGACCGACCGTCGATTTTAAACCAAAAAAACGAAACAAGTCATCACTCGTACAGGGGCTACTCGACCGAGTACATATGCTACTCGATCGAGTAGCACCCAAAAAAATGGGCAGTAGCTACGTAAAAGACGCACTCGACCGAGTCACACCACGACTCGATCGAGTGGGTCCTGTAACCCATAAAACCGAGGGCTTTGACACACATTTCAAGCCTCGTCTTTTTATCGACTTTAGTCATCACGTGTAAAGACCATCACGTGACATTCCTATTTTCAAAACCATGCACATCACGACACGTAGAGCGACTTTGATCAACTTTTGATATGATAAGTCGGGACAAGGCTACGGGATATGAGATCGGGCTAGCAATATGCCACAGTCTCATGTTTCCGTCCTTCGTTTAGTACACGATATAATGTGTATTTAATCGGGGTAGTCCATTTACATATTTCGCGGTCTAGCTTACATACGGGTCCGTCCCTATCATTATATCGCGTTATTTTTTATTTTGTTTATTACTTTTACGTAATGTTGTATTGTGAATTCCGGGTTGTATTCCGCCCGTGTAATTTGTAATTTATTTACGAGTTTTCTATTTTCGATGTTTGCCATTTATTTATTTAAATGAACATCACATGCTAAATCATTTCGACAAATAATAAGATGCATTAAATGACGTAGTTAACGCGAAACTCACATGTTTAGCTAAAACGCTGTTTGCATATCATTTAATCAATTTACTAGCGCGCGTACACGAACACGAACGGTGTCTTAGTAGAGGCCGCCATGTGCGGGCGGGGTTGGGTGTCCTTAGTGGGCTTCCCAACACGTACCCTCACCCCTTACTCAGAACCTTTGGTTTCCGGATGTCCGAAACCCTTGGCGCACGAGAGTCATTCTTTACACGATTACCGGTATAGATGGTATCGGTATCGCAATGCAAAGGGACGAGCCCCATGAACTCTGAAATCGGAGTGGGCTTACTTTGTGTATAGCCCATGACGACATAGAGTGGGCTCGTATGGTTCCGAATAACCACAAAATTCGGTGGCGACTCCATTTTGACGTAAATTTCGAACCCGAGAACAATCTTACCACGAGATTCATTCGTCTACCCAAACCCGCGCTTCGCCGCGTCGGGGTGGACCTACGTCATGTCCACAATTTGGCGACTCTGCTGGGGATACCTGATGTACCACATGTCATCGGGGTTCCCAGGGTGAGACTCGAAGAGAAATCGTTCGTAGATTAGTGTGCGCGCATTAGTTTAATGATTCATGCATAACCCAAATTTGCCCGGACCGGTTACTTGTGACCGACGTCCCACTATACCACGGTGCATTCCTACATGGGTGCGCTAAAGACATCGATGGTGGAACTCGTCTCGGTTTCGCGGCATGTCCTAAGACCAACTCGGCTTAGGGAGTCCGTCCATCACACGAGAAAGCCATCGTTGTTGGTATAGACCCTATTTTGACCGACCGAGACTTAGTGTAAAGCATACATAAGCGTCGTTATAATGCTTGTTTGACTACATGCTACTTGGTTTCCGTATCAATTTTCAAAAAACCGTCATTTCAAAAAATTGCATCTTTCCAAAAATACCAAATTTTGAAAAACCCGAAATACTGTCCGTTTCGGGACCCGTCTTTTCAAAATATCCAATTTCAAAAAACTCGGAATGTTGCCGAAAATTAGACTTACGATTTGACTCAAAACAAGCCTTTTTTTTAGCCGGCATGCTATCCATTTCCATTCGAATTTCCGATCCACCATTCGATTTTCGAATTTTCAAAATTCAATTTCAATTTTCAAATCTTCGTGATGCCATTCGCGATTTTCAAATCCTCGAGATTCCATTCTCGATTTTCAAATCTCCGAGATGTCGTTTTCGATTCTCAAATCTTCGGGATCTCATTTTCAATTTTCAAATTTTCGGAAATTTATTTTCGATATTCAAATTTTCAAAATTCCTAAAATTCAACTTTTCAAAAAACCGGTCCTGTCGGCATGCTGCCAATTTCAAAAAAACGGGACCGTCTCCCAATTTTTCAAAACGCGAATTTACTCGCAACCATTCTAACATTTCAAAATGCACGGTCCTATTGGCCCACTACCAATTTCAGGACCGTCCTCTCAATTTTCAAAATTCAATCTTTTTTCTAAAACCTTCCTTATTATAGGACCTACCGTAATCTGTGTGTCGGGTCTTTTCATAATATGTCGAAGGTCTATAGCGTCGAAACTCCGTCGATCCTACATCACGGGTTTCTCCCCCATCCTAGTCCGCCTTTTTCTAAAGGCACAACCGACTAACACGAGTCATACACTCGTAAATAGAAGGTTCGTCCATACACTCGAGTCCTAACTAGAAAGTCACACGCAATCTTTCCCTCCGACAGGACGGTCCCTACGACCTTTCCTAGGGGAATTTTGTCCATCTTTCAATCCGTTAGTCGAGTCATCCCAATTCAAAAATCCTTTAACTTAAACGTCTACCCTAATCACAGGGTCATCCTTATTCAAGTCAAGTCAAGGGTCTCTAGCGTCGAAACTCTGCCGATCTTATATCGCAAGTTTCTTCCCTTACCCGTCTGCCTTCATCAAGGCCGAGTCAACCTTTTACAAGGCATAGACCTATAACAAAAGGTTCGTGATCCTTACATCTAAGGGCCACTCGTCCATCACTCGAGTCTTAGCAAAACCTACAATCTCACTCGGGGGGCTACCCTTTAGGAGAGCGATCAATCACGGTTGCTCTAAGGGTCATGTCTTACACGTGTTGTCTCACGTACCCCACTTTTGAGTCACTTAGATGCCACACCATCTGAGTCCTATAAGAGTCCTTAGTCTCACTTGGGGGCTATTCTCCGACGGGGCGATTAACCACAGTCGCTTCGAGAATCGCACCTTACCTTTTTTTAGGAGAGTCAAACCCGAGTCAAACCCGAGTTGTCTTTCCTCCCGCGCAATTTCCTATGCCTTGGCGTATTTGGGTTCCGAAGCAACATTTCTGATTACGTGGGTATTCTCGCAGAGTATGGCACCCACAACCGGGAATAGGGACATGGAAAACACCATCAATGAAATAAAGGCTTCGCTGGAAACAATGGTTAGTAGGCAGGCCATAACCGAAACCCATATAAGGTTCCTGAAAACCAACCAAGAGGCCATGAATGCTCGTTTAACTGTCATTGAACGGCAAGACTTCAATTCTGAATCGGTAAATATTGGGCCATTTGCCAAACTGATCAGCACGGTGCGTGAGCTCGAACAACAGTTCCACGCCCTTCAAGGGAATAACATTCATATTGAGAACTCCCGAGACTATACACCCATCAGTGAGAAACTACCAACAGATCTCAACTTAGAGGGGTTACCCATATTCGAAGGGACGGAGGATCCATTACTACACCTCCGAGCCTTCAAAGCATTTATGGCGATCAAGGGGGTCAAGGCCGACATGTTCATCAATTTGTTCGGTGCATCCCTCGGGAAATATCCAAAAGCCTGGTTCTATAGGCTTAATGCAAAAAGATTCCCCACTTGGGAAGATGTGGCTACCGAGTTCGCTAAAAACTATTCTGATAATACCGAACTTCAGACTACCATGCGGACTTTAGAAGTCATGGCCCAAGAGCCAACAGAGGGTTTCACCAAATACCTTCAACGTTGGCGGGCTGAGAGTGTTAAGCTGGTAGACAAGCCCAGCGAGAAGACACTAGTGGATGCATTCATCAACAACCTCCTACCCTCCTACCGGGTCCATCTTAGGTATGCCGGCATCTCAAACTTTGTTGTGCTTACCGAAATGGGCACTAGGATTGAAGACGATCTTCGACATAACGAAGATTTGGGTGAAGCTTCTACCGAAGGCTATACTGGACATCCACTTGAGTCCTTAGAAGCCGAAGACTACTGACAACCTCATCCAAGAGTCCAGATTTGATTTGAGTCCGAGTCTGAGTACGAGTCTAGGATGTTCTATCTCTTTCAATTTCAAAGTCAGAGTCAGAGTCAACTGTATTCTGTCCTCTCTTTTCAATTTAATAAAATCAGCTTTTTTTTCAGTCTCTCATATATGCTTCCCTTTTGTGTTTCCGAGAACATGATGAACACCATCATACACTGTGAGCACATGCACGTGACTATTATAGGCACATCTATAATGACTGCAGGAACTGAGGCCCATGTTTTCCTTTACCTGTTCCATGTCTGGCATAGACAGCCACATAACTACCCTTAGCAGGAGCGGTATCGAATCCTATGACAAATCTAGGTAGTCTCCTAGTTTGGGTTAAGGACGGGAGGCAAGCCCATTTCCCACAATAAGCACCCCTCCAATAAGACTAACCAATCCCTATCTAAGGCGTTAGTCTGACTTGATGCCAAAAATACCCAACTCGGGACGATGCTCCCACTAAGCCTGCTCGGAATTATGATGACAATACCGAGATCCAAATCACCATGCTTACCATAGAGCACTCCACCGCGAGTTGCACTCACACAAACACCAACTAGGCTTACACCCTACAAAGGTTTAGCTCCACAAGCCTAATCCAACCGATGGGCCCACCCCCATATCCACCCACAACATCAAAGGGAGAGATAGCCGTGAAAAAAAAAGAAAAAAAAGCTGGACAAAAAAATCAAAAGTCCAAGGAAAAAGCAAAAGGCCCAAAACAAAAGAGCCGGCCATCAAAAAAAGAACTCTCAGCATCCCCCGACCAGATACGGTCAATCCCACGACCGGGGCCAAGAGGTCAACAAAAAAAAAAAAAAAAAAACAAGAAATTCAAATACCCACGACCATAGTCAACGGTCAACTCAAGTGAGAGTCCCTTGTCCGGGAACGGTCAATTCAAAAACATCATCAAAACCCATGACCAGGGCTAAAAGGTCAGCCAAAAAATATTCAAGAACCCATGACTGTAGTGAAAACGGTCAAATAGGGGAGAGACAATCAAGCTGGTTAGCTAACACCACACTTAGTCTTCCCACATTACAACCCTCAAGACCTTCCCGAGACCTAGGCTAAGAGACAGCCCAGAATTTTGAGGATTCTAGCTCCATAGGATACACCCTAACCATTAGGGCCAGACATGGAAACCAGATCCCGCATCATCAAACCTGCCCAATCGAAGCCCGAGTCATTTTTACTCGACTTCCCCCTTTCCTACCACATTACAATACCTTACCCTCGAAGCCTTAGCTCCACAAAATCGAGCTCCAGATTTCGAAGCATCAAAGCCACTTATTGCCTGGCACCACATTTCCAAAAAACATCCAAACCAGTTACCAACCCCGAACACGGGAACTCAACCTGCGGTCGGCACAGAACATGCCCAAATAGTTCACACCACCTCTGGGGGGCTACCCCGGAGAACGCTCACAGTCACGGGATCAACATCCTAACTGTTCTAGCCCTTTGATCAAGACATCATTGGGAATTCACCTAGCCTACACCATCGCTATGGCTAGTTACACATAAAGCCCTAATAAACTAGGCACCATAACATATCTTTCAATCACTGAACTACGACTTGGTTTGATTTCACTACACGTGAATACGTAGGCAGCCTTTCAACAAAGGCACAACCACCCACATTGACACTTATTCAAAAAAGTATCATCATTCCGGTCACGACACTGTCATGTTCTCAGCAGCTAGCATTGTCGTCCTGGGTACTTCTCTTAGGCAGAAGATCTCCATTCACTCACATAGTCCAAATGACTTTCAAAAACTAGCCTCCTTTCTATAGAGTGTCCTAGTATTCGGCTCAGTCAAAGACAAGAATCTGTCAGGGACCCGAAGGAACACCTACTTTGGGAATGTATCCCAAAACACAAAAATTCAAAGAGCACTAGTCTACGACATTGCTACTGCTAAGCCTTGTCCTGCAGGAACAGTCTCATTACAGACTACTGCAATTCCCCTGTACCGGATCCTTCCCAGTTTGAAGTTTGACCGTGTTGCCACTCGCCTATGCCACGGAATAGCGCAACTTGAGAGTCTTGTCATCTTAGGTGGCCCACCCCCCTACCGAGTCACAGTCCAACCCCTTCGGGATTCCAAGTCGTGTCTGTCAACTCGTCCTGTCACGTCCAGAGTCGAGTCTGTCGGTATGTCTCTCTTCAAAATTCTTGCTTTGAAATTTGCAAAACTTAGCCATTTGAGAAAATCCTTTTCGACAAGGTCAAATTTCGGTCTATTTATACTGCAAATTTCTTTTCTACCCCTTTCAATTTTGAAAACCTATCTCCTAGCACATGAGTTGCTTTCAGGACTTCGATTTCAAAATGAAGCAAAAATCATTTTCCCCAGCGCAAACTAGTCAATAGATGCTAACTGCATTTACTATGTGCTATCTTGCTATATACAATGCCTGCTATTTCTGCCTATGTATCTAACATTTCAGGTACCAGCTAGTGCTTCCCAACGGAACATCAAAGGCGATGTTTCTCCTGAAATGCTACATGCAAGTTGTCATGTGTCGGCATACGGGTACACCCAAGACTTCAGAAGCAAGTCCCCTCACAGCTACTTTACTCCCCAGCACGAGTCAGTGTTTTGCCGATGTGTTACATGCAACTTGTCATGTGTCAGCGTACAGGTACACTCCAGACTTCAGAAGCAAGTCTCCACGAAACTATCAAATTCCCCAACGAAGTCAGCTTTCCCCCGGTATGCTACATCCAAGATGTGATGTGTCGGCATACGGGTACACCTACTCCCCCAAAAAGGCAGGCTTTACTCTCCACGGAGCATCATCATCAGCTCAAGTGCGACTCAAAGCTTTAGAAGCAAGCCCGTACAGCTCACACATCTCCCCAGCAGAACGCCCGAGGCGGCATTTTCCCCCAAGATGGCACGAGATGAGCCCACATATAGGCGCGCCCAGGACTTATGCTACAAGTCTGACTCCCCGCGGAGCTATCATCATCAGGACAGGTATGACCCTCTGCTTATGGCTGGCGAGCCCTTCACGCGAGTCCACTGGACTATAAACGACCCAACCGGAAGTCTACCAGGTCTTAACGGGCTTGGTAGCTACTCTGACTTTCGCCTTGTCCAAGCCTCAGTCAGAGTGGGGGCTCTGTAGACACCCGCATTTTGACTGCCACGTGTCTATGGTAGTCTCCGAAAAATACCCGATGATGATCGGACGTCAACGTGACTTAATATGCTCGAATACAGACTCGGAATCAATAGTATTCGACGTGGGCATTTAGCGGAGTGCAAATCTCTCAAAACCGACCTCAAATTCAGGCCCAGTGGGTCATTCCGAGTCAAATGAGACTAATTTGGGCCAAAACCGATACCGGAAATAAAACCGTCTTTTGGCGACCGGGTCAAAACCCGGTCAAAGATGAATCCGACACAAAAATCAGCCAAATTCAGCTTCTAGAAGCTGGCGCCAAGTCTAAATTCAAATAAAAACAAACAAATCAACAAAGTTAAATCCTTCCTAAAATAGCTCGATTCACTTGATCCACTCGATCGAGTGGATTGACCCACTCGGTCGAGTGGAGCGTCTTTCAGCACATCAAGCCCGTTTTGAAGGGCACTCGATCAGTGCACTAGGGCCACTCGATCGAGTGACCCTAGGTCGGGGGGTGAAGCCTATAAATACCCCCTTAACCCCATTCATTTCACAAGATTTTTCCCATGCTAAAAACCCTACACTTCTACCCTAATCCATCTTCGTCACTTCAATACTACAAATCCTAAGCAACCTTAGTCTAAAAACCGAGTTAGCATCCCTCGTAAAACCGATACACACACACACACATAGATACAATCAAACTCGAGATCAAAACTCGTCAAAGACCCGAGAGCATCCTCTCCCTAACCAAACACACCCTAACTCACCCTACATATCTCGACACTCCCGCGCACACGCCGCTACTACGAGTTCGTCTCCGAGGCCATTTAAGCATGTAGGTTGAGGGTGTCATCAAACCCCGTTTCTTTTTTTCTCCCTTCTCTATTTACCGTTTTTTATGTATATGTATTATTATTATTATTATTATTATTATTATTAGTACTATTATTATTAGTCGATATTAACGACACTAATATTTTATTTACTAACACTAACATTTTTATACTTTTTGCATCTTTATTTTTATATCATCATTTTACTACTAACATTAATAATACCGCGTATATGTATATTAATATTAAAAATCGGTTTTGAAAACGTTGGACTACGATGATCACCTAAGGTCCGTCTAATCCCTTTACGAGCAACGACGGAGGTGGAGCCCTTTCGAGGAGCCCCGCCCCAATGTACTCAAGGGCGTGACGTGACCGTGATCGGTCGTAGTCGAACGTATTTAATCCCATTTCTATAATTGGTACGAAACCCGTTGACACGAAAACCGACATCACATAACCCGAAAGGGTTAGTTTCGATGTCGTGACGTAGAGGGACACATTTCGTTACTAATTCAAAATTTCTAATATAATAATAACGCTTTCGTAAAATCCCGACAACGGTATTATAATCGTATATACACGATTATAGTACTGGAGGTCAAGTTAAATTCAAATCGTGCGATATTTGTATTTAATTTGACCGACCGTCGATTTTAAACCAAAAAAACGAAACAAGTCATCACTCGTACAGGGGCTACTCGACCGAGTACATATGCTACTCGATCGAGTAGCACCCAAAAAAATGGGCAGTAGCTACGTAAAAGACGCACTCGACCGAGTCACACCACGACTCGATCGAGTGGGTCCTGTAACCCATAAAACCGAGGGCTTTGACACACATTTCAAGCCTCGTCTTTTTATCGACTTTAGTCATCACGTGTAAAGACCATCACGTGACATTCCTATTTTCAAAACCATGCACATCACGACACGTAGAGCGACTTTGATCAACTTTTGATATGATAAGTCGGGACAAGGCTACGGGATATGAGATCGGGCTAGCAATATGCCACAGTCTCATGTTTCCGTCCTTCGTTTAGTACACGATATAATGTGTATTTAATCGGGGTAGTCCATTTACATATTTCGCGGTCTAGCTTACATACGGGTCCGTCCCTATCATTATATCGCGTTATTTTTTATTTTGTTTATTACTTTTACGTAATGTTGTATTGTGAATTCCGGGTTGTATTCCGCCCGTGTAATTTGTAATTTATTTACGAGTTTTCTATTTTCGATGTTTGCCATTTATTTATTTAAATGAACATCACATTCTAAATCATTTCGACAAATAATAAGATGCATTAAATGACGTAGTTAACGCGAAACTCACATGTTTAGCTAAAACGCTGTTTGCATATCATTTAATCAATATACTAGCGCGCGTACACGAACACGAACGGTGTCTTAGTAGAGGCCGCCATGTGCGGGCGGGGTTGGGTGTCCTTAGTGGGCTTCCCAACACGTACCCTCACCCCTTACTCAGAACCTTTGGTTTCCGGATGTCCGAAACCCTTGGCGCACGAGAGTCATTCTTTACACGATTACCGGTATAGATGGTATCGGTATAGCAATGCAAAGGGACGAGCCCCATGAACTCTGAAATCGGAGTGGGCTTACTTTGTGTATAGCCCATGACGACATAGAGTGAGCTCGTATGGTTCCGAATAACCACAAAATTCGGTGTCGACTCCATTTTGACGTAAATTTCGAACCCGAGAACAATCTTACCACGAGATTCATTCGTCTACCCAAACCCGCACTTCGCCGCGTCGGGGTGGACCTACGTCATGTCCACACTATGGATTATACTTCGGTAATCAATATATTAATTTTAATTGCAAATTATGATTGAATTGTTAATTATCTTTAATTGGTTTTAGAAAGTTAGGGTTTAGGTTTGGAACGTCGGAGGTTGTCGGAAGAGATGGCGGTGACCGGAGGAATTGTGGGGGGCAGCGAGTAAGCGACGACATAGGGGCGGCGCCGGCGGCCGGAAAAGCGAGGTGGTTGGAGGGCGGCGCGTGGGTGAAAGAGGTTGGTGTCGTGGTTGTTTAGGGTGGTGTGGGGAGGCGGCGTCAGGTCCGTGTGGGGACGGCAACGATGACGGCCGGAAAAGGGGAGGGAGGGTGAGAGTGGGTGGTGGCAGCCATGGGTGGGGGTGGTGGCTGAAAGGCTGCGATTTTTTTTTTTTTTTTTTTTTCATTTATGCAGTACTGTACGATGTAACTTTTTTTTTTTCATGCTGTATCTACACTAGGGATGTCAATGGATCTCGGATCCTACCCTGATCCTGGGATCCAATACCTTTAAGGTTAGGATATGGATCACAATATTTTGGATCCTGAGGATAAGGATCGGACCCTGATCCTTTTAAAAATAAAAGGACCGGATAAGGATCCCGTCTATAAGATCCTGATCCGACCCTTATCCTACCCTTTTAGTTTTTTTTTTTGCATATTATAATAATTTCTAAATTTAAGCCCGAGCCCAAATGCCTATACACAATCAGTTTGTGTTTCTTGTGGACTTTATTTCTTTTGAGTAATGTATTTTGGATAATTGATCTTTGTGCTTGTATGGACTAGTGTAGACTTGGACTAGTGTTAGTCTGAACTCTGAACTTCATTTAACTACTTCACTTTGCTTGAACATTGTATAATTATTAGTTTAACCCTTAGAATGATGATTTGTTTGAACTTCTTTTTCTACGAAGTATGTTCTAAATTGTCTTTAAATGATTACATAAGGTAGAATATAATCTAAAACCATAGATGAACTTAAAAACGAAAAGATCCTGATCCTGTCCATATCCTATCCTGATCCTTAGGATCCGGATAAGGATCCTATATTTTTGGACCCTTAGGATATGGATCGGATCCGGATCCAAGGGGAGAAATAAGGATAAGGATCTGGATCCTATAGGATCCGGTCCAGATCCTACCCTTTGACATCCCTAATCTACACTATCTCTGTAACCATTTTTTTTTTAATTTGAATTTTTTTTATTATTTTGTACTTAGAATTATGTTATTATGATATACTATAAGCTACCATTACATAGAATTATTATTATTGTATAATTTTATTTTGTTGTTGTAATTTTGTTATTTTAATTTTGATTTGTCCTATTGTAATTTTTATTAATTTTGATTTGTGTTATTTTTCGAATTAATTTTGTTATTATAATTTTAGTTTTGATGTAATTTCTTGTATTTTAATTTTTCTATTTTTCTTTTATAATATTTAATTTGAATTTTGTTTTGGACATTAGGATGATTATTTTGTTAATAATTTTGTTTTGTATTAATGTTTTATTTTGATTAGTATTATTATACACACATATTAAGGTTTTTATTTGGATTAGTATTATTAAATTTTTATGCTATTTATTTGTCATATTTTCAATGATCATATTTGTGATATTGTTATTATTTAATAAGCAACAAAAATATTGTCAGCAATAATAATACTCCGTAGTAATTATGATAATAAATTAGGGAACACAAAATAAAATAAATAATTTTTTCCGAGAAATAATAACTAGGGAACAAATAATAATTTTTCTCAAATTACAAAAACATAAATATGAGTATTAATCATTTTCTTTGAGAAAAAATTATGACAATAATGACATTAATATTTTTTGTTAAAAACGGATTTTTTTTTTAAAAATAAAAAATAAAATTGGTGGCCGGAGTGGCGGCAGGAGTGGAGCGGGAGGGAACTTGGAACTTTGAGAATTTTTGAGATTTCTCTCAAAACTCTCTCTAAAGCAATGATAGGGGAGGGGGAAATGGGAAGGGCAAAGACGTAATTTTCAAGTATAAACGAGTAAAACACAATTATGAAAAAGTACCACCCAATTTTTATATTTTGTAAATGATTTTATTTAGGTCGATTAGTTTCATTATAATTGTGATTAGGTTGATAGTTTAATCTCCCCGTAGCTAGTATGTGGTTAAGTAATCAATGAATTATTCGATTTTAGTTGTTACGGTTTGACGTATTCGATTTTATACGTCTCTATCGTTGATTTCCGTACGAAAAATTATTAAAAAAGGACACGGAATATGCTGGACATCCAAAACTAATGCCCATGGGGCCCGCTGAGCGTCGGTTTTAGGCGCCCATAAGGCCCGCTAGGCGTCAAAAACTGACGCCCAATAGGCCCCATGGGCGCCCAAAAACCATGCAAAAATCCAAAAATTTGCAATTGTCAAGGCTCGAATCCACAATCTCTTGAAGACAAATGAACCTCTTTACCACTGAACCAATTGAACATTATTGATAAATTTTACTAAAATATTATCTATATTTAATTCTAAAACCCCCTAAAATCGTCTATTAACACAATTTTAATATTATTAATAATATTAGTGTTGTTGTGGGCGAGGGAGGATATATAATACTCCGTATAACATAATCCGTAACATAATAAAATGACGTTTTTCAAAAAAAAAAAAACCGTTTTATTATCGAGTTTCATTAACACGATTAAACTTTTGAACATATTTTCGGGTTACATTGAGACACGTGTCTCAAAAACCATTCAAAAGTTCAAAAAACCATAATTTCAAATTAGTCGGGAATATAATAGTTACGTTAATTAAGAAACTTAATTAAATTCATTAATCACAATTACACAAGGGTAAAAGAGTTACGTTGAGACACGTGCCTCAAAAACCATTCAAAATTACAAAAACCGTAATTTTAATTTACTCGGAAATATTAATTAGATTAATTAAGAAACTTAATTAATATCATTAATCATAATTATGGAAGGGTAAAGAGTAAATTCACGTATAAAGCGCCGACGACGAAATGTAGTAGGGATTCCATCTACATCTAGGGAGAATGTCTAAGCTCCCTCTTTCTAAGTTTTTCTCTCAGTTTTTAAAGAGGACCGTATTTATTTTAGCCTATTACTTTTATTATCTTAAAAAACATTACTTGGATTAAGTATTGGAGACGATATTTTCAATGTATATACAACTTCTCTACCAGTTGATCTAATATAGCCTAATTTCATGGGAGCCCATGAAGTGACTCACTCCGTCATGGATGAGAGGGAGTACATATCTATCTATCTAGCGGCTGCTGCTGGGTGGGGGTGGGGGCTAGGGGTAACAATGTAACATTTGCTAATGTCATGCATGACATAGAAAGGAGTAACCTTGCTTTTATTTCTGCCTAGCTATATAAATAGGCATCACTGCCCCATTACCAATAATCAATCAATACACATCCAGTATAGACAGACAATCAAACATAATGGATGATATTAATACTAATACTAGTGGTGACGACATTTACATGGAAACATCAAAACATGAGATTGTTATTGTTATTGTTGGTGGTGGAATTGCGGGTCTCTCACTTGCACTTGCTCTTCACAGGTGGTGTACCAACTTACTAATCCCTTTTATCTCTTCTTTATTAAAATACTACTGTACTACTCAATACACTGCACAAACTCACTCCAAATGGTACTCCGTAGTTTGGTTGATATTTTCTACTCTAATTACTTGCAACTCTGCTCACATACTCCTACTCCTACCCCTACCCCTACCCCTACCATGTTTCCCATTTTTATCACTGTTAACTTTTCGGCTACTTTCCCACACTTTTACCAACTTAATTTGTAGTGTAGTTAGTTTATATATAAGGTTTGAGGTCGTTTTTCAGCTACATATCTACCCAGGGCCGGTCCTGAACTTTTGGAGGCCCTAGGCAAAATATTGTAATTGGACCCTCGAAATATCGTCATAACCGCTTATTTTCATTATCTCAATATATCGTCTTGACGCTCTCATTTGGGGACATAAATTTTCATTAATTACATGTTTAATTAAGAGCAAATTTATCAATAACAAATTATTACGATTTTCGTACAATGATACAGTTCTGGCACAGTAGTAACAATATTTCATGAATGAGCCAAACTATACCGTGATCAAATGATATTTGGAGGTTATGTAGTACTCCGTAGTTATTATTTGGAGGCGCTGTACTAACTTGAAGTTGTTTACAATATGCTAGATTTTATGAGTACATTATACCTACCTACACTCTTTCAGATTTACGTCCCGTAAATATTGCGTTAATAATTACTAAAAAAAGTTATAAAACAAATCCTCGTAAAACCAAAAACAAAAATATAGTCGCTCGTATGAATAAAATATTTGTGTACAAATTATTTTTTAAAGATGTTCTTTATAAAGTTAACAAATTAGACCACCGATAAATTTTATAACTGAAACAATTTCTATGTTAAAGATTCATATAACTACTTTTTTATTCTTTTATACTCTGTACATGACTATTAAAAAATGCTGTTAGACATTTTTGAAGAAAAAAAAACTGAAATAATAGAGCCAATTTTAAAAAGCCAAAAAAACAAGGAGATTTTAAAAAGCCAAAAAAACAAGGAGTTGTAAAAAAGTCAAGAATAAATGAACATAAAATAAATATATAAAAACTAATGTGTAAATCAAGATTTGAACCCATAACCTCTTGCATAAGATGGACCTCTACTATGGGCCTCTACTACCAACATACCAAAGCTGAACTAATGATACATTATACACCTAATATGTGTATTAAACAATAATTACTCAGAATTTTGGGCCCCACTTTAACTTGGGCCCTGGGCCGTCGCCCCTCCATACTATGCCCAGGGCCGGCCCTGTATCTACCCAGACAACCATTCATCCAACATTCCTACTTGAACGCAGATATATATATATATATATATATATATATATATATATATATATATATATATATATATATTCTTTAGCAAAAGAAAAAAAAAAACATATGCAGTGTACAAGACCGAAGATATTTTAACCGAATGGTTAAGATTAGGTAACTCGTGACAATAGGTCACAGGTTCGAATTCCTCATTCCCTATATTGATAGGGTGTACAAGGAATTGACGTAAAATTGTTATTGTTATTGTTATTATTGATAGGGTGGGTTGAGAGCATTGGTATTGGAATCATTTGATAGACTGAGAGTGAGTGGGGCTGCCTTCACTACATGGACTAATGCCTGGAAGGCTTTGGATGCTCTTGGTGTGGGTGACTCTCTTCGCCACCACCACACTCGACTCTCTGGGTATGTATCTGTCATCTTCATTATACTAGCATTATTCACAAAACTTTGTACCTACATATACTGGACCCACCCACCCATCTCTATCTTAGATAGCTTAGCTTAGCTTGGGAGTAATAATGTACAAGTCCTCCTAGCTTCTTCCTTCATTCACAAGTCATATCATCCTATTATTCTACTGTACTGTACTGTACTGGTTATTAGTATGTAAAAGCAGCATATATTGCATTCGATGATTTCAGGATAATTGCAACTTCTACTGAAGCCGGAGAACAAACCGCTGATGTCTCATTGTAAGTACTTACTAAGTACTAATCCTTCTGGCCTCCATCATTCATTCAGCTTATTATATACTGTATCAGATTCATATATAGCTGACTGTCAACCATAACCACAACCACAGGAGATCAAATTAAGACTACATATGTTAGGAATTTAGGATACATACAGCCAATAGTATAGTGTCTGGACTAAACACGCATTTGATCACCTCGATATGATCTTATTCAAAAGTAAGTTGCGCAGGACTGGAGTACGTAAATAATCTTTAATGCTTGATGTATGTTTATTTGGCATGGCAGTGGAGAGCATGAAGTTCGATGCGTGAAAAGAAAAGTGTTGCTAGAAACTCTTGCAAAGGAGTTGCCATCCAACACAATCAGGTTCTCTTCCAAGGTGGTTAGCATTCAGATCATATCAGGCTCCTACAAGCTGCTTCATCTTGCCGATGGTTCTACCTTGAACACCAAGGTACCTACCTACACTACATACAAATATACTAGTATACAGTGTATCAGTTTTCCAAACATGATCGAGCTCATGTTACCGCGCGCCTAGCTACTACACTACTACTACTACTACTACTTCAACTGATGCATTTTACATCATATCGTAAATCATAGTGTAAGTGTATAACAGTAGTAGTATGTACAATTGAAGTTTTCTTTTATGTCGGCCATGAAAACATCAAACATACTGTACATAATACATACAGGTGTTGATTGGGTGCGATGGAGTGAACTCTGTAGTGGCTCGCTTTCTGGGATTTAAGAAGCCGTCATTCACTCGTAGGTTGGCCATAAGAGGTTATGTTAATTTCACAGACAACCATGGCTTCGACTCCAAATTTCTTCAGTTCATGGGGAATGGTAAGAGATACGGGATACTCCCTTGTGATGCCACTACCATTTACTGGTTTTTCACTTGGTCTCCCCTCCTCAATAATAAAGGTATTATATTTATATACTCCCTATATATCCTAGCTAGCTAGTGAGTAGACATTATTAATTTGATGCATGAGAATATATAAGCTAAGGAGTAAGGATGTTAGATAGTTGGCCTGGTTGGTGATATATCAATAATATTCTTACATACAGATGGAGATGAATTAGAAATAGAGGAAAGTGGAATAAAGCTGAAGGAATTTGTTGTAAGAAACCTGGGAAAAGTGGAAGAGAGGATCAAGGGTGTGATAGAGAAGACCAAAGTTGAGGACATCATATGTTCACCCCTAAGAGTAAGGCCTCCATGGGAGTTGATATGGAGAGATATAAGCAGGGACAGCATCTGCATTGCCGGAGATGCACTTCACCCCATGACAGCAGATCTCGGCCAGGGCGCCTGTTCTGCTCTAGAGGACAGCATCGTTCTGGCACGACACCTCGCCAGTCACGAAGTCACATCATCATCGGATATGGACATGGACATGGACATGGACATGAAGAAGATTGAAAGTGGGTTGAAGGAATATGGGAAGGAGAGGAAATGGAGAGGGATAGATCTTATTGCCACGGGTTATGTGGTGGGAATGGTGCAGCAAACAAGTTGGAAATTCGTAGCGTTTTTAAGGGACAAAGTGTTTGCAACATTCCTAGCAGGATTGCTTCTCAACAAGGCTGCTTTTGACTGTGGCCACCTCAACCTCAACCTCAACCTCAACCTCAACAACTAACACCAACAATCATACGGACTACTAGACTCTTGCTTATATATCATCATATCCATCTTTATCTTCATCTTCATCTTCTATGTAGCTTTACAATCAATCAATCAATCAATCCCTGCTGCATGCATGCATGCATGCTCACATAGTCACATAAAAAAAATACATGATATGGGCTTTTCCTAATACATAAACATGATCTTACGGTGTAATATAAATATCGTAGTTAATAACGTAACATAATCTTGTAAGACCCCCCCTCAGGTTGAAGCGTGCATGGGGTTGCCCAACTTGGACAACAAAACTCAAAACTGACCAACACCTAACGACTTGGTAAATATAACGCACGCCCACTTGACTCTCAGTAGGAACGAACATGAGACGGAGAAATCAAATCAGCCCGACTCGCAAAGCATCTCGCACAAAGTGAAATAAACTTCGATGTATGTGTTTGGTTCATTTGTGGAACACCGGGGTCTGTGTAATATATAAAGCCGACTTTCTATCACAATACAAGGGGGGTGGTTTGGTATGGACTATTCGATTGTTTGCAACAACGTCAATCAAATCCCGTAATTTATCACGGTATTACACTAGTACAAATAGAAAGAAAAGAACACCGGTAGGAATGAATGGAATACTATTCTTTACCACATGTTTCAAAAGCAGAGAAAGGATGCCAAGATATACATGTAACATGTTGACATGTTGCATCGAATATGAAACATGTCAAATACAAATTGTTCAAAAGGGTATACTGTCTAATCTAAAAAAACACAAAAAATAAATATTCTTTTCGTTTATATCCAAAAAGTACATTTTTTATGTAGGTCTACCGAGAGACGGTCTTTCTTAATTTATTGAGAGATCATTACAAACAATGGTACCAAAGTCCAAAGTTAATAAAAATAGGTACGCTTACCATTATCACTTAGAGGTACATATAATAATAAAATAGGTACGAATCTATACTAATATATAATACAGAAACCACCCATTTGGTTTTTTGACGCAAAAAACACTTTCTTAATATATCACATTTTCCATATTAATCTAATACACCATATAAATGAGATTTTTTGGTGTATACTTTCTTAAAACGACATAGGCACAAGTTTAAAATATTCTGATATTAATGTAATTTATTTAAACGAGTTAAAATATCTGAAAACAGGGTAGGTATACACACCTGCGGATAAAACAACTTATCCGTTTATTGCGGTTGAAATTATTTTCATATGATAATCGAATGTATATAGATTAAACATTGTCAAAAATATCTCTATTACACAATTTTCAAACATATAAACAAATATACATAAATCTAAATATTTTTTATACTCTATATAACGTAACTAATCGGTATAATCACTGACAAAATAACATGAAATAGATAAAAAAAATCTATATCTATAAAATATATTAGTATCAATAACGAATAATAATTTCCAAAAAAATGGATATTAGTTATGAAAATTAATGTAGGTAAGTTTCATCTAATATAGTACTCCGTATATAATACAGAGTAATAACCTGACTTCTTTGAAATATATTGAAATTGGAAAATATAACACAGTTTACATATTACACGACTCTATAGTAGTACTCCGTAATCTCTACATGAGTAATTGTTACATTAAATAACTAGGTTAGTACCCGTGCAAAGTTGCACGGGTATAAATAAAAGAATTATGTAGATAATCTTATTTGGATATCAAACCTTTAACACAAATAATTTTTAAAATGAAAAAAGTGTGTGCTAAAAATCGACATGAAACATCCACACATGAATCAATGCAAAGATACATGTTTGACCTGTATATATCTTTTAACATATTGTACGCATATCTCGTACATTTGATACAATTATTGATTGGGTAAATTCGTTTTAACTTATGTTCTTTTAAATAATACAAAATTTACTCTCGGTATAACTAACTTAATATAAATATCATAACACAAAACATTTCAAGAAAATTGCGAATAAAAAATAGACATCTAATTGGAACCGCCTCATGAAAATCAAAGTGTAACATTAAAAAATAAGTGATTGTTATCTCGTAAATTAATAATAAAATAAAATTATTTAATGTAACAATTATTCATGTAGAGATTACGGAGTACTACTGTAGCGTCGTGTATTATGTAAAATGTGTTATATTGTGTAATATGTAAAATGTGTTATATTCTCCAATTTCAATATATTTCAAAGAAGTCTGGTGACTACTCTGTATTATATACAAGGTACTACATTAGATGAAACTTACCTACATTAATATTTTCAAAACTAATATCCATTTTTTTGGAAGTTATTATTCGTTATTGATACTAATATATTTTATAGATATTTTTTTTTATCTATTTCATGTTATTTTATCAGTGATTATATTGATTAGTTTACGTTATATGAAGTATAAAAAATGTTTAG
The DNA here is from genome assembly GCA_958450325.1 of Agrostemma githago. Lineage (NCBI taxonomy): Eukaryota > Viridiplantae > Streptophyta > Magnoliopsida > Caryophyllales > Caryophyllaceae > Agrostemma > Agrostemma githago. Next base: position 13,968,957 of record OY288255.1, on the reverse strand, counting down.
ATTTATGTATATTTGTTTATATGTTAGAAAATTGTGTAATAGAGATATTTTTGACAATGTTTAATCTATATATGTTCGATTATCATATGGAAATAATTTCAATCGCAATAAACGGATAAGTTATTTTATCCGCAGGTGTATACCTACCCTGTTTTAAGATATTTTAACCCGTTTAAATAAATTACATTACCATCAGAATATTTTAAACTTGTGCCTATGTCGTTTTAAGAAAAATATATACCAAAGTATCTCATTTATACGGAGTATTAGATTCATATGGAAAATGTGATATATTAAGAAAGTGTTTTTGGCGCCAAAAAACCAAATGTGTGGTTTCTGTATTATACATTAGTATAGATTTTATTTTATTATTAATTTACGAGATAATAATCAATTATTTTTTAATGGTACACTTTGATTTTCATGAGGCGGTTCCAATTAGATGTCTATTTTTTATTCGCAAAGGGTACAATATGTTAAAAGATATATACAGGTCAAACATGTATTTTTGCATTGATTTCATGTTTGGATGTTTCAGGTTGATTTTAAGCATACACTTTTTTCATTTTAAGAACTATTCCTGTTAAAGATTTAATATCCAAATAAGATTATCTACATAATTTTTTTATTTATACCCGTGCAACTTTGCACGGGTACTAACCTAGTAATACATAAAGTGGTACTCACAAGTTGTCTCTCAATAACTTATGGAGATATCGTTTCTCCCAAGAATTTGTGTTTTTTATTTTGTACAAGGATTAAGAAGATATTAAAAGTACAATAATTATGGACAAATTAGCACTTAATTATCCGAAATGTACTTAATAAGGGTACGTATCATAATAGTGTATTGTGTACATATGCTACTCCGTATTATAATAAGGACAGTTTGGTTAAAAAAATGGATTAAAAAGAAAAGGGATAAAATGGATTTGAATGATCCAAAAAAGAATATGTATCATTTGAATATGAAACTAGTTTTCCTGCCCGTGAAATTCACGGATCTAGCGATGTATATATTATACGATTTTTCTAGCTTTATTTGTGGCCAAAATTTTCAATTTACACACCATTTAAAAAAGAGTAAACATAGTTTTTTCTAAACAAAAAATAAAAATAGTTAATGATATGTGAAAATAATATTTAAATGATGATAACACTTAGTGCCGCCGGTTTAAATAATTGACCCATTTGGGTAATATGTGAGGAGTATTATATTGAAATTGGGCAATCATTTAAAGCAGACGGAGTATTATCCTAGTATAACACATATATGCTCGTTTGTATTAGCTATTTAGGTAACTAAATATGGTACTCCTATGTAAATAAATTTTCAAACTTTGTTGGTAGACTTCTTGACAAACAATAGTATATAATAATAGTCTCAAAACCTTTCTTGTTCTAGTAGTCCCCTCTGTGAGTTATTCTTCCTCTTCAGTTTCATCTCTGCGATGCATGATACACATACTCGGTTACTTGGCATAATCAGACATATAACACGATTATTTGTAAATGTAATTGGCTTCATACTTACTCTTCTAGCCGTTGTTATATGCGATGTATTGGGGAGAATGTCTTGTTTGTTTATCGTAGGTTGTTTTCTCTTCTTGAATGATCATATCATTATGTTTTACTTTAAAGCTTGCAATTTCATATCTATCGAGTTATGTTTGAGTTTATGACAGCTACTAACATAACGAACATAATAAGAGGACACATTTACTCGCAAGGTTGGGTGGGGTGGTCGGGTGGTGGTAGTGACAACGTGACATAGTTGTTAAATAATTAGTAACATGATAATTACTCCTTACTACTCAAAGTAAATTCGGATAAGTAAAAAATTAAGTGAACATTGAGGTTTAGAATTTACCTGTGAGGTTGGGACACTAATTGGAAAGTTGTGATTTTGTTCTACGGAATCTATCTTATTTAGTTTGAATAATCAAGGTAATCCTAAATATAATAGATAGATGATTAGATTGTTCTGTAGATCGAATAATTCCCCAAAATACATCTTCTTTGACGAATCGTCATGGGCTTATGTCCTACAAATGACACATATTTTATCCAACGAAGTAGTCTAAACTCGAATCATGTAGGGTGCATTATACTAACATACATAGTACATTAAGAGAAGGTGGTGCATACCTGTGTGCAACCAAAAAAACTTAAGAGGAAATACTAATAATAATTCAATTGAACCAATTTTAAGAGGAAAAATACTCAGATAATCTTACATTTTAAAAAGAATGGTGGCGGTTTTAAGTCAAGCTTGACTGATTGGAACAACAATTGCCGAAGCCGTGATTCGAGGAAAAAAAATGTCGTGGGTTGTTCGTTGTAGAAGTCAGTTTGTGATTTAAGGCACCATAAATTACTTCATTTTGTCCTTTCATCTTCTTCTTTGGCTGGTCAAACAAAGTCAATTTGCAAATAGAGGAAAGAAAGGGAGTGTTGCCACATATCACTCATTAGAAGCTCATAAAACTTGTTGGGATGCCTTTTTATGTTTATATATATAGATAGATAAGGAGTTATTAAAGTACTTCCTCCGTCTCATTTGATTATTTGCATTTACTTTTTTTTTTCTTTCTTCACACTTGCTATTGCATGTTTTCTTTTGTCTATATCTTTAGTCATGTCGTATTTCTAGAAATTATAAAAATACGATATTTATAATGTACACGATTAAACAATCTAAACAAAATCTCACGTAACTATATTTTATCTTATATACTTAGTATTAGAAGTTACTTTAACGATGCAAAGAATCAAATGAAACGGAGGGAGCGTAGAAAATTTTGAATCGAACATCCAGAAATTGATGGGAAAAGTGGAAAACCCACCAAGCAGCAATTCTATTTCCACTTTAAAATAATACTACTCCACTACTTACTTGGTTTTTTACATTTATCGAGACGCGTTTTACATCATCAATATCTTTCATTTTACATTATTAAAAATTATAAAAATGTGATCAACTCATATAGACGAATCAAACAAGATCTCACAAGACTATATTTCATTGTCGAGAATATCGAAAAAGATTCTCTTCACTTACGATGTGTCAAAATGACTTTTGGTGTGAAGGGAGGGAGTAATTAATACTCCCTCCGTTTCATTTGATTCCATACGTTTTCTTTTTACATCCGTTTCATTTAATTCCATACATTTTCTTATTTGATCATTTATTTGGTTAGTAAATGACTATATTACCCTTATTTAGTTCTCATAATTTCATCCACCCAACCCCCATCCAAACCCTAATTTCTCGTCACTCCTTCACTCTCCCTCCCATCTGCCTCTTTACTCTCCCTCTCATCTGCCTCTTTACTCTCCCCAAATCTTCAACTGTATCATTATCATCTCCTTCCTTTTTCGTCAATCAACCCCCCTCCTATCTATTCTCCAATGACGGATCCAGTAAAAAATGATGGCGCATCTACTCCTCTTTTGGATGAAGTTTCTGCGAAATCAGTCACCAAAAACGTGGTTGATGATGATGGTAAGGTGGAGATCCGGGGAGGTGAGAGGTTTTGGAAGGGTATGAAAGTTGATGATATTGATCCAGACGAGTTATTTAAAACTTCGGAGGACGAAGGTGAGGGCGAGGCTGACACTGACGATGCGGATCCATCTCTGCAAATGTCCTCCGAATCGACTTTTACTTACTCTAGGCCGGGTTTCAGAGGATATAAATACTGTCACTTGAACGAGGACGGTGATTATGTGAGATATGTCGATGATGCTGGTAGAGAGGTTATCTACAATGGATCGCTTGATACGGACTCGGGTTGGAATAGATATGCTTATAAACGTTGGCGTAGACAAAGAAAGGGGTTGCCTTTGAGTTCCGACTCCGACGAGGAGGTCTCTTCTCGATCTCCTGCTAAAAAAATCGTCTAGGCAGGTATATATTCTGACTTCCGACTACGATGAGGAGGTATATACGAGTATGAATCAAAATCCTCTGAATGTTGGGTTGTTTTACTGTTTTTTTGTGTTTGTTTGTTGAGAAAAGAACATTTTTTGTGTGTTGGTGTTTGTTTGGTGTTCAGTGAGTTTGTGTTGGTGTTTGTTCAACAAAAGATGGCATGTTTTTTTGTTTGTTATTGATCAAATTGCAAATTGATATCCCATGTCGTACTACAAGTTGTTCAACTTGAATTTGAGGAGTATGCATGTTAAATTGTTCAAATTCTATACTGTCAAATTGTTTAAATAGTTTTAATCATACATGACTTAATATTAACCAAAATGATAATGGGGTAGAACTTACAAAAATATACATGTGCATGTATTACTCACAAAATGGGCTTCAACTAAGCCATAAAAAAAGCTGTTGTATACCCCATGTCGTACTACTAATATGTACGACGACTCCAATACCCCATTCAACCCAAAAGTAGATCTTCGACTCCAATACCCCATTCAACCCAAAAGTAGATCTCCTTTGAAACATATGCTTATGCATTCTCAGGGCCGGCCCTGGGCATAGTATGGAGGGGCGACGGCCCAGGGCCCAAGTTAAAGTGGGGCCCAAAATTCTGAGTAATTATTGTTTAATACACATATTAGGTGTATAATGTATCATTAGTTCAGCTTTGGTATGTTGGTAGTAGAGGCCCATAGTAGAGGTCCATCTTATGCAAGAGGTTATGGGTTCAAATCTTGATTTACACATTAGTTTTTATATATTTATTTTATGTTCATTTATTCTTGACTTTTTTACAACTCCTTGTTTTTTTGGCTTTTTAAAATCTCCTTGTTTTTTTGGCTTTTTAAAATTGGCTCTATTATTTCAGTTTTTTTTTCTTCAAAAATGTCTAACAGCATTTTTTAATAGTCATGTACAGAGTATAAAAGAATAAAAAAGTAGTTATATGAATCTTTAACATAGAAATTGTTTCAGTTATAAAATTTATCGGTGGTCTAATTTGTTAACTTTATAAAGAACATCTTTAAAAAATAATTTGTACACAAATATTTTATTCATACGAGCGACTATATTTTTGTTTTTGGTTTTACGAGGATTTGTTTTATAACTTTTTTTAGTAATTATTAACGCAATATTTACGGGACGTAAATCTGAAAGAGTGTAGGTAGGTATAATGTACTCATAAAATCTAGCATATTGTAAACAACTTCAAGTTAGTACAGCGCCTCCAAATAATAACTACGGAGTACTACATAACCTCCAAATATCATTTGATCACGGTATAGTTTGGCTCATTCATGAAATATTGTTACTACTGTGCCAGAACTGTATCATTGTACGAAAATCGTAATAATTTGTTATTGATAAATTTGCTCTTAATTAAACATGTAATTAATGAAAATTTATGTCCCCAAATGAGAGCGTCAAGACGATATATTGAGATAATGAAAATAAGCGGTTATGACGATATTTCGAGGGTCCAATTACAATATTTTGCCTAGGGCCTCCAAAAGTTCAGGACCGGCCCTGTGCATTCTCATGTTGTTCATTGTTGTTGTTCACATTCTCCAATGCATGTAGTGCTCTTTGTAGACATTCAATGTTTGGTTTCACTTTTGTTTCATCAACTTGAGAATTTTGTAGCCTCTTCTTCCCAATGTGTGGTATTGAGTATGAATTGCAACCTTGAACCCTCAAAATTTCATTCATGCATGCATGTAAGGAAATCCATACAAATTTCAATTTCTCATTATCGACTTCATCAAATGCCCTACTAACCGCGTCACAAGTTGGATTATAGACTTAGGTGACTTTTTATGATGAAGTGTTTGAATGGACCTAAAAAACCCCAAGTCCAAAATGTTTAAATTGGGACTATTTGGGGGTTGACAAACTAGCTCCATATCAAACCCATCGGACGTTGCAACACGTAGAAAATCTATGTCGTTGGGTGATATGTGCGGTTTTGCATTGTCTTGTTGAATGTAAATCTTTCCACTTGCATCTAGGGGCCACTTAGCTTTGATTGCGGGAATGACTTTCTCAAGTAGGCATTGTTTAACCACTTCCTTTGTAATGCTTTCAATGGGTGTTACTTCTAATGTTCCTTTCTCTCTATTCTTGCTTGACCTTAACGCTTCCGCTTCATAAATAAAAGGGAAAATGCCAATTTTTCCGTCGAATAAGACACCACCATCCTCATCATATCTAGGCCTAGCAACGGCCGCCATAAACATAATTTTGGTTATGTACCTTTTCGATTGACATGTTCTATGTGGATGTTCTTCATTAGGCAACAAGTAGTACTTTTGGTTAATTCTAGTCATGTAGAAGAACTCTTCATCAATGTGGACAACATTGTACATTTCATCATAGATTAGATTTCCACCTAATGAACTTGCACTTATCTTTCCTAAAACCCAATGTAATCTAACCAATTTGCTTTGTTGAGTTAGTGATGGTCTAATGGCACTAGAATGACTTTTCATTTCACCCTTTTCAACTAATCTCCAACCCGTGGTGTGAGATAAATTTAAACCATTGGCCAAATCTCTAAGACACATTCTATCACTTAAATCAATAGATTTTACCTTTTCGGGGTCAATGAAGCATGTTGTTGTTCTTCCTTTGTATTTTCGATCCACATTCACCACTTGACCATCTTTGATTTGTGCTTGGACTTCCTTCCAAATTAGACTAATGGTAAGTCGTTTCACACCAAAATCCTTACTAAGTTGGTTAATGTACCCATGTTGAAGCTTTCCCTTCTTATACCTTAAGATCATTAGTTGGCTAATCTCCTTTTTTTCCATATTTGTCAACCTTTTTTGTTTTGTAATTATTGGTGTTGGTGCTTGTTGGTTAACAACATGAACTTGATTGTTGCTTGTTTCACTCCCTCTAACCCATTCCCTTAGAGTCACAAAAAGCTCTTCATTTTGATGTAAAATTGACAAGTTTGTTGCTTGTTGTGCATTTGATGGCCTTCTTTGTTGCTATTGGCTACTTCCGTTGTTGGTGGGCTGCTGCTGCCTGTTTGTACGTGGCTGATTGGCCTGCTGAAGATGACTGATTGTTGCAGTTGGAGGCTGGTTTTCTGCTGCATGTTGAAGACTGTGAAGAAGGCTGCTGCTTGTTATTGTTGGTTGGTTTGCTGGAAGTTGTAAGCTGCTGTTTGTTGGTGTTTGTAGTTGATTTTTGGTTTCATTTTGATGAAGGCTAGTATTAAATGTAAAATTAGACATGCTTATGAATTATTTGGTTCATTTAGTTTGTGTTGTGAATTTAGATTTAAGTTGTAAGTCTATTTATAATGGAGAATGTAGTATGTTCAATTTGGGAGGGAACATTCAAAATTCCTCTTTTGTTAATGAAATTTTCATTTAGGGGGGAAAATCTCATTTTTCATTTAATTATTTTGGAGCCAAATCTGAAAGTTGGCCTAATTTTGGGGACCAAAAATTAAAATTAGAGCCAAAATGAAATATATGGAGGGAAGAAATTTGGTGGAAACAAAAGTAGTCTAAATAAATATAAGGGTAAAATAGTAACTTTAACAAAAAAATACACCTTTCCAACACCACCTAAATTATTGTGCTAAAGTCAAACGTATGGAATCATAAAAAACGGAGGGAGTATTCTTTTGATATTCATACAGTAATATTGTTCCATGTAAAGGGAAAATGGAAATGGTAGCGGAAAATGGAAAATATATTTACCGGGTACTCCCTCCTGGTCAGAGTATTCCTCTTCAATTTTTTTAGGAAGAGATTAAGAGATGGGTAAAAAGTAAAGTATAAAGTGTAAAAGGTGGGTATGAAATAAAAAGGCGTTGGGTTTAGATGTGAAGGAAAAGAATAAAGAATTGAAGGAATAATAAAAAATGATTAAGAGCATATCCACGTAAGGGAAGCGGAAAGAAAACCAAGCTAAACTCAAAGCGGGAGGAATACTTAGGAGGGAGTACTTGTTTGTGTTTGTGTTGTTGTTTTTCACTTCATTCTTTGCTCCTTTCTCTCTTCCTTGGTTTCTGATACGAACCCTTTCATTTCCAGAATTTGGTCTTCCTAATTTGATTTTCCTTCGACATCTCCATTTGACTAAGGAACCCGTTTTCCCCAGGTAGGTTTAGGTTTAGGTAAACCCCAATTCATGGCTTTTTTCTTTTTTCGTTTTTATTCATGCTCTTCTTTGGTCGATCCATACTTTACTTATCGGGGGGGTTTTGAAATTGATTTTTGCCCTTATTATGATGTTGTACGGAGTACTCCCTTTTTGATTTTGAATCGGATGCAAATTAGAGGAGCTAATCACTTATTTGATCTGTATCATCTTCAAAATGCAAACTTGTAAGTAACTCACTGCTGAGCTAATTTAAGAGATGGATTTGGGCTTCACTATAATGGTAGCATTTGAGTCTACTCTGTAAGTGTACGTAATGCCTTTGACAATCTCATTCATTCAACTAGCTCGCTCGGTATAAAGTAGTGAATACCTAGGACAACCAATGTTGTAGCCTTACTTACTTAATAACAACTCATAATGACTACTATACTATACTCCTAATTAACTAGACTATACTTAATTATTGTCTAATTAACTCTTTCTTTAAAACATGGAACATCCTTGCACTGCTTCTGATACGGCTCTGCATATGCTCGAGTTTATTGGAGGATGTGGATGTCTTACTTGTCTGTTCGTATAACTGCTTAATCTCAAATAAGTTACCTACTACTCCTATATTGTTTGGCTTTATTCTTTCTTTGGGTGAAAGGGAGGTGGACAAAAGTAATGGGGAAATTTTGCTTCTTTTCTTCACAACTCGCGTCTTTTATATAACGGGGCCTTAATAAGTAAAATGGGACTTCTGTTTTGCGTGGTATGTAATCTTGTTTGCTTTGATTTTTACTTCAGTAGACTGATTGTGTTTCTTTACAGCAGGTTTCTAAATGGAAAATGATCAACCTGATGCATCAAATGCTTCTGAAGGAAACACCAGTGTCTGTGGACATCCTTCGATGAGTGGGGATGTTAGTGTTGACTGTAGTTCCGACTATGAAGCTAAAGAGAATCGTCTATCGAGTCCTCAAGGTGATAACCATATATATAGACATGATGTTGTGAGGCATATTGATGGGAGCAGGGTAGGCGTTGTCACAGAAGTTGCTGGTGATTCCGATTCAGAGACTGATATGACTGATGATGATGATGATGAATCAGATGATTCAGCGGATTGGGATGAAGGTGATAAGGAAGAAGGAGAAGGGGTAGAAAGGAAGGAAAATGATGGTGATACTGAAAATAAAGGAGATTGTAAGGCTGAAAAAGGAGAAGTTGATGAAAGCAGTGACGCTAGTGATGACGATGAAAAACCTCTTACTGCAGATCAGGTTCGAGTGTTGTGGATGGATGATTCGGAGACCACACATCGCCGACATGAATTAACAGTAGTAGACAGGGGCTTCCTGCATGGTGATTATGTTGCCTCTGCCTTGGATCCCACTGGACAAATAGGTCTGGTTGTAGATGTTGATATGACTGTTGATTTATTAGCCCCTGATGGTTCCATCATCAAGGGTGTATCGTCTAGAGACGTGAAACGAGTGAGGGATATAACTGTTGGTGATTATGTAGTTTCTGGTCCTTGGCTAGGGAGGGTTGATGATGTTTTTGATAATGTGACTGTATTGTTTGATGATGGTTCTATTTGCAAGGTGAACGGTGCTGAGCCGGTACGGCTCATGCCAATCGGAAATAATTTACATGAAGATGGTCATTGCCCATACCATCCTGGTCAGCGTGTTAAGGCAAGCTCTTCCTCAGTTTTTAGAAATGGTCAGTGGTTATCAGGTAGGTGGAAAGCAAATCGGGCAAACCAGCGACTAGAAGGTACTGTCATAAAGGTCACAGTTGGGTCCGTATATGTTCACTGGATAGCTTCAGCTGGTTATGGGCCCGACTCTTCAGTTTCTCCAGTTGAAGAGCAGAGTCCTAAGAATTTGAAGTTATTATCTTGTTTTAGTCATGCTAATTGGCAGCTTGGTGACTGGTGTTTTCTTCCCTCATTCACATCCTCTTCGTCCATACCTTTGGAGAAAGGTTTATCTAAGTTACAACTAACAGAAGACCGCCTAGAGGATGCTTCAGAGGAGGTCATACCAGATGAATCAAATAAGTATGTTGAACTCATGGATCTTGATGGTGTAGGCACATCAGATTGTGTCGATGTAAATGCGGTAAGCAATCTTTCGCCAAAATCAAGTTCATGTAGCTCAATGACTGTTTCAAAGGATAATCTCCAGGAAACTCGGCCTAATCAACGCAAAAAACACCGAAAAGTTGTGGTTAAGAGAGAGAAGAAACCAAGGAAAAAGGAACAAACTTTCGAAAGAGCTCTTCTGATTGTCAGCACTCATACAAAAGTAGATGTGGCCTGGCAAGATGGGACTTTAAAACAGGGATTGGGATCCACATTACTGATTCCCATTGAAAGCCCGGGCGATCATGACTTTGTATCTGAACAATATGTGATAGAGAAAGCGGCAGATGATGAGGAAGAGGACTCAGAAATCAGACGAGTGGGGGTTATTCGAGGTGTTGACGCAAAAGAGAAGACGGCATGTGTAATTTGGTTAAAGCAGGTCGCTAAACCAGAAGATCCTCGCGAATTTGAGAAAGAGGAAATTGTTAGTGTTTATGAGCTTGAAGGGCATCCTGATTTTGATTATTGTTATGGGGATGTGGTTGTTCGCTTGTCCCCGGTTGTTACCACATCGGAAATAGTATGTTCTGACTTTGGTGATGAGCATATGAAGGCAAATATTTCAGATGGTGCTCAGGAACACTCTGTCATTGATAGTATTTCCAAACAAGGCTCATTAGGGAACGCTGCTTGTGAATTTTCGGACTTGTCCTGGGTTGGAAATATTACCGGCTTCAAAAATGGGGATATTGAAGTAACATGGGCAGATGGAATGGTTTCAACGGTATATAGCATCCTATGCTTGTATTGAACCCCCCAATACTTTATTTGTTAAAATTTCTGATGGATTGTGTGATTTATTAATGGTCTCAGATTCTTGATTAACTTTGTCTTTTAGTTTGGTATCAGGTTGGTCCGTAAGCAATTTATGTTGTTGGTCGAGATGATGATGATTCTATTGTTGGTGGGAGTGAGAATAGTGATGCTGCTAGTTGGGAGGCTATTGAGGATGATGAAGTGTATGTCCCTGACAATGCAGATATGGTCCGTTCCTTTTTAAATTACTGTTATTTGTTTGTGGTTTATCTTGCATCTTCCGGCCATGAACCCCATAATCCTTCATTCCCTCATCACTTTTACTTCCATTCATGCAATCATCCCCAATGCATATTCGGAAACGAAGCTTTGTTGTTATAGTTTTAGTTGGCTGTGTGGTTGTAGATGTATTTGTTTCTCGGATAATTATTTTGAAAGGTGTTTCTTTTAGGGTGGTGACAAGTATTTGTATCAAGTATTCTGATTGCTTTAGATGCACTAGGATGATGTTGTTGTTGTATGTGAGCCATAACACAAGTACTTAAATGCAGCACAATAACGAGATTACTTGCCGGTAAACCTGTTAAAAAATGACCAATCCGAAAACGGCAAAGTGTCTACTTGCCGGGGTATGATAATATTATGCCAGAATTCCAAGGTAGATGTGATAGATAATCCCATAAAGGAATTGATTGTAGTTAGTTTTTCACTATGGGATTAATATTGTATGCAAAGTTTTAAATATTCTTATACTTTTATAAGCAGAACTATTTTCAACACAGTAAGGGTTTTAAGTATCAGTCTTCCACTCTTCCCTTCATGTTTGTTCACATGGATATATCTGTCAACCTTGGATCTACCGGAATGGTATTGTCACTGTGCAACCAGTTTTCTGTAAGTGAATTGGCCTTGAGGAGGCAAAATGTTGTATTGTTGGGAGCAAGTGAAGACTATAATAACTTAAGAGAAACTCGGTAAAGAAATGTGGGTGGTTCTGTAAGCAATAACGTAAGACATATTTTAAAGTACATTTATATTCCCATGGAGAGATGGAATCTGAGTAAGATGAGGTACATGTAAAATGGAAGAAGGAAAAGGTTTATAGGAAGGGAGATACAAGGATAAAGTTACCTGATATGACTTATGAATGGTTATTATAATCTGAAGTTGAGTTAAGTAGGGTGGCCAACTGCCAATTGTAACCGAGGTTGAGTAGCCAACATGACGTGCAGGTTTAAAATTTGAATAGTAGTGTACTAGCATCATTCTATGTTCTTTATGGTACACAGTATATTGATATGCTGGGTTTAGTGCTCTGTTGTTCTTGAGTTCATGATTAAATATTGCTACATGGTTTTAGGAACAACCTCATGAAGGCCCAGAAAACAATCCTGAGGCAGCAGTCAGAGAAAATAATTCTGGAGTTAATGGACTGCTAGGTTATGCGTACGAACTCTGTAGGATGGCTTCTGGAATGTTTAGTCGTGGACGCAGCCGTGGGGATTCTGAATCCACTGGAGAAAATGAATTGCAATCAGAGGAGGACATGCATATTTCTGATGGCAATGCGTCTAACTCTCAATATCCTGGTGTTATCGATACTGGTAGTGTGCCTCCAAGCCTGCACAAAGGTGATTTATCTGTAGAAGTTGAGTCCAAAAAGGTGTTAGATAAAAGAGAAGCTTCGTGCAATTTGAGGCCCAATGAGTCCAACAATGAAGCTTGTTCTGGTGGTAGCTTCTACAACTTCAAGCGCTTTGAAACTGCTAAAGATCCTGTGGACCATTTTTTCTTAAGTGCCAACATACCGGTAAAGCTTATTCTTCATTATTTCTGTTTAAACTAGAGTTTGGTGAGGTTTTGTATTTAGTGATTCCCGTCTTCTGTTGTCCTCTTCTTTGTTTGAGAGGCGAGGTTGTTGTCTATTGAGCTATGTTAAAAGTTCTTTATCCTGTTCATATATTACCTTGTGTACCTGTGTTGTTGGGCACATACCTTTAAGCCAAAAATATGAGTCTTCATAAAATAGCCAAGTTGACATTTCAAACCGACGATGCTAACATGTGACCGGATATCTTTGGCTCATTAGCTTCACTGTATACTTGGTGATATATATCTGACTCTGGCGTTGGTTAAAAGTTTTCGTAGTCGTCTAATTTATTGTCTTAACTATGGTGTCAGGGTACAAACGAAAGAAAGTGGCTCAAGAAAGTTCAGAAAGATTGGGGCATTTTACAGAACAATCTCCCAGGTGATGATCTAAATGACAAGACAACACTCATTACGGTTATGCTTAACCCATTTTTTGAATGGATGATTAACCAACCACTTTTACTGATTAGATGGAATATATGTGCGCGTGTACGAGGATCGGATGGATCTGTTAAGAGCAGTAATTGTTGGGGCTTATGGAACACCTTATCAAGATGGCATTTTCTTCTTTGATTTTCATCTTCCCCCAGAGTATCCTTATGTTCCTCCTGTGAGTATAGATTCTTGTAGCGCTTGGTTGCCATAAGATCACATGAAATGGAAATTTCTGGGAATTACATATGATATGAGAGGGGCTGTTTGGTTGCCAGAAATTGAACAATAAAAGCGTGGATTAGAACTTTCGATGAATTCTCGGTTCCCACAATATAAGAAGTAAATTACCTACTTTTTCATAGGTAATTTTGAATCCTCGTGGAGTTCAATTTCCACATTGGCAACCAAATATTTTCCATAAATTCCGATGAATTAATCTAGGAAATCTAATTCCTATGAAAGGCCATTTCATGTGTAATTTCAACGCTCATATCAACCAAACAAGCACTTTAAAGAACTGAGCTTAGATTATAAACTTTAGTCTCTAACGCTGGTGACATGAAATGACTTTGGAGTGTGTTTTGGTAAAAAAATTACCGGGTCTACGATGTCGGTTGCGGGTCAAAGCGATCGCCCTATAACTACGGGTCGACGAAAACGAATAATTCTAGCAAACAAGGGACAATGAAAGGAAAAGGGACGACACACAAAGTTTGGTGACGCGGAAACCCAATGTGGGAAAAACCGCGGGGGGAGTTGGAATCCCACCAAAGTTTTACTATGAATGGAGGAAGAATGAGGAAGAGAATACAAATATAAGTTATTTTTTGCTATAGCTTAGACTATGATTGCTTGCTATTACGTTTACTTTGAGATGGTGTGCTTGAATGACCCCCCCTTCTCCTTCTCCCCCCCTCTTTTATACTGTTGTTGACCGTTGTCCATTTATGGTTGGAAATCTTGGCATTTATCCCCCTTTTACTCCTGATATCTTGGCATTTATTCTCCTTTACTCCTGATCTCTTGGCCGTTACTTTCCTCCTCTGCAGTTATATCCTTCTCCTGGATTCTCTCCTGATCTGCAGGAGGGTTTCCTGATTTGTAGGTGTGGCAGTTGCCTCCTCTCTTCTAGTGTGGGTTGAGTTTTATCTTTCAGGTGTTGGGCCTTCTTGATTAGTCGGCCCATTGTTTCATTTTACTTCATGCTTCATTTGACCCATCATTATGTGTCGTCCCGGGTTTGCTTGACTTGACGTCCTTCGATTATTTTGACTTCCGTCTTTTATCCTTTGACTTTGACTTTTATCCGTAGACTGTGACATTTTGTTATTGACCTTTGACTTCTGACCTTTTGACCGTCCTCTCGTATTTTGCCACGTGGTACTCCGAAGGTGCAAATTTTTGGCCCAAACAACTGCCCCCAAATTTCCGACTAAGCTCATCTTAGGCGGGAATTTTCGTTTGCTTCAGTTGTAGGCAGTTGGTTCTGCTTCAGCTGGCCTCGTTGGTTCTAGGAGAAGGTGTAGTCCGTCCTCTCTCTCAGAAATTACTCCTGCAGAAACTGAACCTCTGGTGGCATATCTTTCTGAGTCTCACTCTTATTCTGCCCCCAGATTCGTTGATGACGTTTCTGCTGGAGTGGTGCTCAAATTTCCTGAAGGATTCGGCAAGTCTGCAGAGGATATGACTTTTCTGGATCATCTGCTACTTCCTGGTCTTAGGTCTGTGCTAGAAAAGGGTTCTCTGAAGGAGTTGGACTTGATTTGCGGGGTGCAGATCTGGTGGAGGCAAGGAGTGAGCTTGCCCAGGCCCTGAATGCCAATTCTTTCCTGTAGGGGAAGAATGCTGAGCTGAAGAAGACCCTGAGGGATGCTCTCTCCGACGTGGAAGCGGAGGATCTGGAGGAGTTTGTTGACTATTCTGTTGTTGATCAGGAGACTGATAGGCAAGAGAGTGTGGACCAGGAGGATGTTGCTGATGATCCCGGGAGAGGTTCTGCCGCTGTTCACCATAGACTCAGGTTCCTGCAGAAGGATCTGCTACAGTTCCGCCTCCACCAGAGGAGAATGTCCAGGCTGTGGACCAAGTTCTGTTGGAGTGATGTTACTCCTCCTTTGTTTTCGGCTTGTGAATCCTGCATGGCATGAACTTCCGATTTGTTAGTGTTTGCAGAAAATTCAGTAATGACTTCGCCTTTGCTCAGGGGAGCGATGTGTGTTAGTATTTTGTGGCACTTCGTGCCTTAACAGAAGATCGTAACCGTTTGCTTTTGATCGTGGTTGTTTGCGTTTGATTGTAATCGTTTGTTGTAGTTTTGTCTAACTACCTTCTGTTGTATGCATGCCTTATGTTTGTATGGTCGACCTTTGATATAGTGGTGGCCTGGGGTTTAGTTCGCCCACTCAGTCGGAGGTGCCACGCTTTGCGTGGGTGCTAAGTGGTGCAGGAGACTGTAATGTCCCGGTTGTAGGCACTTAGTCACAGACGCACGCCCTCTGTAGAAATTGTACACTCCACCAGATTAGTCACCAGCACTCAGTTTGAGAAGAAAACTGACAAAAATTTGGCCAAGATAGAGAACACAATATTTGAAGACATATGTGGAAGCAAAAAATCGAATTTCGAAAATATATGGAGAGAGAAAATTAAATTTCAAAAATGTGCGCAATAAGAAAATCAAACCTTAATGCCAAAGAAAATTGAATTTTGACGACACACGTTAAAAGGAAATCAAAATTTTATCTGATTTAAATATGCGGAAAAAATTTGAATTTTGCTAAAAGCCAGAAAAGAGAACAGAAGAATGATAGGAAAATTTAAATACGTGTTTGCGAGGTTTGAAAAGATCACACCTGGGTTCTGGTGGAGGTGCACCTGGCAGAATAGATGCCACGTTTCTGGCGGCTGTGGCCCGGATTGCTGGCGGCTGTGGCCTACTCAGAAGAAGTATTTCTTCAGGTGTACGATGTTCCATGGATTTTGGATGATTTTCCCCTCCATGGTCATAAGTCGGTAGGCTCCATTCCCAACTACCTTCTCCACTTGGTAGGGTCCTTCCCAGTTGTAGGCGAACTTTCCTGCTCGTTGGTTCCTGGTGTTCTGGAAGACTTTTCTGAGAACTAGGTCTCCTTCCTGCAGGATTCTGACTCTGACATTCTTGTTGTAACTTCTGGCGACTGTTTGTCTGTAGGAGGCCATCCTTATTTGAGCATCGGTCCTGAGCTCATCTATAGTATCCAAGCTGCTTGCCATCTCCACCTGGTTCCTGTCTTCTGTTATGCAACCGTATCTGTGGGTAGGCACTCTTACTTCTGAAGGGATGACCGCCTCAGCACCAAAGACCAAACTGAAAGGTGTTTGTCCTGTAGCCACCTTGGGTGTAGTTCTGTCAGACCACAGCACCAAGGGGAGTTCTTCTGCCCATCTGCCCCCTGCCTCCTCCAGCCTTCTCTTCAGGTTGTCTATCACAATTTTGTTGCTAGACTCTGCCTGACCATTGGACTGAGGGTTTCTGGGGGTAGACTTGCTTAGTGTGATGTTCCATCTGGCGCAGTAGGCCTCCATCTTGTTGCCAATAAACTGGGATCCGTTGTCGCAGACGATCTCTGAAGGAATGCCAAACCTGCAGATAATGTTACGTTTTATGAAGGATATAACCTGCTTCTCAGTCACCTGAGGGAATGATTCTGCCTCTATCCACTTGGAGAAGTAGTCTGTCATGGCCAACATGAAGACTTTGTTTCCTGGAGCTCTTGGTAACTTGCCAACAATATCCATTCCCCACTTCATGAAGGGCCAGGGAGAAATTACTGGGTGCAATGGTTCTGCTGGCTGGTGGTTGACCGGTGCGTGTCTCTGGCAGGCGTCACACTTCTTAACGTACTCTCTGGTGTCTTTGCGCATTGTCGGCCAATAGTAACCCTGACGGAGTGCTTTGTTGGGTAGACTCTTGCCCCCTGCATGATTTCCACACTCACCGCTGTGGAGGTCATGCATAACCACCTCTGCCTCCTGCCGACTCAGGCACCTCAAGTATGGTTCAGCGGCTGATCTTTTGAACATGACACCATCAATGAGGGTGTACCTGGACGCTTTCATCCTAAAACTCCGGGCTTCCTTCTTGTCTGCTGGCAGAATATCGTTTTGCAGCCACTCTTTGTAGGGTTTTCTCCAGTCAGGAATTTCTTCTTGTTCTGCTGAGGTGCTGCAGACTCTTGCTTCCTGCAGCCAATGCAACCCCTGGTCTGGTGAATTTTCCTCCTCTCCAGGCACCTTGTGCTCCTGTGTACCCTTCCAAACTGCTGGCTCCAGGACATGAACAATGGGTATGGTGGAAACTACGCCTGGTTTGAAGGTTGCCCCCAGAGTTGCTAAGGCGTCTGCTTCCACATTTTGGTCCTTTGGAACTTGGCTAATTGAGAATTCTGTGAACCTTAGGGAGAGATCCTTTGCCACCTCAAGGTAAGACACCATCTTGGAGTCCTTAGCTACATACGAACCATTCATGTGGTTGACTATTAGCTGGGAATCGCTGCATGCCTCCAGGCGCTTGATTTTGAGGTCCAGAGCCAGCTGGAGACCCAAGATTAGAGCTTCATACTCTGCCTCGTTGTTCGTTGTTCGGAACTCGCACCGTACTGCTTGGACTATGAGATCCCCCTGAGGAGACTTCAGAACTAATCCTGCTCCAGATCCTCGCATGTTGGAAGCGCCATCTACATTTAGCTTCCACACCTGTTCGCCTTTGTCCTCCTCAAGTAGGAGGATGTCTTTCTCTGCCCGTGTCTGCAGTGCTGGGCTGAAGTCGGATACGAAGTCTGCTAACGCCTGGGATTTTATTGCTGTTCTGGGGACAAATTTCAGGTCGAAGCCGCTCAAGTGTATAGACCACTTGGCCATTCTCCCTGATAACTCAGGTTTTCTCATAATAGTTTTTAGTGGATAATTTGTTATTACGGAAATAGTATGCGATTCAAAATAAGGTCGAAGCTTATAAGATGCTGTAACGAGTGCAAGTACAAGTTTTTCAAGGGATGTGTACCTGGTCTCTGCAGGGAGCAGAGACTTACTGACATAATATACCGGGTACTGTGCTCCTTCGTGTTCCTTCACCAGTACTGCACTAACGGCTACCTCAGTTACTGACAGGTATAGGAAGAGCTGCTCTCCAGGTTCCGGTTTTGACAGAAGAGGTGGAGTGCTGAGGTAGTGCTTCAGGTCGCTGAATGCCTTCTCGTGCTCTGTTGTCCAATCGAACCTTTGGGCCTTCTTCAGGATATCATAGAACAGCCGGCATCTATCTGAAGACCTGGAGATAAATCTGCTCAGAGCAGCAATTCTTCCAGTCAGCTTCTGCACGTCTTTTGGCTTCTGTGGGGATTCCAGCTGGAGGATGGCTTTGATCTGCTCTGTGCTAGCTTCAATTCCTCTCTGGGTCACCATGTATCCCAGAAACTTCCCACACGACACTCCAAATGTGCATTTTGAAGGATTAACTTCATTTTGTACTCCCCCAAGGTGTTGAAGGTATCCTCCAAATGTGTAGTATGTTGCGAAGCTTGCTTGGATTTGACGACCATGTCGTCAATATATACCTCCATCGTGTCCCCAATTTGTCTCTTGAACATCTTGTTGACTAGTCTCTGGTAGGTGGAACCTGCATTCTTCAGACCAAAAGGCATTACGTTGTAACAATATATACCTCTTTCAGATCTGAAAGCTGTCTTTTCCTGGTCTGCTGGGTGCATCTTGATTTGGTTGTATCCACTCCATGCATCAAGAAAGGTTAGCATCTCGTGTCCTGCTGTAGCATCCACCATGGCATCTATGTGTGGTAGGGGGAATGGATCTTTCGGGCATGCTTTGTTCAAATCGGTGAAGTCAACGCACACCCTCCACTTACCATTCTTCTTTGGGACCACCACCACATTAGACAGCCACTCCGGATATTTCACCTCCCTGATTTTCCCAGCAGCCAGCAGATTGTCCACCTCCTGATTTATGACTTGATTTCTCTCTGGGGCAAATTTCCTTCTCTTCTGCTGGACTGGTTTGTAGCTTGGGTCCACACTTAGCTTGTGGGTGATAACACTTGGATCTATACCTACCATGTCATCATGCGACCAAGCAAAACAATCCATGTTAGTTTTTAATAATTCAATGAGGTTTTGGCGGATATTACCTGTGCATTCTGATCCGATTAACACTTTTCGCTCTGGATGTTGCTTGTCCAAGCTGACTTCATCCAACTCCGCCTGAGGTGGCTCTACGTACTCCTGCAGGGGCAGATGTAGGCTCTTTAATTGCTATGCTGGAGGACTTGCAGTTTTCTTGAGGGCCACCTTATAGCAGTCTTTCGCCTCCTCCTGATCTCCACTGATCTTCTGCACTCCCCAGGGCGTAGGGAACTTCAGGCATTGGTGGTAGGTCGAGGTAATTGCCTTCATCTCATGGATCCAAGGTCTCCCCAGAATCACGTTGTAGGTGGAGGGTCCATCGATGACGAGGTACCGTACTTGTTTGTTCACTCCTTCGGCATAGGTGGGAATGGTGATCTCTCCCAGAGAATGCTTGGTCTCACCACTAAAACCTACTAAGGGAACCGCCTTCTTCGTTAGATCCTTCTCACTAAACCCCATGTTCTGGAGAGTTTCTAACATGATGAGGTTGACTGAACTCCCAGTGTCCACCAGAATCTTTTTTACGTTGCAATTCCCTATGGAGAGAGTGATTATTAACGCGTCATGGTGCATTTCTGGAGTAGATTCTACGTCGGTTTCGTCAAAAGTGACAGCTGGAAGATCTCTGCAGCTGATTCTGCAGGAGTGCTCTGGTCTGTCTCCTCTGGTCTGGGAAGCATGCCTCTTGGCTGCTGAGTAGGTCAGTCCGCACAATTCTGATCCTCCTGTGATTACGTTAACAATTCTGGTACATATTGGAGGTGGAGAAGGCAATACTTGTTCTGCTGCATTTATCCTGCTGGAGTTTCTGGACCTGAGGTGATCCAGATTCCCCTGATCATACTGGAACTTAACCTCCCTCCTGAGCTGGACGCACTCATCGGTATGGTGTCCAATGTCGTCGTGGAATTCGCACCTCCTGCTGGCATCTCTTCGGTCATTGGTGTACTCCTGTCTCCTGGGCCACCTGACCCTGCGCCCTAACTCCCTTAGAGCCTCAAGTACCCCGACAAGGTTGGTAGAGAACCCATACTCACTTACTTTGGGTGGCAATCTTGGATTGTCCTTCCAGTCTTTCTCCTCAGAAACCTTGCTCACGTTCCTGTCATAGGGTTTTGATCTTTCACCCCTCTTTTCTGCTGGCGCCTTTCTGGCGACATGTTCATAACCATATGTAGCCCTTCTGGGACCCGAATCTTCCTCTAATCTGATGGCTGCCATTGCCTTAGTTTGAACATCTTCGAATGTGGCACACGGATATTTAGTAAGATCCTTGTAAAGATCCGAATCCTGGAGGAGCCCTTGACGGAAGGCTTCTATGGCGGTGGCTACGTCACATCTGGGGATAGTCACCTTCTCCCTGTTGAATCTGTTGAGGAAATCTCGCGTAGGCTCCTCGAATTTCTGCACCACCCGGTATAGGTCGCTAGTCTGTTTCTCCGGCTTTCTGCTGCTGGCGAACTGTTGGTTGAAGGCATTGACTAGATCTGCAAAGGAGGTGATGCTTCTGTTTGGCAGACCAACGAACCAGTGAAGGGCTGCTCCTGAGAGGGTGGAACCAAACCCCTTGCACATGCAAGCTTCCTTCAGAGGTCCCGTAGCTGTTACCACCATCATCTTTTGCTTGTATTGGTTGATGTGGTCCAAAGGGTCTGCAGTGCCATCATAGAGCGTCATGGCTGGTGGCACAAAACCCTTGGGCACGGCAACACAAGCCAGATCATCAGTAAAGGGTGAATCTGCGTAGCTGTCCCTAGCTGCTCTCTCCAGGGGGCGTGGCATTCCAGGGATCTTGTTGATTAAGTCCCTCAATTCCCTCAGCTCCTGGCGTTGCTGATCTGCTATGCTGATTGTTACTGCAAGAGGGTTAGAGACAGGAGGAGAAAAGTTGAAAGGAATACTTCCTGCATAAGGTCCTCCAAGGTGTTGGCTATTAGGAGGAGGAAGTAAAGGTGTTGCTGCTGTCATGGATCTGGGCTGCCACTCTGGTGCCTGCCGGCTTGGGGTGACTGTTGTCCACACTCCTCCAGAGGACTGGTGGCTGGATAAGGTGGTCACCTCTGGTGTCTGGTGGACATGAGTACCTGCGAAAGATAACGAGTTAGTTTCCCGATTTTCGATGCTGGAGAGAAGGTTACCTGTAGTACGAGATCTGCCAGATGTAGGGTCATAGGTCAGGTAACCCAACCCCTGGGGTTCGATGACGGGGCCTGGTGGAGCCAATCCTAGCTCTAGTCTGGTGACCAATTCAGAGGGAACTTCTCTGCTGGTCCTCTTGCCAACTACTGATTCCCTACGAGTGCTGGGTTCTCCCCTAGGGATCAAGGGCTGCATCTCTGGTGATATCTGGAGCGATGCAACTGGAGTCTGGTCTGCTGCCGAGATCCGAGCCTTGATATCTTGATTGTCCTTCTGCAGACTTTCTACTGCCTGGCGAAGAGCATTGATTCCCTGAAGCATACTCTGCATCAGGTCTGGTGACCCTGCGCCACTGGAAGCTTCTCCCACGAATCCTCCTGGAGTCAAGGTTCTGGTTGGTACGCTTTCCTTCCTGGCTTTGGAGGAGCTGGTGACCCCAGAGGTTTTAGGCGTCGGAGGGGGCCTAGACACCGGCAATGTGGGTTTCACCGCTTGGCTGGTGGGAATACCCAAGGTGAGGGGCGTGAAAACCTGCTCTGCTGATCCTGGGGACAACCTTCCTCCAATGGGCTGAGTTGATGCTCCTTGACTGCTAGACAAATTTTGGCCGGATCCGGTCATGGTGACACGAGTTTGCTTTACGGTAGGATTTGGCTTACAGGAAATGATCACTTTGCCCCACGGTGGGCGCCAAATTGTTTTGGTAAAAAATTTACCGGGTCTACGATGTCGGTTGCGGGTCAAAGCGATCGCCCTATAACTACGGGTCGACGAAAACGAATAATTCTAGCAAACAAGGGACAATGAAAGGAAAAGGGACGACACACAAAGTTTGGTGACGCGGAAACCCAATGTGGGAAAAACCGCGGGGGGAGTTGGAATCCCACCAAAGTTTTACTATGAATGGAGGAAGAATGAGGAAGAGAATACAAATATAAGTTATTTTTTGCTATAGCTTAGACTATGATTGCTTGCTATTACGTTTACTTTGAGATGATGTGCTTGAATGACCCCCCCTTCTCCTTCTCCCCCCCTCTTTTATACTGTTGTTGACCGTTGTCCATTTATGGTTGGAAATCTTGGCATTTATCCCCCTTTTACTCCTGATATCTTGGCATTTATTCTCCTTTACTCCTGATCTCTTGGCCGTTACTTTCCTCCTCTGCAGTTATATCCTTCTCCTGGATTCTCTCCTGATCTGCAGGAGGGTTTCCTGATTTGTAGGTGTGGCAGTTGCCTCCTCTCTTCTGGTGTGGGCTGAGTTTTATCTTTCAGGTGTTGGGCCTTCTTGATTAGTCGGCCCATTGTTTCATTTTACTTCATGCTTCATTTGACCCATCATTATGTGTCGTCCCGGGTTTGCTTGACTTGACGTCCTTCGATTATTTTGACTTCCGTCTTTTATCCTTTGACTTTGACTTTTATCCGTAGACTGTGACCTTTTGTTATTGACCTTTGACTTCTGACCTTTTGACCGTCCTCTCGTATTTTGCCACGTGGTACTCCGAAGGTGCAAATTTTTGGCCCAAACAGAGTGTACATTTATTTCTTTTGCAGTCGGCACATTATCACTCTGGAGGTTGGCGTATAAACCCTAATCTGTACGAGGAAGGCAAAGTTTGCCTTAGTCTGTTGAACACTTGGACAGGCCGAGGAAATGAAGTCTGGGACCCGCAGTCCTCAAGCATCCTTCAAGTTTTGGTTTCACTACAAGGCTTAGTTTTGAATTCAAAGCCATACTTTAATGAAGCTGGATACGATAAGCAAGTTGGGACTGGTGAAGGAGAGAAGAACTCCTTGTCATACAATGAGAACACTTTCTTGCTAAATTGCAAAACAATAATGTATCTTATACGGAGGCCTCCAAAGGTAACTCAGATTCTCTTGTTTCTTTAAGCTTTCAGTTTCATTATTTGTTTTTGTTGTGTTGGGTAACGTTCATCTGCTATTTCTTCAAATTATTCGCTTAACTATTTGGGCTTTGAGATAGAGTAGTGGAAATTGTATATTTCCCTGTCTCTTTTTTTATACGACTGTTTTTCGTTTTATGACTTGGTAGTTTGGCTTATACGGAGTACGTTAAAGATTATAATGCAACTAATATCATAAGATTCATAAAAAAAAGGAAATCATTCGATAATATATTTGTTTCACATATTTTGGAGACATTGACGTGAGAAAGACTTGCATAAAATATAAGGAGTGCCTTGGTATATAACTGCTTCAGGACATAATTTGAGGGGTAATGTGCTGTATAAATTATCCAGGACTTTGAAGATCTGGTGGAAGAACATTTCAAGCGGCGAGGGCATTATATCCTAAAGGCATGTGATGCATATATGAAAGGTTATCTGATAGGCAGTCTAGCGGAGGATGCTTTGGTGACCGAAAGAAGTGAAGCTAATGCCACATCTGTCGGTTTTAAATTGATGCTGGCTAAGATTGTCCCAAAGCTCATCTCAAGTTTGAGAAAAGTCGGAGCTGACTGTGAGGAGTTCAAACACTTGCAGGAATCATAGTTACATTTCACTAGTCGCGTCGTCGCAAATCAGTATCCGACCCTGCAATCATTCTTCACTCGAACCAAAAACTAAAAGGATTTCGGGTGCACAACGTTGATATCATGTTGTCCTGCTCATTTCTTAGTTGCAACAGCTTATGGTTTTGGAGTCGGTTTTTTGACGATATTTGGGTCGAGTAACTAGAACATTTACTTATTCGGAATGTGCAGTAAGCACTCAAAGCTAACTTCGCTTACAGCACACCCGGTTTTTTTTGTAGTGGAACTGCGACGGCTATTTTGGTCAGGAATGCTAGATCTCTTACCCATACAAGGGAAAAGGAGAGATTTCTGAAGTGTTTTTTGAAGAACCATACGTTCATAGTTCATACCTTTTGCCCTTCTCCGGATGCAGTTGGTGACATCCGTTTTGTGTTTACCATTGAAATTTGTGTAAATTCTGTTAGGGTTTCAGTCTTGCAGAGCAAGAGTTGACAGGAAATAATTTAGCATTGCATTATTCTGAAAGCAATATGCTGAACTTTCAAGTTTTCTTACCCAACAATAAATGACCCGTTTGTTACGTCTGTCGGACAACCTATTGGAACGGCTCGTTCGACTTGCAAGGAATCAGGGTGCATAGACAACCCTGTTTGTCATTGGGATTATAGAACCCTTGATCCACATTTGACCCACTGTTTGTTTCCGGATTTTGAATTGTCTTAAATTATACTTCTTTCTTAATTTTCGGGTCCAAAAGATTAAAGGAAAGGAGAATATTACTCAAACCAGGAGGGAGTACTCTACTCTACATCATGGTCTACTTCGGAAATGGAGTCGCCGTACCTAGACTCATCTCTGGTGGTCTAGCGACATCATATCCTATACTCCACTTTCTTCATCCACTTCTTGAGCGAGCAAGACTTGATGAGGTCTTCACGATTCCAAATTTGTGGTACTGTTAGTTTAGTTTCTCTTCTGCATTTTGAGTTTTTTTTTGTATTTCTTCGTTTAACTCAGTCGTTTTTGCTTGGTTCTTCGGTAGTCGGTTTGTTGATGGGTTTGTGGTCATCGGTTTTATTCGTCTTGGGTCTACTTTAATTAACATGATTGTTCAAATGAGTTAACGCAAAATATATATTTTATAAAATCTTAATCATTAGTTAATTATTCCGGTGTTATCATGCTAATGTACCCTTCATAGTACTCCCTCCGGACACTATTTTTTTGCCCCATTTCATTAAAATACTCACATATATTGAGGTAGTGGGGCGAAAAATAGTGTTTGAAGGGAATATAAAATTGCGCATCTTGCAAAATCATTTCTTTATGACAGTATATTACAGCCGACCCGTGAATTCACGGGTTTAAACCTTATAGATTTTAAAGCTACAATTGGACCAAACTCTTAACTTTAAACATCCTCTAGATACTAAAGACTACGTTAACCCTTAACAAAAAAATTCTCTCCAAAATGCATTCATTTCTAAATAAAGAGTAACAAAATATTTCATGAAACAATTTAATTACGGATTACGGAGTACAACCTATTCATTATCATTAATGCCAAAAAATAACAATTTTTTTATAAAAATAAATTGATTTTTTTTAATAAAATGATGTCATTAACTAATTAATTTCTCTTAATTGCAATTTTATATACGTGATGTGTTTTTTACTTTTATTTTTACAAAAAAAAAAATACAAATACAGAATATACCAACAAGTCCTTATGAAAAAAGTTTCATAAATTATAAAATAAGATAGTCTCACACCTGAAAAGAGAAGTTAGTATCTCTAAATACGAGATAACATACATGGAGTATAAAAAAATACCGGCATTAAGTCCACTAAAACACATTTAATGACATTTTAAGCACTCAATTATTCTGATTAGTTTTACAATTTTTTTTAAAAAAATCTATATCTGAAGCACATTGTTAGCGAATGAAAAAATAAAATATTGGATTCCTAATCGTAAATCTAAAAAGAAATATACCACAGAGTATAAAATAAATTTATCATAAATACATTGCACGGAGTCTATACTATATAACCGGCCAATTTAAAATGAAAGATGATGAACCTCTTAATATTGCAGGCTTGCAGCATAAAATACGCAGTACCACAGCCATGAGAGAAGATATATTTCATAGGTAAATGACTGGTTACATTTAACTGAAAATCCAAAGGTAGATTATTAAATCACACCGAGAAAAAAACAACGGAGTATTAGTAAGACCTCATTTGAGCTTTACATTGGTTTTGCTTTTGGAAGGAAAAGGCGGCAATCGTAGCACTGCTTGTTCAGCATGAGTCGGGTCAGAACTCCACAGCTATGAATGAGATCAACACACACAAACCATTTGATATGCCATCAGCTTCATATATTTCCAAAAAGTAGCACTAAAATATTAGGATGAAGTAAGTTTGGAACATTAAGAACATAAGCCCAAATCAAGCAAACACATACGCAGTTGCTTACAAAGGTAATATGCTTTCAAAGACAACTTCATCTTTCAAAATCAATATTCACTGAGCTACATGGAATGCCAAAGCCCTATCACATGGACTTACATAGCGGCCCCTCACTGTCACTGATCAAGACAACGACGCGTTGTCCTGAGGATAACAAAAACATAAGGGAGGGAAATTGTAGAATTTACCACCTGATTTTGGAGTACAAATATCAAAATTTAGATTTTTATAAGAATGGCCTATAAATTTTACATAGGATCCAATATACACAACTTCCTAGGTCGCAATCACACAGAAGAAGCAGTGTATTAAATCTCAATCTGGAGCATAACTGCAATGTGATGCTGCATTGTACAGTACAAGATTGTATGGTAAGCAGAAGCATAGTTTGATGCTTTTACAGCTATAGGTGAGATTAGACGAAGACAAATGTTTTGGGATTGCGCGCAGACCCCCCATACTAAGATTTCTGGCATGACAAAATAAATAAATAAATAAATAAATAAATAAGAAAGAGAAGAGTGATTAACTTACGGGATCTCGGAGAAGAGGCTTGGTATCATCTTGAGCAACAACATAAGGAGGTTTGGCATTATTGTTATTATTATATGTGTTGTGCTCCTTCCCTCTCTGTGAACCCATATCCATACTTGGTCTATCACTCACTCACCACTGTGGAAAAGAGTTGAAATTGTTATCCGTAAAAAAAAGTAAGGAATCCTACTTTGCTCTAACAAAAAAGACAACTAGGCATAGAGGCATTGTAAAATGTAAATGAAGGGGTAGCCAGCCTTACATGGGAGGCATAAGTCCATTTAAAGGCCAACCGAATAGCGAAAAGTTGAGTTCATTATTACTCTCTCGGGTGCCTTACGTGTGGAACCAGGTTGAGTTGAGTCAGCCCAAACAAAACATGATTTGTTGGGTTGAAATTCAGATCGAAGATGTTGAGATAGATAGGGTTGAAACTCAGTACTACAACAACTAACAAACGCGCATCTCTTGTTTCAGTGCACATGAGATGAGATGAGATGAAGGATAGTAATGCAGGATTGATGGATGGTACCACACAATTGGTGAATTCAAGAGTTAGGAATGCTGAATTCAAGAGTGGAGTGGAGTGGAGTGGAGTATTAATCTAAGAATTAGGGTTAACTGTAAACAAAGCAGACAAATGAATTGAATTGAATTGAAGGTAGAAAAAAGGGAAATCATAAAGTGAAATACCTAAACCAACCCAATATTTGCAGCGAGGCGACTGGTACTGCTGACTATGACACCGGAGATGACAGTAGAGTACACGATGGAGGAGCACCAGGATCTTCTTTAATCACAAAATTAATTATTCGTCCAATGCCCAATATCCTCACAACTATAAGTAAATGTTTTCTTCGATTAAATTACGCAAGTCGTCCTTCCACCATTCAAATATTTGTAATTTTTTTTTTTATTTTCACTCGAATGAATAAACTATGGGTCTATTATTACATGATTACTCTACATAAACTATGGGTCTATTATTTCTAAATTTAAAATAAATACAATTTCGTATGTGTGGACCTGACATAGGTCCACCCTGACGCGGTCACGCGCGGATTTAGGTAGGCGAATGAATCTCATGTGAGATGGTTCTCGGGGTGAAAATTTAAATCGAATTAGGAGTCGCCACCGAATTTTGTGGGAATTCGGACTCGTTCGAACCCACTCTACATTTAGGCGTATCGTGCACAAAGCACGGTCCGCTTTCAATTCTAGAGTTTAGGGGTTCGTCCCTTTGCATTACGATACCGACGCCGAGTTATCGGGAATCGTGTATTGAATGACTCTTGTGTGCCAACGGTTTCGGACATCCGGAAACCATAGTTCTGAGTAAGGAGTGAGGGTACGTGTTGGGAAGCCCACAAAGGACACCCAACCCCGCCCGCACTTAGCGGCCTCTACTTAGATATCGTTCGTTTTTTCGTGTACGCGCGTTAGTTTGACGGTTGAATGTTATGCAAACAATATTTTTTTTGCTAAACATGTGAATTATGTGTAAGCTACGTCGTTTTAATGCATTTAAACTAACGTCAAAGTTATTTAGCATGCGAGGTTTGTTTATGAAAGCGATAAATACGAACAACGGAAATAAAACTTAAAAATAAATTACAGATACGCGGGCGGAATACAACCCGGAAATACAATACGACAAACAAAATTACAATAAACAATAAAACAACAATAAAAAGTAGACCAGATGATTAGCGAATTGTACGGTGCATGGTTTTGAAAGGAATAAAACACGTGATGGACTTAGCACGTGATGACCGAAGTCGTAAAAAAAGTTTATCGAGGCTTGAAATATGTAAAAGGATCACGGTTTTGGCGTGACAGAGGCCACTCGATCGAGTCATGGGAGGGACTCGATCGAGTGCCCCTCGAAAAACCCTCCTGCCTCCTTTTTTGGGTGCCACTCGATCGAGTAGGCCATAGCACTCGATCGAGTGTCCCCTGTTCGAGCTATTGCTCGGTTTCGGAAAGTGGTGGATCCGACTTTATTGCTTTGAAAATTGATGATAAACCGAGTTACGTGAAAATATTGTATGATTTAAAATAATCTCGGTTTTACGGTGCTCATAATATACATTGTATGATTATAAGACCGACATCGGGAGTTTTAGAAAAAGTGATGTAAAATCGATTTGAATTTGGTTAGAACGAAATTGATTCCTTCCGTGTCACGACATCGTACTAATCCTTTTGGATTATGTGATGTTCGATTCGGCATCAACATGTTTCGTACTAAACCTTAAAAAAGGGGAATCGGATATGTTTAACGACGAATGTCCGTGATCCCATCACGCCCTTGAGTGTTTAGGGCGGGGCTCCTCGAGAGGGCGCCACCACTGTTACAACTCGTAAATGAA
This sequence comes from Agrostemma githago, assembly GCA_958450325.1. Lineage (NCBI taxonomy): Eukaryota > Viridiplantae > Streptophyta > Magnoliopsida > Caryophyllales > Caryophyllaceae > Agrostemma > Agrostemma githago. The sequence goes on along the minus strand of OY288255.1, from coordinate 13,939,493 downwards.
TTAGAAGGGTCTTATACGAGATTCATCTTTAAACGTATTCGACTCAAGATCATTTTTATATTTTATGTATGCGCGATGTTTATTTAATGATGATGATAAATAATTATACTAACGATGCTAAAAACGAAAGAAAACGAAAAAAGAAAAGAAAAGAAGAGAAGACGAAAAAAAAATGAAGAGATGAAGGGAGAAGAGAAGAGGGAGAAAGCGAGATTTGATGATACCCTCAACCTACATGCTAATTTTGGCCTCGGTATTGGACTCGTAGTAACGGCGTTTGCGCGGGAGTATCGAGGATGTAGGAAAAGTTATGGTATTTGTGTGGGATCGGTTTTCTTGGGTTTCCTAGAGAATTCTAGAGGAGAAATCGGGGTTGTATGTGTGTATAGTTTGCTTAGGAATGCTGAAATTACGGGGTGTGTAATTGTTGAAATTGTGTTGCAAAGGGGGTCTATTTATAAGAAAAATTCAGCCCCTCGACCTAGGGTCACTCGATCGAGTGCCCCTGCTGGACTCGATCGAGTGGCCCAATAAACTGCAATAGCGGGCCTTTTGCAAGCCCACTCGATCGAGTGGGTCGGAATGACCGGGATATTTTGAGGTTTTTGACTTCGAATTGAACTCTTGAAGCTTGCATGGCTATTTTTGTCTAATAAAAATGACTTTGACCGGGTTTGACTCGGTCGCTAAAAGGCGATTTTATTTCCGGTTCGATTTTGACCCAAATTAGTCTTATTTGACTAGAAACGACCCATTGGGCTTGAATTTGAGGTCAGTTTGGTGAGATTTTTACTCCGCTAAAAGCTCACGCCAGATACTATTGATTCCGAGTCCGAATTTGGGCGTATTAAGTCACGTTTACGTCCGATCATCATCGTGTGTTTTGTTGGAAACCGCCATAGACACTAGCGGGCAAAACGCGGGTGTCTACAGAGCCCCCACTCTGACTGAGGCTTGGACAAGGCAAAAGTCAAAGTAGCTACCAGGCCCATTGAGGATCACGACCTGGCAGTCTTCCGGTCGGGTCGTTTATAGTCCGTTAGACTTGCGTGAAGGGCTCGCCAGCCATACGCAGAGGGTCATACCTGTCCTGATGATGATAATTCCGTGGGGAGTAAATGAACTGCGCGGAGACTTGCTTCTGAAGTCTTGGGTGCACCTGTATGCTGCCACATAACAATTTGTATGTAACATTTAGGAGAAACACCGACTCACGTTGGAGAAATAAAATTTTTCGAAAATTTTGGATCTTTTTGAAAATAGGAATGCTCGGGATGACTCGATTCCTGTATCAGATTCGGAGAAGGACTTTGAAGCCTTGGGTCGGGCTCGCGTGGGCTAAGAAGACATTGACAGAATTCCTATTCCTAAGGCAGTTAGGGATGCTAAAAGGGTTTTCTATTATAAATAGAGGGCTCCCTGCTTCAATTTTCTGCATCTTCACTCAAATTTCTTTTTTTCTCTCTTCTCAAAATCCTTTAGATTTTCGAGAAAAAGTGTCTGCTATGGGTATCGAGAAATTAACTGCAATGCTCCAGACGTGGTCCCAGTATTTTCGAGAAGGAGAAAAAGTTCTGCTGACCCAAATGGGAATTACCGCTCTATTCCCGCTCCAACGTGTTAGGATTGATTCGCACTTCCTAGATGCTTGCCTAACTTTTTGGGATACTACCCATCACGTTTTCGCATTTCCTCGAGGAGAAGCATGTCCTCTCCCTGAAGAGATTGTAGCTGTGGGTGGTTGGTGCCCTAATGCTCGTCCTGCTATTCCTCCATTCTACCCTGATCTAAGGAGGAGGTTAAGGGATTTTCTTGGTTTGTCCCATGCTGAGACGGACCATATGGTGCGGGGAGATTCTGTTTCTTTGTTTGACCTGGCCGATAAATTCATGAATTCTGGCGGTGTAAGAGTTACTCCTACTTATAGGCGCAGGGCTTTTGCCTTTTGCATGTTGCACCGATATGTTTTTGAGGGAAAGATGGAAGCTGACTCGTGCTTGGGTCAGATTAGGCTGATTGGCATAGTTGATCAGATGGAGATGGGTCACAGCCCGGCTTGGCTGGCAACAAGGGAGATCATTATGGGTCTCGATGCTCGAAGGCTCGACCCAGACCGTCAACTGATGGGGAGCATCCGTCTCTTGAAGGTATACGTCTCGCGTTTCTGACGCACAGGGGCCACTCGATCGAGTAGACCCGTCACTCGATCAGGTGACCTCAATAAAGACCGCCTGCCTGATTTCAGCTAGGCCACTCGATCGAGTCAGGCGTGACACTCGATCGAGTGCCTGCCAGCGAACCCAAACTTTGCTTACGAAAATTTATTTTCTTTCTTATCAGATTTGGCTATCCGAGCGTTTGTCGATCATAGAGCCCCCTGTGAGTGTATCTAATTACCGTAGCAGCCAGATTAGCTCAAGGAGACGGATAAGCTCGAGTCATTACATAAACCGAGCTTATTGGGACGAGGAGCTAAAATTCCATGGTGGGCCCTTGATCAGGTGGACCATTGCTTGGTGGTTCCTCTCAAAATTGACGGGGTTGACCAAGAGGGACAAAGCTCGCTACCTGGTGATTCTGTCACTAGACTGGACCGTCCATATTTATCGGGACCGTATTCTGAGGCAGTTCGATTCGTTTCAGCGAATCCCCGAGATTGAATCAATTATTAGCGTTTCGCTCCAATTGACGGACGCTATGTGTGACATGTGGCTACAACGCTGGTTTACCCGTGCCATGTGGACCATACCCCGCCCTTGCCAATCCGTTTGAGTTTCGGAATCATATCGGAAATGGACTTCCGAGGAGTCAGAGGAGGCCCGTAAGGCTTTGAAGGTTGATGAGGCTTTCGACCTGGTTCGTCGAGAGACGGTGAAAGACAACAAGGGTTTCTTTGACGAAGGAGAGACTCCTGCTACCCTTGTCCGATTGGAGTCGGGTCTTAAGTCAAAAACAAAGACTCAAACTAAAGAGGACGGTGCTAGCGGCTCCCGGGGGCGGCTTAGCCCCCAGACTGACTTGGAGAGAACCCTCGGGCCAAGACTGGCGGCCCGAGACCGACTGGGCCCACGCGATCGGTTGCTGGAACCAGTGAGGGCTCGACTTGGGCCAATTGAGGTGATTGAGGACTCGAGTTCGAAGAAACGAGTCCGGGCGAAGGAGGTTCCCGTGGTGATTCGGGAGCTCTCGCCTCCACGTCGTCGTCAGTGGACGGCCAAAGAGGCCAAGGACAAGGGAAAGGGCAAGATGCCCTAAAGACCGAGTTCTTAGTTTTTTTTATTATTTAAGTACTACTATTATTTATTTATAGTGTCGTGTGCTTTTTTTTGGATTTTATTTTTGAATTTTTGTAATTTTATAATTTCCCGAGTTTATCGGGTTTTTTATACTAAATAAAGGAAGTTTATTATTTAAAACCGTTCCTGTTTTTTCTCGATTGCAGTGGTTGTGCCCTTTTGAGGGGCTGCCTACGCATCCACAATTAGCGGAATAAAACCAAACGTAGTTCAGATCTTTTTATAAATTTACAATCTCGAAATACACCAAGACTATTGGTTCAAGATGCTTATAACAATAGAATAAATAATTCTAGCTTATTGAATTGCTTTTTTGAAAGTTTTTAAAAAAAATGATTTTGATAAACTTTTTGCTAATAACATTGAGAAGGGCTTGAGGGTAGTAACGCTTCAGTTGGTCCAGGTTGGTTGGGTTGACGAACTCATTCCCGTCCAGGTCCGTTAGCATCACAACTCCGCCTGATAGGATCTTTTTTTACCAGATATGGCCCGGCCCAATTAGGTTTGAATTTTCCCCTCGGGTCTACTGGTAACAAGGCTCGAACGGACTTGAGAACCAAATCTCCTTCTTTAATGTTTCTGGGCCTTACCCTTTTATTGAAGGCCCGTTGGATTCTCTTTTGATTAATTTGAATATTGTTGAGGACACGAGATCGCCGTTTGTCTAATAGAATAGCGAATCAACCGTGCTCGGACCCAATCAGCTTCAGGCACTTGACTTTCTAATAGGATCCGGAGAGACGACACTTCCAACTCGACTGGCTGGACTGCTTCCATCCCGTATGTTAGGTAATACGGCGTTGCACCGGTTGCGGTGCGAATTGACGTCCAGTATCCCCATAGAGCGAAAGGTATTTTATCGGGCCAGTCCCGGTAATTATCAACCATCTTTTTGAGTATGGTGATAATCGTCTTATTAGCCGCTTCTACCGCTCCATTTGTTTGGGGTCGGTAGGGCGAAGATGTATGCCTCTGAATTTTATACTTGGTCAGCATGGCTGCCGTTTCGGCCTGAAAGTGGGTCCCATGATCACTTATAAATTCATGCGGTATTTGTAAGCGTTATTTATATACATATTTCCATCCCCTAATTATTAGTTTTATCTCGGTTTTTGTGCTTAACTCGTTAATAATGATGCAATATATACTTTGAATGTCGATACGTCCGTATTTGTGTGTATTTTGTAGATTTGGATGCATTTGGAGCTAATTGGAGCATTACGGAATCGACAATTGAAGAATGTACACCTAAGCACGGAATCGAAGGAAGAAGATGCGGAATACTCGAAGAAACAAAGATCAAAGAAGGAAAAGACATCAAACGAGATGAAAGAATGATCGCCTACACAAAGGTCAACTTCAAATGTTCATATCTTGAGTTCTGCAACTCCAATCAAGATGATTCAGGTGGAGTTGGAAAGCTCTTTCTCTTAGATTTCTAACGGTATATTGCACGTTCAATTTGAACAAGTAACGAAGAAATGGAAGCCGTTTGAAGTCGAGTGCGCGTTGCTGTGACCTACAAGCACTCGATCGAGTGCCACTCCGTGAAGCCCCTGCCCATTTTTTTGGGTGTCACTCGATAGAGTGCCATCAGGCACTTGATCGAGTGCACCCAATCCGGGCCGCGCATCAACTCTTTTTCAACTTAGAATTTGGGTATGTTTTCGAGCCCAACTGATTTTCTTTAAAATCAGTTTCCTGGCTCAATTATCAGACATCTTGACTTTTCATTCCACACAATTTGAGAACTCCTTTTATTTTTCTTAGCATAGAATTCTTTTCCGTTTTTCTTCGCGAGATACATCGAACATCGTTCTTCCCTTTTCAGATCTTGAATTATTCGGTATCAATATTTTAATTTAATTTCAATTTCAGTTTTCTAGTTTAATTCTTGTCTTAATTCATCTTTCGTTTTCGTAGTAATTTTAATTTCAGTTTTCGTCTATTATTTTCTAGCATAAAATTATTATTGTTTCTCATAGTTTAATTCGATTCATCTTTATTATGTTTACATGCAATTCATCTTTTGTTAGTTCGATTACAATTAATATGAGTAGCTAGATTTCATCGTGGGTTTAGGGGGATCTACACGTATTATTAGGATTATAGTCAATTGACCTGTTTCTAATCGTATGAACTATTGCCCGAATATCGTTTTAACTCTGATTAATTGTTTGATGCATAATTCATTTAATTAGTATCGCAAATTAGGACTTTTCGCCGACCGGGTTAAGAACTAATTAGGCCACGATAGTTTGGGTAGATTGACTTAATGTTAGCGACCGCAGGTTAAGTTTAGATCTAAAGGTTGTAGTGTACCGACCGGACCTGCACCTTAGGTAGTTCGATTATTGACCTGTTAGTTGACTCCCTGACCCGAGTAATATTCGTAGTGAACCTGAGACCCTAGACCTTTGCCTTCTTGTTATTCCGTCTTAGTTATTTAGTATTTGCCTTACCATACCAACTCAACAGTGACCCATAACCTGGAGTCAAATTCTTAGGAATAGACGACTAAATCCCGTCTCCTTGTGGTTCGACCCCTAACTTCATTATCTACATTAGTTGGTGACCTTAGGGTATCTTTGATTAGGGATACGACTAACCCCTGTCAGGATTCCGTACCGGCATATTATCTTATTCTGGATGAACTTGGCTACATGTTTGGCATTGAGAATACGGTAGGATTCAGCCTCGACCCATTTGGTGAAATAGTCGATAGCTACCAAAATGAAGCAATGTCCACTGATACCGGAGGGATTTATTTTCCCGATTATGTCGATACCTCATGTTGAGAATGGCCAAGGAAACGTCATGGTATATAACAAGGATGACGACATATGCTGCACATAGGCGAAGATTTGACAGTTATGGCAGTGTTTGACATATAACTGGCAGTCGGTTTCTATATTATTCCAGTAGTATCCGAGCCTCATGATTTTTCAGACTAACATCTGAGCATTAATGTGTGGACCATTTTCACCATCATGCACCTCGGCCATGACCTTCTCAACTTTAAATTTATCAACCCATAGGAGAAGAGCCCCCTGTGCCGTGTTTTTGTACAGCTGCCCATTGTCGATATGGACGAACTGGGTAGCTAGCCTCTGCAAAGCTTTATTGGCCCGACTGTCGGTTCCGGGAGGATATTCCCCGGTCGTCAGGTATGTCAAAACAGCTTGATACCAGGGCTCAGGACCAGTTATCTCAATGTCTTCAATGTCGTGGATGTATGCCGGCTCGGATCGTCTTTCGACACAAATTGGCATACTAGTCAGGTGATCGGGAATATTCAGTAAAGATACCAATTTCGAGAGTGCATCTGCGAACTGGTTTTCTTCCCAAGGAAGGTATATATATTCTACCTTTTGGAACTGTTTCTCGAGAAACCTTACTCGTGCTTGGTAGGCCACGAGGTTGGCGTTCCGAGTCTTCCATTTTTGGAGTGCTTGGTTAATGACCAAGGATGAATCGCTGTGTACTCGGAGGTTTGTGACCCCCAAATCGGCAGCGACTTGTAGCCCATGGATACATGCTTCATACTCGGCTGCATTATTAGTAACATCGAAGTCCAGTTTAGTGGATACGGGAGTATGCTCTCCCTTTGGCGAGATTAGGAGAATCCCGACTCCGAACCCTCGGAAATTGGATGCCCCGTCGAAGTATAAGTCCCATGTTTCTATATCGGTATGGAAAATATCTTTATCTGGGAAGGACCAAGTGTCGGTGTGTCCTTCTTCGGTTACGGGACTATCGGCGAGAAAGTCGGCTACTACCCGACCCTTAATAGCTTTTAACGGTACGAACTTTAGGTCAAACTCTGCGAACATTAGAGTCCATCTAGACATTCTGCCATTGAGGATGGGCTTTTCGAAGAGGTACTTGATTAGATCCATTTTGGATAATACTTGCACCTCGTAGCTGAGCATATAGTGTCGGAGCTTCTTAGTGGCCCAGACCAGAGCTAAACACGTCTTTTCGAGCATGGTGTATTTGCATTCATACTCTAAAAACTTTTTGTAGATGTATTAAATAGCTCGTTTTTCGGAGCCAACTATCTGAGCCAGCATAGCCCCCATGGTTGTGTCGGTCATTGTTAGGTATAACGACAAAGGCAAACCGGGTTGAGGTGGCATCAATACCGGCGGAGCAGACATGATTTCCTTGATTTTATCAAAGGCCACTTGACATTTTTCATCCCACAATATTCGTTCCCCCACTTTCAGTTTTTTGAAAATCGGTTCACATACCATGGTTAGTTTTGAAATAAACCGGCTGATGTACTGGACTTTCTCGAGAAATCCCCTTATTTCTTTTTCGATTTTAAGAGGTTTCATCTCGGTAATGACTTTGATTTTAGCTGGGTCGACCTCGATACCACATTGGCTAACGATATGACCCAGTAATTTGCCTGATGTTACCCCGAAACTGCACTTTTGAGGGTTTAATCTCATGTTGTATTTGCGCAATCGGGTAAAGAATTTTCTCAGGGCGATGATGTGACCGTCCCGGTTTTTAGATTTAACGATCATGTCGTCCACGTAAACCTCTACTTCTTTATGCATCATGTCGTGTAATAAAGTCGTAGCGGTCCGTTGATACGTGGCTCCGGCATTAATGAGACCGAATGACATGACGGTATAGCAGTAAGTACCGCAAGGTGTAATGAAGGTGGTCTTACTTCTTCTTCCGCCATTTTGATCTAGTTATACCCGGCGTACCCGTCCATAAATGACAGAAGGGCATGATCAGCTGTGTTATCCACCAATATATTGTCAAGGCTAAAGTCGTATCACCTATATCAAAATAATCCTAATGAACAACTAACAGGTAGCTAGCAGTAAATAAGGGTCGAATCTATAGAGAGACGGATGAATATTGCAAATTATCTAATATTCGATTCTAAATTATTCTAATTCCGGTTGTTTGAATTGTTAATTAAACTAATACGATAATGTAAATTAATCAAGGTTTTAACAATGCAATTAAATTAGGTAAAGTTAATTAATCATTCAATCAATCAATCACAGTTATTTAGGGCAAAGACATGGCCTCTCGAATCTTATGTTTACCTTAGGATAGATTCTGACGGGCTCTTGCAACTTACCAGATTATCCTACCCACTTACTTGTAAGTCTACCCTTACCAGGCTTTCGATCTTAGGTTCGGGTTCCTAAACATTCAACTAGTTCAACGTCTCAAACTAATCAAACAATGATACAAAACAAGCAGTAAGGCAATATCATATGAATGATCAATCAAACAATTAATTAAACTAACATCCCCAATTCAAAAGATCTCCTTCAACCCTAGAAGAATTATTTAGCTACTCATATTAAAGGTTGAAACAATAAAAGAATTAACCATAATAGAAATCAACATGAAAATAAGGGAAAAAAAGAAAAGTACCAATTATGTAGAACTGAAAGATTGAATAAATAAAAGTATTGCTACAAACTAGAAGAATTCTAATGCTAATAAAAAGTCTAAACTAAACTACTGAATATGAAAGTGTAAACTAAGTTCTGAATGAGAAAGTGTAATTAAATCTAATCCTAAAGAGGGTATATATATATACTAATAATAAGAAGTCTAACATCTTCTCCTTTCCTAAATAATAAGGAAAAACTAATAAGCTAAGAATATTACGTAAGATAAGAGTTATGGTAAGTTATGAAGTCTAAAACAAAAAAATCATGTGAAAAAGCATCAAACCGGTCGGTTCGGGTCTGTCCTGACCGGTTTGGGTCCGTCCCGACCGGTTCGGGTTTTCCTGCACTGCGCGACGAATTTGAAATGCTTTCCGTTTTCGTTACTTATTGGATTTCGACGTGTGATATATCGTTTGAAAGCTAAGAGAAACATCTTTCTAACACCATAAAAATCAGATCGATCAGAGTTGTATAACTCAAGATATTTACGTTTGAAGTTGACCCTTGTTTTAGCGATCGTTCTTTCTTCCCGATTTACATTTGTTTGAGCTTTCCAACTTATTTCTTTGTCGTTTCTTATTGTTTCTTCACTTCACATCCTTTTTCAAGTATTCATTCAGTATCCTCTAACTTTAATCGCTTCATCCTTGTAGATTACATGGCTCGACTCTCGTCATTCCCCAAAATATAGCCCAATCGCCTTCATTTGTCTCGTTTTCTACAAAACGTAAACAAAATACCCGGCACAACAAAGAAGAATAAAAAGTTATAAAAATGACTCCTAGGTGATCGCCTCCCAATCGGTTCGGTCGTTAACGAAGGACGGGGGATCAAACGATATTTATAGACTCGGAATAATTCAAAAACTACTAGAGTAATCGTGGTAAGTCGAGGTCGGTCCACAGGGAACGGTGTGTGTTTGTGAAGCTTAAAGTGTCGTGTTTGATGTCTTAAAAGGGGGTTTTGTAAAGGTCGAGTCTATATTAGAGAGATTAGTACGATGATGGTTTAGAGGTGATCAATTTAGGGAAAGGTGTTAGGGAGAAATCGGGATTCGGTACTTGGGGTCTAAGAAGGTCGGGATCGAGTTTTTGTCACAATATTGGTAAACCCACCTAAAAACCCGCTTTCGCGGTGAATGAGGGTAAGTTCCTAGTCATGGTAATTTCTACCCCGAGTTTCCCCATATTGATAGAAATTAGTCATGGTCGGTCTAGTTGGCCGGACTAAAGCAACAATGACATAACACCATAAATAAGATAAACCAACATGCAAGCAACCCACCAACATCCCTATATTCAAATAAACCAAGCCCTCATCCCTAAACTCCCCAACAAGAAATTTACTCACAATTCATTATGAAATTCATCACAACATGCATATTAATTAGATTTGAACAAGATGATGATGAGAAAATATCACAAAAACTAAATAGAGATTAGAGAGTGGAAGAGAATTGTACCAACTATGTAGATCTATAAGAAATAAGAAGATATCATAGATAAAGATTGAATCTTTGATGAATAAAGTGAAGAACTTGTCACTAATTCTTCATAAAACCCAACAAATCTTCAAATAAACCTTGGATAATCTTCTTACAACCTTGAAATCTAAATAATTGTTGATGGATACTTGTAGATCTACTATTAAACTACTAGAATTTTGAGGATTTTTCTAGATTACTACTACTAATGGATGGTGTAATAGGATGGTGGAAGGGTGTAATGTCTTCCCTCCTTAGCACAATGGAGAGGTGAGTTTAGGCAATGAATTAGGGTAACATATATATAGTAATCTCTTAATGGATCCTTAACCTAAAGCCCAAATCCATCTTTATGTTCCATTAGTGAGACAATCTCCCTTTGCATCTCCATGGGGTGAAACTTCGCCCTGCGGACTCATCAGTAATTCCCATCGGGTGAAATTTTCGCCCGGTGAGATTTTCTTCTTTTTTCGCGTTTTCGGCACGTCTTCACCATCGGGCGAAATTTCACCCGGTGGGCGAAATTTCGCCCGGTCAGTTTCGCCCGGTGGGGAGTTCTCGGAAATTCTTCGGGAGGCAATTTCACCGTCGGGTGAAATTTCGCCCGGTGGTGTTTCACCGGGTGAAATTTCGCCCGGTCAATTTTCTGGCCTCAAGTCTTGTCTCATTCTTCGTTTGTTCGATCGGATGGCTTTAAACTTTAAGTTGTGTGCTTTGCTCTTTGGATGGTTTTCCTTTCTCTTGTGCTCGTGGAAGCTCAATCGTGATTTTTGTAGCAAAACCTATCAAAATTGATAGAAAAACTACCAAAAACACGTAAAACGCACAAGAGGGACGCTAATGCGAGAAGTACACAAAATATGGCAATAATCGCACTCAAAACTCGCAAAACGAGGGAAAAACGGGTCTAAATGGAGGGAAAAACGGTCTAAATTTAGCACACAACACTAGGACACAGAAAATGAACCGAAATAAAGGAAAAGTTGGGGCTAAATATATTTACAAAATGAGTTCATCATATATCGATGTGGGGTAACGAAAAATCGTCTTTCGGGCTCGCCTTGTTAAGATCCCAAAAATCCACGCATACTCGCACCTTACCGTCTTTTTTAGGAACCGGCACCATGTTTGTAACCCAGTCTGGATATTCGTACACTTGTATGAAGCCTGCCTTGAATTTTTTATCAACTTCTTCTTTGACCTTGAGAGACCACTCGGGCCTCATTCGACGGAGCTTCTGTTTAACCGGTTTGCACCCGTCTTTGATCGGTACGCGGTACTCGGCTATTTCCCGGTCTATCCCCGGCATGTTGATGAGACGCATTTTGTATGGTGTAAGATGATATAATTTGTGCTAGTTTTGTTGCTTGGAGAAGGTGTTTGAAGAACTTTATTGTATATCTTATTTTCAACGGTGTTTATTTCGAGTTATGTGTTATTTTGAGATAATATGTAACTTGTATTGGACTAATGAAGTAAGGTGAAGTTGTGATGGTTGACATGGGTCAAGAGAAGCATAAGGAGTTGTATTTGATGAAAGAGTCAAGGCCCAAACACCATAGGTCAAGGCACGAGTCAAGCAAGGAAGCAAACACGGAAGAAAATGAGAGCCGCTCTAAGCGGCCGGATCCGCTCTAAGTGGACAGATCAGCCCGCCAAGAAGAATGGAGATGGGGGATCCGCTACGAGTGGCTAAATCCGCTTATAGCGGCTGGACTGCACCATGTCTCTTCGGATTCTCTTTTTGATGTTACACTTGTTTTTACTACATTAACTGAGTACTTGATGAGGGAATTAGACATTATTTTATCTCATCATTTTTCCCATTTTACTACTAGAACTTAGAACATATTAGATATTTTTTTCATCATTATTTCCACATAGAATTTCATATTTTCCATTGCATTTTTCTTATCATCCATGGAGGGCTAAATTCCCAATTCTTGGAATAGGAGATTGAAACCTTCAAACTAAGTTGATTGTAAGACTTTAATCTCTATTTTGTCTTTTGAATATCAAGTATTGTTTAATATAATTGTTTGATTGTTAATTTATTTCTAGTTTGATCACCTAGAATATATTTTGATAATCAATTGCTAGTTTGGGTAATAGAATCCGATTGTTCATGTTACCTAGATATTTGTAGCGAGTATATTTCATCAATTCGTATGCCGATTCATCGTTGGTGATTTATAAATAAACAATACTTGTGTGAATCGAATTGTATGACCGCTTGTGTATGCAATCGTTTATCTTTGTCAATTCCTATGATTATTCTGCGTTGTGATTGAACTTAGACGCTTGGACTAGGTTATCATTTTCGTAAGGGCTATTTGTGTACGCTTCCGTAGTAAATAGCTATACTTAATTGGAATGGTAAATTGTGATTTTACATGACAAAGTATTCAAAGACAATTTAGAGTAATTGAGTCAATGATCAATCTTTAGTTTGTTGGTGGAAATCGATTATTCTAAGATTCGTTTTATTATTATTTTCATCATCATAATATTGCATTTTACTTTTTGTAGACTTAGAATCAAAATCAAAACACCCCCCAATTGGTTACTTTAGTTACAATCTCTACGCACATTCGATCGACGTTACACCTTCCTCGTGGGTTCGACCCCTACTTACACTTGCTATTAGTTTGAGTTTGTAGTGGATAAAATTACTAATTTGGAGACTCGCGACAAGTCTAGCCAATTTTGGCGCCGTTGCCGGGGAAGGCAATTTTTATTCGTTGATTGTTTGTGTGTTGTGTAAATATTTCTTGTTTTGGTGTTCGGCGTATGCCGGACACTCGTTCTACTAATAAGAAATTGTTAGATTTTGATCCAGAATTGGAGAAAACTCTATTTCAGATAAGAAGAGAAATTAGGAGGAAGCTTCAATTTGACAATCAAGATAAGAAAGAAGAGAAACAAGAGATCAAAATGGCACGAGAGACTAGAACTTTGAGGGAGCTCACCGCTCCCGACCTTACTCAGCAACCTCTTTGTATTACCTTTCCGGCTTTGGCGGAAAATGCAACATTCGAGTTGAAGTCGGGTTTGATCCATTTATTACCCTCGTTCCATGGGTTAAGTGGAGAAGATCCAAACAAGCATTTATCGGAATTTCATGTTGTATGCACAAGTATGAAGCCGAATGGGGTGACCGAGGAGCAAATAAAGCTACGAGCTTTTCCATTTTCACTAAAGGATTCCGCTCGGGATTGGTTATATTACCTTCCACCGCGTAGTATCACAACATGGGGACACATGAAAAAAGCTTTTCTAGAGAAATATTTCCCCGCTTCCAAGTCTTCACATATCAAGAAGGAGATCTCTAACGTTGAACAAAAAGATGATGAGACACTCTATGACTATTGGGAGCGCTTTAAGAAGCTTTGTGCAAGTTGTCCTTACCATGGGTATAGTGAACAAGATCTCATCCTCTATTTTGTTGGAGGGTTGACCTCGGAGGATGCTCGCATGGTACATTCCTCTAGTGGAGGCGGTATTATCAATAAGAATCCGGGTGATGCAATTGCCTTGATTAGTGAGCTTGCCGAAAGTTCACGTCACTTTAATGTGAGATCCAATACAAGAAGAGTGAGTATGGCTAACACAAGCTCTAGCACTTCATTGGAAAATAAGGTGGAGGATTTGACCACTTTGATGAAAGAAATGATGATGGCAAATAGACAACAAGTGAAAGCTTGTAGCATTTGCTCTTCTAATGGGCACGTTGCTGATAGATGCCCCCTCATGCAAGAAGATACAATGGAAGAAGTTAATGCGGCGGGGGTCTTTGGCCAATCTCAAAAGAGGTTTGATCCTTATTATAATTCTATGAGAAGAGATCATCCCGGTTTCCAATATGGGAATCCACATGGGGGTTTACAACCTCCGGGTCAACAATTTCAAGGGTCCTCTTCCTTTGGTCAACAAGCCTCATCTCAACAATTTGGTCAAGTCCGACCTCATTTTATCCCTAGACCGCAATTTGGTCAACAATTTGGTCAACAAGCTTCATCCCAACAATTTGGTCAACAAGTTCCTTCTTCATTTGGTCAACAAGTTCCTACTCCTACTCCTACTCTCACTCCTACACAAGGACAATCTTCTTCTACTCCATCTATGTCCACGGAGGACATGATTCGGGCTCTCACTTCTAATGTTGCTACTATGCAAGCTAATCAAGTTCAATTCCAACAAGAGACAAAATCTAGCATTCAAAACTTGGAGAATCAATTTGGGCAAATGTCTAGCACTCTTGGGAGACTTGAAGCACGAGATTCTGGAAAGTTACCTTCTCAAACCATTCCCAATCCTAAGCCAAATGCAAGTGCTATTACCTTGAGAAGTGGTAAGGAATTACCCGGGCCGGAATCAAAGCTCAAGGATATTATTGAGCAAGAGGAAGAAGAGTTGGTGGTTGAGCCTAGTGCCACCCCATCAATAGTTCAGAAGGAGGAAACAACACCCATTTCAACACCTGTCTATGAGGATGTCCCACCATTTCCCGAAGCTTTAAAGAGGAAGAGCCGTCCTATGCAAGATAAGGATGTCTATGAAACTTTTCGGAAGTGCGAGGTAAACATTCCTTTGTTAGATTTGTTGAAAAATGTTCCTAGGTATGCTAAATTTCTTAAGGAGTTATGCACCATCAAAAGGAACCAAAAGTTGAATGGTGTCCAAAAGGTAAAGGTTAGCGAGCATGTGTCGGCAGTGTTCCAACGTAAATTACCCCCAAAATGTAGTGATCCGGGTATGTTCACCGTACCTTGTACCGTAGGAGACGCTACATTCCTAAATGCTATGTTAGACCTAGGAGCCTCTATTAATGTGATGCCATTCTCTTTGTATCAATCTTTGAAACTAGGTCCATTACATAAAACGGGGGTGGTGATACGATTGGCCGATTGTTCTAATGCCTATCCTAAGGGGGTGGTTGAGGATGTTCTTGTGATGGTAGATAAGTTGATTTTTCCTGCAGATTTTTACGTACTTGATATGGATCATGATTCACATGCGGCCCCTATTTTGTTAGGTCGGCCTTTCTTGAAAACTGCAAGTACTAAAATTGATGTTTCAAATGGTTCTCTTACAATGGAGTCGGATGGTCAAGTGGTTAAGTTCAACATTTATGATTCCATGAAGTATCCACGTGATGATCACTCTTGCTTTTCCATTGATGTGTTTGAACCTATAGTGCAGGATATTTTCAACTTGGATGGTGAAGATGAGTTGCAAGTTGCTCTTGATAATAGCTTGGTTTGTGATGAATTTGATTTTTCTATGAGTACTAACTTGCAGGAAGTTGTTGCTGCTTTAACCGAGCATGAAAAATTTCCAATTATTCCTCATTTTTCTAAACCAATTTCACTAACCTTGTCTAGTGAAAAGTTGTTACCTTCAGTTGTGCAGGCACCAGTTGTGGAGTTAAAACCTTTGCCGAGCCATTTGAAATATGCATTTCTTGGTGATGGAGATACATTGCCCGTCATTATCTCTAGTAAACTCACCAAGGACCAAGAGGGAAGGTTGCTTGAAGTTCTAAAAGAGCACAAACTTGCCATTGGGTGGACTATTGCCGATATCAAGGGTATTAGTCCTACCATGTGTATGCATCGTATCTTGTTAGAAGATAATTCTAAGCCCGTGAGACAACCGCAGCGGAGGTTGAATCCACCGATGATGGAGGTAGTTAAGAAAGAGATCTTGAAACTTTTGCAAGTGGGTATGATATACCCTATTTCCGATAGCAAATGGGTGAGTCCAACCCAAGTTATTCCTAAGAAGTCCGGTGTGACGGTCGTTGAAAATAATCAAGGAGAGTTGGTTCCCACCCGAGTACAAAATGGGTGGAGAGTGTGCATTGACTACCGTAGACTAAATGCGGTGACTAGAAAGGATCATTTTCCTTTGCCATTCATTGATCAGATGCTTGAAAGACTTGCCGGTAAGGCTTATTATTGCTTTCTAGATGGTTATTCTGGCTACTTTCAAGTAGCAATTGCTCCTGAGGATCAGGAGAAGACCACTTTTACTTGTCCATTCGGCACGTTTGCGTATCGTCGCATGCCTTTCGGGTTATGTAATGCCCCAGCGACTTTTCAACGATGCATGGTTAGTATTTTCTCTGAATATGTGGAGAACTTTATTGAAGTTTTCATGGATGATTTTACTGTGCATGGTGATTCTTTTGATCATTGCTTGTCGCATTTGTCCCTTGTTCTTAAGAGATGTGTTGATACTAATCTTGTTCTAAATTCTGAAAAATGCCATTTTATGGTGGAACAAGGTATTGTATTAGGGCATGTGGTCTCATCTAAAGGCATTGAAGTCGATAAAGCTAAAATCGATACAATTCAATCTCTTCCTTACCCCACTAATGTGCGTGAAGTGCGTTCTTTCCTTGGACATGCAGGTTTTTACCGTAGGTTTATCAAAGATTTTTCCAAGGTTGCTTCACCGTTGTGCAAGTTATTGCAAAAGGATGTGGATTTTGAGTTTGATTTGGCCTGCAAGGAAGCGTTTGATCTTTTGAAAATGAAGTTAACTTCTGCTCCAATCATACAAGCACCGGATTGGTCCCTTCCATTTGAGCTCATGTGTGATGCTAGTGACTATGCACTAGGCACCGTTTTGGGTCAAAGAGTTGGAAGAGTGCCTCATGTGATTTACTATGCCTCCATGACTCTTAATGAAGCTCAAAAGAACTACTCTACTACCGAGAAGGAGATGTTGGCGGTAGTTTTTGCCTTAGAGAAGTTCCGATCGTACTTACTTGGTACCAAAGTTGTGGTGTACACTGATCACGCCGCTCTTAGGTATTTGATGGCTAAGAAAGAGGCAAAATCGAGGTTGATTCGTTGGATTCTATTGTTGAGTGAATTTGATATTGAGGTCAAAGACAAGAAGGGAGCGGAAAATGTGGTAGCTGACCACTTGAGTCGTTTGGTGCATGATGAGGAGAGAGCTATCGAGCCAATTCGAGGCACATTTCCCGATGAAACTTTATTTGCTCTTTCTTCAGTTTCTCCTTGGTATGCTAATCTTGTGAATTTTCTTGTCTCTAATGAATTTCCTACAGGTTTTTCAAAATCACAAAAAAAGAAGATTAGGAGTGATGCCAAGTACTATGTATGGGACGATCCTTATCTATGGAAGCATTGCGCAGATCAAGTTGTTAGAAGATGTATCCCGGAGAGTGAGGTAGGCTCTATCCTTGCTTTTTGTCACTCCTATGCTTGTGGGGGACATTTTGGAGCAAGGCGGACGGCTCGTAAGGTACTTGATTGTGGATTTTATTGGCCGAGTTTATTTCGAGATGCTCATGGCTTTGTTCAATCTTGTGATAATTGTCAACGTAGTGGTAACATTTCTCGCCGTAACGAGATGCCTCAAACTCCTATGATATATTGTGAAATTTTTGATGTATGGGGAATCGATTTTATGGGTCCATTCCCCATGTCTCATGGTTTCTTGTATATTCTCCTTGCGGTCGATTATGTATCAAAGTGGGTTGAAGCTAAACCCACTAGGACTGATGATGCTAAAGTTGTTGCAGATTTTGTGAAGTCAAACATCTTTTGTAGGTTTGGGATTCCAAGAGCATTGATAAGTGACAGAGGCACTCATTTTTGTAATCGGACGGTAGGTGCGTTATTGAAGAAATACTTTGTCACTCACAAAGTCTCTACCGCTTACCATCCTCAAACAAATGGACAAGCTGAGGTGTCCAATAGAGAAGTGAAGTCCATCTTGGAGAAAACGGTGAATCCGAACCGTAAAGATTGGAGCTTGAGGCTTGAGGATGCGTTATGGGCCTACCGTACCGCCTACAAGACTCCAATTGGGATGTCACCGTATCGGTTGGTATTTGGTAAGACGTGTCATCTTCCCGTTGAGCTAGAGCACAAAGCTTATTGGGCGGTAAAAAATTTAAATATGAAGATGGATGAGTCGGGTGAGTACCGGAAGCTCCAATTACAAGAGTTGGAGGAGATTCGGAATGAATCGTATGAAAATGCGGTGATTTTCAAGGAGTGTACTAAGGCGTGGCACGATAAAATGATTTCATGGAAAATTTTTAGTGTTGGCCAAAAGGTGTTGCTCTATCAATCCCGTCTCAGGTTATTTCCGGGTAAGCTTCGGTCCCGATGGGAGGGACCGTTTGTTGTCACTCAAGTTTTTCCACACGGAGCGGTGGAAATCCGTAGTCTCGCTACGGACAAGATATTTAAAGTCAATGGGCAACGACTTAAACCGTATTTAGAACAAGTGGAAGCGGTTGAGCATATTGATCTTTTCAATCCAATTTATGTGGATTAATCTCATTCTCTGTCGAGCCGCGACGTTAAACAAGGCGCTTATCGGGAGGCAACCCGATCTTTTTTATTTTTATTTTTATTATTTTTATTTATTTTCGATATTTTTGTTTTATTTTCGTAGTATAGCGATTTAATTTTTCTTTTTAGTTTTTAGATTCGGACATTATATTTATTAATATAGTTTTTTTTTTTTTGTCTTAGGAAAAAAAAAAGATAACAGAAAAAAATTGAATAAGCCGTCAAGGATTGAAAGACGGAAACTTAAGGGTGTCCACTTGAAGCGGACACAGCCACTTGAAGCGGACAAATCAGGCCGTCCCATCAATTGTTTCAATTTCGCCTCTTAAAGCGGCTATAACCGCTTCGTGCGGTCCGAATCTCAATGTGAGCCTGTGAGGTACTGTTCTATCCCTAATTTCCTCCTTCTTCCCCTGCTGTTACGTTACAAAAAAAAAAAAAAAAACAAAACAAAAAAAAAATTAGCAGCAGCCATCATCATCAATCAGCATTCAATATCATCTTCTTCTTCCCTTCTTCATCTCCATCTTCTTCTTCCTCCTTCCTCCTTTCCTCACTCAGTTATTCTTCTCGTTTTCAAATTAAAAAAAAAAAAAAAACAGAACGACAACAAGAACGGACCTCAACGCACATCACAGTCGAAATTCCCCAATTTTCGTCACCCGGTTCAAAATTTTCAAATCCGGTTTGAAATTACTCTGTTTCATCATTACTCGAAACCGCGATTTGGTATTCTGTTCGATTTTCAGTTCGATTTTTCATCAATCGAACTGGAACTTCTTCTTCCTGCCCTAATTTCAAACCTTGCTACTCTAATTTCGACTCAAGCCTCTGAATTTCATCATTCTGAGTCGAATTCTGGTGGGGCTGCTCGGATTCTGGATTTGGGGTCGGGGTTTGTTCGACTTCAAAATGTTAATTGGAGTTGTGTGTCGACAATTCTGTCATTTCACTATCAAGTCAGCATTTCTTTGAGTTTTTTTATAAATTCTCAGCTTTAATTTTGGTTTTTGCTTTGAATTTGGGGAATCCTCCGAGGTCTCCGAGTATTGTTCCTGAGTATCCTGCTTTGTTCAGCTGTCTATTGTAGTAGAGCGTGAGCGTGAATTTTGGGGGTTGAGGGCTGTTTTGTGTGCTGTATGTCATTGTTGTTTGATGTGAGAATAAATGTGTTGCGGTTGAGGTTGTCGCTGTAGGCGTGTAAGAGTAGAAAAAAAGAGAGAGTACGTAAGTGAGGACGGTTTTGTGTGTTGTCATTTTGGAGTGGTCAAGAGTCGTGTTGAGTCTTTATTGTCGATTTTGTGTCAATCATGGCTCGAGCCAAAAGAAAAACCGTGTCTAGCCCTACACCTAAAACCCCCGCTAAATCCCGAAAAATCACCAAACCCTCAACAAAAAAACCCACTAAAGCTACTAACCGCTTTCCTATATCTAAACCTGCTCATTTGACCGATGATCAAGGAGTAATATGGGACGATTTGCATAATAGGGCGATGTCGGAGACTAAGTTTCTTAGTATTCCGACTTTGGAGGAGTTGGGTTTGTTTGGGGTGATGGAGGCTTTGTTGAAAAATGTTGGGTTGGAGGGATTCATGACGAAGGGAGTACCCACCTACCGTCGATACACTTTGGAGTTCTTGTCTACTTTGACGGTGGTGCGAGTAAAAGATGTGGTGACAAAGATTAAGTTTAAGTTGAAGGGGAAGGTGTGTGAGATGACAATGGATGATTTGAGAGTAGCCTTTGGCGTTGTAGAGAAGAATCGAGAGATATATGAGGGTCTTAATGGCTATACCACACCGAAATGGTGGTTTGAGGTGACCGGGAAGCAAGCTATTAACAAGAAGGGTGAGGTGAGCTCCACCATCCCTCATCCGTGTCTTCGCCTCGCCCACCGACTTCTTGCTAATTCTTTTCTTTGTCGAGGAGAGCCCACTAAGGTTCCTAAGCCTCATTTTGGATATTTGTGGGCAATGACCCCCGAGGGCAAGGGAGTACCAGATTGGATAAATCTTTTTGTGTCGGCTTGTGAATCTCAACGCAAACCCGGAGGTGGTAGAATTGGTGGTGGGGGAATGGTATCACTCATTATGAAGCATTTAGGGATTAATATTACGGCTAATGATCTTCCCTTGGGAGATCATTATCTTATGGATGTGAATTGCTTGGTGGGCATGGATATGTTGAGACATCGTGAGAGAGTTGGCACTTATGATTGGTGTTGGGGACCAGATCATGCACGTTACTTGACTTTGCCTCGATCGAACGATAAAGCACTTACCTATGGTAAGACGGTGGTGGATTATTTTATCCCACCCGATATCGAGGTGGATACAACGATTGATCCGAGTACTCCACATGTCGAGAAGAGTGCCGCTAGTGAGAGTGATGGTGAGGAGAGTAATGCTAAGGAGGCGAGTGGTAGTGATGATGAGGAATCAGGTGATGTTGAAAGGGCGCAACCTAGTTCACTCACTTCTAGACTCCTATCTTTTCAAGCTTTGAAGGACACGGTTGATAGTTGGGTGGAGCGGTCCGACGCTTGGAGGATGGAGACAGATGCTAAGCTTAAGACACTTACTGATGTGCTTTTGGCGACCCATGAGCTTGTTCGATCTTTGAAGAATGATGTTGAGGCTCGGGTTGCTAGCGAGGAGGCGGGCACCTCCACGAATGTTGATACCGGAGATTCCTCTGGTCCTTGATTTGTTTTGGTACGTATTCTTTCCTTTCTCCATGTCTTACTTTTTGTTGTTTCTCACATTGAGGGCAATCTGAAGCTTAAGCATGGGGGAGGGAATTTCACTTGTATATATAAAAAAAAAAAAAAAAATTTTTTTTTTTTAAAAAATGAAAGAATAATGACCCGGCTAGGTGAAAACCCGCAAGGGCGGGCGCCTAGGCAAGATTGGGCAAATGGCCGAGGACGGAGTGAAAACTCGAAAGGGCGCTCCGGGTAAAAAGAAGAATTGAGAAGCGTGCCATGAGAGTAGTGTAAGGAATAATAGCTAGATCGAAAACCCGCAAGGGCGGGCGATCTAGGCAAAATGAGGGATTTAAGAAAAAAAAAAAGAAAAAAAAGTCACTTGGTTTCTTGTTCTTTATTGGAGATGGCGGCATAAGGAGGTTTGAAGGGAGATTCGGGTTAGGATTTTTGTTATTTTGGAGAAATAAGGGGGGTATGGGTGGAGATTGATGATGAAACGAAGTAATATACTACATTGTGCTTTTCATTTTTCATATATGACATGTAGTTTGTTGTTGAGAGTTGGTTGATGAAGTGAAGTATTTTGTGTTGTGGTCGATGTGTTGTGATGTTGTGTGTATCATTGTGGTGACTATACACTTCTATGAGGGAGGATATAAGAAGGGGGAGTGAGAGCGTGATTAGAGAGTCGTTTTTTTTTTGTTGTGGCATTTGAATCTGAAGCAAACTACTCATGCTTCGCTTTGTAGACCTTGGTGTGGGTTTCATTGCTTCGTTCTCGGGTTTACTCGTGGACGAGTAAAGGTCTAAGCATGGGGGAGTTTGATGAGACGCATTTTGTATGGTGTAAGATGATATAATTTGTGCTAGTTTTGTTGCTTGGAGAAGGTGTTTGAAGAGCTTTATTGTATATCTTATTTTCAACGGTGTTTATTTCGAGTTATGTGTTATTTTGAGATAATGTGTAACTTGTATTGGACTAATGAAGTAAGGTGAAGTTGTGATGGTTGACATGGGCCAAGAGAAGCATAAGGAGTTGTATTTGATGAAAGAGTCAAGGCCCAAACACCATAGGTCAAGGCACGAGTCAAGCAAGGAAGCAAACACGGAAGAAAATGAGAGCCGCTCTAAGCGGCCGGATCCGCTCTAAGCGGCCGGATCAGCCCGCCAAGAAGAATGGAGATGGGGGATCCGCTACGAGTGGCTAAATCCGCTTATAGCGGCTGGACTGCACCATGTCTCTTCGGATTCTCTTTTTGATGTTACACTTGTTTTTACTACATTAACTGAGTACTTGATGAGGGAATTAGACATTATTTTATCTCATCATTTTTCCCATTTTACTACTAGAACTTAGAACATATTAGATATTTTTTTCATCATTATTTCCACATAGAATGTCATATTTTCCATTGCATTTTTCTTATCATCCATGGAGGGCTAAATTCCCAATTCTTGGAATAGGAGATTGAAACCTTCAAACTAAGTTGATTGTAAGACTTTAATCTCTATTTTGTCTTTTGAATATCAAGTATTGTTTTATATAATTGTTTGATTGTTAATTTATTTCTAATTTGATCACCTAGAATATATTTTGATAATCAATTGCTAGTTTGGGTAATAGAATCCGATTGTTCATGTTACCTAGATATTTGTAGCGAGTATATTTCATCAATTCGTATGCCGATTCATCGTTGGTGATTTATAAATAAACAATACCTGTGTGAATCGAATTGTATGACCGCTTGTGTATGCAATCGTTTATCTTTGTCAATTCCTATGATTATTCTGCGTTGTGATTGAACTTAGACGCTTGGACTAGGTTATCATTTTCGTAAGGGCTATTTGTGTACGCTTCCGTAGTAAATAGCTATACTTAATTGGAATGGTAAATTGTGATTTTACATGACAAAGTATTCAAAGACAATTTAGAGTAATTGAGTCAATGATCAATCTTTAGTTTGTTGGTGGAAATCGATTATTCTAAGATTCGTTTTATTATTATTTTCATCATCATAATATTGCATTTTACTTTTTGTAGACTTAGAATCAAAATCAAAACACCCCCCAATTGGTTACTTTAGTTACAATCTCTACGCACATTCGATCGACGTTACACCTTCCTCGTGGGTTCGACCCCTACTTACACTTGCTATTAGTTTGAGTTTGTAGTGGATAAAATTACTAATTTGGAGACTCGCGACAAGTCTAGCCACATGTCCTTGTAGGACCATGCGAAGACGTCTTTGAATTCTAGGAGGAGGCTCGTGAATTGTTGTCTCTCCTCGGGATCTAAAGATAACCCTATCTTAAGCATCTGGGGCTCTAAGGTTGTTCCCACATTAATGGACTCGGTTTCTTCGATTACCGGATCCCGGGATTCCCTCTGCTCTAGTTGCTCAATCAGATGTGGAGGTAGGGGTACCTGTTCGTCGGGTTTCTCAATGTCATTGCATAAAATATTTTTGAAACCAGAATTAAAAAGTGATAAGTCGTAAGCAGAACGGTGGTTATTATTGATTGAAAATTTTGAAAACAGCTCACAAAGAGCAGCCATCTGATCATTAGTCTGTGGCAGGATAGGTAAGGCGCTTGGGACAGTCCCCGAAGAACCGACAGCAGGAGTAACTAAAGGGAGAGGGGTTATAGGAGTGACTCTAGCACCGGACCCCCTAGACTCGACCTCAGACTCAGACTCAGACTCAGACTCAGGCATGTCTCCTTCTCCGGTGATCAGCTTGTAAGTCCTTCCCTGACTGTCAGTCCACTTGACAGTCTTCCTCCAGGCCCTGTTTACCATCTCGGAGCCAACATCCGAGATCAGTTTTATTGGGTCAAACCTATTGTTGAGGAGAATAAGGTTGACCAGGTCTTCCTTTGGAATCGGGGCTACGGTGTCTTCCCCGAAGAGTAGCCCTAGCGCGGGCTCAGCATCGTTGGCGTCATCGGACTGAATGAAGGCGAACACATCATCTGGGATATAGTTGCAGTCATGGGTCAATTGGGTCCTAGGGTGCACGACATTGGGTTGGTGGTACAGACCAACCTGGACAGCCCCGAATACCGGTGTGACAAAGTAGTTAGTGAATCGTGGGCTATAAGGGCTCAAATGAATACCTTTAATGATGTTGCAGGTCTTTTCAATACCTGCCCGGACTACGTTGCCCGAAGTTGTAGCATAACCGAGGCCAAAGTGAGAGTTTTCATTTTTAAGGACCTCGATAATCTTCCCGGTTGGAAGATTGGGTCTGGAGGTTGCCCCTGAAAAATACCCCAAGTTTTGTAACATCGTGTCGATGCTTGTTGTGAAGTAGGGCCTGAAGAGGTACTCCTCCTCGATCATCCCTACGAAATCGAACCCCCAAAGGTCCGAGCGGCCCGTGGTGTTGCAGCTAGCCACGGTTATGGGGGTTACCTCCAAAGTGATGACACCATCTTGTAGGGGCAGCTTGACCTTTCAGTGGAGGGTGGAGGATACGGCTTTGACCGCATGGATCCATGGTCTCCCGAGAAGTAGGTTGAAAGAGGAGGTGACATCAATCACCTGGAACTCCAACTCCTTTTCGATTGGGCCTGTTATAATTGTCAGCTTGACGACCCCAACTTTGGGCTTCCATCAAAAGCTTGGATGGTCTGCGCAGTTGGAATATAATCGGCCTCGGTAATGCCAAGGGCTTTGGTGGTCCTCAAGGGGAGGACGTTGACCGCGGACCCGTCATCGATTAGGGTCATCGGGAGGTACTTCCCGCGGAAAATCACCGTAATGTAGAGGGCTAGGTTGTGGGTAGCCCCAAACGGTAGTAGCTCGGCTTCAGAGAAGGTGATTAGTGGGCCTTCTTTCTCGGCTTTGCCCTTTAAGTGGGGCAGGACCGCGGCTTTCATTTCAGTAGGGGTAGCCATGGAGTCGATCTTGACTTGATCGAGGGCCTTAGTGAGTGCCTCTCGATGTTCCTGTGAGCTAACTAGGAGCTGCCATATAGATAGGTCAACTCGGGTCTTCTTCAGTTGCTTCACGAGAGTCGTTTCAGCAGTCGGCTCTTCAGGGGCGACTTCCGTCCTAACTGGCTCAGTGACGGTTATCGGGATGGGGGCGTCCTTAGAGCTAGTAGCTTGATAGGGGCAACTGAGGTGGTTACTGGCTAAGACCTTGGACTTAGCCTTCCGGATCTCCTCGGGAGTGATGGGGATAGTTTCCCCTTTGGCGAGGTAGACATCGTCTTTTCTACAACTATCCAATTTTATACAAAAACGTTCATTCTTAAAATATGATACCGACTCTATAGTCGAATATCGTATCTACAAGAATCAAATTAATCTCGTTGATGCTAAGATAATTGTCACATAGTCCTAAACAGGAAATACGACGATTTCAACGCGGAGATAATCTACTTTTTTTTCGATTTTCAAACGATTTACGAAACATCTTTTCTAAAAGGGTCGCTCCGAATATTCAATATTGATTCCATAAACAAGCGTCGAAAATTATAATTTTTCGATGAAATTCCATCACTTTATCATAATTATGACGAATTATTGCTTTTATTTTTATATAATAAAATTGGATCACCTTATAATAATTTTTCGATGTGGGAAGATTTTACTTAATTAAGTTTATGATTTTAAAAGTGTTTTTAAGACCCAAAAGAGTTTTTGTTTTTATATCTAAGTTAAGGATGAGAGATTACTCTTATTTATATAATAAAATTCGCACCTTATTATAATTTCTGGACGAATGATTACTCTTATTTATATAATAAAATTTCTTCACCTTATTACTCCCTCCAGTCATAAATTATTGCCCCATTTCATGATTATATGTGAGGTATATTTTAATGAAATTGGGCAATAAATTGTGACCGGAAAGAGTATAATTTTTTGATATAGGATAAACTTACTAAGTTTATTGTCTTAATTACTCCCTCTGTATCTATATGTTCGTCCACTTTCAATATAATACTCCTCACAAATATTAAACAAAGTGGACGGACATATAGATACGAAGGGAGTACTTTTTAAGGACTCAAAATACTTTTCTTTTATATATAAGAACGAATGATTAATATTCTTAGCTATAATATATATAAAATTACACCACCTAATCATAACTTTTCGATGTGGAATATGTACTCAAGTTTATAGTTTTAAAAGTTTTTTAAATTAGACTAAAAAGATTTTTGGTTGATATCTAAGGCCGAATGATCACTCTTATTTATAATATTGTATAGAATTTTATCATCTCATCATAATTTATCGATGTGGGATAATTTTACACAAGTTTATAGTCTTCTGAGCTTTTTTTAAGACTCAAAAGATTGTTGGTTGAAATCAAAGAACGAATTATTACTCTTATTTATACTCTGTAATATAATAGAATTTCATTAGCTCATCATAATTTTTTTTTGATGTGGGATAAATTTACTTGACTTTATAGTCTTAGAAGCTTTTTTTAAGCGCTAAAAGATTGTTGATTAATATCTAAGAAAGAATGATTACTTTATATAATAGAAATTCTATCACCTCATTATAACTTTTCGATGTGTGATAATTTTATTTAACTTTGTAGTCTTATTAAAAGTTTTTTTTAAGATTAAAATTTTTTTTGGTTGATATATAAGAACGAATAATTACTCTTATTTATAATAAAGAATTTTATTTGTGTAATAGAATTTCATCGTCTTATTATATAATTGAGTACTCTTATTTCTTATTTATAATATAGAGTTTCATCACACCTTGTTATAATTTTTCAATGTGAGATTATTTTATTTAAGTTTGTAGTTTCATTAAGAAACTTTTTAAGACTCTAAAGTTTTTATTAGTAATATTTAAGAACAAATGATTATTCTTATTTATAATATAGAATTTCATTATCATAATTTTTTTGATGTCGGATAACTTATTGTCTTAAGAGATCTTTTAAGACCCAATAGAACACATGATTACTCTTATTTATAATAAAGAATCATCATCTTATTTAAATTTTTTCGATGTGGGATAATTTTAAGTTTGTAGTCTTATTAAGAGTTTTTTTAAAACTCAAAAGTTTTTTGGTTAATATTTAAAAACAATGACTACTCTTATTTATAGTATAAAATTCTATAACTTCATTATAATTTTTTGATGTGAGATAATTAATTAAGGTCTACAATCTTAATCTCAAGAGTATTTCAAGACTCAAAAGATTTTTGATAGATATATAAGAACGGATGATTACTCTTATTTATAACATGAAATTTCATCATCTTATTATAATTTGTCGATGTGGGATAACTTTACTTTTTTTTTATATGTAATAAATTCATCATTTTTTTGAACAAATTATATGAAAAAAATTATATGAATTTTATACTCAAATGAAAGTATTTTCTACCAAGAATCTAATTATTTCATTTTTATAATTTTTTTGCGATAATTTTTTGTTAAACGAAATTTAAAGGTTTTAAGATGAAAATTATAAAACATCAAATTAATATGATAAATTAAATATATTATTATAATAATTAAAAGATTCTCTACTTGATTTTTTTTATTATTAATAATACTTTCCTAAATTAAGTTTTATTGTAACGGACCAATCATATCGATCAAAATATATATATATATATATATATATATATATATATATATATATGATAAATACAACCCTGTGGACATGACATAGGTCCATCCCGACGCGGCCATGCGCGGGTTTGGGGAGACGAATGAATCTCCATATGAGATGGATCGAATTGAAATTTAAATCGTAGTAGGAGTCGCCACCGAACTTTTTGGGAGTTCGGGCCCATTCGAACCCACTCTATGTCGTAGTGGGCCGTGCACAAAGTACGGCCCATTTCCGATGTCAGAGTTTATTGGGTTCGTCCCTTTGCATTTGATACCGATACCGACATTATCGGATATCGTGTATTGAATGACTCTCGTATGCCAATGGTTTCGGACATCCGGAAACCACGGTTCTGAGTAAGGGGTGAGGGTACGTGTTGGGAAGTTCACAGAGAACACCCAACCCCGCCCGCACTTAGCGGCCTTTACTAAGATATCGTTCGTTTTTAGTGTACAAGCGTTAGTTCGACGGTTGAATGATATGTAAAGAGCGTTTTGACTAAACATGTGAATTATGTTTGACTAAGTCGTTTAATGCATCTAAACTAATAACGTCGAAGTTGTATTTAGTATGCGAGGTTCCTTTTAGTGTAATAAAACAAAACAATGAAAAGACAAACGAAAATCGCTAAAAACATGAACAAACGAGTTAGTAACGATTTGTAAATCGAATAAAAGATGTAAATACGATAATCTGCATGATTTTGAAAGGATTTTATGACACGTGATGGATTAACACGTGTTGACTGAGGTCAAGGAAAATATATCGAAACCTGAAATATGCCAAGGAAAACCGTCTTTTAATAAAGCAAAGATGTTAGAAGAAATAAGACGGGATTACGTATCGATGTTGTGGATTTCAGGAGGTCGCGCGACCCGCGTGAACATGGCACGACTCGCGCTGCCGTGCGACTCGCACGGGTCACATGCGACTCGCATGGCGGCCTGTTTTCGAGGTCATTTTTCCGAAAATTGATAATTTTATTAATTCGCGTACAAATATGGATTAATTCATACTCGACTTAAATGCTCGACATTCGTTATATTTGATATTCGATTATGAAATCGATATCGTCAAATAATCGGAATGATTTTTTTTAGAAAAGATGAAAAAAAGGTTTTGGAAATCGTTTTACAAAAAAAAACGATGTTTGACTCTCTCTGCGTTTAAAATCGTCGTAATTTGTTTTAAAAAAAACATGTAACGATTTTTTAGCATCAACGACATTAATTTAGTTCTTTTTTGATACGATATTCGACTAGAGAATCGATATCGTATTTTAAGAACGTTTTGTTTTATATGAAAAGAATTTGTATTATCGATATTAAAAATAAAATAAAAAATGCGACGAATGACCCATAATAAAAAAAAACGGACGACCGACGACGAAAACGAGGAAAAGACGAGAGAAAGGAAGAGAAAATGGAGAAGTCGGGTTTGATTTTACACCCTCAACCTACATGCTTTGTTTTCTCGGGACGGGGCTCGTTAGAATGTGGCTTAGGCACGGGAGCGTCGAGATGATGTCGGTGAGTTAAGGTGGTGCTTTGGGTCGTGTGAAGTGACGGGTTTTGGCCGGTTTTTTGGTCGGAGTTGGGTTATACTATCGGTCTTTCGATGCTACGTTTGATGTTTGAAGTTTGGATGTTACGAGATTGTAGTTTTGTCGATGTATGATGAATGTTCAATGTCTGTCTTTGAATAATTGATGAGAGGGTCCTATTTATAGGAGAGGTTCTCGACTGAAGCTAGGAGAGATACTCTTGCTTGGATGACAAGAAATACCGGCTTGGATAGGAAATGTAAGAAGTCGAGTAGTACGAGAAATCCGTTCCTTGGTGAGGAAGCCACGGAATCTCGCTGGAACGTGGCTGCTCGGCCGAGTATTTGATGCTCGGTCGAGTGTTTGATCGGGTGTTCGGATAGGATTCCTATTGGAGATCGAATTCTTCTTCAACGGATTTATTTAATATTTGTCGTAGCTAATTTTTTGTAGTGTTCGAGTCTAGGCCGGACTCGTGAGGTGACACGGCCGGTTCATGTGTCTCGAAAAATACCTTTGACCGGGTTTTGACTCGGTCGCTAAAAGACGGTTTTGCCCCTGGTGTCGGATTCGACCCAAATTAGTCTTATTTGACTCGAAACGACCCGCTGAGCCTGATTTTGAGGTTGATTTTGTGAGATTTGTACTCCGTAAAAATCCCAAGCAAAATGTCCATGATTTCGAGCCCATATTCGAGTATGTTAAAGCATGTTTACGTTCGATCATCATCGGGTGTTTGTCGGAAACTACTATAGACACCTGACGATCAAAATGTGGGTGTCTACAGAGCCCCCACTCTGACTGAGGCTTGGACAAGGCGAAAGTCAAAGTAGCTACCAGGTCAATCGAAGACCTGGCAGACTTCCGATCGGGTCATTTATAGTCCATTAGACTTGCGTAACAGGGCTCGCCAGCCATAAGATAGAAATCATACCTGGATGGATGCCAATAATTACGTGGGGACTTCGCCTAAAAAGTCTTGGGTGTGTCCGTTTGCAGACACATCCCTTGTTTCCAGTAGAAATGCTGCATAGGGCTTCTGCTGGGGGTTTTTTTTTGTAATGAGATTCCTCCTGGAGTCTTGGGTGTACCTGTATGCCGACACATAGCGATTTGTATGTAACATTTAGGCGAAACACCGACTCGTTGTGGACATGACATAGGTCCACCCCGACGCGCCCACGCGCGGGTTTGGGGAGGCGAATGAATCTCCATATGAGAATGGATCGAATTGAAATTTAAATCGAAGTAGAGTCGCCACCGAACTTTGTGGGAGTTCGGGCCCATTCGAACCCACTCTATGTCGTAGTTGGCCGTGTACAAAATACGGCCCATTCCGATTTTAGAGTTTATTGGGTTCGTCCCTTTGCATTTGATACCGATACCGACATTATCGGATACCGTGTATTGAATGACTCTCGTTGCCAATGGTTTCGGACATCCGGAAACCGAGATTCTGAGTAAGGGGTGAGGCTACGTGTTGGGAAGTTGTAGACACCCGCATTTTGACTGCCAGGTGTCTATGGCAGTTTCCAAAAAACACCCGATGATGATCGGACGCTAACGTGTTTCTATGCGCTCGGATACGGGCTCAAATCCATTAATCGCTGGCTAACACACTTACAGAGTACAAATATCACAAAATCAATCTCGAATCCAGGCCCAGTGGATCATTCCGAGTCAAACAAGACTAATTTGGGCCAAAATCGACACCGGAAATAAAACCGACTTTTAGCGACCGAATTAAAACCCGGTCAAAGCCGTTTCCGACTAGCTCACCCACCGTCCACCTCCAAATGGGCCATCAAATCAAGTCCGTCAAGGCACAAAACCCTAGACACCAAGGTGCCCTTACCTTTGCCTATATAAGCAACCCCATGCAACACACATGCAACCAATCTTTTTACAACCTCAAAAACCCTAACTTTACAACCCTAATACATCTTTTACACACCTCTACACAACCCTAATCAACTTCCACACACACTTTCAAAACCCTAATCAACATCAAGTTCAACCCTAATCAAGATCAAACCCTAATCAACATCAAAATTCAACCTTAATCAAGATCAAATTCAAACCCTAAACCTAGTTTTAGGAATCAATCCCGAGCCACCACAACTTAACCTCCATAAAACCTCGAAGACTCTTGTGTTAGAGTCACGGTTACGAGTCCGTTCCGAGACAAGAACATGTAGGTTGAGGGTGTCATAACCCTCTATTTTCTTCCCTTTCTCTCTTCGTCATCTTCGTCCTCCTTTTCGCGTTTTTTTCGTCTTTTTTTATTATTTTGTTTGTCGCGTCATAATATCGATAATACTATATTAACATCAAAACATTAAAATACTTATGGATTTGTATCGAACGTGAGTGATGGTGGGATAAGGAAAACCGCATATACAAGTGTACTGCACACGCGTCGTCGGTCGCTTATCCCATCACCCCGATCGTTTGATTATTGAAATAAGTTAACTTAAACAATAATTCGTTTTTTATTTTTTGTAGTCATCATCATTAATCTTGCATTCATCAATTTTTTAAAAATCAATTTTAATAAGGGTCGAAACCCGTTGACACGGATCCGACATCACAATCCCTAGGGATTTATTTCGATGTCGGAGAAGTCGAGGGAATCAAGTCCTTTTTTTTCAAGTAAAGCGTCGATTTTAGATTCGGTACCAATTCCATGATTGGATATCGAGTCTAACAATCAAGTCATATGATTTAATTAACGTGATTTGTTCATATCACGATAATTAATTTAAAGCGACTAAAATTAATTAATCTATTTTTTCTATTTCACTCTAATATTCCATATCGATTCAAATAATCGAATATGGGATACAACGAGTATTCAAATTTAGAATCGGGTATAAATTCAACAATATTTATATTCGGTTTAACAAAATCAACGATTTATAAAAAACCCAAATCGAGCATAGGTCACGCAATACTTATGCCCAATTCGGTAAAACCGTCGATTCATCAAAAATCAAAAGCAATTTCAAAACCAACAATTAAATTGCAAACGAATTACAATTCGTACAGATGCCACTCGATCGAGTGACATCACAAAATCGAGTCAGAACGCTTATCACGACCCCCACTCGATCGAGTCTCACAGTGACTCGGTCGAGTGGCCATGCACTCGACCGAGTTGGGCAATAACTCGGCCGAGTATGGTCCATAATGCAAAACAGAATCATCTTTTACGGGTCTACTCGATCGAGTCCATCGACCACTCGATCGAGTGACCTCATAACGACTAATACAACGAGTCGTACATTCTTCTTTTCAAACTCGGTAGTAATTTATGATTTAGGTCAGCACATGTTTAATCAATCATGTGTATTACTATCTTTTCAAACCATGCATCTCATATTTGCACCTTTTCATCTCATCTCATATTTGCACAAACCGTTATTATTCGTTATTTCATTACATCGTTACTAACACGTTTGTTATTTCTTTTGTCAATTTAATTATTGTTCGTTTACTGTACTAAATGAACCCACATGCTTAAATTCCACTTTGACGTAGAATTAATTGCATTAAATTGACATAGAAACCCACTTTTCAATTTCATTCACATGCCTAGGAAAAACAATGTTTGCATAAGCATTTTTCCCGTTTTACTAACGCGCGTATTGTAAGTCATTCGAATTCTTAGTAGAGGCCGCTAATGTGCGGGCGGGGTTGGGTGTCCTTTGTGGGCTTTCCAACACGTACCCTCACCCCTTACTCTAACCTCGGTTTCCGGATGCCCGAAACCGTTGGCGCACGAGAGTCATTCAATACACGATATCCGATAATGTCGGTATCGGTATCAAATGCAAAGGGACGAGCCCAATAAACTCTGACATCGGAACTGGGCCGTATTTTATATACGGCCCACTACGACATAGAGTGGGCTCGAATGGTTCCGAATAACCATAAAATTCGGTGGTGACTCCACATAGACCTAAATTTCAATTCGATCCATTCTCATATGGAGATTCATTCGCCTACCCAAACCCGCGCGTGGCCGCGTCGGGGTGGACCTATGTCATGTCCACAATTTGGCGACTCCGCTGGGGATTAACTGATGCGTGACTTACCATCGGCATCCTCAGGGTGAGACTCGAATAGAAATCGTTTGACAAATACAATACGCGTTTTAGTTCTACGGTTCATGCATAACCCATATTTTCCCGGGCCGGTACTCGCGACCGACGTCCCACTATACCGTTGATGTACTCCAATATGGATATGTCAAAAGGTGTCCATAGTCGATTCGAGTGGGTTTCGCGGCATGTTCTAAGATCAACTCGACTTAGGAAGTCTGTTCCGATCAACGTCTAGACTATGTACATTGGTATAGACCCCCTATAGACCGACCGAGATTTCGTATAGAGCATACATGACGTCGTTATAATGCTTGTGTGACTACGTGCTACTTGGTTTCCGAGTCGTTTTCAAAAAACCGTCAACTTTTCAAAATTGTATCCTTTTCAAACTATTCGATTTCAAAACATGGGACATATACCGAATTTAGGACTTATGATTTTACTCAAAATAGCCTATTTTCTAGCCGGTATGCTGCCCAAATCAAAACTCGAACTTTCAAAACCCGTGGCCCAATGACTTTTCGTCCTCTTTTTCGGAAATTTGGGCCATTCACCGAGTCCACTCGGTCTTTTTTCAAAAATCATCAATTTTCAAAACCTTCCACTTCTAGGACTTCCCGTATTTAGCAGTGTCGGGTCGAGTCTTAAGTTGTCAAGGTCTTTAGCGTCAAAACTCTGTCGATCTTACATCACGAGTTTCTTCCCTATCCCAGTCCGCCTTATTAGACTAAGGCGAGGCCCACCTACGTAGGACATACTCCTACAAAGGAAGGCCCGTCTACACACTCGAGTCTAAAAGTTTGGGGATGTCTCACGTGGACCTTCCTTCGGACGGGACTCGGCCCACATAGCCAAATCCTAAGGAAGGCCCATCTTTCACAAGTCACCCGTCTAGGTGTCTTTTCCGAGTCAACCTTTTACAAGGTATAGCCCTATAACAAAAGGTTCACGATCCTTACGTCTAAGGGTCACTCGTTCGACACTCGAGTCTTAACAAATTCTTCAATCCCACTCGGGGGCTACCCCTTAGCAGGGCGACCAATCACGGTTGCCCTAAGGGTCATGTCTTACACGTGTCTCACGTACTCCACCTTCAAGTCACTTAGATGCCACACCATCTGAGTCCTTAGTCTCACATTGGGGGGCCATTCTCCGACGGAGTGATTAATCACAGTCACTCCGAGAATCGTACCCTACACACTCGTCTTAGGAGGGTCTAACCCAGGTCAAACATGGTCGCCCCATTTTCGGACTCACCCTTCTGCAGCTCGAGTCTAATTTGCGGTCGTTACCTCGTCTAGGTCAACATTCAAGTATCCCGAGCCGAGAGTCTTTGTCGACTCATCACCCCGGGCCGTGTCTAGTTTGACTCTCTCTCTCTCTTGCGCAAAGCCGAGTTTAGGCGAGTTCTAACACCCGTCGTTTCTTCCGATCAGGGACCCTATGAACGAGACACTACCAAACCACAACAAATCCCACGCCGTCAAGAAAGGGGATATCCACAGGAGTATGCTTATGCTATCTTGCTCCATTAACAACATCTTCTCGAAAATCAATACTGCCCTAGATAACCTAAGTTCCAGGGTAACCACCATCGAAGAAGACCTTGTAAGAACCCGATCTCGTCTAACACTGCTAGAGCGGGCAAAGCAGCCGATCACCCAACCAAGCCATTTGAAGGGTGAACACTCTTACGAAACTGTCCGATACCCTCAAGATGGCAAGGCCGAGAAAGGTAACCCTCAAGTCACCTCTCCAAAAATCAAGAACCAGTCAAAGGAAAGGACGTTTACCCACTTGGATATGTCCTACACCGTCGCTTTCCAGAGGTTGGTTCCGAAGGGCCTAGTGCTACCTATAGGCCCAACAGCCGACCCACCTGTGGAGAAACGTTCCAAAGCATGGAACGCCGAGCATTACTGCGAATTCCACAGAAGGAGGGGACACGATACAGAACAATGCTGGAAGCTGAAACACCTCATTCAAGACTTCCTCGATGCCGGGAAGACTCCCGTTTTGGAAACATTGTCACTTGCAAAACCCCTCGTGGACTACACAGGGCCCGATGACCGAAGCATCCAATCTACCTCTCATGCACCCAAGAGTCCGGATTTGATTTAAGTCCGAGTCTGAGTCCGAGTCTAGGATGTACTATTCCCTTCGAAGTCGAAGTCGAAGTCAAAGTCAAAGTCAGAGTCAGAGTCAGTTGTATTTTGTCCTCTTTTTTCAAAATTCAATAAAATCAGCTTTCAATATTCTTTCTCATATATACTTTCCTTATGTGTTTTTCCGAGAACATGATGAACACCATCATACACTGTGAGCACACGCACGTGACTATTATAGGCACATCTATAATGACTGCAGGAAACCGAGCCCGTGTTTTCTTTTTTTATCTACTCCGTGTCTGGTATAGAAAAACCACATAACTACCCGTAGCAGGAGCGGTATCGAATCCTATGACAAATCTAGGTAATCTTCTAGTTTGGGTTCAAGACGGGAGGCAAGCCCATTTCCCACAATAAAACACCCCTCCAATAAGACTGACCAATCCATACCTTAGGTGTTAGTCTGACCAGCAAAAAAGAAAGAATAAAAAAGAAAGAGCTAAAACAAAGGCCATCAAAAAAAAGAAAACTGGACAAAAAAAAAATCGAAAGTCCATGAGAAAAAAAAAGCAAAAGGCCAAAACAAAAAAAGCAGGTCATCATCAAAAAATTCAGAATACCCATGACCGTGGTCAACGGTCAATTCCAGTGAAAGCCCCACGACCAGGGTACGGTCAAAATTATCAAAACCCATGACCGCGGCTAAGAGGTCAATCAAAAAATCAAATACCCATGACCGTGGTCAACGGTCAACTCAAGTGAAAATCCTTTGACTGTGGTACGGTCAAATGCAAAATTATCCATGCCATCCAATAGGGGAGTGACAATCAAGCTGGTCAGCTAACACCACACTCAGCCTCCCCACATTACAACCCTCAAGACCTTCCTGAGACCCAGGCCAGAGACAGCCCGAAATTTTGAGCATTCAAGCTCCATAGGATACCCCTAACAATTGGGGCCAGACATGGAAACCAGATCCCGCATTATCAAACCGGCTCTCAAAGCCTTAGCTCCACAGAACCGAGCTCCAGATTTCGAGTCATCAAGGTCATTTACTTCATTATCAAACCGGCTCTCGAAGCCTTAGCTCCACAGAACCGAGCTCCAGATTTCGAGTCATCAAGGCCATTTACTTCATTATCAAACTGGCTCTCGAAGCCTTAGCTCCACAGAACCGAGCTCCAGAATTCGAGTTATCAAGGCCATTTACTTCATTATCAAACCGGCTCTCGAAGCTTTAGCTCCACAGAACCGAGCTCCAGATTTTGAGTCGTAAAGGTCATTTACTTCCTAGCACCACATTCCCAAATATATCAAATCCCCGAGAGCAAAACTCGTTAAAATCCCCGAGAGCAAAACTCGTTAAAATCCTCGAGAGCAAAACTTGTTAAAATCACCGAGAGCAAAACTCGTTAAAATCTCCGAGAGCAAAACTCGTTAAAATCCCTGAGAGCAAAACTCGTTAAAATCCCGTACCAATTCTTCTCATCCAAACCAGTTACCAACCCCAAGCACGGGAATTCAACTTGCGGTCGGCATAGAACATGCCCAAATAGTTCACACCACCTCTGGGGGGGCTATCCCGGAGAACGCTCACAGTCACAGGATTAATATCCTAATCATTCAAGCCCTTTCATCAAGACATCACTGGGAATGCACCTAGCCTCAGTCATTATGGCTAGTTACACACAAAGTCCTATTAGCTTAGGCACCATAATATATCTCTCAATTCACTGAACTACGGCTTGGTTTGATTTCACCACACGTGAATACATAGGCAGCCTTTCAACAGAGGCACAACCACCCACATTGACACACATTCAAAAAGCGCCATTATTCCGGTCATGACACTGTCGTGTTCTCAACAGCTAGCTTTGTTGTCCTGGGGGCTTCTCTTAGACAGAAGACCTCCATCCACTCACAAAATCCAGATGAATCCAACAAAAAATCTAGCCTCCTTTCTGTAGTGTGTCCTAGTACTCGGCTCAATCGAAGACAAGAATCTGTCAGGACTCGAGGCAATACCCACTTTGGAAATGTACCCTATAATCAGAAATCCAGAAAGGCCCCAGACTAAAACAGTCTCATTAGAGACTACTGCCAGTCCCCTATAGCATATCTATCCCATTTCGATGTACGACCATGTTGCCACTCGCCTAGGCTACGGGATAGCGCAACTTAAGAGTCTTGTTAGGCGGCCCACATCCCTACCAAGTCACGGTCCAACCCTTAGAGAGTCCCGTCCGTGTCAGCCAACTCGTCCTGTCGCGTCCAGAGTCGAGTCTGTCGGTAGGCCCCTCTCTTCAAATTCCACTTTGAAATTTGCAAAATTTAGCCATTTGAAAAAAGATCCTTTTCGACAAGGTCAGATTTCAGTCTATTTAAACTGCGAATTTCTTTTCTACCCCTTTCCATTTTGAAAACCTAGCTCGTGATTGCTTTCAGGATTTCAAATTCAAAATTTCAAAAACTTCAAAAATCATTTTCCCCAGCACGAGTCATTTTGCTACCTACGTGTTGCATGCATTTTATGTAACTTATACAGGTACGACTCAAGCAAAGACATGCAAGTCATCAAATCTCCCCAGCAGCATTTTCCGGGATAGCACGGGATGGACCAACACACAGGCACACCCAGGGCTTATGCGACAAACCCAAATTCCCCACGGAGTACAATCATCAAGCTCAGGTATGATATCTGTCTTGTGGCTGGCGAGCCCTTTACACGAGTCTAATGGACTATAAACGACCCGATCGGAAGTCTACCAGGTCTTAACGGGCTTGGTAGCTACTCTAACTTTCGCCCTGTCCAAGCCTCAGTCAGAGTGGAGGCTCTGTAGACACCCGCATTTTGACTGCCAGGTGTCTATGGCAGTTTCCAAAAAACACCCGATGATGATCGGACGCTAACGTGTTTCTATGCGCTCGGATACGGGCTCAAATCCATTAATCGCTGGCTAACACACTTACAGAGTACAAATATCACAAAATCAATCTCGAATCCAGGCCCAGTGGATCATTCCGAGTCAAACAAGACTAATTTGGGCCAAAATCGACACCGAAAATAAAACCGACTTTTAGCGACCGGATTAAAACTCGGTCAAAGCCGTTTCCGACTAGCTCACCCACGGTCCACCTCCAAATGGGCCATCAAATCAAGTCCGTCAAGGCACAAAACCCTAGACACCAAGGTGCCCTTGCCTTTGCCTATATAAGCAACCCCATGCAACACACATGCAACCAATCTTTTTACAACCTCAAAAACCCTAACTTTACAACCCTAATACATCTTTTACACACCTCTACACAACCCTAATCAACTTCCACACATACTTTCAAAACCCTAATCAACATCAAGTTCAACCCTAATCAAGATCAAACCATAATCAACATCAAAATTCAACCTTAATCAAGATCAAATTCAAACCCTAAACCTAGTTTTAGGAATCAATCCCGAGCCACCACAACTTAACCTCCATAAAACCTCGAAGACTCTTGTGTTAGAGCCACGGTTACGAGTCCGTTCCGAGACAAGAACATGTAGGTTGAGGGTGTCAAAACCCTCTATTTTCTTCCCTTTCTCTCTTCGTCATCTTCGTCCTCCTTTTCGCGTTTTTTTCGTCTTTTTTATTATTTTGTTTGTCGCGTCATAATATCGATAATACTATTAACATCAAAACATTAAAATACTTATGGATTTGTGTCGAACGTGAGTGATGGTGGGATAAGGAAAACCGCATATACAAGTGTACTGCACACGCGTCGTCGGTCGCTTATCCCATCACCCCGATCGTTTGATTATTGAAATAAGTTAACTTAAACAATAATTCGTTTTTTATTTTTTGTAGTAGTCATCATCATTAATCTTGCATTCATCAATTTTTTAAAAATCAATTTTAATAAGGGTCGAAACCCGTTGACACGGATCCGACATCACAATCCCTAGGGATTTATTTCGATGTCGGAGAAGTCGAGGGAATCAAGTCCTTTTTTTTCAAGTAAAGCGTCGATTTTAGATTCGGTACCAATTCCATGATTGGATATCGAGTCTAACAATCAAGTCATATGAATTAATTAACGTGATTTGTTCATATCACGATAATTAATTTAAAGCGACTAAAATTAATTAATCTATTTTTTCTATTTCACTCTAATACTCCCTCCGTCCTTTATGTTTCTTCCCGTTTCAATAAAATACTCCTCACAAATCTTAAATTGTGGGAAGAAACATAAAGGACGGAGGGAGTATTCCATATCGATTCAAATAATCGAATATGGGATACAACGAGTATTCAAATTTAGAATCGGGTATAAATTCAACAATATTTATATTCAGTTTAACAAAATCAACGATTTATAAAAAACCCAAATCGAGCATAGGTCACGCAATACTTATGCCCAATTCGGTAAAACCGTCGATTCATCAAAAATCAAAAGCAATTTCAAAATCAACAATTAAATTGCAAACGAATTACAATTCGTACAGATGCCACTCGACCGAGTGCCTTAGTCACTCGATCGAGTGACATCACAAAATCGAGTCAGAACGCTTATCACGACCCCCACTCGATCGAGTCTCACAGTGACTCGGTCGAGTGGCCATGCACTCGACCGAGTTGGGCAATAACTCGGCCGAGTATGGTCCATAATGCAAAACAGAATCATCTTTTACGGGTCTACTCGATCGAGTCCATCGACCACTCGATCGAGTGACCTCATAACGACTAATACAACGAGTCGTACATTCTTCTTTTCAAACTCGGTAGTAATTTATGATTTAGGTCAGCACATGTTTAATCAATCATGTGTATTACTATCTTTTCAAACCATGCATCTCATATTTGCACCTTTTCATCTCATCTCATATTTGCACAAACCGTTATTATTCGTTATTTCATTACATCGTTACTAACACGTTTGTTATTTCTTTTGTCAATTTAATTATTGTTCGTTTACTGTACTAAATGAACCCACATGCTTAAATTCCACTTTGACGTAGAATTAATTGCATTAAATTGACATAGAAACCCACTTTTCAATTTCATTCACATGCCTAGGAAAAACAATGTTTGCATAAGCATTTTTCCCGTTTTACTAACGCGCGTATTGTAAGTCATTCGAATTCTTAGTAGAGGCCGCTAATGTGCGGGCGGGGTTGGGTGTCCTTTGTGGGCTTTCCAACACGTACCCTCACCCCTTACTCAGAACCTCGGTTTCCGGATGCCCGAAACCGTTGGCGCAC
The DNA here is from genome assembly GCA_958450325.1 of Agrostemma githago. NCBI lineage: Eukaryota > Viridiplantae > Streptophyta > Magnoliopsida > Caryophyllales > Caryophyllaceae > Agrostemma > Agrostemma githago. The sequence goes on along the minus strand of OY288255.1, from coordinate 13,898,630 downwards.
GAGAGTCATTCAATACACGATATCCGATAATGTCGGTATCGGTATCAAATGCAAAGGGACGAGCCCAATAAACTCTGACATCGGAACTGGGCCGTATTTTATATACGGCCCACTACGACATAGAGTGGGCTCGAATGGTTCCGAATAACCATAAAATTCGGTGGTGACTCCACATAGACCTAAATTTCAATTCGATCCATTCTCATATGGAGATTCATTCGCCTACCCAAACCCGCGCGTGGCCGCGTCGGGGTGGACCTATGTCATGTCCACAATTTGGCGACTCCGCTGGGGATTAACTGATGCGTGACTTACCATCGGCATCCTCAGGGTGAGACTCGAATAGAAATCGTTTGACAAATACAATACGCGTTTTAGTTCTACGGTTCATGCATAACCCATATTTTCCCGGGCCGGTACTCGCGACCGACGTCCCACTATACCGTTGATGTACTCCAATATGGATATGTCAAAAGGTGTCCATAGTCGATTCGAGTGGGTTTCGCGGCATGTTCTAAGATCAACTCGACTTAGGAAGTCCGTTCCGATCAACGTCTAGACTATGTACATTGGTATAGACCCCCTATAGACCGACCGAGATTTCGTATAGAGCATACATGACGTCGTTATAATGATTGTGTGACTACGTGCTACTTGGTTTCCGAGTCGTTTTCAAAAAACCGTCAACTTTTCAAAATTGTATCCTTTTCAAACTATTCGATTTCAAAACATGGGACATATACCGAATTTAGGACTTATGATTTTACTCAAAATAGCCTATTTTCTAGCCGGTATGCTGCCCAAATCAAAACTCGAACTTTCAAAACCCGTGGCCCAATGACTTTTCGTCCTCTTTTTCGGAAATTTGGGCCATTCACCGAGTCCACTCGGTCTTTTTTCAAAAATCATCAATTTTCAAAACCTTCCACTTCTAGGACTTCCCGTATTTAGCAGTGTTGGGTCGAGTCTTAAGTTGTCAAGGTCTTTAGCGTCAAAACTCTGTCGATCTTACATCACGAGTTTCTTCCCTATCCCAGTCCGCCTTATTAGACTAAGGCGAGGCCCACCTACGTAGGACATACTCCTACAAAGGAAGGCCCGTCTACACATTCGAGTCTAAAAGTTTGGGGATGTCTCACGTGGACCTTCCTTCGGACGGGACTCGGCCCACATAGCCAAATCCTAAGGAAGGCCCATCTTTCACAAGTCACCCGTCTAGGTGTCTTTTCTGAGTCAACCTTTTACAAGGTATAGCCCTATAACAAAAGGTTCACGATCCTTACGTCTAAGGGTCACTCGTCCGACACTCGAGTCTTAACAAATTCTTCAATCCCACTCGGGGGCTACCCCTTAGCAGGGCGACCAATCACGGTTGCCCTAAGGGTCATGTCTTACACGTGTCTCACGTACTCCACCTTCAAGTCACTTAGATGCCACACCATCTGAGTCCTTAGTCTCACATTGGGGGGCCATTCTCCGACGGAGTGATTAATCACAGTCACTCCGAGAATCGTACCCTACACACTCGTCTTAGGAGGGTCTAACCCAGGTCAAACATGGTCGCCCCATTTTCGGACTCACCCTTCTGCAGCTCGAGTCTAATTTGCGGTCGTTACCTCGTCTAGGTCAACATTCAAGTATCCCGAGCCGAGAGTCTTTGTCGACTCATCACCCCGGGCCGTGTCTAGTTTGACTCTCTCTCTCTCTTGCGCAAAGCCGAGTTTAGGCGAGTTCTAACACCTGTCGTTTCTTCCGATCAGGGACCCTATGAACGAGACACTACCAAACCACAACAAATCCCACGCCGTCAAGAAAGGGGATATCCACAGGAGTATGCTTATGCTATCTTGCTCCATTAACAACATCTTCTCGAAAATCAATACTGCCCTAGATAACCTAAGTTCCAGGGTAACCACCATCGAAGAAGACCTTGTAAGAACCCGATCTCGTCTAACACAGCTAGAGCGGGCAAAGCAGCCGATCACCCAACCAAGCCATTTGAAGGGTGAACACTCTTACGAAACTGTCCGATACCCTCAAGATGGCAAGGCCGAGAAAGGTAACCCTCAAGTCACCTCTCCAAAAATCAAGAACCAGTCAAAGGAAAGGACGTTTACCCACTTGGATATGTCCTACACCGTCGCTTTCCAGAGGTTGGTTCCGAAGGGCCTAGTGCTACCTATAGGCCCAACAGCTGATCCACCTGTGGAGAAACGTTCCAAAGCATGGAACGCCGAGCATTACTGCGAATTCCACAGAGGGAGGGGACACGATACAGAACAATGCTGGAAGCTGAAACACCTCATTCAAGACTTCCTCGATGCCGGGAAGACTCCCGTTTTGGAAACATTGTCACTTGCAAAACCCCTCGTGGACTACACAGGGCCCGATGACCGAAGCATCCAATCTACCTCTCATGCACCCAAGAGTCCGGATTTGATTTAAGTCCGAGTCTGAGTCCGAGTCTAGGATGTACTATTCCCTTCGAAGTCGAAGTCGAAGTCAAAGTCAAAGTCAGAGTCAGAGTCAGTTGTATTCTGTCCTCTTTTTTCAAAATTCAATAAAATCAGCTTTCAATATTCTTTCTCATATATACTTTCCTTATGTGTTTTTCCGAGAACATGATGAACACCATCATACACTGTGAGCACACGCACGTGACTATTATAGGCACATCTATAATGACTGCAGGAAACCGAGCCCGTGTTTTCTTTTTTTATCTACTCCGTGTCTGGTATAGAAAAACCACATAACTACCCGTAGCAGGAGCGGTATCGAATCCTATGACAAATCTAGGTAATCTCCTAGTTTGGGTTCAAGACGGGAGGCAAGCCCATTTCCCACAATAAAACACCCCTCCAATAAGACTGACCAATCCATACCTTAGGTGTTAGTCTGACCGGCAAAAAAGAAAGAAAAAAAAAAGAAAGGGCTAAAACAAAGGCCATCAAAAAAAATAAAACTGGACAAAAAAAAAATCGAAAGTCCATGAGAAAAAAAAAAGCAAAAGGCCAAAACAAAAAAAGCAGGTCATCATCAAAAAATTCAGAATACCCATGACCGTGGTCAACGGTCAATTCCAGTGAAAGCCCCACGACCAGGGTACGGTCAAAATTATCAAAACCCATGACCGCAGCTAAGAGGTCAATCAAAAAATCAAATACCCATGACCGTGGTCAACGGTCAACTCAAGTGAAAATCCTTTGACCGTGGTACGGTCAAATGCAAAATTATCCATGCCTTCCAATAGGGGAGTGACAATCAAGTTGGTCAGCTAACACCACACTCAGCCTCCCCATATTACAACCCTCAAGACCTTCCTGAGACCCAGGCCAGAGACAGCCCGAAATTTTGAGGATTCAAGCTCCATAGGATACCCCTAACAATTAGGGCCAGACATGGAAACCAGATCCCGCATTATCAAACCGGCTCTCAAAGCCTTAGCTCCACAGAACCGAGCTCCAGATTTCGAGTCATCAAGGTCATTTACTTCATTATCAAACCGGCTCTCGAAGCCTTAGCTTCACAGAACCGAGCTCCAGATTTCGAGTCATCAAGGCCATTTACTTCATTATCAAACTGGCTCTCGAAGCCTTAGCTCCACAGAACCGAGCTCCAGAATTCGAGTTATCAAGGCCATTTACTTCATTATCAAACCGGCTCTCGAAGCTTTAGCTCCACAGAACCGAGCTCCAGATTTCGAGTCGTAAAGGCCATTTACTTCCTAGCACCACATTCCCAAATATATCAAATCCCCGAGAGCAAAACTCGTTAAAATCCCCGAGAGCAAAACTCGTTAAAATCCTCGAGAGCAAAACTTGTTAAAATCACCGAGAGCAAAACTCGTTAAAATCCCCGAGAGCAAAACTCGTTAAAATCCCTGAGAGCAAAACTCGTTAAAATCCCGTCCCAATTCTTCTCATCCAAACCAGTTACCAACCCCAAGCACGGGAATTCAACTTGCGGTCGGCATAGAACATGCCCAAATAGTTCACACCACCTCTGGGGGGGCTACCCCGGAGAACGCTCACAGTCACAGGATTAATATCCTAATCATTCAAGCCCTTTGATCAAGACATCACTGGGAATGCACCTAGCCTCAGTCATTATGGCTAGTTACACACAAAGTCCTATTAGCTTAGGCACCATAATATATCTCTCAATTCACTGAACTACGGCTTGGTTTGATTTCACCACACGTGAATACATAGGCAGCCTTTCAACAGAGGCACAACCACCCATATTGACACACATTCAAAAAGCGCCATTATTCCGGTCACGACACTGTCGTGTTCTCAACAGCTAGCTTTGTTGTCCTGGGGGCTTCTCTTAGACAGAAGACCTCCATCCACTCACAAAATCCAGATGAATCCAACAAAAAATCTAGCCTCCTTTCTGTAGTGTGTCCTAGTACTCGGCTCAATCGAAGACAAGAATCTGTCAGGACTCGAGGCAATACCCACTTTGGAAATGTACCCTAAAATCAGAAATCCAGAAAGGTACCAGACTAAAACAGTCTCATTACAGACTACTGCCAGTCCCCTATAGCATATCTATCCCATTTCGATGTACGACCGTGTTGCCACTCGCCTAGGCTACGGGATAGCGCAACTTAAGAGTCTTGTTAGGCGGCCCACATCCCTACCAAGTCACGGTCCAACCCTTAGAGAGTCCCGTCCGTGTCAGCCAACTCGTCCTGTCGCGTCCAGAGTCGAGTCTGTCGGTAGGCCCCTCTCTTCAAATTCCACTTTGAAATTTGCAAAATTTAGCCATTTGAAAAAAGATCCTTTTCGACAAGGTCAGATTTCAGTCTATTTAAACTGCGAATTTCTTTTCTACCCCTTTCCATTTTGAAAACCTAGCTCGTGATTGCTTTCAGGATTTCAAATTCAAAATTTCAAAAACTTCAAAAATCATTTTCCCCAGCACGAGTCATTTTGCTACCTACGTGTTGCATGCATTTTATGTAACTTATACAGGTACGACTCAAGCAAAGACATGCAAGTCATCAAATCTCCCCAGCAGCATTTTCCGGGATAGCACGGGATGGACCAACACACAGGCACACCCAGGGCTTATGCGACAAACCCAAATTCCCCACGGAGTACAATCATCAAGCTCAGGTATGATATCTGTCTTGTGGCTGGCGAGCCCTTTACACGAGTCTAATGGACTATAAACGACCCGATCGGAAGTCTACCAGGTCTTAACGGGCTTGGTAGCTACTCTAACTTTCGCCCTGTCCAAGCCTCAGTCAGAGTGGAGGCTCTGTAGACACCCGCATTTTGACTGCCAGGTGTCTATGGCAGTTTCCAAAAAACACCCGATGATGATCGGACGCTAACGTGTTTCTATGCGCTCGGATACGGGCTCAAATCCATTAATCGCTGGCTAACACACTTACAGAGTACAAATATCACAAAATCAATCTCGAATCCAGGCCCAGTGGATCATTCCGAGTCAAACAAGACTAATTTGGGCCAAAATCGACACCGGAAATAAAACCGACTTTTAGCGACCGGATTAAAACTCGGTCAAAGCCGTTTCCGACTAGCTCACCCACGGTCCACCTCCAAATGGGCCATCAAATCAAGTCCGTCAAGGCACAAAACCCTAGACACCAAGGTGCCCTTGCCTTTGCCTATATAAGCAACCCCATGCAACACACATGCAACCAATCTTTTTACAACCTCAAAAACCCTAACTTTACAACCCTAATACATCTTTTACACACCTCTACACAACCCTAATCAACTTCCACACATACTTTCAAAACCCTAATCAACATCAAGTTCAACCCTAATCAAGATCAAACCATAATCAACATCAAAATTCAACCTTAATCAAGATCAAATTCAAACCCTAAACCTAGTTTTAGGAATCAATCCCGAGCCACCACAACTTAACCTCCATAAAACCTCGAAGACTCTTGTGTTAGAGCCACGGTTACGAGTCCGTTCCGAGACAAGAACATGTAGGTTGAGGGTGTCAAAACCCTCTATTTTCTTCCCTTTCTCTCTTCGTCATCTTCGTCCTCCTTTTCGCGTTTTTTTCGTCTTTTTTATTATTTTGTTTGTCGCGTCATAATATCGATAATACTATTAACATCAAAACATTAAAATACTTATGGATTTGTGTCGAACGTGAGTGATGGTGGGATAAGGAAAACCGCATATACAAGTGTACTGCACACGCGTCGTCGGTCGCTTATCCCATCACCCCGATCGTTTGATTATTGAAATAAGTTAACTTAAACAATAATTCGTTTTTTATTTTTTGTAGTAGTCATCATCATTAATCTTGCATTCATCAATTTTTTAAAAATCAATTTTAATAAGGGTCGAAACCCGTTGACACGGATCCGACATCACAATCCCTAGGGATTTATTTCGATGTCGGAGAAGTCGAGGGAATCAAGTCCTTTTTTTTCAAGTAAAGCGTCGATTTTAGATTCGGTACCAATTCCATGATTGGATATCGAGTCTAACAATCAAGTCATATGAATTAATTAACGTGATTTGTTCATATCACGATAATTAATTTAAAGCGACTAAAATTAATTATTCTATTTTTTCTATTTCACTCTAATACTCCCTCCGTCCTTTATGTTTCTTCCCGTTTCAATAAAATACTCCTCACAAATCTTAAATTGTGGGAAGAAACATAAAGGACGGAGGGAGTATTCCATATCGATTCAAATAATCGAATATGGGATACAACGAGTATTCAAATTTAGAATCGGGTATAAATTCAACAATATTTATATTCGGTTTAACAAAATCAACGATTTATAAAAAACCCAAATCGAGCATAGGTCACGCAATACTTATGCCCAATTCGGTAAAACCGTCGATTCATCAAAAATCAAAAGCAATTTCAAAATCAACAATTAAATTGCAAACGAATTACAATTCGTACAGATGCCACTCGACCGAGTGCCTTAGTCACTCGATTGAGTGACATCACAAAATCGAGTCAGAACGCTTATCACGACCCCCACTCGATCGAGTCTCACAGTGACTCGGTCGAGTGGCCATGCACTCGACCGAGTTGGGCAATAACTCGGCCGAGTATGGTCCATAATGCAAAACAGAATCATCTTTTACGGGTCTACTCGATCGAGTCCATCGACCACTCGATCGAGTGACCTCATAACGACTAATACAACGAGTCGTACATTCTTCTTTTCAAACTCGGTAGTAATTTATGATTTAGGTCAGCACATGTTTAATCAATCATGTGTATTACTATCTTTTCAAACCATGCATCTCATATTTGCACCTTTTCATCTCATCTCATATTTGCACAAACCGTTATTATACGTTATTTCATTACATCGTTACTAACACGTTTGTTATTTCTTTTGTCAATTTAATTATTGTTCGTTTACTGTACTAAATGAACCCACATGCTAAAATTCCACTTTGACGTAGAATTAATTGCATTAAATTGACATAGAAACCCACTTTTCAATTTCATTCACATGCCTAGGAAAAACAATGTTTGCATAAGCATTTTTCCCGTTTTACTAACGCGCGTATTGTAAGTCATTCGAATTCTTAGTAGAGGCCGCTAATGTGCGGGCGGGGTTGGGTGTCCTTTGTGGGCTTCCCAACACGTACCCTCACCCCTTACTCAGAACCTCGGTTTCCGGATGCCCGAAACCGTTGGCGCACGAGAGTCATTCAATACACGATATCCGATAATGTCGGTATCGGTATCAAATGCAAAGGGACGAGCCCAATAAACTCTGACATCGGAACTGGGCCGTATTTTGTATACGGCCCACTACGACATAGAGTGGGCTCGAATGGTTCCGAATAACCATAAAATTCGGTGGTGACTCCACATAGACCTAAATTTCAATTTGATCCATTCTCATATGGAGATTCATTCGCCTACCCAAACCCGCGCGTGGCCGCGTCGGGGTGGACCTATGTCATGTCCACAATTTGGCGACTCCGCTGGGGATTAACTGATGCGTGACTTACCATCGGCATCCTCAGGGTGAGACTCGAATAGAAATCGTTTGACAAATACAATACGCGTTTTAGTTCTACGGTTCATGCATAACCCATATTTTCCCGGGCCGGTACTCGCGACCGACGTCCCACTATACCGTTGATGTACTCCAATATGGATATGTCAAAAGGTGTCCATAGTCGATTCGAGTGGGTTTCGCGGCATGTTCTAAGATCAACTCGACTTAGGAAGTCTGTTCCGATCAACGTCTAGACTATGTACATTGGTATAGACCCCCTATAGACCGACCGAGATTTCGTATAGAGCATACATGACGTCGTTATAATGCTTGTGTGACTACGTGCTACTTGGTTTCCGAGTCGTTTTCAAAAAACCGTCAACTTTTCAAAATTGTATCCTTTTCAAACTATTCGATTTCAAAACATGGGACATATACCGAATTTAGGACTTATGATTTTACTCAAAATAGCCTATTTTCTAGCCGGTATGCTGCCCAAATCAAAACTCGAACTTTCAAAACCCGTGGCCCAATGACTTTTCGTCCTCTTTTTCGGAAATTTGGGCCATTCACCGAGTCCACTCGGTCTTTTTTCAAAAATCATCAATTTTCAAAACCTTCCACTTCTAGGACTTCCCGTATTTAGCAGTGTCGGGTCGAGTCTTAAGTTGTCAAGGTCTTTAGCGTCAAAACTCTGTCGATCTTACATCACGAGTTTCTTCCCTATCCCAGTCCGCCTTATTAGACTAAGGCGAGGCCCACCTACGTAGGACATACTCCTACAAAGGAAGGCCCGTCTACACACTCGAGTCTAAAAGTTTGGGGATGTCTCACGTGGACCTTCCTTCGGACGGGACTCGGCCCACATAGCCAAATCCTAAGGAAGGCCCATCTTTCACAAGTCACCCGTCTAGGTGTCTTTTCCGAGTCAACCTTTTACAAGGTATAGCCCTATAACAAAAGGTTCACGATCCTTACGTCTAAGGGTCACTCGTTCGACACTCGAGTCTTAACAAATTCTTCAATCCCACTCGGGGGCTACCCCTTAGCAGGGCGACCAATCACGGTTGCCCTAAGGGTCATGTCTTACACGTGTCTCACGTACTCCACCTTCAAGTCACTTAGATGCCACACCATCTGAGTCCTTAGTCTCACATTGGGGGGCCATTCTCCGACGGAGTGATTAATCACAGTCACTCCGAGAATCGTACCCTACACACTCGTCTTAGGAGGGTCTAACCCAGGTCAAACATGGTCGCCCCATTTTCGGACTCACCCATCTGCAGCTCGAGTCTAATTTGCGGTCGTTACCTCGTCTAGGTCAACATTCAAGTATCCAGAGCCGAGAGTCTTTGTCGACTCATCACCCCGGGCCGTGTCTAGTTTGACTCTCTCTCTCTTGCGCAAAGCCGAGTTTAGGCGAGTTCTAACACCCGTCGTTTCTTCCGATCAGGGACCTTATGAACGAGACACTACCAAACCACAACAAATCCCACGCCGTCAAGAAAGGGGATATCCAGAGGAGTATGCTTATGCTATCTTGCTCCATTAACAAGATCTTTTCGAAAATCAATACTGCCCTAGATAACCTAAGTTCCAGGGTAACCACCATCGAAGAAGACCTTGTAAGAACCCGATCTCGTCTAACACTGCTAGAGCGGGCAAAGCAGCCGATCACCCAACCAAGCCATTTGAAGGGTGAACACTCTTACGAAACTGTCCGATACCCTCAAGATGGCAAGGCCGAGAAAGGTAACCCTCAAGTCACCTCTCCAAAAATCAAGAACCAGTCAAAGGAAAGGACGTTTACCCACTTGGATATGTCCTACACCGTCGCTTTCCAGAGGTTGGTTCCGAAGGGCCTAGTGCTACCTATAGGCCCAACAGCCGACCCACCTGTGGAGAAACGTTCCAAAGCATGGAACGCCGAGCATTACTGCGAATTCCACAGAAGGAGGGGACACGATACAGAACAATGCTGGAAGCTGAAACACCTCATTCAAGACTTCCTCGATGCCGGGAAGACTCCCGTTTTGGAAACATTGTCACTTGCAAAACCCCTCGTGGACTACACAGGGCCCGATGACCGAAGCATCCAATCTACCTCTCATGCACCCAAGAGTCCGGATTTGATTTAAGTCCGAGTCTGAGTCCGAGTCTAGGATGTACTATTCCCTTCGAAGTCGAAGTTGAAGTCAAAGTCAAAGTCAGAGTCAGTTGTATTCTGTCCTCTTTTTTCAAAATTCAATAAAATCAGCTTTCAATATTCTTTCTCATATATACTTTCCTTATGTGTTTTTCCGAGAACATGATGAACACCATCATACACTGTGAGCACACGCACGTGACTATTATAGGCACATCTATAATGACTGCAGGAAACCGAGCCCGTGTTTTCTTTTTTTATCTACTCCGTGTCTGGTATAGAAAAACCACATAACTACCCGTAGCAGGAGCGGTATCGAATCCTATGACAAATCTTGGTAATCTCCTAGGTTGGGTTCAAGATGGGAGGCAAGCCCATTTCCCACAATAAAACACCCCTCCAATAAGACTGACCAATCCCTACCTTAGGTGTTAGTCTGACCGGCAAAAAAGAAAGAAAAAAAAAAAGAAAGGGCTAAAACAAAGGCCATCAAAAAAAAGAAAACTGGACAAAAAAAAAATCGAAAGTCCATGAGAAAAAAAAAGCAAAAGGCCAAAACAAAAAAAGCAGGCCATCATCAAAAAATTCAGAATACCCATGACCGTGGTCAACGGTCAATTCCAGTGAAAGCCCCACGACCAGGGTACGGTCAAAATTATCAAAACCCATGACCGCGGCTAAGAGGTCAATCAAAAAATCAAATACCCATGACCGTGGTCAACGGTCAACTCAAGTGAAAATCCTTTGACCGTGGTACGGTCAAATGCAAAATTATCCATGCCATCCAATAGGGGAGTGACAATCAAGCTGGTCAGCTAACACCACACTCAGCCTCCCCACATTACAACCCTCAAGACCTTCCTGAGACCCAGGCCAGAGACAGCCCGAAATTTTGAGGATTCAAGCTCCATAGGATACCCCTAACAATTAGGGCCAGACATGGAAACCAGATCCCGCATTATCAAACCGGCTCTCGAAGCCTTAGCTCCACAGAACCGAGCTCCAGCTTTCGAGTCATCAAGGTCATTTACTTCATTATCAAACCGGCTCTCGAAGCCTTAGCTCCACAGAACCGAGCTCCAGATTTCGAGTCATCAAGGCCATTTACTTCATTATCAAACTGGCTCTCGAAGCCTTAGCTCCACAGAACCGAGCTCCAGAATTCGAGTTATCAAGGCCATTTACTTCATTATCAAAGCGGCTCTCGAAGCTTTAGCTCCACAGAACCGAGCTCCAGGTTTCAAGTCGTCAAGGCCATTTACTTCCTAGCACCACATTCCCAAATATATCAAATCCCCGAGAGCAAAACTCGTTAAAATCCCCGAGAGCAAAACTCGTTAAAATCCTCGAGAGCAAAACTTGTTAAAATCGCCGAGAGCAAAACTCGTTAAAATCCCCGAGAGCAAAACTCGTTAAAATCCCTGAGAGCAAAACTCGTTAAAATCCCGTCCCAATTCTTCTCATCCAAACTCGTTACATCGTTACTAACGCGTTTGTTATTTCTTTTGTCAATTTAATTATTGTTCGTTTATCGTACTAAATGAACCCACATGCTAAAATTCCACTTTGACGTAGAATTAATTGCATTAAATTGACATAGAAACCCACTTTTCAATTTCATTCACATGCCTAGGAAAAACAATGTTTGCATAAGCATTTTTCCCGTTTTACTAACGCGCGTATTGTAAGTCATTCGAATTCTTAGTAGAGGCCGATAATGTGCGGGCGGGGTTGGGTGTCCTTTGTGGGCTTCTCAACACGTACCCTCACCCCTTACTCAGAACCTCGGTTTCCGGATGCCCGAAATCGTTGGCGCATGAGAGTCATTCAATACACGATATCCGATAATGTCGGTATCGGTATCAAATGCAAAGGGACGAGCCCAATAAACTCTGACATCGGAACTGGGCCATATTTTGTATACGGCCCACTACGACATAGAGTGGGCTCGAATGGTTCCGAATAACCATAAAATTCGGTGGCGACTCCACATAGACCTAAATTTCAATTCGATCCATTCTCATATGGAGATTCATTCGCCTACCCAAACCCGCGCGTGGCCGCGTCGGGGTGGACCTATGTCATGTCCACAGAAGTTCACAAAGAACACCCAACCCCGCCCGCACATTAGCGGCCTCTACTAGGATATCGTTTGATTTTAAAATACGCGCGTTAGTAATACGATGAAAATGATATGCAAACATTATTTTCCCTAAACATGCAAAAAAATTGAATAGGTTACTAAGTCAATTTTAATGCAACTAAAATTAACCTCAAAGTTGTATTTTAGCATGTGAGATTCGTTTTAGTATAATAAAACAAAAGGTGAAAAGAAATTGCTACAAACACGAACAAACAAGTTAGTAACGGTTTGTAAATCGAATAAGAGACGTAAATACAATAATATGCATGATTTCGAAAAGGTTTATGACACGTGATCTGAAATATGCCTAAAGACCCGTTGTTTTGTCTAAAAAACGATGTTCGAAGAATAAATAAAAAAACGAAGTTGTGTCGCGTTTTCCAGGCGGTCGCGCGACTCGCCTGGGATGCCGGCGGGTCGCGTGACGGGCTGTTTTCAGAATCGGTTTTTTGAAAATCGATAATTTTATTAAACCGTGTACAAATATTGCATAACTCGTACTCGACTTAATTTAGCGATATTCGTTATATTCGATATTCGATTGTGAAATCGATATCGAATACTCGGAACACTTTTTTAAAAGATAAAAAAAAGTTTTGAAAGTCGATTTGTAAAATTAAACTAAAAAAACGATGTTTGATTCTCTCCACGTTTAAAAATCGTCGTATTTTGTTTTTAAAACGATGTAACGATTTTTTTAGCATCAACGAGATTAATTTAGTTCTTTTTGTTCGACTAGAGAATCAATATCGTATTTTAAGAACGTTTGTTTTATATGAAAATAATTTTGTAGTATCGATAAAAAAAATAAGAGATGCGACGAATGACCCATAAAAAAAAAAGACGACCGACAACGAAAAAAAGACGAGGAAAAAAAGTAAGGAAAAACGAGAGAAGAGAGAAAAGAGAAGTCGGGTCTGATTTTACACCCTCAACCTACATGCTTTGTATACTCGGAACGGGGCTCGTCGGAATGTGGCTTAGGCACGGGAGCGTCGAGTTAATGTCGGTGAGTTATGGTGGTTTTGGTCGTGTAGGGTGTCGGGTAAGAGGCGGCCGGTTTCGTCGGGTGAGCTCGGGTATACTATCGGTTTTTCGATGCTAAGTGTATGTATTTTGTGAATCGTAGATGTGTCTTGTGTAAAAAGTTGATGATGGATTAAGTGTGGTGTAAAGTTGTTGTGCAAGGGGCCTATTTATAGGAGAATTCCCGACCTTGGCTAGGAGAAGTGTTTTGGGTGAGAACTACCGTTTAGTATAGGAAATGTAAGAAGTTGAAAGGAACGAGAATTTCGTTACTTGGTGAAGAAGAAAGGAACCTCGGCTGAAATCAGGCTGCTCAGCCGAGTATCCCATGCTCGGTCGAGTGTTTGATCCGGTATTCGGATAGAATTCCTACTTGAGATTGAATTCTATCCTTAAACGGATTTATTTAATATTTTGTGTTGCTGATTATTTGTAGCGTTTGAGCTCGAATCAGTCACGTGGGGTGACACGGCTGCCTCACAAGCCTCGAAAATACCTTTGATCGGGTTTTGACTCGGTCGCTAAAAGACGGTTTTGCCCCTGGTGTCGGATTCGACCCAAATTAGTCTTATTTAACTCGAAACGACCCACTGGGCCTGAATTTGAGGTCGATTTTGTGAGATTTGTACTCCTTAAAAAGCCCAAGCCAAATGCCAATGATTTTGAGCCCGTTATTCGAGTACGTTAAAGCTTGTTTGCGTTCGATCATCATAGGGTGTTTGTCAGAAACTGCTATAGACACCTGGCAGCAAAATGCGGGTGTCTACACTCGCGCTGGGGAAGAAATGATTTTGATTGATTTTAATTTTTATTTTTGCAAAATGTTGAATTTTTTTTTTTTTTGAAATAGGAATGCTTGGGATGACTTGATTCCTGATCGGATTCTGACACGGATTCCTAAGATTCTCAGGTTAGGCCTGTATGCCAAGATGAATTAGGGAATATGATAAAAATTCCTATTCCTAAGATGACTAGGAAAAAATATTTCTCTATTATAAATAGAGGGTTCTTACTCTTAGTTTTTCATATTCCAACCCAAATCTTCTCTTCTTTCTTAAAATCCTTTAGACTTTTAAGACAAAAAAATAATTCTTTGCTATGGGTATCGAACATCTGACCGCGATGCTTCAGGCGTGGGCACAAAATTTTCGAGATGAAGACAAAGTTCAGTGATGGTTGGATTTGCCGTGGGTCCTAACCAACAATAAATAACCAACTAATCCTAACGGGTAGCTAGGGTAAGTCGGGTCGTGTCCACGGAGACGATTAAGTAATGTCTAGACTAAGTCGACCTAAAAACGAGACTAGCCTACCAAAACAACATAAAGATGAAGAGAATTGGTAAACTACGATGGTTGAGGAGGTATGAGAATGGACTAACAATGAGCTAACTATGATATGAGCTAAATGGAATAACTAAGACAAACTAAACAATGAACTAGAGAAATGATAACTAACAAGTAGGATGAATCAAAAATGGAAGGGAGTAGGGTTAGGTCGGGTTCTTAAGTGTAGAAGGGTAATAGGATGATCAAGGGTGTAGGTGCCTCTTAAGTTACTAGAGTCGGTTTGCGCTCTCGCGTCAAAACCTAGGTCAAGGTCGGTTTGCGCTCTCGCGTCTAAACCCAAGTCCGCACTCTCGTGTCTAAGACTATACCCGAACACAATCACACACTAGACAAACAAGGAGAAGATGAGAACAAGTATGAGGAGCATTGGCCACTACTACCCACACAAGCAATTCAACAAACACATAGAGTGCCCAATATGTGACTAGCAACAAAGATGCAACCTTTTCCCCTAATCAACCCTAATCACCCATAATCCACACTTAGTCCCCCTACTAACCCCACAAGGAGACTACTCACTCATGATAAAACAAAGGTTAACAAAAGCAAGAGAAATCAAACCAAACATCCAAACATCCATAATAAACAAACAATAACAATAAACAATATGTAAAGATTGAAACTTGATAAATAAACAAAGAACAAGAGAAAAGGGATTATACCAACAACAAGATGATGAAAAAGATGAGAACTTGTATAAATAAGAAACCAAAATAATCTCCAAGGTTGTCAAGCTTGGAGGAGTCTTCAAGAATCTTCTTAATACAAGACTAATTAAACTAGATTAAACTAGGATTAACTAAAGATTAAAGGAAGATTAAGCTAATGAGAGGAACACTAATCTAGGGTTTTGAAAGTTCAAGAGAGGCCTAAGAGAGTCTAGGGTAATGAAAGATAGTTAAACAATACAAGAGGGAAGTATTTATAAGGTTACAAGAGTGAAGGAGAAGAAAAGAATCAAACACGGGCTACAGCACTCTCATCCCGACCGGGACGAGATGGTCCCGACCGAGACGAAGTGATCCCGACCGGGACGACATGGTCCCGACCGGGACGGACCCAAAACAGACCCAGCTGCATTTGCACACTCCTTCCCGGTCGGGAAGGCATTATCCCGCCCGGGAAGGACCTTGTAGGCCTCCATTATGATCTTTTTGGTCCCTCCTTGCTTCTCATGGGCTTCTCTCCGATTCTCGGGGCTCAGAATCGAGTCTAAGGGGCTCGGGAATGGGTCCCAAGGTCTCGCGATCGAATCCAAGGCACCAAGTGATCGTTCCTTCTCTTCGTTGGCTCTAAAAGTGTATGAAACGAGTCGGAATCGTTCCAATTCTCCATGAACGGTCTCGGGAACCTAAAACGAACTAAAGGAAGCATGAGTAGCCCAGAAATCGCTCCAAAGAGCGATTTCACAAGGAAAATGGGACCAAAACATAACAAATAAGGCACTACAAACTACACTTATCAACTCCCCCACACTTAACCCTTACTCGCCCTCGAGTAAGCACAAACTAACTACTAAACTAGCCGAGCGGGTATTAGTGCACCCTACGCCCTTTCAACTCACGCGAGTACACTTAGAGGAAAAGTGCACTCCGCAAGGCAAGTAAGGTCTTGCGACAAAACTGTGGATGCAACCGGACACAAAAACACATAAACAACAAACACACAAACAAACAAGTAAACACAAGGTTGCACCCAAAGAAAAACAAATACCGCTTCCCTCAAACAAGCAGTGAAAGAAGCACCGGTTTAGGACTCAAGGCAAGCGACAACGTTCCCAAGCTAATATTACAAATAGAAATGAACTAAACCCTAATAGTATGACAACAAAGCAATAAAAACGTTGGTGACTTACCTAGGTCCTCCTAACCTTCTCAGAACGTACTACGGGACGATCGGCGGAATAGAAAAAGGATGAACCACGGCGTTAGTCGACACTATAGGTAAGTGAGACCCCGCCCCCTTTAGCGATGAGCCAAGAGGGTCGTCCCATGCCCAAAACCGCTCAACTAGTCCAAGTAAAAAGGTGGATATGATTGCAAAATGAGGGAAGGCCGACCATTACCGCTATCATCCTTCCTAGGGACTCGGTCCTTTGGTAGGCTCTTCACGGTAATAGTCGGCAAAAGGCTTATTTTTTAGATGTGGGGATTCTTTTTGTGAGACGGTTTTCTTTTGGCATTTTTCTTTCTTTTGCATTTTTGCTTTGTGCGTTGCTATGCCACTTCTTTTTCTTCTTTTCTATTTTCTTTTTCTTGGCTTTTTTTGCCTTTTCTTTTTCTTCAATCTTTTCTTTCTTTTTTTTCTTTCTTTTTCTTTTCTTTGCTCTTTTGGCTTGATTTGAGTTGTAAGCATTTCTTTTTGCAACTAAGAAAGATGATTTCAACAATTTGCAACTTTATTTTGTGGATATGTGTAGGAGGTAGGGGAATGGGTGAGTCGGGGAGCGTCCTTCCCTTCAAACCCACAAAAAGGGGGAAAACCTAGACTAATCGAGCAATTTCAAACACGGTCACCTAAGAGACGGGATTCGGCAATCAAGGCATTTTCACACCGTGGGTGGTCATAATGGTCAAAATGCAAATCCCGTAGTAAATCCCTAGTAAGCTAGGTGGACTCAAGGTAAAGGACCAACGAAATCATTGATTTAGGGTCATTCTACTAAACTAAAGTCCAAAACTCGATTCATACTACTAGAAAGGGAAAGTACGCACTTGCACACTAGTCTCAAAATCGGGTTTTCGAAAACCTTTTACACACATGACACACTACACATATAAGACAAAGATGCGACAAAAACGAAAGAAAAAGAGACAAAGGCAACAAAAACAAAACATAACAAAACAAACACATAACGAGACAAACACCACCCCAAATCTCCAAATAAGCAACCCAACAACCTCAATTCTTCACAAAGCTCCACCCGAGCACACATCATCACAAATCTCCTCCAAACTCCACAAGAGACAAAGAGGAAAAAGGGATAGAAAGGTGTTACCGGGTGTCTTGTAAGCTTTCCAAAGCTAGCGGCGATTAAGCGACCTACAAGGAAAAGGGAGGTAAACACACACAACACAGCAAATATACGACACAATGACACAAAAGGAAAAGACACAAAAGAATTATTTTTTTGATTTTTTTGGAAATTTTTCAAATTTGTAGGGTTTTTTTTAAAGATTTTTCGAAAAACTACGAAAATAAAACTAACTACGATAGGATATCGCTCTCCCACACTTAAACCGAGCAATGTCCTCATGCTCGATCGTAGTGTATGGAGACACAAAAAGAAAAGAAAAGAAACTACGAAAATAAAGCTAAAAAAATCAAAGAGAAGAGTGAAGAAAGGGTAGAATGTGTCCGGTCGGGGTGTAGTCAAGTCACCATGGGCCGAGACGAGAAAAGATATGGATGGGGGAAGAAATAAAAAGAAGGAAATAAAAGGAAATGAGAGGGGAGGACTAGGTGTAATCAAGTCACCTAGCCCGGATTCCGCCTAAATCTGACTAAATCCTACAAAAAGGGTGAAAAAAAAACTTGTAAATTTGGATTTTTCAAATGACTCTCGATGTAGTCACATCATCGAGAGTCGGGAGCAATATCTACCAAGGCCTCGAAGGCCACCATGACACCATGACACAAAAGTGTACAAGGGGAAGGGGACAAACAAGGGAAAACAAACGACAAAAGACGGAAAAGAAAGGATAGTTGCCGTACCCATCGGTTAGCAACTCACTCGCTTCATCTTCTCAATGATCAATATAGGCAACTTGCTTGTCTTCTTCATTGCCATCCCGCTTCAAACTTGATAATAACGTATGGTTGAGGTAGTAATGGTATGAGGGGGGTGGGATTTGATGTGAAACTCGGTGTAAAGTGAAGAGAAAATGTGGTGAGGGTATGTGGATGAAGTATATGAGTTGTATGATAAGGGCAAGGATAGGTAGGGAGGTTGGGAGGGGGTATAAAGTGGTTGGGTGGGCTTTCATGACCAAGAAGAGGCAAAAGGAGGAGCAGGGGACCATCCCGGTCGGGATGGATGGTCCCGTTCGGGATGCCTCACCCGTCCCGGTCGGGATGGCACTCCAGAAAACTCCATTACTTGCCTTCTCATCCCGATCGGGATAGCTCCTTCCCGGTCGGGAAGCTCTCTTTCCGGTCGGGAAGAGTCTTCTAACTCTCCATAACCCCAAAAGCTTATCCAAAGCTTCAAAAACCGACTCCCTAGCTCAAAATCCAAGCTCTATCCACAACCATTCCTCTCTTTGGTTCATCTTCACTTGACACCTATCAAATAATCTCACAAACATTCATCAAAATCCCTCCCTCACATCACTCGTCAAAAATACCAAATTACAAGAATTCACAAAACTCAAAGAAACTACAAGAAAGAGATATATACAATGAGACGGTTCTTTTGGAACTCCGTCAAACCAAGGATGGTGCATTCTTCAATCTTTTTCTACAACCTTGTAACCACTTCAATCGCCATCAAGGGCACGAAGAAACAAATCGAAGGCTCTCGAGAAGTCTTCAATTAAGGTCGTGGAATACCAACCTCCACTCCAAGGATCATCGCCTTCCAATCTCGACGTTCCCGGGGCATCCTAATCTACTAAGTTCAATGGCTTGAACTTGTACTTGCGATCCTTCGGTATATACCCAAACGTCCACCTATTCTCATGTGACCCCAAGGGAGGCTCATCTTTCTTCTTGCCATGGAACTTGTCTTCAACATCATGATATGGGCATTCATCCTCCCCAAGCTCGGAATCATCATCCTCAAGCTCATAGAAGTCGTTCTTTAAGCTTTGTCCCGACTCTTCCCCTAGATCGATGTCTTTCGTGGCGTGGATCATATTGCAAGACTCATCATTAGTAGGCGAGGTGTTGCCTTGGAGGTCAAACACTAGCTTTTCTTCGCCTAACTCGAATGTGATCCTACCGTTCTTCACATCAATCATAGCACCGGCGGTATGTAGAAATGGGCACCCAAGGATAATGGGAGTGATAGCATTTTCCGGCATGTCGAGCACTAGGAAGTCGACCGGAATGAAGAACTTCCCGATTCTTATCGGCACATCCTCTAACATCCCCAATGGTCGGCTGAATGAACTATCGGCCATTTGGAGTGTAACGGAAGTACACTTTAGCTCCTTCATCCCAAGTCGGCAACAAATGGAATAGGGAATGATGCTTACACTCGCACCCAAATCACATAGTGCTCTTTCAACCTTGAAGTTGCCTATGGTGCAAGGGATCGAGAAACTACCCGGATCCTTCAACTTGGGAAGCGTAGAACCTTGAATAAGCTCGCTCACCACTCTCGTGAACGCTATGGTCTCTTTCTTGTCGATGGATCTCTTCCTAGCCAAGATTTCTTTCATAAATCTTCCATATGCCGGGATTTGGGTAAGTAGCTCGGTAAATGGGACACTCACATCCAATTTCTTCACAATATCTAGGAACTTGCCAAATTGAACATCCACCTTAGTCTTCATTTGCCTTGTTGGGAAAGTCAACTTGATATGAACCTTGTTTTGCTCAATAGGGGTGGACTTCTCAAATGACACTTTCCCTTTACCCTTGTCTTTTCCTTGAAGTGGGGGAAGCTTGTCTTCATGGGGTTTCTCAATCTCCCACAAAACTTGCTCCTCCATTGGATCTTCCATGCTTGAGTTTTCTTGAGTTGGAGATGCAACTTTCCTCATTGCTTCTTGCATTAGTACTTTCTCACTAGGGAATAAGGGAGAATCATAAGATGCACCACTCCTCGTGGTAATAGCATTTACATGCTCAAATTTCGGTGTTTCTCCTTGAGGAGGTAGTTGCCCCTTTTGTCTTGAAGAGCTTCCCGAAGCAACTTGAGATATTTGAGTCTCACGCATCTTCATATGAGCATCTCTTGCTATGTTATACCTTTGAAGATGAGCAAAGAACTCTTGTTGGTTTCTTGCCATCTCCATTTGGCTTCTTTGCAATTCTTGATTACACCTTTGCATATCCATCATAGATTTTTGCATGTTGAAATCTCGATGTGGAGATTGTGGATTGTGCGGAGTATCGGTGATGGCTAGAGGAATACCATAGTCATAAGTAGGAGACCGACTCCTTTGCTTGCTTTGTTGTTGGGTACCTTGAGTTGCTTGTTGTTGTTGACGGTTCCCTTGGAACCCATGAGAGTTGCCTTGATTAAGGCCTTGATTGTTGCCTTGGTTGTTTTGATATCCTTGATTGTGTTGGTTTCCTTGAAAACCACCTTGATTAAAGTTCCCTTGTTGGAACCCTTGATTGTTGTTGAAGTTACCTTGGTTATGTTGCTTGAAATTGTTAAATGGCCTTGGGTTACCCACATAACCTTGGTATCCTTGATTGTTGTCCCTTAAGGGAGGTGACACATATGGACGGTGTTGTAGAGATTGTTGTTGGGAAGCTTGGAACATATTAGGATAGGAGGCACCTTGCTTGAACGCTTGAAAGGCGTTCACTTGCTCAATACTCCCCCGACAACGTATAGGCTCATGTCCCACTATCCCGCAAGTATCGCACATCCTATAATAAGGTGTAGGATACACAACTCCCAAAGCATTAACTTCATGAATCGAGTGTTGGTTGGAGGAACTATCGCTTTGAACTTGATTGAGGTGGCTTTGGAGCTTCTTGTCAATAGATTCCATGTGGGTTTTTAGTTGAGCCCCAAGATCAATGCTTAGTTGTGTAATGGCATCGACCTCGTGCCTACCTCCTCGATTCGCCTTTCTAGGCCTTGAGTATTGGGAGTTGTGCACCGTCATCTCCTCGATTCTTGCCCAAGTTTGATCGTCATCGACCTCGGTAAACCTACCATTGGAACCCATGTTGAGTATAGCTCTTGAGTCCTCATATAGACCGTTCCAAAACTGTTGGACTAAGAACCATTGTGAAAGTCCATGGTGGGGGCATGATCTAACCAAAGATTTAAACCGTTCCCAAGCTTCATAAAGGCTCTCCTCATCCCGTTGTTGGAAACCGGTGATGGAGACCCTTAGCAAATTTGTCTTCTCCAGGGGGTAAAACTTTTGGTAGAACGCCAATGCAAGTTTCTTCCAAGTATCGATACCCATGGTTGCCCTATCGAGACTCTTGATCCATTGCTTCGCTTTTCCAATGAGAGAGAACAGGAAAAGTACCCAACGGATTTGATCTTGAGTAACCCCGGTTTGGGAGATAGCATCGCAATAATCGGAGAAGGTCTCCATGTGTTGGTGCGGGTCTTCGGTGGGCAAACCACTAAATTGATTTCTCTCCACAAGTTGGATGAATTGTGTCTTTGCCACGAAATTTCCGGTATATGTATCCGGTAAAGTACTCGGTCCCGGCAAGACATCCTCGGTAAACGTGGAGTGAGATGAAAACTTCGGCATAATTGGATGTAAGGGAGATGATGGTGTAGACGGTGTTGAAGAAGATGCAGAAGGAGAACTAGGAATAGAAGTACCAAAGGGATTGATGAAGGTCCCTCCGGCGGTCTCTCGCAGTGACTCGTTCAAGTTGGATCCTTGAGCTTGCTCTTCAATGGTATTTCTAGTACCCGGTTGAGAGTGTCTATCCCGATCAATCGTCCGTTGGCGAAAGGCTCTAAAGAGTTTCTCCGGCTCTGGATTGAAGAGAAAGAAATCGCCTCTCCTCCTAGGCATACACTACACACTTGAGCAAACCTAAGACCACCTAGTGCTTTATGGTCACTAGGCAAAGACAATAAACGAACACAATGAAAAACAAAGAGAAAAGAAAGATAAGAAAACAAGAAAAACCTATAAAATATGCGATAGAAGAGCACAAGAAGGGTAACTAAGTCTAGCTATAAGCAAACTAAGTCTAAACAATGAACCGTCCCCGGCAACGACGCCAAATTGATGGTTGGATTTGCCGTGGGTCCTAACCAACAATAAATAACCAACTAATCCTAACGGGTAGCTAGGGTAAGTCGGGTCGTGTCCACGGAGACGGTTAAGTAATGTCTAGACTAAGTCGACCTAAAAACGAGACTAGGCTACCAAAAAAACATAAAGATGAAGAGAATCGGTAAAGTACGATAGTTGAGGAGGTATGAGAATGGACTAACAATGAGCTAACTATGATGTGAGCTAAATGGAATAACTAAGACAAACTAAACAATGAACTAGAGAAATGATAACTAACAAGTAGGATGAATCAAATATGGAAGGGAGTAGGGTTAGGTCGGGTTCTTAAGTGTAGAAGGGTAATAGGATGATCAAGGGTGTAGGTGCCTCTTAAGTTACTAGAGTCGGTTTGCGCTCTCGCGTCAAAACCTAGGTCAATGTCGGTTTGTGCTCTCGCATCTAAACCCAAGTCCGCACTCTCGTGTCTAAGACTATACCCGAACACAATCACACACTAGACAAACAAGGAGAAGATGAGAACAAGTATGAGGAGCATTGGCCACTACTACCCACACAAGCAATTCAACAAACACATAGAGTGCCCAATATGTGACTAGCAACAAAGATGCAACCTTTTCCCCTAAACAACCTTAATCACCCATAATCCACACTTAGTCCCCCTACTAACCCCACAAGGAGACTACTCACTCATGTTAAAACAAAGGTTAACAAAAGCAAGAGAAATCAAACCAAACATCCAAACATCCATAATAAACAAACAATAACAATAAACAATATGTAAAGATTGAAACTTGATAAATAAACAAAGAACAAGAGAAAAGAGATTATACCAACAACAAGATGATGAAAAAGATGAGAACTTGTATAAATAAGAAACCCAAATAATCTCCAAGGTTGTCAAGCTTGGAGGAGTCTTCAAGAATCTTCTTAATACAAGACTAATTAAACTAGATTAAACTAGGATTAACTAAAGATTAAAGGAAGATTAAGCTAATGAGAGGAACACTAATCTAGGGTTTTGAAAGTTCAAGAGAGGCCTAAGAGAATCTAGGGTAATGAAAGATAGTTAAACAATACAAGAGGGAAGTATTTATAAGGTTACAAGAGTGAAGGAGGAGAAAAGAATCAAGCACAGGCTACAGCACTCTCATCCCGACCGGGACGAGATGGTCCCGACCGGGACGGAGTGATCCCGACTGGGACGACATGGTCCCGACCGGGACGGACCCAAAACAGACCTAGCTGCATTTGCACACTCCTTCCCGGTCGGGAAGGCATTATCCCACCCGGGAAGGACCTTGTAGGCCTCCATTATGATCTTTTTGGTCCCTCCTTGCTTCTCATGGGCTTCTCTCCGATTCTCAGGGCTCGGGATCGAGTCTAAGGGGCTCGGGAATGGGTCCCAAGGTCTCGGGATCGAATCCAAGGCACCAAGTGATCGTTCCTTCTCTTCGTTGTCTCCAAAAGTGTATGAAACGAGTCGGAATCGTTCCAATTCTCCATGAACGGTCTCGGGAACCTAAAACGAACTAAAGGAAGCATGAGTAGCCCAGAAATCGCTCCAAAGAGCGATTCCACAAGGAAAATGGGACCAAAACTGTAACACCCCGTTATTTTCCGAGTCAATTATAAGGCGTTACTGGTCTATTTTGTTTAAATCGGGTTATTAAGTCGGGAAAAGTATTTTTATTGTCTTTATAAAATTAAAGTATTTTGGGTCGTCTTATAATAATCAGTTTTGATTTTCTTAAAGTTGAACGTTATTTTCTAAATGACTTTGTATCGGGTTGAAATTTGGGTCAAACATAAATAAATAAATAAAAAAGGAAAATCCTAAAACTATATATAAACCCCACGCCCCTTTCTACCCAATTCACCTTATTCATTCATTCTTCTTCAACTCCTCTGCCGCCTATCTCTCATTCCTCTGTTATTGTCCGATTGCCGACAAAACCTTCAGCCGCCACTTCAGTTCCTTACTCTTTCTCTCTTTCCATCTTCTAAATTGTAAGTCCTTGAACTTAGTTCTTCTATTTGTTTTCATAATTAGGGTATCAATGATATAGTACTCTGTATGTCTTAATATCTTAATTTTCGCTTATTGTCCTTTTGTTAAAAATCGTGGTCTTGGTATTTCATTACCGTCGTCGTTGTCGGGATGTGATGTGAGTCACGGCTTGAATTTGGTGAATAAAGGGCGAGCGTTTGTATCATTTTGATGACTAGTGGTCGGTGTGGCCTTCCGTGTTTTGGTTGTGATGTCGATGAATTGGTTATGTCGGGAGTGTTTGAGTGATTACTGAAAGGGGAGTGAGTAATTTTGGATGATAGCTAGTATTGAGAGTATGAATAATGGAAATAAGTGTTAGTTGGATGGTAGATTTTGTGTGTTGATAAGAGTATTAAGGAGTAGGTGTACAGTGTACGTAATGGGCTTAGATTAACTTAAGTCAACTGCCTAATCACTTACCGCATTACGTTTAAGGCTAATCGTGGGTGTAAGTTGTAATTATGAAATGGCAATCTTTATTAAAAGTCTTGAGAGACTTCTAATTGATACTCCTAATAGATTAGGATGGTAACTATATGAATTGGTTAGATTAAGTTATTAAACCATTTGTATTATTTGTAGCTTGTGGGTTCAAGGAGAAGAAATTCTTGGAATAATATTAGCTGAGTTTTGACCGTCTTGAGAGGTAAGGGCGTTTTACCCTTTTCATTTTTAAGTAAAGAGCATGTTCGGATCAAAATATATTTTTATAACGGTTTTGTAAATTATTTCGTCGATCGTAAATATTTTTATAATACTCGTAATGTTTGGATATTGAACTTTGTGACACGGCTCACATATTGGTACTATTTTGGTAAAAATTTTATTAACTTATAACAGACTCTGGGAGTTCTGTTGGTCTAGACGGTTTTAAGGTGCGTCTAAGACGTTCCTGGGACTTTGTCCCGAAACTATTTTTGAGTGAGGATTGTCCGGCCCTCACTCGCTAGGGAGTTAGACTTTCTCCTTTGACAGTTTCATCCTACTGGCTGTCCAAATGTGAGAGGTGCGCACTATTATGAGTCTAGCTAAGCACAGGTGGTTACCTCTAGACCGTGCAGGGGTAGGACCTTGGCACACAGGTTGCGAAAATATATATATATTGGTTGGTTTGGTTTTGACTACTCTTTTATGGTATTTTGGTACTTAAATGGTGATTTTAACTCCGATTTCAGTTTACTATAAATTATTATTATTATTATTATTATTATTATTATTATTATTATTATATTATTATTATTATTATTATTATTATTATTGTTATTATTATTATTATTTCACGATTTATTTATTATTATATTTTTACTCAACATTGCTGACGTCCTTTTGTTTTGGGTCGTTCACCCGCTGGAACCTGTACCTATTTGTGTTTTTGGGTACAGCTGATAGGTACACTTGAATTGCTGCATGGGTGCATTCTGGTATCGGGTTATGCTGAGCGAGGAAGGACTTTTATAATTTAACTTTGACTACAACCTATTTACATTATTATTGAATTTATTGGTTTGCTATTGTTTTAAACTGTTTTGGATTTTGTAAGACTTAAGACTTCCGCTGCAACGTTTCTATTTTATTAGCTATCAAATTTCTATTTTTTATTCATTTATTATTTATCTTTTTCCTTGCACTTGGCGCGGTAAGCTAAGTGTGGAGTAACAGCTTTGAGTTTTCCGTTTTTGGTTTATTATTTTGGTTGCGGAAATTTAGGGCTGTTACAAAAACATAACAAATAAGGCACTACAAACTACACTTATCATTCAGCTAACTCAAATGGGAATTGTCGCTTTATTCCCGCTCCAGCGACTTAGGGTGGATTCGCACTTCTTGGATGCTTGCCTATCCTTTTGGGATACTACCCACCATGTTTTTGCATTTCCTCGAGGAGAAATATGTCCCCTTCCCGAAGAGATTGCAGCCATAGGGGGTTGGTGCCCTAATGCTCGTCCTGCTATTCCTCCTTTTTATCCTAACTCAAGGAGGAGACTGAGGGATTTTCTTGGTTTGTCACATGCTGAGACAGCCCGTATGGTAAAGGGGAATTCTGTCTCCTTATTTGACCTAGTTGATAAATTTATGAGCTCCAACAGTACAAGAGTTACTTCTACCCACATGCGTAGGGCTTTTGCCTTTTGCATGCTGCACCGATATGTCTTTGAAGGTCGAATGGAAGCTGATTCGTGCTTAGGTGAAATCAGGTTAATTAGCATAGTTGACCAGATGGAGACAGGTCACAGCCCGGCTTGGCTGACAACTGGGGAGATCATTATGGGACTTGATGCTAGAAGACTTGACCCAGATCGACAATTGACGGGAAGCACTCGGCTTTTACAGGTATCGGACCGTGTTTCTTTTTCCGATTTTTTCGAATTTTTTCTTCTCTTTTTTTTTGAATTTTTTTCGAAATTTTTTTTTTTAAAAATTTTTTCTGAATTTTTTTTTTTTGAATTTTTTTTCCGAATTTTTTTCGAGAATTCGAATTATTCATACGAATGGTTTTTTTTTTTTCCAGATCTGGTTATCCGAACGCTTGTCGATCATAGAGCCCCCGGTGAGCATATCCTGATATCGCAGTTGCCAGATTAGTTCACGGAAACGACGAATAAGCTCGAGCCATCACATAAATCGGACTTATTGGGATGAAGAGCTAAGATTCCACGGTGGGTCCTTGATTAGATGGACCGTTATTTGGTGGTTCCTCTCAAAACTGACGGGGTTAGCTAAAGAGACAAAGCCCGCTATTTAGTGATCCTGTCTTTGGATTGGACCGTCCATATTTACCCAGACCGTATTCTGAGGCAGTTTGGTTTGTTTCAGCAGATCCCCGAGACTGAAGCAATAATCAGGGTTTCGCTCCAATTGAAGGACGCTATGTGTGACACGTGGCTACAACGCTGGTTTACCCATGCCATATGGACTGTACCTCGCCCCTGCCAGTCCGTTTGGGTTTCGGAAGCATATCGCAAATGGACTTCCGAAGAATCTGAGGAGGTCCGTAAAGCTTTGAAGACTGACGAGGCTTTTGACTTGGTTCGCAGGGAGACAGTCAAAAACTAAGACTCGAGCTAAAGAGACCGGTGCTAGTGACTTGGAGAAAAGACTTGGACCGAGACTAGCGGCCCGAGAGAGATTGGGCCCGCGAGACCGGTTACCCGAAAAGGTGAGGGCCCGACTAGGACCGATTGAGGTGACTGAGGACTCGAGTTCGAGGAAACGAGTCCGGGCTAAGGAGTTTCCCTTGGTGATTCGAGAGCGCTCACCTCCACGTCGTCGCCAGTGGACGGAGAAAGAAGCTAAAGACAAGGGAAAGGGCAAGTTGCCCTAAACACCGAGCCCCTAGTTTTTATTATTTAAGTATTAGTACTATTTATTTTGTGTCGTGTGTTTTTTTGGAAATTTTTTTTTGCGATTTGTAATTTTCCGAGTTTATCGGATTTTTTTTGAAATAAATAAAGGAATTTTATTAAGAACCGTTCCTGTTTTTTCGATTGCAGTGGTTGTGCCCTTTTGAGGGGCTGCCTACGTATCCACAATTAATGGAATCAAACCAAACGTAGTTCAGAGATTTTTTTGCAATTTTGAAATATATCAAGACTGTTGGTTCAAGATATTCATAACAGTAGAATAAGTAATTCTAGCTTTTGACTTGCTTTTGAAAGTTTATTTTAAAAGTTGATTTTAATAAACTTTTTTTTTGCAAATGACATTGAGAAAGGGCTTAAGGGTAGTAACGCTTTAACTGGTCTAGGTTGGTTGGGTTGACAAACTCGTTCCCATTCAGGTCTGCCAGCATTACTGCTCCGCCTGATAGAATCTTTTTTACCAAGTATGACCCGGCCCAATTAGGTTTGAACTTTTCTCTCGGGTCTATTGGTAATGGGGCTCGAACAGACTTGAGCACCAAATCCCCTTCTTTAATGTTCCTAGGCCTTACCCTCTTGTTGAAGGCCCGTTGGATCCTCTTCTGATATATTTGTATATTATTGAGGGCAGGAGATCGTCGTTCGTCTAGTAGGACTAGCGAGTCATATCGTGCTCGAATCCAATCAGCTTCGGGTACTTGACTTTCGAGTAAGATTCTGAGGGACGGTACTTCTAACTCGACAGGTTGGACCGCTTCCATCCCGTATGTAAGGTAATACGGCGTTGCCCCGGTTGCAGTACGGATTGACGTCCGATATCCCCAAAGTGCAAATGGTATTTTATCGGGCCAGTCCCGGTAATTATCAGCCATCTTTTTTAGTATGGTGACAATTGTTTTATTAGCCGCTTCTACCGCTCCATTGGTTTGGGGTCGGTAAGGTGAAGAAGTATGCCTTTGAATCTTATATTTAGCTAAAAGGGCTGCTGTCTCGGCTTGAAAATGGGTCCCATGGTCACTGATGAATTCGTGCGGGATCCCATACCGGCATATTATCTTATTTTGGATAAATTTAGCAACATGCTTGGCGTTGAGAATGCGATAAGACTCAGCTTCGACCCATTTGGTGAAATAGTCGATCGCTACCAAAATGAAGCAGTGCCCTCCGGTTCCCGAGGGGTTTATCTTTCCAATTATATCGATTCCCCATGTTGAAAATGGCCAAGGTGATGTCATGGTATACAACAAGGATGACAGCATATGTTGTACATTAGCGAAGATTTGACAATTATGACAGTGTTTGACATATAGCTGGCAATCGGTTTCCATGCTATTCCAGTAATATCCGAGTCTCATGATCTTCCGGACCAGCATTTGGGCGTTCATGTATGGACCGTTCTCGCCGGCGTGCACTTTGGCCATAACCTTTTCAACGTTAGTTTTATCAACGCATAGGAGAAGAACCCCTTGTGCTGTCTTTTTGTATAGTTGTCCATCCTCGGTGCGGACAAACTGGGTTGCTAGCCTTCGTAAGGCTTTCTTGGCTCAACTATCGGCTCCGGGTGGATACTCCCCATTTGTTAGGTAGGTTAATATAGTTTGATATCATGGCTCTGGATCGGGTATCTCGATGTCTTCAATGTCGTGAATGTACGCTGGTTCGGACCGTCTTTCGACACAAATGGGCATACTGGTCACATGATCGGGGATGTTTAGTAAGGATGCCAGCTTTGAGAGTGCATCTGCGAACTGATTTTCCTCCCGAGGTAAGTATATATACTTTACCTTTTGGAATTGTTTCTCGAGATGCCTTACTCGTGCCTGATAGGCAACGAGGTTAGCATTTCGAGTTTTCCATTTTTGGAGCGCTTGGTTAATGACCAGAGATAAGTCGCCGTGTACTCGGAGGTTTGTGACCCCTAAATCGACGGCGGCTTGTAGCCCATGGATACATGCTTCATACTCAACAGCATTATTAGTGACGTCAAAGTCTAATTTGATGGACACGGGAGTATGTTCCCCTTTTGGTGAGATCAAGAGAATCCCGACTCCGAATCCTCGGAAATTGGATGCCCCGTGAAAGTATAAGTCCCACGTTTCGGTATCGGTATGGAAAATATCTTCATCTGGGAAAGACCAAGTGTCGGTGTGTCCCTCTTTGGTTATGGGACTGTCGACGAGAAACTCGACTACTATCCGGCCTTTGATGGCTTTCAATGGTACGAACTTTAGATCGAATTCTGCCAACATTAGGGTCCATCTTGATATCCTGCCGTTGAGAATGGGCTTTTCGAAAAGGTACTTGATCGGATCCATTCTAGATAGCACTTGTACCTCGTAACTGAGCAGGTAATGTCGAAGCTTCTTGGTGGCCCAGACCAAAGCTAAACATGTATTCTCAAGCATGGTGTACTTACACTCGTACTCTAAAAACTTTTTGCTGATGTAGTATATAGCTCGTTCTTCGGAGTTGACCGTCTGAGCTAGCATAGCCCCCATGGCTGTCTCTGTCGTTGTTAGGTATAGCGACAAAGGTAAGCCGGGTTGAGGTGGCATCAAGACTGGCGGTGAAGACAAGATTTCTTTGATTTTATCAAAGGCCGCTTGACACTTATCGTCCCACAATAACCGTTCCCCTATTTTCAGCTTTTTGAAGATCGGTTCACACACCATGGTTAGCTTTGAAATGAACCTGCTAATGTATTGGACTTTCCCGAGAAACCCTCTTATCTCCTTTTCGGTTTTAGGGGGTTGCATCTCGGTGATGGCCTTGATTTTGGCTGGATCGACTTCGATACCGCATTGGCTAACGATATGACCCAGTAATTTGCCAGATGTTACCCCGAAACTGTACTTCTGAGGGTTTAACCTCATGTTGTATTTGCATAATCGGGTGAAGAACTTTCTCAGGGCGGTGATGTGACCGTCCCTGTCTTTGGATTTGACGATCATATCGTCCACATATACTTCCACTTCTTTATGCATCATGTCATGTAATAAAGTTGTGGCGGTTTGTTGATAGGTGGCCCCTGCATTGATGAGACCAAATGGCATAACAGTATAACAATAAGTACCCCAAGGTGTAATGAAGGTGGTCTTATCCATATCTTCTTCTGCCATTTTTATCTGATTATACCCGGCATACCCATCCATAAATGATAGAAGGGCATGATCAGCTGTGTTATCCACCAGTATATCGATGTGTGGTAACGGGAAATCGTCTTTCGGGCTCGCCTTGTTAAGATCCCGAAAGTCTACACAGACACGCACCTTACCGTCCTTTTTAGGAACCGGCACGATGTTTGCAACCCAATCTGGATACTCGGAAACCTGTATGAAGCCAGCTTTGAATTGTTTATCGACTTCCTCTTTGACCGTAAGGGACCATTCGGGCCTCATGCGGCGGAGTTTCTGCTTAACCGGCTTGAACCCTTCCTTAATTGGTATATGGTGCTCGGCTATTTCGCGATCTATCCCCGGCATGTCCTTGTAGGACCACGCGAAGACGTCTTTGAATTCTTGAAGGAGATTCGTGAATTGTTGTTTCTCCTTGGGATCTAAGGATAACCCTATCTTAAGTACCTGAGGCTCTAAGGTTGTTCCCACATTAACGGACTCGGTTTCTTCGATTACCGGGTTACGGGATTCCCTTTGTTCTAGTTGCTCGATCAGATGTGGAGGTAGGGGTACCTGTTCATCGGGTTTCTCAATGTCATTGCACAGAATATTTTTGAAATTAAGAAAATTTTGAAAATAAGACAAGTCGTAAGCTGAACGGCTGTTATTATTGCTTGTAAATTTGGAAAATAGCTCGAAAAGAGCTGCCATCTGATCACTAGTCAGTGGCGGGATAGGCAAGGTGCTCGGGACAGACCCTGAGACACCAGGAATAGCTAAAGGGAGAGGGGAAGTTACAGGAGTGACTCTAGCACCGGACTCACTAGACTCGACATCAGACTCTGACTCGGACTCCGACTCGGACTCGGACTCAGACTCAGGCATTTCTCCTTCTCCTGTGATCAGCTTGTAAGTCCTTCCTTGACTGTCAGTCCATTTGACAGTCTTCCTCCAGGCTCTCTTTCCCGTCTCGGATCCAACATCCGAGATTAGCTTAGACGGATCAAAGTTGCGGCTGCGGAGAATGAGACTGACCAGCTCCTCCTTCGGTGCTGAGGCCGTGAGTTCCTCCCCGAAGAGCAGTCCTAGCGCGGGCTCAGCATTCTTAGCATCTTCGGACTGGACGAGGGCGAAGATGTCATATGGTATGAAGTTGTAGTCCTGGGCCAAGTGGGCTCCAGGGTGTGTAGCATTGGGCCGATATAGGCCTGTTTGTATTGGCCCGAATACTGGAGTAACAAAAGTGACAATGCTAGTTCCTGTATGGCCCATATTTTCCGGGGTTATGGTATACCCTAGACCAGTTTGAGACCTCCCGTTATTTCGGACTTCAATAATTTTTCCTGCGGGGAGGTTGGGCCTTGAAGTAGCCCCCGGTAGATACCCTAGGTTTTGTAGCATCCTGTCGATGCTAACCGTGAAGTAGGGTCGGAAAAGATACTCCTCTTCGATTGTCCCTATGAAGTCGAACCCCCAGAGATCGGTGCAGCCTGAGGTGTTACAATTAGCCACAGTCATAGGTGTGGCTTCTAAGGTGATGACAGTATCGTGCAGAGGCAACATGATTTTCCGATGTAAAGTGGAGGATACGGCCCTGGTCGCGTGGATCCAAGGTCTTCCTAAGAGAAGGTTAAAGGAAGAAGTCACATCGATCACTTGAAATTCCAGTTCCTTTTCTATTGGGCCTGTTATGATAGTAAGTTTTACGGCCCCAGCTACTGACTTTGGACTTCCGTCGAAAGCCTGGATGGTTTGAGCTGTAGGAATGTAGTCGGCCTCGGTGATGTCGAGGGCTTTAGCGGTCCTCAAGGGGAGGACGTTGACTGCAGACCCATCAACGATTAGGGTCATGGGAAGGTACTTCCCTCGGCAGATTACCGTGATGTAGAGGGCCTTGTTGTGGGCAGCCTCGAACGACGGTAGATCAGCCTCGGAAAAGGTGATTAGTGGGCCTTCCTCATAGCTTTGCCCTTTAGATGGGGCAGAACTGTGGCTACCATTTCAGCTGGAGTAGCCATGGAGTCAATCTTGACTTGATCGAGGGCCTTAGTGAGTGCCTCCCGATGTTTTTGCGAGCTGACTAAAAGCGGCCATATAGAGAGGTCAACTCGAGTCTTGTTCAGCTATTTCACGAGAGCCCTTTCAGTGGTTGGCTCTTCCGGGACGGCTTCTACTCTGTCTGGTTCAGTAACAGTTATTGAAGCCGGAGAGTCCTTATGATGGTTGCTGGCTAGGGCCTTGGACTTAGCCTTGTGGATTTCCTCCCGGGTTATGGGGACAGCTTCCCCCTTGGTGAGATAGACGTCGTCTTCATCGTCGCACCAGATCCCGTTTATTTGCAGGATAAATGGAGAAATGAGATGTGAGCAATCAACTATTTCCCCGGAGAAAATGGCGTGAGTGGCCAACGGATTATCCTTGTTGCTGGGCTTGCCTCCAGGTAAAGGGATCTTTCCACTTTCGATGAGATCCTGGATAAGATGCTTTAGTTTCCAGCATTTCTCGGTATCGTGTCCCTTGCCACGATGGTACTCACAATAGGCCTGGATGTCGTAGGCCTTGGAGCGATGCTCTATCGGGACTTCAGGTGTTGGGCCTATCGGGTTGATCAGGCCTTTCGATGATAGCCTTTGTAAGGCATTTGCATAGGTGGTACCTATGTCGGTGAATACCCGAGGTGTGGCATTCTTCTTGGACGGGGTATCAAGTAGATTAACCTCGTCAAAAATACTACGAGCAGTAGCAGCAGATGTGGGCTTACTTGTGGATGAGCTGGCTCCTTGGTAACCCTTGGCAGAGGCCTTAGTGAGGCTCTCCAATCTCAAATCATCTTCAATTCTTGTCCCCATTTCAGTTAGGGCAGCGAAGTTGAGTATGATGGCGTACCGGAGATGGATCCGGTAAGCAGGAAAGAGGTTCTTCACGAAGGCTTCTACCAGCACTTTCTCACTGGGCTTGTCGACCAGTTTGACGCTTTCAGCCCTCCAGCGCTGAAGGTATTTTGTAAATCCTTCCTTTGGTTCCTGGGCCATTACTTCCAGGGTGCGCATTGTGGTTTGAATTTCAGTGTTGTCGGTGTAGTTCCGAGCGAATTCCGTCGTCACGTCATCCCAAGTTTTGTATTTCTTGGAATCGAGCAGTAGTACCAGGCTCTTGGGTGCTTCTCGAGGGAAGAAGCAAACAGATGCTTGAACATGTTTGACTTGACCCCCTTAAAGGCCATGAATTCCTTGAAAGCCCGGATATGTAATACCGGGTCTTCAGTTCCGTCGAACATTGGGAGGCCCGTCAGGTTGAGATTGGCAGGCAGCTCGTCGGTCAGGGGTGCATAGGCTCGAGCATTCTCCTTATGGATTGAGTTGTGGGTCGACAGATGGACCTGTTCCTGCAGTTTGTGGACTGCGCTGGCCAGTTCGGCTAACGGCCCGTCATTCTCGATCCCACCACTGGGAGTTCCTTGCTCCATAGCGCTCACTCGGGTAAGGATGGCGATCTGATCCCCCCTTCATTGTCGTGATCATAGTCTCCAACTTGGTTAACGAGGCCTTCAACTCATCTATGGCTTGTTGCATCATGGTTCGGGTGAAGGGTGGCCTGTCTATAAGAACACCGTGTAATCAGAAACGGATCCAGATCCCAGAACCAAATAGTGCATCCCGAGCAAGGAAAAGACTAGACGAGAAGACGACTGAAAACCGACTCCTAGATGGGTGACTCGTGGATGGTGGACTCTCCTTAGGATTTGGCAAAGTGGGCCTAGTCCCGTTCGAAGGAAGATCCATGTGAGAATTCCCCAGACTTTGGACTCGAATGTGTAAAAGGGCTTCCCTTTGTAGAAGTTCGTTCTATGCAGGGGGCCGTGCCTTGACAGATAAGGCGGACGGTATGGGGGAGAAACTCGTGATGTAGGATCGACGGAGTTTCGATGCTAGAGATTCTAACAACTTGTGACAAAACCCGACACTACTAAATACGGGAAGTTCTAAGAAGAAGAAAGTTTTGAAAAGGAAAATTTGGACTTAGCCAGGTCCGAAAAAGTCGGAGGGAAGGCCCATTTTTTTGAAAATCGGCAAAGGGCCTTTGGGCCGTGATTTTTTCGAAGTTTTGAAAATGTTCGGACAGCATACCGGCTAAAAAAAATAGGCTATTTTGAGTCAAAAATCATAAGTACTAAATTTGGTAGCTTTCTGGGTTTTGAAAATGGATGATTTTGAAAAGATGCAATTTTTTTTAAAACAACAGTTTTTGAAAAGATGACAGGTAAATCAAGTAGCACGTAGTCATGGAAACAGTATAATGACACCATGTATGCTCTTAATCTAAGTCTCGGTCGGTCGAAAAAGGGTCTATACCAACGACGATATCTTTCTCGCAAATCAGGACGGTCCTCCTAAGCCGAGTTGGTCTTAGAATCTGCCGTAAAACCCATGCGAATTCCGCCATCGAAGTCTTTAGTGCGCCCATTTAGGAACGCACCGCGGTATAGTGGGACGTCCGTCACAAGTAACCGGC
The DNA here is from genome assembly GCA_958450325.1 of Agrostemma githago. Classification (NCBI taxonomy): domain Eukaryota; kingdom Viridiplantae; phylum Streptophyta; class Magnoliopsida; order Caryophyllales; family Caryophyllaceae; genus Agrostemma; species Agrostemma githago. The sequence continues at coordinate 13,863,047 of OY288255.1, read as the reverse complement.
CCGGGAAAGATTTGGGTTATGCATGAACCATTGAACTAAAACGTGTACATTACTAATCGAACGATTTCTTTTCAAGTCTCACCCAGGAACCCCGATGACAAGTGGTACATCAGGAATCCCCAGCGGAGTCGCCAAATTGTGGACATGACATAGGTCCACCCCGACGCGGCCACGCGCGGATTTGGGGAGGCGAATGAATCTCCATATGGGATGGGTCGAATTGAAATTTAAATCGTAGTAGGAATCGCCGCCGAACTTTGTGGGAGTTTGGGCCCGTTAGAACCCACTTTATGTCGTAGTGGGCCGTGCACAAAGTACGGCCCATTTCCGATGTCAGAGTTTATTGGGTTCATCCCTTTGCATTTGATACCGATACCGACATTATCGGATATCGTGTATTGAATGACTCTCGTATGCCAATGGTTTCGGACATCCGGAAACCACGGTTCTGAGTAAGGGGTGAGGGTACGTGTTGGGAAGTTCACAGAGAACACCCAACCCCGCCCGCACTTAGCGGCCTTTACTAAGATATCGTTCGTTTTTGGTGTACAAGCGTTAGTTCGACGGTTGAATGATATGCAAAGAGCATTTTGACTAAACATGTGAATTATGTTTGACTAAGTCGTTTAATGCATCTAAACTAATAACGTCGAAGTTGTATTTAGCATGCGAGGTTCGTTTTAGTGTAATAAAACAAAACAATGAAAGGACAAACGGAAATCGCTAAAAACATGAACAAACGAGTTAGTAACGATTTGTAAGTCGAATAAAAGATGTAAATACAATTGATGGGGGTCGGAAACCTGCGCTGGGTCGCCCGCCCAACAGGCCCCGAGGCGACCCAACCCGAGAAACCAGATAGTCTGCCCAGCAGGTTGTCAGGATAGGTCACCAAGGAACCCCCAAGGGGAAGCTTCAGACAATCGCCTGCCCAGCAGGGCGATGCGGCCCACCGAGCAGGGCTTCAAGACCCCCCTGCCCGCCTGTCTCCAGGGGACTTCTCCCCCAGGCAGGGCAGGGGTTTCCAGGGGCCCCTCCGTCATTTTGCCTAAGGTAAGGGAGAGTGGATGGACAAAATGGATCCACGTGTCGCTTTACCATCCACCCATTCTCCCGCTCTTTTTCCCTCTCTTCTCTCTCTCTTGAGGGAAGGTATAGATACTCCTTTTCCTCCAACTTTCCAATGGTTGGATTTTCTCTCTCTAGACTCTCACTCTAAAAACACCACCTAGCTCCTCACGAACTAGGTTCATCAAGGCATTTCACAGACTGACTTAGGCATCGAAGAGGGTTCCCTCGGACACCTCCGAGGCCCTGTGCGTTCATTGTGCAGGGAACAGACCGTCTTCGCCGGGAAAGTCTGATCACCGGAGTGGGAGAAAGGAGAGGCCAAAGGAAGTCGGACGAATAGTAACCAAACAACATTTTGAACATCAAACCCGAGTCCGAAGTCGGGTTAATTGTTTCCGTACCGGAACAAGGATAATGTGCATGATTTTGAAAAAGGATTTTATGACACGTGATGGATTAACATGTGTTGACCGAGGTCAAGGAAAATATATCGAAACCTGAAATATGCCAAGGAAAACCGTCGTTTTTAATAAAGCAAAGATGTTAGAAGAAATAAGATGGGATTGCGTTTCGATGCTGTGGATTTCAGGAGTCGCGCGACCCGCGTGAACATGGCGTGACTCGCGCTGCCATGCGACTCGCACGGGTCACGTGCGACTCGCATGGCGGCCTGTTTTCGAGGCCATTTTTCCGAAAATTGATAATTTTATTAATTCGTGTACAAATATGGATTAATTCATACTCGACTTAAATGCTCGACATTCGTTATATTTGATATTCGATTATGAAATCGATATCAAATACTCGGAATGATTTTTTTTAGAAAATATGAAAAAAAAGGTTTTGAAAATCGATTTACAAAAAAAACGTTGTTTGACTCTCTCTGCGTTTAAAATCGTCGTAATTTGTTTTAAAAAAAAACATGTAACAATTTTTGAGCATCAACGAGATTAATTTAGTTCTTTTTTGATACGATATTCGACTAGAGAATCGATATCGTATTTTAAGAACGTTTTGTTTTATATGAAAAGAATTTGTATTATCGATATTAAAAATAAAATAAAAAATGCGACGAATGACCCATAATAAAAAAAACGGACGACCGACGACGAAAACAAGGAAAAGACGAGAGAAAGGAAGAGAAAAAGGAGAAGTCGGGTTTGATTTTACACCCTCAACCTACATGCTTTGTTTTCTCGAGACGGGGCTCGTTAGAATGTGGCTTAGGCACGGGAGCGTCGAGATGATGTCGGTGAGTTAAGGTGGTGCTTTGGGTCGTGTGAAGTGACGGGTTGGCCGGTTTTTTGGTCGGAGTTGGGTTATACTATCGGTCTTTTGATGCTACGTTTGATGTTTGAAGTTTGGATGTTACGAGATTGTAGTTGTGTCGATGTATGATGAATGTTCAATGTCTGTCTTTGAATAATTGATGAGAGGGTCCTATTTATAGGAGAGGTCCTCGACTGAAGCTAGGAGAGATACTCCTGCTTGGATGACAAAAAATACCGGCTTGGATAGGAAATGTAAGAAGTCGAGTAGTACGAGAACTCCGTTCCTTGGTGAGTGTAGACACCCGCATTTTGACTGCCAGGTGTCTATGGTAGTTTCCAAAAAACACCCGATGATGATCGGACGCTAACGTGTTTCTACGTGCTCGGATATGGGCTCAAAACCATTAGTTGCTGGCTAACACATTTACGGAGTAAAAATCTCACAAAATCAACCTCAGATCCAGGTCCAGTGGGCCGTTTCCAATCAAATAAGGCTAATTTGGGCCGAAACCGACACCGGAAATAAAACCGACTTTTTAGCGATTGGGTCAACCCCGGTCAAAGTCGTTTCCGAGACATACAAAACAGCTATTCAAACATCAAAAGTCCAATTCAAACACAAAATTCATCAAATATCCAAGGTCAAGGTCCAAAAACCCGGACCACTCGATCCAACGGAGCCACTCGATCGAGTGCTCAACCCACTCGATCGAGTGGGCCTGTTTCAGGCCCGACGGCGGGCACATTGGGCCACTCGACCGAGTCAGGTGATTACTCGGTCGAGTAACCCTAGCCGGGTGCCTAGGCTTTGCCTATATATACACCCCATGCAACACACATTACACATCTTTGGAACAACTTTTACAACCCTAATCGAACTTTCAACACATCAAATTCAACCCTAATCAACATCAAACTCAAACCCTAATCAAACCCTAATCGATACTACTTTCAAACCCTAAACCTAGCTTTAGGAATTCAAAACCCTAACCACCATAACTCAACCTCCATAAACCTCGATACTCCCGTGTTAAAGCCACAACTACGAGTCCTATCCGAGACAAGAACATGTAGGTTGAGGGTGCAAAACCCGTCTTCTTCCTTCTCCTCTCTCTCTCTCTCGTCTTCCCTCCTCTCTCTTCGTTTTTTTTGTTTTTATTTCATTATCGCATCATAATATCGATAATACCGTTAGTATTAAAACATTAAAATACTTGTCAATTTGTGTCGAGTATGAGGGATGTCGGAATAAGGAAACCCGAATATACAAGTGTACCGCACACAGCGTTGCCGGTCGCTTATTCCGACACCCCAATTACTTGATTATTGAGACAAGTCAACTTAAATAATAATTCGTTATTTTTTGTTTTCTCATCATTAATCGCGCATTCATCAATTTTAAAACCAATTTTCAAAACAAGTTTTTCAATAAGGGTCGAAACCCATTGACGTGGATCCGACATCTCACAATCCCTAGGGATTTATTTCGATGTCGGAGAAGCCAAGGGAATCAAGTCCTTCAATTCAAGCATAGCGTCAATCTCTTAGATTCGATACTAATTCTATAATTAGACGTCGAATCTAACGATCTAGTCAAATAATTAACTAACGCGATTTCCGTTGATGCCAAAATAAATGTCATACAATTCGTTAGAATTACGACATTATTAAACGCGGAGGAAATCCATTCATATCGTGATAGTTAATTCAAAACGACTTAAAACGATTTTTTTTATCTCGCTCTAATTATTTCATATCGATTCAATAATCGAATATGGGATACAACGAGTATTCAAATTCGGAATCGAGTATAAATCCCACAATATTTATATTCGGTTCAACAAAATCAATGATTCATAAAAATCCGAATCGAGCATAAGTCATACAATATTTATGCTCAATTCGGTAAAATCGTCAAGTTATCAAAATCAAAAGCAATTGCGAAATCGATAACAAAATTGCAAGCGAACCCGGTTCGTACAGGTGCCACTCGACCGAGTGCCTTAGGTCACTCGATCGAGTGACATCACAAAAATTGAGCATAATACTTTTTCCGACCTCCACTCGGTCGAGTCTCGCAATGACTCGATCGAGTGGCAACGTACTCGGCCGAGTTGGCCAGTAACTCGGTCGAGTAGGGTCACGAAATCGGGGACAGAACCCTTTTCAGAGGTCCACTCGGTCGAGTCCCTCAATGACTCGGTCGAGTGGCCCCTTTATCGCGTCAAACCACGAGTCCTACAAGTTATTCAAGTCTCGTTCATATCTTTTCACGACTTAAGTCAACATGTGTCTAATCAATCACGTGAAAACTTCGTTTTTCAACCATATATCATCTCATTTGCATCATTCAATATTTGCACAAGCCGTTAATACCGTTATATCGTTACTAACAGTTTGTTGTTTCTTTTGTCAATTTTGGTTGTTTATTTTATGTACTAAAATGAACCCACATGCTAAAATTCAACTTCGACGTTAGAATTAATTGCATTAAATCGACGTAGAAACCCTTTCAATTCCATTCACATGCTTAGGAAAAATAATTTTTGCATATCATTTTCCCGTTCGACTAACGCGCGTATTAAAAAGTTATTCGAGATCTTAGTAGAGGCCGCTAGTGCGGGCGGAGTTGGGTGTCCTTTGTGGGCTTCCCAACACGTACCCTCACCCCTTACTCAGAACCTCGGTTTCCGGATGCCCGAAACCGTTGGCGCACGAGAGTCATTCTATACACGATAACCGGTAGTGACGGTATCGGTATCAAATGCAAAGGGACGAGCCCAATAAACTCTGACATCGGAAATGGACCGTATTTTGTTTACGGCCCACTACGACATAGAGTGGGTTCGAACGGGCCCGAACTCCCACAAAGTTCAGTGGCGACTCCACTTCGATTTAAATTTCAATTCGATCCATTCTCATATGGAGATTCATTCGCCTCCCCAAACTCGCGCGTGGCTGCGTCGGGGCGGACCTACGTCATGTCCACAGTGAGGAAGCCACGGAATCTCGCTGGAACGTGGCTGCTCGGCCGAGTATTTGATGCTCGGTCGAGTGTTTGATCGGGTGTTCGGATAAGATTCCTATTGGAGATCGAATTCTTCTTCAACGGATTTATTTAATATTTGTTGTAGCTGATTTTTTTGCAGTGTTTGAGTCTAGGCCGGACTCGTGAGGTGACAAGGCCGGTTCATGTGTCTCGAAAAATATCTTTGACCGAATTTTGACTCGGTCGCTAAAAGACGGTTTTGCCCCTGGTGTCGGATTCGACCCAAATTAGTCTTATTTGACTCGAAACGACCCGCTGGGCCTGATTTTGAGGTTGATTTTGTGAGATTTGTACTCCGTAAAAAGCCCAAGCCAAATGTCCATGATTTCGAGCCCATATTCGAGTATGTTAAAGCATGTTTACGTCCGATCATCATCGGATATTTGTCGGAAACTACTATAGACACCTGACGGTCAAAATGTGGGTGTCTACAAACCCTTAGGGTTGTATCTAAGAGACTAAAAGATGAAATAAAAGGTTAATGTTTGTATTAATTGTATCGATATATATATAGGAAGTATTTAATGCTTAAATACAATCTTACTGTATATATTCACCATAATCTCCAACGTCTCCAAGTCTCTCCACTTTCTTCTCTTTTTCTTTCTTTTTTTTCAATCAACTTTTTTTCTTCTCTCTCTCCACACTCTCTGGTGTGTTTCATCTCGGCGTCCATTTACTTTACTTTTTGAAGAAAACCCTCTTTCGCTTCTCCGGTAGGTGATAACCCTAATTTCTGCTCAATCTTCTTATTATTTTCTGCACTCTTATCCTAGATCTGCGATTATCACTCTTTCGATTTTCCCCTTTTCGTATTTTTTTCTTGTTTTAGGAATTTGTTATGATTGTGTCGATTGTTGGCTAGATCGTTCGTCTTTCTGTCATGTTTTTGTGAATGTTTCAGTGTTTTAGTGTAATTTGGACTTGAATTCGCGGTTTTGTGTGCTTTTGGTGGTGGTTTTTTGTGTGGGTGTTGCAGTTAGGGTTTGGCGATAATCGGTTGGTTTTTACTTTTCAGTAGATTTTTTCGATTGATTTCTGAAAGTAAAAGGTCTCGGGATGAAAATGAGCCTATTTGACCACTGTACATTGCTAACATCAAAAAGTGGAATAATCGGGAATCCCGAGTAACTGGAAAAGCCGCTAAAGTAGCTAAAGTAGTGATGAATCCCGTCAGTAAAACGGGTCCTATCGAAAGTCCATCTATTCCTAATTTCCAGTGGAAATCAAAAAAGTCGATCCATTTATAATCTTCGCCCAGTTGAATTAATGGGTCATCCGGTTGGAAATGATAACAAAACACATAGGTTGTTAGAAGTAGCTCTATAGTGGATATGCCTATTGTATACCACCAAGAAGTTTTAACCTTTATTTGGGTGTGTTTGCTTGAGCCGTACGAGATCAAATTCTCATATACGGTTCTTAGAGGGGGGCTTTTAGCGCTTTACCTATCTCAATAAAGTCTATGATTGGTTCGAAGAACGCCTCGAGATTCAGGCTGGCGTACTCCTCCTGTTCGAACCGGGGTTTGAAACCAAACTTCTCCTCAGGAGGCGTAAAGTAAAACCCGCGGTAGCAAGAGGCGAAACCGGTGGTTTCCTGGTCACGACCGGCTAAAGCTAAAGTTCCATTAAAGAGCGTTTCCACGGGGTAGAACCTCCTCAGGGAATATAAGGTTTTCATGAGGCTGATCTTGAGCCGCCATCCAAGCACGAATAAATTGTTTTATATTGTTCGTGTAATTCACCGTTGTTAAACAATTATTGATGGAATCCGACTTGACGTTATACATTATATTCGTCTATGTTTTCATAAATTGTGCAGAATGGTCTCACATTGGTTGTTAATGGTCTCAGATTTACTCCCTCACGTTTATATATACATACTCCCTCACATATATTATCTAAACATATGATTTAAAGTGATTATATTTTTTTTTGTGAAATATGAATTATTATAAACATTATAGGTCATTATGTTTATATATATTATAAACATTAGTATTGATTATTTAATATTTTATAATTATGGTCATTTATTTGGTAGATGACACGTGCCACTTAGATATAGTTATTGGTTTCTTTGACACTTAGACATAGTTACTTAGACATAGTTATTGGTAGATGACATGTGACACTTAGACATAGTTATTGGTTTCTGAGTGAAATATTATATTAATTAAATGAGAAGTCTGAGAGAGATATATTATATTAATTGATGAAGGGTGAAAAACTTTCGGAAAGAGGGAAGATAATAGACAATCGGAGGGAGTATATGATTACAAGTTACAACCTTCTTCTCTACTTTCTTTGAAATCCAATTATAAAACCTCTATTCATATTCGTGAACTTTGATTGTAACACGATCAGGCAACATTTCTTCCTTGTTTGTTGTAGTCTTATTATTCCTGTAATTCTTGTTTGATTAAAAAAAGTTATAGTTTTATTTACTTTAGTTTCTAGGTATTATTACTGTTCATTCAAATTTGTATGTGTGAATTTCATAAAACCCTAGAATTCATATTAATTGGTTTTATATTTGGTGATTTGATCTGAAATTAAATTAGGATTTGGAGAAATATGGTCACAGAGAGAGGGGTTCACCCAGATTGCATAAACGCATCAAACCCATATCATGAATGTGTTGAATATTGCTTCAGGAAGATTGCTGAAGCCAAAACTCATTCCGCTAATAAGCCCGATACTCGTAATTCCTTTATTCTTTTATCTATTTGCTCTTTTGTATGATTTCAGTGCTGTATGTACATTAATTTGTAATATTGGCTGTGTGGATTTATAGAATTGTTCACTAGAATCTGAGTAAAACAACAATAATTTTGATCAATGTCCAGCCCCTTCAGCTCTCCTCCTTTGATCTTAAACAACTACTCCCTTCATTTCACTATAATCTTCTTGTTACTCTTGCATAGTATATTTTACGGAAGGTTAACATGTGGTTTTTTATGTGAGGAGGCCGTGTGGTAAGAAATGGGGTAATATTAACCAATAACCATGCATTTTATCACAAAAAGAAAGCGGAACATTATAGTAAAAATACCCAAAATGAAAAGGAGAAAGATCTTAGTGAAATTGGAGTGCAATCTAACTAGTATATACCTATCTTTTAAAACAAACCCAAGCAAGTTTGCTTCAACTCTTATTATTCAGTAAATAAAAAACAATATTCCAGTTCCAACCCATATCATGAATGTGTTGAATATTGCTTCAGGAAGATTGCTGAAGCCAAAACTCATTCCGCTAATAAGCCCGATACTCGTAATTCCTTTATTCTTTTATCTATTTGCTCTTTTGTATGATTTCAGTGCTGTATGTACATTAATTTGTAATATTGGCTGTGTGGATTTATAGAATTGTTCACTAGAATCTGAGTAAAACAACAATAATTTTGATCAATGTCCAGCCCCTTCAGCTCTCCTCCTTTGATCTTAAACAACTACTCCCTTCATTTCACTATAATCTTCTTGTTACTCTTGCATAGTATATTTTACGGAAGGTTAACATGTGGTTTTTTATGTGAGGAGGCCGTGTGGTAAGAAATGGGGTAATATTAACCAATAACCATGCATTTTATCACAAAAAGAAAGCGGGACATTATAGTAAAAATACCCAAAATGAAAAGGAGAAAGATCTTAGTGAAATTGATGGAGTGCAATCTAACTAGTATATACCTATCTTTTAAAACAAACCCAAGCAAGTTTGCTTCAACTCTTATTATTCAGTAAATAAAAAACAATATTCCAGTTCCAAACCAAAACTAGGCTTATAATTCAAAGGAAGTTCTGTAGTTACGTGTTAACATTCTAGCTTCCGGCCTTTTGCTATTCTTCGATTCTTCAGCCTTAAGTATATGGATAATTTCTGCCTCTATGCCCTAAACGTTGGGATGATTCCACTTTGATATTATGCCACTATTGGTTATTTCTCACCTTGCTGACATGAGTGCACACGGTTTTGTAAATTTTTGGGACTTTGGTGACGATGTAAAATAGTAGATTCCCAATCGAAGGTTAGCATAGTAGATGCAAAAGAAAGTAAATGCTTGGTTGGTTTTCCCATAATTTGTAAAACACTCAACTTTATTTATTAGGTAGGTGGGGAAAGATCTTCGAATCTCAGGTGTTCAAAGTAGAGTTATTGAAATCTTAATGCACAAAAGTCGAATTATACCAACCTCTAGACACCAAAAGAAATATTCTTTTTTTACCATTGAAAATTGTAAACATTGACTGGGACCCGTCTAAGTATAAGTTACTAATGTATGCGCGGTACAAAGTTCAGAGAACTTTTAAGGTCATTCTAATTCTATTGGTTAATATCACTACATAAGTGCTTATGTGGATGTTTATTGAATTTGTACTTTCAGAATTTGAGGAAGCTAGCGGGAGCCACTCTAATATTGATGTAATTCTTGATGAAATTGAGTTATCACACGAGGGAGTTAGAAATGAAGAACTTGCTGATGACCAACCTCCTGAGGGGAGCAAAGAAGAGGATGGGACTAATCTTACTGGGAGACAGAAAAAGTTGTTTGAACTGAGACTTAAAATGGTGAGTATAAAAAACGAGGTTAATTTGTTGCCAGCGATGTTGATCTATAGTTCTAAACAATTGGCTTCAGATTTTTTTTTGTGTGTTGCTTTTACCTATGTGCTCCCCATTTGCGCAGAATGAAGCCAGAAAAGCTAATCAGACTGCTATGGTGGCTGAGAAGAAAAGAATGGAAGCTCCTACTGAGTCTAGAGGTGTATCTAAAGAAAAATGGCTGGAGGAAAGGAAGAAAAGAGTGGGAAGGCTTTTGGAAGCTAATGGTTTGGACATGAAGAAAGCATACATGCTTGATACACAGGAAGCGGCAGAGCAAAAGTATAAGAAATGGGAGAAAGCTCCAGCTCCTAGCGGCTGGGATGGTACGTCTAGATTTCTTTTGCGGTTTCATGATTACTTCTATTATTCAGGTGGTATTACAATAATAGTGTTAACTGACATGGATGGTATTACAATAATGGTGTTAACACCTAGCTTTGTATCAGCATGTGTTCTTAGAGTTACGCTTTGCTGATTGCATACACTTTTCCTGACTTCATTGAGTAAATTAAAAAAATCACCTTATGAAACCTATGGTAAAATATGATTTATTGGGGCTTCTGCTAGACTTACGCTTGATGTATGCACTTGGATAGTTGGATGTTTGAAGTCTTATTGATAAGATATTGTAAACCAGTTTGTTGAGTTTGTGCTACATGCAAACTCATATGTTTAGTTGAATTTTCGCTGTAGATGGCTTGCCAGATAAATGGTACTCCCTCCGTCCCAATGAATTGTTTGCCTTTCTATTTTAGGAATGTTTTTTATATGCAATTTGACCCTTCTCTTGAGTTTTGCTCCACATGTCACTTCCTCATTGGATCCCTTACCCTTGGTGCCAAAAGGAAAGGCAAACAATTCATTGAAACGGAGGGAGTATGTAGTAACGTGCAATTTATGAGATTAGATAGGCATTTATTTGTGGTTGCAGTGACTTGTCTCTTCAAAATTTTGTAAGTAACACCAATCCCTGTTAGCAAGGGGCAATGTGCTAAAACATTTTTTATGATGCAGTTTTTAATCAGAAAACATTATACAACGCATACAAGAAGCGAACAAAGAACATATTAGTAGACCTTGAAGAATATAGCAAGATGAAAGATGAGGACCCTGAGTTTTATCGAGAGGCTTCAAGCCTTCAATATGGAAAGGTAAACTGCTGGATTGAATTGTATTTATTTATTTGTTAATTCCAAGGTATGTGCTGCTGTTTCATAGCTCAATCATTTTTACAGTTTTAGTTATTTACCGCTTTTCTCCGTGTACAGGCTCCAAAAACTTCTGAAGACAAAGTTGAGAGGATGGTTAAAGAGCTCAAAGATAGAGAAGAGAAGCGTACATCATTTAGCAGGAGGAGGAAGTTTCATGAGGACAAGGATATTGATTCCATCAATGACCGCAACGAGCACTTCAACAAGAAAATTGAACGGGCCTTTGGTAAATATACGTTGGAGATCAAGAACAATCTCGAAAGGGGGACTGCATTGCCTGATTAAAGTATGGGTCAGCTGACTTTTTCCATCGACTTCTATTATCTCACCTTGCACCTGCTTCTTTTTGGTTTAACTGTCTGATCTGTTACACTGCTTACAAATCTTTTTGATTATAAATTTCTCACATGTTTTTTTTTTGGTTTTGTTTTGATCGTGTCAAGTTGCTTATGAATAATCAGTTCCTAGATGGCATGACTTTGATAATATGCATGGCTGAATCACTTGTAGTTTTGTTGTGCTTCTTCATGTGATATTTGCGCCTTGTTATATCGATCTTGCCCTACCTGGGCTACCAGCCTACCAGAATGGATGGATATACAACCATCAAAATGATACTACATGTTGCCTCTCTCCTTGTAAGCTTTGTGAGGCGGGAGTCAATAAAAGGAAACCGAAATTTTCTAATTTGTTCATGCAAATTTGATTGCTTGCAAGATGTTATCCTTCATTTATGAGCTCACCAAAACATACTCTTTAGACATCATTGTATTGCTTTTGTTCATTCTGAATTAGACATTACTAAAAGGTTCATGGGTGAACTTAACAGCAAGTTGCACGGTGCGCTGACAGAGTACCTCCTGGTTATAAACAGTGTTACAGTTTTTATTGATAATTGGAACACTTGCACAATATAGCGAAAAATAAGGGTGGTTAGTTTACTTGAGCTATTAAATTAGGAACTTCCATTGCTTCACAACTTGGGACTTTAACAACATGGACACAGATAACTCTATTTTTAGCAGAAATAAATTGCTTTTGGAATGCTCTCGAATAGACCAAGGTAGTATGCTTTCTGCAATTTAACAAACCGATTAAAGTTTGGTTTTTGTCTCTCTTGTTTGGCTTCAAACTCCAGTAGTTTGATGCTAGGAGTGGGAAAACAATCCCCCAAAAGAAAATCTAGTGCTAATCTTGGGGATGGGTTCTCTATTTTGGTATCCATTTAAAAGAAGTGAAGGATTGGAAAGTCATGGTTGCCATAAGGTATATCCGCCGCTTACTGGTATAAAGGGAGCCACAAGGGCGTTTTTGGTGCTATGAAAATACATAATGATTGGTCCTGTTATCCAGAGGGGTTTGCTTAGGTGAAAAACAGTTTTGTTAATCTTCACAAACACTAGCCTGCCTAAGGTACCACCCACTACGCAGTACCTTTCATCTTTTAACCATTATGTAGTACACCTAAATGATAGCGGATGCAATATTTTGTGGCTTCAAGCTTTTGTTTTGTTTTGTTTTGTGGTAATGATAATGATGATGAAATAGTAACCTCAATTCGATGTGGGACAAAGATGTATTCTGAATTCTGACTAGTGATGGCACTTCCTTGCTCTTATTGTCTGTCAATAGGTTGTCTGGATCATCCTTATCCCTATTCCTTTCCACCGCCCAATATAAATGGACAGGTAGAGAATATGGACCAATCTTGCAGAATTCTCTTTGGAAGTGTCTCCCCTTTGAAGATTCTCCCGATTCATTCCAGGGACCAACAATCCACCAACAACTACTTGTATGGATTTTCTGTTGTTGTACTATGCCTTGCTTCTTTGGATTGGATTCTTCCTACATTTTCCTTGGGCGCTTAGCTACTTGGTCATCTTTCCATCACAACAATGTTATGCGGAAAATGCTTATGTAAAATGACGGGGTAGTTAAAAACAGTACTATAACATTCCTGTGTTTAATGCCATGCAAATATGCAATGATGTTTTTTTATTGATTCATAGTGTGACAATTTAATCGAGAGTTGTATTGCACGACCTATATTACCAGGAGTAGCTCTCCTGAGAGACGGTCTCTCATTAACTTTACTGAAAGACTAACTATAAATGGAAGGAATAGTGGTACTAAACCTAGTAAAAGTAGGTACGATTATACAAATATAAAGATAGTACCTTGTTATAAAAACAGGTATAAAACAAAGTTGTCATTTAAGGGTACAAATATGACATAGAATGGTATTGAAGAGTAGTCTCTCTATAAGTTGTTGAGAGACCGTCTCTCCTAAGAATTTGTGTATTACCAGAAGAAAGACGGATTCAAATCCTAAAAGTTTTTTTTTTTTTTTTTTTTTTTTTTTTTTTAAAATAAAAAAAAATTAATTGATTATGGAAATCAAGATAAATACTTCCGAGAGTAGTTATGGCATAAAATGAACAAAGAGGGGAATTTAGATGGGTGTCTCGACGGTTGAAGAGCGAGGTATTCTGTTCCTCTTTAGATTCCACGGGAGTGAATCATCTTTACTCAGCTCATTAAGTTTAGTTTGTCATAGGTATTTCAATCTGATTAGTTCAATTACAATTATGTTATGATGAGCTTTAACTACTTGGCAGAAAAGGTTACCCATGCAATTATAATTATAATAGGATCCACTTATTAGTGTTATGGATATTCATGATGATACAAGATTAAGAGCGTCTTTATTACTCAATACTCTTATATGGATTAGTCCATTATTTGGAGTCCGGTTTAATCATTCATTAGTGGCTCTTATCTATATCCATGCATTGCTATCCTATCTCACCATTTAAATTTTGCCTCTACCAGTACCAGACCTCCAAACCCCGTTCAGTTTTTGGGCCCGATAAATTGTTACAGTATTTATTTCCATTTTAATAACACTCACCTAATAATTAATGGGACATGCTATTTCATACTCGGATTTTACTATGTTGTACACGTTTTTTTTTCAATTTTATTCTTCTTATTTTCATCTTTCCACATCCCATTTGAGAGAGAATAAGTAAAAATTCAAAAAAAAAAAAAAAAACAAACTAGCTCTATAAAGTAAAATTGAAATACTTCGTAAATACATAAAATGACTATATTAAAATAAAATACAAAATTAAATATATAAAATATAATAACGTGAGAAAGAAAGACCAAAAGAATTAAAAAAAAAATTAAGAACTACCAACACCCGATTCCAAAAATCCTAACCCTAGCTTGTCGGACAACCACCTCAACTAGAGTTGTCTCTCCCAACACCAGTCAGCCATGCACAACCAACCAACGCGACACACATCCAATCCAGTCAGCCACGCAACCACGGAACTATCAAACGCACACTCAACAGACCAATGTTAATCGAAATATCGTAATTAATAAACCCTAATTAACGAGATAATTAACGATATAATTTACAAAAAACAGTAATTATGGTGTACAATCGTTGTACCATGCGATAATTGTAAAAAATTTGCAATTTATGATAAAACGTGATCATCTTAGGTTAGTTAGTTACCACTTTCAAATAAATAGTTACCATTTTTTTATATTAAAACGTGGTCACTATTTAACTTAAATGGTCACTAAATAACATAAAGTGGTAACTTTTTAGCATAAATTCCTAATTTTAAGGTCTATCGTACGATACAACGGTTGTATACTATAATTTGTGGAAAAAAAAATACTCCCTTCTATTTATATTTAATCATGTCATCATAAATGTAAATATTGTTTGACTTTATGATGTTTATAATTTAAATAGTTAAAGAAAAACGTAATTGTGAGAACGACAATTATTTGAATATGGAGGGAGTATTAAATTTGTGGATCCATTTAAATCAATGGATGGTTGCTTAAACCATTGATGAGTGAGTAATGTTGTAACTTAAAAATAGTACTCCGCGCTCCGCATAACTTGGAAATCAGAGGTAATGAATTCAAGGTAGATGTTCTGTTTGGTAAACAACGATTAATATTGGCAGAAACAGATTAAGAAAACAGATTTGACTAGCATAATCAATTGACAGTTTTGATTAGTAGATTTAATTGGTAGATTGTTTTTGTAGTGTTTGGTAATTAGTAGTTTTAAAGTAGCTGATTGTTTAACTATTTTGTAAAATAACATGTTAGGAAATAAGTGCTTAGCAATTGTCTTTTCGGATCTCGAATTGGTTTCTGACCTGAATCTGTTTAATTAGGAAAGTTTCTTAATTAATATCTGATTGATTAGAGTTTCCTAATCAATATCTGAGCATCTGAACTAGGTTTTCCTATTGTATAGGGTTTTCTAATCTGTTTAGGTTGAGAGTATTATATAAACTCTCGTGCCTCTCCCCTAGAAATTATGATATCAGTCTGAAATCTGTAACCTCTCCTCAAGTTAATAAAACTATCCCCTCCTTCTGCCTGTGGATGTAGCTAACAGGTTGTTAATGAACCATCACTACAAGAGTTAAAGTCTGGGGCGACTGAATTTAGCTACTGTCATCTGTCGCTAAAAAGAGACGCGCGACTGTTAACAGTCGCTAAGCAACAGTCGCTACAGTTAGTCGCATCTAGCGCCTGATTTCAGTCGCTAAAAAAGACGCGCGACTGATTTCAGTCGCTAAATTTAGCGACTGAAATCAGTCGCTATGGCGTCCCTTTAGCAACTGATTTCAGTCGCTAAGAGCGTCAATTAGCGACTGATTTCAGTCGCTAAAGGTGCGACGTGGCGTCCTACAGCGACTGATTTCAGTCGCTAAATAAAAAATTTAGCTACTGATATCAGTCGCTGCCGTACCTGAAATAGGCCGGTTGTATTTATTATTTTTCTAGCCAAAATCTGCACAATAAAACAAACCAACAACCACAATACATCCCAAACATCATTCCACACATTCCAAACGTTACGCAAGCTTCACACTCCAAAATTGGCAACCAAGTAAGCAAGCGTCGTGAATACACTAAATTAAAAGTGTTGTTACAAACTGTTTTTTCAACAAGCATTCAGAAACTACAAACTGTTTTCAATCTACTCACCTAACAGGGAAACTAGCTGACGCACCACTACCATCGTCACCGAAGGGGTCTCTAGGATCTTGTTGTCGGGGAATGGGGCCGGAGTTACAGTTATGCTGATGCATGCTCCTAAGGCGCTGTAACTCTTCCAGAATTTGCAGGTTAACGGACTCCTGTATCTTCAGCCTCTCCTCCTGATCCTTCACCTTCTGCTCCATTGCCGCCCGATACGCCCTCTCCTCCCGCAGTTCCGACCTCATCTCAGCCATTTCGGATGGTACACACTCCGTCGAGGTCGCATGGGCCCCCCGAGCATTGGGTGGTGTCCAGAACAGGGAATGAGCGTTCCCCGTACCGTACACCGCTCCCTTGCGGTATCCCTCCGCGACTCTGAACCAAATATCGCTCGGGTCCACACCTTCATTCTCGGACGTTCTAGTGGCCTCCAAATATGAGCTCTGAAAGAAATTGAAGTCATGATTAGGTGAGTTGTAAAGAAAAAAAAGTAAAGAAGCCTTATGTTTGAAACTTACCCAAATGTCGGTGTCCTTCTGCGTGGCGAATGATCGACCGGTGGTTGCGTTCCCCTTGGTCTTCGCGGCGAGAAATAGCTGCGCAGGCGGAGGGAATTCTCCGGTTTGCTTCTTCAACTATTGACAATACATGTAGATTTCTCATTTATAATGAAAACATTAAATAAGAATCCAAAATAAAAATCAAAGGTGAGGAATACTAACATTCATCGCCCGCTGGTGCATCGACTGCGACCCACCGTAGTGGGTGCACTCCGCCTCCACCTCAGGGTCCCCTCCCCGCCTCTTGTTCTTCTTTGCCTGGACGGATCTTTTAAGGAACTTCGGGTCGGAGCGGGCTGTTTTGAACTGTTGGATGGCGTCACCTACAATTTATACACTTTGAGATCAATAAGCGTTTTGAAGATATATACAACTTTCTATTCAAGTACTAACACTAATTGAGTAATCGAACCTTTAAGGAATTTCTGTGCCTTTTCATCGTTCGCCAACTTATACATCATGTCTTTGTGTCTTTCCTTCGCGACATCCATGTATCTGTCTCTCACAGCCACCTCGAGACTCTCATTGTAAAAGTGTTTCAACTGCAAGATCATTTGTTGTCATTGTATTCGTAATCCGTAAACAGTAACAAATAATTAATAAAAATCAAAAATTGGTGTACCTTGAAGTTGGCAAACCACTTCTCCCGTTGCCACTGAGGCACCTTGGTCCAACTCGTGCAATAAGTTGTCAACTCATTCATGAAACTGTCCTTGACACCAGTCACCACCGCACGAGTACGAAACCTACACCAAAGAGTGAAATAAGATGATGTCTCACAAAAAAAGGAAATATAACGTCTCACCATGTGTTCTCCGGGCTAATAATTAGGCGTCCGTCGTCTGTATATTGAAGCCCTGGATCCTGTTGCGGTTGTTCTGGTTGCTCATCGTTGTTCACCTCCTCCTCGTTCTCCTCTTGGTGATCCTCCTCCCGCCGGTTCTCTTGTTGGTCCTCCTGCTGCTGCTCCCCCCTGTTGCTGCTCGAACTACCATACCGCAACCTGCTGCCCAACGTCATATCTACAGACATATAATAGTAGAAAGTTAGAAATTGACATCATAATATTGAAATAATTTGCCCAAAATATGTAATGCAGACTACTATGTCGAAATAATATAACTTACTAAAACTATACCCTACTAAAAATCATCGTCACTGTCGTTGTCATCTTCCACTTGCCTACTCGAACCAACCACATCCTCTTCCTCGTAGTCATCTTCCGCCTCCTCCTCGTCATTGACCTCTAAATCATTGGTGTCGTCCTCCTTCTCGACCATATCACTAGAAGCACCTTCCTCCTCCTCACCCCTTCATCGTCTTCAAAATCTTCCCCCACATCCACCTCATTATTGTCATCGTCATTAATTGCGAAAAGATTCTCATGAACTGGAGACAATGTTGTACCACTAGAAATGACTTCCTCTTGGAAGAGGTCAGAGTCATAGTGCCCCCGTGGCTTAGTTTTGAACACCGCCCACCACTGGTTTACAGTTCTGTCGTTCTTTGTGGTTGGATAAGACGCAAAGTACACTTGGTGTGCTTGACGTGCAAGTATAAACGGATTGTACTTGGAGTATTTTTTGGTATGATTAACTTCAACTAGTTTGTACCTTTCATGTACTCTAGTACCTTGCACAGAGTTGTCCTTCCATTCGCATTTAAATACCACAGCTCTTTACCCACGATCATTTCCAACATAGCACAACTCAAAGATGTCCTCCAATAGACCGTATTAATCATCACCCTCAAGTGACGACACACTCACACCGAAATTACATCTACTCCTACTGCTACCATGGACAAATGTATGGAAATTAAAACCATTCACCGAATGCCGGTTCCAAGTCCTAACCTTCCACAAAGGACCTAATGCTAGACTCCTAACCAAATCATCCTGAATATACTCTGAAATTACATGCTGCTTAAGCCATTTGGGAAACTGTTCCTCATGCTTATTCCAAACTTCATCAGCATTTAAATGTGGATTAGCAGCTACAAATTCAGTTACAAACTTCTTCTCGTACGGCTCCAAAACTTCGCAGTTTGATAGCAAGTACAGGTGAGCACGATTGTACTCCTTCTCATCTAATGTTCTCCACCCGCCACCTGATGACGATCTCTCACCTACCTTACTTTGAAAAAAGTCTGGTATGTTGGGGTCAATCGTCATCCCGGGTGTTTCTAGGTTTAGATTTTTGGTTTTGGTGTTCACTTCTTTCTCGAAATACAGAGAACAGAAGTTGGCTATCTCCTCTGTTAAGTAAGCATTACATATGGAGCCCTCAACCCTCGCCTTGTTACCAATTTTTTTCTTCAAATGGTTGAGAAATCTATGACTATCACCAAGCAATTATGTTATTATCAAATTATAGTGTCTAACGTTAGTTAGTGGGTAAGTAAATAGTTGAAAGTTCTCACCTCTCAAACGGGTACATCCATCTAAACTGTACCGGTCCTCCCACTTTAGCTTCGTAGGGCAAGTGGACCGGTAGATGCTCCATTGAGTTAAAGAAGGAGGGTGGGAAGATCATCTCAAGTTTGCATAGTATCTGAGGAATTTGATCCTCCAAACGAGTCATGTCGTCATTTGTAACTGTCGACAAACACAAATCTCGAAAAAACTGAGATATCTCAGTGATAGGATTCCAAACACTTTCCGGCAGCAGGTGCTTCAACGCCACAGGTAGTAACCGCTCCATGAACACGTGGCAGTCGTGACTCTTCAAGCCTTGGAGCTTCAAGTTCTTAATGTCCACACACCGACTAAAATCGGATGCATACCCATCAGGGAACTTCAGTTTCCCTACCCACTCTAACACGGTCTTTCTCTGAGCCTTATCAAGACTAAACAAGGCCCTAGGCTTGGACCCATCCCGCTTGATATGCATTTTCGGACGGTCACAATTTTTTTTCAAATCTTTTCGGGATCATACGGTGTCACATGTCTTACCCTCTACATCCATGACGGTGTGAATCAGTTGCTCAAAGAAATTCTTCTCAATATGCATCACGTCCAGATTATGTCGGAGTAATAAAGTACTCTAATATGGAAGGTCGAAGAAGATGCTTCTTTTAAACCAACCATTTTTAAATTTCTTAAGATCTTTGAACTCTTGATCGGTCCCGTCAACAGTAGATGAGAACTCTGAAATCACGTCCCAAATCTCATCTCCTTGGAGACGAATCGGTGCCTCATCTAGCACCACCTCACTCTTCTTGAAAGCTCTCCTATTCTTCCTGTACATGTGACCCTCGGGTAGAAACTGTCTATGACAGTCAAACCAACTAATTTTGCTTGAATTACTTAGGTAGAATGCTTTACTTTCACTCATGCAACAAGGACACGCTTTTTGGCCCGCCGTAGACCAACCACTCAACATACCGTACGCAGGAAAATCGTTTATAGTCCACAAAAGCTATGCTCTAAGCTGGAAATTTTGTTTCAATGACACATCATATGTCTCCACCCCTACTTCCCACAAGTATTTCAATTCCTCTATCACTGGTTGTAAGTAAACATCCAAGTGGTTTTTTGAATTTTTTGGGCCGGGAACAATAAGAGAAAGGAAGATGAACGGTAGTTTCAGACAAAGCCATGGGGGTAAGTTGTACGGTGTGACCATGACAGGCCAGCATGAGTATGACTTACCGAACTGACCGAAAGGGGCGAACCCATCGGTACACAACCCAAGTCTCACGTTACGGGATTCCTCAGCAAATTCAGGGTAAATCATATCAAAGCGTTTCCACTCCTCCCCATCACTAGGATGACACATTTTCCCCTCTACACGAGTTTCTTCCTTATGCCACCTCATTTGTTCGGTAATGGTTCTGGTTGCATATAATTTTTGAAGTCTAGGGGCGATGGGAAAGTAGGTAAGTCGACTAAGTGGTATAGGTTTTTTATGCCTCGCAACACTCTTTCCCTTCCTACCCCTCAAAACAATATTCTCATCTACACTTTTGTATCTACCCTTCCCACATATCTTACATTCCTCAAGCACGACATCGTCCTTCCAAAAAAGCATACATCCATCGGGACAAGCATCGATCTTTTGATGCGGAAGTTCAAGACCTTTAACTATTTTTTTGGTATTGTAGAATGTTTTGGTCATAATGTTGTCTTTTGGGATGAGTTTCTCAATCAACGCAGCGACACCGTCTACGCACCCAAAAGGTAGGTTATACCCACATTTAAGGGTCACTACCATAGACGCGACTTCTAACAATGTCACATCACACCCTCCATATAATGGCTTCTCCGCATCCTCTAACATATCAAAAAAAATATTTCGCTCGTGGGTTTGGCTCTTGTGGGGTTGGTTGGTCATCGTCGTTAGTGTACATGCTCTCATCATTAAACAAATTGCACTCAACCACATCAACAATCATTCCTCTCACTCTGCCCTCATTCTGATCCACCTCAGATTCGTCAACAGCAGACGTCTCACCATGACAAATCCAATAATAATAATTTGGGCTAAACCCATTTGAGATAATATGTTCCTTAATCAGAATACTATCCAAGAATTTGAGGTTCTTACATTTCACACAAGGACACCTAAATCTACCCTCTGACGCGTATTCGGAATGGGTTTTAGCGAACTCAAGAAAACTACTAACACCCTCTAAAAATTCCTTTGTGGGACGTCGTCTCTTATCCAATCTTTCCTCATACATCCATTTTCGTTCTTGTCTCTTCATTTTTTTATCTAAAAATATTGAGACAATAAGGACATACAAATTATTTTCTCTAAAGTAAATTTACTAATATATATACACTACTCACATATTCTGTAAAATTCTCAATTCACCTAAACATAGTACTATTTGCACCCAATCCGTCCATAAATACATCACTAAATCGGCATAATTGTATTTCACTTCCAATTTCCTAACACATCAAAACAACCCAATTCATTCAACTACTTAATCACAAACCCTAATTTTATACTAACAATCTACCTATTTCAAATTGGGAAACCTATGGGCAATTAAGATGCTTACTACACTAAATATTCCGACAACTAAAAAACTATCCAACCTAATAACTAATTTATTTAAATCGATAAAAACAAAAGCTAACAAATAATTAAAATTAAATATAGATACATAAACATACCTTAAGAAAAATGAGAGAATTGAAGAAGGAATGAAGAGGACAGGAGGGGACGAGTTTTAGAAAGAGGGGAGAGGGTTTTTAGAGAGATAGAGTGAAATGAGAGAATGAGATGGGGGGGGTGTTCGTTCATTTAAAAAAATTCAGAACACTTAGCGACCGAAATCGGTCGCGCGTCCCTTTTTTTAGCGACCGAAATCGGTCGCGCGCTCTTTTTTTTCGCGACTGATTTCAGTCGCTAGGTCACTGATTTAGCGACCGAAATCGGTCGCGCGTACAGTTTTTTAGCGACTGATTTCGATCGTTGAGGAAAATAATTTTTTTAAAAACCGTCTCCTCGTCCAGCGACTAATATCGGTCGCGCGTTGTAACTTCAGTCGCTAAATAAGCGACTGAATTTCTCAGTCGCGCGTTGATGGTAGCTATATGAAGTATTTCTTGTAGTGCATGTAAATCTGTCTGTCTCTCGATTTTACGTTCTTAATTGTTTGTCTTTCTCTTCCGTTACAACAAACTGGTATCAAAGCTTCAGGTTAATTTGATCTGTGAGAAAAATGTCTGTGATGAGCTTTAAAATCGATATATTTAATGGGAGGAATAGTTTTAGTCTGTGGCAAATCAAGATGCGGGCGTTGTTAAAGCAACAGAGACTGTGGGCACCACTCGTGAAGAAGAAAAACGACACAGTCACCGCTGAGATGGCCGTTCTGGAGGAGAAGGCACATTCAACAATCTTGTTGTGTTTGTCTGATGATATCATCACTGAAATCGCGGAGGAAGAAACCGCGGCGGGTCTGTGGAAAAGGCTTGAAAGTCTATACATGACGAAGTCTTTAACCAACAAGTTGCTTTTGAAGCAACGTCTGTTCAGTCTGAGAATGCAGGAAGGTATGCCTCTCCGAGATCATCTCGATCAGTTAAACACAATATTATTATAACTGCGTAATATTGATGTTAAAGTGGAGATGAGAATGCCGCATTAATTCTGTTAGTATCTTTACCATTGTCATATGAGAATTTTGTGCAATCCTTTATCGTTGGTAAAGATACAATTACTTTAGAGGAGGTCAGATCGTCCCTTCATTCTAGAGAACTGCGCCATAAAGCGGCTGGTACGATTACAGATAATCAGGCTGCAGGGTTAGTAGCCAGTGCGGGTTAGGGACAGGGAAAATCGAGGAAGAATAAATCTGGTTCTGGTACTTATGTTTCTAAAGGTCCACAACCCAATGATATCTGTCATTACTGTAAGAGAAAGGACATTGGAAATTCGATTGTCCCAAGAAAAAGAATGAACATAACACATCTGGTACTGCTGGTGTAGCAAATGTAGACTCTGAGGAATTAAGATGATTATGCTCTAGTTGCTGAGAAGGTCACAGATCACACTGATTCGTGGATCCTAGATTCGGGAGCTTCTTACCATATATGTCCACGCAGGGAGTGGTTTTCAACGTATGAACAGATAGACGGGGGCAACATTTCTATGGCCAGTAATGCTGTCTGTAAAGTAGCTGGAATTGGCTCAATCAAGATTAGGACAAATGATGGTAAATTCTGCACGTTGAATGGAGTTAGACATGTTCCGCTGATGACAAAGAATCTGATATCCTTGAGTCGGTTAGACAAGAAAGGTTTCAGCTTTCAAGGTAAAGGTGGAGTTCTGAAAGCCTGCAAGGGTTCAAACGTGGTTATGAAAGGTACCAAGCGCGGTACTTTATATCATCTTCAAGGATCTACACTGTCTGGTTCTGTTGCTGGTGCATCCTCTGATGGTGAAAGAGGGATGCAAACTTTGTCTGATTTGGCTTCGTATAGCAAGTTCCAACACGGTTTGGACTTGCTACAATTTGGAAGTATCTGATTGCCCTTTGTTGGGCAATATGTGAGGCAGAAGAGGGAGGGGAGTTTTATTTCTAGTACATCTAGCATTCGTTGGAGTGCATCTGGTACATCTGTCTGATTGAGGAGATTTATGATATATCTGATCTGTTATTCTTTGGAGTGCATCTGGCAATCTGATTCATCTGACATTCGCTGGAGTGCATATGTCTGATCTGATTAAGAGACAATTCAGGTCAAGGTGGAGATTGTTAGGAAATAAGTGCCTCGCAAATGTCTTCTCGGATCTCGAATTGGTTTCTGACCTGAATTTGTTTAATTAGGAAAGTTTCCTATTTAATATCTGATTGATTAGAGTTTCCTAATCAATATCTGAGCATCTGAACTAGGTTTTCTTATTGTATAGGGTTTCTTAATCTGTTTAGGGTTTCTGTTTAGGTTGAGAGTATTATATAAACTCTCTTACCTCTACCCTAGAAATTATGATATCAGTCTGAAATCTGTAACCTCTCCTCAAGTTAATAAAACTATCCCCTCCTTCTGCCCGTGGATGTAGCTAACAGATTGTTAGTGAACCAGGTAAATTTGTCTGTCTATCGATTTTACGTTCTTATTTGTTTGTCTTTCTCTTCCGTTACAACATAACAAAATAGGACATGAACTAATAT
The DNA here is from genome assembly GCA_958450325.1 of Agrostemma githago. Taxonomy (NCBI): domain Eukaryota; kingdom Viridiplantae; phylum Streptophyta; class Magnoliopsida; order Caryophyllales; family Caryophyllaceae; genus Agrostemma; species Agrostemma githago. The sequence continues at coordinate 13,838,621 of OY288255.1, read as the reverse complement.
TTGATTAAATATACGTCAACATATAAATCACACCAACAATTTTAATAATATCTCCGATTTATTCTACTAGCCATTAAATCTAAACAAATATTATCACGGAGAGTTGATATTTTTTCAGTTTATGAAATCTCGACCGGAGATTATAAATTAATTCAAATGAAATAATCAAACATGAATTAAAGAGCATCAAGTCTTACTACCCATATCTATCCATATGGTAGATAAGACAAAACATGGGTAGGCGTTTGCTTTTGTCTTATCTATCCACATGGGTAGTATTTGACCCGTCGCACACTTACGACGGATATGATCATCACAAGAATTTATGATTAAAGAGTGCATAAAGTCATTGTATATCAAATTGAGACGAAAACGTACCTTTCAACTAATTAGAAAGGGTAAGTCATGAAAAAGTTAGAATAACTAATACTCCCTCTCATCCATTCAATTCTTTACACTTACTATAATGGACAATCCAATCAATTCTTTACCTTCTCTTTTTGGCAAAACACTTTACCTTATAATCCTTATATCCTTACTCTATTTACACAAAATGCCACTATTTTTTCCTTACTTTAAGTTTGGTGGACCCATAAAACCATTTGATTTACCAATAATACCCTTACTTTTACCACTTTTCTTAAAAGTTGTGAAATCCCCCATGTCAAGGATTGAATGGATGGGAGGGAGTATAGTGTTAAGAGATTTGCAAAGGGTAAAGAAGTAAAAAATAAAAATAAAATCACGTTTTTTTTTTTTTGAAAAGTCATTGATTGTCGTTGAAAAATCACAAATTGTAGTGTGCTCGAGTGTATTAACTTGCAAATCCTTGTTTGTGACGGGTCAAATATAAGAGATAAGACAAAAGACATGTTAGGAGCTAGCACATGGGTGGCTTGTTTTAGTCAATTATGAAGTGATATTTGACCCGTTGTAAACTTGTGAAGGATATACCGTAACAACGGTAACAAGGGAGACTTGTTGCCTCGTTGGTACTATTATATTAATTAAGGGAAGCAAGACTAGCTGGGTTTAGAGCATGTACAATAGAGAGTACAATTTCATCCTCTTATTTTTTCTCTTTCATTTTATTTTTTTGACACATCATCATCTCTTTCATCCACCTCATTTTCCACTATCTTCATCCTCTTCATTTTCACTTCTCTAATTTCATCCCACAATAGAGAGTATCCTCTTATACTACTTTTTTTAATTATTTATTTTAATTATTTTATGGTTAATATTATTTTTATTTAAATTGTTTATTAGATGACCAATGAGATAGGTTTGTATGCACAAGGGCCTAGGTTCAAAATCCTCTAAAATTAGAGGAAGTAATCAACTTCCTCCTAACAGGAGGATATTCCATGTCCATTCCACAATGGACAGAATCTCCTCTTAGAGGAAAGAAAATCCTAAAAGGAGGGTAAATCCTCTCCATTATACATACTCTTATAAAGCAGACTCGTTTTCCTAAGTAGAAGTATATAATCCATAATTAATTATTGGGTGGAGGGTAACTGGAAGTTAGGCTTTGACCAACTTCCACGGCCTCCAACAACACTACGACCAGAGCTACCTTTCAGTAAAAAAGCATGCATACATACATACTCACTCTATATGGTGAAAGAAGCGAGCACCCTAGAGCCTAGATGAGTAGTCCTGCACTTGCACTGGGCCCTCCATGAGACCTACCCGATCGTACTACTTTGTCATCTGCATTGCACGTGACTCCTCTCATTCATTGGTACTGTAGTTTATTAAAGCTGAGGTCGCTACTCCCTAAACTCACTGCATTCTCCACTTTCTCTATCTTTTTCTCATTACTCCTACACTAACACTATCCCCTATACCCTAACACCAAATATTTCATACCCAATATATTTGGTTTATCACCGTATCTCTCCTCACATTTACATATCCATTTTTATTAAGTTGATAGAAAGACATGTACAAAAATAAAAATACTTCCTCCATTTTTATTTTATCTTTCCATTTATTTTTGGCATAATTTTTTTTTGTAATGAATACAAAATGATAAATTTAAGAAATGTTGAGGGTAGAATGGTAAGTGTGTGTGAATAGAAAAGAATAAAGGTGTAAAGTATTGTAAATAGTAAGGGTAGTATGGTAAAAATTATGGACAAAAATAAAAAGAAATGAAATGGGAAAATAAAAAAAAAAGTGGACCAAAAAAAAAATTGGGAAGATAAAAAAAAATCGAGGAAGTACAAAAATTTGACTAAGTTGGTTTATCACCTACCATTGTATGAGTGATATCTCATTAGAGAGATCCTTTCTTATAAGTTTTTGTGCCTCTATTTTAAGTAATTATTTGTCTACTTTTAATTAAAATATTTTTCATAAATAATAACAATAATACTCCATCCATCTCGATCAATATTTCACATAGGGTGTGTGAGTCAATAATTCACATATTCCTTTTTTCGTTAAGTTTCACAATCTACTTTTTTGTTTTTTTAATAAACTAACAATAAATCTTCTCTCACTAACTTTGTCACCTTGATCATTTGTGTATAAAACAAACATAAAATACTTATTGGTACAGAGGGAATGTAGAGTACATAATAAAAGTAATTAAAAGAAACTGAAATAAACTTATGGTGTGTTTGAGAACTCGGATTTGGATTTAAAATCCGGATTTGAAATATTTTAGGCGTTTGGCAATTTTGGGATTTGGATTTGAAATTGAGACCAAATCCAACCCAGTTGAAATTTGGCTATCTCAAATTCCTAGGGTATCGGTAGTCATTTCAATTCCGTCAATTATCGCTTTTTTATTTTTGCGCATAATCTCGTTAAAATACTTTTTTTTTTTTTTTTTTTTTTTTTTGAAAATTTACGCTTTTCTGATGAAAACTTTTCAAAAATAAAAATAAAAATTGGTGACCTTGACTCGACTCCACCCGCCCGAATTCCAATTCCAAGGGTACCCAAACACCATTTCGGATTTGAAATCTAGAATTTCAAATATAAGGATTGAAATCATGAAATTTAAATCAATTCCGAGTATCCAAACGCAACCTTATCCAAACGCAACCTTATCCATTTTTGAATGGAACATAATATGGGAGAGGATATCTGCAATTATCTTAAAAGAGTTTAATTTGGATGGCCTACCTGTGTTTCTAGTTTCTTCAGATTGGTTCTTTTTGGATTTGTCCCTACTGATTTTGTTACATTAAAGATTGTTTGGGTTTAGTGGGGAATTTTACATTTTGCACCTTTATTTTCTTTTTCTTCTTCTTCTTTCTTAAAAGGGACTGAAAGCATGATAATATGATATGCTTCTTTGACATTGATATTGTGAACTAACACCCTTCTTTTTAACGCAATTTCATTGAGAATTAGTTTGTGGAAGCCACCCGAATTACGTGTCTTCTTTCATGGTTTTAATTAATGCAACCTTAGCTTGTTAGCATTAATTATATAATGTACTGTAATAATTAAGCTAATCTAAGCATCTTAAGGATTGGGACACTTCATAGCAATCATATTCGTGCTGAGGTGTCCACATTATGAATTCTTTTAATAAAATAACTAGGTATGTGACCCGTGAAATTCACGGGTTTATCTGTTCCAAAATTTAATGCACGGATTCTTGATAATCATGACCAAGTCTTTCATTCATTGTATATGTTGGTTCGAAAATATGTGTCGATCAATTTTTGCATACCTAAGCGGATAGTAAACATTTTGAATTTAGTTTCAATTTCAATAATTGGGTCCAAAATTGTAGATCGTCAATATTATACAATCAATCTCACCAATTCAACAATGTCACTATATTACAGAACTTATACATCGACCAATTTCAATGATATGTCTTTTTTTTTAAACTCGATTCCAGTGATATGTATTTTATTTACTATAACCTTAATATTTTTTTTTTGTAAAAGTATCACTAAACATGGATTTATACACGTTCCTTCAACAAATGGGACCTAGTTTTTTAATCCCGTGAAAATCATTGAGATATTCATTTTCACTTTTTTAATTTATATTAACTCTATACTTTGTTTGTTAAATTACTATATTCGATCACTTTTCCCATTTTCATACATGTATTTTGTTTTGGTGATTAAAATATATAATAATGTTCATCACCTTGAGACTTAGTAAATAGTAAATACATTACCCAAATAACGTGTACTCTTTAAAATGTTACTTTAAATTAATACTCAAAATATTGTAATTTATTCTCAATCATTTTTTTATATTACTTTCACTTTGAATATAATTAAATGTTCACTCTTATAAGAAAAAGAAAAGTTTAATGTTATCTTGAAGTGTGTCTATAAACATAATAATGAATATAAAGATCAATAAAAATATAATATTATACTTGAAAAAAAAAATTATGGATTTGACATGCAGTCAGTGGCTTCGTTTAATTTCAGTAAATAAAATAAATCCCGGAGATAAAATTTTGAACTAAAATTAGAATCGATGAACAACAATGCAAATTCATACGAAGTATCATATATTAAAAACTGGTGGTCATATTCATGAAATAAAGTGATCGAAATGTGAATACAAACTCCCAAATGTTTTTTATCATCTCACTTTATATATTCTTTTTTAAGTTACACTATGATGTTTATTTAATATTAACCTTGATTAATCTTTAAGACGAAATAGATGAAAATATTATATATTATTTTTTTAGTTATAATACGAAATTCTTAATGCAGGATAATATAATGATTAATATTAACTTTAATTGATTATCAAGACAAAAGAAAATGATAAGGTAAACCAACCAGATTATTAAGGTTCATTTTTTAGAAAACCATTAAACTTTCTTAATAACAATAAATTTATGTTTTAAGTGAAATATTGAGTTTTGTTTGCCCCAAATAATTGTTAGTCATTGGTATTTTACTTTAAACTAACACTCAAAATATTGAAACTTTTCTCAATCATATTTTGTAAAATACGACAACTTTAAAGATAAATAAAAGTTTACATTTATCAACAGAAAGTCAATGTGATTTAAAGTTAACTGTAAAATGTATTTATAAAATCAATCAATATAAAGATAAATAAAAAAAATATAATATTATTCCTAAAAAAGGGCAAATTGCGGAGTTGACTACTGGTTTCGCATAAATTATCTAAAGAAAATGCAAAGGTAAAATTAGAACTAAATTAGAATCAATAAACGACAATGCAAATTGATGTCTTACAAAACTACAGGTAATGTCTAAAAATAAAGTGAATAAATGTAAATACGAAATCATCAATTTTTTTATCTCTTCATTGCTTTACATAATTTTTTTGGTAAGTATTTATATTAAATTTGATTGGTTGATCATTACGACAGAAGTGGATTAAATGGTTAAACAACCAAATTATCAAAAATTATTTTAGAAAAATATTAAGCTTTCTCAAGAATAATAAATTATGCTTTAAGTGAAATATTAAGTTTTGTTTGTCATTTTTTACTATTTTTTTATTTATTGATGATTTATCTTTAAAACCAAATATTAAATACACCAAAATAATTATCTATCATTAGTATGTTACTTTGATTAACACTTAAAATATTGCAAACTCTTCTCAATCATGCATATTTTGTAAATTATTTCAACTTTGAACATAAATAAAATTTCACCGTTATGAACACAAAACCCATGGGATTTAAAGTTACTCGAAATTTATTTATAAAACAATCAATATAAAAATCTATTGAAATAAGATTACTATACCTGAAAAATGAGAAATTGAAGACTTGATTATTGGTTTCGTACAAGTTCTCTAAACAAAAACAAATGCAAAAGATAAAATTAGAAATAAAAATAGAATCAACAAATAACAATGTAAATTCATTTCTTACAAAATTGAATTGAGTATACATGAAATAAAGCGATTAAAATGTGAATAAGATTTCACAAAATAAAAATGGTTTTTCTCATCTCTCTATTATATTACTTTTATAGGTATAATATGATGTTCTTAATAATATAAAATATAATTAATAATATTAAATTTGATTGAACATTAATACAAAAGTAGATGAAAAGATGTAACACCTAAATTAAATGACTAATTAATATTTTCTTCAAAACCATTTAGTTTTAATACTAACAATAAATTTATACTTTAAATGAAATATATATTAAGATTTATTTTCCATTTCCTAAAAAAAAAAAGGGCAACTGAAAAGTTTGTAACCCCCAGTAATGTTATCTATAAATTTAATAATAAAACTAAAACCTTATAGCATATATATATAATCAATAAAACAAAATGTACTAAGAATAAATTTGAGCAAAATGCAAGAAATTGTAAAGACAAATACATTAAATGTAAAAGGGTTGTGTAAACATTTAAATTTAATAAATATATAAAACTACAACTTTAAAACACATACAGTATATAATTAAGAAAACAAAATTTAATAAGAATAAATTTGACCTTGTATAAAACTAAAACTTTATTACACATATATAAGTAATAAAAAATAATTTTATATGAATAAATTTGATCAAAAGGCAAAAATTGCACAAACAAAAACTTTTAATACAAAAGATTGTTTAAACATTAAATATACGTCACGTGACAAAAAAAATTAATGTTCAAATAAATCTTTTAACTATATATATAAATATAGATAAAATGAATCATATTTGTCGAAAAGTATAAAAACAAAGTAAAAAATGGAGTAACTTAAACGCAATGAAATTTGAAATCTTCCATTCTTTACGAATGAATATTATTTTCTATTTGGTTATCTATATATAAAGTTAAAAGGGTTATTTGAGTATTTAATTTAATTAATTAAATAAGGGTAACCGAAAAGATTGTGATCAAGTGCTCATATAATTAATTACAAATTTAATAAATAGAAAACTTAACATAACATATAATAATACAACAAATTATTAAATAACAGTAATAATGTAACACATTGAAAATGCAATAGAAATAAAACAACAAACTCAAAAAATTATTCCCACAAACTAAAATTGCGAATTATTAAAAATTCAGTATTATATATAAGCAATTAGCAAGGCCAACCAAAAAGTACGTGACGCTTACTAATGTGATTATCTATTAATTTAATAACAAAACTAAAACTTTATAACATATCTATAATATGAGAAAACAACACATATATATAAGCAAGAAAACAAAATGTAATAAGAATAAATTAGAGCAAAATGCAAGAAATTGTAAAAAAAACATTAGATATAAAAGGCTTCTGAAAACATCTAAATTTAATAATTATATAAAACCGAAACTATATAACACATCTATAATTAAAAGAAAAAGAATAAATTTGCCATCGTATAAAGCCAAAACTTGATGACACATATATATGCGGAAAAAAATTAATAAGACTAAATTTGACAAAAACGAAGAAATTCAAAAACGAAATTATAAACAACAACAACAACAACAATAATAATAATAATAAAGGGTTGTTTGAGCATTTAATATCTGCCACGTGGCAAAAAATTAAATACTCAAATAACCCTTTTAACTTTATATATAGATTGGATGAAAAGGTGTAACCTCCAAATGATTAAGTTTTTTTTTTCAAAAATCATTAATTTTTTATCAATAACAATAAATTATTTATAATAAAAAAAATCAAAATTTAATAATGATAAATATAAGTAAAAAGTTAAATTGTAATAAAAAAATTAAACCATTCACCATGTGGCAAAAAAAATTAAATGCATACTTTTTTTTTACTAATATATGTATAGATTATAAATTTATCTCATAAAAAAATATAATAATAAGTTTTTTAATAAAAGGCAAATGAAAAATTTTGATTAATATTTTTAATATTTTAACGGAAGAGACGGAAGTCACTCAGTAAAAAATTTGATGGGAGAAGAAAACCTTTTAACTTTATTTCATTGATGCAAAATTAAAATATATGATAAAGCATGTAATAAAAAATTTAATAGTAAAGCAGTAAAATACATAAATTAGCTAGTTCAGTATGAAGTTCTTAATACTAAATAATCTAATTATTCATATTAAATTTGATTGACTATCATTACGATGAAAGTGGATTAAATGACGAAACAACCAAATTTTAATTTTTTTTTGAAAAATATTACGTTTTCTTATGAATAATACATTATGCTGAAGGGATATAATAAGTTTTGTTTTTCATTTCCTTACTATTTTTTTTATTGTTGATTTACCTTTGGACTAAAATATTAAATACATTACCAAAATAATTGTAATCCTTAATATGCTACTTTGATTAACACTTAAATTTGCAACTTCTTCTTAATCATATTTTGTGAATTTCTTCAACTTTGAATATAAATAAAAGTACACTCTTATGAACACAAAATCCATGAGATTTAAAGTAAACTTGAAATGTATTTATATAATAATCAATATAAAAATCAATTAAAATACAATTATTATACCTGAAAAATGAGAAATTCCAGACTTGATTATTGACTTCGCATAAGTTCACTAAACAAAAACAAAAGCAAAAAGATAAAATTAGAAGTACTAAAATTAGAATCAACGAAGAACAATTACAAAATTGAAGAGAATATTTATAAAATAGAACGAATAAAATGTGAAAAAGAAATCTCAAAATACAAATAGTTTTTTTTCCAACTCTCCATTATACTGATTTTTTAATTATATAATGATGATAATGAAGTTCTTCATAATAAATAATATAATTATTAATATTAAATTTGATTATTAATGCAAAAGTAGATGGAAAGGTGTAACCTCCAAATGATTAAGTTTTTTTTTTTCAAAAATCATTAATTTTTGTTATAACAATAAATTTATGCTTTAAGTGAAATATTAAAAAATTTCCATTGTCTTTTTTTTTGACATGTGGAATAAAATTTAATGTTTTAAGTTGTCTTTTGAATATATTATATAGAACAATTAGTAAATATAAAATATAAATAATGTAAATTTGTTGTGATCCTTAATAATGTGATTAATTATATATGAAGATAATGAAAATAAAATTTACAATACATATATAATAAGAAAATTAAAAATAAAAATAAAAAATATTATTATTTTGTAAAACATTAAATTGTTAAAAAAAACATGAAATCATCCGCCACGTGCGCAAAAACTAAATGCATAACAAAATCTTTTTTGCGATTAAAAAAACTGTAAGTAGTAATAAATTTATTAATAAAGTAAAATGGCTAAACACATTACAAATTTATAATGTAATAAGGTTTAAATTTAGTAGGCATAAAATAGCAAATAAATATTAATTTTGTTAAAGAAATAAACCTAAAAAATGGAAATTCTTATTTTAAAAAAAGGCGTTAAACTATTTACGAAGTACTATTTTTAATAGTTAATGGTAATGAAAGATGAGTGTAAAGATTTTGAAAAATAACAATAATAATAAATTAAATTATTTATTATAACAAATTATTAAATATGGATAAACGAAAAGTTTGTGATACTTAATAATGTTATCAAATATAAACTTAATAAAAATAAAAATGTACACGCATATGTAATTAAACAATTCAAAATTTAATAAGAATAAATTTTACTAAAATACAAAATAAAAATAAAAAAACTCATTAATGCATGCGACGTGGCAAAAAATTAAATGTTGAAGGAAGCCTTTTAACTTTATATATAGATATCATAAGAACAAATATTTATCGAAAATTGGTTCACGTAGGATTGTTTTGGCAAAGTTGAGTTCGTTTGAAAATATTTATTGAAAATAGGTTCAGGTAGGACGTTTTGGCAAAGCTGAGGTCGGGGTATAAAGCCACTCACTGACAAAGCCACTATAGAAGAAGTCGCTCACTCAGTGAACGACTTGGGTCTAATTTGAGCTGGGGAAGTCGCTAACCGAGACAACGACTTGGGGAAATAGCGTTGTATGTCTCAAATAGCGGTTGTTGGATAATAAGGACTGCCTTTATGCAGAAGTGATCGAATCGTTGTATTCGCTAACTGTCCACTACTGATAATATATATAATCACACCCCAATGGCTAATACTAGAGTTCCGAGATATATGTTAAACGCCCCAAATCTCAAGTTTTATATTGATGGTAGACTCCGTGAGAGTATATTCTAGTATTGTGCATCTTGTGATATGTGTTTACTCTGTACACAAAAACTATGGCCCGGAAAGAGGTCTCTTAATAAGTTATTGAAACATCATTTTTCAGTACCACTTTATGTGTTATTCGTACATTTTTTTGTAGGGTTACAACTCTTAAACCCAAGTATCTATTACAAGTATATATTAACCAAAAAGACAAGTAGGGATAACAATTATACCTTATTTGCAGCGGAACAACGTATTAATAAGAAGTATCACAAACCCAGAAGTATGTGTATATATATATATATATATATATATATATATATATATATATATATATATATATATATATATATATATATATATATATATATATATATATAGAGGTGGGATCAGGTGAGTCCACCTATATATGTTGAGTCCGTGAGTCCCCATCTTAGCCCTTGATTCAAGGTTAGATTAATGGACAAGATTTAATCTCATAATTAAGGAAATAATTAACAAATTTGGTAAATATATCATTTCTCTCTCTCCTCCTTAATTATCTCAATCCAAATCTTTTATCTCTCTTATCCATTTTTTTAAATGTTTTTTCTCTCACACACAACAAGTTTTTTCAAAATTAAGTTTTTTTCATTTTCACCAAAAAATCATTATTTTCTTACTGCCATTGTACGTATATTACTATGTTACTGCCATAATCCATAAACTATGTTACTTTAACTCATATAACGTGTTACTTTAATTCATGAACTGCGTTACTTTAACTCATAAAATCTGTTACGTTGTTTAATATATTCTCCTGCAAAAACTATTACTCTAACTCATACAATGTGTTACTCTAATTCATGAACTGTGTTACTTTAACTCATAAAATCTGTTACGTTGCATAATCTCTTGCAAAAACGGTTACTCTAACTCATACAATGTGTTACTTTAATTCATGAACTGTGTTACTTTAACTCATAAAATCAGTTACGTTGCATAGTAGTCTCTTGCAAAAACAGGAGTTCCAATTAACAAAAAGAACAATGTTTGTTTTTATTAAGATACTCCAAAACAAAAAGTGGTACAAGGTTCCAACTAAATCAACTCCATTACAATTCTAATGTTTCAAACTTGTTACTCATAATGTCCTACTTATAATTCTGCTTCTTCTTCATCCTTCTCGTTCTCTCCGTCTTCTTCTTTTTCATCTTTTTCATCATCATCTCAGAAGCTTTGATTTAATCTCATCACCGCACAATGGAGGAAACTCTCACTCACATCCCTACATCATTCATGTGGATTAAAGTAACAGATAACAAGAGTTAAAGTAACAGATGAAGTGCATTGAATTAAATTAACAGAGTATGCTTATACACCAGATATAAAGTAACAGAGGTCAGACATTAAAGTAACAGATAGTATGAATTAAAGTAACAGATAATGTTCATTAAAATAACACCAGATATAAGTTAGTGCAAAAAATTCATATAATGATAAAAATGAGAGCATGACGCAGTATCTTACTATTTGATATTGTTTCCTATTTTGAAGTCATCACGTCCCATAATTATAGGAAGTAATATTTTTTTTTATATGATGTTACTCTTTGATATTGTTTCCTATTTTGGTGGCAATCACGTCCCATTATTATAGGAAACAATATCTTTTTTTTTATTATTTTTTTAATATGGCAGCTTCCTAAACTCTTAGGACACTACAATGCACTACAATAACAGACTACAATAACAGATGAAAAACACTAAAGTAACAACTGGAGTGTATTAAAGTAACACGACATATAAAGTAACAGATGGTAGACATTAAAATAACATATGCTCTACACTAAAGTAACGCAGTATATGAACTAAAGTAACGCAATATATTGTAAACGTAAAAACTAATAATTGAGTAGCATCTCAACGACTTCCATGGCGATTCCAGTATAAATTACAAAACATATATACTCAACCTTTGTGTGTTCTACGATTTGCATATGAATCTATGATGAATAACACGACCATGAAAACAATATCAACATGAAAATTGACGCAAAACATGAACACAAATTGACGCAAATTAATCAAGATAATGAATAAAAATTGACGCAAAACATGAAAGCAATATCGAAACTCACCATTGTTATACTCGATGAATTGCTTATCAACGGTTAATGAAGATGTCGCGATCATTGAATTCATAGTAACGGAATTTCGAGCACAGATTTGATTGAATGAATGAATGAACGTGATGATCGATGGGAGCGTTTTTTTTAAGGTTTTGATGAACCTGTAACGTGAATGAATGAATGAGGAATGATTGTGATTATGGGAGTTATTGTTTCCTAAAATCATGGGAGTTATTTAGTATCATCTTTAATGGCTCCCACTATTATAGGAAACATAACTTTTTTAGTATCATCTTTAATGACTCCCACTATTATAGGAAACAATATCTTTTTTTATTATTATTTAGCAATGGCGGTTTCAAATATCTCCATGACTCACTAACGCGTTACAATAACAGACTTTAAGAACTAAAGTAACGTCTTCGATAAACTAAAGTAACATATCATAAAAGTAATAAAAGTTTGTCATTAAAATAACGGACATTCTACACTAAAGTAACACAGTATCTGAACTAAAATAACCCAATACCTTTTCTGTGCGCAGACATAATGTGATTAAAATGCAACATTACTATAGTTCAACGTAGAAAAGTAGAAACTAAAAAAGCCGGATTGAATGAAAAGCAGCGCGATGAAGACGATTATTGACTGAATGTGTTATTGATTGTGTCGTATTGAAATAAATGGCAGCGGCGCGTTGAAGATGATGAATGATTGAATGTAATTTTGAAGAATGAATGATTGAATGAGCGAGAGAACGATGAAGAAGGTGGTTGAAACGGAATTGATGAAAGAGAGAATGAATGATTGAATGAATGAGAATGTTACTTTACTGAAATATTCACCTTCCTATTTTGGTGGATTCAGTATCTTTTTTTTTTTTTTTTTTTTATTAAAACAGTGATTTTATCTCGTCCCTTGATCCATCTCCCATCCAACGGATGGGATGAGGACTCAAGGACTCAACACATATATAGGGACTCATTAGAACCCACCTCTATATATATATATATATATATATATATATAGAAGTGGGATCAGGTGAGTCCACTTATATATGTTGAGTCCGTGAGTCCCCATCTTAGCCTTTGATTCAAGGTTAGATTAATGGACAAGATTTAATCTCATAATTAAGGAAATAACTAACAAATTTGGTAAATATATTATTTCTCTCTCTACTCCTTAATTATCTCAATGCAAATCTTTTATCTCTCTTATCAATCTTTTTAAATGTTTTTTCTCTCACACAACAAGTTTTTTCAAAATTAAGTTTTTTTCATTTTCACCAAAAAATCATTATTTTCCTACTGCCATTGTACGTACGTTACTATGTTACTGTCATAATCCATAAACTATGTTACTTTAACTCATATAACCTGTTACTTTAATTCATGAACTGCGTTACTTTAACTCATAAAATCTGTTACGTTGTTTAATATATTATCCTGCAAAAATTATTACTCTAACTCATACAATGTGTTACTCTAATTCATGAACTTTGTTACTTTAACTCATAAAATCTGTTACGTTGCATAGTCTCTTGCAAAAACTGTTACTCTAACTCATACAATGTGTTACTTTAATTCATGAACTGTGTTACATTAACTCATAAAATCAGTTACGTTGCATAATAGTCTCTTGCAAAAACAGGACTTCCAATTAACAAAAAGAACAATGTTTGTTTTTATTAAGATACTCCAAAACAAAAAGTGGTACAAGATTCCAACTAAATCAACTTCATTACAATTCCAATGTTTCACACTTGTTACTCATAATGTCCTACTTATAATTCTGTTTCTTCTTCATCCTTCTCGTTCTCTCCGTCTTCTTCTTTTTCATCTTTTTCATCATTATCTCAGAAGCTTTGATTTAATCTCACCACCGCACAATGGAGGAAACTCTCACCCACATCGCTACATCATTCATGTGGATTAAAGTAACAGATAACAAGAGTTAAAGTAACAGATGAAGTGCACTAAAGTAACATTGAATTAAATTAACAGAGTATGCTTATACACCAGATATAAGTAACAGAGGTCAGACATTAAAGTAACAGATAGTATGAATTAAAGTAACAAATAATGTTCATTAAAATAACACCTAAGTTAGTGCAAAAAATTCATATAATGATAAAAATGAGAGTATGACGCAATATCTTACTATTTGATATTGTTTTCTATTTTGAAGTCATCACGTCCCATAATTATAGGAAGTAGTATTTTTTTTTCTTTTTTTTATATGGCGTTACTCTTTGATATTGTTTCCTATTTTGGTGGCAATCACGTCCCATTATTATAGGAAACAATATCTTTTTTTTTAAATTTTTTTTAATATGGCAGTTTCCTAAATTCTTAGGACACTACAATGCACTACAATAACAGATGAAAAATACTAAAGTAACAACTGGAGTGTATTAAAGTAACACGACATATAAAGTAACAGATGGTAGACATTAAAGTAACATATGCTCTACACTAAAGTAACCCAGTATATGAACTACAATAACTCAATATATTGTATACGTAAAAACTAATAATTGAGTAGCATCTTAACGACTTTCATGGCGATTCCAGTATAAATTACAAAACATATATACTCACCGTTTGTGTGTTCTACGATTTGCATATGAATCTATGATGAATAACACGACCATGAAAACAATATTAACATGAAAATTGACGCAAACCATGAACACAAATTGACGCAAATTAATCAAGATAATGAATCAAAATTGACGCAAAACATGAAAGCAATATCGAAACTCACCATTGTTATACTCGATGAATTGCTTATCAACGGTTAATGAAGATGTCGCGATCATTGAATTCATAGTAACGGAATTTCGAGCACAGATTTGATTGAATGAATGAACGAACGTGATGATCGATGGGAGCGTTTTTTTTAAGGTTTTGATAATGAACGTGTAACGTGAATGAATGAATGAATGAATGAGGAATGATTGTGATTATGGGAGTTATTGTTTCCTAAAATCATGGGAGTTATTTTAGGATACTAAATCTTCCTTTTTTTTTTTAATACAAAATATTAGGATGCATCTTGTCCATCCATCCTCATCCCATCCAACGGATGGGATGAGGACTTAGGGACTCAACACTTATATAGGGACTCATTAGAACCTATCTCTCTCTCTCTCTCTCTCTCTATATATATATATATATATATATATATATATATATATATATATATATATATATATATAAAATCTCCGCAGACTGAATAAATAACTCTCACAGACAGAATAAAGCACCCCAAACGTGATGCCTCCTTTGGTATCCACACGGGTACGGAACTGCGACGTATATGCTAGTATAAAGGTACGTGAGACTATCTCACAACTGTTGGGATGATGGCATATGAACAAGGTAACAAGTTGAAGTTGGTAACTTGTTGTTTGCTATCCCACATTGGTAGAATTGAGAGCTTAGCACTCCTTTAAATTACTTCCTTGTTTTGTACTCCCTCCGTTCCAACCAATTGTATACATTTGTTTTTTTGACACTATTTATAAGTAGGATAAATTTTCGATATAACTTCTAATATATAAGATAAAATATATTATGAATATCAAATTTTTATAACTTTTAGTAATACGTAACTATAGATATAGACAAAAGAAAACGAGTATCGACATACGTGGATAAAGCAAATGTATACAAATGGTTGTAACGGAGGGAGTAGTGATTAGTAGTGAGACAAGGAGACTAGTGGGCCATTTATGGAGTTTGTTGGGCTTGTAAGTATACCACACACGCGCGCCCGCCCAGCCCTTCTGGGGTATGTGTCTAGATTCACTGGGCCTTTGCGATGCTGTCCAGGTTCAGGTTTGAGACAATCAATATTGACTGTCACGGGTATTTAAAAACGTCATTAAGAGGTCTTAATTACGTGAGATTATGGCCCTTAATTTTTGATCTTTTGGAGCTGTTTTGAGGCTCCTCCTCCCTAAAAATACCACTCCCTTCTCACACTTCTGACACAACAACACTACACAACATCTTCCTCTCTTACCTTCTTCTCTTCTCTCTTACATTTTCTGGGTACTGTCAGTAGTCGTTCCAAAGCACTAAAACTCGAGTGGACAAATTTCAGTGCTGCAGTGTTAACCTTGGGGAACTACGACATTGTAGGCGATAACCACCGGAGTCGCGCCGATATAGTTTTCAAGTCAGTGGTCATCATACCACGACACTGCTTTCAGTTTTCTGTCCAGTCTGTCCCGACTTGTGCCTCGATTTTCTGCTGCCGGCTATTGCCTCGGTTTGTTTCTGTTATTGTTGTCGTTGTTGCCTCGGTTTATTGTTGCCTCGGTCTACTGTTGTCGCTGCTGCTCGGTTCTGCTGCTGGCACTGTTGCCTCGGTTTTCTTGTCCGATTGTTGTTCCTTGCGACTAACAATTTGAAAACTATATTATACTTGTGTCGCGAAACGGAAAAATGGCTGTTGTGTCTAGCAAATTTGCTGCCGACTTATCGAAATCGGAACCTCTTGACGGGCTGAATTATAAGAGGTGGTCTCGAAAACTTTTAATGTATTTTGAGCAGTTGGAAATTGATTACGTGTTGTTTGATGATGCACCTGACTTACTTGTTGCGCCTACCACGGCCGAGGCCACACCTCCTTTCACTGCCACGGTTAAGTCCAATGAAGAAAAAATTAAGAAACATGATAAAGATAATAAGGCAGTTAGATATCATCTTCTTAATCACATGACTAACACCCTTTCCGATTTGTTCATGGTCCATAAATGTGTTAAAACCATTTGGGAGTCTTTAAAGAAAAAATATGGAGCCGATGATGAAGGCAAAAAGAAATATATGGTGGGTCAGTGGCTTGGGTTCCATATGGTAGATGATAAACCCATTATGGAGCAAGTTCATGTTTACGAAAATTTGTGTGCTGATGTTGTCAATGAAGGGATGAAACTTGATGAGGTCTTTTTAGCCAATGTGTTGTTAGAAAAGTTTTCTGCGTCATAGAGTGATTATAGGAATCATTTAAAACACAAGAAAACGAATCTATCACTTCAAGAGCTCATAAGTCACATGAGGACTGAGAAAGCTAATCGTCAAAAGGATAGGTTTGTCCTTTTGTCGTCTGTCTCTACCAAAGCTAACCTTGTTGAAGCTGGGGGTCCCTCTCATGGCAATAATAAGGATAAGAACAAAGTGGGTCAGAGTCAGGGTCAGGGCAAAGGTCAAAATAAGGGGAAAGGTCAACGTGCTAAGGGAAAGAATCAAGGAAATTCCACCAACCTAGTTCCCAAGATCCATAAGCCGAACCAAATCTGGTGTGCTACGTGTGTGGACAAACGGGTCACAAAGCATACCAGTGTCCTCAAAAGAAAGGTGGGCAGGTTGCCCAAGACAACATTGCTGAATTAGATGATGATATTATTGCTGCGGTGGTGGTTGAGGCCAATCTTGTGGCAAATGTTAGTGACTGGATTCTGGACACAGAAGCGTCAAGAAATCTTTATGCTAACAAGGAGCTGTTCGCTGAATTTGAAGATGGTAGCTTACGGTGAAAAGGTCTACATGGGTAACTCTTCCTGCACTGATCACATGAAAAGGCAAGGTCTTTCTTAAACTAACCTCTGGGAAAACTCTTACCCTTAATGTTTTATATGTCCCTACTCTACGTAGAAACCTTGTGTCTGGTGCCTTGTTAAACAAAGTTGGTGTGAAACTTGTTTTTTAGGCTGACAAGGTTGTAATGTCTCGCAAAGGGGATTTTGTGGGCAAGGGTTATCTCAGTGAGGGCTTATTTATTTTGAACATGGACTCTTCTGCTATTAATATTTAATAATAATTCTTCTGCTTCTGCTTATATCGCTGGGTCTATTGATGTTTGGCATGCTAGATTATGTCACGTGAATTATGAATCGGTTAAAAAATTGAAAGTTATGTCGCTTATTCCTTCTTTAACCACCAAAGTCTTCACTAAATGTCCTAGTTATGTAGAAGCTAAGTTTACTAAAAGGTCTAGTAAACCGGTTAAAACTAGACATACGAGTCTTCTCGAGTTGATTCACTTTTATTGACGATTACTCAAGGTACATGCACTAAGGTGTATTTGCTTAAGAATAAAAGTGAACCTGAAGAGATGTTTATTAAATACAAAGCTGAGTTAGAAAATCAACTTGACAGAAAGATTAAAAAAAGTCAGGTTTGATAGAGGTGGTGAATACAGCTCTAATTATTTAGCAGATTTCTGTGAGAAAAATGGATTAATTCATGAGTCTAGCCCACCTTACCAACCTCAGTCCAATGGAGAAGCTAAACATAAAAACAGAACTCTAAAAAAATGATGAATGCTATGCTTTTAAGTTCTGGCCTTTCTGACGATATGTTGGGGGGGGGGGGGGGGGAGCTGTGCTTTCAGCTTGTCACATTCTTAACAGGGTACCTTCTAAGAAATTAGACAAGACACCCTATGAATTTTGGAAGGGTTATGCCCCTAACTTAAGCTTTCTTAAAGTGTGGGGTTGCTTGGCTAAAGTTGGCTTACCGAGTTTTAAGAGGCCCACTATAGGACCTAAGACGTATGATTGCATTTTCATTGGTTATGCTCAAAACAGCGTTGCTTGTAGATTCATCTCATTGAATGATCGTTCTATTTCTTAGGCGAGAGACGTCGAGTTTTTTGAGCATGTTTTTCCTTTAAAGAAAGTTGTTGATTCACCTCCTGATTTGTCATATGCCTGTTAATCCCGTTAATAGTTCTATGCATGCTAGTAGAAGTATTGTTGATGATCATGCTAGTGAACCTAGAAGGAGTAAGAGACCCAAAATTGAAAAGAATTTTGGAGATGATTTTGTCACAACGTTCTTAACTGAAAATGCTTGTGGTGATTGTGCTTGTTTTGAATTCGTTCCTGCCTATTTAATAGAAGATGACCCAAAAAGGTATGATGAAGCTATGAGATCCACAGATGCTATTTTTTTGGGAAGAAGCTATTAAAAATGAGTTAGATTCTATTGCATCTAATCAGACCTGGGAATTGACAAATTTACCTAAGGGTAGTAAACCCATTAGTAGTAAATGAATTTTCAAAAGAAAACCGAGACCTGACGGTACAATAGAAAGATTCAAAGCCAAAATTGTGGTGAGAGGATTTACACAAAAGAAAGATATTGATTATGTTGATACTTACTTACCTTTGACTAAGATTTCCACCATTAGATCTCTTATTGCTCTGGCCGCTATTCATGATCTTGTTGTTCATCATATGGATGTTAAAACTTCCTTCTTGAATGGTGACCTAAAACAAGAGATTTATAGGGTCAAGAGAGTAAGGTGTGTAAATAAAAAAATCACTATATGGTCTAAAACAAACACCTAAACAGTGGTATGAGAAATTTCACAACACTTTGATTGAAGATGGGTACATAACTAACAATTCTGATTCATGTGTGTACTCCAAGATGTTTCGATCAGACTGTATGATTATTTGTCTATATGTTGATGATGACATGTTAATTCTTGGTAGTAATTTATTTGTTGTAAATAAAACCAAACAATTTCTGTCGTCACATTTTGAGATGAAAGACTTAGGAGAAGCTAATGTCATTCTTGGAGTCAAATTGATCAAAAACTCATCTGGAATATCCTTAAGTCAGTCTCATTACGTTGAGAAAGTGTTAAAGAAATTTGATAGTTTTGATGTCACACCCGCTAGAACTCCTTATGATGCTAGTATACCTTTGCGTAAAAACTTGGGTGATAGTGTATCCAAAGAAGAGTATGCTAAAATTATAGGAAGTGTGATGTTTCCCATGAGCTGTACTCGACCTGACATTGCTTATGCTCTTAGTAGGCTAAGTCGGTATACACATAACCCTGATGGTGAACATTGGAATGTTCTTCGATGTTTACTAAGATACTTGAAAGAGACAGTTAATTCATGTCTGCATTTTGGTAAATATCCTGCTGTGTTAGAAGGATTTACTGATGCGAACTGGATTACAGGCAATGATGAAACAAATTCCACAAGTGGTTATGTGTTCACCTTAGGAGGAGGAGCTATATCGTGTAAGTCTGCGAAACATATTTGTATAGCAACCTCCACCATGGAGTCCGAGTTCATTGCTCTTAAGCTGGCAAGTCAAGAAGCAGATTGGTTGAGAAACATAATAGCTGATATACCTGTGTGTGTGTGTGGGGGGGGGGGGGGGACAGGTTGCACAAGTCTCCCTACACTGTGATTGTCAAGTAGCCATCAACATTGCTTAGAATGATGTCTACAATGGTAAGAAAAGACATATCCGGATCAGACATGCTGTGGTGAAACAATTCCTGAAAAATGGAGTGATTGCTATAGACTATGTGAAGTCTGAACGCAATCTTGCAGATCCTTTCACAAAAAGGATTAACGAGAAGGGTAGTTCTCAACTTGTCGAGGGGAATGGGGCTGAGGTCCTTAAGTCAAGATTAGAGTATGAATCTTGATGGGCTTAAAAGCTTACATTCCTATGGCGATACATAATCCATAGCCAGATTTGGTGGTGCTTTGAGACGCACTTGATGGATTGTGCGGGTAAATTAAGGTTGGACTTATGTCCTTACTGGCTTGTGTGAGATGTGCGATTGAGAAGCACTAAGCCACCTACTTGTATGTGATGGTTTAGCCGCCATCTAGTTGAGAGTGTAACTCTCACTAGAACACTCACTATAACTGAGGTAAACGCATGGCTTTAAGAGCATTGCACTTTGAAATTGCGGAACGATTACTATTTGAAGGTATGATATGTATTGTGGGGGTCTCAACCGAAGCTCAATTAGGAATTCAAATCGAAAGATATTCACTAGTTATAAGTAAGTTGTTGCCCCATTTCACTAATACCTCAATTCAAGTCGAAAGACATTGAACGTCTAAGTATCTCTTCCTTCCTTACCTAGAATTTCTCTTTCTTCTCTTTCTTCTTCTCTTTGCCATCAGTGGGGGATTGTTGGGATGATGACATATGAACAAGGTAACAAGTTGAAGTTGGTAACATATTTTTTGCTATCCCACATTGGTAGAATTGAGAGCTTAGCTCTCTTTTATATTACTTCCTTGTTTAGTAGTGAGACAAGGAGACTAGTGGGCCTTTTATGGAGTTTGTTGGACTTGTAAGTATACCACACACGCGCGCGCCTGCCCGGCCCGTCTCGAACACGGGCTCGGGTTTGGTTTGGGTAGAGCACCTGCGGTGCGGGCTGTGTCCAACTTTTACTCTTTTTGGGCCTTCGTTTGTTGTGTATGTGTCTAGATTCACTGGGCCTTTGCGGTGCTGTCCAGGTTCAGGTTTGAGACAAACAATATTGGCTGTTGCGGGTATTTAAGAATGAACGTCATTAAGGGGTCTTAATTACGTGAGATTATGGCCTTTAATTTCTGATCTTTTGGAGCTGTTTTGAGGCTCCTCCTACCTATAAATACCACTCCCTTCTCACACTTCAGACACAACAACACTACACAACATCTTCCTCTCTTACCTTCTCTTCTCTCTTACATTTTCTGGGTACTATGAGTAGTCGTTCCAAAAGCACTAAATCTCGAGTGGTCGAATTTCAGTGCTGCAGTGTTAACCTTGGGAACTACGACATTGTAGGCGATAACCACCGGAATCGCGTCGATACAGTTTTCAAGTCAGTGGCCATCATACCACGACACTGCTTTCAGTTTTCTGTCCCGACTTGTCCCTCGGTTTTCTACTGCCGCTATTGCCTCAGTCTGTTTCTATTATTGTTGTCATTGTTGCCTCGGTTTGTTGTTGCCTCGGTCTACAGTTGTCGCTGCTGCTCGGTTCTGCTGCTGTCACTACTGCCTCGGATTTCTTGTCCGATTGTTGTTCCTTGCGACTAACAACAACTTCTCTTATCCCTCTTATAACTTTTTATAAGAAAAATATATATCATGAGTCAATACTCTTAATGCCATATCTTGGTTCTTCATATGAACGTCCTTACATAGGTGATAAGAAGGTAGAATTAGGTTATCAGTATCATCATAACTCCAATTAGCATAATTAGATTATTACTGTAACTCTAACTACTATACCCTGACAACGCAACTGAGTACATATTACTACTGACTTGATATATTAATATATCGATATACATTAATAATATCGTGTACACATTGTGTGTGACCCAATGAGTCCACTTAAGACTACCAGATACGTAACCTATTTAAATGTCAACCCGACATCAACCTCTAGCAAGACATATCAAAAACATAGACTTAAGCGGGTTAATTCGTAGAACAGTGGACATAACTCCTTTTTTATTATTAGATGTCTCTTAAAATGACAATTTCATTTTGTACTTGTTTATATAACAAGTGTATCCCTTTTATTGTAGACTAGTATAGGTCCCGTGCATAACTGCACGGTATATATAAAATTTACTTTGTATCATACTATTATCATAATCAATATAGAATTCATATCATAACTTTTTTGATGTGGGATAATTTACTGTCTCAAGAACTCATTTTAAGACCAAAAGAACACATGATTACTCTATAGAATCATCATCTTATTTTAATTGTTTCGATGTGGACAATTTTAATTAGTCTTATTAAGAGTTTTTTTTAAGACTCAAAAGTTTTTTTTCAGTAGAAATTCAAAAAAATGATTACTCTTATTTATATTATAGAACCTCATCATAATTTTTCGATGTGGGATAATTATTTAAGATTATAATCTTAAGAATTATTTATGACTCAAAAGATTTTTGGTAGATATCTAAGGACAGATGACTACTATTATTTATAATATAGAATTTTATCACCTTATTATAATTTGTCGATGTGGGATAACTTTAATATTTGTATATGTAATAAATTCATCACTTTTTTCGAGCAAATAATATGAAATTTATATTCTAATGAAAACATTTTCTACCACAAATCTAAATAATTCATTTTTAGAATTTTATTTACGATAACTTTTTGTTAAACGAAATTTAAAGATTTTTAGATGAAAATTATAAAACATCACATTAATATAATAGATTAAATTTATTATTAAAATAATTAAAAGATTCTCTATTTGATTTTTTATTATTAATAATGAAACTTTCCTAAATTGTGTTTTGATGTAACGGACCAATCATATCGCTCGAAAACTTCCTTCTTTATATATATATATTGATTATGACCATTTTTAGGCCATGTTCTTTTCAGCTTATTTTCAGCCCGTTTCAGACTAGCTCAACTTCTATCAGCTCAGCCCAGCTCGTATCAGCTCAGCCCAGCTCCTATAAGCTCAGCTCAGCTCAGCCCTAATATTTTCAGCCCAGCTCCAATATTTTCAGCTCCTAAAATAATACTTCAATAATAATAATAATAATAATAATAATAATAATAATAATATATTGTATAATAATATATTATTATATTATTATTATTATTTATTTATTTATATGAAACGGAAGTTGCATTAAGATCGAAACAAATTACAAAGTTATTATTATTATTATTGTTGTTGTTGTTGTTGTTGTTATTGCATTTCGATATTAATACAAGTTTCTTTTCATAAAAAATTAATAATAATGATAATAATAATAATATTGTTGTTGTTCTTGTTGTTATTTTTATTACTTGTATCTCTTAATGTATATATATCATCGTCATTGTCGTTGTCGTCATCATTGTTATTATAATAATTATTTATATTATTATGCACTCCATAATATTTTGAGGTCTTGATATAGATGTTACATTCAAATATTTACAACTCCCACACACACAATATAGCATATGAATATTATTTCTATTGTATTAAGATTTAAGAATATGAAAATTAAATTTTTTGTATATTACGTAATCAAAGATATATATACATAACATTTTCTACTGCCAAGTACTAAAAAAAATTAAAGTAGAAATCAAATGAATTGGGGTGAGTATTATGTTGTTGTTATTATCATTACTATTATTAATTAATTAATTAATTATTATTATTATTGTTATTATTATTACTACTATTATAATTAATTAATTAATTATTATTGTTATTTTTTTTTTGTATTTAGTGTTGTAATTTTTTATATTTTTTTTTCTCATTTTTTAAAATATTATTAGATAATTTATATAAGTAGTTATTAGTTTCAGCTTCTATTAATTCAGCTCAGCTCAGCTCAGCTTCTATCAGTCCAGCTCAGCTCCTATCAGACCAGCTCAGCTCAGCTCAGCCTTGTTTCAGCCGAAAAGAACAGGGCCTTATTAGTATACTCTTTGATATTAAACATGCCTGTTTTTATTACTTTTGGTACCATTGTTACATCGATTTGTAATTGATCTCTCAAGAAATTTAATGAGAGACTGTCTTTAGTAGATCTACTCTATTGTAAAATAGCCTTTTTTTCGCAATGTAATCGCTCTAGTTAATTTATAACCTCATATAGAGAAGTTACCGAGACCACCATAAACCTCCTTTAATTTAACTCTTAATTAAAATGAGTTTAATTATTACAGGGAAATGATATATACAATCCTAAGAGTTGCATCTAAGAACCTAAAAGAGGAAACAAATTCTTAATACTTGTATTAATTGTATAGATATATGTGCAATTTGTTCTT
This sequence comes from Agrostemma githago, assembly GCA_958450325.1. Taxonomy (NCBI): domain Eukaryota; kingdom Viridiplantae; phylum Streptophyta; class Magnoliopsida; order Caryophyllales; family Caryophyllaceae; genus Agrostemma; species Agrostemma githago. Next base: position 13,813,863 of record OY288255.1, on the reverse strand, counting down.
TAATTTCTATGTTTACTAGTGTAACACCCGTGACACATCACGGGATTGTAATTTTTTTTCTAAATAAGCGCAAGTTAGTAATATTGAAACATATCCGATGTAGATGAGGTAGTTAGTAATATTGACACGTCATATGTGAAACATATCACAATCCATATGAGAATGAACGGAAAGACGATATTGATATAAAATAACGTAAAAGAAGTGAATATTGATGCATATGATTATTACATAGTGGTCAATTCGACCCGTTTGTGTAAAAGATAATCAAACATATAATTATGATGTGTTTCACACAATTTAACATGTCTAAGTGAGTTATAATAATGTAATATATGTGGTTAAGAGTTATACGATCCTAATGACTCAACTATAATTTCCCACCCTACACCCAAATACACCCAACTCCGAACTCCGTCAAATTTAAAGAATGGATGAGAGTTACAAAGAGATTCAATGTTATTTTCCATACAAATAACCATAATTATAATAATCAATTAATGTATATCAATTATTAAGGCCCATCGCACCATTTTTTTTCATGTTAATCTCGAACCTATTCATGCGCATGTCTGTTATGATTTATATCAAATGCAATTTATATCATTAACTAAAACAAATTAATTGACAATTGGAGAGATCCATTCTATTATAGGTGAATCGCATATATGGAGAGATAGAAACTATTCATTTCATAAATGACATGGTGTGCCAACACACCGAAAATGTTTCATCTTAGAGTACTATACTCTCTTCGTTCAAGTCCAAAGATTACACTTTTCTTTTGGACACTATGATATATAAGAGAAAGGTTACTCCGTACTATTTTTTTCATTTCAATTCACGTTTTCACGGTTTCTAAAACAGGATTTGCCTTTTCTTTCCGACATGTAAGTATAATTTATTTTGTAAAATAAATATTAAGAAAAGTGGCTTGATTAGTACGGAGTATAAAATTATTTTAGTTTAAATATTAACTTTGATTCATAAATATATCTTTTATTATCTTATGGATATGCTACATTATTTCCCCCATTTATTATAAAAAAGATGTAATTTTGGAACAAAGAAATAAATGATAAGAAAAAAGGAAAACTGTGGGAATATAAATTTTAGTGCCGATAGACGTCGAAAAATAATAATACATATTTGAAGTTGTACTTCCTCCAGACACTATTTTTTGCCCAATTACCTCAATATTTGTGAGGAGTATTTTAATGAAATCGAGTAAAAAATAGTGTCCGGAGGGAGTACTATACTTACCAATTACAAATAGCAATTTTAGGCGAGCGTTTATAGTGTATATGAAAGAACAACTTAAAATGTGAGTGCAAATGTTATCCACAAATCACAATAGAACAAAAACAACTTAAAATGTGAGCTCAAATTACAATAGGAAGAACGAAAACAATTATGGGTGACTGCAAATGTGCAGTATAACTTAAAATAAAATTAAAAGAAAAAACAAATTGTTATTCACACCACTTTCTACATACTTCTTGTAGGAGGCATCTTATTTTCTCCTCAAGTAAACAAATCACTTGTCCAATTCATTATCTTCTATTCTTCTCCCAAATATCACATCTTTTCATTTTTGCTCAATTACACAACCGTCTGGCGTACACAATCTTCTCAATTTCTCCATCATCCTTCACTTTGAAGATTCATCCCAAAAAAATTATTTTCATTTCATGAAAGAAGATTTGGTACATGTATACCTCTTTTCATTATAAAAATGATTTTAGATCGAAGTTGATTGTAAATTCATTAAGAACAATAATAACTTGTTGAATTCAATTTTGAAATAAGTGGTTATTGTTGTCAATTAATAGTTGATTTATTGACGGTTTCTTTTTTGTGGTTGTTATTGAGTTATTGTAATTTTGGTGAGAGTTGTAAGTATTTTTTTGTAAATTGAAATTTTATTGAATATAGCACTAAATGTTTGTCTTTTCAAAGAGATTAGAATAAATGATCAACCACCTCAACCACCTTGAGGATGGTTGTTATAAGTTTGTTATAGTTTTCATAAAAGTTTGTTACAAAGTTTGTTAGAAGAGTTTGTTATGCATACTTTGTATATATATAAAGTAATGATGTCATTATTCATTAATTCATTCAAGACAATAACAACTTTTATTTTGTCTTCTTCTTCACAATTTTACTCGCTGTTCTTCGTTTTCTACTTTCTATCTTCAACCGCTCAAGCTTCATCAATGGAGGAACTATACGTTTGACATGGTATCAGAGCTTCTCTGATTCTCTCTTCCGCTACAACGATTCTTCCTTCAATTGATTTCCTCAAGCTCTTCTTCTTTCTCATTTCATTCAATCTGAAAAATGGCGATCGACTCGAACAACAATAACGTCGACATAGATGATCCTATGTACATTAGTTCTTCATATTTGGTTGCAACTAAGCTCGTTTCCAATGTCTTTGAAGGTTCTGGATTCGGTAATTGGAAACGCAGCATGCTGATTGCACTTTCTGCGAAAAACAAATTAGGTTTTATCGATGGAACAATCGTCAAACCTAATTCTACTGATCCTAAGGCTCGAGCTTGGCAGAGGAACAACGACATAGTGTTTACCTGGATTCTCAATGGATTATCCGAAGAAATTGGAAGTTCGATCTTGTATTCTCAATCTGCGAAAGCAGCGTGGGATGAACTTGGAGAGCATTTTGGTCAATCAAATGGCGCTCAATTGTATGGTGCATACAAAGCTTTATCCGAATTTTCTCAAGGAAATGAGATGATTTCTGGATATTTCACTAAATTGAAGGTGCTTTGGGATGAAATTGAGGCCATGGGGTTAAACCCTAATTGTACCTGCAATTGCAATTGCGGTGCTGCAGCCAAACGCAGTAAATTCCAGGAAGATCAACGCGTTGTTCAGTTTCTCAAGCCTCTTAATGATTCCTATGGAGTCATTCGTGGTACAATTCTTCTGCAAAGTCCTTTACCTTCCATAACTACAGTATACAACAACCTTATGCAGGAAGAACGCCAAAGAGAAATTCACAGTGATGCTCAAGTTCAAGGCGAATCTGCATCATTCTATGCTAGAAATCAGAGGAACAAAAACACTCATTCTAGCAATCCAAACACTCATTCTGGCAATCCTGCATATTCTCAGAAATCATCACAACAAGAGCAGCATCAAAAGGCTAAAGATGATGGAACTGAGGAAACAAAGGGGAAATTCTGCAAACTGCAAAACACCTTGTCACACCATTCCGACTTGCAGAAAACTGCAGTACAAGAACCAGAGACTAGCTAGCAATGCAGTTGGAGGACAAGATGGTATACTGGGAGCGTTTGATGAGTCTCAAGCTACTGTTCAGACAGAAGATAATAGCTCAGCTATGTTCCATCAGTTTCAGCAATTTCTGAAGGCCAAGCAGCAGGCCAATGCTACTCCTAGCAGCTCTAATTTTGTTGGTAACTCTACTCATACTCCTCCTTTTTATGCTTGCAGTAACTCTTGGATTGTGGATAGTGGTGCAAGTGACCATATGTGCTTTAACAAAGACTTCTTCTCTGACATTCGACACATTCCCAAACCCTACATAATCACCATTCCCACAGGAGATTCTGTCACCATAAATATGATTGGGACTATACCTATTACCCTTAACATTTCTTTGTTAAATGTCCTCTATGTTCCCTCTTTTCGATTTAACATGTTGTCCATTGCCAAATTGTCCAAGCAACTCAATTCCACCATTAGTTTCACCCCCACTATTTGTTATGTACAGGACTCTTCTCTGAAGAAGTCCCCCATACTTGGCAAGAGTCATAAAGACCTTTATCTTCTTCAGCCTAGCATTTCTTCTTCTGGCCACACCACATCTGCTTCTCCTTCTTATTCTAGTCTATCTTCGTGTAATGTCAGTGTTAATACCTGGCATACTAGACTAGGTCATCTTCCATTGTATAAACTCATGCAACTTTCTGCTTGTAAGTCCTGTGACATAAATAAAGAAGAGATTCAATCATGCTTAATTTGTGCCAAAGCTAGACAGACTCGTTTACCCTTCCCTCACAGTCAAATACATACCACTTCTGCTTTTCAACTGATCCACATAGACCTTTGGGGTCCTTACCCTACTCAAACCTATAATGGATACAGATACTTTCTGACTATAGTTGATGATTTCACTCGTACTACTTGGACACATTTGTTGTCATGTAAAAGTAATGCTTTTACATTCATTCAAACCTTTATAACCATGATTGAGAGGCAATTTCTTACACAAGTCCAGCAAATAAGAAGCGATAATGCCTTAGAATTGGGCACAAGTAATGCTACTTCATCTTATTTCATTCAAAAAGGCATCTTACATCAAACATCATGTTTTCATACCCCCCCAACAGAATGGGGCAGTTGAACGTAAACATAAGCACCTCCTTGAAACATCTCGTGCTCTTATATTTCAATCCAAACTCCCCAAGAAATATTGGGGTGAATGTGTCATCACTGCTACTTATATTATCAATAGACTACCTTCCAAACTCCTAAAGAATCACTCTCCTTATGAACTACTATTTCACAAGAGTCCTGACTTATCTCATATGAGACCTTTTGGGTGTTTGTGTTATGCTAGCACACCTAAACCAGGGCGAGGCAAATTTTCCCCTAGAGCTATTCCAGCTCTTTTTCTTGGCTATCCCTTTGGCAAGAAGGCTTACAAATTGCTTAACCTTGACACTCATAGTGTTTTCATTTCCAGGGATGTGGTTTTCCAAGAGTCCACCTTCCCATACCATCATCCTCCTTCTTCTATATTGTCTCCCCTTCCCCCTGAATCTGTTACCCACATTCTTACAGATACTACTCCCATTCCTACCGAGTTTGCTCCCTCTGGCACATCTTCTCTAATTGAATCTTCTTCTGTCTCTTCCACTCCTCCTCCTCGAGTTATTCCCCCCATCAGACAAACTATCAGAATCTCCAATCCTCCTTCCTACCTCAAAGATTAACCTTTCTTCCCTTCTTCTGATCATTTTTGTGGCCACACTCTTACCTCTTTTTGTATCCCTTCTCACCAACCCAATACCTCCATTTGTTGTCATGTCAGTACAAGTCCCATGTTAGACACTAGGTTACTGTTGTGTGCTAAATTTAGAGCGTTTTTCCCCTCATTTAGACCTGTTTTTCCCTCGTTTTGCGAGTCTTGAGTGCGATTATCGCCATATTTTGCGTATTTCTCGCATTAGCGTCCCTCTTGTGCGTTTTACGTGTTTTTGGTAGTTTTTATATCATTTTGATAGGATTTGGCACCGAAATCACGATTGAGCTTTCACGAGCACAAGAGAAGGGAATACCGTCCAAAGAGCAAAGCACGCAACTTAAAGTTTAAAGCCATCCAATCAATCGACGAAGAATGAGACAAGAAAGAGGCCAGAAAAAATGACCGGGCGAAATTTCACCCGACGGTAAAAACGCCTTCCCGAAGATTTTCCGAGACTCCCCACCGGGCGAAATTTCGCCCACCGGGAGAAATTTTGCCCGATGGAAAGAAGAGCCGGAAAACGCAAAAAATTAAGAAAATCTCACCTGGTGAAATTTCACCCGGTGGGATTTATCGTCAAGTCCGCAGGGCAAAGTTTGACCTATGAAGATGCTAAGGGTGATTGTCTCACTAATGGAGCAAAAAGTTGGATTTGGGCTTTAGGTTAAATACCCATTAAGGCTTTACTATATATATGTGTGGACATGACATAGGTCCATCCCGATGCGGTCACGCGCGGGTTTGGGGGGGGGGGGGCGAATGAATCTCCATATGAGAATGGATCGAATTGAAATTTAAATCGAAGTGGAGTCGCCACCGAACTTTTAATCGAATTCGGGCCCGTTCGAATCCACTTTATGAGTGGGCCATGCACAAAGTATGACCCATTTCCGATGTCAGAGTTTATTGGGCTCGTCCCTTTGCATTTGATACCGATACCGACATTATCGGATACCGTGTACTGAATGACTCTCGTGTGCCAATGGATTCGGATATCCGGAAACCATTGTTCTGAGTAAGGGGTGAGGGTACGTGTTGGGAAGTTCACAAAGAACACCCAACCCCGCCCGCACATTGGCGGCCTCTACTAAGATATCGAATGACTTTCTAATACGCGCGTTAGTAGTTCGGTTAAATGATATGCAAACGTTGTTTTCCCTAAGCATGTGAGAAATTGAACGGGTTTCTAGGTTGATTTAATGCAACTAATTCTAACGAGAAAGTTAAATTTAGCATGTGGGTTCATTTTAGTACAATAAAATAAACAATGAAAATCGATAAGAAAAATAACAAACTTGTTAGTAACGGTATAACGATAATAACGGTTTGCGAATAATATAATATGTAAACGGGATGATGCATGGTTTTGAAAAGTGGTGTTTCACGTGATAGATTAGACACGTGTTGACCTAAGTCATAAAAAAAGTATTATCGGGAGTAGAAATGCGATGTGGGACTCACGGTATTTGTCGTGATGAGGCCACTCGATCGAGTCATTGACGGACTCGACCGAGTGGTCCTCGAAAAAAACTTATGTCCCGTATTTTAGACCCTACTCGATCGAGTTATTGACGAACTCGACCGAGTACGCTACCACTCGATCGAGTCATTGTGTGACTCGGCCGAGTGGAGGTCGAAAAACCCTTCTGTCTCGTTTTTGGGGTGCCACTCGACCGAGTGTGCTAGGCACTCGATCGAGTGCCCCCATGTACGAACGAGGGTTCGTTTGCAATTTATTATTGATTTCGAAATTGCTTTTTGATTTTGATAATTGGGTAGTTTTGTTGAATAGGGCATAAATATTGTATGACTTATGCTCGATTCATACGTATAATACTCGTCATATTCCATGTTCGATTATTGAATCGATATCGAATATTAGAGCGGAACTAAAAAGATGCTATAAGTCGTTAAATCGACTAAAATGATATGAATTTTCCTCCGCGTTTATAGAGTCACATTCTTATTGAATTAATGACATCTATTTTAAGCATCAACGAAAAATCGTTTTAGCTAAATTATTTGACTAAATTATTCAGATTCGACATCCAATTATTGAATTGCTGTCGGATCTAAAAAGTTGACACTTTACTTGAATCGAAAGACTTGATTCCCTCGGCTTTTCCAACATCGTAATGAATCCCTAGGGATTATGTGATGTCGGATCGGTGTCAACGCCTTTCGACCCTAAGAAAAGTACTTGTTTTGAAAATAGTTTGCAATTGATGAAATATGCGATCGATGACGACGCGAACTAAAAAAACTTATCGTTTAAATTGACTTGTTTCAATAATCAAGTGCTAGGGTGTCGGGATAAGCGACCGGCAACGTTGGGTGCAATACCCTTGTATAATCGGGTTTCCTTATTCCGACATCCTTCGCACTCGACACAGATCAACAAGTATTTTAATGCTTTTAATACTAGTAATTATTAGCGATATTATAGACGTAAAAAAATAAAAAATAAAAAAGGAACGATGACAATGACGACGGATGACGCGAGGAAGAAGAGAAGGGAGAAGAAAGGGGCTAGCACGGGAGTGTCGAGTATGTAGGCTAAGTTATGGTGATTAGGGTTTGGATTCTTAGATACTTAGGGTTAGGGTTTTGAGTGTAGTATCGATTAGGGTTTTATTAGGGTTTCAAAAAAGATGTCTTGAAGTGTGTGCATGGAGGTGTTTATATAGGCATAGCTATGCTCCTCCGGTTAGCCCCTTGACTCGGTCGAGTGGCCCAAGCGTCTGCAGCCGCGCTTGAATGAGGGCCCACTCGATCGAGTGGGTCAGCTGGGTCGCACGAGTCCAATGTTTTGGACCTCGAGATGGGTTTTGTGTTTGGGCTGAGTTTTTGATGTTTATGTGGCTGTTGCTATGTGTCTCGGAAACGGCTTTGACCGGGGTTGACCCAATCGCTAAAAGTCGATTTTATTTCCGGTGTCGGTTTTGACAAAATTTAGTCTTGTTTGATTGGAAACGACCAACTGTGCCTGAATTTGAGGTCTATTTTGTGAGATTTTTACTCCATAAGTGCTTAAGCCAACAACTAATGGTTTCGAGCCCATATCCGAGCGCGTAGAAACGCGTTTGCGTCCGATCATCATCGGGTGTTTTTTGGAAACTGCTATTGACACCTGGCAGTCCAAATGTGGGTGTCTACAATATGTCTACCCTAGTTTGTTGCCCAAGGCATCCCATCATTAGTGCAGTTACACCATTCCACCTTATTACACCATTCATTAGTAGAGTAGTAGTAGTAGTAGTAGTATTCTAGTAGAAATCCTCCATAATTCTAGTAGTTTACATAGTAATTAGTAGTAGATCTACTTAGTTTCCATCAACAATTCTCTAGTTTTACATTCAAGTTTGTAGAAGATTATTATTTCAAGTTTTACTTGAAGATTTGGTGGGTTTATTGAAGAATTAGTGACAAGTTCTTCATCTTCTTCATCAAAGATTCAACCTTTATTTATTGTTCTAGTTTTATTTGAAGATTTGGTGGGTTTATTGAAGAATTAGTGACAAGTTCTTCATTTTCTTCATCAAAGATTCAATCTTTAGATTATTGTTCTAGTTTTATTTGAAGATTTGTTGGGTTTATTGAAGAATTAGTGACAAGTTCTTCATTTTATTCATCAAAGATTCAATCTTTATTCATGCAATCTTATTATTTCTTATAGATCTTCATAGTTGGTACATTTCTTTCCACTCTCTAATCTCTAGTTTAGTTTTTATGTTATTTTCTCATCATTGTCTTTTTTAGATCATATTAGTGTTGATTAGTTTCTCTAGATTTTATTTATGATGTTTTAGATTATTCTCTAGTTTATTTTGTTAGATCTTATTTCTTCCATAGTTTAGTGGGTAATTGTTAGATCATAGTTTTCTCATAGTTTTGTTGTTAGTTTCATTAGATCTAGTTAATATGCATGTTGTAGTGATTTTCTCCTTAGTTAATGTTTTGTTGTTTTCCATTATGATTAGTGAATAGATTTCTTGTTGGGGGGTTTAGGGATGAGGACTTGGATTATTTGAATATAGGGATGTTGGTGGGTTGCTTGCTTGTTGGTTTATCTTGTTTATGGTTGTTATGTCATTGTTGTTTTAGTCCGGCCAACTAGACCGACCTTGACTAATTTCTATCAATATGGGGAAACTCGGGGTAGAAATTACCTTAGCTAGAGACTTACCCTTATTCGCCGCGAAAGCGGGTTTTTAGGTAGGTTAGATGAAGAAACCGAAAGGTGGCATTCTCCTTTATCAATGTTGCAACAAAAAATCGATTCCGATCTTCTTAGACTCCAAGTACCGAATCCCGACTTCCCCCTAACACCTTTTCCTAGATTGATCACCCCTAGCTATTTCTCTAGTTATTTCCCTAGTAGAGACTCAACCCTTAGAAAACCCCCATCTAGACATCAAACACGACACTTCAAACTTTACGTCACACTCCATTCCCTGTGGACCGACCTCGACTTACCACGATTACTCATTTGTTTTTGTGTAATCTCGAGTCTTACAAATATCGTTTGATCCCCCGTCCTTCGTTAACGACCGATCCGATTGGGAGGCGATCAAAATGGCGCCGTCGTCGGGGAGCGGCGAGGTGTTGTTGTGTTTTTAGTTGTTGTGTTTGATTGTTTTCTCTTCTCTCTTTTCCCTAGTTCCGCGAGATGCTAGGAGTCTTACCGTTTAAATTGAGTTTTATGCCCAGGAACGCATCATCGCCCTTGTGGTTTGATCCGGAGCCGGAAAGGACTTTTAGAGCATTGCGTTTTCGAGGAAATAACTCAACCACCATCATTCCACATCCTTCATTATCACCTCCTAACCTTAATCCCATCCTACCACATACACCTTCTACATCACACAACCCCATCCCAAATAATCCTTCCATACCTTTATTTCACAAAATTCACCACCACCACCATCACCGAAAACACCACCACCAAATCCATCCCCTCCAAGTTCTCCAAATTCACCAAATTCAAATCCACCATCACCACCAATCCAACAAATGGCGACCTTAGCCTCTCATTCTCAACTCACACATGAAGAAACACCTTCTCCCGTCGATTTCGGAGAGATTCCCGAGGACTATGAATTGAAATCCTCTTTGACAACTGCGGTCCAACAAGATACTTTTCACGGTTTTTCTCAAGAAGATGCTCAAGAGCACATCGCTTCATTTAAAGAAAAATTAGTAGGAGCCCGTCTCAATGGATTAACTTCATGCCAATTGCATCGTTTATTATTTCTGAAAACCTTGAGAGATGGAGCTCGTAGATGGCTTCAAGGTCATCCCGCTAATACATTCACAACATGGGCTCAACTATCTAATGCCTTCTTGGAGAAATATTTTCCGCCGTCAAAGACTAACCAATATCGCATGGAGATACAAACATTCAAGCAAGATGAATTTGAAAGCCTAAGCGAGGCTTGGGAAAGATTTAGAGATTTGTTGCGCAAATGTCCACCTCATGGAATACCCGATTGGCTAACCACCCAAACGTTTTATAACACCCTTTCATCGAGAACCATGGAAAACCTCAATTCGGCCGCCGGAGGAGACTTCTCTTCTCTCACCAATGAGGCATCTAAGAATCTTGTTGAGAAGATGGCAAGGAGTGATTCTAGAATGGGTCAATCGAGGGATTCAAGAAAGAAAGTTGAAGTGAACTCATCCAAGAGTTCTAATGAATTGAAACTTCAAGAAGAAGTTGAAGATTTGAAAAGGAGAATGGATGCCATGAATTCTAAGCCCACTCCTAGAGGTATGTACCAAATTCAAGGGAGTATACCACCAAGGCAACCATTTCCTCCAAAGCAATTAACATGGGAAGTTCAATGTGATCATTGTGGCAATTATGGCCATGATTCTAGCTCTTGCATTCCTAATGAAGAAGTTTATATTGAAGAGTCAAATGAAGTCCAAGCTATACAAGTGTATGGGCAAAGACCTCAATTTGATCCTTTTTCTAATACTTACAATGCCGGCACAAGATTTCATCCTAATTTCTCTTATAGAAATCAAAATGTTCAAAATCCGATGCCACGTGCCCAAGGGAGTCAAATGAGGCCATTTAATCAAAGTCAACAAAGGCCCTTTAATCAAGGTCCTCCAAAGATGCCTCCATATATGCCTCCTCATCAAAGGAGCAACTTCAATCAACAAGGTAGCAATTTCCATGTTCCTAACAATTACAACAATTACCAAAACCAATATGGTAATCATTTCAATCATGGATACAATCAAGGGTTCCAAGGCAATTTTCATGGAAATCAAGGTTACAATAACCAACCATTCAATCAACCCTCTCAATCTTATGGCCAATCAAGCAACTTTTAATTTGGTCAAGGGTGACCTCCATCGGATAACTATAATGATTTGCAAAGAACCGTTGGCCAACTATGGAATGAACATCAAGATACTAAGGCAAGGTTAAAGGTTTGAGAATCACAAGAAGCAACAAAAGCCTTAGCCGCCCCAATTCATCCACCCCATGGTTTGCCCGGCCAACCCTAAAACCCAAGAGACCCTTCATACCAAGCAAATACCATCATTTTGAGAGGTGGCAAAGAACTTGAGGACCCATATAAGAACTTGAACTTGAATACCAAGAGTACCCCATCCAAAGTGAATCAACCAAGTGCACCACAAGAATCATCTCCCACTTCCCCCAAACAAAACCGGGGAATACAAGCGGAGTTTGATATCCCCCAAATGAGGAGAATGAACAAAGAGAACAAAGAAAGAAGAAAGAGCAAATGGAAGCCGAAGAAGCCAAAATAAAATAGGCGGAGCGATTAACCGAAGAAGAAGAATCCACCGCCTCCCGTTTTTGTCCCGCCATTGCCTTTTCCCGAGCGAGCTAAGCCACATAAACAGAATGCTCAATTTAGCCGTTTCGTGGATATGTTAAATAAAGTAGAGGTAGCTTTACCCTTCACCGAGGTAATTTCTCAAATGTACCTCTATTCTAAGTTTTTGAAAGAAGTCTTGACTAAAAAGAGAACAATAGAGGATAAAGAATGTATTTCTCTCACGGGGCAATGTAGTGCCATTCTTATGAACCAAATGCCAAAGAAACTAGAGGATCCCGGTAGTTTTTCCATCCCTTGTCGGGTAGGAAATGTTGTTGTTAATCAAGCTTTATGCGACCTAGGGGCTAGTGTTAGTTTGTTACCTTATTCTATTGCTAAGAGACTTAGTGTGGGGGGATGAGACCCACTAGCATGTCGATTCAACTTGCGGATAGGTCCGTCAAGTACCAACTTGGGATACTTGAGGATGTACCCGTTCAAGTTGGTAAGTTCTTCATCCCCTCCGACTTTGTTGTCATGGATATGCCCGAAGACACAACTACCCCCATTATCTTAGGTCGACCTTTTATGGCTACCGGCGGTACTATAGTGGATGTTAAGAATGGAAAGTTGTAATTTAACATAGGGAACGATTCGGTAGAGTTTTCCTTTTCTCAAGCTCTTAAACAACCAATGATTGAACAAATGCATTCCATTGAAGTTATTGATAGTTTGGTTGAGTATAGCTTGATAGATGATGATAAGCAAGAAGATGAACCAATTGAGTCTCCACCTCTTGAAGAAGAATGTTTGCATGACGAAAAGGTAGAACCACTACCGGTGGGTGAGAGTATGGTATCTTCTCCTCCTAATCTTGAACTTAAACCACTCCCCTCTTCCCTCAAATATGCTTATCTTGAAGGAACTAATTATCCCGTTATCGTCAATGCTACCCTTGATGGACCTCAATTGGAAAAACTTTTGATTGTTTTGAGAAAGCACAAAAAGGCCATCGGGTATAGCATTGCCGACCTCCAAGGCATAAGCCCAAATGTTTGTATGCATAGGATCATCCTTGATGATGACCACCGTCCTTCGGTTGAGGGTCAACGTAGGTTGAACCCCAACATGAAAGAGGTTGTCATGAAGGAAGTCCTCAAGTTGTATGAGGCTAACATTATATACCCAATAACCGGAAATAAATGGGTTAGCCCCGTACAAGTTGTGCCGAAAAAGGGAGGAATGACGGTCGTTAAAAGGAGAAAAGGGTGAGTCAATATCCACTAGGACTATTACCGGTTGGCGCATGTGTAAAGACTATCGAAAATTGAACACGGCCACCATAAAAGATCATTTTCCTCTTCCCTTTATTGATCAAATACTTGAAAGATTGGCGCATCATTCTTATTTTTGTTTCCTCGATGGTCATTCCGGATTTCTTCAAATTCCTATTCACCCTGATGACCAAGAGAAGACCACTTTTACATGTCCCTATGGCACCTATGCTTATAGAAGGATGCCATTTGGATTGTGTAATGCGCCGGGAACGTTTCAAAGATGTATTGAAAAATCCATCTCCGATTTCTCCGATTTTACTTGCATAAGTTTTTATGGATGATTTTCTCCGATTTTATTGAAAAATCCATGGAAGTTTTTATGGATGATTTTAGTGTCCATGTTACATCTTTTGATTCTTGTCTTGAAAATCTTGATCAAGTGTTAGCTCGATGTGAAGAGTATAGACTTGTTTTAAATTGGGAGAAATGTCATTTTATGGTTGAACAAGGTGTTGTCCTAGGTCATATTGTTTCTAATAGAGGAGTTGAAGTCGATAAGGCGAAAGTCTCCGTGATTGAGAACTTGCCACCACCTACAAATGTCAAAGGGGTGAGGAGTTTTCTAGGTCACACCGGTTTTTATAGACGATTTATTAAAGACTTTTCTAAGATTGCTAAGCCTTTGACTTCGATGCTTATGAAAGATGCACCTTTTGTTTTTGATGACTCGTGTCTTGAGGCCTTTTGCAGGATAAAGACCGCTCTCACTACCACACCAATTATCAAAGCTCCCGATTGGAGTCTTCCATTTGAGATCATGTGCGATGCATCCGATTTTTCCGTTGGTGCCGTTCTAGGACAACGGGTTGATAAGAAGCTACACGTGATTTATTATGCAAGTAAGACCTTAGATGAAGCCCAGTCGAAGTACACCACAATCGAAAAAGAGATGCTTGCTGTTGTCTATGCCATGGAGAAATTCCGAAATTATGTTACCGGTTCCAAAGTCATTATTCATACCGATCATGCGGCGATTCGTTACATAATGTCTAAAAAGGAGACAAAGTCCCGACTCTTTCGGTGGGTCCTCCTTTACAAGAATTTGATATTGAGATTAAAGACAAGGCCGGATCGGAGAACTTGGTAGCGGATCATCTTAGTAGACTAACGGTTAATAAAGAAAGCAATGAAGATGATGGTGTTCCTATCAATGAAGCTATGAGAGATGAGGCCTTGATGGCCGTTGAAACTATTACACCTTGGTATGCCAATATCGTCAATTTCTTAGTGTCTCACTATATTCCGGACGATTATTCTAAGCAAGAGAGGAAGAAACTACGTTATGAAGCCCGACGCTATTATTGGGACGAGCCTTATTTATTTCGCCGATGTGTAGATGGAATTTACCGACGATGTGTTACGGCCGAAGAAGGATATAATATTGTGAAGCACCTTCACTCGACATCTTATGGTGGACACTTGGCCAACCAAAAGACAATTGCCAAGGTTCTCCAAAGCGGGTTTTGGTGGCCTTCCATGTTCAAGGACATTCGAGCTTTCATTCTCACATGCGATGCATGCCAAAGAAGCGGCAATATTACAAGAAGAAATGAGATGCCCCTTCAACCTATATTGGAGATTGAATTGTTCGATGTTTGGGGCATTGATTTCATGAGTCCGTTCATATCCTCTTTTGGTAACAAGTACATCCTAGTCGCGGTTGATTATGTCTTAAAATGGATCGAGGCAGTAGCTTTCCCCGCCAATGACTCCAAGGTTGTAATCAAGCTTTTCAAGAATATAATTTTCCCGAGATTCGATATGCCTAGAGCCATAATTAGTTCTGGAGGCTCTCATTTTAGGAAAGATACCTTTGAACACCTTCTTAAGAAATATGGTATCACTCACAAGATGTCCCTAGCCTACCACCCTCAATCAAATGGGCAAGCCGAGATCTCCAACCGTCAAATCAAGGGAATTTTAGAGAAAGTTGTTAATACACACCGAAAGGATTGGTCATTGAAATTAAATGATGCCCTTTGGGCATTGGGGACGGCTTACAAAGCGCCGATTGGAACCACTCCTTATCGTCTTGTGTATGGTAAAGCTTGTCATTTACCGGTGGAATTAGAACACAAAGCCGAATGGGTAATCAAAGAGCTATACTTCGATGAGAGTGTTGTAGGAGAAAATCGCCTTCTCCAACTACAAGAATTGGAAGAACTAAGACTTGAAGCCTACGAAAATTCGAAGATCTACAAAGAACGAACTCGCCAATGGCACGATTCTCGAATTCTTTGTAAGGACTTCTCCGTTGGTGATAAGGTATTGCTCTTCAACTCTCGCTTTAAGCTCTTCCCCGGTAAGTTGAAATCAAAATGGTCGGGTCCATTCGAAGTGACCGGAGTGCAACCATATGGATCGATAGAGATATCTAGCCCGAAAACCGGGAAATTTATGGTTAATGGGCAACGTTTGAAGATTTATCATCCCGATCACGTTCGTGAGACCTTTGCTACTATGAAGTTTGGTGAACTCCCATTGGGGAGCGTTGCTTGAACCCCTCTTGAAATTTATGTAGGTTTGGTGGTATCCTCAACAACCACCTTGTATATATGTATCATATTTCTTTGAGTTTATTAGTTTTGTTAGCTTGAGAAGAATGATTGAAATCGGATTTCGCAATGGAGCGTAAATTTGGATGAAGATCAAGCTTTTGGAGAAGTTATGGAGCTTAATTGAAGACCACAAGCATGTTTTTGGGAGAT
The DNA here is from genome assembly GCA_958450325.1 of Agrostemma githago. Classification (NCBI taxonomy): domain Eukaryota; kingdom Viridiplantae; phylum Streptophyta; class Magnoliopsida; order Caryophyllales; family Caryophyllaceae; genus Agrostemma; species Agrostemma githago. The sequence goes on along the minus strand of OY288255.1, from coordinate 13,798,001 downwards.
ATTGATTGTGTAATGTGAGTCGAGTCAATATTTGAATCTCTAGGTGATTATTGAAGAGCCATGAAATGGCAAAGCGGAAAAACGCAGCAAAGAAGACCGCCGGGCAAAACTTCGCCCGGTGAGACTCGACCGGGCGAAACTTTGCCCCACGGAAAAGTTGCTAGAATTGCCGGAATTGAAGAAGATACCACCGGGCGAAATTTCGTCCAGTGAGATTTTCACCGGGTGAAATTTCACCCGGTGGAAAAATGTTGGCAAAAATGATTTTCACGACGAAAAACTGTCGGGTGAAATTTCACCCGATGGTGCCCGACCGGGTGAGATTTCACCCGGCGGCGTGACTTGGGCGGATCACCTACACTTTTACTCACTCACTACATTTTCATTTCCCTCCTTGATACTTACCCCAACATAACCTTCCCTCCAAAAATTTTACACCAAATATTTACCAACCACTTTAAAACTTTTCATTTCCCTCTCATCCACCCTTATTTATATCATCTTTTTCACCTCACTCTTCATTTCACCCTTTCACCCACCATAACATCATTAAATCAAATTCCATACACCCAAACATCCATTCATAACTTCATCTCCAACTTGGTGATTTATTTTGGGTTTTTGAAGAGGAGGAGCTAAAAGTTTTGGGATTTTCTTGCAAGCATATCATTATGGAGACAAGAGCTCAACGAGCCGCGCATAAACAAGGTATGGCCTCGACTTCTAATACTTCTAAACGTTCATCTTCTAGTAAGTCTTCTAGGCCTAAACTTTCACCTTGCCCTGACACTCAACTTGCTCAAACCTTCTCTAAAAAGAACTTTCAGAGTACTAGGTGGCCCTGTCCATTCACAATGGAAATCCTAGGTATTGAAGACGATATGAGAGAGTTATCGTCGAGAACAAGAACTAGTGGACTTCTAACTTACGTGAATTCCACCTACAAAGACCTTACATGCGAATTTCTAGGTAGTTTCACAATTGATAACCCGACCACACCAAAAGAGTTCAAATTTAATTTGTTCGGTAGAAACCATTGCTTGAATATTTCCGAATTCGGCTTAGCTCTAGGTCTACCCACATCGGGTACCGGAATTCGTGAGCCTTTGAGGGGTGTACAAACTAGTACGACTAGGAGAGACTTGTGGAGGTGCATAGCACCTGAACAACGTGATTTCGAACCTAATTCAAAATTTACCGCTGAAATCCGTAACCCTTCTATTCGTTACTTTGCTGAAATGCTTTCCCATTGCTTGATACCATCTGCTGATAATATCATTAACCTCAATGTGTGTGTCTTACAATTGATTACTGACTCTTTACTCGGTAACTCTTATCCCCTTGACCTACCACTTGTCGTGGCGTTACACTTTCATCAAATTATTATTGACCAACGCCCTACCGTAGACTGTGGTGGTCTTGTGACTTTAATAGCGAAAAATTTGGGTTATGCGACCGACCACCTTAAACCGATTGATGGTCGTGTCTGGCTTGACGAGGCTTACCTCCCTACTTGGATTTTCAATGTAGCTGACCATCGCCTTGTCTCCATTTGCCATGACCGAGCCTTAATTGTCCCCAACATTTACCGAACCAATATTTATAACTGTCACAATTGGGACCTACCTTTAGGTCCCGGTGAATTCTGACTGAACGAATCGGGGGATGTAGGAGTTTGGGAGTACGCCGGTGAGTTGGAACCCAGTGAGGGCACTCCGACGGCTTCTTTTGCGTTAAATGACTATTCGAATTAGACCCCCCTACAAGAGTCGGTAGATAATGTGGTTTGTATGTGTTGTGGGTATATATGTGTGGATTGTGTTGGTGAGTCTTAATCATCTACAATTGTATGTCCTTGAACTAATCTTGTTCCTTGTACCTTGTTCCATCATTATAATCATTGTGATTGCTTTATCTTGAACAAAATTGCAAGCTATCCCACCGTCCCATCGATTTTTGTGGCCGTCGCGGCCTTGGTATTGCTCCCGGTCTTTAGGCGACGTGATTACGCCATTGACCATTTGAAAAATCCAAATTTCTAATCAATTTTCTCAATTTTTTTTAATCCGGGCTAGGTAACGTGACTACACCTACACCCAATTTTTCACCCTTTCATTTTATTTTCTTTCATTTTCATTTTCTTAGCCACTTGGCTAGGGTCTAGGTGATGTGATTGCACCTAGGCCCGCCACTATTTTACCGCTTTCCTTATTTTATTTTTCTTTTCTCTTCTAAAAATTTTGAAAAATCCAAAAACATTAAAAAAATTTAAAACCCAAAAACATTTGAAAAATCATAAAAATCCAAAAAGATTTTTCTTATTTTTCTTTTCCTTCTTTTTCGATCTTCCCTACTTGTCCATTGAGAACAATGTACAGTTTTAGTGTGAGGAGGAGTCTACTATCTTTTATTTTTTAAAAATCTTTTAAAAATCCATAAAAACTTGAAAAATTCGAAAAATCAAAAACATTTTCTTTTCTTTTCTTGTTTCTCGTTATGTTTCGTGTCCCGTGTATGGTCTTGTTCTTTACTCTTACAGGTAACCACCACCTTAAATAGCGCGATTTGAAGAGATTATGGAAGCACCCGCTTGGTAACTCCCTTCCTTCTTTCTTCTTCAATTTTGTAGAGGAGTTAGGATGTTGCTATTTGGAGGCTCTCAAAGTGAGCATTTTGGGTGTTGATTGTTCTTGAATGTTGATGGAGTATGGAGTACATGACCTTACTTGTGTTTTCTTTTATTTTGCCTTTTCATTTTCGTGTGTTCCGTTTCTTTTGCTTTTGTATAGTGTGTCTAGGATTAAAACTTTTCGAAAACCCGATTACAAATCTTTTACAAGAGTTTACATTCCATTGTAGATAACCCATTGTAGATTTTGGACCTTAGTCTAGTAGAATGACTCTTAGGCAATGAATTTGTTGATCCTTTAGCTTTGAGTTCACCTTTTCTACTAGAGGTTTACATCGGGGTTTGCATTTGACCACTTTGACCACCCATGGAGGAGTTAGGCATTGGTTCCCGCATCCCGTTTTCTAGGTGACCTTGCTCGAATGACCATTGCACCTTTAGTCCAAATTTCTTCCGCCTTTTTGTGGGTTATCTGGGAATGGCGCGCGTTCTCGATTGCTTATTTTCCCTCCACCTATACATCACCACAATAAGTTTACACAAAAATAACCTCCAAGCTTGGTTATAAACCACATCAAAGGCCAAAAAGAGCAAACCAAAGCAAGAGAAAAAGGGCACAAAAATATGAAAAACAAAGGAGAAGAAAAGGAGCTTCAAATGAAAATCAAATCATCAAAAAATGTCTCCTTAAAAAAAAGCTCTTTGATCGATTCGTCGCCGTGAAGTGCCAACTAGAGGACCGAGTCCTGAGGTCGGAAGATAGCGGTGATTAGTCGATCCATCCCAATAATTGTAAATACTCCACCTTTTTGTTTGGGCTAATTTAGGAAATTCGAGTTTGGAACGACCCTCTTGGCTTAGCCAAAGAGAGCGGGACTGCACTTACCTACAGTGTCGAACGAATCCATGGTTCACTTTTTCCACTCCGTTATACGCCCCGTAGTACCCCTTTAGAAGATTAGGCGGACCTAGGCTAAGTTATCAACATCTATATTGCTTAATTGTCATAGTATTAGGCTTTGGTCCTTGTTTACGTGGGGGATTTATCTTGGAAGTTTATTGTTGTTTTAGGTAAATAATCGGTGTCTTCCCCGCCGTCTCGATGAGGGATACGGTGTTTTATTTTTGCTTTGGATGCGTCTATTCTTTCGTGTTATGTTTTTTGTGTGTTTAGTCGCATCCATCATTTTGAGCAAGCCCCAACTTGCCTTGCATGGGAGTACTTTACCTCATAAGTATTTAGATGTGAGTTGAAGGGACGGAGTGGGCCCGTTAATTGCCCCGTATCGGCTTAGCATAGTCTAGCTAGTAGTAGTAGTTTGTAATTTCTTTTTTGGGTCTTTGCTCGAGGACGAGCAACGGTTTAGTGTGGGGGAATTGTTGTGTGCTAAATTTAGACCGTTTTTCCTCCCATTTAGACCTGTTTTTCCCTCGTTTTGCGAGTCTTGAGTGCGATTATCGCCATATTTTGCGTATTTCTCGCATTAGCGTCCCTCTTGTGCGTTTAACGTGTTTTTGGTAGTTTTTCTATCATTTTGATAGGATTTGGCACCGAAATCACGATTGAGCTTTCACGAGCACATGAGAAGGGAATACCGTCCAAAGAGCAAAGCACACAACTTAAAGTTTAAAGCCATCCAATCAATCGACGAAGAATGAGACAAGAAAGAGGCCAGAAAAAATGACCGGGCGAAATTTCACCCGACGGTAAAAACGCCTCCCCGAAGATTTTCCGAGACTCCCCACCGGGCGAAACTGACCGGGCGACAATTTTGCCCACCGGGTGAAATTTCGCCCAATGGAAAGAAGAGCCGGAAAAAGCAAAAAGTGAAGAAAATCTCACCGGGCGAAATTTCACCTGGTGGGATTTATCGTCAAATCCGCAGGGCAAAGTTTCACCCTATGAAGATGCTAGGGTGATTGTCTCACTAATGGAGCAAAAAGTTGGATTTTGGCTTTAGGTTAAATACCCATTAAGGCTTTACTATATATATGTCTACCCTAGTTTGTTGCCCAAGGCATCCCATCATTAGTGTAGTTACACCATTCCACCTTATTACACCATCCATTAGTAGAGTAGTAGTAGTAGTAGTAGTATTCTAGTAGAAATCCTCCATAATTATAGTAGTTTACATAGTAATTAGTAGTAGATCTACTTAGTTTCCATCAACAATTCTCTAGTTTTACATTCAAGTTTGTAGAAGATTATTATTTCAAGTTTTACTTGAAGATTTGGTGGGTTTATTGAAAAATTAGTGACAAGTTCTTCATCTTCTTCATCAAAGATTCAACCTTTATTTATTGTTCTAGTTTTATTTGAAGATTTGGTGGGTTTATTGAAGAATTAGTGACAAGTTCTTCATTTTCTTCATCAAAGATTCAATCTTTAGATTATTGTTCTAGTTTTATTTGAAGATTTGTTGGGTTTATTGAAGAATTAGTGACAAGTTCTTCATTTTATTCATCAAAGATTCAATCTTTATTCATGCAATCTTATTATTTCTTATAGATCTTCATAGTTGGTACATTTCTTTCCACTCTCTAATCTCTAGTTTAGTTTTTATGTTATTTTCTCATCATTGTCTTGTTTAGATCATATTAGTGTTGATTAGTTTCTCTAGATTTTATTTATGATGTTTTAGATTATTCTCTAGTTTATTTTGTTAGATCTTATTTCTTCCATAGTTTAGTGGGTAATTGTTAGATCATAGTTTTCTCATAGTTTTGTTGTTAGTTTCATTAGATCTAGTTAATATGCATGTTGTAGTGATTTTCTCCTTAGTTAATGTTTTGTTGTTTTCCATTATGATTACTGAATAGATTTCTTGTTGGGGGTTTAGGGATGAGGACTTGGATTATTTGAATATAGGGATGTTGGTGGGTTGCTTGCTTGTTGGTTTATCTTGTTTATGGTTGTTATGTCATTGTTGTTTTAGTCCGGCCAACTAGACCGACCTTGACTAATTTCTATCAATATGGGGAAACTCGGGGTAGAAATTACCATAGCTAGAGACTTACCCTTATTCGCCGCGAAAGCGGGTTTTTAGGTAGGTTAGGTGAATAAACCGAAAGGTGACATTCTCCTTTATCAATGTTGCAACAAAAACTCGATTTCGACCTTCTTAGACTCCAAGTACCGAATCCCGACTTCCCCCTAACACCTTTTCCTAGATTGATCACCCTAGCTATTTCTCTAGTTATTTCCCTAGTATAGACTCGACCCTTAGAAAACCCCCATCTAGACATCAAACACGATACTTTAAACTTTACGTCACACTCCGTTCCCTGTGGACCGACCTCGACTTACCACGATTACTCGTTTGTTTTTGTGTAATCTCGAGTCTTACAAATATCGTTTGATCCCCCGTCCTTCGTTAACGACCGATCCGATTGGAAGGCGGTCAGCTACTTTCTCCTATGCAGGATCCCAAGTCTTACTCTCAAGCTGCAGCATTCCCTGAATGGCAAGATGCCATTGCCAAGGAATTTTTTGCTCTTGAAGCAAATGGTACTTGGAAGCTTGTTCCCCTTCCTCTAGGCAAGAAAGCAATCAACTGTAAGTGGGTCTTTAAAGTCAAACACAAGTCAGATGGCTCCATTGAGAGGTATAAGGCTCGTTTAGTGGTGAAAGGGTACACCCAAAGAGAGGGTATTGACTACACAGAGACATTTTCTCCTGTAGTCAAGTTAACTACTGTTAGATGTCTAGTTGTTATTGCAGTCAAAAATCATTGGCCACTCACTCAACTAGATGTTAATAATGCTTTTTTACATGGGGCTCTACTTGAGGATATTTACATGCATCTTCCTCCTGGTCTTACTCCTCTTCCAAATGGTTTAGTTTGCAAGTTAAAAAAGTCTTTTTATGGACTAAAGCAGGCTTCTAGGCAATGGTATGCCAAACTCAGTTCTGCTCTTTTGTCCAAAGGCTACACTCAATCCTTGAATGACTATTCCCTCTTTTCCAAATCCTCTCATGGCAAGACAGTTTACTTAGTGGTGTATGTTGATGATATTCTCATAACTGGTAATGATCCTGATGAAATTTCTAAACTCAAAGCTTTTCTGGATGCTACTTTCAAGATAAAAGATCTTGGTTCCCTTCATTTTTTTTCTTGGATTGGAATTTATCCCCACTGCTACTGGTTTGGCTGTCACTCAACATAAATTCACCATGGAACTGCTCACTGAATTCAAGTGTCTCAATTCCAAACCTGCTGCAACTCCTCTTGACTTCAACAAGAAGCTTAGTTCTTCTTCAGGAAGCTTACTATTTGACCCTTCACAGTATAGAAAATTGGTGGGGAAGCTGAACTATCTCACTAACACTCGGCCTGATATTTCCTATACTATTCAACACCTCAGTCAGTTTATGTCTCAGCCTCGTACATCTCATATGGATGCTGCTCTTCATACCCTGAGATACCTTAGCAAGTGTCCAAGTCAGGGTATTCTCTCCAACGATGCTCCTAGCTTTGATTTGGAAGGATTTTGTGATGCAGATTGGGCTGCATGCCCCCTCACACGTCGCTCAGTTAGTGGGTTTGTTATCTTTTTGGGCAACACCTTGATTTCCTGGAAATCCAAGAAGCAGCAGATTGTTTCCTTGTCATCTGCAGAAGCAGAATATAGGTCAATCAGGCGTATCACTGCAGAATTGGCGTGGTTATCCAGGTTACTTAATGAGTTGGAAGTTAATGAAATTTCTCCTATTGCGGTGAAATGTGATAGTCAAGCAGCAATTCATATTGCTCGCAATCCTGTGTTCCATGAAAGAATAAAACACATTGATTTGGATTGTCATTTTGTTAGGGAAAAGCTTTTGTCATGGTTAATCAATCTATCCTACATTCCCACTCAAGTGCTGCCAGCAGACTTGCTTACCAAAGGCTTAACAGGTCCTCAACATCATATGCTACTGTCCAAGTTGGGGATTCATTCCTCACCCTCCAACTTGAAAAATGAGCTACTATTAAATAATAATATCTTTGCTAATAATAGAGTTTGTTTCCATAATGAACCACAAATAACACATGTGATTACGGGATTAATTTCCTAATCAACAAGTACTACCTTGTCCAACCAAATTTCATTCGAACTAAATTTTCATAAATCAAAAGATATTATTTACATAAACAATAGAGTTTTATTTATGAAAGATTTCGACTCCAAATAAAACACAATAAAATATTTTTCAAAACTCAATGGAATATTATTTCCATAAAATTATTAAGAAGATATTTTACTAAAAAAATACTTTTAGAAAATATTTCCATAAAAGATAAAGTTTTACTAAGGATAGAATTTGATTCAGAATAAAAACAATAAAAACAATATCCAAAATATAATAGGATATTATTTCCATAAAATATAAGGAAGATATTTTACTAAAAAAACGTTTTAGGAAATCTTTTTATCTCTTGAAAATCCGGCATGCTTTTTCGGAAATAATCAACACGGATTTTGCCATGCAATCTCGCAGACTGTAACATGCATGTACGTGGAGATAGGATTGTAACATTTTGAGTCAAACTGTAAAAAATAGTTTCAGACTGTACCAGCTCCAACTCAGACTGTAACAAGTTCCTAAAGTCTCCTAAAGTACTCGACTCACCTACGAATCTTCAAAAACACGATTCATGATGTCAAGTTAACGAACTAGATTCAAGAACCGTAATCAGAATGAAGCAGAACTGAAAAAACATGAAAAATGAATTAAAAGTTGAAATACTAAAAACTAAATAAAGGAGAAAGATTATGGCAAAAGATGAATTGAAGAGGAAGACGGTGGATGATCGAATGGAATCGGAATCCATTTTATAGTGGTGTGTCGACGGGTAAATATGAGTGCCCGGTGAGATTTCAGATTATTGATGATGAATTGAGTGGGAATCAAAGAGTTGCTCCCAATTTTCTAGGATGAGAGTGCCGAGGGAGATGGTGGGAGAAACAATTAGGGTTAATGATGGTAGAAATTGAGAATTGGGGAGTAATTAATCTTCTGGGAAATAGAGTGAGTAAATAGGGTGAGTCAATGAAGAATGATTTTTGAGGGTGAGTAAACACAGCACATTGAATACTTGTGCAAGTGGATTATTATTCCCAATACTCCTTATATTGTTTCTAATTACTCCTATTGAAAATCAAAACATAAAAAAATGGAGTTATTTTCAAATGGGCAACAAAGAGATGTGCCACATCACTGGGTGTGGTGTCTTCTTTTATATAAAATAAGATAAGATAAGATAAGATACCAATTTTGGAAGATATTTAATACTTAAACACAACCCTAAGGGTTGTATTTAACATAACTCTTCTACATAATCTATAAGACAAAATACTATCATGTGGGATCTTGTTTGATTCGTTTTAACGAGTTGAATAAGAATATAAAAAAATTATAAAGTTTACTTATACCTACTGAAAGATATTAACGATTTAAAATGCGTCTCGGCAAATGTGCATAAAGAAATGGGTAAATTGGAGTTGAGTGGAGGGAGTATTGTACTATTTTTAATATCATTAAAATGCTAATAATAATTAATAAACCACCATTTATCTTAGGGTTATTTAACAACAATAATACCAACTATAGGGCGTCTTCCCAAAATAATATCAATTTTAATAAATCTGAGAATAATACGTATTATTGAAGTAGTTAAACGAGAGTAGTATGGGTGACCGGTTACCTGTAGAACCCTTGCACCTTCCTTTTTCACCTTTAATTTTATTTAACGGCAATAATATCAACTATATAGCGTCTTCCGAAAATAATTCCAATTTTAATAAATCTGAGAATAATACATATTTTTGGAGTAGTTAAACCAAAGTAGTATAGATGACCAGTTAACGATAGAACTCGTTCACCTTGCTTTTTTGCCTTTAATTTGTTTAATGTTCACTCTTTTTCACTTACTCAGTATACGAGGCATTAAACGTCATTAACGTCTTCGGTCTTCCTCTTCCTTCAACCTCACCAAATCTGACTAACAACACAATCCTACACCAAAATCAACACGTTAATCTAAACGAAACTTATAGAAAAAAATGGAAGAAGGATGAAGGGTAATGGAGAGAGAGGATGAAGAAGAAGAGTAAGGAGGAGTAGACTTGAGAAAACTGACCCGACCCGAATAAGCCAAACCGAAACCGACCTGACACCCGAACCGTAGCATGATTTTGACCCGAGCTAACCCGAAACTGACCCGACTATTATTATAGAAAATTAGTCGATATCCCTAAAAAGGTTGAAAACAGCAAACCCGAGAATGACCCGAACCCGAAATTATCCGACCCGACCCGAAGTCAACCCGATTATTATAACCCAAAAGTGACCTGACCCAAAGCTGACCCGACACAGTTCACCCGTTATCCGTGTCTAAGGAGGAGGATGAAGGATAAGTAGCAGGTTAAATATTAATTAGGTGACCTGATGCAGCAGGTTATAAATTCACCTATACTACTCTTGTTTAACTACTCCAATAATACGTATTATTCTCGGATTTATTGAAATTGGTATTATTTTGGGAAGACGCCCTATAGTTGGTATTATTGTTGTTAAATAACCCTTTATCTTATTCTACTCATCAAGACGAATCAAACAAGATCCCACATGATAATATTTTGTCTTATAGTTTATGTAGAATTTTGAAGATTTTTTTGGTTTGTGAATAGTGTCAAAAACCCTGGCCTTATGGGTAAATTAGAGTTGAATGAAGGGAGTACCACATAACTCACACCTTTAATGCGGTCGTTACAAAATTCAATACCTCACTCGGCAACATAACGAAGTCAACACCCCAGTTGATCACTAAACCAAAGGTATTGCAACATTTTATCACATAGTACTCAATCACAAACACTTCGTCTTAAAGGTAAAAGATTAACTTGTACACTAGTCGTCATACTCGTGTACTGCACGAGACTATATTGTTTTATGCCTTTTGTAATTCATAGTTCCGTCTTTTTCTCGCATCGTCCAATATTTATTTAATTATTTGATTTTTTTGTTTCTATTTCATGTATTTGTAACTTTATTTACTTTCACAGTCATTCATAATATCGTAAGCAGTAACGTTAATGCGATAACTCAATAACAATGAGCTATTGGCCTGGGTGCTAACTTTTTGCGTTTGTAAGAATGTAAGAGAATTATTATTGGCGAAAATGAGATATAACGCTATAAGATGTAATGCATAATAACTAATAAATCGATTTTTTGAACTTTTAATGAAGAACGTAATCATCTCGAATTGTAGCTTTGTTTTTTCTTTGTTTTTCTCTCGCGCCTTGGTTAAGATTTTCAAATCTTGGCCTCTTTTACTGGCTTTGTAGGTTTCTTACGTCCGTGGGTCCTTGATGTGGTAGAAGTAGTAAATGATACGTTGGTAGGTAGATGTTGTCTTGGATTCTTTTATCGATGAGTATACATCTTCTGATAAGTCTATTTATTTTTTCAAGGCTAATAGGATGGAAATTGGATATTTTGAGCGCACCCATTTGCACACGGGCTATAATAAGCCTGCAAGATGAAGCTCAAAAGTTTGGTGATATATGAAAAAACAAATTAGAATTACCCTAAAAATACTACCTTGATTAGCAAATGTGAGGTTCATACTCTATAATAATTTTTGTATCCATTGTTGTAGTGAAAGTAAAGTTATGGATTATAGAAGGGGAAGATGAAGCGCGCTGAGAACTGACGAGCTTTTCCTCTGTTCTTTCTTCTTTTTAATTGATTGTTTTTTTTGCCAATCAGAGCAGAACATGTGACGTTATTAAAAGATGATATTATATAAATAATGGATGGAGGATGGTTTGTTTGAGTTTTATTAGAGTATATACATTGATGATGCTTCGTGAATCACTCTTATCGCTCATTATTTGAAAAACCAACTAGTCGTCGTACCTGTGCGCCACACGGGAGTATATTGTTTTATGTCCTTTGTACTTCGCAGTTCCGTCTTTTTGCCTCATTGTCCAATATTTGTTTAATGATTTATGAGAATTTTCTATATGGTACCCCTGTTTATTTGCGGTTCCTACGTGGTACCCCTTCACTTTTCGAATCATATGTGGTGCCCCTCTGTTTTGTTTTTTCTATACGGTGACCCTTTTGAAAATTAAGTGATGTTGTCGCAACTATATAATTTAATTTAGTTTAATGTACGAGTATAATTTTATAATTAGCTTATAATTATAATATTGATTGCTTTTAACATCATTTTAACATACCCTTATTACCTACCACCAAAAACCCGACCCTCACAACCCTCCTCTCCCCCAAAATAGCCACTTAAATCCACCCCTGAACTATTCATATCAACCTCCATATCCACCATTTCAATATACACAATATATGTTTCGAAAAGTGAAGGGGTATATTGGTGGTCGTCGGAATAAGGAGAAGAGGCTATGGAGTTTGTTGAAATGGTGGATACGGAGGCTAATATAAATGGTTGAGGGGGTTCTGAGTTTGGGTTGTTAGTTATATTGGTGGAAGAGTGTCGTGGCTTATGAGGGGTGTGTTTTTGGGTGGTTCATAATACGGGTATTTTAAAAAGAAATCAATGATATAATTAAAAGTTAATTACATGCTTATACATTAAGTTAAGTCAAATTAGTTGTCACATAATTCCTTAATGGACAAAAGGGTTACCACATAGAAAACACAAAAATAGAAGAGCACCACATATGTTTCAAAAAGTGGAGGGGTATTCTGTAATCAGTCTGTAAGATAAAGCTAAAAATTTTGGTAATAGATGAAAAATAAATTAGAATTACCCCAAAAATACTACTCCGTAACATGATTAGAAAATGTGATGTTCATGCTCTGTAATAATTTGTGTATCCATTGTTGTATGTGAAAGTAGAGTTATTGATAATAGAAGGGGAAGATGAAGCGCACTGGCAGCTAATGAGCTTTTCCTCTCTTCTCTCTTCTTTCTTAATTGATTATTTTTTTGTCCGATTAGAGCCGAACATGTGGCTTTGTTAAAAGATAGTATTAGATAAATAATGGAAGGAAGATGATTTGTTTAGGTTTTTAATAGAGTATATATAGATAGATATTGATAGATAGATTAGTTGATGTAGTATAATTTTTCATCTGCTAGAATTATACATCCCTATTTCAATTCTCTGTTTTTATTTGATTTTGCAACGCTAAATCAAAAGTTCAGTGCATAGAGAAGGAACAAAAGCTAAAAAATTACATTAAATAGATGAAAAACTGTCAATATCTTGCTGAGGTTGAAACTTTGTTGGCGGAGGGAGAAAATGCAGTGAAAAGATACTTTGAGAGATAAGATAGAGTGTCATATTGCTTCTAAATTAGTAATGGGACTTGATTGAGGTTATGACTAATAGATGAAATCTAATTGTGTTTTGAGACTTGCCTTTATTAAAATATGAGGTGTTAGATTAGCTAAATTATGCATGAAGGATATTCTAATAATAGGACTTGACATGGACGCTATTATTTTTATTGATTTTAATGTGATATTATAATCCCTTATTTGAGATTTGTTTCAAAAAAAAAAATTATGCATGAGAGATGACTTGTTAAAGTTTTCATTATATACTATGCATGGTTGTATGTTGTATCTTGTATTCCGCTGAACCTTGCGGGAACGTTATTTTTTTGAATTTTTTTTAAATATATATTTAACTTCAAAATTCGTAATACTTGTGTACTTAGGTACGTTTATAATTGAACAATATCAAATTTAATTTTGGAATGAACAGAAAAGTTGGATCATATATTAAAATAATTGTAAGTCTTATAATTTAAGTCTTCGAATAAGAATTCAGTGTCACAAAAGATATGTCATACACTCATACATATAATAAAATGAATATCAATATAACAAAACTTTGCCAACTAAAACCGACAACTTTGACAACGAAAATATCATAACAATAATAATATAATTTTTAATAAAATTAATGCATAATTTTTTTATTAAAATGCATAATCTAATAATCTTCCATTAAAATTAATACAACACATTCAATAAACCTACTTCTTATACTTAACTTTTAAGAAGAAGAAAAAAATTCGTCAATGAAAGTAGATGACATGGCTTCATGAAATGCCTTCAAAATCAAATGGTGAAATGTAATTACTTTGTTTTTTTTTTGGTAAAAGGTAAGTATTATATATAAATGAGATCAATGTACAAATGTGTGACTACATCAGCTTATGCAGCCATCTAGCATCTTTAGCCTTTATCGGGTATTTGATCTTACACATTACTTTATTCTTAACATCCAATTTGATCAATTTAACAACACTCTGAGGATGATGCAATTTTCCTTCAATTCTGCAAATGTTCCGACTCCTCCATATGTGATATATCGCTGCATTCATCATTGCTCTCAAGATATTACACTGAAGCTTAGTTCCCCTCATCTTGCTTACCCATTTGAGACCATCAAAACGAGGAATCGATTTCTCTACCCAAGCACCGAGCAGTCCCATGATCCGTGAGCTCCAATTACACCCGAAAAACAAATGCTCAAGATTCTCCTCATCCGCCTCACAAAAGTAGCACCGATTCGAATTAGAAACCCCGACCCTTGCCAATTTTTTCCGAGTGTTTAAAGCCTCCCTAAACACCAGCCATGAAATAAAGTTATGTCTCGGGATACTCCAACCACTCCAAACAAATCTAGCCCAATCAACCTTCGGTCTGACTGCCCTCAACTCGTGATAGGCCCTTGAGATCGAATATCGAGGAAGTGACCCATGCCAAAGGCCATTCACCAACATATCCTTAATTTTTTCCTTAACCTGGCAAATTTTCCTCCACGCCCAAGTAGCATCCGTATTTGGCTGATAATCTCGCCAACCACACCCTTTCAGGTAAACATTATTCACGCACCGGACCCAAAGACGATCCGGTTGATCAAAAATCCACGAGGCCAATTTGGCCACAGCAGCCTCATTCCAAATGAACAAATCTCTAATCCCCAATCCTCCTTCATCTTTCGGGCAACACAACTTCTCCCAACTCACAAGAGCTCGATTTGTTCCTTCCACTCCGCCATCCCATAAGAAATTACGACAAATAGACCCAATCCGAGTCATCACAAACTTCGGAATAATAAACACCATGGCCCAATAATTGTGCAATTGTGATAAGACAGACTGGACCAGAGTCAATCTTCCGGCATAAGACAATTTGCGCGCACCGATGCTGGATATTCTCGCGATAATGCGTGGAATCAATCTGCCACAATCACTTTTCCCCAATCTATTACTCTGAATAGGTAATCCAAGATAACGAAAAGGAAAAGTACCTTCCACACAGCCTAAATACTGAAGTATCTCGGCCTTCCTGTCCTCATCCACCCCCGCAAAGTAAGCATGTGACTTGCCCACACTTATACTAAGCCCCGAGGCCCTACTGAACATTGCAAAGGCCTGCCACAAGTACTCCATCGAGTCCTTCTCCCCTTTACAGAAAAGTAGCAGGTCATCAGCAAACAACAAATGAGTCAACTTCATTGCACCACATTTCGGGTGGTACTTAAACTGCCTATCCAAACCTCCATGTGTCAAAATTCGTGAGAAATACTCCATACAAATCGTGAACAACAATGGAGATATAGGATCCCCTTGCCTCAGACCCCTTTTGCCACGAAAAAATCCAAAATTATCACCATTAGCACACAGCGAATACGAGACGGTCTCAATACATTCCAAGATCAATCTGCGAAAATGATCAGGAAACTCAAGAGCCCTCAGCATCTGATCCACAAAGCACCACTCAACTGAGTCATAAGCCTTATGGATATCCACCTTAAACAGGCAACGAGGCGAAATCCTCCCCCTCTTATACAGCCGAACAAGGTCCTGACAAATCAACACGTTCTCTACAATACTCCTTCCTTCAATAAAACCCCCTTGAGTAGGAGAAATAATATCAGGCAAAACTTTAGCAAGTCTTGAGCACAAGATCTTCGCAATACATTTATACAGCACATTGCAGCATGCAATCGGTCTAAACTCCTTAACAGTCTGAGGCCTGCTCACCTTAGGAATCAAGACTAAATTAGCACAGTTCAATTGTTTAAGCAATTTACCTGAGACAAAAAAGTCTTGAATAGCTTTGACAATATCCTCACCGACAATATCCCAAGCATCAAGAAAGAATTGACTCGAGAAACCATCCGGCCCCGGCGATTTATCTCGAGGAATACTCTGAAGTGCCCGTTTGATTTCATCATGCGTTACCATTGACTCCAAAATCAGCTTATGCTCTGGAGTACAAGTTTTACCCCTTCTGACCAAACTCACATTAATCATCTCAACCTCTCAAGATTCGCCAAGCAACCCCTGTAAAAATTCAGAAAAGCTGCTTCTATATCTTCCTTCGTTTCGCATAATCGACCCTCCGCGTCCGCGAGTCTCACTATTGCATTCTGAGCCCGTCTTGCACGTAAAAGACCATGAAAATATGCAGAATTCATATCCCCGTCTCTTACCCATTTTTGTTTAGCCTTTTGACTCCAGAACTCCGCCCTTGCTTCCTGCAAACGACATACCTGATCATTCATTTCTGACTCCTCAATCAGCGCAGCAGCAGACCTGTCCGTGCGAACAGCAGTCTGCAGTTGATCGAGTTTAGCTTCCGCCTGCAAACATCGAGTTTCGATATCTGAAAACCCATCTGTATTAAGCATCTTCAACGGCCTCTTCAATCCACGTAACTTCGACACCACTTGAAACATGGGTGTCCCTCTTACCGTCCCTCCCCACTCAGCAGCCACGCATGAATTGAAGTTCGGGTCTTTACTCCACATGTTCATATACTTGAAGCTTCTATTCCTCCTCGAAGGTGGTTGCTCTAATTGTACAATACAAGGACAATGATCAAACGTCCCTTCGGGAAGAAAATTCGCAAACCCATTCGGAAATAAGTCGTGCCAATCATCGTTCACCAAGCAACGATCGATTCTACTAAAGACCCTAGTATCAACCACTTTATGCTTATTGTTCCATGTAAACCAAGACCCACATGCCTTGTAATCACTAATTTCACAATTCGCTAGACAATCTCGAAATTGCCCCATCTCTTCCTCCGATGACACTCCACCAAGACGTTCACGTGCATCCACAACACAGTTGAAATCGCCCATGATCATCCAAGGCCCCTTCCGAGCATAGGATTCAAGTTTCCTCCAAAGATCGACTCTCTCTGATACAAAATTAAAGGCATACACGAAAGTAAGCCAATACTCCTTCCCATAGATAGTAGATACCTTGAAATGAATACTCTGACTACTATACTCCACTATCGTCAAGTTCACCCTCTCATGTTTCCACAAAAGCCAAACCCGACCTCCTTTATGACAATGACTGTTAGTAGTAATGCTCCATTCATGAAACACATTCCTATGAACTTTAGCATATGCTTTATTCTTAATTTTTGTTTCTAATAATCCAAAAACATCAACCTGCTGTTTTCTAACAAAATCACAAATTGCACGTTGCTTATTTATATAACATATGCCACATACATTCCAACACCCTATATTATGTACCTCCATGAATAACCAATTCAAGCCCAACCCCTTCCCTTTTCTCATCACCATTCTTTCTAGGATCATCCCCCCTTACAACCCCAGCAAAAGAGGTTCCAATACCACTCGGAGTCACCTTCAACAAAGGCTGATTCCCAGCCAGTTTAGTCGCTGACTTAGGCACGACGACCGGAGCCAAACTCACAGGCTTAGGACGGACCGTAATTTTGGGGTCCGGTTGACGTTTCTGTTTAGCCTCAACCCTTGCCTTCCTCAATTCCTCCTTTTTACATTCCGAAGTGTCATGCCCATATCCATTACATTTCGAGCAGGATATGGGTTTCCACTCATATTTGACCAAAATTTCTACAACGCACCCATTTTCATCCAAAACTTTAAGCACATTTTTGAATTTTTGTCCAATCTTGGCCATAACCATGACCCTAGCATAGCCTAATCTCGTTCGCTCTTCCGTAGCTAAGTCAGACTTAACATACGGCCCTACCAACGAAGCTATTTTAGGAAGACACCTTCCCCAGCATTTCAACGGAAGTCCGTGGAGTTGAATCCAGATAGGGACTTCATGAACGTCATTCTTATCTAATTTTGCGTCAGGGGTCCATTCTTTAACAACAAGTGGCTTATTATCAAACATAAACACACCTTGGTTCAGAACTTTTACCTTCGCATCTTTTTCTTTGAATTGAACCACGAAAATGCCATTCGGCATGAATGAAATTTTGTCGATCCCATGCTCCTTCCATATTCTTTTGACGTACCCCTCTATGACCTCCCAAGGGGGGTTGGCTCCCATTATGAAACAATATACGGCATTGCTCCAGTATTCAATTTCATCTTCCATATCATCTTCAGACAGTCTCATCATTTCTTCCTCCTCTTCAACGTCCACAATTTTCTTTCCTTCTCGTTGTTTCCAACCACTATTCTCCTCATTCAAGAACGTCTCAGGAACATATTCAGAAACGTTCTCAGAGACATCATCATGTTCCGAGTCCGTCTCAAAATAGAGTCCAGGAATATCATTTAGATTATTCGAACTCTGATCGTTTTCATCGCCTGCCCTAATTTTTGGTTTCGACACATTCACCGAATTCTTCTTAATCAATTCTTCCTTTGCTTTTCGAGTCATCGGTTTCGGACCTGCAGAAACCACCGTGGTCTTCTTCTTCCCCATCGTGGCACGCAGCCCAGTCTTGTCAGAGTCAAAACTGGCTGCGCCGGAAATCGGAACGCCGGTCAATTAGAAAAGTTCGCCCTAATCGCCCCACGCTCCAGAGATTTTTATTATTATTCACGTTTTTTCGGCGTTTTATTTTGAAGGTTAATTACTTTGTTTTACTTTTAATAATATATATAGAATATAGATAGATTATGTGATCAATTTTTAGATGGAAAATTGTTTTAGGGATTTTCTACGCGGTACCCCTATATTTTTTATTTTTCTACGTGGTACCCCTCCCTTTTCTATGTCTATACATGGTACCCTTTAAGTTTATTATTAATTTAACTAGCACCCAAAAAAAATTCCATCAAGTTTTGTCGTTAGATGATGTTTTTAGCTTAAGATTAAGACTTCAATATCATTTAACTTAGATAATTAACAAGTAACTGAGCTTAATTTAAGTGTTATCATTTGATTTGACAATATAATGTTAAAAATATAATCTGTTTAGATTCGGAATATAACTGCAAACACGTACAAAATTGTTAGTTTAAGCTCAATTATCAGTTAATTAGGTATGCTAAATGACGTTTAACTTTTAATCTTGAACGTAAAAAGGTAATTTTTTGCCAAAAACTTGACGGGAAAAAAAAGTTTAGGGGTACCAATAAAGATAATAATAAAGTTTAGGGGTACCAAAGAAACTTTTAGTAAAGTACAAGGGTACCATGTATACATGTAAAAAGTGTAGGAGTACAAGGTAAAAATGGAAAAAGTTCGGGGGTACCATGTAGAATATCCCATTGTTTTATGTTAAATGTGATTGTCACATTCTTAATCCATGTGTTTGAAATGGTTAAAAAAAAAGACTTTTTGGTTACCATATATACTAAGTTTAAGAAAAATGTTAAAGTAATTTAACACTGGTAAGCCAAGAAGGCCACATTGGAGAAATCGGTGTTAACTATACAATATTTCTGATTGATTGTGATTGTAGACACCCGCATTTTGCTTCGTCGTGTCTGTAGCAGCTTTCCACCAAACACGCGATGATGACAGGACAGTAACATGCTTTTAAACGCTCGAATAAGGGCTCGTAATCAATGGTATCTGACTTAGACACATTACAGAGTACAAATCTCATAAAATGAACCTCACAACCAGACTCAGTGAGTCATTTCCAATAAAACAAAGCTACTTTAAGCCAATACTGCCACGGGGGAAAACGGTCTTCTACCAAACCAGTCAAACACAATCAAAGCCGAAAACCAGAAACATCCAAAGTTCCAATATCATGTCGAAGTTCAAATGTCACGCGCATCAAATCATACCAAATATACGCGGATATTCAACCCGCAAATCAAACAACTTCCAAAACAGAACACATTTAAGTGCGCGGAACCCTATTGCTTCTACAAATGCACTCAAACATTTTCACATGTTTATACCCCTATTGTTTCTACTTTCATGGTTAATCTCTTTGGTTTTTTAAGTCCTAAACTCGGGATTAATTCATTTGATTAGAATAATCAAGCACAATAGTGTAGACACCCGCATTTTGCTTGCTAGTGTCTATAGCAGTTCCCGACAAAACACTCGATGATGATCGGACGTCAACGTGACTTAATACGCTCGAATACGGACTCGGAATCAATAGTATCCGACGTGGGCATTTAGCGGAGTGCAAATCTCTCAAAACCAATCTCAAATTCAAGCCCAGTGGGTCGTCTCGAGCAAAATAAGACTAATTTGGGTCAGAACCGACACCAAAAATAAATCCCGTCTTTTGGCGACCAGGTCAAAACCCGGTCAAAGACGAAACCGTCTCACAAATCAGCCAAATACATTCTCGAAATTTGCGCCAAATTCAAAATCAGCCAAATCAATTCAAAATCAATCCAAAATCAATCAAGAGCAATCAAGGCCAATCATTCCCGATTTAGCATGTCGTAATTGATCCACTCGGTCGAGTGGATTGACCCACTCGATCGAGTGGAGCGTCAAAAGAGCTGTCCAGGTTCATTCGCGAGGGCACTCGACCGAGTGCACTAGGGCCACTCGGTCGAGTGACCCTATGTCGAGGTCTCCCTATAAATACCCCCTTAACCACACTCATTTCACAACTCTTACAACTCTCACAAGCTTTTGGCAACCTACATTTCTACCCCAATCCATCTTCATCACTTCAATACTACAAACCCTAAGCAACCTTAGGTTAAAAACCGAGTTAGCATCCCTCGTAAAACCGATAAACATACACACATACATACAATCAAACTCGATATCAAAACTCGCCAAAGACCCGAGAGCATCCTCTCCCTAACCAAACACACCCTAAATCACCCTACATATCTCGACACTCCCGCGCACACGCCGCTACTACGAGTCCGTTTCCGAGGCCATTAAGCATGTAGGTTGAGGGTGTAATTCAAATCCCGACATCTCTTTCTCCCTTCTTCTTTTTTTGTTTCTTTTATATATATATATATATATATATATATATATATATATATATATATATATATATATATTTGTATTATTATTATTATTATTATTATTATTATTAGTCGATATTAACGACACTAATATTTTATTTACTAACACTAACCTTTAATTTTGTGCATACAAACTTTTTATTTATTTTGTATACTAACATTTTATTTATTCTAACACTAACTTTTATTTTTGTATACTAACACTTTAATTCCGTATTCTAACATCTAACATTATTATACCGTGTATATATACATACTAATATCAAAATCTCGGTTTCGAATACGTTTGACTATGACGATCGCCTAAAGTCCATCTAATTCCTTTACGAGTAACGACGGAGGTGGCGCCTTTTCGAGGAGCGCCGCCCCAATGTACTCAAGGACATGATGTGATCGTGATCGGTCCTAGTTGAACGTATTTGATCCCATTTCGATGATTAGCACGGAACCCGTTGACACGAAAACCGACATCACATAATCCAAAAGGATTAGTTTCGATGTCGTGACGTAGAGGGATGCAATTTCGTCACTAATCAAACTTTTCAATCACATAATAGCATATTTCATAAAATTCCGATAACGATATTATAATCGTATGCATACGCGATTATAGTACCGGAAGCCAAGTTAAATGCAAATCATGCAATATTTGTATTTAATTTGGCCAACTATCGATTTTAACCAAAAAAAGCAACACGAGTTGTCACTCGTACAGGGGGTACTCGACCGAGTACGTAGGCTACTCGATCGAGTAGCACCCAAAAATCTGGACAGTAGCTACGCGTGAGGACACACTCGACCGAGTCAGACCATGACTCGATCGAGTGGGTCCTGTAGCCCAGAAAGCCGAGAGCTCTAATGCAACATTCGAGCCTCGTCATTTTTTTACGACTTTTAGTCGACACGTGCATAATCAATCACGTAATTCTAATTTTCAAAACTCATGCATATCACGACACCTAAAACGATTTTGATCGACGGTCTCGCACTATTAATTTTATGTCGACGACTCTTTAGTCGTATCCGACACATAATTAATTTAGACCCCATTTCTCGAGGTAATAAGTCGGGACAAGGCATCGAGGTTCGAGATCGGGTTAGCACCACACCTAGGTCTCGAACCTCCGTCCTTTTGATTAATACGCAATATAATGCGTAATTAATCGAAGTTCGTCCATTTGCACAACTTACGGTCTAGTTTATATTTATTATATACGGGTCCGTTTCTAGTTAACATTTGCTGCTTATAATTCAATTATTCCATTTTATTGCTCGTTGTATTGTGAATTCCGGGTTGTATTCCGCCTGTGTAATTTGTAATTTATTTACGAGTTTTCTATTCTTGATGTTTGCCATTTATTGCCTTAAATGAACATCACATGCTAAATCACTTTGACGTGAAT
This sequence comes from Agrostemma githago, assembly GCA_958450325.1. Taxonomy (NCBI): domain Eukaryota; kingdom Viridiplantae; phylum Streptophyta; class Magnoliopsida; order Caryophyllales; family Caryophyllaceae; genus Agrostemma; species Agrostemma githago. The sequence continues at coordinate 13,775,762 of OY288255.1, read as the reverse complement.
CAAGATGCATTAAATGATGTAGCAAATCAATAATTCACATGCTTAGCCCGAAAACGTTGTTTGCATATCATTTAGTCGTTTTACTAGCGCGCGTACACGAACACGAACGATGTCTTAGTAGAGGCCGCCATGTGCGGGCGGGGTTGGGTGTCCTTAGTGGGCTTCCCAACACGTACCCTCACCCCTTACTCAGAACCTTTGGTTTCCGGATGTCCGAAACCCTTGGCGCACGAGAGTCATTTTATATACGAAAGCCGGTGTAAACGGTATCGGTATAACAATGCAAAGGGACGAGCCCCATAATCTCTGAAATCGAAGTGGGCTTACTTTGTGTGTAGCCCATGACGACATAGAGTGGGCTCGTATGGTTCCGAATAACCACAAAATTCGGTGGCGACTCCATTTTGACTTAAATTTCGAACCCGAGAACAATCTTACCACGAGATTCATTCGCCTACCCAAACCCGCGCGTGGCCGCGTCGGGGTGGACCTACGTCAGGAAACCTGATGACATGTGGTACATGTGGTACATGTGGTACATGAGATTTCTCTTCGAGTCTCACCCTAGGAAACCTGATGACATGTGGTACATCAGGTATCCCCAGCGGAGTCGCCAAATTGTGGACATGACGTAGGTCCACCCCGACGCGGCGAAGCGCGGGTTTGGTTAGGCGAATGAATCTCGTGGTAAGATTGTTCTCGGGTTCGAAATTTAAGTCAAAATGGAGTCGCCACCGAATTTTGTGTTTATTCGGAACCATACGAGCCCACTCTACGTCGTCATGGGCTATACACAAAGTAAGCCCACTTCGATTTCAGAGTTTATGGGGCTCGTCCCTTTGCATTGCAATATCGATACCGTTTACGCCGGCTTTCGTATATAGAATGACTCTCGTGCGCCAAGGGTTTCGGACATCCGGAAACCAAAGGTTCTGAGTAAGGGGTGAGGGTACGTGTTGGGAAGCCCACTAAGGACACCCAACCCCGCCCGCACATGGCGGCCTCTACTAAGACATCGTTCGTGTTCGTGTACGCGCGCTAGTAAAATAATTAAATGATATGCAAACAGCGTTTTCGGGCTAAGCATGTGAATTTTGCGTTAACTACGTCATTTAATGCTTCTTAATTATGGTCGAAGTGATTTAGCATGCGAGGTTCATTTATAAAGCGTAAAGCAAGTAAATAAATAAAGCTCGAAAAGGAAATAAAAATAACGTACAAGTTACACGGGCGGAAATACAACCCGGAATTCACAATACAACGTTACGTAAAAATAATAAACAAAATAAAAATATCGCGATACAATGATAGGAACGGACCCGTATGTAAACTAGACCGCGAAATATGTAGATGGGCTAACCCCGATTAAATACACATTATGTCGTGTACTAAACGAAGGACGGAAACATGGGACTGTAGCGTGTTGCTAGCCCGATCCCACGTCCCGTAGTCATGTCCCGACTTATCACTTCGAAGAAGATCGGTCAAAGTCGTTCTACGTGTCATGATATGTGTGAGTTTTGAAAAAGGGAGAGTCACGTGATTGTCTTTACACGTGATGACTAAAGTCGATAAAAAGACGAGGCTTGAAATGTGTGTCAAAGCCCTCGGTTTTATGGGTTACAGGACCCACACGATCGAGTCGTGGTGTGACTCGGTCGAGTGCGTCTTTTACGTAGCTACTGCCCATTTTTTTGGGTGCTACTCGATCGAGTAGCATATGTACTCGGTCGAGTAGCCCCTGTACGAGTGATGACTCGTTTCGTTTTTCTGGTTTAAAATCGACGGTCGGTCAAATTAAATACAAATATCGCACGATTTGAATTTAACTTGACTTCCGGTACTATAATCGTGTATATACGATTATAATACCGTTGTCGGGATTTTACGAAAGCGTTATTATTATATTAGAAATTTTGAATTAGTAACGAAATGTGTCCCTCTACGTCACGACATCGAAACTAACCCTTTCGGGTTATGTGATGTCGCTTTTCGTGTCAACGGGTTCCGTACCAATTTTAGAAATGGGATTAAATACGTTCGACTACGACCGATCACGGTCACGTCACGCCCTTGAGTACATTGGGGCGGGGCTCCTCGAAAGGGCTCCACCTCCGTCGTTGCTCGTAAAGGGATTAGACGGACCTTAGGTGATCATCGTAGTCCAACGTTTTCAAAACCGATTTTTAGTATTAATATATATATATATACGCGGTATTATTAATGTTAGTAATAAAATGATGATACAAAAATAAAGATGCAAAAGTATAAAAAAAGTTAGTGTTAGTGTTACTACGATTATGATTACAATACAAAATACGATAAATAAATAAAAATGACGGAGCAATAGAGATAGAAATGGGGTTTAGGACACCCTCAACATACACGTTAGGTATAGGCCTCGGAAATGGACTCGTAAATAGCGACGGGACGCCGGAGTATCGAGGATGTACGCGAGTTATGGTGTGTATGAGTGTGTGTGTGTGTATTACGTCGGTTTTTCGAGGGACGAAGGACTCGGCTTTTTGTATGTATTGCTTAGGGTTGCTAAGGCTTGTAGTGTAGATGAAAAAGGGTTGAAGGTAGAGTAAATGTGTAGGTAAAAACCCTTGGCAAAAGTTATGAAATGAATGGGAGTCGTGGGGTATTTATAGGCGTTACCCCACGACATAAGGACACTCGATCGAGTGGCCCTAGTGCACTCGATCGAGTGCCTTTGCAAACGGGCCAAACCCGGTTTTAAGACGCTCCACTCGACCGAGTGGGTCAATCCACTCGATCGAGTGGGTCAAACAAATCGAGACAAATAAGGAAAGAATTGATCTTGTTTGTTTTGATTGATTTTTGAATTTGAATTTGTGCGCCAACTGAATTTGGCTGGTTTATGAGACGGTTTCGTCTTTGACCGGGTTTTGACCCGGTCGCTAAAAGACGGGATTTATTTTTGGTGCCGGTTTTGGCCCAAATTAGTCTTATTTGACTCGGAATGACCCACTGGGCTTGGATTTGAGGTCTGTTTTGTGAGATTTTTACTCCGTTAAAAGTCCATTTCGGATATTATTGATTCCGAGCCCAAATCCGAGTATACCAAGTCACGTTTGCGTCCGATCATCATCGGGTGTTTTTCGGAGACTACCATAGACACGTGGCAGTCAAAATGCGGGTGTCTACACTGTCCGTTTCGGGACCCGTCTTTTCAAAATATCCAATTTCAAAAAACTCGGAATGCTGCCGAAAATTAGACTTACGATTTGACTCAAAACAAGCTTTTTTAGCCGGCATGCTATCCATTTCAATTCGAATTTCCGATCCACCATTCAATTTTCAAATTTTCAAAATTCAATTTCAATTTTCAAATCTTCGTGATGCCATTCGCGATTTTCAAATCCTCGAGATTCCATTCTCGATTTTCAAATCTCCGAGATGTCGTTTTCGATTCTCAAATCTTCGGGATCTCATCTTCAATTTTCAAATTTTCGGAAATTTATTTTCTATATTCAAATTTTCAAAATTCCAAAAATTCAACTTTTCAAAAAACCGGTCCTGTCGGCATGCTGCCAATTTCAAAAAAACGGGACCGTCTCCCAATTTTTTCAAAATGCGAAAATACTCGCAACCATTCAAACATTTCAAAATGCCCGGTCCTATTGGCCCACTACCAATTTCTGGACCGTCCTCTCAATTTTCAAAAATTCAATCATCTTTCAAAAACCTTCCTTATTATAGGACCTACCGTAATCCGTGTGTCGGGTCTTTTCATGATTTGTCGAAGGTCAATTGCGTTGAAACTCCGTCGATCCTACATCTCGGATTTCTTCCCCATCCTAGTCCGCCTTATCCTAAAGGCATAACCAACCAACACGAGTCATATACTCGTAAATGGAAGGTTCGTAAACACTCGAGTCCTAACTAGAAAGTCACACGCGATCTTTCCCACCGACAGGACGGTCCCCATGACCTTTCCTAAGGGAATTTTGCCCGTCTTTCAATCCGTTAGTCGAGTCATCCCAATTCAAAAAATCCTTTAACTTAAGGGTCTACCCTAATCATAGGGTCATCCTTATTCAAGTCAAGTCAAGGGTCTCTAGCGTCGAAACTCCGCCGATCTTACATCGCAAGTTTCTTCCCTTACCCGTCTGCCTTCATCAAGGCCGAGTCAACCTTTTACAAGGCATAGGCCTATAACAAAAGGTTCGTGATCCTTACATCTAAGGGTCACTCGTCCATCACTCGAGTCTTAGCAAAACCTGCAATCTCACTCAGGGGCTACCCTTCAGCAGAGTGGTCAATCACGGTTGCTCTAAGGGTCATGTCTTACACGTGTTGTCTCACGTACCCCACTTTCGAGTCACTTAGATGTCACACCATCTGAGTCCTATCAGAGTCCTCGGTCTCACTCGGGGGCTACCCTTTAGCAGAGCGATCAATCACGGTTGCTCTAAGGGTCATGTCCTACACGTGTTGTCTCACGCATGCCATTTTCGAGTCACTTAGATGCCACCCCATCTTAGTCCTATAGAGTCTTTTGCGTCGCTCGGGGGCTATCCTCCAACCGACCAGTCAAACACGGTCACCTTAAGAAGTACCTTACGTTCATCATACACCGGCGTCCTTATAATGCCTTCTTCGAGTCGTACATATGCTACGAACACTCGAGTCTCCTAAAGGTTTAGGTCGCCACAGTGGGTCCGAACACGTGACGCGGCCAAACACGGTCGCCCCATTTTCGGACTCATCCTCGTGGCTCAGATCTCATGGTCGAGTTCGAGCCAGGGTCGTTACCTCGTCTAGGTCAATGTTCGAGTATCCCGGTCTAAGAGTCTTTGTCATCCCGTCACCCCGGGCCGTGTCTAGTTTGACTCCCTCTCTTGCATTCGCGCAAAGTCGAGTTTAGGCGAGTCGTGGCACCTGTCGTTTTCTCCAATCAAAGACTTTACCAAAAAAAAAAAGAAACAACCAACTGAGCGTCCGTAAGTCCGGATTTGATTCGAGTCTAAGTCTTAGTCCGAGTCTAGGATACCCTACATCCTCATTTCCAAATCAGAGTCAGAGTCTTTTGCATTCTTTCCTCTTTTCAAAATTCAACAAAAAAATCAGCTTTCAATATTCTATCTCTACTATACACTTTCCTTATGTGTTTCCGAGAACATGATGAACACCATCATCATACACTGTGAGCACACGCACGTGACTATTATAGGCACATCTATAATGACTGCAGGAACTGAGGCCCGTGTTTTCCCTTACCTGTTCCATGTCTGGCATAGACAGCCACATAACTACCCTTAGCAGGAGCGGTATCGAATCCTATGACAAATCTAGGTAGTCTCCTAGTTTGGGTTCAAGACGGGAGGCAAGCTCATTTCCCACAATAAACACCCCTCCAATAAAACTGACCAATCCCTATCTTAGGCGTTAGTCTGACTTGATGCCAAAAATAGCCAACTCGGGACGATGCTCCCACTAAGCCTGCTCGGAATTATGATGACAATACCGAGATCCAAACCACCATGCTTACCATAGAGTACTCCACCGCGAGTTGCACTCACACAAACACCAACTAGGCTCACACCTTACAAGGGTTTAGCTCCACAAGCCAAATCCAACCGATGGGCCCACCCCCATATCCACCCACAACACCATAGGAGGGCAAACGTAAAAAAAAAAAAAAAAAAAAAAAAAAAAAAAAAAAATCTGGACAAAAAAAAAAAAAAAAGTCCAAGAAAAAAAAAAGCAAAAGGCCCAAAACAAAAGAGCTGGCATGATCAACATCCCTCGACCAGATACGGTCAACCCCTTTTGACCGGGACATGGTCAACACAAAAAAAAATCCCACGACCGGGGCTAAGAGGTTAACCCAAAAAAAAACACACAAAAATTCAAATACCCATGACCGTGGTCAATGGTCAAGACAAGTGAAAGCTCCTTGACCGGGTTACGGTCAATTCAAAATTATCGATGCCCATACCATCAAATAGGGGAGAGACAATCAAGCTGGTTAGCTAACACCACATTTAGCCTCCCCATATTACAACTCTCAAGACCTTCCCGAGACCTAGGCTAAGAGACAGCCCGGAATTTTGAGGATTCTAGCTCCATAGGATACACCCTAACCATTAGGGCCAGACATGGAAATCAGATCCCGCATAATCAAACCTACCCCGATCGAAGTTCGAGTCATTATTACTCGGCTTCCCCATTTCCTACCACATTACGATACATTACCCTCGAAGCCTTAGCTCCACAAAATCGAGCTCCAGATTTGGAAACATCAAAGCCACTTATTGCCTGGCACCACATTTCCAAAAACATCCAAACCAGTTACCAGCCCCAAACACGGGAACTCAACCTGCGGTCGGCATAGAACATGCCCAAATAGTTCACACCACCTCTGGGGGCTACCCCGGAGAACGCTCACAGTCACGGGATCAACATCCTAACTGTTCCAGCCCTTTGATCAAGACGTCATTGGGAACACACCTAGCCTACACCATCGCTATGGCTAGTCACACACAAAGCCCTAATAAACTAGGCACAATAATATATCTTTCAATCCGCTGAACTACGGTTTGGTATGATTTCACTACACGTGAATACGTAGGCAGCCTTTCAATAAAGGCACAACCACCCACATTGACACAAGTTCAAAAAAAAAAAAAGCACCGTCATTCCGGTCACGACACTGTCATGTTCTCAGCAGTTAGCTTTGTCGTACTGGGGGCTTCTCTTAGGCAGAAGACCTTCATCCACTCACATAATCCAAATGACTTTCAAAAAAACTAGCCTCCTTTCTTTAGTGTGTCCTAGCACTCGGCTCAGTCAAAGACAAGAATCCGTCAGGGACTCGAAGTGACACCCACTTTGGGAATGTACCCCAAAACCAAAAATTCAAAGATCACTAGTCTACAGCATTGCTACTACTAAATCCTGTCATGCAGAAACAGTCTCATTAAATTCCCCTATAACACATCCTTCCCAATTTGATGTTCGACTGTGTTGCCACTCGCCTAGGCTACGGAATAGCGCAACTTAAGAGTCTTGTCATCTTAGGTGGCCCACCCCCAACCGAGTCACGGTCCAACCCCTCGAGAGTCCAGTCGTGTCTGTCAACTCGTCCGGTCACGTTCAGAGTCGAGTCTGTCGATATGTCTCTCTCTTCAAATTCTCATTTTAAAATTTGCAAAACTTAGCCATTTGATAAAATCCTTTTCGACAAGGTCAAATTTCGGTCTATTTAAACTGCAAATTTCTACCCCTTTCAATTTTGAAAACCTATCTCCTAGCGCGTGAGTTGCTTTCAGGACTTCGATTTCAAAATAAAGCAAAAATCATTTTCCCCAGCGCAAGCTAGTCTATAGATGCTAACTGCATTTCCTATGTGCTATCTTGCTATATACTATGCCTGCTATTTCTGCCTATGTATCTAACATTTCAGGTACCAGCTAGTGCTTCCCAACGAAACATCAAAGGCGGTGTTTCTCCTGAAATGCTACATGCAAGTTGTCATGTGTCAGCATACGGGTACACCCAAGACTTCAGAAGCAAGTCCCCGTGCAGCTACTTTACTCCCCAGCACGAGTCAGTGTTTTGCCTATGTGTTACATACAAGTTGTTATGTGTCAGCATACAGGTACACTCCAGACTTCAGAAGCAAGTCCCCGCGAAACTATTTAAATTCCCCAACGGAGTCAACTTTTCCCCGGTATGCTACATCCAAGACGTGATGTGTCGGCATACGGGTACACCTACGCCCCGAAAGGCAAGTTTTACTCCCCACGGAGCATCATCATCAGCTCAGGTACGACTCAAGGCTTCGAAAGCAAGCTCGTACAGCTCGCATATTTCCCCAGCGGAACGCCCGAGGCGGCATCTTCCCCGAAATGGTACGGGATGAGCCCACATATAGGAAAGCCCGGGACTTATGCTACAAGTCTGACTCCCCGCGGAGCTGTCATCATCAGGACAGGTATGACCCTCTGCTTATGGCTGGCGAGCCCTTCACGCAAGTCTACTGGACTATAAACAACCCGACCGGAAGGCTGCCAGGTCGTAATCCTCTATTGGCCTGGTAGCTACTCTGACTTTCGCCTTGTCCAAGCCTCAGTCAGAGTGGGGGCTCTGTAGACACCCGCATTTTGCCTGCTATTGTCTATAGCAGTTCCCGACAAAACACCCGATGATGATCGGACGTCAACGTGACTTAATACGCTCGAATACGGACTCGGAATCAATAGTATCCGACGTGGGCATTTAGCGGAGTGCAAATCTCTCAAAACCAATCTCAAATCCAGGCCCAGTGGGTCGTCCCAAGCAAAATAAGACTAATTTGGGTCAGAACCGACACCAAAAATAAATCCCGTCTTTTGGCGACCGGGTCAAAACCCGGTCAAAGACGAAACCGTCTCACAAATCAGCCAAATACATTCTCGAAATTTGCGCCAAATTCAAAATCAGCCAAATCAATCCAAAATCAATAAAAAGCAATCAAGGCCAATCATTCCCGATTTAGCATGTCGTAATTGATCCACTCGGTCGAGTGGATTGACCCACTCGATCGAGTGGAGCGTCAAAAGAGCTGTCCAGGTTCATTCGCGAGGGCACTCGACCGAGTGCACTAGGGCCACTCGGTCGAGTGACCCTATGTCGAGGTCTCCCTATAAATACCCCCTTAACCCCACTCATTTCACAACTCTTACAACTCTCACAAGCTTTTGGCAACCTACATTTCTACCCCAATCCATCTTCATCACTTCAATACTAAAAACCCTAAGCAACCTTAGGTTAAAAACCGAGTTAGCATCCCTCGTAAAATCGATACACATACACACATACATACAATCAAACTCGAGATCAAAACTCGCCAAAGACCCGAGAGCATCCTCTCCCTAACCAAACACACCCTAACTCACCCTACATATCTCGACACTCCCACGCACACGCCGCTACTACGAGTCCGTTTCCGAGGCCATTAAGCATGTAGGTTGAGGGTGTAATTCAAATCCCGACATCTCTTTCTCCCTTCTTCTTTTTTTGTTTCTTTTATATATATATATATATATATATATATATATTATTATTATTATTATTATTATTATTATTATTATTATTATTATTATTATTATTAGTCGATATTAACGACACTAATATTTTATTTACTAACACTAACCTTTAATTTTGTGCATACTAACTTTTTATTTATTTTGTATACTAACATTTTATTTATTCTAACACTAACTTTTATTTTTGTATACTAACACTTTAATTCCGTATTCTAACATCTAACATTATTATACCGTGTATATATACATACTAATATCAAAATCTCGGTTTCGAATACGTTTGACTATGACGATCGCCTAAAGTCCATCTAATTCCTTTACGAGTAACGACGGAGGTGGCGCCTTTTCGAGGAGCGCCTCCCCAATGTACTCAAGGACATGATGTGATCGTGATCGGTCCTAGTTGAACGTATTTGATCCCATTTCGATGATTAGCACGGAACCCGTTGACACGAAAACCGACATCACATAATCCAAAAGGATTAGTTTCAATGTCGTGACGTAGAGGGATTCAATTTCGTCACTAATCAAACTTTTCAATCACATAATAGCATATTTCATAAAATTCCGGTAACGGTATTATAATCGTATGCATACGCGATTATAGTACCGGAAGCCAAGTTAAATGCAAATCGTGCAATATTTGTATTTAATTTGGCCAACTATCGATTTTAACCAAAAAAGCAACACGAGTTGTCACTCGTAGAGGGGCTACTCGACCGAGTACGTAGGCTACTCGATCGAGTAGCACCCAAAAATCTGGACAGTAGCTACGCGTGAGGACACACTCGACCGAGTCAGACCATGACTCGATCGAGTGGGTCCTGTAGCCAAGAAAGCCGAGAGCTCTAATGCAACATTCGAGCCTTGTCATTTTTTTACGACTTTTAGTCGACACGTGCATAATCAATCACGTAATTCTAATTTTCAAAACTCATGCATATCACGACACCTAAAACGATTTTGATCGACGGTCTCGCACTATTAATTTTATGTCGACGACTCTTTAGTCGCATCCGACACATAATTAATTTAGACCCCATTTCTCGAGGTAATAAGTCGGGACAAGGCATCGAGGTTCGAGATCGGGTTAGCACCACACCTAGGTCTCGAACCTCCGTTCTTTTGATTAATACGCAATATAATGCGTAATTAATCGAAGTTCGTCCATTTGCACAACTTACGGTCTAGTTTATATTTATTATATACAGGTCCGTTTCTAGTTAACATTTGCTGCTTATAATTCAATTATTCCATTTTATTGCTCGTTGTATTGTGAATTCCGGGTTGTATTCCGCCTGTGTAATTTGTAATTTATTTACGAGTTTTCTATTCTTGATGTTTGCCATTTATTGCCTTAAATGAACATCACATGCTAAATCACTTTTGACGTGAATCAAGATGCATTAAATGACGTAGCAAATCAATAATTCACATGCTTAGCCCGAAAACGCTGTTTGCATATCATTTAGTCGTTTTACTAGCACGCGTACACGAACACGAACGATGTCTTAGTAGAGGCCGCCATGTGCGGGCGGGGTTGGGTGTCCTTAGTGGGCTTCCCAACACGTACCCTCACCCCTTACTCAGAACCTTTGGTTTCCGGATGTCCGAAACCCTTGGCGCACGAGAGTCATTTTATATACGAAAGCCGGTGTAAACGGTATCGGTATAACAATGCAAAGGGACGAGCCCCATAAACTCTGAAATCAAAGTGGGCTTACTTTGTGTGTAGCCCATGACGACATAGAGTGGGCTCGTATGGTTCCGAATAACCACAAAATTCGGTGGCGACTCCATTTTGACTTAAATTTCGAACCCGAGAACAATCTTACCACGAGATTCATTCGCCTACCCAAACCCGCGCGTGGCCGCGTCAGGGTGGACCTACGTCATGTCCACAAATAGATTCAACATGTTCCGGCTCTAGCCTCTCCCAAACTCGTCTCTGGAAAGTACGTGAGCTTAATGTTGAAATAAATAAGGATTCTACTTTGAATTGTTGGATTGAGTATAATAAGATCGATAGAATTAGATCGTGGGATCATAAGATTGTACATTTTTATTAAATACTTCGTATAGGTTTTTATTTGGAAAAAATATATATGTGAAGTTTAAAACAATTATTTGCTCATATTTATTCATAAAATATTGATAACGTAAAATCTTAATATTATTATATAAGTACGTTATTACGTTCTATAGGAAAATTTGGTTTTAAAGGTCATTATGAATAAAAAAATGTTATAGAAGCGGATCGTTGAATCGGAAGATCGTATTATGATCCTACATATGGATCAAAAAATTTCAAATGAGTAGAATCGTAAGATTCTAAAAACATGGATCGGATCGTAAAATCAAGATTATTGGAGAGGCCTTTTTGAATCATAAAATCGTTAAGATCATAAATCGAATCGTGAATCTGACAACTATGCATGAGTTTCAAGCTAAGGTTACACTGACGCGGAACATATGACTAAACAATACTACCAAAATTACAACGGAAACCAAAGATCTCATTAATGGCAAGAAACAGATTATTGATCTGACCCGTGCTTAAACTCCTAAGGATGTCAATTATCGTCTTGCAGCCGCTCTTGATAACAATATTTCTATGGCCTCGTTTCCATGCTTCCTTTGTGCCTTCTAGTACAGCCTCCATTCGTTTCTGCTTCGCTAGCATCAATCTGTCCACCTCACAGCTCACAACGAACGAACCTCTATCCGCCCTTCTAGCAATCACACCCACACTTATTTTGCCCCCATTAAGTCTGACATCACAATAATTGACCTTAATTGAGCCTATTGACAGTGTCTTCTGTAGATACCCACATTTTGCCTACTCATATCTGTAGCAGCTTCCAACAAAACACCTGATGATGATCGGACGACAACATGCTTCAAAATGCTCAAATAAGGGCTCGAATCAATAGTATCCGACTCGAGCACATAGCAGAATACAAATCTCTCAAACACGACCACAAAATCAGACTTAGTGAGCAAAATCTAATAAAACAAAGCTACTTTGAGCCAAAACCGTCACCGGGGGTAAAACCATCTTTTAGCGATCGGGTCAAACCCAGTCAGAGCCGAAAAATCGAAACAAACCATAAGCCAAAAGCATGTCCAAATACATTCAAAAGACCAAGTCAAACGAATCAAATCATACCTCAAATAACACGGATATCAATCCCGTATTTTCAGCAACTTCCATATAGCGTGACTTCAGTCGCGAGCCTTGTCGCGCCTTAGTTCTGAGGCGCTAACCCTCCTGCGCCTAAGAATCAAGGCGCCAGCCCTTCAAGCGCCTCGCTTCTGAAATGAGAAACTAGGTTTCGGCGCCCAAACACATTTTCAAACTCATAAGACTCTATAAATACGAGGCCCTCTCCTCACTTGCAATAAAGGATCGAAATTCATAACTTCTTTAGAGCATAAGCACCTACACATACAAAACTACAAACTCTAAAAAAATATCTTAACTCTCCTGCGTCAACCGAGAGGCTCTCCGTGTCCCCGTTCGATACTCTACGAGCCTCATTTCAAAGCTTTGAACATATAGGTTGAGAGTGTTCCAAACCCCATTTCTATCTCTTAATCTCTTTACTTTTACGCATCTAACATCTAACATTTAATTTTACGCATCTAACTTCTAATTATTTATTTATCACATTTCATTTCGAAGAAGCCTAAATCACATACACTTGACTTGTATATAATAGCGCGATCACGTAATAAGGGTTAATACGATTCCTAAATCCTAAAAATAATGAACGCATTTACCTCCATCACATTCATCTTTGTCAAAACATTTTTCTAAAACAAATTCATTCGACATTTGAATCTGTCCAAAGTTCGATCAGTAGCCAAACCAGGTGCGAGGTATGTGGCGCCTCAGACTTGAGGCGCGCGACCTCTTACGCCTAAGTGTAAGAGCGCCTGATAGCACGTCGCTGCCCAAGGCTACATCGCAGGCTTCCGTCGGACTAGTTGTTTTGGTGGCCAACAAGAGTGGAGAGTACTTTGTGAGATCGGGGTACTGGCTTGGGATGAAAGTAAGCTCTCCGGTGTCGTTTATGCCCCCGAGGATTTGGAACCTCGTCTAGAGGATGGAAAGACCACCCAAACTGAACCATTTCCTTTGGCAAGCAAGTATTAACGTGTTAGGTGTGCGAGCTAATTTGGTGGAACTACATCCCGGACCCAATATGTGCTTTATGGTCTAAGGAGGTTAAAACTGTGACACATGCACTCTTCGAGTGAGAGAAAGCGGTTGAAATTTGGGAGCAAAACGAGTTCAAATCAGTAGTTGCGAAAAGAAAGAAACTCCTGTTTGTGGAAGGACTTCTACACCTACTGGCATGTGAGCCCAGAATCGACTCTCCGCGGTTGTTGGCCTTGTTAGGGAGAGTGTGGTATGTATGTAACCTCCAGACTTTCGAAGATGAACCGATACAACCGAGCATTGTTATCACCGGCTTGACCAAATTGGTTACGGAATATGTCATGATGCGGATTGGTGAGAGATGTGGCCCCGATAGGTGCGCCTCGAGTGGAACAGATCCTGTCCTAGGTTACTCCGAGTAGGGGCATCATCAAAGTCAACACAGACGCAGCCGTTTTTGAGAATGAGGATGCGGGTTTGGGAGCCGTGGGCAGAGATGAGTGGGGCGGAGTCATCTTTGTCCGGAACAAAAGAGTTGCAGCGAGGTGAGACCCGACGCTAGCTAAAGCAAAGGATGTGGAAATGGGCATCGAAGAAGCTACCCGATTGATGATACCCAAAGTGACAATGGAGGCTGATGCTTTAAATGTGGTCAATAGTTTGAGGAAAGGCCGAGTGAGTAGATGCCAAATAGGTGTAGTGATAGCAGACATTTTATCTTTAAAGTCGAGTTTTGTTATTTGTTGTTGCTCTCATGTTCGACACGAGGGAAACATGGTGGCTCACCATGTTGCTCGCTTGTGTTCATTGAGGGGTGAGGAGGTTGTGTACGAGTCAGTTTTTCTGGAAGTTGTTCTGACTTTGGCGAAACTTGATTTAATATAAGATCCACCTTTCAGTTTCAAAAAAGAAAAACTTAGGGTTGGTTGAGTAACATTCAAGTATGAAAATATTATTCCGCTAATTTTTCGTATGTTATAATATGAAACTTGTATCATTATTAAATTGTTTTTAATGTATTTTGTAGTATTATACACGTTCTAATATTCTCTCACATATTTATACAAATAACTTCTATTTCTTAGGATTCAGTAAAAAAAATTGCAAATTAAACCAACAATGTTCATTTAGTCCTAAAATATTTTGAATCCTAAATCAACCCTGTACATGTATTCGAATCTTATCCACAATGTAATGCACTCGTTTGAACCAAAGAAATAAGTACGGAGTAACAATTGCTGAGTACTACTTCCTCTGTTCCATTTGATTGTTTGAATTTACTTTTTGGACACTATTTATAGGTGAGTGAAATCGCCAATGTAACTTCTAATATATAAGAGAAAATATAGTCATGCGAGATCTTGTTTAAATCTAATTAAGGAGTACATTATACATATCAAATTTTTATAATTTTTATAAATACGTAGCTAAAGATATAGACAAAAGAAATATACTTTGACGAGTGTGAAAAAGTAAATGAAAAGAAAAAAATACTAAATTAGAAAAGAAAAAAAAAATACTAATGTCTTTGGATACTGGTCACCCGTATCGAAGATGACAAAGAATGGAATAGATTTGTGGATGTTTGGCATGGCATGATGCTGAATAACTGGTCCCCAAAACTCTACTATCGACTCTCTACTCTCTAGTCTCTGCTGCACCTGCATGTGATACCTCCTAATTCCTAAATCTACACCACCTCATCTTTATACATTCTTTCTATCTTTTTGCTTCACTCTTTCCCTTGGCTTTACTTTTGTCTGCCCTCTTCCTCCATAAACTTGCCAAACCATTTAGGCCCATCACTACCACGTGTCGCACTCTCACTGGCCTGTTCCACTACTCCCCTCACTCTTCCCATGTGATTTGACTACTCAACCCGTATTACTATTCCCACATGGAGTAGTATTATTCACCTCCGCCGTACCCTCACTTTCGTACCAACTAGCACTACCTAGTAGCCGTTTGATTATTAGGTCAAATTAATTCTTCTTTCATAGACTATCGACTCATTTCTACACTTCCCATCAACCCATCCCAACATCGTATACCATATTTGAGAAACCGTTTACCAAAAAAAAAACCGGTGTTGTAATTTTAGCGTACATAGCCCCCGTTTTACATCTAACATTTTTTGTCATAAGCTGCGGACATAGATACATGTCGCATGGACTGTCACGACTATCATATATAGATTCACAGCAACTACACTACAAGCATATGGACGCTCAAATTCAAAAGGCTAACAGCAGTAGGCCGGGTTTATGACAAAACTAACATTAGGTAGAGAATTAGGGAGGCTAGCTAATAAAGTGATTGATTAATAATAATACAGTACAAGAAACATAATGATGCTAAACTCAATAATTTACTCCCAAGACTTGAAAGAGAAGCAAAAAAAAAAAAAAAAAAAAGGACATTTGATAAACAGTAGGCTACTAATACATATAGCTAAATAGTACGTACTGCACACACGCAAATTAAAAGAGAAAACAAATTCAAATTCAAATTCAAAACCAATAAATCCATCATCATCTTCATTCACTTTTTAATAATTGAGGGAGGGGTGGTTGAATTTGAGAAGAGGAGAGGCCGGCGTGCATAATAATAATTAATTATTAGTTGGTGGGGTTGCTACGGAATGATCCAAGGGCCTTAATTGCAGCTGCCCTTAGGATGTATTGATGGTATGCCGCTGCTACCATTGCTCCTATGAATGGTCCTACCCAGAATATCCACTGCACATACACATCCATTCGTATTAATTATTAGATTAATTATTAGATTCAGACATCTTCGATCTAATTACAACGAAGTAATTAATTAATTAGATAACTAACACCAATGACTTAATTGCACACATGTTATCATTGGTGATCTATCATTCATCTATGATATGATATGAAACATGATACGAAATCATCAAAATCTTTGTTGTAGTTGAGGTTAAATTGACTAAAATACCCCTGCCTAATTGTCCTCCCAGCACTGAAAATGACCAAAATACCCCTGATGCAGATTATTACTCCCACTATGATGTTAACAGTAGCATTTACGTACAATAATCAAATGAAAATATGTATTTAGAATGGAGAAAGAAATAGAAGGGGAAGAACATTAACATACTTGGTCATCCCAGATCTTCTTGTTGTTGTAGATGACAGCAGCGCCGAAGCTCCTAGCGGGGTTGATACCAGTACCGGTGATGGGAATGGTGGCCAAGTGAACCATGAAGACTGCGAAGCCAATGGGGAGTGGGGCAAGAATGGGGACGTGGGAGTCACGCGCGCTCCTCTTGGGGTCGGTGGCAGAGAAAACAGTGTAGACCAAGACGAATGTGCCAATAATTTCAGCACCAAGGGCAGTGCCCTTGTTGTAGCCTGGTGCCACTGAGTTGGCCCCACCGCCCAGGGTATTGTAGGAATGCTTCATGAAGGCCTTCACCAGTCCAACCCCACATATCGCCCCTAAACATTGGGATATCATGTACGCCACTGCCCTTATTAACGACACCTTCCTTGCTAGGAACAACCCAAACGTTACTGCTGGGTTTATGTGTCCTCCTGTATTATGGAGTACACAACATTAATTACTATCATCTCATCATTTTTAACACATACATACATACATACATACCCACAAAACCCTTTTGGATTTCTAATTGTGGCCTGGATACACAAATACTCATTAAAATTTGGTTTGGAAAGTTGGGATCTCTTAGATTTTGTTAAAAGAGAGTACCTAGTCCTAAAACATCTTTGTTATGTCTAGAGCTTATAAGAGAGTATATTTAAAGAAGAAGAAGAAGAATAACCATAAAACTAGCTTAGAAAGTTTGGATGTTTAAGGTAGTTAGAGATAAACATGAAACCACAAAAGGTTATAGTCTAAGCTCAACTAATAAGGGTAGTCAAGTAAAGTACAAGTAAAATAGTTAAGGGCATGCAGTAGTAAGACATAAAATGAAATGAAATGAAAGGAGGGGAGTAGGAGTAGTAGTGACCAGAGACACCAGCGGTGCAGTAGACAAGAATAAAGATCATGCCACCGAAGGACCAAGCAATACCAAGGAGGCCAACGCCGCCACAGGGAGCAGTTTGCTTCTTGTGGCCAATGACAGTGGCAACAGTGATGTAAAGGAAGAGGAGAGTAGCAACGAACTCAGCAATCAAAGCCCTGTAGAATGACCACAGCTTCAGCTCACCCATGTCAAACAGGGGCGCTGGTGGTGGGTCCACATAGTCCTTCCCGTGCTGGTGCTGCCCTTGTGCTTCCTCACTCACCACTTCCTTTGTCATCTTTCAACTTCTTTATTCTAATTTCAAAGGGATTCTTTTCTTTTCTTTGGGTTGGGTGGGTTGTCTTTCTTTAGTGTTTGTGTGACACAAATTCAAATCAGTGGGAGTACTGGAGAGATGTGGGTGTGTGTTGGGGGGTTTTATAAAGACAGTGTGTGTGTAATATGGATGTTACTAGAATATTATAGGCTGTGTTATTGTGATTTTTGGATAAGCTTTAATAATTGCAATTTTTGGCTTTTTTCTTCTTTATTAATTTATACTCCCGGATCTTTTTTTATTTTATTTATTTATTTATCTTTGATTAAAATATTTTTTATAATAAATAAAGGTAAATAAATAAATGAAACGGACAGATTATAATATACTCGCACCCAGTACTCCACTATGGCTGTATTTCAATTTTGTTTTTCATGTATTTTTCATAAACAAATGCTGAAATCAACCAATAGATTGTTTGCTTAAAAGCTGATCTTAAAAAAAAGTAAAGTGCTTGTTTATATTTTTACATCCATTTTTTATTTCTAAAGTAATTGGCTCTAAATAATTGTTTTTTTAATTAAATGGTGCTTGATGACAAAAATGAAGTGATATGAAGTTAATTGGGATACAGGAAAAGTATTCTAAGTCACTTAATAATAAACTCTATTTGACGCGACTTCACAATTAATTTCAAAGCTTTTTCTTAATAATTTTTTTATTTATGATAAAGTCGTTGAACCACTCAGTGACATTGATGTTTAGTCGATGAGCGACTCCGCCACTTCTTCCCTGTCCAACATGGAACAATTTCAGGTAATTTATATTAATTTCATCCTATTCAATTTATGTTACATTTGAACACTAAGCCCTTTTTTACGAAAATAAGAGTAAATCATATTATAAGAGAATACCTTTAGATTTGAAATTTAAAAAACATATCTTTGGCTTTGTTCTAATCATTTAATTAAAAAAAAAAAAAATCAAAAATATCACAAAAGTACCATTTAGGCTCTATTGTCAAAGGTCAAAACTAGGAACAATTAGGATGATAACTCATAAGTACTACTCCTTCCGTTCCAACCATTTGTATCCATTTGCTTTATACACGTATGTCGATACTCGTTTCCTTTTGTCTATATCTTTAGTTACGTATTACTAAAAGTTATAAAAATTTGATATTCAAAATGCATTCGATTAGACGATTTAAACAAGATCCCACATGAATATATTTTATCTTATATTTTAGAAGTTATATCGAAAAGTCATCATACTTATAAATAGTGTCAAAAAAACAAATGTATATTATTCAATGGAACGGAGGGAGTACTACTATTAAAAATGTTTGATAAAACTAGCTAATTAATGCTTCGCATCTAATAAAATTATAAACATGAACGATTCTATCATTATTATATTTTTTTTCAACGAATTGCGCACTTAGTCGCATCAACGTTAGGATCAAACCTGTCAAGCTAAACAATATTGTCCAACATACCTCCCTCTGAATTGAGCGGTGAGAAAAAAGTTTTAAAATTTTCAACTAGCAATCTTTCGCCTGAGTTTTTTATCGCAACTAATTTAATTGGTAAATAAATTACTCTGGAGTATTTGGTACACACTTACGGAGTAAAATAAATAAGGTACTTCCTCCATTTTCTTTTTATCTTCCCATTTACTTTTGGCACACTTTTTTTTGTAATGAATATAAAATAATAAATTTAAAAAATAGTGAGGGTAGAATGGTAAGTGTGGATAAATAGGAAATAATAAAGATGAAAAGTGTTGTAAATAGTAAGGGTAGTATGGTAAAAATTATGAACAAAAAAGGAAAGAAATAAAATGGAAAGATAAAAAAAAAGTGGATCGAAAAAAAAATTGGGAAGATAAAAAAAAAATTGAGGAAGTAACTAAAATTTTAGTCAAATTGCTCTTAAAAAAAAATTTAGTCAAATAAAATACTCAGTACTCAGTTGAGTTGAGGTGCCAAACTAGTCTTACTAGCTCTACGATACCTGATGCATAAAAATACGGAGCATTTCTTATTTACGAGTAATTTATTTATCGTTTTGTTTGCGTTGAACTGAAAAAAAATTATACTCGTAACAACTAAGAAGTGGGCCCTACTCATATACTCCGTAACTAAACAAGTTCTATTACATCTTTCAAAAAGAACTCTGTCACAAGTAGTTGATAAAAAATATGGAAAATGGGATTATATATCTTGATTGTTGAGCTTTTGTATATACTTACTGAGATTATACAAGTTTCCAAGGTAGGTTGTACGGAGTAAGTTTTTGAGCTTAAACATTTATGAGATTTAACCCGACAAATTTACACTAAAGCTCAAAAAAATTTACAACAAAACTTGAAAACTTTGTAATAAAACTCAAAATCATAAAATCAGTTATACATAGAATTATGTAGAACTAATTATGTAGAACTGGTTATATAATAATCTACTCGTTGTAAAAATGTAGGGAGTACTTCAATGTATATCTAATTTTTTTTATTTAAATTTGTTTGAAGCGAAACAAAAATACTCCGTGTAAAAAATACTTCCGTTTTAGGGAGTATGTAAACAAACAAACAATCCCATTAATATATAACACAAGTGGGTCTTACCAGTTTCTCAAGAATAATACTCCTACTCCGTAGAAGAGATGAAGAATGTTCGTAGAATTCTTCTAAAGAAAAATGTTGATAAAATTAAATACGGATTATATTTAATAAGTCCCTTTTAATACGTATATATATGTGACGGAATCAAATATTATCCTAAATGGATATATAGGCAAAAATTAAAATGCTTAGAAACTAATATTTCTTCCGATTTCTTTTATCTTCCCATTTTAATACAGTACCTCACTCATATATTGAGCAAGTGGGAAGATAAAAGAAAACCAACGAAAGTATTTTTTTTAGTTAAGCTTAGAAAGTAGAGTAATACTAAGTAAATGAAATGTGTAGCCTAATGGTTAAGATTAGGTACTTTGAAACTAACGGTGTCAATAATCAGAGCCGGCTCGGTTAAAGCTCGCTCAAAATGAGCTCGAGCTTGTTCAAATCTGAGCCGAACCCGAGCTTAGTAAGGCTCGGCTCGGAAGCTCGTTTGAGCTCGTTTTTTTATAGTTTTTTTTTTACATTTTAAGCTTAATAATTTTATATTCTAATAATTCTAAATATATGTTTATTTGATATTTATAATTATTATACTTTAAAATTTTATAAATATAATTTTTGGTATGTGTTTATTTGATATTTTATAAATATTTATAATTATTATACTTTCAAGTGTAAAGAATTGAGGTCACTCAATATTCCGACATTCCGTATCTATCTTTCACCCTCAATTCGATCTACTTGTCATATTATAATTGGTTTTCTCCTCTTTCCTTAGTCTTTGTGCTAAAATTATACGACAATAATTGATCGTGATGGGATGTAAGGAGTATAATATTTAATCAAAAATCACAATTCACAAGTTTATGAATGATATATTTGTTTCCAAAACAGAAATTTGCCTTTGATTTATGTAAAAATAACAACATACAGCCTTTTAATCTGTTTTTTTTTTGTTTACTTCAAATTAATGACATCTTTTCGAATTCTATGCGAAATGGGGGGACTACTTTTTACCGTCGGCGTTTTACTTCTTACCGTCGGCGTTAATTACGTAAAATGACGACTTTGCCCTTGATATTTATTCTCGAAATAATATTAGTTTAACATTTTATAGATTATCGATTTATTAAAGTTCGATACTAAAACCGTCTTTTTCGATTATCGTAATAAACCAAAACCGATTTCCTATACAATTAATATATGGAATTACGCAAAATGACAAGTTCTCCTTTGCAAATAATTCTCGAAATATTATCACATTTACATTTTATAAAGTATCGATTTATTAGAACTCGATAATAAAATCGTTTTTTCGATTATTGTTACGCCTCTGATTTTAAACAGTTAATAAGATTAATTAACAATTTAATAAACGTAATTAACAAATACGAGTAATACGCAAATTAAATCCTAATTAATCTACAACAATCAAGATTTATTATACAAATCGATGCAAATTAAAAGAAAAAAATCCGGAAATGGGTCGGATCGAGTGGGTTTTTCGACCCGCCCAAGGGACGTATTATTTTCTCTATAATACTTGAAAGTTTGTTATAGAACATGAAGTATAAGGTGGTGAAATTGGTTATATGGACAACCTTTCAAGCAAGTGACCCGGGTTCGAATTCGCTTGTTGAACTTCGTCGACCCGCGGATGGGGGAGTCGACTGATTTTCTCGACCTTTTCCGGTTTTTTTTTTTTCGAAACAAGTAGTTTTTAACCATTTAGAATATCAATAGGTTGTCCCTTCATGTTCTATAACAAACTTTCAAGTATTATAGAGAAAATAATACGCCCCTTGGGCGGATCAAAAAACCCACTCGATCCGACCCATTTCCGGATTTTTTTCTTTTAATTTGCATCGATTTGTATAATAAATCTTGATTGTTGTAGATTAATTAGGATTTAATTTGCGTATTACTCGTATTTGTTAATTACGTTTATTAAATTGTTAATTAATCTAATTAACTGTTTAAAATCAGAGGCGTAACAATAATCGAAAAAACGGTTTTATTATCGAGTTCTAATAAATCGATACTTTATAAAATGTAAATGTGATAATATTTCGAGAATTATTTGCAAAGGAGAACTTGTCATTTTGCGTAATTCCATATATTAATTATATAGGAAGTCGGTTTTGGTTTATTACGATAAATCGAAAAAGACGGTTTTAGTATCGAACTTTTAATAAATCGATAATCTATAAAATGTTAAACTAATATTATTTCGAAAATAAATATCAAGGACAAAGTCGTCATTTTACGTAATTAACGTCAACGGTAAGAAGTAACGCGCCGACAGTAAAAAGTAGTCGCGGAAATGAGAGTTTTTTTTGTTTTGTTTTTACCAAAGGAAAAGTGAGGGGGGTGGGGAAGTGGAGCCAGAAAAAGAAAAAAAGACAGCAAGACCATGTGAGGGGGGTGAATATGATAGAGAGAGTAGTAGTAGCAGTTGTTGTTGTTGGATACTCCCGTTGATCTATTTGGGGTTAAATGTATTGGGGTTGGGTTAGGTAGGGTTGAGATTGGGAAGATGGTCAGCCTGTCATCCAGCCCACAACTTTGCCACCCCCACCCCCACCCCCACCCCCACCCTCCCTTCTTTCTTTTTAACGGCTCTTTTCTTTATCTTGTCACTTTCCTGCCTCCCTCTCCAACGTCCTTCTCACATCAATCCTATTAGTACTAACCTACTCACATTTCCTCCTCTTCTCATTCCCCCGTTACTCAAATTCTTGTTTACAACGGTCATATCCGTCATAAATTTGTGATTGATTAAATAAACGTAGTTGATAAGACAAAAAGTATGATGGTTTATGGATGACACATGAGTTTGTCTTTTCCCATTTATGTGGTTATATTTAACCCGTTATAAACTTATGGCGGATATACCGATCACAAGGAAGACTTACTATTAAGTAAAAACATTAGGGATATTCTATAGGGTGCCCTTATACTTTTGCGTTTTCTACATGGTACCCCTTTTAACTTTTCGAATCATATATAGTACCCCTCTGTTTTTTATTTTTCTATATGATGACTCTTTTGAACATTAAGTGATATTGTCACAATTAATTTGATACTCCGTATAACATAATGATGTGATTAACTTAATTATATCATTATTTTCTTTTTAAAATACCCTTATATATTACTCAACCACCCAAGAACACACCCCTTAGACCATCCCTAAGCAAGGGTCAACTTAATTGGGTCACCACCTATTTTTACTATTAATTACCCTTTATTTATCTTGACCCAATTATACTCTCCCATCCAGAAAGTCACCACCTAGGTCACCAACCCAATCATTTTTCACTTTTCCACCTTCTTTACCCCACCAAAACTTTTCTCTTACTTTTTTTTAATTACTATCAACAATTTATAAATCAATTATATTTGTAATTCTGTAAATATATTATAGAGTAGTAAAATAAAATAATATAACAATAATAATAATAATAATAATAATAATACAATAAATGTTTTAATTTTTAATCCGGATATGATTTTTTTTAAAAAATAATTATTTAAATAAAAAAAACTGAAAATTTGAATGCATGGAAAAAAAATAACCATGTACGGAGTATTTGATTTGTTTTTTAATATTGACTTTATTTTCTTGTACTGTATAAAAAATGTAAAGAATATAGAGTAGAGTATTTGAGAAAAAAAATCGAGTCAAAATATATTAAAATTGTGTTCATTTGATAGACAATAAAAAAATGTAGCCATTTTTTATATGCTCATATTTTTTCCTAATCTTGATTTAGTGTATAATTTCCATTTAGTTTTCTTTAATTAGCTTATTTTGGGTTGTACTTTTATTTGTGTACAACTAATGAAAAGGTGCCACCTAGAGGGTCACCATTGAGGGTCATCAACATCAAAAGAGGTCACAAATTGACATTTTCTCTCCAAAAGTCATGACCTCCTCCATTGGGGTCATATTAATTTCTTTCTTAATTGCAATTATGGTGACCCAAGCAAGGTCATGACCCCCTCCATAACCTTGCTTGGGGATGGTCTTACAACTCACAACACTCTTCCAGCACTAACTAACCACCTAAATTCAAAACCTTCACCTCAACCATTTATATTAACATCCCTATCCACCCTCTCAACAAACACCATAGTCTCTCCTTAGTCTGACCACCAATCCACCTATTCACTTTTCGAAACATATGTGGTGTTTATTGAAATGGTGGATATGGAGGATGATAAGAATTGTTCAGGGGTGGATTTAAGTGGCTAGTTTGAGGGAGAATAGGGCTCTGAGGTTGAATTTTAGGTGGTACTCCCTCTATACCACTAACATTTTCTTATTTTTATTAATTTGTAAGATTTTGGTACGGAGGGAGTACTTAATAAGGGTATGTTAAAATGATGTTAAAACAAATAAACAATCAATAATTGAGTATAATTAGAAGCTAATTACGGAGTATAAAATTATACTTCATTCGTATCTATATGTTCGACCACTTTGTTTAATATTCTCTTCGGATATTATTTTTTGCCCCATTACCCCAATATTTATGAGAAATATTTTAATGAAATTAGACAAAAAAAAATACTGTCTAGAGGGAATATATGTGTGATATTATATTGCAAGTAGATGAACATATAGATGTGCAACATCAGTTAATGTTCCAAAGGGTCACCATATAGAAAAAAACAAAACTTGAACCCCACGTATAAAACGCAAAAACACATGGACACCATATAAAAAATCCCAAAACATTAATATTCTCCCCTATTCCAATTTCATCAATATTATAATTATCGTCTGATTGTAACATAATTATATTGTAAGTTCTCTCCTACTTAGTGCGAATACATGACTTGTATAAGTGGACAAAGTAACATTTTAGTAATGCAAATAGTTTTGGAGTATTAATTTTGTTAATTGTCGTTTGGAAGACCAATATCATGAAACATTAATTATATATTTTTAAATTCAATTTTAAGTGACACTTTGGAAATAGTTTTATCTTATTAGGTTAAAGGCAGGTCTAGAATCACATAAATTTTAAAAGAGGTGGTATAACTAACATGGAGTCATGAGGATAACGTTATTGTTATAAGAGTAGTTAGCTAAAGACATGGTTAATGCCTTAGTGGTGGAAGGTCCTTCATCCTTGATTTCCTGTAGCCGTTGTGGAGAAGGAGAACTCTAGCGCCTTTGTTTTAGACGAAAGCGGTGTTATTATACTCTTTCTATACAGTTCAATAGTTCTCCTTTTTTTTTTTTTTTTTTTTTATGGATGTATCAGTCTAAAGTTCATATTCCATCCGAGTTCTTATTATTATTCCATAAGGTTTTGGGTGAAAAAATATGGAATGAGAAATGAGTGGTTGAAAAAAGAAGTAGGAAGAGAAAGAAATAAGAGAGTAATTGTGAACCACAAATTGATGGTCTAAAAAGGAAAGTGAGACAAAAATAAAACTCAGCCCAAAAAGGAAAGTGAGACAATAATAGTAACTCGGAGAGAGTACTTTTTGTTGGGCTAATTTTACACTCTACTTTTTATCTTCTAACGATAAATTATTTCTCAATAATTGTACCACCTTAATATATATGTATAAAATAAACGTAATCTATCTATTGGAACGGAGGAGAAATTTGTAGGGCGGGACTACTACTTTAAATTAATACTCATTCCTTGGCCCAACCCACTACTCAATACTCATCCAACCAACGCACTCTCTTTCTCAATTTCGGATAGATACGGAATACTGAGTAATATTTTCATTTGAGGCCACTGATGGACATGTCACTGGATTTAGATTATACTCGTACAGAGTAATACTCTTTCTTCTACCAACACTTTCCCGCATGTAACATACATGCGGAGGGTATACCACTCTTTTGTTCATAATTTTCTCACTTATTATTTTAATCTTTCGTATCTTGATAAAAAGTAAGAAGATTATTGTGGGGGAGTATGTTTTTATTTTGCACAAATATTAAGAGATATTAAAATAATATTAAAGTATAATACTCCCTCCGATTCTTTAGGTTCGCAATATTTACTATTCACACCAAAAATAAGAATAGTAAGTGTGGACCACTTATGAGTGATGTTATTGTGAGAATAAACAATATAATAATGGAAAAAGTTAGATAGGTAAAAAGTTAGTGGATATTTTGGAATATAATAATGAAAAGTGAAGGGTAGGTTGGTCATTTCATAAGAAAAATAAAGCCAAAATTGGAAATGTAGCAAACCAAATGAATTTGCCAAATATGAAATATGTTGCGAACCTAAAAAATCGGAGAGAGTAATTAAAGCTAAATTGACAGTTAATTACTCAAAATCTACTTAAATAAGGGTATTATAATGACATATGGTATCAATATGCTAGTAGAATAAAGATAGTTTGATCCAAAAAATGGACTAAAAATGAAAAGGGGTCAATAGATTTGAATGGCCCAAGGCAAAAAAGAATACATATCATTTGAATATGAATGAAGGGACTAGGGAGTACCAAAAAGAATTGGGGATTTTAAAATGTACATGGGATTATGAGACAATAATTCATTCATGATCATGGAGACAGTGGCGGATCTAGGATTTTTCCCCTAGGGGGCACAAAAAAAATTCCGACATTTTTTAAGTTTATAAATTAAACCACATTTTACGTTATTATTTTCTCTATAAATTAATCCATATTTTACGATATTTTTTTCTTTATAATACTTGAAAGTTTTTGAAAAATAGTTTAGATATAATACAAATCTTCCAATAATATGTGACATCAAGTAGAAGGTGGTAGAGTTGGTTGCATTGACAATATTTCATACAGATGGTTGACACAAATAAAAAAGATGTGAGAGGATACTTACTAAAAAAAACAAGACACGCCATTTACTGATTTTGAACACAATACGAGTATAATATCCCCTTTTATTCTTTTTTATCTTCTCACTGCCCTATTATATTAGAGGAGTATGTATATTAGAGGGGTAAAATAAACTTATTAATATTAGATGGAAGAAAAATTGAGAAATCAAAAATAAGAAAATGAGAAAGAAGAAAGAAAAGGATGAGAAGATTATTGTGTTGATAGTGAATGGCATTAGGCCTACAAACCGGCTACAATGATTCGTGCAACACTTTGTTACGTTTTTTCTACTCTCGGCACCGCCCATGAATTATGTATTTATGTATAATGATTAATAAGTGCCACATTTGTTGGCTTCTAAAACATGTGCTCGTACTTGTACTCCGACGTTAATTAATATTTTCTTTATTTTTTGAATTAGTTTCATTAATTTACTTTTCCTTTCATAATAAAAGAGAAGTGTGGTTAGTATAAGTGAATGGAGGGAGTACTAGTAACCCACTAACCCCAGTTGAAAGATTGAATAACCCAACTATTTGGATTTTGGATTTTGGAGCACATTATCAATAAATTATTAATATGAAATATAAGTAATGGCAACTGAATTACTCCGTATGATTTATGATGATAGTCCCAAAACAGCTCATTATCAGTTATATCACCCATCATCATCCTCAATCCTCATATTTCCCACACCCAATAATTGTTGTGAAACTATATCCCCATGTGTAAAACCTTTATTTCCGGGATCTTTTCTCTGTTTGCTATATATAGCGATTTCTAATATTGCCAAGGTAGAAGATGTACTCTCTCTCTCCTAGACCTGATAAACGGATCAACCGAATCGGTTCGGGTCGAGTTAGCTTCGGGTTGAACCACTTTGGGGTTATTGAATTTGGGTTAACTTCGGATCGGATCATTTCAACTTTGGGTCATTTTCGGGTTTGCTGTTTCAACTTTTGTTTACATGAGTCTGGGTCATGTAACAACTCGTTTTCTATGATAACATCCGAGTAAGGCTAGGCCAAATAGGGTTACGGGACTACGGGTAAAACTCGGATCTTCATTTCATGTATCGGGCCAAAACTCTTAAGGATAAAAGTGTAATATTTTTATTTATTGAATTTAGTTAGGATTGTAAAGCTAATCCAACAACAACTCGCATGGAGCTTCGGTAACTTCTCTTCCTTAAGTCTTTGGAATAACCGTTGGGTGAACGGTTCAATTCCTGTTCTGAAGACTACTGGAATGATAACATCTTACTTCAATTCTTCACACCTTACTGGGCTAAGGAGATTGCATCTTTACGTATACCTCACTTTGATGGGGATGATAAGCCCTACTGGCTTCCGTCCGCTGACGGACATTATACTGTCAAATCAGGATATAGAATAGCTTTTGATAAATTCAAGTCTGATCACCCTAGAATAAACATTGCCAGACCGAACGAAAGCTCCATTGCATCCTTCTGTCACCGTCAATTATGGAAGCTAAAATGCCCCGCTAAGTGGATTATCTTCTTATGGAAAATCCTCAATAACAGCTTGCCCATTGGTGTCTCCTTTCGCAAAAGAAATATAAAGCTTCGTTTGGTTGCCCACCTACTTCTCGGGAATTGCAACATACCATGAATTGCATTCCTGGGGAGTTGTTTGGTTACCCCAAAAGTACAAAAAAATGGGGGAACTCAAACTTACCCCATCAGTTCCAATTCCTGCATGATGTGGGAAGTTGCTCACCGACCCCCCCGGTGAGTTGCACTTTCCACATCCCAATTCCTTCAAATAACTTTTTTAGCCTTCTATACTCATCTATTTCTCACTTTATAACCCTAATTTCTCATTCAATTCTCCATATAAGAGGTCGTTTGGTTGCCCTCTTAGAACATGGGAAGTAGAACTTCCCATGAATTGATAAATTGGGATGCTGTTTGGTTGCCCACTTCCCGGGAATTGGCACTTCCCAGGAATTGCCACTTCCTCCAAAATGGGGGAAGTTACTCACCAAGTCCGTCCCCCCTTGGTGTGTAGAACTTCCCGCATGAAGTTATTTCCCACATGGCAACCAAACAATATTTTTGTAATTCCCATGAAATACAAATTCACGTGAATTTAAGTTCCCGGTAACTCCAACTTCCCATAGTGAACCAAACGAGCCCTAAATTACTTTCTTCGATCTTGTTATATAATATATTTTTTTGTCATTCTTTTTCGTTAATGTAATTTGATTACAACTGCATATTATAGAGAAGACAATTTTAGATATTTCATAAGTTGCTGAAAAAATAAATTCATAAGTTTTTATACCCTTGATTAATAAATGGCATAATAGTCATTGTAATCAAAATCATGGGAATTAGGTCGAGTCAACCAAACAAGATGCAGTAATTCAATTCCCGGGAAGTGTGAATTCCAGGATGTCAACCAAACAAAATATTGCAAATTCCCGGGAAGTTGATGTAGGAAGTAACTTCCTGGGAACTGCAACTTCCTTCAGGAAATAAGTTCCCGGATGAACCAAACGAGACCTTAATATTGACCCTAATTGCATCTTCTGCAGGAACACAGACAAAGAGGAAATCGAGACCGACAAGCACCTATTCCAGGACTGCTCCTTTTCCTCTAGAATATGGATGAGGGTCCTCTTGGAATAAGAAGTAATATGGATTTAGATTTACCACTCTCAGACTAGATTATCAACTGGATCAACTATATGCAGACAACTGATAGGGAGGACATCCTTTTTGTTTGCTTTATTGGAACCTTATGGGCAATTTGGTTGGCTAGAAACAGTAGTATATCTTTGATGGCTCTACTTGGCCGGCTGATAAAACGATATCTTTCATTCATACGATTAAATCGACTAATCATCTCAAGCTGGCCTGGACCTCAAAGTTTTTTCAGAAACTGAGAGACTAAGATAATCCTTTCGAGATGGCGCCTTGCTTCAACTCACTGGTTGTGAATCGAGATCCTGCAATGTGATAACGATCGAAGTTTATGCGTCTTGGAAAGCTAATAAAAAATCCTCTTGTGGTTGGATTGCTCTCTCGAAGGGAGGTAACACAATTGCCACGGATTCTCGTACTTTCCTAGCACACACACCGCGTACCGCTGAAGCTTATGGGCTCCTCCAAGCTTGCTTATGGGCCCTAGATTGCAGCTACCACCATATCGTAATTCGAACTGACTGCCTCAGTCTATTAGAAGCCATTGCTGCTTGGACTCAGCACACACTACAACAAATTGCCACTTGCGCCACGAATTATGCCACGGTAATTTGTTATTCGTGGCTAATTTTTACCTAGCCACGGGAAAATTTTGATTCACTACCTCAGAAAAAAAATATGCCACGGGACAAATTTTCCCGTGGCTAAAATTCACTTGCGTCACAAATTTTATTAAAGTCGTGGCCAATAATCACTCTTGCCACGAAAGTTGCCACACCCGTGGCAAAAATATATTTAGCCACGAATTTGTTCTGTGGCAAATATTTTTTAGCCACGATGTAATTAAATTCTATGGCGAAATTATTTTTACCCACTGATGTAATAAACGCATGTGGCTAATGTGATTCTTCAAACTTTAATAAATTGCTTTCAAGTTAAGCCAAATGTCAAATTTTGGTCTTAAGAAATTCCTTAAAATTTAAAGTTATAGATAATATGAAATTAAATAAAAAATGTAAATTCGAAAATATTTTATTACTCAATTTTTTTTTTATTATTTTATTAACTTTTTTTAAAAAAAAATAATTGTAAAGCAAAATACAATTAAAGAAAACTTTGGTTGTCTAATTTGTTGATTTTCAACTAATCATAATTTTTGAAGTCATTGATTTCTCTTAATTTGACAATATGTTTAACTAAAATTACATAATCTAAAGTACGACTTTTAAAAGACTGGATGACATTTAAATAGTGTAATATATATGCTAGCTAATATGTACATAGCATATCAAGTAAAAAGAAGTATGTGATTTATCATCCATCGTTGACATGTCTAATATTATTTGAGATCTTTCAGTTTTACCGCTTAATTAATTAATTAATTTTTTCACATGTATTAAAACTCTTTTGAAGACAAAAGAAACTTTAAAAGAAAGGGACCGAGCATGACTCATAACTGCAACTTTCGAGCGTTGTATAATTTTTTTTTCAAATTATTGATTTATTTTCTTACAATATTTTCAGTGTGAAAAAAAATCATTTTTTTAACTCGTATTTAAGAATTCTAATCGATCAATATTTATTTTATAGAATTAACTTTGACTGTGAAAATAATGATTAGTTTTGTAAATTAATTGTTTTCAAGTTATTTGGTTTGGAAGAAAGATTAATGTTTTGAAAAGTCGTACATAAGTTTAATAATCAGTTAAAATTATTTTTCAAAAAAAGATAGGTATAACTGAGAAAAACAAATAACTTACAAATACATGTAAGAAAATCTAATAATTA
The DNA here is from genome assembly GCA_958450325.1 of Agrostemma githago. Taxonomy (NCBI): domain Eukaryota; kingdom Viridiplantae; phylum Streptophyta; class Magnoliopsida; order Caryophyllales; family Caryophyllaceae; genus Agrostemma; species Agrostemma githago. Next base: position 13,744,334 of record OY288255.1, on the reverse strand, counting down.
AGGACCACTAGTGAGAAAATAAAAAATTAATTTATCGTCAACTGTCTAATTCAATAATTATTATATAATATTATTTGAAAGATATTTTAAAAAATGAATATAGAACAAAATTAATTTAATGAAAAATAAAATTCTGGTAAAACTTAGAGTAGACAAGAGGAAACTCGATGAGGATAAAAACTAATGAAATAAAATAACAATGCAACCGATAGTTCAAAGCAAATAAAATATCTAATTAAGCCAATAACGAAAAGAAAAAACAAATCGAAAGAACTAGCAATAAAAGAACGTGAAAAATATAAATTAAAATACAAATATCGATAAATTAATGAAATCTTGAGTCCGAAAATCAATTTCGAAACTTGATTTTTTTTTACTGGAATTTTTTTTAATCATAAATAGTAAACCATTGGGGGAAAAACCAATTAATTACTCAAAAGTAAATGTAGTTTGTGGAAAAAAAACGTTTTAAAGGAATTCAAACAATGATTATGTCAACAAAGTTCAAATTTATTTCCTTTAGCTGGCTATAAGAACTCCACAGTTAAGCGTGCTTGAGTGAGAGTAGTGTTAAGATGGGTGATCTCCTGGGAAGGCTTTTCGATGCGTGCGACTGGTGAAATTAAATGATATTGAAATGACTCAACTATAAAGCTAATAAACGTTTCAGATGTGACTATTCTAGAGGTAGAAAAACGGTTATTAATTAATTCATTATATATTTTCATCGAAATAAATGTTTCGTCACAAGCATAATTAGCCACGGGATAACCCGTGGCAAAAAGTTAATTCTAGCCACTGGAGACTCTGTGGCAATAAAATCAATACTTGCCACGGTTTTTTTTTCCGTGGCTATTTGTTCGCCACGGCCACTTGCGCCACGTATGATTTTTCCGTGGCAAAGTACTTTAGCCACAAAAATTTAGCACTTTTGCCACGAATTCAGCCGTGGCCCAAGTGCTCATTTGTAGTAGTGATATCAACGAACTTCGGGGACTGATTCAGGACTTCTTAGATTACTCCCTTCTTTTTCACTGTTTATCTGTTCAATATATACCTAGATCTCTTAATAAGCGTGCACATGGGTTAGCCATTAGTGCACGGAACGATTGTTAAATCATGTTTTTACACCGCTGGCAAAAAAAAAAGGATTCTAAAGCTAACATCCATCTAAATAAAATTTAATCTCATCTTATCGTAAAAAGGTAATACTAATCAGCAAAAAACCTTGAATATGCATTATTTGTTATTAGATTCAAGGTATTACCTTTCATGCATAGTACAAAATATTATGCAAAAGCTTGTAAAATTAGTATATTGGTAGTATAATATAGTACATTACTCGTAACTCACTCACAACATACTTTAATAATATATCCCTTCTCATGGAGAGACATAACTAACCATTATTCGTTGATTTTGCGAACTAATTTAATGAATTGAAACTTGAAATCGATAATCTTGATTTCATCATCTGTCATCATCCGATATCACTTTGATTACATATTTTTATTTGCACAACTTAATTATCGAATATGAATCGAGCTATTTCAAATTAGATTTATATCAAATAGGAAAAATCAAGTTATATTATAGATCAATTTTTTTAGCAAAGTCTAATCCAAATCCCGACTCGTACTACTTACATCATACAGCCAATTTTGTCACTTACTATTGTATGTGTTAGGCGAGTAGTGAATAAATAAATAAGACGGAAAAATGAATAATCTTATCTGAGAGAAAAGATTGTGACGTGACTTGAGGTCACTGTCCTAAAGTCGATTATGCCCCGTCTACTACACACGGACTCTTTGACATTCGACCCCCAGGATTGCTACGATCTTTGTGTAGGCAAGATCGTAGATGAGTTACTACCAAAATCGTTGCCAAAATTCCACTCAAACTATAAATTATATTACTAACATTTTTGAGAGAATATTTTGTGTAAGTAAAGAAGAAGGAGATGAATTTTTGGATGAATGAAAATGGTGGGAATTGATGGCTATTTATAGATCAACATACTTGGCCACCAAACTCTTCTCCTTGTCCACCAAGCACTACACATCACCATGGCTGTCATGGTGTGACATAAGATGAAGATGTCATGGTGATGATGTTACTACTTGGCCTCCAAGCATCCAAGCTTCTTACATCACCATTACACATGGTGTATATCATCACACATATCACATAAATATTAGCTTCTTTTGAAGCATAATTCCAACAATCCCCCACATGGTTCAAAAGAAGACGCAAAAGAAAGAGAGAACATTGGCAACGGAGATTTAGCGTTAAGATGCTGGTGTCTTGTGGACTTTAACCAGCACCCAGCGACATACAACGATCTTGAACCGCCATCCCAGGTGGAACAAATCCTTGAACCTTCAAATGAAGTTGGCTCTAAGACTGTTGCGCACTTACTTAATCTCAAATTAAGGTAGAAACTCGCGACATCCATGAACTCATCCCATGGATTTTTCGGTATAAATATCTTTTACTTGGACTAGCCAAGTGCCCACATAGTACATCCTGGTATTTCATGAATGCCTCTAGAGATCCAAGCCCGAAGATCTCTTGGGAGTAGGGCAAGAACCCCCCACATTCACATAGGTGAGTGTAACAACCCGGATTTTCGATGACTTAAAATAATAGATAATGCGGAAGTTATCTAAGTCATTTAATTTAAAATTATATCAGAGTGTAAATAAATCCGGATCGCTACGGATCCTTACAATAAACGACTATTAATTACATAGTCTTGATTCACTTAGTACAGAATATAAATTATATTTTATACAAATATATTATTAAATCTCTCTCGCTCGATCCTTTCCCATCGCCCCATACCTGCACAAATATATAGAATAGAGAGAGACCGTTTAGCGGGACAGCAACCAAACCGTTCATATAACATCACCTCGAACACATAAGACAATCATGTGAATAACAAATAATAAGCTTAAGATATTAAAGGATATCACTTAACAAATAGTTTCCTTTAACTCAATTAACCAACATGTGAGGTGATGAAAACGATAAAGTTTAAAAGATGGGACATTGGCAGCCATTTGATTTTAAAATCATTTTTCACGTAAACAGAGAATAAACACACGAGTCGTGGCTCCTAGTATCACCGCTACTCCATATTGGCTTGCATCTCACCAATAGAAGTAACCGTGTTACCAACTCGTAGACCGAACCAATCTTATGAGGCTTACATCTCACCCCATGAGGCTCAATTGGGCCCGAACTTCTATTATATTATACGTTTATTCAAACGGGGCTCTGGGCTGAAATGAAAGCTGATGATTACATTCTCTGCATCACCAAGAGGGAACCCGCAGTTTTCAGAATCCTGTTCTGCCCCCATAACCTAGGTAGTAATACTGATCAAGTACTTGTCTATACGTGCGCACATACCCTACGCAGACTCTTGAACCGCAGCTCTCACTGCCGTAGGACGACTACCTTAAACACTAGGTCGACTCTCGGACCGCAGCCTCCGAGTCTGCTTTTCATTACAAGTGCAGTCGAAACACCACGCATGGTAGGATCCAACACAAGCTATTCGTCCCAGACTCGCATCGTAAACTTTATATAAAAGTCGCCCGTGAACAAGTAGTACTTTATTTGGTGACCTTCAATAATTGGTCGGACTCATTTGAAACAGTCAAATCCTCAAATACTTACTTTCAGTGTGACAACGTTATATTTTAATACTCAAGTGTCATCCGAAACATTATATCCCAAAATATCGTATAATATTTTTAAAATAGTAAATTCTTTAAAACGAAGTTTTATATATAAAAATAAAATAAAGTTTAAAGTATAATAATAATAAAATAATATTTTAAAATTTATAACCTCTGAAAAATATAAAAGTTTATGAAAACTATAAATTAAGTCGTACTTAATCGATTTACAAAATTTGACGTAAAATCATGTTTTTAAATATTTATAGATATCGTGTAAAAATTTCGGACTAAAATAAATTCATTTATTTTAGAAAATTAAAGTTATAAATTTTTAACTAAATTAAAAATAAGTAAAATATTATTAAAATAAAACATTTTACAAGTTACTCATCTACTCCATTTTTATAATATATAACAATGTGAAAGTACTAAAAAAAATTAAATATATGACCAAAATTATAATTATATAAAATACATACAAAATATAAAGTACATCGAATACATACACGTAGTAAATAAAATTGAATAAATAAAATACAATGAAAATGATATAAGTAAATTTTATCATTTTAAATTCTTTTATTCATTTTCTCAATTTCTCATACAAACAGAAATATATAAATAATAAATAATTAAATTAAATAAATGATAATTTAGTCAAGTTGAATTTAGTCATAAATATAACATAAATAAATATCACGTAACATTTTTATATACATAAGTATTTTAGTCATACAAATAAGCCTAAATATTTAAGTAAACAATTTATTAAATTACTAACATAATATACTTATATATAAGAAATGTTGTTAGAAGAAAAGTTTGGTTACCTTAATAGCTATTACGGAGTATTTATTAACGTTATTAAGAATAAAAGGTGGTCAGGGTCAATAATATCGTCTACGTAAGAAAAGACATTTGTTTCCCCCTTTAAAGAAATTTTTGGATCGAAATGATTTAACCCAAATACGGTTCTAGAAAAGTGATCTCGCCAAATATTGGGCAGCTCCTCATTCCCGATGCTCCAATTATAGAAAAAAAAATGAGAGAGTAAATATAGTAGGTATTACGGAGGAGGTAGGATTAGGAGTAGTGATATTAGTAGTAACTATAGTATGGTATGTAGTACATGTATTGTAGTATTTATAGTAAGTAGTAATAGTGGTGCGTCGTGTATATAGCAAGTACGGAGACAACGGAGTAATATAGAGGTAGTAGTAATAGTGCTCCGTAAGTAGTATGGTTAGTGACTTAGTGCATGGGTATATATAGTGGAGTAATACACTAATAGTAGGTAGTAATAGTGTGCATAAATAGGTGTTTAGTAGCTAGCAATAGTAAGATGGGTAGGGATACGTGGGAGTTTACTAGGATTTCTCAGTTTCTCGAGTTTCGGTCTGTTTGTCGTACAAATGTCTTTCTTTATTTTTTAAAAAGTTGAAATATAAGAATATGAGATTAAAATAACGAAAACCATAAAATATATTTTTTTAAAAACGAGTTTGTAAGACGACAAGTAAAATAGACAGTAAATAGTTTACGAGACAACATTTTATAAGAAATTGTTATTATTATAAGAATTCTATAAATTATTAAATTTTTACGAGACGAAAAATGTTAAAACGACAGGTCATTTATTTAGAAATAATTTCGAGTTTAAAACTTTATTTAACGAAAGATAAAATTTTTAATAGTATGATAAATAAATTTCCAAGTTTTTATAACGGAATAGTTTTTAAATTAACGAAAATAAAATATTTTATTTACAAAAATAATTTTTCAAACGTTAAACTTGGTTTAAATAAATGTTTAAAATTTTAATACTATTTGAAAAATATGGGGTGTTACATGAGTTTATCAAGTCTGCCTCTCACAGACCATCCACACAAGGGACTATAAACTCATCCTTTTTCACATCGGTGAGCTCATCAAGTCTGCCTCTTACAGACCATACATATAAGGACTATGAACTCATTAAGAGCAAAAGCTCATCCTTAAACAATCGGTGAATCCATCAAGTCTGCCTCATACAGACCACCCATACGAGGGCTATGAACTCATTAAGAGCGAAAGCTCATCCTAAAACAATGTCAGTAAAGACACAAAAATACTGCATCTCAAATGAATATATTATTAGGAATGGTCGCAGTATTACACAACAAGAGTTCCATGTGACTTCGTTTGACCTGTTGAACTTAAGCTAGTTAAGACGAGTATCCATCACAAGTTACTCTATTACAGACTTTATAACCCATTCCCAGTGCTGACTCCAGCACTATCTTTCTGCCAAGGCCTTTAGTGAGAGGATCCGCAATGTTCCTCTCAGATTTTACATACTCGAGTGATATCACATTATCTCTGATCAGATTTCTCACAATTCCATGCCTTAAGCGAATATGTCTCTTTTTACCATTATACGCTTGATTGTTAGCTACCCCGATTGCAGCTTGAGAATCACAGTACATGGAAATCGAAGGAGTCGGCTTTCCCCACAAAGGAATATCTGCTAGAAGGCCCCGTAGCCATTCAGCTTCTTCTCCTGCCAAAGCTAAAGCAATGGACTCAGATTCCATTGTCGATTTCGCAAGGCAGGTTTGTTTAGCCGACTTCCACGATACAGCAGCACTAGCCAGAGTAAACACATAGCCAATAGTAGAGTGTATCTCGTCATTCCCAGATACCCAGTTGGCATCACAATATCCTTCCAACACACACGGTGTTCTCTGATAATGTAATCCTCAATCTATGGTGCCCTTCAAGTATCTCAGTAATCTTATCAAGGCATCCCAATGATCTCTACCAGGGTTATGTGTATACCTGCTAAGTCTACTAACAGTATATCTAGTGCAGTTCATCAAAAACATGACACTTCCGATCACTTTCGCGTACTCCTCTTGAGACACGCTGTCACCGGTATTCTTGGTTAGATGTATACTGGAATCATAGGGAGTGTGCAACGGCTTGCTATCAAATTGATTGAATTTCTTCAGAATTTTCTCAACATAATGAGACTGACTCAAGCACAACCCAGATTCAGTCCTCGTGATCTTTAAACCAAGAATTACGTCGGCTTCACCCATATCTTTCATATCAAAGCATGAACTCAATAATTTCTTCGTCTCATTTACAACCCTCATGTTTGTACCGAAGATAAGCATGTCATACACATAAAGACATATTATCACACAACCATTTTGATGCGCGTCGAATTGTCGCCTATCCAACGCGGTCAAACGATATTTGTAAGACTCGAGATTTCACAAAAACAAACAAGTAATCGTGGTAAGTCGAGGTCGGTCTACAGGGAACGGAATGTGATGTAAAGTTCATAGTGTCGTGTTTGATGTCTAGATGGGGGGTTTTCTAGGGCCGAGTCTAAACTAAAGGAATATCTAGAGGAATAACTAGAGGCATAGCTAGGGGTGGTCAATCTAGGGAAAAGGTGTTGGGGAGAAGTCGGGATTCGGTACTTGGAGTCTAAGAAGGTCGGAATTGAGTTTTTGTCGCAATATTGATAAACTCACCTAAAATCCCGCTTTCGCGGCGAATGAGGGTAAGTCCCTAGTCATGGTAATTTCTACCCCGAGTTTCCCCATATTGATAGAAATTAGTCAAGGTCGGTCTAGTTGGCCGGACTAAAATAACAATGACATAACACCATAAATAAGATAAACCAACATGCAAGCAACCCACCAACATCCCTATATTCAAATAATCCAAGCCCTCATCCCTAAACTCCTCAACAAGAAATCTACTCATAAATCATTATGGAAAACAACAAAATATCTACCAAGGAGAAAATCACTACAACATGCATATTAATTAGATCTAATGAAACTAACAACACCAATATGATTTAGACAAGATAATGATGAGTAAACAACATAAAAACTAAACTAGAGATTAGAGAGTGGAAGAGAATTATACCAACTATGTAGATCTATAAGAAATAAGAAGATTGCATGAATAAAGATTGAATCTTTGATGAATAAAGTGAAGAACTTGTCACTAATCCTTCAATAAACCCAACAAATCTTCAAATAAAACTTGAATAATCTTCTTACAAACTTCAAATCTAGATAATTGTTGATGGAAACTATGTAGATCTACTATTAATTACTATGTAAACTACTAGAATTTTGGAGGATTTTTACTAGAATACTACTAAACTACTACTAATGGATGGTGTAATAGGATGGTGGAGTGGTGTAATGGCTTCCCTCCTTAGCACAATGGGGAGGTGACTTGGGCAATAAACTAGGGTAACATATATAGTAATCTCTTAATGGGTATTTAACCTAAAGCCCAAATCCAACTTTATGCTCCATTAGTGAGACAATCTCCCTTAGCATCTTCATAGGGTGCAACTTTGCCCCGCGGACTTGACGATAATTCCCACCGGGTGAAAATTTCGCCCGGTGAGATTTTCTTCCATTTTTCGCGTTTTTGGCACTTCTTCCCATCGGGCGAAATTTCACCCGGTGGGCGAAATTTCGCCCGGTCAGTTTCGCCCGGTTGGGAGTTCTCGGAAAATCTTCGGGAGGCATTTTTTTCGTCGGGTGAAATTTCGCCCGGTGGTGTCTCACCGGGTGAAATTTCGCCTGGTCATTTTTTGGCCTCGAATCTTGTCTCATTCTTCGTTGTTTGATTGGATGGCTTTACACTTTAAGTTGTGTGCTTTGCTCTTTGGACGGTGTTCCTTTCTCTTGTGCTCGTGGAAGCTCAATCGTGATTTTTGTGGCAAAACATATCAAAATTGATAGAAAAACTACCAAAAACACGTAAAACGCACAAGAGGGACGCTAATGCGAGAAGTACGCAAAATATGGCGATAATCGCACTCAAGACTCGCAAAACGAGGGAAAAACGGGTCTAAATGGGAGGAAAAATGGTCTAAATTTAGCACACAACAATTCCCCCACACTAAACCGTTGCTCGTCCTCGAGGAAAGACCCAAAAAGAAATTACAAACTACTACTACTAGCTAGACTATGCTAAGCCGATACGGGGCAATTAACGGGCCCGCTCCGTCCCTTCAACTCACATCGAAATACTTATGAGGTAAAGTACTCCCATGCAAGGCAAGTTGGGGCTTGCTCAAAATGGTGGATGCGACTAAACACACGAAAGAATAGACGCATCCAAAGCAAAAATAAAACACCGAATCCCTCATCAAGACGGCGGGGAAGGACACCGATTACTTACCTAGAACAACAATAGACTTCCAAGATAAATCACCCACGTAAACAAGGACCAAAGCCTAATACTATGACGATTAAGCAATATAGATGTTGATAACTTAGCCTAGGTCCGCCTAATCTTCTAAAGGGGTACTACGGGGCGTATAACGGAGTGGAAAAAGTGAACCATGGATTCGTTCGACACTATAGGTAGGTGCAGTCCCGCTCTCTTTGGCTAAGCCAAGAGGGTCGTTCCAAACTCGAATTTCCTAAATTAGCCCAAATGAAAAATGGTGGAGTGTTTACAATTATTGGGATGGATCGACTCATCACCGCTATCTTCCGACCTCGGGACTCGGTCCTCTAGTTGGCACTTCACGGCGACGAATCGATCAAAGAGCTTTTTTTTTGAAGGAGACGTTTTTGACATTTTGATTTTCATTTGAAGCTTCTTTTCTTCTCCTTTGTTTTTCTTTGTTTTTCATATTTTTGTGCCCTTTTTCTCTTGCTTTGGTTTGCCCTTTTTGGCTTTTTGATGTGGTTTGTAACCAAGCTTGGAGGTTATTTTGGTGTAAACTTATTGTGATGATGTATAGGTGGAGGAAAAATAGGTAATCGAGAACGTGCGCCATTCCGGATAACCCACAAAAGGCGGAAAGGATTTGGACTAAAGGTGCAATGGTCATTCGAGCAAGGTCACCTAGAAAAAGGGATGCGGGAACCAAGGCCTAACTCCTCCATGGGTGGTCAAGGTGGTCAAATGCAAACCCCGAAGTAAACCTCTAGTAGAAAAGGTGGACTCAAAGCTAAAGAATCAACAAATTCATTGCCTAAGAGTCATTCTACTAGAATAAGGTCCAAAATCTACAATGAGTTATCTAGAATGGAGTGTAAACTCTTGTAAAAGATTTGTAATCAGGTTTTCGAAAATTTTTAATCCTAGACACACTATACAAAAGCAAAACAAAACGGAACTCACGAAAATGAAAACAAAATAAAAGAAAACACAAGTAAGGTCATGAACTCCATACTCCATCAACATTCAAGCACACAATCAACCACAACACCAAAATGCTCACTTCGAGAGCCTCCAATAGCAACAACCTATTCCCTCTACAAAAGTAAAGAAAGAAGGAAGGAAGTTACCTAGCGGGTGCTTTCATAATCTCTTCAATTCGCGCTATTAAGGTGGTGGTCACCTGTAAGAGTAGAGAACAAGACCATATACGAAACATAACGAGAAACAAAAACAGAAAAGAAAAAGAAAAAAAAAATATTTTTGATTTTTCGAGTTTTTCAAATTTTTATGGATTTTGAAAAGATTTTTGAAAAAATAAAAGATAGTAGACTCCTCCCCCACACTAAAACCGTACATTGTCCTCAATGGACAAGTTGGGGAAGATCGAAAAAGACGGAAAGGAAAAAGAAGAAAAATCTTTTTGGATTTTTATGATTTTTCAAATGTTTTTGGGTTTTATAATTTTTTGAATGTTTTTGGGTTTTTCAAAATTTTTGAGAAAAGAAAAAGAAAATAAAATAAAGAAAATGATAAGATAGTGGCGGGCCTAGGTGCAATCACATCACCTAGACCCTAGCCAAGTGGGTAAGAAAATGAAAATGAAAGAAAATAAAATGAAAGGGTGAAAAATTGGGCGTAGGTGTAGTCACGTCACCTAGCCCGGATTAAGAAAAATTGAGAAAGATTTGATTTAAAATTTTGGATTTTTCAAAGGGTCAATGGCGTAATCACGTCGCCAAGAGATCGGGAGCGATACCAAGGCCGCGACGGCCGCAAAAATCATTCAATGGGACGGTGGGATAACTTGCAATTTTTTGTTCAAGATAAAATAATCACAATGATTAAAATGATGGGACAAGGTATAAGGAACAAGATTAGTTCAAGGACATACAATGATAGATGATTAAGACTCACCGACACAATCCACACATATATACCCACAACACAAACAAACCATATTATCTACCAACTCTTGTAGGGGGGGGGGTCTAGTTCGAATAGTCATTTGACGCAAAGGAGGCCGTGGGAGTTCCTTCACCGGCATACTCCCAAACTTTTACATACCCCGAGTTGTTCAGTCGGAATTCACAGGGACCTGGAGGTAGGTCCCAATTGTGACAGTTATAAATATTGGTTCGGTTTTTGCTGGGGACAATTAAGGCTCGGTCATGGCTAAGAGAGACGAGGCGGTGGTCAGGCACATTAAAAATCCAAGTAGGGAAATAAGCCTCGTTAAGCTAGACACGAGGGTCATGTGGTTTAAGATGGTCGGTCGAATAACCCAAGTTTCTTGCTATTACGGTCACAAGACCACCATAGTCGACAGAGGGGCGTTGGTCAATAATAATTTGATGAAAGTGTAACGCCACGACAATGGGTAGGTCAAGGGGATAAGGGTTACCGAGTAAAGAGTCACACATCAATTGTAGGACACACACATTGAGGTTAATGATGTTATCGATAGATGGCAAAAGACAGTGAGAAAGGATTTCAGCGAAATAACGAATGGCTGGGTTACGGATTTCAGCAGTAAAATTAGAATTGGGTTCGAAATCACGTTGACCCGGCGCTATGCGCCTCCACAAGTCTCTCCTAGTCGCACTACTTTGCGAATCACATAGGGGTCTACTTAGTCCGGTACCCGATGAGGGTAAACCTAGAGCTAAGCTAAAATCGGAAATATTTAAACAGTGATTTCTACCAAACAAATTAAATTTGAACTCTTTAGGTGTGGTCGGGTTATCGATTGTAAAGGTACCTAAAAACTCACAAATCAAGTCTTTATTTGTGCAAGGCACAAAGTCAAGGAGTTTAATAATACCAATTCTAGACGATAACTCTCTAATATCGTTCTTAATTCCTAGAATTTTCATTGTGAATGGACAAGACCATCTCGTACTCTGAAAGTTCTTTTCAGAGAAGGTTTGAGCAAGGGGCGAATTAGGGCACGGTAAATGTCTAGGCCTAGAAGACTTACTAGAAGATGAACATTTAGAAGGATTAGAAGTCGAGGCCATACCTTGTTTACGCGCGGCTTGTTGGGCTCTTGTCTCCATGATAACAATTTGCAAGAAAAATCCCAAAACTTTTGCTTCTCCTTTCTTCAAAAACCCAAAATAAATAATCACCCAAGTATGGAATGGAGTTATGAATGGAGGTTTAAATGTAGTATATGTGATGGGTGAAAGGGTGAAATGATTTTGTGATGGGTGAAATGATGAGTGAGGTGAAAAAAGTGGTATAAATAAGGGTGTTTGAGGAGGGAAAGTGAAAGTTTAAAGTTGGTGGTAAAAATTTGGTGTAAAAATATTTTGAGGGAAAGTTATGTTGAGGTAAATTGTTGGAGGGAGATGAAAATGTAGTGAGTGAATAAAAAGTGTAGGTGATCCAGCTGAGTCCACCGCCGGGTGAAATTTCACCCGGTCGGGCACCATCGGGTCAAATTTCACCCGACGACCTTTCGTCGTAAAAATCGCTTTGCCAACTTTTTCTCCACCGGGTGAAATTTCACCCGGTCAAAATCTCACCGGGCGAAATTTCGCCCGGTGGTATATTCTTCGGTTCCGGCAATTCTGGCAATTTTTCCGTAAGTTTCGCCCGGTCGAGTCTCACCGGGCGAAGTTTCGCCCGGCGGTCTTCTTTTCTGCGTTTTTCCGCCTTGCCATTATATGACTCAACTCACATTACATAATCAATATTTCCCACAAACATGCTTGTGGTCTTCGATTTAAGCTTCATAAATTCTCCAAAAGCTTGATCTTCATCCAAATTTATGCTCCATTGCGAAATCCAATTTCAACCAATCTTCTCAAGCTAACAAAACTAATAAACTCAAAGAAATATGATACATATATACAAGGTGGTTGTTGAGGATACCACCAAACCTACATCAATTGCGAGAGGGGTTCAAACATCGCTCCCCGATGGGAGCTCACCAAACTTCATAGTAGCAAAAGTCTCACGAATATTACCGGGATGATAATTCTTCAAACGTTGCCCATTAACCATAAACTTCCCGATTTCCGGGCTAGATATCTCTATCGATCCATATGGTTGCACTCCGGTCACTTCGAATGGACCCGACCATTTTGATTTCAACTTACCGGGGAAAAGCTTAAAACGAGAGTTGAAGAGTAATACCTTATTACCAACGAAGAAGTCCTTACGTAGAATTCGAGAATCGTGCCATTGGCGAGTTCTTTCTTTGTAGATCTTCGAATTCTCGTAGGCCTCAAGTCTTAGTTCTTCTAATTCTTGTAGTTGGAGAAGGCGATTATTTCCTACAACACTCTCATCGAAATTTAGCTCTTTGATCGCCTATTTGGCTTTGTGTTCTAGTTCCACCGGTAAATGACAAGCTTTACCATACACAAGACGATAAGGAGTGGTTCCAATCGGCGCTTTGTAAGCCGTTCTCAATGCCCAAAGGGCGTCATTTAATTTCAATGACCAATCCTTTCGGTGTGTATTTACAACTTTCTCTAAAATTCCCTTGATTTGTCGGTTGGAGATCTCGGCTTGCCCATTTGATTGAGGGTGGTAGGCTAAGGACATCTTGTGGGTGATACCGTACTTCCTAAGAAGGTGTTCAAAGGTATCTTTCCTAAAATGAGAGCCTCCATCACTAATTATGGCTCTAGGCATACCGAATCTCGGGAAAATTACATTCTTGAAAAGCTTGATTACAACCTTGGAGTCATTGGTGGGGGAAGCTACGGCCTCGATCCATTTTGAGACATAATCAACCGCGACTAGAATGTACTTATTACCAAAAGAGGATGTTAATGGACCCATGAAATCAATGCCCCAAACATCGAACAATTCAATCTCCAAGATAGGTTGAAGGGGCATCTCATTTCTTCTTGTTATATTGCCACTTCTTTGGCATGCATCGCATGTGAGAATGAAAGCTCGAATGTCATTGAACATGGAAGGCCACCAAAACCCGCTTTGGAGAACCTTGGCAATTGTCTTTTGGTTGGCCAAGTGTCCACCATAAGATGTCGAGTGAAGGTGCTTCACAATATTATATCCTTCTTCGGCCGTAACACATCGTCGGTAAATTCCATCTACGCATCGGCGAAATAAATAGAGCTCGTCCCAATAATAGCGTCGGGCTTCATAACGTAGTTTCTTCCTCTCTTGTTTGGAATAATCGTCCGGAATATAATGAGACACTAAGAAATTAACGATATCGGCATACCAAGGTGTAATAGTTTCAACGGCCATCAAGGCCTCATCTCTCATAGCTTCATTGATGGGAATACCATCTTCTTCATTGCTCTCTTTACTAACCGTTAGTCTACTAAGATGATCCGCTACCAAGTTCTCCGATCCGGCTTTGTCTTTAATCTCAATATCGAATTCTTGTAAAAGGAGCACCCACCGAAAGAGTCGGGACTTTGTCTCCTTTTTGGACATGATGTATCGAATCGCCGCATGATCGGTGTGAATAATGACTTGGAACCGGTAACATAATTTCGAAATTTCTCCATGGCATAAACAACGGCAAACATCTCTTTTTCGGTTGTGGTGTACCTCGATTGGGCTTCATCTAAGGTCTTGCTTGCATAATAAATCACATGTAGCTTCTTATCAACCCGTTGACCTAGAACAGCACCAACGGCAAAATCGGATGCATCGCACATGATCTCAAATGGAAGATTCCAATCGGGCGCTTTGATAATTGGTGTGGTAGTGAGAGCAGTCTTTATCCTACAAAAGGCCTCAAGACACGAGTCATCAAAAATAAAAGGTGCATCTTTCATAAGCAAAGAAGTCAAAGGCTTAGCAATCTTGGAAAAGTCTTTAATAAATCGTCTATAAAAACCGGCGTGACCTAGAAAACTCCTCACCCCTTTAACATTTGTAGGTGGTGGCAAGTTCTCAATCACGAAGACTTTCGTCTTATCGACTTCAAATCCTCTATTATAGACACAATATGACCTAGGACAACACCTTGTTCAACCATAAAATGACACTTTTCCCAATTTAAAACAAGTCTATACTCTTCACATCGAGTTAACACTTGATCAAGATTTTCAAGACAAGAATCAAAAGATGTACCATGGACACTAAAATTATCCATAAAGACTTCCATGGATTTTTCAATAAAATCGGAGAAAATAGCCATCATACATCTTTGAAACGTTCCCGGCGCATTACACAATCCAAATGGCATCCTTCTATAGGCATAGGTGCCATAGGGACATGTAAAAGTGGTTTTCTCTTGGTCATCGGGATGAATAGGAATTTGAAGAAATCTGGAATGACCATCGAGGAAACAAAAATAAGAATGATGCGCCAATCTTTCAAGCATTTGATCAATAAAGGGAAGGGGGAAATGATCTTTTATGGTGGCCGTGTTCAATTTACGATAGTCTATACACATGCGCCAACCGGTAATAGTCCTAGTGGAAATCGACTCACCCTTTTCTCCTTTAACAACCGTCATTCCTCTTTTTTTTGGCACAACTTGTACGGGGCTAACCCATTTACTTCCGGTTATTGGGTATATAATGTTAGCCTCATACAACTTGAGGACTTCCTTCATGACAACCTCTTTCATGGTGGGGTTCAACCTACGTTGACCCTCAACCGAAGGACGGTGGTCATCATCAAGGATGATCCTATGCATACAAACATTTGGGCTTATGCCTTGGAGGTCGGCAATGCTATACCTGATGGCCTTTTTATGCTTTCTCAAAACAATTAAAAGTTTTTCCAATTGAGGTCCATCAAGGGTAGCATTGACGATAACGGGATAATTATTTCCTTCAAGAAAAGCATATTTGAGGGAAGAGGGGAGTGGTTTAAGTTCAAGATTAGGAGGAGAAGATACAATACTCTTACCCACCGGTAGTGGTTCTACCTTTTCATCATGCAAACATTCTTCTTCAAGAGGTGGAGAGTCAAATGGTTCCTCTTCTTGCTTATCATCATCTATCAAGCTATACTCAACCAAACTATCAATAACTTCAATGGAATGCATTTGTTCAATCATTGGTTGTTTAAGAGCTTGAGAAAGGGAAAACTCTACCGACTCGTTCCCTATGTTAAATGATAACTTTCCATTCTTAACATCAACTATAGTACCGCCGGTAGCCATAAAAGGTCGACCTAAGATAATGGGGGTAATAGTGTCTTCGGGCATATTCATGACAACAAAGTCGGAGGGGATGAAGAACTTACCAACTTGAACGGGTACATCCTCAAGTATCCCAAGTGGGTATTTGACGGACTTATCCGCAAGTTGAATCGACATGCTAGTGGGTCTCATCTCCCCCACACTAAGTCTCTTGGCAATAGAATAAGGTAACAAACTAACACTAGCCCCAAGGTCGCATAAAGCTTGATTAACAACAATATTTCCTACCTGACAAGGGATGGAAAAACTACCGGGATCATCTAGTTTCTTTGGCATTTCGTTCATAAGAATGGCACTACATTGACCCGTGAGAGAGACATATTCTTTGTCCTCTATGGTTCTCTTTTTAGTCAATACATCTTTCAAAAACTTAGAATAGAGGGGCATTTGAGAAATTACCTCGGTGAAAGGTAAAGATACCTCTACTTTCTTTAACATATCCACGAAACGGCTAAATTGAGCATTTTCTTTGTGTGGCTTAGCTCGTTCGGGAAAAGGCAATGGATGGATAAGAGCGGGAGGCGGTGGAACATTGAATTCTTCTTCTTCTTCGGCTAATCGCTCCGCCTCTTTTCTTTTGGCTTCTTCGGCTTCCATTTGCTCTTTCTTCTTTCTTTGTTCTCTTAATTCATTCTCTGCATTTTGGAGGACATCAAACTCCGCTTGTATTCCCCGGTTTTGTTTGGGGGAAGTGGGAGATGATTCTTGTGGTGCACTTGGTTGATTAACCTTGGATGGGGTAGTCTTGGTGTTGAAGTTCAAGTTCTTATATGGGTCCTCAAGTTCTTTGCCACCTCTCAAAATTATGGCATTTGCTTGGTGTGAAGGATCTCTTGGATTTTGGGGTTGACCGAGCAAACCATGGGGTGGATGAATTGGTGCGGCTAAGGCTTTTGTTGCTTCTTGTGATTCCCAAACCTTTAGCCTCGCCTTAGTATCTTGATGTTCATTCCATAGTTGGCCAACGATTCTTTGCAAATCATTATAGTTCTCCCATGAAGGTCCTCCTTGACCAAATTGAGAATTGCTTGATTGGCCATAAGATTGAGATGGTTGATTGAATGGTTGTTGATTGTAACCTTGGTTACCATGAGAATTTCCTTGGAACCCTTGATTGTATCCATGATTAAAGTGATTACCATGTTGATTTTGGTAATTGTTGTAGTTGTTAGGAACATGGAAGTTGCTACCTTGTTGATTGAAGTTGCTCGTTTGATGAGGAGGCATATATGGGGGCATCTTTGGAGGACCTTGGTTAAAGGGCCTTTATTGACTTTGATTGAATGACCTCATTTGACTCCCTTGGGCGCGCGGCATCGGATTTTGAACATTTTGATTTCCATAAGAGAAATTAGGATGAAATCTTGTGCCGGCATTGTAGGTATTGGAGAAAGGATCAAATTGAGGTCTTTGCCCATACACTTGTATAGCTTGAACTTCATTTGGCTCTTCAATATAAACTTCTTCATTAGGAATGCAAGGGCTAGAGTCGTGACTATGATTGCCACAATGATCACATTGAACTTCCCATGTTAATTGCTTTGGAGGTGATGGTTGCCTTGGAGGAACACTCCCTTGAATTTGGTACATACCTCTAGGAGTGGGCTTAGAATTCATGGCATCCATTCTCCTTTTCAATTCTTCAAGTTCCGTTTGGAATTTCAATTCGTTAGAACTCGTAGATGAGTTCAGTTCAACTTTCTTTCTAGAATCCCTCGATTGACCCATTCTTGAATCACTCCTTGCCATCTTCTCAATAAGATTCTTAGATGCCTCATCGGTGAGAGAAGAGAAGTCTCCTCCGGCGGCCGAATTGAGGTTCTCCTTGGTTCTCGATGAAAGGGTGTTGTAAAACGTTTGGGTAGTTAGCCAATCGGGTATACCATGATGTGGACATTTGCGCAACAAATCTCTAAATCTTTCCCAAGCCTCGCTTAGGCTTTCGAATTCATCTTGCTTGAAGGTTTGTATCTCCATGCGATATTGGTTAGTCTTTGACGGCGGAAAATATTTCTCCAAGAAGGCATTAGATAGTTGAGCCCATGTTGTGAATGTATTAGCGGGATGGCCTTGAAACCATCTACGAGCTCCATCTCTCAAGGTCTTCGGAAATAATAAACGATGCAATTGACATGAAGTTAATCCATTGAGACGGGCTCCTACTAATTTTTCTTTAAATGAAGCGATGTGCTCTTGAGCATCTTCTTGAGAAAAACCGTGAAAAGTATCTTGTTGGACCGCATTGGTCAAAGAGGCTTTCAATTCGTAGTTCTCGGGTATCTCTCCGAAATCGACGGGAGAAGGTGTTTCTTCGTGTGTGAGTTGAGAATGAGAGGCTAGGGTCGCCATTTGTTGGATTGGTGGTGAGGGTGGATTTGAATTTGGTGAATTTGGAGGAGATGGATTTGGTGGTGGTGTTTTCGGTGATGGTGGTGATGGTGGTGAATTTTGTGAAGTGGAAGGTATGGAAGGATTGTTTGGAGTGGAATTATGTGATGTAGAAGGTGTAGAAGTGTAGACACCCACATTTTGACCGTCAGGTGTCTATAGTAGTTTCCGCCAAATACCCGATGATGATCGGACGCAAACATGCTTTAATGGACTCGGATATAGGCTCGAAATCATGGACATTTGGCTTGGGCTTATTACGGAGTACAAATCTTACAAAACCAACCTCAAATCCAGGCCCAGTGGGTCGTTTCGAGTCAAATAAGACTACTTTAGGTCGAATCCGGCACCAGGGGCAAAACCGTCTTTTAGCGACCGGTCAAACCCGGTCAAAGATATTTTTTCCCGTGTCACACGAACCAGCCGTGACACCACACGTCCGGTTTGGACTCAACTACTACAAAAAATCAGCTACACAAAATATTAAACAAATCCATTTAAGGATAGAATTCGATCTCAAGTAGGAATTCTATCCGAAAACCAAAACAATTCACCGACCGAGCATCAAAATACTCGGCCAACTCCACTTTCAGCCGAGATACTGGACTTCTTCACCAAGAAACGAGACTCTCGTTCCCTTTCAAACTCTTACGATTCCTATCCAAATCGGTATTTCTTGTCGTACAAGCAAGGCTACCTCCTCTCCTATAAATAGGACCCTCTCGCACACACATTCAACATTCAGACACAATTCATACATCGTAAATTTACACAACCATTACACATCAATTATTCCCGCATACAGCCTCGTTACGCTAAACAATTCCCGAGCAACCTCGACCTGACGAAACCGACCCCAAGCCGGCTGAAACTCGTCACCCCACACGACTAAAACCGACACCCAAACTCATCCCACATCATCTCGACGCTCCCGTGTTTAAGCCACTTTCCGACGAGCTATATTCCGAGAAAACAAAGCATGTAGGTTGAGGGTGTAAAATCAAACCCGATTCTTCCTCCTTTCTCTTCCTTCTCCACGTTTTTTTTCGTTTTTTTTCTCTTGCGTCGTTCATCGTTTTTTATTATTACGGGTCGTTGTCACGTTTTTTTCTTTCTAATAACGATACTATAAAAATATTTTCGTAAAACAAACGTTCTTAAAATACGATATCGATTCTCTAATCAAATATCGTATTTAAACAAGAACTAAATTAAATCTCATTGATGCTAAAAATCGTTACTTTTTTAAAAACAAATTCGACGATTTTTTACGCGGAGCGAATTAACATTTTTTTCGTTCAAATTCTTTTTTTTTCTTTTCGTTCAAAACAAACTTTTTTCAAAACCTTTTCTAAAACATTCCGACTATTCGATATCGATTTCATAATCGAATATCGAATACGACGAATATCGAAAATATGAATCGGGTATAAATTAATCCATATTTGTACACGATTTATAAAAATTGACGATTTTCGACAAACAAAAAAAAACGGGCAGACCCCCACGCGAGTCGCGCGCCTGTCAAGCGACTCGTGCGGAGGCCTGGATGGCCGAGCCCTTTTTTTCTCGTTTTCTCGTTTTTTTCTATTCTTTTCGTTCCTTACATAAAAAGCGACTTTCGCGACATATTTTCAGATTTCGATAAATACTCTTTCGACCTCGGTCAACACGTGTTAATCCATCACGTGTCTTTAAATCCTTTCCAAAATCATGCATATTATCGTATTTACATCTTTATTCAATTTATTCGATCGTTACTAACTCGTTTTCTCGTGTTTGTAGCAATTTATATGTTTTTATCGTTTTATTAGACTAAAACGAATTCACATGCTAAAATAACTTTGACGTTATTAGTTTAATATGCATTAAACGACTTAGCAACCCATTTTATTTTTCTCACATGCTTAGGAAAATAATCTTTGCATATCATTCAACCGTCGAACTAACCCGTGTACACCAAAAACGAACGATGTCTTAGTAAAGGCCGCTAAGTGCGGGCGGGGTTGGGTGTTCTTAGTGAACTTCCCAACACGTACCCTCACCCCTTACTCAAAACCATGGTTTCCGGATGTCCGAATCCATTGGCAACGAGAGTCATTCAATACACGATATCCGATAATGTCGGTATCGGTATCATAATGCAAAGGGACCAGCCCAATAAACTCTGACATCGGAAATGGGCCGTATTTTGTATACGGCCCACTACGACATAGAGTGGGCTCGAACGGTTCCGAATAACCACAAAATTCGGTGGCGACTCCTACTTCGATTTATATTTCAATTTGACCATCTCATATGGAGATTCATTCGCCTCCCCAAACCCGCGCGTGGCCGCGTCGGGGTGGACCTATGTCATGTCCACAATTTGGCGACTCCGCTGGGGATCAACTGATGAGTCACTTACCATCGGCATCCCTAGGGTGAGACTCGAAAAGAAATCGTTCGAATAGTAATGTACACGTTTTAGTTCAATGGTTCATGCATAACCCAATCTTTCCCGGGCCGGTTACTTGTGACCGACGTCCCACTATACCACGGTGCGTTCCTAAATGGACCCACTAAATACTTCGATGGCGGAAATCGCATGGGTTTTACGGCAGGTTCTAAGACCAACTCGACTTAGGAAGACCGTCCTGATTTGCGAGAAAGCTATCATCGTTGGTATAGACCCTATTAGACCGACCGAGACTTAGACTAAGAGCATACATGGCGTCACTATGCTGTTTCCGTGACTACGTGCTACTTGATCCGTGTCTCGTCTTTTCAAAAACCGTCGTTTTCAAAAACTTGCATGTTTTTCGAAAACTATCCATTTTTCAAACCCGGAAAGCTACCGAATTTAGGACTTGTGATTTTGACTCAGAATAGCCTATTTTCTAGCCGGTATGCTGTCCAATCCTTTTCAAAATTTCGAAATATCGGCCCGATGACAATTTTTTTTCGATTTTCAAAAAAGATCGGGCCATCTTATCCGACTTTGCTCGGTTTTCAAATTCAAATCCTCTTTTCAAAGCTTTCTTCTTCTTAGGACTTCCCGTATTTAGCAGTGTCGGGTCTTGTCATAAGTTGTTAAGAGTCCATAGCGTCGAAACTCCGTCGATCTTATATCACGGGTTTCTACCCCATCCAAGTCCGCCTTATTTGTCAAGGCACGGCCCACCTACGTAGGACAAACTCCTAAAAAGGGAAGCCCACTTACACAATCGAGTCCAAAGTCTTTCTTCACACAGGACTAGGCCCATTCTGCCGAAATCCTAAAGAAAACCCATCGTCCATGAGTCACCCGTCTAGGAGTTGTTTTTTAATCTGTTTCCGAGTCTAGTCGTTTCTTCTTCTTGCTCGGGATGCACTCTTCGATCTGGGTCCGATTCTGATTACACGGTGTTCTTACAGACAGGCCACCTCACACCCGAACCATGACTAAGGACTCTATTGATCAACTGAACGCTTCACTGGCCAAGATCCAAGAACAACTCGACCGAATCAGGGGCGACCAGATCGCCATCGTTACCCGGGTTAGCGCCATAGAACAGGATAGGCCGAAGGATGGAGATGAAACTCATGGGCCATTAGCCGAATTGACTAGCGCGGTCCTCAAGCTACAAGAGCAGGTCCATTTGTCGACCCACAACTCGATCCATACGGAGAATGCTCGGACTTATGCGCCCCTAACCGACAAATTGCCCGCCAATCTCAACCTGACGGGCCTCCCAATGTTCGACGGGACTGAAGACCCGGTATTACATATCCGGGCTTTCAAGGAATTTATGGCCCTTAAGGGGGTTAGGTCAAACATGGTCAAACATTTGTTTGCCTCCTCGCTAGAGAAGCACCCGAAAGCCTGGTTCTATAGGCTCGATTCCAAGAAATACAAGTCTTGGGACGACGTGGCAACGGAATTCGCTCGGAACTACGCCGACAATACGGAAATCCAAACCACGATGCGCACCCAGGAAGTAATGGCCCAGGAACCTAAGGAAGGATTTACGAAGTACCTTCAAAGTTGGAGGGCTGAAAGCGTCAAACTGGTCGATAAGCCCAGTGAGAAAGTCCTAGTCGAAGCCTTTGTCAAAAATCTCCTGCCTGCTTACCGGATCCATCTCCGGTACGCCATCATACCTAGCTTCGCGGTCCTAACCGAGATGGGAACGAGAATCAAGGATGATCTAAGGTTGGAAAGCTTCACTAAGGCCTCCACCAAAGGATACAAAGGGGCCAGCTCATCAACAAGCAAGCCCACATCTGCCGCTGCTACTCGCAGCATTTTTGAAGAGGTAAATATACTTGATAACCCGTCCAAGAAGAATACCACACCCCGGGTATTCACCGACATAGGTACTACCTATGCGAATGCCTTACAAAGGCTCTCATCAAAAGGCTTGGTCAACCCGATAGGCCCAACACCTGATCTTCCAGTCAAGCGTCGCTCCAAGTTCTACGACATCAAAGCCTACTGCCAATACCATCAGGGTAAGGGACACGATACCGAGAAATGTTGAAAGCTAAAGCATCTTATCTAGGATCTCATCGAAAGCGGGAAAATCCCCTTACCTGGAGGCAAGCCCAACAACAAGGAACACCCGTTGGCAGCTCACGCCATCTTCTCCGGCGAAGTTATAGACTGTTCACATCTCATTTCCCCGTTTATCCCGCAAATCAACGGGGTCTGGTGCGACGATGAAGACGACGTCTATCTCACTAAGGGAGAAGCCGTCCCTATCACGCCCGAGGAGATCCAGAAGGTTAAGTCCAAGGCCTTAACCAGCAGCCACGCCCTCGTCGTCACCGAGCCGCCACCTAAAGCGGAGGTCGTCCCGGAAGAGCCGCCAACTACTGAAAAGGCTCTTGTGAAGCAGCTGAGCCGGACTCGAGTTGACCTCTCTATATGGCAACTCCTAGTTAGCTCTCAGGAACATCGAGAGACGCTCACTAAGGCCCTCGATCAAGTCAAAATCGACTCTACGGCTACTCCAGCTGAAATGGTAGCCACGGTTCTGCCCAACCTAAAGGGGAAAGCTAAAGAAGAAGGCCCACTCATCACCTTCTCCAATGCTGATCTGCCATCATTTGGGCCAGCCCACAACATGGCTCTCTACATCACGGTAATCTGCCGTGGAAAATATCTGCCCATGACCCTAATCGACGACGGGTCCGCAGTCAACGTCCTCCCCTTGAGGACCGCCAAAGCCCTTGGTATCACCGAGGCCGACTACATTCCTACAGCTCAAACCATTCAGGCTTTCGACGGAAGTCCAAAGTCAGTAGCCGGGGCCGTAAAGCTCACTATCATAACGGGCCCGATAGAGAAAGAGCTGGAATTTCAAGTGATCGACGTGACTTCTTCCTTTAACCTTCTTTTAGGAAGACCCTGGATCCACGCGACCAGGGCTGTGTCCTCCACCCTGCATCGGAAGATCAAGCTACCTTTGCACGATACCGTCATCACTCTAGAAGCCACACCTATGACTGTGGCTAACTGCAACACCTCGGGCCGCACCGATCTTTAGGGGTTCGACTTCATAGGGGCCATCGAAGAAGAATACCTTTTCCGACCCTACTTCACGGTTAGCATCGACCGAATGTTGCAAAGTCTGGGCTTTCTACCGGGGGCTACATCAAGGCCCGATCTTCCCGCAGGAAAAATCCTCGAAGTTCTCGATAACGGGAGGATCCAAACCGGTCTGGGTTACACCATAACCCCAGAAAACATGGGCCAAACCGGAGCCGGCAAAGTCATCTTCGTCACACCGGTGTTGGAGTCCGTCCAAACAGGCCTATATTGGCCCACAACCATGCGCCCTGGGACCCACTTGGCCCAGGTTTGCAACTACATACCAGACGACATCTTCGCCCTCGTGCAGTCCGAAGATGCTAAGAATGCTGAGCCCGCACTGGGGCTACTTTTTGGGGAGATCTCGCGGCCCCAACGTCGAAGGAAGAACTCGTCAGTCTCATTCTTCGCAGCCGTACCTTTGATCCATCCAAGCTGATCTCGGATGCTGGATCCGGGACAGGAAAGAGAGCCTTGAGGAAGACTGTCAAGTGGACTGACAGTCAAGGAAGGACTTTCAAGCTAATCACTGGGGAAGGAGAAATGCCAGAATCTGAGTCTGAGTCTGAGTCAAAGTCCGAGTCAGAGTCTGAGATTGAGTCTAGTGAGTCCGGTGCTAGGGTCAGTCCTGTAACTCCCCCTCTCCCTTTAGCTTTTCCTGGTGCTTCGGGGTCTGTCCTGGGCACCCTACCTATCCCGCCACTGACTAGCGATCAGATGGCAGCTCTTTTCGAGCTATTTTCTCAATATATGAATAATAACAACCGTTCTGCTTACGACTTGTCTCATTTTCAAAATTTCCTAAATTTCCAAAATTTTCTGTGCAATGACATTGAGAAACCCGACGAACAGGTATCCTTACCTCCACATTTGATCGAGCAGCTAGAGCAAAGGGAGTCCCGCAATCCGGTAATCGAAGAAACCAAATCCATTAACGTGGGAACAACCTTAGAGCCTCAGATGCTTAAGATAGGGTTATCTCTAGATCCCGAGGAGAAACAACAATTCATCGATCTCCTTGAAGAATTCAAAGACGTCTTCGCATGGTCCTACAAGGACATGCCGGGGATAGACCGCTAAAAAGCCGAGCACCATATACCGATCAAGGAAGGGTTCAAGCCGGTTAAGCAGAAACTCCGACGCATGAGGCCCGAGTGGTCCCTCAAGGTCAAGGAGGAAGTCGACAAACAATTCAAGGCTGGGTTCATACGAGTCTCCGAGTATCCAGATTGGGTTGCGAACATCGTGCCGGTCCCTAAGAAAGACGGCAAGGTACGTGTCTGTGTAGACTTTCGGGATCTTAACAAGGCGAGCCCGAAAGACGATTTCCCGTTACCACACATCGATATACTGGTGGATAACACAGCTGATCATGCCCTTCTATCATTCATGGACGGGTATGCCGGGTACAATCAAATAAAAATGGCAGAGGAAGATATGGATAAGACCACGTTCATTACATCTTGGGGTACTTATTGATATACTGTTATGCCGTTTGGTCTCATCAATGCCGGGGCCACCTATCAACGAACCGCCACAACTTTATTACATGACATGATGCATAAAGAAGTGGAAGTTTACGTGGACGATATGATCGTCAAATCCAAAGACAGGGACGGTCACATCACCGCCCTGAGAAAATTTTTCACCCGATTACGCAAATACAACATGAGGTTAAACCCTCAAAAATGCAGTTTCGGGGTAACCTCTGGCAAATTACTGGGTCACATCGTCAGCCAACGCGGTATCGAAGTCGATCCAGCCAAAATTAAGGCCATCACCGAGATGCAGCCTCCTAAGACCGAAAAGGAGATAAGAGGTTTTCTCGGAAAGGTCCAATACATCAGCAGATTCATTTCAAAGCTAAACATGGTGTGTGAACCAATCTTCAAGAAGCTGAAAATAGAGGAACGGTTACTATGGGACGACAAGTGTCAAGCAGCCTTTGACAGAATCAAAGAAATCTTGTCTTCACCGCCGGTCCTGGTGCCACCTCAACCCGGTTTGCATTTGTCGCTGTACCTAACCACGAGAGAGACAGCCATGGGGGCTATGCTAGCTCAAACGGTCAACTCCGAAGAACGAGCTATATACTACATCAGCAAAAAGTTTTTAGAGTACGAGTGTAAGTACACCATGCTCGAAAAGACGTGTTTAGCTTTGGTCTGGGCCACTAAGAAGCTCCGACATTACATGCTCAGCTATGAAGTACAAGTACTGTCAAGAATGGATCTGATCAAGTATCTTTTCGAAAAGCCCATTCTCAACGGCAGGATATCGAGATGGACCTTGATGCTGGCAGAATTCGATCTAAAGTTCGTACCATTGAAAGCCATCAAAGGCCGAATAGTAGCCGAATTTCTCGCCGACAGTCCCATAACCGAGGAAGGGCACACCGACACTTGGTCCTTCCCGGATGAAGATATTTTCCATACTGACACCGAAACATGGGACTTATACTTTGATGGGGCATCCAACTTCCGATGATTTGGAGTCGGAATTCTCCTAATCTCGCCGAGAGGGGAACATACTCCCGTGTCTATCAAACTGGAATTTGACGTCACCAATAACGCGGCTGAGTATGAAGCATGTATCCACGGGCTACAAGCTGCCGCCGATTTAGGGGTCACAAACCTCCGAGTACACGGCGACTCATCTCTGGTCATTAACCAAGCGCTCCAAAAATGGAAGACCCGAAATGCCAATCTCGTGGCCTACCAGGCACAAGTAAGGGATCTCGAGAAACAATTCCAAAAGGCAGAATATATATATCTACCTCGGGAAGAAAATCAGTTCGCAGATGCACTTTCAAAACTGGCATCTTTACTAAACATTCTCGATCATATGACCAGCATGCCAATCTGTGTCGAAAAGCGATCCGGGCCAGCATATATCCACGACATCGAAGATATCGAGATACCTGATCCCGTGCCGTGGTATAAGGCTATCCAAGCATACTTGACAACCGGGGAGTATCCACCCGGGAGGCCGACAATCGAGCCAAAAATACCTTACGTAGGCTAGCGACCCAGCTCATCCGTACCGACGATGGACAACTTTACAAGAAGACACCGCAGGGGGCTCTCCTTTTATGTGTCGATAAGGGTAACGCCGAGAAGGTCATGGCCGAGGTACATGACGGCGAGTGTGGTCCTCACATGAACGCCCAGATGCTAGTCCGGAAGATCATGAGACTCGGATATTACTGGAACAGCATGGAAACCGATTGCCAGCTTTACGTTAGACGTTGCCATAATTGCCAGATTTTCGCTAATGTGCAGCATATGCCACCATCCCTGCTGTATACCATGACGTCACCCTGGCCGTTTTCAACCTGGGGAATCGATATAATCGGAAAGATAAACCCCTCGGGAACTGGAGGACACTGCTTCATTTTGGTAGCAATCAACTATTTCACCAAATGGGTTGAAGCGGAATCCTACCGTATTCTCAACGCCAGTCATGTTGCCAAATTTATCCAAAATAAGATAATATGTCGGTATGGGATTCCTCACGAATTCATCAGTGACCACGGGACCCATTTTCAAGCCGAGACGGCGGCCTTGCTAGCCAAGTACAAAATCCAAAGGCATACGTCTTCACCCTACCGACCCCAAACCAATGGAGCGGTAGAAGCAGCTAACAAAACTATTGTCACCATACTCAAAAAGATGGCTGACAATTATCAAGATTGGCCCGATAAGATACCATTTGCCCTTTGGGGATATCGAACCTCGATTCGTACTGCGACTGGGGCAACACCGTATTACCTCACATACGGGATGGAAGCGGTCCAACCTGTTGAGTTAGAAGTACCGTCACTCAGAATCTTGCTCGAAAGTCAAGTACCCGAAGCCGATTGGGTCCGAGCACGATATGACTCGCTAGTCCTTTTAGACGAACGACGATCTCGTGCCCTCAATAACATACAGATTTATCAAAAAAGGATCCAACGGGCCTTCAACAAAAGAGTGAGGCCCAGGAATATCAAAGAATGGGATTTGGTTCTCAAATCTGTTCGAGCTTTATTACCAGTAGACCCAAGGGGAAAATTCAAACCTAACTGGGCCGGACCATATCTGGTAAAGAAGATTATATCAGGCGGAGCGGTAATGCTAACAGACCTGGACGGGAACGAGTTTGTCAACCCAACTAACCTGAACCAGCTGAAACGTTATTACCCTTAACCCGTTTCTCTCAATGTCATTCGCAAAAGTTTATAAAAAAAAACATCTTTTCAAAATAAACTTTTAAAGACAAGTCAAAAGTTAGAATTACTTATTCTACTGTTATAAACATCTTGAACCAATAGTTTTAATGTATTTCGAAATTGCAAATTAAGTCTGAACTACGTTTGGTTTGATTCCGCTATTTGTGGATACGTAGGCAGCCCCTCAAAAGGGCACAACCACTGCAATCGAAAAAAAACATGAACGGTTTTTAATAAACTTCCTTTATTTACTTAATTTTTTTTTTTTTCACAATAAAAATCCAAAAAACACACACAAATAGTACTAATATTCAAATAATAAAAAAATCTAAGACATTTTTCCCTTTCCCTTGTCCTTAGTCTCTCTTTCGGTCCACCGGCGTCGACGCGGAGGTGAACGCTTCCGAATTACCAAGGGGATTTCCTTAACCCGGGCTCGTTTCTTCGAACTTGACTCCCCGGTCACCTCGGTCGGCCCTTGCCGGGCCCTTACCCTATCGGGCAACCGGTCCCACGGCCCCAGTCTGTCTCGGACCGCTAGCTTCGGTCCGAGTCTTCTCTCTAAGTCACTAGCACCGATCTCTTTAGCTCGAGTCTTAGTTTTTGACTTAGAACCCGACTCCGGCCCGACAAGGGTAGTTGGAGTTTCGTCTTCATCGAAGAACCATCTGTTGTCTTTTACTGATTCTCTACGGGCTAGTTCAAAAGCCTCATCAGTCTTCAAAGCTTTACGGGCTTCTTCAGATTCTTCAGAAGCCCACTTACGATATGATTCAGAAACCCAAGCGGTTTGACAAGGGCGAGGTATAGTCCACATGACACGGGTAAACCAGCGTTGTAACCACGTGTCACACATAGCGTCCGTCAATTGGAGCGAAACGCTAGCGATTGCTTCAATTTCGGGGATCTGTTGGAACGAACCGAACTGCCTTAGAAGACGATCTGGGTAAATATGGACGGTCCAGTCCAAGGACAAGATCACCAGGTAACGGGCTTTATCTCTTTTAGCTAGGCGCGTCAGCTTCGAGAGGAACCACCAGATCACGTTCCACCTAATCAAGGGTCCGCCATGGAATTTTAGTTCTTCATCCCAATATTTTCGATTTATGTGATGGCTAGAGCTTATTTGCCGGGACCGTGACCCAATTTGACAGCTTCGATATCTGGATATGCTCACCGGCTCTATAAACGACAGACGCTCGGATAACCAGATCTGCAAAATTTTCGAAAAGTAAAAAACTTTCGAAAAATCAAAAATTCTGAAAAAATCAAAAAAATAAAAATTTTCGGAAATTCAAAAAAAAGAAATCGGAAATTCGAAAATCAAAAAATTCAAAAAATTTCGGAAGTTCGGAAAAATAAAAAAAAAAAATTCGGAAATTAAATTTAATTTTTCGGAAAAATTTTCGAAAAAAAAGAGGGTCAAATACCTGCAGAAGACGAATACTGCCCGTTAGTTGCCGATCCGGGTCAAGTCTCCTAGCATCAAGGCTCATGATAATCTCTCCAGTTATCAGCCAGGCTGGGCTATAACCTGCCTCCATCTGATCCACTATGCTGATCAGCCTGATTTCGCCCAAACATGAGTCAGCATCCATCCGACCTTCGAAGGCATATCGATGTAGCATACAAAAGGCAAAAGCCCTACGCCTATGGATAGAAGAAATTCTGGCACCATTCGGATCCATGAATTTGTCGGCCAAGTCAAACAGGGAAACTGAATTTCCATTTACCATACGAGAAGTCTCAGCATGAGACAACCCAAGAAAGTCCCTCAGTCTCCTCCTTGGATCAGGATAAAAAGGAGGAATAGCAGGATGAGCATTTGGGCACCAACCCCCTACGGCTGCAATCTCTTCGGGAAGGGGACATATTTCTCCCTGGGGAAAAGCAAAAACATGGTGGGTAGTATCCCAAAAAGATAAGCAAGCGTCCAGGAAATGTGCATCCACCTTGAGTCGCTGAAGCGGGAACAAAGCCACAATTCCCATCTGAGTTAGCTGGACCTTATCTTCATCTCGAAAATTCTGGGCCCACGCATGAAGCATCGCGGTCAAATGTTCAATACCCATAGCAGAAAGTTTTGTTTTGTCTTAAAAGTCTAAAGGATTTAAAGATAGAAGAAAATATTTGGGTTGGAATATGAGAAGATTAAGGGCAAGAACTCTCTATTTATAATAGAGAAATCCCTTCTCCTAGTCACCCCTGGAATAGGGATTTTTATGATGTTCCCTACATCATCTAGGCATACAGGCCTAACCAGAAGATTTTTACAGTCTGTGTCAGGATCCGATTAGGAATCAAGTCATCCTAAGCATTCTTATTTCCAATTTTTTTTTTTAAATTTTTTTTTTTCGGCATTTTTCTAAAATTTTCGAATTTTTTTTTCCAAAAAATCATTTCCTTCCCCAGCGTGAGTCGGTATTTTATCTGAATATTACGTGCAATTTATAGACAGATACCCCAGCTCCCGAGGAATTCTCCAATGGAAAGGTACAAGCGACACTTTTTGGATGTATCTGTAAACAGGTACACCCGTAGCCTCCAATGCAGGCTCCCGCGCAATTCTAAGATGGGATGTGGCTGTAAACAGACACACCCATAGCTGCCAAGGCAAGCTCCCACGCCATTCGAAGACGGGATGTGTCCGTAAACAGACACACCCAAGACTTTTTTAGAAGAAAGTCCCCGCGACATTATTGACATCTATCCAGGTATGATCTCTATCTTATGGCTGGCGGGCCCTTCATGCAGGTCTAATGGACCCTAAACGACCCAATCAGAAGTCTGTCGGGTCTTAATCCTCGATTGACCTGGTAGCTACTCTGACTTTCGCCTTGTCCAAGCCTCAGTCAGAGTGGGGGCTCTGTAGACACCCACATTTTGACCGCCAGGTGTCTATAGTAGGTCCCACCAAACACCCGATGATGATAGGACGCAAACATGCTTTAATGGACTCGGATATGGGCTCAAAATCATGGACATTTGGTTTAGGCTTATTACGGAGTACATATCTTACAAAACCAACCTCAAATCCAGGCCAAGTGGGTCGTTTCGAGTCAAATGAGACTAATTTGGGTCGATTCCGGCACCAGGGGTAAAACCGTCTTTTTACGACCGAGTCAAAACTCGGTCAAAAATATTCCTGAGAGACACGAGTCAGCCGTGACACCTCACATGGCTGATTCGGCCTCCAACTGCTACAAAAATCAGCTTCGAAAAATATTAAACAAATCCGTTTAAGGATAGAATTCGATCTCAAGTAGGAATTCTATCCGAAAACCGAAACAGTTCACAAACCGAGCTCAAATACTCGGCTAGAATTTCCCCAAACAGCCGAAACACCCCCCCTTCAGCCGAGTTACTTGGCTTCTCCACCAAGAAACGAAACTTTCGTTCCCTTTCGAACTCTCGTGTTTCCTATCCAAACCGATATTTCTTGTCATACAAACAAGGCTACCTCCACTCCTATAAATAGGACCTCCTATTCAACACAAAAGGACACGATTTACACATCAGAGACCAAAATACACATTCACACATCTAACATACGTGCATCCTCGATATCTAGTAAAATTAGTTCAAGGCAAATCCCGACATATTCCCGAAGAAGCCTCGAAATACCGACGAAACCACCCCCATCCGGCCGAACCCATCGCCTCGCACGACCCAAACTAAACCGATACCTTAACTCTCCCACATCATCTCGACGCTCCCGTGCCTAAGCCACCGTCCGACGAGCCTTATACCGAGAAAACAAAGCATGTAGGTTGAGGGTGTAAATCAAACCCGACTCTTCTCTTTTCTCTCCACCTTTCTCACGTTTTTTTTTCTTTTGCATCGTCGGTCGTGTCGTTTTTTTTTATGGGTCGAGGTCGCATATTTTTCTAATAACCGATACTAAAAACTATTTTTCTTTAACTTTTTTAAAATACAATACCGATTCTCTAATCGAATATCGTATCTACAAGAACTAAATTAATTAATTTTCGTTGATGCTAATAAAATCATTACCCTTTTTTAAAAACAAAATTCGATGATTTTAAACGCGGAGAGAATTAACATCTTTTACGTTCAAAATTCTTTTTTCACTTTTCGTTCAAAACAAACTTTTTTTTAAAAACCTTTTTTAAAATCATTCCGACTATTCAATATCGATTTCATAATCGAATATTGAATACGACGAATATCAAAAATATGAATCGGGTATAAATTAATCAATATTTGTACGCGATTTATAAAAAGTAACGATTTTCGACAAAAAAAAAAAAAAAACCCGGACAGACCGCCACGCGAGCCGCGCGCCTGTCAGGCGACTCGCGCGGTGGCCTGATCCGCCGAGTCCTTTTTTTCGTTTCCTCGCTTTTCTATTTTTTATTCTTTTCGAACCTTACATTAAAAAGCGACTTTCGCGACATATTTCGATAAATACCTTTTTTTTGACCTCGGTCAACACGTGCTAATCCATCACGTATAATTAAATCTTTTTTCGAATCATGCATATTATTTATTCATATCTTTATTCAATTTATTCGATCGTTACTAACTCGTTTTCTCGTGTTTGTAGCAATTTATTTGTTTTTATCGTTTTATTAGACTAAAACGAATTCACATGCTAAAATAACTTTGACGTTATTAGTTTAATATGCATTAAACGACTTAGCAACCCATTTAATTTTTCTCACATGTTTAGGAAAATAATCTTTGCATATCATTCAACCGTCGAACTAACCCGTGTACACCAAAAACGAACGATATCTTAGTAAAGGCCGCTAAGTGCGGGCGGGGTTGGGTGTTCTTAGTGAACTTCCCAACACGTACCCTCACCCCTTACTCAGAACCATGGTTTCCGGATGTCCGAATCCATTGGCAACGAGAGTCATTCATTACACGATATCCGATAATGTCGGTATCGGTATCGTAATGCAAAGGGACGAGCCCAATAAACTCTGACATCGGAAATGGGCCGTATTTTGTATACGGCCCACTACGACATAGAGTGGGCTCGAACGGTTCCGAATAACCACAAAATTCGGTGGCGACTCCTACTTCGATTTAAATTTCAATTTGACCATCTCTTATGGAGATTCATTCGCCTCCCCAAACCCGCGCGTGGCCGCGTCGGGGTGGACTTATGTCATGTCCAGACAAAGGCTTCAACTAGGACTTTTTCACTGGGCTTATCGACCAGTTTGACGCATTCAGCCCTCCAGCGTTGAAGGTACTTCGTAAATCCTTCCTTAGGTTCCTGGGCCATTACTTCCAGGGTGCGCATCGTGATCTGGATTTCCGTGTTGTCGGCGTAGTTCCGAGCGAATTCCGTTGCCACGTCATCCTAAGACTTGTATTTCTTGGAATCGAGCCTATAGAACCAGGCTCTCGGGTGCTTCTCGAGGGAGGAGGCAAACAAATGCTTGAACATGTTTGACTTAACTCCCTTTAGGGACATAAATTCTTTGAAGGCCCGGATATGTAATACCGGGTCTTCGGTTCCGCCGAACATCGGGAGGTCCGTCAAGTTGAGATTGGCAGGCAAATCGTCTGTTAGGGGCGTATAGGCCCGAGCATTCTCCGTATGAATCGAGTTGTGGGTCGACAAATGGACCTGCTCTTGCAGCTTGAGGACTGCGCTAGTTAATTCGGCTAATGGCCCCTTAGTTTCGTCTTCGCCCCTCGGCCTATCCTGCTCCATGGCGCTTACCCGGGTAATGATGGCGATTTGGTCTCCCCTCATCTGGTTCAGTTGATCTTGGATCTTGGCCAACAAGGCGGTCAGTTGATCAATGGAGTCCTTTGTCATGGTTCGGGTGTGGGGTGGCCTGTCTGTAAGAACACCGTGTAATCAGAATCGGACCCAGATCGAAAGGTGCATCCCGAGCAAGAAGAGGCAAAGACTAGACTCGGAAAATGACTAAAAACCGACTCCTAGACGGGCGGCTCATGGACGGTGGGCTTTCTTTAGGATTTTGGCGGAGTGGGCCTAGTCCCATGTGAAGAAAGACCTACGTGTGAGCTATTCCCCAGACTTTGGACTCGATTGTGTAAGTGGGCTTCCCTTTGTAGGAGTTTGTCCTACGTAGGTGGGCCGTGCCTTGATAAATAAGGCGGACTTGGGATGGGGGAGAAACTTCGTGATGTAAGATCGACGGAGTTTCGACGCTATAGACTCTAACAACTTATGACAAGACCCGATACTGCTAAATACGGGAAGTCCTAAGAAGAAGAAAGCTTTGAAAAGAGGATTTGGATTTGAAAACAGAGAAAAGTCGGATAGGATGGCCCGATTTTTTTTTAAAATCGAAAAAAGGTGTTATCGGGCCGAGATTTTGAATTTTTAGAAAAGTTTGGACAGCATACCGGCTAGAAAATAGGTTATTTTGAGTCAAAATCATAAGTCCTAAATTCGGTAGCTTTCCGGGTTTGAAAAAAATGGGTAATTTTCGAAAGAAGATGCAAGTTTTTTGAAAACGACGGTTTTTGAAAAGACGAGACACGGATCAAGTAGCAGGTAGTCACGGAAACAGCATAGTGACGCCATGTATGCTCTTAGTCTAAGTCTCGGTCGGTCTAATAGGGTCTATACCAACGATGATAGCTTTCTCGTAAATCAGGACGGTCTTCCTAAGTCGAGTTGGTCTTAGAACCTGCCGTAAAACCCATGCGAGTTCCGCCATCGAAGTATTTAGTGGGTCCATTTAGGAACGCACCGTGGTATAGTGGGACGTCGGTCACAAGTAACCGGCCCGGGAAAGATTGGGTTATGCATGAACCATTGAACTAAAACGTGTACATTACTATTCGAACGATTTCTTTTCGAGTCTCACCCTAGGGATGCCGATGGTAAGTGACTCATCAGTTGATCCCCAGCGGAGTCGCCAAATTGTGGACATGACATAGGTCCACCCCGACGCGGCCACGCGCGGGTTTGGGGAGGCGAATGAATCTCCATATGAGATGGTCAAATTGAAATATAAATCGAAGTAGGAGTCGCCACCGAATTTTGTGGTTATTCGGAACCGTTCGAGCCCACTCTATGTCGTAGTGGGCCGTATACAAAATACGGCCCATTTCCAATGTCAGAGTTTATTGGGCTCGTCCATTTGCATTACGATACCGATACCGACATTATCGGATATCGTGTATTGAATGACTCTCGTTGCCAATGGATTCGGACATCCGGAAACCATGGTTCTGAGTAAGGGGTGAGGGTACGTGTTGGGAAGTTCACTAAGAACACCCAACCCCGCCCGCACTTAGCGGCCTTTACTAAGATATCGTTCGTTTTTGGTGTACACGGGTTAGTTCGACGGTTGAATGATATGCAAAGATTATTTTCCTAAACATGTGAGAAAAATTAAATGGGTTGCTAAGTCGTTTAATGCATATTAAACTAATAACGTCAAAGTTATTTTAGCATGTGAATTCGTTTTAGTCTAATAAAACGATAAAAACAAATAAATTGCTACAAACACGAGAAAACGAGTTAGTAACGATCGAATAAATTGAATAAAGATATGAATAAATAATATGCATGATTCGAAAAAAGATTTAATTATACGTGATGGATTAGCACGTGTTGACCGAGGTCAAAAAAAGGTATTTATCGAGATATGTCGCGAAAGTCGCCTTTTAATGTAAGGTTCGAAAAGAATAAGAAATAGAAAAGCGAGGAAACGAAAAAAAGGACTCGGCGGATCAGGCCACCGCGCGAGTCGCCTGACAGGCGCGCGGCTCGCGTGGCGGTCTGTTCGGGGTTTTTTTTTTATTTTGTCGAAAATCGTTAATTTTTATAAATCGCGTACAAATATTGATTAATTTATACCTGATTCATATTTTCGATATTCGTCGTATTCAATATTCGATTATGAAATCGATATCGAATAGTCGGAATGATTTTAAAAAAGGTTTTTAAAAAAAAGTTTGTTTTGAACGAAAAGTGAAAAAAGAATTTTGAACGTAAAAGATGTTAATTCTCTCCGCGTTTAAAATCATCGAATTTTGTTTTTAAAAAAGGGTAATGATTTTATTAGCATCAACGAAAATTAATTAATTTAGTTCTTGTAGATACGATATTCGATTAGAGAATCGGTATTGTATTTTAAGAACGTTAAAGAAAAATAGTTTTTAGTATCGGTTATTAGAAAAATATGCGACCTCGACCCATAAAAAAAAAACGACACGACCGACGATGCAAAAGAAAAAAAACGTGAGAAAGGTGGAGAGAAAAGAGAAGAGTCGGGTTTGATTTACACCCTCAACCTACATGCTTTGTTTTCTCGGTATAAGGCTCGTCGGACGGTGGCTTAGGCATGGGAGCGTCGAGATGATGTGTTAGTTTGGGTCGTGTGAGGCGATGGGTTTGGCCGGATGGGGGTGGTTTCGTCGGTATTTCGAGGCTTCTTCGGGAATATGTCGGGATTTGCCTTGAACTAATTTTACTAGATATCGAGGATGCACGTATGTTAGATGAGTGAATGTGTATTTTGGTCTCTGATGTGTAATTCGTGTCCTTTTGTGTTGAATAGGAGGTCCTATTTATAAGAATGCTGAGCCCGCACTCATGCTACTTTTTGGAGAGGAACTCACGGTCCCAACACCGAAGGAAGAGCTAGTCAGCCTCATTCTCCGTAGCCGCACCTTCGATCCATCCAAGCTGATCTCGGATGTTGGATCCGGGATCAGAAAAAGAGCCTGGAGGAAGACTGTCAAATGGACTGACAGTCAAGG
Source organism: Agrostemma githago (assembly GCA_958450325.1). Lineage (NCBI taxonomy): Eukaryota > Viridiplantae > Streptophyta > Magnoliopsida > Caryophyllales > Caryophyllaceae > Agrostemma > Agrostemma githago. The sequence goes on along the minus strand of OY288255.1, from coordinate 13,707,414 downwards.
AAGAACTTTCAAGCTGATCACAGGGGAAGGAGAGATGCCAGAATCTGAGTCTGAGTCCGAGTTGGAGTCCGAGTCAGAGTCTGAGATTGAGTCTAGTGAGTCCGGTGCTAGGGTCAGTCCTGTAACCCCCCCTCTCCCTTTAGCCACTCCTGGTGCCTCGGGGTCTGTCCCGGGCAGCCTACCTATCCTGCCACTGACTAGCGATCAGATGGCAGCTCTTTTCGAGCTATTTTCTCAATATATGAATAATAACAACCGTTCTGCTTACGACTTGTCTCAATTTCAAAATTTCCTTAATTTTCAAAATATTCTGTGCAATGACATTGAGAAACCCGACGAACAGGTATCCTTACCTCCACATCTGATCGAGCAACTAGAGCAAAGGGAATCCCGCAATCCGGTAATCGAAGAAACCGAATTCATCAACGTGGGAACAACCTTAGAGCCTCAGATGCTTAAGATAGGGTTATCTCTAGATCCCGGGGAGAAACAACAATTCATCAATCTCCTTCAAGAATTCAAAGACGTCTTCGCATGGTCCTACAAGGACATGCCGGGGATAGACCGCGAAATAGCCGAGCACCATATACCGATCAAGGAAGGGTTCAAGCCGATTAAGCAGAAACTCTGACGCATGAGGCCCGATTGGTCCCTCAAGGTCAAGGAGGAAGTCGACAAACAATTCAAGGCTGGGTTCATACGAGTTTCCGAGTATCCAGAGTGGGTTGCAAATATCGTACCGGTTCCCGAGAAAGACGGAAAGGTACGGGTTTGTGTAGATTTCCAGGACCTTAATAAGGCCAGCCCGAAAGACGATTTCCCATTGCCACACATCGACATACTGGTGGACAACACGACCGATCATGCCCTTCTATCCTTCATGGACGGGTATGCCGGGTACAATCAAATAAAAATGGCTGAGGAAGATATGGATAAGACCACCTTTATTACACCTTGGGGTACTTATTGCTATACTGTTATGCCATTTGGTCTCATCAATGCCGGGGCCACCTATCAACGAACCGCCACAACTTTATTACATGACATGATGCATAAAGAAGTGGAAGTTTACGTGGACGATATGATCGTCAAATCTAAAAACAGGGACGGTCACATCACCGCACTGAGAAAATTCTTCTCCCGATTACGCAAATACAATATGAGGCTAAACCCTCAGAAATGCAGTTTCGGGGTAACCTCTGGCAAATTACTGGGTCATATCGTTAGGCAACGCGGTATCGAAGTCAATCCAGCCAAAATTAAGGCCATCACCGAGATGCAACCTCCTAAGACCGAAAAGGAGATAAGAGGGTTTCTCGGAAAAGTCCAATACATCAGCAGGTTCATTTCAAACCTAACCATGGTGTGTGAACCGATCTTCAAGAAGCTGAAAATAGGGGAACGGTTACTATGGGACGACAAGTGTCAAGCAGCCTTTGACAGAATCAAAGAAATCTTGTCTTCACCGCCGGTCCTGATGCCACCTCAACCCGGTTTGCCTTTGTCGCTGTACCTAACCACGACAGAGACAGCCATGGGGGCTATGCTAGCTCAAACGGTCAACTCCGAAGAACGGGCTATATACTACATCAGCAAAAAGTTTTTAGAGTACGAGTTTAAGTACACCATGCTCGAAAAGACGTGTTTATCCTTGGTCTGGGCCACTAAGAAGCTCCGACATTACATGCTCAGCTACGACGTACAGGTACTGTCTAGAATGGATCCGATCAAGTACCTTTCTCAACGGCAGGATATCAAGATGGACCCTTATGTTGGCAGAATTCGATCTAAAGTTCGTACCATTGAAAGCCATCAAAGGCCGAATAGTAGCCGAGTTTCTCGCCGACAGTCCCATAACCGAAGAAGGACACACCGACACTTGGTCCTTCCCGGATGAAGATATTTTCCATACTGACACCGAGACGTGGGATTTATACTTCGACGGAGCATCCAATTTCCGAGGATTTGGAGTCGGGATCCTCCTAATCTCGCCGAGAGGGGAACATAATCCCGTGTCTATCAAATTGGACTTTGACGTCACCAATAACGCTGCTGAGTATGAAGCATGTATCCACGGGCTACAAGCCGCCGCCGATTTAGGGGTCACAAACCTCCGAGTACATGGCGCTCATCTCTGGTCATTAATTAACCAAGCGCTCCAAAAATGGAAAACCCGAAATGCCAACCTCGTGGCCTACCAGGCACGAGTAAGGGATCTCGAGAAACAATTCCAAAAGGTAGAGTATATATACCTACCTCGGGAAGAAAATCAGTTCGCAGATGCACTTTCAAAACTGGCATCTTTACTAAACATTCCCGATCATATGACCAGCATGCCAATCTGTGTCGAAAGGCGATCCGAGCCAGCATATATCCACGACATCGAAGATATCGAGATACCCGATCCCGAGCCGTGGTATAAGGCTATCCAAGCATACTTGACAACAGGAGAATATCCACCCGGGGCCGACAATCGAGCCAAAAAGGCCTTACATAGGTTAGCAGCCCAGTTCGTCCGTACCGACGACGGACAACTTTACAAAAAGACACCGCAGGGGGTTCTCCTTTTATGTGTAACGCCGAAAAGGTCATGGCCGAAGTACATGACGGCGAGTGTGGTCCTCACATGAACGCCCAGATGCTAGTCCGGAAGATCATGAGACTCGGATACTACTGGAACAGCATGGAAACCGATTGTCAGCTTTACGTCAAACGTTGCCATAATTGCCAGATTTTCGCTAATGTGCAACCCACCATCCCTGCTGTACACCATGACGTCACCCTGGCCATTTTCAACGTGGGGAATCGATATAATCGGAAAGATAAACCCCTCGGGAACCGGAGGACACTGCTTTATCTTGGTAGCAATCGACTATTTTACCAAATGGGTCGAGGCGGAATCCTACCGTATTCTCAACGCCAGCCATGTTGCCAAATTTATTCAAAATAGAATAATATGCCGGTATGGGATCCCTCATGAATTCATCAGTGACCACGGGACCCATTTTCAAGCCGAAACGGCAGCCTTGTTAGCCAAATACAAAATTCAAAGACATACGTCTTCACCCTACCGGCCCCAAACCAATGGAGCGGTAGAAGCGGCTAATAAAACCATTGTCACCATACTAAAAAAGATGGCTGACAATTATCGGGACTGGCCCGACAAGATGCCATTTGCACTTTGGGGATATCGGACCTCGATTCGTACTGCGACCGGGGCAACACTGTGTTACCTTACACACGGGATGGAAGCGGTCCAACCTGTTGAGCTAGAGGTGCCGTCACTCAGAATCTTGCTCGAAAGTCAAGTACCCGAAGCCGATTGGGTCCGAGCACGATATGACTCGCTAGTCCTTTTAGACGAACGACGATCTCGTGCCCTCAATAACATACAGATTTATCAAAAAAGGATCCAACGGGCCTTCAACAAAAGAGTGAGGCCCAGGAATATCAAAGAATGGGATTTGGTTCTCAAATCTGTTCGAGCTTTATTACCAGTAGACCCAAGGGGAAAATTCAAACCTAACTGGGCCGGACCATATCTGGTAAAGAAGATTATATCAGGCGGAGCGGTAATGCTAACAGACCTGGACGGGAACGAGTTTGTCAACCCAACTAACCTGAACCAGCTGAAACGTTATTACCCTTAACCCGTTTCTCTCAATGTCATTCGCAAAAGTTTATAAAAAAAAACATCTTTTCAAAATAAACTTTTAAAGACAAGTCAAAAGTTAGAATTACTTATTCTACTGTTATAAACATCTTGAACCAATAGTTTTAATGTATTTCGAAATTGCAAATTAAGTCTGAACTACGTTTGGTTTGATTCCGCTATTTGTGGATACGTAGGCAGCCCCTCAAAAGGGCACAACCACTGCAATCGAAAAAACAGGAACGGTTTTTTAATAAACTTCCTTTATTTATTTCAAAAAAATCCAATTACAAAAAAATCCAAAAAAACACACACACATAAATAGTACTAATATTTAAATAATAAAAAAAACTAAGGCATTTTTCCCTTTCCCTTGTCCTTAGCTTCTTTTTCGGTCCACCTGCGTCGACGTGGAGGTGAGCGCTCCCGAATAACCAAGGGAATCTCCTAACCCGGGCTCGTTTCTTCAAACTCGATTCCCCGGTCACCTCAGTCGGTCCTAATCGATCCCTCACCCTCTCGGGTAGTCGCTCGCGCGGGCCTAGCCTATCCCGGACCGCCAGTTTCGGCCCAAGCCTTCTCTCCAAGTCGCTAGCACCGGTCTCTTTAGCTCGAGTCTTAGTTTTTGACTTAGGACCCGACTCTGGCCGGACGTGGGTAGTTGGAGTTTCCTCTTCATCAAAGAACCATCTATTGTCTTTTACCGATTCTCTACGGGCTAGGTCAAAAGCCTCATCAGTCTTCAAAGCTCTACGGGCCTCTTTAGATTCTTCAGAAGCCCACTTGAGATATGACTCGGAAACCCAAACGGTCTGACAAGGGCGAGGTATAGTCCATATGACACGGGTAAACCAGCGTTGTAACCACGTGTCACACATAGCGTCCGTCAATTGGAGCGAAACGCTAATGATTGCCTCAGTCTCGAGAATCTGCTGGAACGAACCGAATTGCCTTAAGATACGATCTGGGTAAATATGGACGGTCCAATCCAAAGACAAGATCACCAGGTAACGGGCTTTGTCTCTTTTAGCTAGTCCCGTCAACTTCGAGAGGAACCACCAAATTACGTTCCACCTAATCAAAGGCCCACCATGGAATTTTAACTCTTCATCCCAATAGTTCCGATTTATGTGATGACTCGAGCTTATCCGTCGGGACCGTGAGCCAATTTGATAGCTTCGATATCTGGATATGCTCACCGGGGGCTCTATAATCGATAGGCGCTCGGATAACCAGATCTGCAAAAAACATTTTGAAAAATCAAAAAAAATTTCGAAAAGTCAAAAACTTTCGAAAAATAAAAAAAAAATCAAAATTTTCGGAAAATTCGGAAAAATCGAAAATTTTTTCGGGAAATTTCGAAAAAAAAAAAAGAAAGGAAAAAATTTTCAAAAAAAAAAAAACGGTCCAATACCTGCAGAAGGCGAATACTTCCCGTTAATTGCCGATCCGGGTCAAGTCTCCTAGCGTCAAGGCCCATAATAATCTCCCCAGTTATCAGCCAAGCTGGGCTGTGACTTACCTCCATCTGGTCCACTATGCTGATTAGCCTGATTTCGCCTAAACACGAGTCAGCATCCATCCGACCTTCAAAGGCATATCGATGCAGCATACAAAAGGCAAAAGCCCTACGCTTATGGGTAGAAGTAATTCTTGCGCCATTGGGATCCATGAATTTGTCAGCAAGGTCAAGCAGGGACACAGAACTTCCTTTTACCATACGAGCTGTCTCAGCATGAGACAACCCAAGAAAATCCCTTAGTCTCCTCCTTGGATCAGGATAAAAAGGAGGAATAGCAGGATGAGCATTAGGACACCAACCCCCTACGGCCGCAATCTCTTCAGGAAGGGGACATATTTCTCCCCGAGGAAAGGCAAAAACATGGTGGGTAGTATCCTAAAAGGATAAGCAAGCGTCCAAGAAATGTGAATCCACCTTGAGTCGTTGAAGCGGGAATAAACCAATAATTCCCATCTGAGTTAGCTGAACTTTATCTTCGTCTCGAAAATTCTGGGCCCACGCCTGAAGCATCGCGGTCAGATGTTCGATACCCATAGCGAAAAGTTTTGTTTTGTCTTAAAAGTCTAAAGCGATTTTAAGATAGGAGAAAATATTTGGGTTGGAATATGAGAAGATTAAGGGCAAGAACTCTCTATTTATAATAGAGAAAATCCCTTTCCTAGTTACCACGGGAATAGGAATTTTTATCATACTCCCTACTTCATCTAGGCATACAGGCCTAACCGGAGGATTTTAGGAGTTCATGTCAGAATCTAATCAGGAATCAAGTCATCCCAAGCATTCTTATTTCCAAAATTTTCAAAAAATAATTCGGCATTTTTTTTTCTTTCCAAAAATCAGTCAAAAATCATTCCTTCCCCAGCGTGAGTCGGTATTTTACCTAAATATTACATGCAATTTACAGACAGGTACACCAAGACTCCCGAAGGATTCTCAAAAACTCCCCAGTGGAAACTCAAGTAAACATTTTTATCTGGATGTATCTACAAGTAGGTACACCTAGAGCTTACAGGCAGGCTCCCACACGATTTCCAAACAGGATGTATCTACAAGCAGATACACCCAGAGCTTACAAGGCAAGCTCCCACACAACTTCAAGACGGGATATGTCTGTAAACAGACACACCCAAGACTTTTCAGGCAAAGTCCCCGCGACATTATTGACATCTACCTAGGTATGATTTCTATCTTATGGCTGGCGAGCCCTTCACGCAAGTCTAATGGACTCTAAACGACCCGATCGAAAGTCTGCTAGGTTTTAATCCTCGATTGGCCTGGTAGCTACTCTGACTTTTGCCTTGTCCAAGCCTCAGTCAGAGTGGGGGCTCTGTAGACACTCACATTTTGACCGCCAGGTGTCTATAGTAGTTTCCGCCAAACACCCGATGATGATCGGACGCAAACATGCTTTAATGGACTCGGATATAGGCTCGAAATCATGGACATTTGGCTTGGGCTTATTATGGAGTACAAATCTTACAAAACCAACCTCAAATCCAGGCCCAGTGGGTCGTTTCGAGTCAAATAAGACTAATTTGGGTCGAATCCGGCACCAGGGGCAAAACCGTCTTTTAGCGACCGGGTCAAACCCGGTCAAAGATATTTTTTCCCGTGTCACACGAACCAGCCGTGACACCACACGTCCGGTTTGGACTCAACTACTACAAAAAATCAGCTACACAAAATATTAAACAAATCCATTTAAGGATAGAATTCGATCTCAAGTAGGAATTCTATCCGAAAACCAAAACAATTCACCGACTGAGCATCAAAATACTCGGCCAACTCCACTTTCAGCCGAGATACTCAACTTCTTCACCAAGAAACGAGACTCTCGTTCCCTTTCAAACTATTACGATTCCTATCCAAATCGGTATTTCTTGTCGTACAAGCAAGGCTATCTCCTCTCCTATAAATACGACCCTCTCGCTCACACATTCAATATTCAGACACAATTCATACATCGTAAATTTACACAACCATTACACATCAATTATTCCCGCATACAACCTCGTTACGCTAAACAATTCCCGAGCAACCTCGACCCGACGAAACCGACCTCAAGCCGGCCGAAACCCGTCACCCCACACGACTAAAACTGACACCCAAACTCATCCCACATCATCTCGACGCTCCCGTGTTTAAGCCAGTTTCCGACGAGCTCTATTCCGAGAAAACAAAGCATGTAGGTTGAGGGTGTAAAATCAAACCCGACTCTTCCTTCTCCACGTTTTTTTTCTCTTGCGTCGTTCATCGTTTTTTATTATTACGGGTCGTTGTCACATTTTTTTCTTTCTAATAACGATACTATAAAAATATTTTCGTAAAACAAACGTTCTTAAAATACGATATCGATTCTCTAATCAAATATCGTATTTAAACAAGAAGTAAATTAAATCTTGTTGATGCTAAAAATCGTTACTTTTTTAAAAACAAATTCGACGATTTTTTACGCGGAGAGAATTAACATTTTTTTTTCGTTCAAATTCTTTTTTTCTCTTTTCGTTCAAAACAAACTTTTTTCAAAACCTTTTCTAAAACATTCCGACTATTCGATATCGATTTCATAATCGAATATCGAATACGACGAATATCGAAAATATGAATCGGGTATAAATTAAACCACATTTGTACGCGATTTATAAAAATTGACGATTTTCGACAAACATAAAAAAACGGGCAGACCCCCACGCGAGTCGCGCGCCTGTCAGGCGACTCGCGCGGAGGCCTGGATGGCCGAGCCATTTTTTTCTCGTTTTCTCGTTTTTTTCTATTCTTTTCGTTCCTTACATAAAAAGCGACTTTCGCGACATATTTTAAGATTTCGATAAATACTCTTTCGACCTCGGTCAACACGTGTTAATCCATCACGTGTCATTAAATCCTTTCCAAAATCATGCATATTATCGTATTTACATCTTTATTCAATTTATTCAAACGTTACTAACTCGTTTTCTCGTGTTTGTAGCAATTTATTTTGTTTTTATTGTTTTATTAGACTAAAACGAACCTCACATGCTAAAATAACTTTGACGTTATTAGTTTAACATGCATTAAACGACTTAGCAACCCATTTATTTTTCTCACATGCTTAGGAAAATAATCTTTGCATATCATTCAACCGTCGAACTAACCCGTGTACACCAAAAACAAACGATGTCATAGTAAAGGCCGCTAAGTGCGGGCGGGGTTGGGTGTTCTTAGTGAACTTCCCAACACGTACCCTCACCCCTTACTCAAAACCATGGTTTCCGGATGTCCGAATCCATTGGCAACGAGAGTCATTCAATACACGATATCCGATAATGTCGGTATCGGTATCGTAATGCAAAGGGACGAGCCCAATAAACTCTGACATCGGAAATGGGCCGTATTTGTATACGGCCCACTACGACATAGAGTGGGCTCGAACGGTTCCGAATAACGACAAAATTCGGTGGCGACTCCTACTTCGATTTAAATTTTTATTTGACCATCTCATATGGAGATTCATTCGCCTCCCCAAACCCGCGCGTGGCCGCGTCGGGGTGGACCTATGTCATGTCCACAAGAAGGTGAATGTGGTAGGATGGGATTAAGGTTAGGAGGTGATAATGACGGATGTGAAATGATGGTGTTTGAGTTATTTCCCCGAAAACGCAATGCTCTAAAGGTCCTTTCCGGCTCCGGATCGAACCACAAGGGCGATGACGTGTTCCTGGGCATAAAACTCAATTTAAACGATGAGACTCGTAGCACCTCGCGGTACTAGGGAAAAGAGAGAAGGGAAAAGAATCAAACACAACAACAACTAGCCGTTCCCCGGCAACGACACCATTTTGATGCGCGTCGAATTGTCGCCTATCCAACGCGGACAAACGATATTTGTAAGACTCGAGATTTCACAAAAACAAACAAGTAATCGTGGTAAGTCGAGGTCGGTCCACAGGGAACGGAGTGTGATGTAAAGTTCAAAGTGTCGTGTTTGATGTCTAGATGAGGGGTTTTCTAGGGTCGAGTCTAAACTAAAGGAATATCTAGAGGAATGACTAGAGGAATAGCTAGGGGTGGTCAATCTAGGGAAAAGGTGTTGGGGAGAAGTCGGGATTCGGTACTTGGAGTCTAAGAAGGTCAGAATCGAGTTTTTGTCGCAATATTGATAAACTCACCTAAAATCCCGCTTTCGCGGCGAATGAGGGTAAGTCCCTAGTCATGGTAATTTCTACCCCGAGTTTCCCTATATTGATAGAAATTAGTCAAGGTCGGTCTAGTTGGCCGGACTAAAATAACAATGACATAACACCATAAATAAGATAAACCAACATGCAAGCAACCCACCAACATCCCTATATTCAAATAATCCAAGCCCTCATCCCTAAACTCCCCAACAAGAAATCTACTCACAAATCATTATGGAAAACAACAAAATATCTACTAAGGAGAAAATCACTACAACATGCATATTAATTAGATCTAATGAAATTAACAACACCAATATGATTTAGACAAGATAATGATGAGTAATTAACATAAAAACTAAACTAGAGATTAGAGAGTGGAAGAGAATTATACCAACTATGTAGATCTATAAGAAATAAGAAGATTGCATGAATAAAGATTGAATCTTTGATGAATAAAGTGAAGAACTTGTCACTAATCCTTCAATAAACCCAACAAATCTTCAAATAAAACTTGAATAATCTTCTTACAAACTTCAAATCTAGATAATTGTTGATGAAAACTATGTAGATCTACTATTAATTACTACGTAAACTACTAGAATTTTGGAGGATTTTTACTAGAATACTACTAAACTACTACTAATGGATGGTGTAATAGGATGGTGGATTGGTGTAATGGCTTACCTCCTTAGCACAATGGAGAGGTGACTTGGGCAATAAACTAGGGTAACATATATATAGTAATCTCTTAATGGGTATTTAACCTAAAGCCCAAATCCAACTTTATGCTCCATTAGTGAGACAATCTCCCTTAGCATCTTCATAGGGTGAAACTTTGCCCCGCGGACTTGACGATAATTCCCACCGGGTGAAAATTTTGCCCGGTGAGATTTTCTTCCATTTTTCGCGTTTTTGGCACTTTTTCCTATCGGGCGAAATTTCACCCGGTGGGCGAAATTTCGCCCGGTCAGTTTCGCCCGGTGGGGAGTTCTCGGAAAATCTTCGGGAGGCATTTTTTTCGTCGGGTGAAATTTCGCCCGGTGGTGTCTCACCGGGTAAAATTTTGCCCGATCATTTTTTGGCCTCGAATCTTGTCTCATTCTTCGTTGTTTGATTGGATGGCTTTACACTTTAAGTTGTGTGCTTTGCTCTTTGGACGGTGTTCCTTTCTCTTGTGCTCGTGGAAGCTCAATCGTGATTTTTGTAGCAAAACCTATCAAAATTGATAGAAAACTACCAAAAACACGTAAAACGCACAAGAGGGACGCTAATGCGAGAAGTACGCAAAATATGGCGATAATCGCACTCAAGACTCGCAAAACGAGGGGAAACGGGTCTAAATGGGAGGAAAAATGGTCTAAATTTAGCACACAACATATTTTCATCATCTTTGGCATACACACATGAATCAGAATCATTTACCACGAAGCCATTTGATGTAATGGTTTTATCGAACTTGTCATACCATTGCTTTGGGGCTTGCTTCAAGCCATATAATGATCTGGCCAATTTGCACACCTTATGTTCTTGACCGGGGATCACACATCCCTCCGGTTGTTTCATGTAAATTTCCTCGTGCAAATCGCCATTTAAAAACGCAGTCTTAACATCCATATGATGTATGACAAGGTTGTGAACAGACGCAATTGCTACCAAGGCTCTAATTGTGGTTATCTTAGTCACGGGTGAATATGTATCGAAGAAATCCAACCCCTTTGTTTGACGATTTCCACAAACCACTAATCTTGCCTTGTACTTATCAATTGACCCATCAGTTTTGAGTTTCCGCTTGAAAACCCACTTATTACTCAAAGCTTTACAACCCCTAGGAAGCTCGGTCAATACCCAGGTGTGGTTGTTCATTATTAATTGAATCAATTTCACTGTTTATGGCCTCAAGCCAAAACGTAGAGTCCATCGATTGCATAGCCTCTTTGTATGTTCTCGGGTCTTCTTCAAGTATGAAGACACTCACCTCATGTTCAATCAAACACCTATTCTCAATCAACATGACAAAATCTGGACCAAAATTCCTTTGGGTCCTGTCACATTTACCTCTCTTAGGCTCTACTACTTCCTCTGTAGCAGCAGAAGATTGAGTTGAACCACTAGGTGTAACAGACACACTAGTGTTCGTACTATTTTTCATGGGAAAAATGTGCTCAAAGAATTCAACATCTCTGGACTCTCTAATGGGTCCAAAACCCGATGAATCCTTGAGAATCAGACGATATGCAGCACTATTGGCGGCATTACTAATGAAGATTGCGTCTACCGTTTTAGGGCCGATTTTATTCCTTTGAAATTCCGGAAGACCAATCTTACCTAAACACCCCCACACTTTCAGATAATTAAGGTTAGGTGGATAACCTTTCCATAACTCATAGGGTGTTTTACCAGTTTTCTTGTGCGGAACTCGGTTGAGAATATGACACGCATACAACATTGCTTCACCCCACATGTTGACAGGCATACCGGAACTAATTTAAATTGCATTCATCATATTTTTTAGTGACCGGTTTTTCCTCTCAGCTATCCCATTTTGTTGTGGAGCATAAGTTGCTGTGTATTCGTGAATAATTCCACAAGACTCGCAAAATCTCTTTAGTGGATTCCCATCATATTCTCCACCTCTATCTGATCTAACTCTCTTAATTTTTAGATCTAATTGATTTTCTACCTCGGATTTGTAGATCATGAATTTTTCCTCAGCCTCATCTTTTGTACTCAATAAATAGACCTTGGTGTATCTTGAGAAATCATCTACAAACGTAACGTAGTAGTGCTTCCCACCTCTACTCATTGAGTTTCTATAATCTCCTAGGTCAGAGCGAACCAGTTCTAGGAGACTGCTAGATCGTTCTACGCATTTATTAAACGACGCTTTTGCGTGTTTAGCCTCAACACATATTTCACATTTATCAAAACTTGTACTACTGAATTGAGGTATGAGGTTATGTTTTTTGAGTCGTTTAATCGAGTCGACATTCACATGTCCTAATCTAGAATGCCATAGAGAAACTGACTCAGCAATATAAATAGAAGCAGAAATATTCTTATTAATTGTCTCAACATCGAGGACAAATAAACCACCATTAGGGGTGTTCAAAAATTGGCCCGGACCGGACCGTAAAGTCCGGGTCGGTCCAGACCGGACCACGTACCGGTCCGGTCTCCGGGTCCCAAAAACGTTGGTAACCGGTCCTCGGTCCGGTCCGGTCCGGTCCACACTTTACAAAAATATCAAATTTAGTGTATTTTTACGGTCCGGTCCGGTCCAGTGCGGTCTTAAGAGGGTCCGGTCCGGTCCGGGTTTCTTTGTTAACCGGTCCGGTCCGGGTTTCTTTGTTAACCGGTCCGGTCCGCGGGTTTGGGTTTTTTGGGTTGCCGGTCCGCGGGTCAAACCGGTCCGGTCCGGGTTTGGACCGGTGAACACCCCTAACCACCATTACAGAATCCCTTCCCAACGAAATTTCTATTCCTAGTGAGTACAAGTTTGTCGGATTCAAAAGATAATTTAACCCCAGCCTTGTTCATAAGTGACCCAGAAATTAAATTCCTCCTAATTTCGGGTAGATGCAGCACATTGTTGAGTTCAAGGGTTTTTCCCGAAGTTAGTTTGAGTACTACTTTGCCCTTTCCATGAACCCTAACGGAGCTAGAGTTGCCCATAAATACATACTCGTTCCCGGGAACCTCAAAATATTCCTTGAACATGTTCTTGTCAAAGCAGATGTGCCTTGTAGCACCCGTATCCAATACCCATTCAGACAGGTTGCTAACTAAATTGACTTCAGATACTACAGCAGCTATGATTTCTTTTGAATCAGACTCAGCTAGGTGTGCTTGTGGCCTATTTTGTCGGCGTTTGTTGCTAAACCCTTCTGGACAAAATTTTGACACATGACCCACTTTCCCACATGTGAAACAATTTCCCTTAAATTCCCTTTTATTATTTCCACTTTCCTTGAACTGTTCAGTTTGTTTAGGCCAATAATATTTGTTAGGACCTTTGTGAGAATTTTTCTGCCCCTTATGATTATTTTTCCTAGACTCGACCAAATTAGCAGTAGAGGAAGAGTGTTCAACTCGTTTTTCCTTGGTCTGAATCCTATTCTGCTCCTCGACTTTTATATGAGACACAAGTTCGAGGAGGGAAAAATCTTTTTGTTTATGTTTCATATTGTGGCAAAATTTTGCCAAGACGGGGAAGTTTGTCTAGCAAACAGTTGGCTTGAAATATTTCGCAGATTTTCATTCCCTCGGAAGCGATTTCGGAACACAGATTTTCATATTCATGAACCTGGTCTAAGACGGGTTTGTCATCAGACATTTTAAGCTAGCCATCGGCTACAAGCATATTTCTTAGACCCATAATCATCACTCCCATATTTTAATTTCAGAGCCTCCCAAATTTCCTTAGCTAACTTAAACTTGCTATATATCATAAATAAGGCGGGAGTCATATAATGAAGGAGCATTCCTCGACAAGTTTTATTATCCGTCTCAAAATCCCTCCTGATATTTTCAGGGGTTTGAATATTAAACAGAGTATAGTCTACCCGTATTTGACCCAGAAAAAAGTCCATTTTATCGGACCACATTTTATAGTTTTTTCATCAAACGGGTCAAGTTTTGACATATCAGGAATTATGGGATTAGTCAACATGGTAGATGTTAACGGAATAGCATCATACGTTTCACTACTAGCCATAATAAAAATACAAGAGCAATAATCGACTTTAGATTGTTAGGCGAGTAGTGAATAAATAAATAAGATGGAAAAATGAATAATCTTATCTGAGAGGAAAGGTTGTGACGTGACTTGAGGTCACTGTCCTAAAGTCGATTATGCCCCGTCTACTACACACGGACTCTTTGACATTCGACCCCCAGGATTGCACAACTGCTACGATCTTTGTGTAGGCAAGACCGTAGATGAGTTACTACCAAAATCGTTGCCAAAATTCCACTCAAACTATAAATTATATTACTAACATTTTGAGAGAATATTTTGTGTAAGTAAAGAAGAAGGAGATGAATTTTTGGATGAATGAAAATGGTGGGAATTGATGGCTATTTATAGATCAACATACTTGGCCACCAAGCTCTTCTCCTTGTCCACCAAGCACTACACATCACCAAGGATGTCATGGTGTGACATAAGATGAAGATGTCATGGTGATGATGTCACTACTTGTCCTCCAAGCATCCAAGCTTCTTACATCACCATTACACATGGTATATGTCATCACACATATTACATAAATATTAGCTTCTTTTGAAGCATAATTCCAACAGTATGTATGATACCCGGCCATTACGATCACTTCATATTGAATTGAGATTCTTCTTCGTCCTTTTTAATTTTGATTTGATGTTTTGTTGGTAAAACGTGGCAAGTTGCAAATGATACATACTCCTACTAGACAAGTTTTATGTTGCTTTCATGTTTTACCTTATGTATGACTTCCTTTTACGTCACTTCTGAGTTCTAATTCTAACATATCAACCACGCTCATCTCACCCTTTCTAATTCCTAAATTCTGGTATGTCTATGTATTGTGTTTTACTAAATGATTGTTTATGGCATGATTACTGAATTGATCATTATATAAATGTGATCATTATTGTCATATGAGTACTTATAACTAACAATGATTTTCTTAACAGAGTAAACATTAGTATGTTACTTAAAATATAATCCATAATCATATTACTATGAGATTTGAATATTAATTCATATTTACCATACGATATCATTCTTTTTTTTAAGTGTACATGAATTTCATTAATAATAAACCATACGGCATATACAAATGATATCAAATTGAACTGAATACATATTTGTAAAAAATAAATAAAGAACATCCTTAAGACAAAGATCGCTATTCGAATAATATGCTTCTGCATAGCCTTCTATATATCGCTGTTGATTGACACAGCCTTTCGCGAAGGAATTTATGGATCTGATGATATAGTCTTCAAAAGGATGAACTTTATCTATTTTGACAAAGAGTAGACCGAGATCTGACCTCAATTGTATCACCATACGTGGAAATTTCATTGCTCCCATGATCTTGCACATAATTCTTCTTGAACCTCTCCAAAAGAGAGAACAAACCCACAAAAAATATGGGAACAAACCCATCAATTGATGGGACAAATCTCCAAAAAGGAGAGGCACGAGTTATTATAATCTAAATAAACTATTAAGAATTAACGATAAAGATTAAAATTTGGGGCTTACCACTCCCAGAATTGGTAGATGGCAGCCCGATTTTTTTTTAGGGTTTGGAGAGGAGGGAAAGAGGAGATGAGAGGTTTTTGGAGAGAGATTCCATACGATATCATTCTAATCTCACTCCAATTAAGATATCAACATTTGCCAAGTGGATACATATAAGAAAAATCGTTGCTAGTTATATGTACTCCGTATATGACAATAATGAACACATCTTAGAAAAATTGAACCGATAATTAACGATCTATACTTCATATAGAGATGTGATATAAACATGTTCGTTGCCTGTGAATTCAATTAACATCGTCTCCATTAATTTCCCAAATGTTACTTTTGCACTTTACAATCCACACCACTTTATTTCTAATTTCTTTTCTTTCTTTTTGGTTTTTACTCAAACCGTTTACCAAAAACCGCTAAAATAATTAACAATTGTATAATTTTTTTTCCTTTTCGGTTTTGAGTTCTAAGCGTGGCCAGGCCAATGACTATTGGGGTGAGCAACCTCCTCTTCATTTCGGGGTAAATTTTCAACTTTTATTTTTCAGTTTTAATTTATCGAATTGTTTACTGTAATACCCTTTACCCTCTAACATTTATTGTTGTTATATGTCGAGTGATGTTTCTTGGAACCGTGTGGTCTCGTTAGTGTCACGATTGTAGCATTGAATAGTTAAATGAAATCTCTTATATTGTTTGGCGAGTGTGATTGTATTAAGTGAGTTGAGTGTAGCGTCAAGTCTTGAAGATATTGGAGGGATATAAGTGAAGTATGATTGCATGAAGCTAGAATGTAATTCCCCGTTTCAGTCCTATTATTTGGTTCTAATCCTATGTCATTTCTTCACCATAAACATTGTTAACGCCTTAGGTGAGTACGCAACTAGATGATAATAGTAAGTAGTTATATTGAGTCGGGTGCTACTGGTAGAGACGTAGGAGTGGTGAACTTTGGGATGAAATTCTAGCTTTATAAGGAGGGTAGACGGGTAATATCCCGTACTTTTAAAATACCATGTTCATAATCTCGAGTCGTCATAAGTGGGTAGCATGTGAATTGGCAAGCGAGGCAACAACCAGAGTAATCATAAGGAGGACTTGGACTAAACTAGGCGTCCGTGTCGAGACGGACATGTAACGCGAGTTGGGTTGTTAAACCCATTTTCTAACTTGAGCCCATTAAATCTCTTGCTTTAGGGCATCCTTAGCGGGCCTTAAGAGGTTCACTCACCATCAGTAGAAATCACGAAAAATATTAAGGGGGTGTTTGATAAATGATGGATTCGCCAAAAAATAACATATTGGGAGAAAATATCATGTTTTGACCAAGAAATATGTCAATGATAGTGTTTGGTAAACGACAGATTGTAATGACATATTGGGGTCCAATATGTCGTTTTGCAATATGCTGTTAGGACCAGCTATTGAGTTAGCGGATTAGATTTTTTTTTATTTACCATTTTACCCCTTTCCAAATTGAATCCTTACTTTTTCATTCTCAACTTTTTCATGAATTAATCCTTCTAAGATACGTCATCCTCTTCCCTTTGATATTTTTTATGCATAAATTTGATATATAATGAGTTCTTACATTAATTAATTCATGCGTGATTATTTCATTTGAATAAATTTTTAGTCTTTTATACGATTCCATGGAGCATTACTTTTTCAATTTAATGTTATCTATGTTGATGATTTGAATTGCTTTGTCTCCGGTCGATACATCAGAAATTCAAGAAATATCAACTCTCCGTGATAATATTTGTTCAACTTTAATGACTAGTGTAAGAAATTTACAATATAAATATTAAAATAAGGGTTTTTCTTTGGGGTACCCCTCAACTATCGGCTTTTCCAAGCAGTACCCTCGCCTTTTTCGAATTACAAGATGTACCCTTAAATTTTGTAAATTAGTCTATATTGTAACCAAAGTTATAATTTTCCAACGAAAATTTCTCAATTGATGATATAAATAGTGATTATTCTCTATTTTACTTTCGTCAACCATGATATATTTCTTCAATTTGCATCCTTTACTCGAAAAAATTCATTCCACCACACTATGACGTGGGGGTGACGGAGGGATTGAGGTTGAAGGATTTAAAAGAGTGAGGGAGATAGGTCGATGTCGGCCGACAACAGAGTGCGTTGTGATGGGCATTTGGTGGCTTGGTCAATGGTAAAGAAAAAGAGGTGGTTTGTAGCATCAAATTGGATTGATTAATATGTTAATTATTCATTTTAAAAAAAATAATTGGAATAACACTTATCACTTTGGTTATGATATGGATTGATAAGTAAAATTTAGGCGTACACCTTGTAATTCGAAAAAGGCGAGGGTACCACCTGGAAAAGCCAATAGTTGAGGGGTACCCCTTAGAAAAACCCTTAAAATAATTGGTGTGATGTATCTTGACGTATATTTAATCAAAAATGTGTTTATTTTCTTTTTTGTCATTTTACAAAGCAATCAATCAATCCGCTAATATAACTACTAATTACCAAATACCACTACAAAATTCTGCTAATTAAATCTGTTAGTCAAAACTGTCAATTGATTCTACTTGTCAAATCTGTTTTTGTTAATATCAATCCGCTATTTACCAAACAGGGCCTAAATGTAACACCTCATAATTTCAAAAAATTTTTTGGGTAAAATGTACTCCGTAAGAAATATTAATTAATCAAACTATACACAATTGTTCAAGAGCGTAAGCTCAGCCATCTATTATCAACCTGGGTCAAATTCCCTCTAACTAGCCAAGCGACTCGAGTACGAATTTCTATTTGTATCCTGTCAACTACAACTCGTGGATGGTCTAATTTCCCTTCGATCCGACATTGATTGTGTTGCCACCAAATGTGATACATAGAAGCCTATATTTATTTTATTATGTATCGGACAACCCTTTTGCAAAGAAAAACATCATCCGACTAATTATTTTTCGACTTTCAATTTTCGTGCTTCTTCCCTAAACATTGAGAAATTAAACAAACAAATTCAACAGAAAAATATTATCATTTCCTTGTAAGTCGTCCCTCAGAGCTCAATGCTCAAGTAATACTTTTCTTATAATCCCCTATAAATTCTAACGCAATACAGTGGCGGAAATACTGTAGATTTGAGATTAAAACACACTGATGTTCTATATTTTACAAAGAACGGTCAGTCAATACAAAGATCACTTTTTACAGAAGAGCTAAAAATAAAAATCCTTCAAATGGGCTTAACAATTCATAAATAAACATGATTAAAGCAGAGTAGGATCCATGTCACTCGCTAACTCACACCAAACCCCAGAACTAAAAATACCTGACATGTTATAAACATAACAACCACAATTCAGTGGGGAGCAACTCAGACAGTTCTCCCAGCCATATTACATAATACATAGGCAATAGAAGCATAATATATGAAAATAGAGTAAAACTCAAAACATTATATATCAAATAGATTCAAAACCAGAAAATAATTCAGCAGCCTAACTGCGTCAAAACAAATAATGGAATATAAAACCGATGATCAGTACAGCTTTTACTACTAGAGATATGTCAAAACAACACCGAAGTATCACTAGATAAGGAACTTAGTACCCATGAAGCGACTCCTAAGCCTCACTAGTTAAGGAACTCAGTGCCCACGAAGCGACTCCTAAGCCCTCTCACCAGACAACTCAAACTATAATAGAACTGCGTTCAGCGAGGTTATACCCAGTTCGACAATCAATGTATCCCTAACTCAGATACACTGACCATATAGCTGATGACAACACATGATAAATGTCATTTTAGTCATTATTTTACCCATATTTATTTACTTATTCGGGTCGATTTTGCGTGCTTAATTGTTATTATAGCTCACTATATGTTATTATACGATAGTTAGTGTTAATTATCGTCTTAGTGATAATTATCGTAATAATTGTTATTTCTCGTAGAATTTGGTACTGTTTTGTCTCGCTTCTATTTTATAGGTACCGATTTGGAGATAATTGAGAAGAGACGAGTCAAAATTGAATCAAGAAACAAATACGGGTTAAGACGAGTAAGAATCAAAGAAATCAATGGACCCGGATCAACCTCACTCATGGGCCAATACAATTAATTGAAGAGTGGAGTGAGGGAAAAAGAAACAGAAGGTCGTAGGAAGGGCCACAGGCAGCAACACTGTAGCAGGAGAGGAGGTATAAAACAAAGGAACCCCTTATTTGAAGGAGAGGGGAGAAAATAAACAGGGGGCGTAGGGTAGGAAGACAATAATGCAAAGACACCAACACGGACACGGGCACGGGCACAGAGACGTATCGGACACGGGATACGGCGTTCGAAAATTTATAGGACACAGACACGGCAAAAAAAATCAATATACATATTTAAACAAAGAAAGTTTGAAGATTTTTATACCTAAGATATAGGTTTGATTATTTAAACTATCGCAATTATCGTAAAATAATAAAACAAAAATTAAAGTCTTGTAAACTCAAAGTTAAAATCAAATCTTAAAAAGCTCAAACAGTTATACTACTGTAATATATTAATTAATTAATTAATTAATTAATTAATTATTATTTAGTCTTAAGTAGAACGTCTATAGTATCAAGTAACCCCTATAAACATATAATAGTGTTGTTTTATTAAAGTCCACAAGTTCATAAATAACGATTAGTGTGTCCGATGAGTCTCCAAATAGTATGAATCGTGGCCAACTCGTCTCAAAATAACATGAAACGTGTCCGACACATCTCTAAATAAACTAAAAAATCGGACACGGTTTTTCAGGTGTCCGAGACGTATTGTCGTGTGTTCGACGTGTGTCGGTGTCCGACACGGGTGTCTGACACGACACGAAGATTTGGAGGAGTGTCCGTGCAACCTATGTAGAAAGGCAGAGGGAGGCTTTAGGAGTAGAGTAGCAATAGTGTCCTCAAATTACCACTTTTGTTTTCTCCCATTCTTTAGTTTAATTTAATACTTCTTAGATGATACTCATTAGCTTAATTAGTGGATTAACTCTTAATCTTTCGGTATTAATAACCCTTCATCTATGCAATCCTTGATTTTAAGTTGGTACAATTTCTTCTCCCTTTTTCTTTATTGTTCATTTTTTATGTTTATGAGTTTAGATTATTTTATTGCTTAATTAGTTTAAAGTTTGCATCTTTATTAGTTTCTCATGTTTAATAGTTTGAGTAGAGTAATGGGTAGTTTAATTAATTTGGTTTTAATTATGTTTGAGTAGTTAATTTCTAGGGTCGATGAAGACTTGGTTTGTCTCGTTTTGTGGGTTTGTTGTGTGTTTACGGACTTTGTCGACTTATTGTTGGTATTCTCCATTGATTGCGATTTTTGTATGATTTACTTGTCTTGGCCGCGATGGGTGAATTATATTTCATCGAGCTTTCTTTGGGGTGGATCGACTGACGGAAGGATTAGTCGTGGATCCCGCTGGTCAAAATAAACCAACTAACCTAGGCTTGGTAGCAAGGGTAAGTCGGGTCGAGATCCTCAGGAACGGGGTGTCAGACTAAAGTGTGCTACAATTCTAGACTAGGTTCAAGGCTAACTAAATTAGGGTGATGGCCAAGGTCGACTAAGGACTAAGCTAAACAAACAACTAATGACAAAAAGAAGCAAATTAAATCAATAAGAAGAAACTAGGGCTAGGTCGGGTTCATGGATGCCAAGGAGATCAAAAGAAGAAAAAGGGGGTTACTAGCATGCTTTCGTAGCCTAGGTTACGATCGGGTTCTCGCCACTTAAACGGCCTAGGGGTCATCCTCACCACGCTCTCGCTACTAATGAGGGAACCAAACCAACCAAACAAACAAACACATACAAGAGAAGAGGCAAGAAAAACAAGGATTGATCATCTCAAGTCTCACAAGCATTTCATCAAACATGTAGAGTGCAAGGTAAAAAGGAAACAACAACTAGTGCCACCCATCTCACCCTAATCATCCCTAATTACACCCAATCCCATACTAACCCTAGGGGATAACTACTCAAACATATCTAAACTAAAACTAACACTAACAAGAGAAATCAACACTAGAACAAAAACATTCATAATGAAAAACAAGGATAAACAACAAACTAGATATAAAGATGAAAACTTGAATAACAATAAAGATTAAGAGTAAAGGGATGAGAAAGATTATACCAAACTAAAGGAATGAAAAGATGAACACTTGCATAAAAGAAGACCCAAAACATCCACCAATGTTGTCAAGATTGGTAGATTCTTCAAGAAATCCAATATTACAAGAGTAATCTAACTAGATTAAGGACTAATTAAGGACTAATCTACACTAATCTAAGCTAATCTAACCTAAAGTAGTCTAGGGTTTAGTGGGTAATCTAAAGGATTAAAAAAGTGCTTAAACAATACAAGAGGGGGGGGGTATATATAAGGTTACAATGAATAAGGGAGGCGGAAAAGCGAAACAGCTTCGATTTGGGCCCATCCCGGCCGAGAAGGAGGTGATCCCGGTCGGGATGAGGTGGTCCCGGTCGGGATGGACCTGGTCCCGGCCGGGATGGACCTTCAGTGGGTCGTCCTTCCTTTGCTTCTCATCCCGGTCGTGATGGATGTCTTCCCGACCGGGATGGGTCATGTAGGCTTCAAATATGATTTCATAGGTCCTTACTTGCTCTCCCTAGGCTTCTCATCGATTCTTGGTGCTCAGGAATGGGTCCCAAGGGCTCGGGATCGAGTCTAAGCCACCGAGTGATCGTCGCTTCTCTTCATTGGCTCCAAATGTGTCGGAAACGAATCGGAATCGTTCCATTTCTCCATGATTGGCCTTAGGAACCTAAAACAAACTAGAAGAAGCATAAGTAGCCTCGAAACCGCTCCAAAGAGCGATTCCACAAGAGAAATCGGGACCAAACACAAGGAATAAGCACTACAAACCACACTTATCATCGACCTAGTAGCAAGTCACGAGAGCCCGTTATTAGGACCGTCCCGGGTAGATAGAGACTCGAGAGAGACCGTTTATCTTCCTAATTATCGACCATAATTGACTTGTTTGTGAGCTCCGATAACTCCCTTGAAGCTACCTCGTTGACCTTAACCCTAGTCCTTTTTATCGTATTTATTTCATTTGTTTGTTTGATTCGTTTAGCTTGCTAGTTTAGAACCCTCTTTCAACCCAAAAAATTCTCTTCTCTTGACTAATACTTTAGCTAGACCGAGACTCTTATTTACCTAGACCGTCCCTGAGGAATCCGACCCGACTTACCCTCGACTACCCAAGTTTAGGATTAGTTGGTTTTTACTTTGCTCGATCGGGATACACGACAAATCCCCGTCCGTCAACACCGCATATGTTAGACTTATATACTGTACATTCTCATTTTCAACATTATTCCATATTCAAACAAACTTATAAGTATTTTATCCGAAGATATCTTAAAGCATTCCCAAATAGTAACCTTCCAAATATAGAAACTTTCTTCAAATATTAACTTTCCAAAACAGGTGTTATTATAATTAGAAATCGTTTAACATATGAGTTGTATAAAATAGTTAATATTAGGCGTCGAGACATAAACGTTTATATTTATCATATAAATGTATAATTAATGATTAAAAGTCAATGAAAGTAAAAATCATAATTATTTCTCAAAAGGTTGAAATATAAGTGGCTCTTCTAGGTAAGCAGGCATGGCAATTAACCACTGACACTAGATCTCTTCTTGCTAGATTGTTGCGGGCCAAGTATTATAAGAATGAGTCGTTTTTTCAATCGGAGTTGGGACATAACCCAAGTTATACTTGGAAGGGGTTCTGGGAGGCGCAGGATGTGGTGATGAAGGGGGTTAGGCGGAGGATTGAGAACATGCAAGGGACGAGGATTTGGCATGACCCATGGCTTCGGGGAGGGGGTTTGAGGCGGGTTCTCTCGCATTGTCCTCCTGGACGGGATGAGTGGATGGTGGCTGATCTGAAGAGAGGGGATGGGACATGGGATGCTAGCAAGATTCGAGCTAATTTTTTGCCTTTTGAGCAAGAAATTATCTTGAATATGCGTGTGTGTACTAGACAGGTTGAGGATGTTTGGTGTTGGGATATGGAGAAGGATGGCGCCTATACCGTTAAGTCGGCTTATCGACTCCTCTCAGATAACATGGAGCATGATGAGGGACCCTCTGAATTTACTAGTGAACGTTGATTATGGACACGGATTTGGCAAGCACGTGTGCTCCCCCGTATTAAGATCTTCTTTTGGCAATTATGTTCCAATGCACTTCCTATGAAAGGTAATATTGCCCATCGTATTTCTAGTTTTGATGGTACTTGCCCGATTTGTTGTTGCGAGGTGGAGACTTGTCTTCATCTCATTAAGGGGTGTGGGTGGGGGTTTAGGATGTAGGATGGGTTGGGGGTTGATGTTAAGAAGGAAAGTGGGCATGAGCGGGTGAGGGAGTGGGTGGAGGATGTGTGGAGGGGGTTGGAGGATGAGGAGCGAGGGAAGGTTATGGTGGGATGTTGGGCTATGTGGGAGGCTCGCAATAAGTGGGTGTTCGAGGGGAAGCGGGTGAGTTGCGGGGATGTTTTGACTAGAATTAATGACCTTATGGCTGAGATGGAGGGTGGCGGTAGGGAGGTCATGGGGGAGGTAGCCTTGGTGCTAGAGGGGGCGGTGGTGAGGGAAGTGAGCAGAGGTGGCAGGCCCCGGGGACGGGATTTATCAAGATTAATTGCGATGCAGGGATTCAGGGGGGTGGGGTGAGTATGGGGTATGTGAGGCGAGGGGATGATGGACGGATGCTATGGAGCGGGAGCGCTAGAAGACTTGGTGACACGGAGGCAAGCTTCGGGGAGGCGGAGGCCATCCTTGAGGATATGAAGGAAGCGTGGTGTCGAAGATGCAGGAACGTGATCATTGAAAGTGACTGCAAAATTGTAATTGACCATCTCCGGAATGCTAATGCAGGACGAAGCGACCTGTTTCTTATTTTGGATGAAATTTTAGAGTTTGGTTGTAATTTTGATCATATTTGTTGGTCTTTTGTTTCGCGTCAGTGCAACCGTGTTGCTCATGAGCTCGCACGTGTAATGCCTTTTTCTGTTGGAAGGCGCGTTTGGGAGAACTTTGGTCCGACAGACGTGCAAGCTATTATTTTTGATGATTTTAATGCAATGATCTAATCCCGTTTTTTGGGGTTTTCTTCAATAAAAAATATTAATTTACAAATTTACAGATTTTCCATGACAACATTGTCTTACTATCAAATTCATAGTTAAATCAATAAAAATCAAAACGACGTAAGGCCAGTGGAGTTAAAAACTTTATAATCTTAGATAATACTATTATTTCTGAAGTAAATCCAAATTCCAAACTTAACAAAAGGTTTTATTCGTGCTTTTATAAATTGACAGAATTCGACACTCGATTGTATCTCTTTAATAAAACACGTTTAAAAATTTATTTTAAAGCAAACCCAATAATTGGAAACAATAAAAAAATATTCAAATTTTATGTACGTAAATTACCCAAATTAAATTCAAAGTTTATCGAAGGTTTTAAATTAGGTCTTACAACAACTGAGAGATTGACAGACTATTTCAACATATGTTCGTAAACAATTTATTGTGACCAAAATACTTGGAATTGTTTTACGAAATTAAACAGACGTATACTAGACTTCAAATTAACAGTAGTCTATTTTAAAAGTTTTCGAAAATAAGATCTTTAAATAGGATTAAACAAAAGCAGTAACAGATTCTGAAACGTGTTGTAACTTTGTTAACACAACAAAAATTTTCAATTTGATACTTTATATTAAAATCACAAAAATTAAGAAATAAATTTTTATTTATACGTTTTAGTCTTTAGTAGATCTGAAACAAATTATCATAATATAGTTCAGACACGTTTACTAGTACAAGAATTCGATTTAAAACGATATTACAAGCAACTAAAACATATATATCATGCAATACTTAGTCATGCCATCATGTGTTACCTTCATCAAGATCCAAATTAATAAAAATAATCGTCTTCATCGGAACTAGTACGATAACCTACAAAATAAGTTAACATATGGTATTAGAACCATATTATAAGTTAATGAAAGAAGAGAATGAAACTGGGAATAAGAGTAATATAATTACCCTCGAGATTGGAATGAATAAGGGATGGATTAGAATCGGATTAAAGAACGAAAAGGAGGAAGTACGGAACCAGGACACAATTGAACTTGCAACAAAACACAGACCATCACTCACAACAACAGACACGACATAGCAGACAACAGTAATGACAACAACAACATCAACAGTGGTTATTAAGACTGTAACAATGAAAGAAACGAACATAATTTGAACCGAATTATTTTTGCGCCGTGGTATGGGAGCCACTACCTTGAAAACTATTTCGGCACGACCGTTGTGGCGATCAGCTGCTGTCGGCAGTTCCCCAAGGTTAATACTATAGTACCCGAAATCGCCCACTCGAAACCGGACACTTGGAACGAACAGTAACTAGAAACTTTACTCAGAATTTATGGAAGAAGAAGAAGAGAAAGGAGAAGGAGATGAGTTGTGTGTTCTGAAGTGTCCCCGAGGTGCCCTTTTATGGCTGACGAAATGAGCAGGAGAATCACAGTGGTTTAATGCGTAATAATTAGCCATTAACATGACCAATCGAGTTGGGACGAGGCGGGTCGGGCCGAGCACGCGCACACGCGTGTACGAGCTGAATTAAGCACCTCGCAACAGTGGTGAATTCAGGATTTTCGGGATGGGGGTGATATAAAATTTTCGGGAGGAGGTAATAAAACACAACGCGTTTTTTCTCGTTGAAAACTATCTGATATATCATCAGTTTTCACTAGACGGAAAACATCTTTCTCGATAAATGTGACTAAACAATCATTCAATAGTTGATCACCCATACTATTTCTTAACTTGTTCTTCACATATGTCATTGCAGAAAAAGTTTGTTCCACATTTGCAGTTGCCACGGGAAGTATTAATACTAGGGTAGACACCCACATTTTGACCGCTAGGTGTCTATAGTAGTTTCCGCCAAACACCCGATGATGATCGGACGCAAACATGCTTTAATGGAGTCGGATATGGGCTCGAAATCATGGACATTTGGCTTGGGCTTATTACGGAGTACAAATCTTACAAAACCGACATCAAATCCAGGCCCAGTGGGTCGTTTTGAGTCAAATAAGACTAATTTGGGTCGAATCCGGCACCAGGGGCAAAACCGTCTTTTAGCAAAGATATTTTTTCCTGAGACACTCGGACCAGCCGAGACATCACACGTCCGGTTTGGACTCAAATACTACAAGAAATCAACTACACAAAATATTAAACAAATCCGTTTAAGGATAGAATTCGATCTCAAGTAGGAATTCTATCCGAATACCGAATCAGATACCGACCGAGCTCAAAATACTCGGCCAACCCGATTCTTCCCTTTTCTCTTCCTTTCTCACGCTTTTTCCGTTTTTTTTGGGTCGTGTCGTTGGTCCATCTTTTTTTATTATGGGTCGTTCATCACATATTTTTTCTAGTACCGATATTATAAAAATATTTTCGTAAAACAAACGTTCTTAAAATACGATATTGATTCTCTAATCAAATATCGTATCTAACAAGAACTAAATCAAATCTCGTTGATGCTAAAAAATCGTTACATCTTTTTAAACAAAATACAACGATTTTTAACGCGGAGAGAATTAACATTGTTTTCGTTCAAATTCTTTTTTTCTTTTCGTTCAAAACAAACTTTTTTTCAAAACCTTTTCTAAATCATTCCGACTATTCGATATCGATTTCATAATCGAATATCGAATACGACGAATATCGAAAATATGAATCGGGTATAAATTAATCCATATTTGTACGCGATTTATAAAAATTGACGATTTTTGACAAATAAAAAAAACCGGACAGACCCCCACGCGAGTCGCGCGCCTATCAGGCGACTCGCGCGGAGGCCTGGATGGCCGAGTCCCTTTTTCTCGTTTTCTCGCTTCTCTATTTTTTTGTCGGGTCTTACATAAAAAAGCGATCTTCGCGACATAATTTCAAATTTCGACACATACTTTTCTTGACCTCGGTCAACACGTGCTAATCCATCACGTGTCATAAACTTTTTTCAAAATCATGCATATCGTCGTATTTACATCTTTATTCGATTTATTCAATCGTTACTAACTCGTTTTCTCGTGTTTGTAGCAATTTATTTATTTCTATTGTTTTATTAAACTAAAACGAACCTCACATGCTAAAACAACTTTGACGTTATTAGTTTAGATGCATTAAACGACTGAGTCAAACATAATTCACATGTTTAGTCAAAAACGCTCTTTGCATATCATTCAACCGTCGAACTAACGCGTGTACACCAAAAACGAACGATATCTTAGTAAAGGCCGCTAAGTGCGGGCGGGGTTGGGTGTTCTTAATGAACTTCCCAACACGTACTCTCACCCCTTACTCAGAACCATGGTTTTAGGATGTCCAAATCCATTGGCAACGAGAGTCATTCAATACACGATATCCGATATTGTCGGTATCGGTATCATAATGCAAAGGGACGAACCCAATAAGCTCAAACATCGGAAATGGGCCGTATTTTGTATACGGCCCACTACGACATAGAGTGGGTTCGAACGGGCCCGAACTCCCACAAAGTTCGGTGGCGACTCCTACTTCGATTTAAATTTCAATTTGACTATCTCATATGGAGATTCATTCGCCTCCTCAAATCCGCGCGTGGCCGCGTCGGGGTGGACCTATGTCATGTCCACAATTTGGCGACTCCGCTGGGGATCAACTGATGAGTCACTTACCATCGGCATCCCTAGGGTGAGACTCGAAAAGAAATCGTTCGAATAGTAATGTACACGTTTTAGTTCAATGGTTCAAGCATAACCCAAATCTTTCCCGGGCCGGTTACTTGTGACCGACGTCCCACTATACCACGGTGCGTTCCTAAACGGGCGCACTAAAGACTTCGATGGCGGAACTCTCATGGGTTTTACGGCAGGTTCTAAGACCAACTCGGCTTAGGAAGACTGTCCTGATTTGTGAGAAAGCTATCGTCGTTGGTATAGACCCTATTTCGACCGACCGAGACTTAGACTAAGAGCATACATGGTGTCATTATACTGTTTCCGTGACTACGTGCTACTTGATTTTCTTTGGTCCTCTTTTTCAAAAACCGTCATCTTCAAAAATTTGCATCCTTTTCAAACCTATCCATTTTTCAAAACCCGGAAAGCTACCGAATTTAGGACTTATGATTTTGACTCCAAATAGCCTATTTTCTAGCCGGTATGCTGCCCAAACTTTTTCAAAATTTTGAAATCTCGGCCCGATAACTTTTTTTCGATTTTCAAAAAAAAACGGGCCATCCTATCCGACTTTGCTCGGTTTTCAAATCCAAATCCTCTTTTCAAAACTTTTTTCTTCTTAGGACTTCCCGTATTTAGCAGTGTCGGGTCATGTCATAAGTTGTTAGAGTCTATAGCGTCGAAACTCCGTCGATCCTACATCGCGAGTTTCTACCCCATCCCAGTCCGCCTTATTTGACAAGGCACGGCCCACCTACGTAGGACAAACTCCTACAAAGGGAAGCCCATTTACACTTTAGGGTCCAAAGTCTGGGGAATAGCTCACACGTAGGTCTTTCTTCACACGGGACTAGGCCCATTTTGCCAAAATCCTAAGGAAGGCCCACCGTCCACGAGTCACCCGTCTAGGAGTCGGTCTTCCGCCCCACTCGGGGGCTACCCTTCTGCAGAGCGGTCAATCACGATTGCTCTAAGGATCAGGTCTTACACGTGCTGTCTCACTTATCCCACTTTCGAGTCACTTAGGTGTCACACCATCTGAGTCCTGTCTGAGCCCTTAGTCTCACTTGGGGGCTATTCTCCGACGAAGCGATTAATCATAGTCACTACGAGAGTCGTACCCCACACATTTGTCTTAGGAGAGTCTAACCCGAGTCAAACTGGAGTCGTCTCTCCTCCCGCGCTATTTCCTATGCCTTGGTGAATTTGAGTTCCGAAGCAACTTTCCTGATTACGTGGTATTCTTACAGACAGGCCGCCCTTCACCCGAACCATGACGCAACAAGCCATAGACGAGCTGACCGCCTCACTGGCTAAGATGGAGGCCCAGCTTACAGCAATCAGCACCGACCAAACCGCCATTGCCACCCGTTTGAGTGCCTTGGAACAAAGGACTCCTAAGGTCGGGAATGAAATCACTGGGCCCATAGCTGAACTGGCCAACGCAGTCCGCAAGCTGGAGGAACAGGTCCACCTGTCGACAAACAATTCAATCCATACGGAAAATGCTCGTTCCTATTCACCTTTGACCGACGAGCTGCCCGCTAACCTCAACATGACGGGCCTACCAATGTTCGACGGGATTGAAGACCCGGTATTACATATCCGGGTTTCAAAGAATTCATGGCCATCAAAGGAGTGAAATCAACCATGTTCAAGCACCTGTTTGCTTCCTCCCTCAAGAAGCACCCGAAAGCCTGGTACTACAGGCTAGACTCCAAGAAGTACAAGACTTGGGATGACGTGGCGACGGAATTCGCTCGGAATTATGCCGATAATACCTAGATCTAGACCACGATGCGTACTTTAAAAGTCATGGCCCAAGAGCCCAAGGAAAGTTTCACCAAGTACCTTCAAAGGTGGAGGGCCGAGAGTGTGAAGTTGGTAGACAAGCCCAACGAGAAGACACTAGTGGAGGCGTTCATCAACAACCTCCTACCTTCCTACCGCATCCATCTTAGGTATGCCGGCATTTCCAACTTTGCAGTGCTTACCGAAATGGGCACTAGGATTGAAGATGATCTTCGACACAATGAAGATCTGGGTGAAGTTTCTACTGAAGGCTATATTGGACATCAACTCGAGTCCTCAGAAGCCGACAACAAATGACAACATCATCCGAGAGTCTAGATTTGGTTTAAGCCCGAGCCTGAGTCCGAGTCTAGGATGTTCTATTTCCTTCATGTTCCAAGTCAAAGTCAGAGTCAGAGTCAGTTGTATTCTGTCCTCTTTTTTTCAAAAGCAACTTTTCTATTTCACCTATATACTTTCCTTATGTGTTTCCGAGAACATGATGAACACCATCATACACTGTGAGCACATGCACGTGACTATTATAGGCACATCTATAACGAATGCAGGAAATCGAGACCCGTGTTTTCCTTTTACCTGTTCCATGTCTGACATAGAAAGCCACATAACCACCCTTAGTAGGAGCGGTATCGAATCCTATGACAAATCTAGGTAGTCTCCTAGTTTGGGTTCAAGACGGGAGGCAAGCCCATTTCCCACAATAAACACCCATCCAACAAGATCAACCAATCCCTACCTTAGGTGTTAGCCTGACCAATAGAAAAAAAACTGGACAAAAAAAAGAAAAATCAAAAGTCCAAGGAAAAAGCAAAAGGCCAAAAACAAAAGAGCTGGCCATGATCAAAAAGAATTCTCAGCATCCCCCAACCAGATACGGTCCATCCCATGATCGGGGCTAAAAGGTCAACCAACAAAAAAATTCAAAAAACCCATGATCGTGGTCAACGGTCAACTCGAGTGAAAGTCCCTTGACCAGGTACGGTCAATTCAAAAATTATCAAAACCTTTATCGTCAAATAGGGGAGCAACAATCAAGCTGGTCAGCTAACACCACACTCAGCCTTCCCACATTACAACCTTCAAGACCTTCCCGAGACCCAGGCCAGAGACAGCCCGGAATTTTGAGGATTCAAGCTCCATAGGATATTCCTAACCATTAGGGCCAGACACGGAAACCAGATCCCGCATTATCAAAACCTATCCCAATCAAAGTTCGAGCCATTTTACTCGACTTCCCCTCGACATAGCAAAATTCACAATCACCATACAAATCCCCGAGAGCAAAACTCGTTAAAATCCCCGGGAGCAAAACTCGTTAAAATCCCCGAGAGCAGAACTCGTTAAAATCCCATCCCAATTCTTCTAATTCAAACCAATTACCAACCCCAAACACGGGAACTCAACTTGCAGTCGGCATAGAACATGCCCAAATAGCTCACACCACCTCTGGGGGCTACCCCGGAGAACGCTCACAGTCACAGGATCAATATCCTAACCATTCTAGCCCTTTGATCAAGACATCATTGGGAATGCACCTAGCCTGCACCGTCAATAAGGCTAGTTACACACAAAGTCCTATTAGACTAGGCACCATAATATATCTTCCAATACACTGAACTACGGCATGGTTTGATTTCACTACACGTGAATACGTAGGCAGCCTTTCAACAGAGGCACAACCACCCACAGTGACACACATTCAAAAAGCGCCATCATTCCGGTCACGACACTGTCATGTTCTCAACAGTTAGCTTTGTCATTCTGGGGGCTTCTCCTAGGCAGAAGTTCTCCATCCACTCACATAATCCAAATAACTTTCAAATCTAGCCTCCTTTCTATAGTGTGTCCTAGTACTCGGCCCAGTCGAAGACAAGAATCTGTCAGAGACTCGAGACAACACCTACTTTGGGAATATACCCCGAAACTGAAAAAAATCCAAAAGAACACAAGTCTACTACTAAGTTCTGTCGTACAAGAACAGTCTCATTACAGACTACTGCAACCCCGGTATAGCATATCTATCCCATTTCGACGTTCGACCATGTTGCCACTCGCCTAGGCTACGGAATAACGCAACTTAAGAGTCTTGTCATCTTAGGTGGCCCATCCCCTACCGAGTCACGGTCTAACCCTTAGAGAGTCAAAGTCGTGTCTGTCAACTCGTCCTCTCGCGTCCAGAGTCGAGTCTGTCGGTATATCTCTCTCTTCAAATTCTCATTTTAAAATTTGCAAAACTTAGCCATTAGAGAAAATCCCTTTTCTAGTCACCACGGGAATAGGAATTTTTATCATACTCCCTACTTCATCTAGGCATACAGGCCTAACCGGAGGATTTTAGGAGTCCGTGTCAGAATCTGATCAAGAATTAAGTCATCCCAAGCATTCTTATTTCCAAAAAAATTTCAAAAAAAATTT
Source organism: Agrostemma githago (assembly GCA_958450325.1). Classification (NCBI taxonomy): domain Eukaryota; kingdom Viridiplantae; phylum Streptophyta; class Magnoliopsida; order Caryophyllales; family Caryophyllaceae; genus Agrostemma; species Agrostemma githago. The sequence continues at coordinate 13,674,784 of OY288255.1, read as the reverse complement.
CAGCATTTTCTTTCCAAAAATCAATCAAAAATAATTTCTTCCCCAGCGTGATTTGGTGTTTTGCCTAGATATTACATGCAATCTGTTATGTATCAGCATACAGTTACACCCAAGACTCCCGAAGAATTCTCAAAGACTCCTCAGTGGAAACTCAAGCAACATTTTTGTCAGGATGTATCTACAGGCAGATACACCCAGAGCTTACAGGCAAGCTCCCACGTGATTCCAAGATAGGATGTATCTACGAGCAGATACACCTAGAGCTTACAAGGCAAGCTCCCACACAACTTCAAAACGGGATATGTTTGTAAACAGACACACCCAGACTTTTCAGGGAAAGTCCCCGCGACATTATTGACATCTACCCAGGTATGATTTCTATCTTATGGCTGGCGAGCCCTTCACGCAAGTCTAATGGACTCAAAACGACCCGATCGGAAGTCTGCCAGGTTTTAATCCTCGATTGGCCTGGTAGCTACTCTGACTTTTGCCTTGTCCAAGCCTCAGTCAGAGTGGGGGATCTGTAGACACCCACATTTTGACCGCTGGGTGTCTATAGTAGTTTCCGCCAAACACCCGATGATGATCGAACGCAAACATGCTTTAATGAACTCGGATATGGGCTCGAAATCATGGACATTTGGCTTGGGCTTATTACAGAGTACAAATCTTACAAAACCGATCTCAAATCCAGGCCCAGTGGGTCGTTTCGAGTCAAATAAGACTAATTTGGGTCGAATCCGGCACCAGGGGCAAAACCGTCTTTCAGCGACCGGGTCAAACCCGGTCAAAGATATTTTTTCCCGAGACACTCGGACCAGCCGAGACATCACACGTCCGGTTTGGACTCAAATACTACAAGAAATCAGCTACACAAAATATTAAACAAATCCGTTTAAGGATAGAATTCGATCTCAAGTAGGAATTCTATCCGAAAACCGAATCAGATACCGACCGAGCTCAAAATACTCGGCCAAAACCCCCCATTCAGCCGAAATTTCCTTGCTTCCTCCCCAAGTAATGGACTTTACGTTCCTCTCGACTTCCTACATTTCCTATCCTAAGCGGTAGTTCCAATCCAACTACTTCTCCTAGCCAAGGTCGGGAATACTCCTATAAATAGCCTCTTGCACAACACAAAATTAACACATGAAATACACATCTATCATTCATACATCATCGACATCTAGAAAAAAATGAGTCAAAGCAAATCCCGACATACATCCAAAGAAGCACCGAAATACTATCAAAATATCGACGAATCCGACCCCGAGAAGCCGGCCGAAACCCGTCCCATCACACGACCAAACCAACACCCAAATTCATCCCACATCATCTCGACCCTCCCAAGTTTAAAGCCACTTTCCGACGAGCTCTAATCCGAGAAAACAAAGCATGTAGGTTGAGAGTGTAAATTCAAACCCGATTCTTCCCTTTTCTCTTCCTTTCTCACGCTTTTTCCGTTTTTTTTGGGTCGTGTCGTTGGTCCATCTTTTTTTATTATGGGTCGTTCATCACATATTTTTTTCTAGTACCGATATTATAAAAATATTTTCGTAAAACAAACGTTCTTAAAATACGATATTGATTCTCTAATCAAATATCGTATCTAACAAGAACTAAATCAAATCTCGTTGATGCTAAAAAATCATTACATCTTTTTAAACAAAATACAACGATTTTTAACGCGGAGAGAATTAACATTGTTTTCGTTCAAATTCTTTTTTTCTTTTCGTTCAAAACAAACTTTTTTTTCAAAACCTTTTCTAAATCATTCCGACTATTCGATATCGATTTCATAATCGAATATCGAATACGACGAATATCGAAAATATGAATCGGGTATAAATTAATCCATATTTGTACGCGATTTATAAAAATTGACGATTTTCGACAAATAAAAAAAATCGGACAGACCCCCACGCGAGTCGCGCGCCTATCAGGCGACTCGCGCGGAGGCCTGGATGGCCGAGTCCCTTTTTCTCGTTTTCTCGCTTCTCTATTTTTTTGTCGGGTCTTACATAAAAAAGCGATCTTCGCGACATAATTTCAAATTTCGACACATACTTTTCTTGACCTCGGTCAACACGTGCTAATCCATCACGTGTCATAAACCTTTTTCAAAATCATGCATATCGTCGTATTTACATCTTTATTCGATTTATTCAATCGTTACTAACTCGTTTTCTCGTGTTTGTAGCAATTTATTTATTTCTATTGTTTTATTAAACTAAAACGAACCTCACATGCTAAAACAACTTTGACGTTATTAGTTTAGATGCATTAAACAACTGAGTCAAACATAATTCACATGTTTAGTCAAAAACGCTCTTTGCATATCATTCAACCGTCGAACTAACGTGTGTACACCAAAAACGAACGATATCTTAGTAAAGGCCGCTAAGTGCGGGCGGGGTTGGGTGTTCTTAGTGAACTTCCCAACACGTACTCTCACCCCTTACTCAGAACCATGGTTTTCGGATGTCCGAATCCATTGGCAACGAGAGTCATTCAATACACGATATCCGATAATGTCGGTATCGGTATCATAATGCAAAGAAACGAACCCAATAAGCTCTGACATCGTAAATGGGCCGTATTTTGTATACGGCCCACTACGACATAGAGTGGGTTCGAACGGGCCCGAACTCCCACAAAGTTCGGTGGCGACTCCTACTTCGATTTAAATTTCAATTTGACCATCTCATATGGAGATTCATTCGCCTCCCCAAACCCGCGCGTGGCCGCGTCGGGGTGGACCTATGTCATGTCCACAACTAGCCTAATAAGAAGGTATACTAGTCCATATGAAACATGCTTATTTGTTTCAACAAGCATCATAGAAACTTGACCAATATCTTTCAAACCTTCAAATCTTACATCTTTCCGCACATCATCAATAAAATGATCAAGTTGAAACTGAAGTCTTAGCAAATCTGTACTTGAGAAATCTTCGGAATAAAACGTTGTGAGCTTAAGTATCTTTTCGACTTTTCCTTATCAAAAGCCACAAATGAATCAATGGGGCTAAAACAAGACATACGAGCTTTGACGAAATACTTCCTGCCACTTTTTAGGGGGGATCACTCGATCGAGTGGCCCTTAGCACTCGATCGAGTGCCTCCTGTACTGGGTGACATTCGCTTCTAAAATGACCCAATTTATGAATTTATGATTTGAATCGAGAAATGATCGAGCTAATAAAAATATCGGGCCCCTTCGTGTCACGACGTCGTTGTCGGGTCTTATGAACCATATGACGATCGGTTCGACGTCACTAGGTTTTGTATTAGTTCGATTCTCGATGGCTCTTCATGCCCGACACTCGATTATGGAATCGTTGTCAAACATTTTGGAGCAATGTTTGTAGAATCGAGAATGATTGAACTAACATGAATATCAAACCCCTCAGTTTCACGACGTCATTGTCGGGTCTTATGGACCATAGAACGATCTGTTCGACGTCGGGTTTCATGCTAATTAGATTATCGATAGCTCTTCACGCACGACATTCGATTACGGAATTGACATCGGGCTTTTAGAGCGACATTTGAAAGTGATACCGAATACACTCGATAACGAATTACTGCGATCGCGTTATAATCCGATGAGCCAGGCGCACGCCATAAGGCGCCTGGGGCGGCGTGCATCAATAATGGGGCGCCACCTCCGGTGCGGCCTATTCGGGGATTATACGGACTTTGGGCAGCGTTAATTATCAAATGTATTTGATCGGAAAGTTCGATTTGTCGTTGCAAACATTAGGTCCTTTGCATTTCGGCGTCGTAGTTTGGCTTTTAAAGCCTACGACGCTCGATTTAGTGTCATCGGACGTTTGCTCGAATCGATACGGTATTAGTATAAAAAAAATGTGAAAGCGTAAATTAAATGTTAGATGTTAGGAACGGAAATTAGATGTTAGATGCGACAAAGTAAATGTTCGTAATACAAGTAATTAAAAGTTAGTATACGAGAAATAAATGTTAGCGATGCTAGTATAGTTAGTATACAAATATATAAAAAAGAGTTAGAAATTAGAAACGAGATTTTTACTCCCTCAACCTACACGTCAATTGTCTCGAAAAACGGGCTCGTGGAGTATCATCGTAGACACGGGGAGCGGTTCGAGTATGTAGAATGAGTTAGGGTGTGCTTTGTGTTTGGGACTACCGAACCCTTGTCGAACGAAAGGAGTAGCTTTTGAGATTGATGAGGTTTGACTCGGTTTTGAAATAGGGTTATGGAAGGATGCAAAGAGGTGGAAAAATGATGGAGAAAAGGATCCTTCAAATGGTGTGTATGAGGGATTATTTATAGTGGTGATACCCGGTTTAGGTCACTCGATCGAGTCCCTAGACTCGATCGATTGCCCCAGAAAAAGGGTCCTGGTTGATTTTTAGGGGGTCACTTGATCAAGTGACTCAGGCACTCGATCGAGTGCCGTTTGGCGACCCGGAGTAAAATCCGGGAATAATCAAGGAAAGTTTTGATTTTTTTTTACTTAGATTTGATTGCGTATTGGGACGCGGTTATGGCTTGTTTCATTCTCGGTTTTCGACTTTGATCGTGTTTTGACTCGGTCGCAAAGGACGGTTTTGCCCCCGGTGGCGGTTTAGGCTCAAAGTAGCTTTATTTTATTGGAAACGACCCACTGAGACTGGATTTGAGGTCGGTTTTGAGAGATTTGTACTCTGCTAAGTGCCCACGTCGGATACTATTGATTACAAGTCCCGTATTCGAGCGTATTGATGCATGTTAACGTCTGATCATCATCGGGTGTTTTGTTGAAGACTTCTATAGACACAAGCAGGCAAAATGTGGGTGTCTACACTCGTTCATTTATCGGGGTTACAAAAATATGAAAACCTATTTACCTCTTACACTTTCTACACTTCAAGGATCGAGAAATGAGTATTCAAAACTATCTACTCGCACAGTCTTACTCTGCACTTCAAACCCAAACCCTCCTAAACACTTTACATCAAGCTACATCCCAAAGGGTTCTCCGTGTCCGAATTGATATCAACGTAAGTCCATATTCGAAGCTTGAACATGTATGTTGAGGGTGTCAAAACTCCTTTTCCATCTTCGTATTTGCATTTCTAATTCTTTTGTATTTTAATTATCGTATGCTAACATCAATACTAACTTTGTTTATTGTTTCATCGTAGAGCATACTTTCAAATAAACTAATAACATAAACATTAACATATGCAATAAAACTAGGGCGATACAACCTAAAATGCTCAATTCGATCACTTAGTATCCGATGATGAAAAGATGAGAAAATCCAAGTACAAGGATATTGCACCTGAGTTATCGGTCGCTCATCTGATGTAGTCTCGTGCATGTGAGGTGAAAGAAGCGAGTTCACCCTAAAATAACTATAACTCTTCTAAATTCAAATGAATGAATTTATCTCTCACGATACAACATTCTTGATAAACTACGATTTCTATAACGTGTGCGATCAATAATTGTTTCCGTTTAAAAGTCGGAATATGGCCTGGATTCCCATATCCAGGCACATGGCACCTAAGTATTGGGGCTCTTGACTCGAGCCTATTCGTGATTTCAGATTCGATTATCATTTGCCCTTGACGCATGATGCGTGCGATTTATATATTTTAGTCCGTCTTTTGTACACACATTTCCATGCATATTGAGTAGCATTGATTACTATTTTCTCCCAAATTTCATACTTTGTAGTTGTGTTGCATCTTATGCAGGTTAGGGATCCGTGGACGCATAAACAAGTAAAAACTCGTCCTTAAAGATGAAATTCTTAGACAGTACGAAATAAGAAAAGAGAATGATCGTTTTCACAAGGGTCAACCTAAAACTTGAATATCTTCAGTTTTACAACTCTGATTGAGCAGATTCAAGTTGCATTGGAAATCTAGGGTCGTGCTTTTTCCTAACGAGCTTTTACTCAATCTAACGACAATTTACCAATATACCTTTCTCATTTTCCCCCTATTTTTGTTTGATTTCTCTCTAGAAAATCCCTAAATTCCAACCACCACCATCTACACAAGCACCCATTACCAAAAACACAATTAATTTCTCTTAATATTCTTAAGCGAATGATCACAATCATTACGTTAGTGGGATGCCTATTCCACCACCCGATGACCCACCAACAACCACCATCCGATCGTATTTTTACCATCCCAAATCTCTAATTTAAAAACTTATTTGTATCCTAAATTAGGGTTAGTTGGTACAATTTCTTCTCCCTTTTTCTTTATTGTTCATTTTTTATGTTTATGAGTTTAGATTATTTTATTGCTTAATTAGTTTAAAGTTTGCATCTTTATTAGTTTCTCATGTTTAATAGTTTGAGTAGAGTAATGGGTAGTTTAATTAATTTGGTTTTAATCATGTTTGAGTAGTTAATTTCTAGGGTCGATGAAGACTTGGTTTATCTCGTTTTGTGGGTTTGTCGTGTGTTTACGGACTTTGTCGACTTTTTGTTGGTATTCTCCATTGATTGCGATTTTTGTATGATTTACTTGTCTTGGCCGCGATGGGTGAATTATATTTCGTCGAGCTTTCTTTGGGGTGGATCGACTGACGGAAGGATTAGTCGTGGATCCCGCTGGTCAAAATAAACCAACTAACCTAGGCTTGGTAGCAAGGGTAAGTCGGGTCGAGATCCTCAGGAACGGAGTGTCAGACTAAGGTGTGCTACAATTCTAGACTAGGTTCAAGGCTAATTAAATTAGGGTGATGGCTAAGGTCGACTAAGGACTAAGCTAAACAAACAACTAATGACAAAAAGAAGCGAATTAAAACAATAAGAAGAAACTAGGGCTAGGTCGGGTTCATGGATGCCAAGGAGATCAAAAGAAGGAAAAGGGGGTTACTAGCATGCTTTCGTAGCCTAGGTTACGATCGGGTTCTCGCTACTTAAACGGCCTAGGGGTCATCCTCACCACGCTCTCGCTACTAATGAGGGAACCAAACCAACCAAACAAACAAACACATACAAGAGAAGAGGCAAGAAAAACAAGGATTGATCATCTCAAGTCTCACAAGCATTTCATCAAACATGTAGAGTGCAAGGTAAAAAGGAAACAACAACTAGTGCCACCCATCTCACCCTAATCATCCTTAATTACAACCAATCCTCTACTGACCCTAGGGGATAACTACTCAAACATATCTAAACTAAAACTAACACTAACAAGAGAAATCAACACTAGAACAAAAACATTCATAATGAAAAACAAGGATAAACAACAAAGTAGATATAAAGATGAAAACTTGAATAACAATAAAGATTAAGAGTAAAGGGATGAGAAAGATTATACCAAACTAAAGGAATGAAAATATGAACACTTGCATAAAAGAAGACCAAAACATCCACCAATGTTGTCAAGATTGGTAGATTCTTCAAGAAATCCAATATTACAAGAGTAATCTAACTAGATTAAGGACTAATTATAGACTAATCTACACTAATCTAACCTAAAGTAGTCTAGGGTTTAGTGGGTAGTCTAAAGGATTAAAAAAGTGCTTAAACAATACAAGATGGGGGGGGGTATATATAGGGTTACAATGAATAAGGGAGGCGGAAAAGCGAAACAGCTTCGATCTGGGCCCATCCCGGCCGAGAAGGAGGTGATCCCGGTCGGGATGAGGTGGTCGCGGTCGGGATGGAACTGGTCCCGGCCGGGATGGACCTCCAGTGGGTCGTCCTTCCTTTGCTTCTCATCCCGGTCGTGATGGATGTCTTCCCGACCGGGATGGGTCATGTAGGCTTCAAATATGATCTCATAGGTCCCTACTTGCTCTCCCTAGGCTTCTCATCGATTCTTGGTGCTCAGGAATGGGTCCCAAGGGCTCGGGATCGAGTCTAAGCCACCGAGTGATCGTCGCTTCTCTTCATTGGCTCCAAATGTGTCGGAAACGAATCGGAATCGTTCCATTTCTCCATGATTGGCCTTAGGAACCTAAACCAAACTAGAGAAGCGTAAGTAGCCTCGAAACCGCTCCAAAGAGCGATTCCACAAGAGAAACCGGGACCAAACACAAGGAATAAGCACTACAAACCACACTTATCATCGACCTAGTAGCAAGTCGCGAGAGCCCGTTATTAGGACCGTCCCGGGTAGATAGAGACTCAAGAGAGACCGTTTATCTTCCTAATTATCGACCATAATTGACTTGTTTGTGAGCTCCGATAACTCCCTTGAAGCTACCTCGTTGACCTTAACCCTAGTCCTTTTTATCGTATTTATTTCATTTGTTTGTTTGATTCGTTTAGCTTGCTAGTTTAGAACCCTCTTTCAACCCAAAAACTTCTCTTCTCTTGACTAATACTTTAGCTAAACCGATACTCTTATTTAGCTAGACCGTCCCTGAGGAATCCGACCCGACTTACCCTCGACTACCCAAGTTTAGGATTAGTTGGTTTTTACTTTGCTCGATCGGGATACACGAAAAATCCCCGTCCGTCAACACCGCATATGTTAGACTTATATACTGTACATTCTCATTTTCAACATTATTCCATATTCAAACAAACTTATAAGTATTTTATCCGAAGATATCTTAAAGCATTCCCAAATAGTAACCTTCCAAATATACAAACTTTCTTCAAATATTAACTTTCCAAAACAGGTGTTATTATAATTAGAAATCGTTTTAACATATGAGTTGTATAAAATAGTTAATATTAGACGTCGAGACATAAACGTTTATGTTCCGGTCACGGAAACAATTAACCCGGTCTTGGATCCGGGTCGTGTAATCGGAATGTTAATAAGTAGTGGATCGTTTGATTTCCTTCAACCTCTCCTTTCTCCTTCTCCTATGATCGGACCTTCCCGGCGGAATTGGCCTGCTCCCTGCACAATGAACGCACAGGGCCCCGGAGGTTGTCCGAGGGAACCCTCTCCGATGCCTAAGTTAGTCCGTGAAATGCCTTGATAAACCTAGCTCGTGAGGAACTAGGCGGCGTTTTTTAGGAGTGAGAGTCTAGAGAGAGAAAATCCAACCTCTTTCAAGTGGGAAATGGTTGGATATTTATACTGTAATACCTGCCTTGTGACTCAGTATTAACACCCGAGTTGGCGGTGGCAACCCAAACCCATTGAGTTATGACTTTATAGAGGAATAAACCAGCAAAACAGATTGAAATTGGCCAATCCAGGTTTTTAACCCACTTTTAATCAAATACTCCGAATATTACTTAGACCCACGTATAACCACCCTAATCACAATGGAGCAAACCCTAAACTACCTTCACTCACAATGCACACTCAAGAAGAGAAAGGAGAAGAGAGAAATAGGAAGAGAGAAGAGGAGAAGAGGATTCGATCCCAAATCGTATCCTAGCAATTCATTTATATGATTGAGTCATGTAAGTTCATTAACTTTATTTTAATGATGTTTAAGAGTATAATTAGGGTTTATTCGTGCTTACCATTCCCAATACAAATTAGGAGGAAGATTATATTAAAGACATTAATTAGGAAATAGTTACTGAAATTCTCAGATTCGTAGTACTGTCTTGTGTTCATTGATATATGTGTTTATGTTTCGAATTGGGAAAAGGTCAAAGAACAAACCCTAATTTATTTCAAGTCTAGTTTATGCCTGTCAAATTTCGTAATCAGATTCAAAGTCGTTTCTTCGAGAGAATTTATTTGTGAATCGTCGTTTATAATTAACTGATTCAGTAATGCTATATAGTAATGGGTGTTAAAACAAATTTATATATCATAATTGAGTTTGAATTTCAGCCAACATTAAATTCATTGAGTCTAGTTGATAATAGAAGTTGGAATGGAGTTAAAAGGATTAGTCTAGTATTAGTAAATCATAAATAGTTTTTATGCGACGAATTCAGTCAGTCTGTAGAGATCAGGTTATAAGTCAATGTTAAGATGATATTTAGATAAAGGTCATAAAAGATAAATGGTAGACAAGACGATCACGGTTCTAACACAGTTGGTCTCGTGTTAATGGAAGTATTATTTATTTAATTATGAATTTTATAACAAGACAGTACAATGCTATAAAATTGGAATTTAAGATTAAGTCTTTAATGTTAGTAACGGCTTAGAGCGTGATCAATCTAAGTAGTACTTATATGTTAATACCAATTGATTGTAGGTGATGAATGTTTTAGAGGAGGTCTTTTAACCCGCTTGATTGTGCTTGTGACACGCTTGTAAAGGTAAGGTTTTCCTTACTTAGAATACGTTAATGTTATGATGCATGTATGAGTTACGAGTACGATGTGATATCGTGCTGATGAGAACGATGTTGAATAATGATGGTGGAATGATTGATGAATATTGATATATTGGAGTTGGTGAGGCTAGCTTTAGACCTAGCCGGGACCCTTGATCACGGTCCCCTCCCTGATTTCTCCTCACGGGTTGTTGAACCTGCGGGGGGTGTGCACACTCGGAATGAAAGGGCCTGCCAGAAGAGTTGTGATGAGATTATTGATTGGTACCGAGATGGTACTGAGAATGTTGAGATGAGATTATTGATTGGTACCGTGATGGTACTGAGATGTGGAGATGATATTGTTGATTGGTACCGATGATGGTACTGAGACGGTTGAGACTGGATATTTTATATTACGTACTTGTGTTATAATGCTAGCATGTTCTAACCGTACTCTCTGTCTATTGTCACCCTATTTTATTTGGGGACCTGCGACGATCCATTTGACATCTTCGGTCTTTTGGGGAGCAGTGCTAGTGTGCAGGTTGATGATGTGTGATGATTGTATTCGGGTTGACTGTACGGGACAGGTCTGCGCTATCACTGAACACGTTTATATGTATTTTATAATCTTTTTAAGTTGTGCTTCCGCTGCTATAATTGTGCCACTGCACCCTGTAGATACGAGATTGTAATAATTCATTATTTAGTTTTAAATGATTGGTTTCTGAATTGTATTGTAATGGACTACTACCTCGGGTTATACCGAGATGGTAACAACTTTATTTACTTGGAAATGTCTTGATAAGGCTTCCAGGTAAATGGGGGTGTTACAAAGTGGTATCAGAGCGATCGATCTTGGAGCCTGAATAAATGAACCTAGGAAAAATAAAATGAACCCCGGTGATGGACCATTAGGAGCCCCTCTAAAACTCGGTTGAGGAGACGTCCTTATACCAACCCTGGCCCTCCTGGTCTTGACCCAGTAACCGCGTGTGAGAAATGAGATGGGGTATATATTAGGAAGGGATACGTTGTAATGCAATGAATGTTTTGTGATGACTGCCTGCGATAATTGGTTGCGTTGTTTGACGTATGTGGTGTAGTGATCGAACTGTATAAGCTGAGATGTGACTAGTACGTACTTATGGTATTAACATGTTATAGTAATTAGTACGAGGCCATATGAGGGATATGTTACATCACATAAGGTCGCGGTAGGAGTCGATCATCCTTGGGTGGGAGACAGGTCATAGCCAGGGTTGATAGTAAAATTAGATACAATGTCAACTTGTTTGTACGTGGTAGTGTCGTACGCAATAGACGGGTTATGATTAGTTGATTTTATGATACCCGGTGTTGGTCTTGATGATGTAGTAAGGTAGTACTACCTTCGTGTTATGTGAACGGGGTGTTGATAGAGGTACTCTAGATATTATCTCGTCTATGTAGTGTACTAGTACGGTTTCATGCTATTTGAAGGGCTCGATGACTAATGTGGTAGGGGTATCATCTAATGTCAAGAAGGTTGATAATATATGTGGTTTAAGTGTGTAGTAATGTAAATGTTATTCAAAAGTACCTGGATAATAGCATTTTGGTTTGAGTATCATATGTTTCCTTGCCAATATAATGTACAATCTGCCTTCATGTTAATGATACCGGTATCTACAAGTTTAAATGGTGTCGTGCCGTGATGTGTTAATGGAGCTTGTCGCTTGTTAATCAAGTACGAGTTAACGAGATTAAGAGTCGAATATTGTAAGAACACTTGAGGTCCATTTTGAGTTAATGTGAGTTACTTGCTTTATATCAATTTGAGTACCTCTTATTGGTCCTCATCCTTTACTCGTAATGACATAAATGAACTTGTCTATTAATCGATTCTTGAAAGCATATGTGGTATTGGGATTTACGTCGAGCTGTTTGTATTATAAGGAGCAACAATGTATAGATAAATGCGTCGTTTCTATTTCACCATAATTAATACAATGTGATTGACGAGATAATGTGTGAAACCGAATTCTGTTTATTAATTTAATTTAAGTACGTGTTATTAAAATGATATATGTGTGGTGTCGTATTCATTAATGTGAATTTTTGTCAATGACATGCACTTGAACATTGGTGTTTCATTTCAAGTTTATGTGTTTCCCTGTCAATTTTATAGGTTCTGAGTCGTAACTTGTTATTGATTTCTATTTTTGATGGTTTAAATGGGTATTTATAAAAAGTCATGTTAAGTTAATGACATGCACATTTACAACACTTCATCTATTCGGAATAATGTGTTTATTGAGTTCTGTTTTGATTACCTAAACTAACATTTTGCTAATCGTGTCGTTAGAACAACTTAAAACACCTTCGCTAACATGAACAATATGGTACTGAATTGTTCCACCTATTTACAATGTCTATTTCAGAAAAGTTTGAAAAGAGACTCACGTTTATTTCATGTCTAGTTCTTTAGTGTAAAATTTAAGGATCTAAATCTAAGTATGTACTTCAATTTATTTGCTGGTGGTCAAGTTTTCTATTATAAAACTTAGAGATTAAATTATCATTAGGAACTTTTACCAAGGTCGTATTTTGAAGAGTTTGGATAATATTGGAATTTGATTTGCTCAAAATATGATTTGAAACTTGTTTTACCAATCGAAACTTTCCAAGGTCAAAATTTGCCATCTCATGAGAACGATTTTGCAAATCACCGTTACATTTGGAAATTGATAATAATTTTAACTAGAAAGTTGTAGAGGGCTATCTTTTGAATCTAACCCCACTGATTTTACACTATTTTGAGTACAATGATTTAATTGTGATTTTTTTTCCTATCATGACTGCAATGTTCTGAAAACGTCTAATTCTACTTAATGATAATTGTTTCGTTTTTTCAAGTGAATGCACTAATGTGAAAGTGTCTAACTTATTATATGGCATAATAGAGTTAATCTTATATGTTAATTATGAACTCAGAGTAAATTCGGGTCACGAGAGGTTATACTGGTTCATGTTGCATAATTGCCTAAAGGTGCATCTTATGGATCAAATGTATTGTTGTCTGATAAATTTGTCATGGTTATGAGTCGCTTATGTGATAAAGAACCTCGGTACACGTATCCAATAGGTGTAATTCGTCCCAATGAGAAGTCAGGAAAGGCCGAGTCATCGGACAATGAACCAAATACTCAGCTTATGTACAGTTAAACATGACATCAATTTTCAGATTTTTGTTTAATATTGTATAGATTTTGGACGTGTCTGGTGAACAAGTCAAATGCTAGTCTTAATGAATTCTATACATCTCTGATGAGTTTCCCGTCCTTACTTGTTGGTCGATGAGTAACGTATGCGTAGAGGAATGAATGTCTATAATGTCTACAGGTTGATTGTTGGTCTAAAGTCGTTTGTTAGGGTTGCAATTAGAAGGAATAAATGAGTTATCTTGTTGGTTGTTGCAATTACAAGGAATGAATGTCACCTGCTAATCGTCTCAAGGTTTGAAGTTGTTAACGTGGTTATCTAAGAGTGTCCAGTTGTGTTGTTGTCTTGCCATGATGATTATATTGACTGCTCAAGCTTTCTCTCAGTATATATATGTGTCTGCTTGTGACTCCAAACCTGTTAAAGATACAATTGTGTCCACGAGTTATCATAATATAGATCGAGATCAAACTGTCTTAATGTGAACTAACTGTCTTATATGCTTGATAATCCCAGTGTCCAAATATTTAAGAGTGTTGCGGAGTGAAAGTTCAAGCAATTATGTAAAGACACAAGTGCATTGTATGTGGCATGTCGATATGCAAATTGAGTCATGACATGAATAATGAAGATAAACACAATAGTACTAATGAGTGGTCTTCTTAAATTATGTGAAGTATGATATATGAAAATGGGTATGCAAGAATCTTTTGGTACTTATGTTGAATCATGAGATCAATCTAAGTAATGAATCCTGTAGTTATTAGTAAAGAGAAGAGAAATTATGTTGTTAATCGTTAATAAATGCAAAAATTTATGTTGATGAGTGAGTAAGTTGCGAAATCTAGATGAAACATGAATGAGTTGTTGTGTTAGTCTTGATGTCAAAAGAGTTGGATGTCATGTAATGACGGAGTGATGCTATATATATATATGAGAAATATGTTGAAAATCAAATGATGGATCGCATGAGTTGATTACAGATATTAGTAAGCTACTCACCCCTTTAGCCAAGGCCTATGCGTTTATTTGTATGAAAATTTTACAGTGGTGTCTTATGATGATTGAATAGCGCATTATATAATAAGATCGAGGAGTGTAGTCATTAGTGTCAAGATGGTGTCGTAATATACTAGATGGGTTGGGTAGAGTAGGACTAAGATCAGTGAACTTCGGGGCGAAGTTCCTTATAAGGAGGGTAGGATGTCATACCCGTTGCTTCTTATGATATGTGTACTCAATGATCGTGTCATTCTTCGTGTAGTAAGTATAAATGGTGGTCGTTAATCATAAGTGTGTGAGTAGTTAGTTAGCAATGCGTGATGCTGATACAACAGTTAGTTATTCGAGGAGTCATGTGATGTATTCCATTAAGTTTGAATGGTAGGCGGCACCGTTAGTCGAGAGGTGTCATGAATGATGGGATCCTGAGCTTCGGGACGAAGCTCTCTGCAAGGTGGGTAGATTGTAATAACTCGTCCTCCTTACAACTGTTACGTCAATTATGTTAGTGTGGTAATTGATTGATCGGTCAATTAGATAATGATTAATTGGTCTATCTGGTTGATATAGTTAGTCGCTCCGTAGCGAGAGATGAACTTCGGGGACGAAGTTTCTTTTAAGAAGGGTAGATTGTAATACCTGCCTTGTGACTCAGTATTAACACCCGAGTTGGCGGTGGCAACCCAAACCCATTGAGTTATGACTTTATAGAGGAATAAACCAGCAAAACAGATTGAAATTGGCCAATCCAGGTTTTTAACCCACTTTTAATCAAATACTCCGAATATTACTTAGACCCACTTATAACCACTCTAATCACAATGGAGCAAACCCTAAACTACCTTCACTCACAATGCACACTCAAGAAGAGAAAGGAGAAGAGAGAAATAGGAAGAGAGAAGAGGATTCGATCCCAAATCGTATCCTAGCAATTCATTTATATGATTGAGTCATGTAAGTTCATTAACTTTATTTTAATGATGTTTAAGAGTATAATTAGGGTTTATTCGTGCTTACCATTCCCAATACAAATTAGGAGGAAGATTATATTAAAGACATTAATTAGGAAATAGTTACTGAAATTCTCAGATTCGTAGTACTGTCTTGTGTTCATTGATATATGTGTTTATGTTTCGAATTGGGAAAAGGTCAAAGAACAAACCCTAATTTATTTCAAGTCTAGTTTATTCCTGTCAAATTTCATAATCAGGTTCAAAGTCGTTTCTTCGAGAGAATTTATTTGTGAACCGTCGTTTATAATTAACTGATTCAGTAATGCTATATAGTAATAGGTGTTAAAAAAATTTATATATCATAATTGAGTTTGAATTTCAGCCAACATTAAATTCATTGAGTCTAGTTGATAATAGAAGTTGGAATGAAGTTAAAAGGATTAGTCTAGTATTAGTAAATCATCAATAGTTTTTATGCGATGAATTCAGTCAGTCTGTAGAGATCAGGTTATAAGTCAATGTTAAGATGATATTTAGATAAAGGTCATAAAAGATAAATGGTAGAAAAGACGATCACGGTTCTAACACAGTTGGTCTCGTGTTAATTGAAGTATTATTTATTTAATTATAAATTTTATAACAAGACAGTACAATGCTATAAAATTGGAATTTAAGATTAAGTCTTTAATGTTAGTAACGGCTTAGAGCGTGATCAATCTAAGTAGTACTTATATGTTAATACCAATTGATTGTAGGTGATGAATGTTTTAGAGGAGGTCTTTTAACCCGCTTGATTGTGCTTGTGACACGCTTGTAAAGGTAAGGTTTTCCTTACTTAGAATACGTTAATGTTATGATGCATGTATGAGTTACGAGTACGATGTGATATCGTGCTGATGAGAACGATGTTGAATAATGATGGTGGAATGATTGATGAATATTGATATATTGGAGTTGGTGAGGCTAGCTTTAGACCTAGCCGGGACCCTTGATCACGGTCCCCTCCCTGATTTCTCCTCGCGGGTTGTTGAACCTGCGGGGGGTGTGCACACTCGGAATGAAAGGGCCTGCCAGAAGAGTTGTGATGAGATTATTGATTGGTACCGAGATGGTACTGAGAATGTTGAGATGAGATTATTGATTGGTACCGTGATGGTACTGAGATGTGGAGATGATATTGTTGATTGGTACCGATGATGGTACTGAGACGGTTGAGACTGGATATTTTATATTACGTACTTGTGTTATAATGCTAGCATGTTCTAACCGTACTCTCTGTCTATTGTCACCCTATTTTATTTGGGGACCTGCGACGATCCATTTGACATCTTCGATCTTTTGGGGAGCAGTGCTAGTGTGCAGGTTGATGATGTGTGATGATTGTATTCGGGTTGACTGTACGGGACAGGTCTGCGCTATCACTGAACACGTTTATATGTATTTTATAATCTTTTTAAGTTGTGCTTCCGCTGCTATAATTGTGCCACTGCACCCTGTAGATACGAGATTGTAATAATTCATTATTTAGTTTTAAATGATTGGTTTCTGAATTGTATTGTAATGGACTACTACCTCGGGTTATACCGAGATGGTAACAACTTTATTTACTTGGAAATGTCTTGATAAGGCTTCCAGGTAAATGGGGGTGTTACAATACCTTCCCACAAGAGGGAGAGGAGGAGAGGGAAAAAGGCGGGAGAATGGGTGGACATGAGGACGACACGTGGCCTCGCTTCATCCACCCATTTTCCCTTACCTGAGGCGGAATGATGGATGGGCCCTCGCTTTCCCCTGCTCGTACTGGGGGTTTGGGCACCCTGAAAACTAGCACGTAGGGGACTTGGTAGCCCTGCTCGGCCGACAGGAAGACCCTGCCGAGCAGGCGCAAGCCTTGGAGTGCTTTCAGTAGTCTTTTGCAGGGCGGGCCTGCTGGGCAACCCTCAGTTCACCCTGGGGGCGAATTATTCCAGGGTGCCACAGGCGGGCGACCCGTGGCACTTAGTCAACTCCCATCAATTGGCCCACGCCGGCCAGAGGGAGGCAGGGTCTTCCTCTTGGCAGGCGTCTCACGAGATGGGGGGCAGTTGACTTTTGGACTCCCTTGCATTTAATGCGTTGCTTGTTCCCGAGGTTGGAGGCCCAAGCGCATTGGTTATGACAAGGAAGGTTGGGATGTTCTTCTAGTAATGATTACTTCTCGCAAAGCGGATTCTCGGGTAACGTGCAGATCCTATGATTGGTCGCTTCCTCTTACAGGGGTGGTTGAAGCGTCATTAATGCACAGCCTTAGTTCCTTGTATAAATTCTGTTCCTCTTGCCATTCTTCATAATTCATTCTTAGCTTTCTTATTCCCCAAAGAAAACATGTCATGGATTACAAAAATTCTCCTTCATCGCGGGGCCCGGGTGGTGACCCGCCGCTGGAAGGGAGGTTGGAGACTAAGGTATCACAGGATGTCCTTCTGTGCCCTTCGTCGTAGCCGGCAATTCGGCACCCGACTTCGTAGGAAACTCGGGAGGAAGGCGCGTGTCAGGGCAGGTAAGCGTCCCAAGAGGGCTTCGCCGGCTGCTTCTAAGTTCAAGCGTTGCCCCCAGGGGGGGCTGCTTTGACAGGGGATGCCATGAATGCTTCCCCTGGCTGCATCCTGAGCAGTTTGACCCCAACTGCTCGAAGCTAACTTCTTCTCCGGAATCAGGCCCTTCCTCTCCCTTAGCGAAGGACGGCTGTGGTTCCTGCGATAATGCTCGGACAGTCCCCTATGGCAGGGATTGGGATGTTAGCAGTCGTGACTCCGGAGACAGCGACGGCCAGGGCTACTCTTCTGGCTGGAATGAGGACGACGAGTCTGCGGACCCCTTTAAAGACTCAGATGACTGGGATTGGGGTTCCGATGCAGAGGGTATAATAGCCCTGGGGATTATTCCCCAGGTTTTGACGATGACTAGGCTTGTCTTTGTCAGGCAGGCAGGTTGAGCCAGGCTCCCTGGCTCTTTTTGTAATTCGGCCAGGCTTTGTAACTTGCCCATTTTTGGGCTTTTTTTTAATGAAAAAAGATCAGGCGGTTTATTATTATTGTTTGTTTGCGTTTTTTTTTTTAAAGGGAGTAACGTCATTGGGGGGTGTTAGCCCTCTGATGCCTTTTGTCTTCTCGAGGCTTTTCTTGGGAAGAGGTTGGTTGTTAGAAGCGTGACACGTGGGGGGTAATTTGCGGGGAGAGCTTTGCAGAGAAAGGTGACCCTTCAGTTGCCCAGACCTATATAAGCCCATTCTCCTCCCCCTAATTCCCTTTTTAACATTTTCGAAACTCAAACCTTTGCTACTTCCTCACTCTCCTTGCTGCTGAGAACTCTCTCAAGACTTTGAGGAACGCCTAACTTCGGATTTTTTCAGCGACGGTCATCTTTCTAGGTTAGAATCTTGATTCCAACTCTTCGTTTTTCTTCCTTTTTCTCATACTTCTTCACGAAATAGTATGTCTCGCGCTCGCGCTCTTTCTTTTAGTCTGTCGTCCGGAAGGACGGAGGGTAGGAGAGGGAGGAGATCTGACTTAGCCTCTTCCTCTGGGGTCAAACCCGGGCGGGGAAACCGCCCCGAGGAAGATGGGGGTGCCAACTCACCCGAACCCGCTCCTTTTGACGTTGTCGACTCCGACGACGACGCATTGGAGATAGACCCCACTACCATTGCTGGCCTTGTTCCCAGGGAGAAGGGGAAAAAGTATTTCTTGGATAAAAGCAAATACCTAATTCCTTTGAGAACCTACCCTGAAACCAAGAACCGAGACCTGATTTTGGAGAGCAATGCTGCTGGGGAAATCGAGAAGTTTTATCACTTTGGGGAGGGATACACCGTTATAATTCCAGGGGAGAGAGACACGGTGTGCTGCCCTCCCGACGGCTGTGTGGCCGTTTACCACAAGAGCCTGGAATTCGGCCTACGATTCCCTCTACACCCCTTCTTGGAGGAGGTTTTTAGGAGGATGAACGTGGCCATTGCTCAGCTGACTGCTTCGGCGATTAGGACCCTGGTGGCCTACACCTGGACTTGCCTCTTTCATGGGGAAGGGCCTTCTATTGACGCCCTACGCGCCATGACTTGGCTACAAATGGTGTCTTCATCAAGGGGGGATGATTCTCCTGGGTACTGGTCTATTTTAAAGTCAAAGAAATACGCTCTAGTCTGGCCGGCTTTAAACAGCCTGAAAGACTGGAAGGACAATTTTCTGTATGTACATAGTGCCTCAGGGTGGCGGATCCCTAGGCACTTTAGGAACCATGTGCATACCCGTATGGAAACTCGTGAAGAATACCATCCGGGCGTCGGGGGGAAAGATCTAAAGGTGAAGCTGAGCCAGGCAGACGAGAGTTTAGTCGAAAAGTTTAAGGTTACTGAGGGGCCCCTTCCCATAATGAGCCTGCTTTCTGGCTTCCTCACGCAGATCTCATTACCGCGGATGAATATCTGACCCCGCTGGGCCTGATTCCCGGTCTTGAAGGTAGTTTAGGGGCTTCAATTGGCCTGATTTTTCTCGAGGTTTCCATCCCTGTTTCTTTAACTGGCTGTTTATCCGCCTTGCAGGTTCTGCTTCTCGCCTTTGGACAAGGAAGCAGGTGAGGAGGCTTGGCCTGTTTGAGGAGTTTATTGTTACATCAAAGTGCTCCTCTCTTCCTTCCAATTTCAAGAAAGGAGAGAAGAATCTAATGAGGTTTGTGAAGGAATTTGCCTCTGGCCAACGACTCCCCTTTCCTCCCCGGCTAAAACCGGCGGCTCCTTCCCCCAATGCCCAGGGTGGGGAGGCTGAAGTTACTTCTGTGGCGACCCCTTCCCATGCTCACCGGCAGGGTGATTCCTCTGCCTGGACTCACATTTCCCAGGGGTCACACCCTGCGGACTCTGAGCAGACTGGAGAGAGTGCTCCCTTGGTTCACAGGAGAAAAAGGAACAGGGAGACTCCAGGGGCTGTGCCTATGGTTGACTTGGAGGCTGATGTGGAGACCCCCGAGGCAAAACGCCCTGCTCACGACGTCCCGGGCACTTCTCTCTTGGAGGAAAATGTGGAGTTTCACTGTACTGCAGGCGACAGTGTTGATGTGTCAGGCCTGCTTTCGGATTCTGGTACTGTCTTGGCGGATCGCCTTACCAAGTCTATAACTACTACCTCCAACCAGGTGATTCAATACATACAGCGCACTTCCAAGGTGCTGCAGGCCTCTGCCGAGCTGGCGGCCCTCAGCCGCCTAAGTGATGAGGAGCTGACTGTCAACCCTGGGGCCCCTCCTCCTGATCGCCTAGCTATGGTTGAAAGGGATGTGACCCTGATCATTGGCTTGAAGGACAAGCTGACAAAGCAGGAGAGCGAGCTGGAGGAAGCGAAGGGGCAGGCCAATCAGTGGAAACTCCAAGGGGAGAAGGTTGTAAGGGAGGCGTCCAAGCTGGAGGTGGAGCTGAAGGAGAGCCGCCTGGCAATGGAGCGCGCTACAATGTCCCTGGCTGAGATGGAGCATTCCAAGAAGAAGGCAGCTGATTTGGAAGAGAAACTGTCCAAGGCCAACTCAGATTTCGAACAGGCTCAGACTGGGTGGCAAGATGAGAAAGATGCCATCCTGAAGGAAGCTGAAGCCGCCGCGGACTTGAGCTTTGAGAATGGGGCTACTTCCTCCTTGGAGCTTGTTATGGAGGTGATCAAGGAAATGTTTCCTGTCTTTGATGAGGATGCTTTCCGGAACCTTTATGCTGCCAAGAATGAAGCTCTGGCGGCTGGAGTCCCTAAGGAGACTGCTGGTCCCAGCCAGGATGCGCCTAATGCTTAGGCTTTTTTCTTTGATGATAACTCTTAACTCTTGTGCTGAGCCTTAGTATGGCCAGCTTGCCTGTAATGCTTGGGCTTTTTCGGATCTTTATTTTGGGTGTTGTTCAAACAATGTTACTCTTTCCTGAATCGGTTTATGAATATTTGTCCTGTGTTTCTGCTCGCTTTGTTTTTCATATAAGGTATGGTCGGCCCCCTGCTTGCCCAGAGGTAGGCAGGGAGGTTTTTGCGCGTTTTTTATACAAGGTTGGGGGGCCTGCCCCCAGTCCCTGTTCATTTGGCCTATCCCTGGCTTTTGATCAAAATCCAGAGGGCCTGCCCCCTGCCTGCCCCGAGGCAATCAGGGAGGCTTTTGTGTTTTTTATACAAGGTTGGGGGGCCTGCCCCCAGTCCTTGTTCATTTGGCCTATCCCTGGCTTTTGATCAAAATCCAGGGGGCCTGCCCCCTGCCTACCCAGAGGCTGGCAGGGAGGCGCTTTTGCGTTTTTTATACAAGGTTGGGGGGCCTGCCCCCAGTCCTTGTTCATTTGGCCTATCCTTGGCTTTTGATCAAAATCCAGGGGGCCTGCCCCCTGCCTACCCAGAGGCTGGCAGGGAGGCGCTTTTGCGTTTTTTATACAATGTTGGGGGGCCTGCCCCCAGTCCTTGTTCATTTGGCCTATCCCTGGCTTTTGATCAAAATCCAGGGGGCCTGCCCCCTGCCTACCCAGAGGCTGGCAGGGAGGCGCTTTGCGTTTTTTATACAAGGTTGGGGAGCCTGCCCCCAGTCCTTGTTGATTTGGCCTGTCCCTGGCTTCTGATCAAAGTTCAGGGGGCCTGCCCCCTGCCTGCCCAGAGGTAAGCAGGGAGGCTCTTTGCATTTTTTATACAAGGCTGGGGGGCCTGCCCCCAGTCCCTGTTCATTCGGCCTGTCCCTGGCTTTTGACCAAAGTCCAGGGGGCCTGCCCCTGCATGCCCAGGGGCTGGCAGGGAGGCGCTTTACGTTTTTTATACAAGGCTGGGGAGCCTGCCCCCAGTCCTTGTTGATTTGGCCTGTCCCTGGCTTTTGATCAAAGTCCAGGGGGCCTGCCCCCTGCCTGCCCAGAGGTAAGCAGGGAGGCGTTTAATTTTCGTTGGGGGGGCCATTTTCCTTAGTTCTAGCAACAGAGGGGCCTCCCCCTATTGCTCCCCGCTCGTTTGTGTGTAAAAACGCAAGTTTGAACAGGCAACGAGTATGGACTTGAAGTTCTTTCATTTCTTTGTAAAAATTTAACACAAGGGTGGTCGGAGCCGTCGACATTCTTTGACCGTTCTCCGCCAATTCTCTAGGAAATGAAAACTATCTTAAGATTTTGCTTAGACATAATATTTCTTCAGGGTGTCTGCGTTCCAGTGAGCACTCAATTCTTGACCCTCAAGATTGGCGATTCTATACGTGCCTGGCCCTAAGATTTTAGTTATTTGGTATGGACCTTCCCAGTTAGCACTTAGTTTGCCGTGCTCTCTTGATTTTCCCACAGCCTGTGTTTTTCTGAGAACTAGATCACCATCTGAAAATTTCTCTGATGTACTCTCCTATTGTACGCCTTCCTCATTCGTTGCTGGTAAGTGACGATATTGGCACTGGCTTCCTCCCTTATCTCACTGACCAGATCTAAGGCCTCAGTCATTGCTGCTTCATTCTCAGCCTGGTCGTATTATAGGGAGCGCAGAGAAGGGATCCTGACCTCGATTGGTAATAGAGCCTCTGCACCGTATACCAGGCCGAACGGGGTCTGGCCTGTAGATTCCTTTCGGGTGGTCCGGATTGACCAGAGTATGCTGGGGAGCTCGTCGGCCCATCTGCCTTTGAGGTCATCTACCATCTTCTTAAGGCCATTCAAGATCTGTTTGTAGGCTGCTTCTGCCTGTCCGTTGGTTTGAGGGTGGCAGACGGCAGAGTAAGCAACTGCGACGCCATGGCCCTCCAGCCAGACTCTTAGGGGGTCGTTATCGAATTGTCTTCCATGATCAAACACTAGCATTTTTGGCAGGCCGAATCTAGTGATGATATTCCGCCATATCACCTTCCTGACTGCAGGCTCAGTAATGTTAGGCACTGCCTCAGCTTCCATCCACTTGGTGAAGTAATCGATAGCCACGATCAAGAACTTTCTGCCCCCGGTAGCCACCGCAAAAGGTCCTAGTATGTCCATCCCCCACTGAGCGAAGGGGATGGGGGATAGGATTGGCCTGAGCTCTTGGGCCGGAGCATGGATGGATGGGGCAAAAAGCTGACATTTCCTGCACTTTTGAGTCAAGTCTTTGGCGTCGGCCAGCAGGGTCGGCCAGTAGTATCCTGCTCTCAAGGCCCTGTGTGCCAGCGACTTTCCTCCTATGTGATGGCCACATATGCCAGAGTGGATGTCATCCAATACCTCCGCCGCCTGCTCTGCCCCCAGGCACCTGAGCAGGGGGGACGAGAAAGATTTCTTGTACAAGTCTTCTCCCATTAAGATGAACCATGCAGCCCTAGCCGGCATTTTTCTTTTTTGTACGGGGTCAGTCGGTAAAATTCCGTTTTTCTTGAACAGGATGATGGGGGTCCTCCAATCTCCAGGCCCTGCCTCCTCCACTGCGCCGACGATTTGGCAGGGGACGGTAGATTTTTCCTGGATGACGTCCACCCATACCGACCTCCTTATATCCTGTAGGCTGGAACTAGCCAGTTTTAACAGGGCGTCTGCCCGATTGTTCTGGGACCGAGGGATCTGTCTGATTTCATACGATTTCAGGCCTGACAATTCCCTTTTCACCATTTCCAGGTACGCGGCCATCGTTTGATCCCTGGCCTCATACTCTCCATTGATTTGGTTGGCGATGAGCTGAGAATTTGTTGCCAAGACAATCCGCTCTGCGCCTGCGGCTTTGGCTAGGTTGACGCCTGCGAGCACTGCTTCGTATTCAGCTTCATTGTTTGACGCAGGGAAGACAAATCTGAGTGCATGCTCAAAGTCAGTCCCCTCTGGGCTGGTCAACACGACTCCGATCCCTGCTCCATTAGCCGTGGAGGACCCATCGGTGTATACTATCCATTCGCCGGCGGTTGGGCTATCCTCCTTAGAGTGGGAGCATTCTGCTAGAAAGTCGGCCAGGGCTTGGGCTTTGATGGCTGTTCTGGATTGGTATGTTATCCCCAGTCCACTCAACTCAATAGCCCACTTTAGCAGCCTGCCTGACTTTTCAAATTTTTCTAGCACTTTCTCTAGGGGCTGGTCTGTCAATACTACGACAGGGTGTGCGTCGAAGTACGGCCTTAATTTTCTGGCTGCTATGACAACCGCATAAGCTGCTTTTTCGACCATAGGATAATTTTTCTCTGCTGCCCTCAGGGCATGACTTACAAAATATATGGGCTGTTGAGCGCCTGCTTCTTCCCTCAAGATGACTGCGCTAACTGTCACATTAGTTACAGCGATGTAGAGGAAGATTTTTTCCCCTGCCACTGGCCTTGCCAGGGTGGGGAGTTTCTTTAGATGCTCCTTCAACTGCCCGAATGCTTCTTTCTGCTCGTCCTCCCACTTGAATTGCTTGTTGCCTTTCAGTATTTTGAAGAATGGGGTTGACTTGTCTGCTGACCTGGCGATGAATCGTGCCAGGGCGGCCATGCGGCCTGTCAGACGTTGGATGTCCCTGATGGTCTTGGGTTCAGGAAGGTCCAGAACAGCCTGAACTTTCTCGGGGTTGGCGTCTATCCCTCGAGAGCTGACCAAAAAACCTAAGAACTTTCCAGAGCGAACCCCAAATGTACACTTCTTTGGATTGAGTTTCATTTTGTAGGCACGCAGGGAGGAGAAGGTCTCCCGCAGGTCTGCCAGGTGCTCATAGTCTCCCTTGCTCTTTACAATGGCGTCATCGACATAGGCTTCTATGTTTCTGCCTTTCTGATCTTCGAACACCTTGTCGACCAGGCGTTGGTATGTGGCCCCTGCGTTCTTAAGCCCGAATGGCATCATTTTGTACATGTAGGTGCCTGAACTAGTGATGAATGCGCACTTCACCCTGTTTGGCTGCCATAAGTACACTTGATGATACCCTGAGAAGGCATCCAGGATGCTCAGCATAGTATATCCACTGGTAGCGTCTACCAGTTGGTCGATCCTGGGGAGTGGGTAGGAGTCTTTCAGGCAAGCTTTGTTGAGATTTGTAAAGTCCACGCACATTCTCCATGCGCCTGATGATTTTTTGACCATGACTACATTCGCCAGCCACTCTGGGTAGTCGCAAACCTCAATAAAGTCTGCCTTCAAAAGTTTTTCAATTTTCTCCTTGATTGCCAAGTCTTTCTCTGCGGACATATTCCGCTTTTTCTGCTTCACAGGGCGGGCGTCCGCGCTTACGTTCAGCCTGTGAACGATACACGCTGGATCGACCCCTGGCATCTCGTCCGCCGAGTAGGCGAATACGTCCTTGTTTTCTTTCAACAGCTTGACCAGCTCAGCTTGGTAGGACTCTTCCAGGTCAGCCCCTATAAGGACTTGTCTCCCTGGCTCCAGGTCCACCAGCATGCTCTCTCCCCCAGGTTCCAGGTGGTCTGACGCCTGATTACCGGCTGGAACCTCGCCCTCCCTGCTGGGGGAACTGTCAGCTTTTGATCTCTTTCCTTTTCTTTCACTTTCGTGAGTTTGCAGGGCCACGGAGTAGCACTGTCTGGCCGACTCCTGGTCTCCGTGCACTTTTACTTGTAGGCCAAAATCAGTAACATAGGCTATAGTGAGGGCCCTGATTGATATGGCCGCCTCAATCTCGTCTAGGGTGGCCCTGCCGATCTGGGCGTTGTAAGCAGACCTCGCATCCACTACAACGAATGATGCCCTGACATTTCTGGCAGTAGCCCCCTCCCCAAATGTTACGGGTAGGTCTATGATCCCCATGGGCAGTACGCCTGCCCCGCTGAACCCATATAATGATCCAGGGGCAGGTCGTAGGTGCCTTTTTTCCAGGCCCATTTTGTCGAAGGCGTCTTTGTACAGCAGATTTGTGTATGCACCGGTATCCACCATGCATCTCCGCACAATATGGTTGCTGATTTCCAAGGATAGCACCAAGGGATCGCTGTGGGGATACACCACCCGCCCTGCATCCTCGGGGGTGATGCTCAGCGTTACTCCCTTCGGGCTTCCTGCTCTTTCAGCGTAGCAGATTTGGTTCCTCAGCTCACGAATTTGCCTTTTCTGACCTCTTCGGCTGATTTGGCCTTCTGCATCCCCTGATATCACATGGATTACCAGGCGGTTCTGTACTGAGCCCTCGGGCTTTTCAGGCGCTTCTTTCTGAGATTTACTCCTGGCTGCGTAGTTGGCCAACCAGCCATTCCTGATCAGTTTCTCAATTTCGTCTTTCAGGTGGCGACACTCTTCGGTGGTGTGGCCTACGCAGTCGTGGAAAGTGCAGAATTTCTTGGGGTCCCCTTTTGGACTACGCGGTTTGCTCGGGCGATTCCATTTAGCAGTCTCCTTTTCCAGCTCGAAGATCTCCGCCCTGGATTTTTTAAGGGCTGTGTAACTGTCGAACCTGGGCTGGTAGACAGTGCGCTCCTTTTTAGGGGTATCCCCTTCCTCAGTTCTTTGCCTTCCGGATTCGTTTCTACCGCGTCCACCCTGCGGTCCCCCCTGCTGCCTGGTGGGGCCTGCGGGGGTCTCCGGCAGGCTGTGGAACTCCTCTTGCAACATAAACCCCTCTGCAATCTTTCTGGCTTTGGCCAGGGTCTCCGGCTGGGCCCTGATCATTTGGTTTTTCATTTCGCCGGGGAGCAGGGAGTTGGTTAGTGCATATGCTGTTGTCGGGTCGTCAATTTCTTTCACCTGCTGGAATGATAAGTCAAACCTCTTTAGGTATTCCCTGACAGTTTCGCCCTTCTTTTGCCTGAGGGTCATCAGGTCAAAACGGGTGAGACGTCGCCTTTTGTTTCCAGCATACTGGTCCAGGAACATTTCTGCCAGTTCAATGAAGAAAGAGATTGACCCCTGCGGGAGGTCCCTGAACCAACCCTGGGCTAAGCCTACCAGGGTGGTGGGGAAGATCTTGCACCAGACTGCGTTGTCGGCGTCATACATGCCCATATGACTCTCGTACGCAGCCAGGTGATCCTCCGGATCTGTAGTTCCGTCGAACTTTACAGACGGCATCTTAATCTTCGGGATAGGATACGCCTGCACCTCAGGGTGAAGGGGGGTTTTGGTTGGCTTGCCCACCATTCTCGACCTGCTCGTGCCTGAATAGTGACCGTGGTCATCCCTTCTGTCAGGGGTCGGTCTCCTACTTTCAGGGGAGCGGTACCTTGGTGGGCGCCTGCTTATCGCTTCGTCGTCTTTAGGAGGGGAATGATAACGTGAGCGCTTCTTCTGAGCAGGTTCGAGGTTATCACCCTGGCGATGCCTGGACCTCAGAGGCTGGCCATTGTTAAGCCTGGACTGCATGCTCTGAGACAGGCCTGGCGCAGGCGGTACTTCCTCGACCGGTGTCAGCCTGGAGAACACATCTCCCTGTTTCTCCCCCAGGCGCTTGGACATCGGCTCCTTGTGCCTCATTCGATTCCTCAGGTCTTGGGATAAACCCCTTCTTTCACGAGCGGCCGTGGATTCTGTGGTATGAATTATAGCTGGTCATGGGACGTACCGCCCGATTGGCCCATCCCGTCCGGCCCGAATTTTTAGCGGGCTTGGACCCAACATTTTTAAAAATATACAAAGGCTCGGCCCGCAAATCCGTCCCAAACCCGCTAACCCGTCCCGAACCCGCTTGTCCATGGGCCAAAATTTCACAATTAGCCCGGCCCGTGTCCGGCCCAAACCCGCATAATATCACCTCTAGTATGAATGGAGAATGCCTCCTCAGGACCTGCAACCCCTTGCTGCGCAGGTGGCTGCTGACGGGCTTCCGTGATTCGCCTTTGCACCTGCGCATACGCCTGAGCTGTCTTCCTTGCTTTTCTCTGAACATTTCTGGCGGCGGTCCGCTTCGTACCCCCGGTTCCTTCTCCACTTTCAAAGTGGAGCAACCTGGGGGTCGTGGCGACCCTGCCTACCAGATCGTCCAGAGTAAATTCCTGATCCAACATAGCTGAGAAGAACGCCGCAGTCTGTACCATCTGGGCAGGGGTGAGGTTCAGAACTTGCCTCGGATGGTTCCCCTGCCCTACCATGGCAGCTGCCCCTTGACCCGGTGCTCCCTGGAGACTGGCTCGCCCCACGCCTGGAATCGTGGCGGCGGGCGTTACTTCTGGTGGCATGCCATATTGAAGGGCTTTGGGCGGGTTTGCCACCGAGCTGGTGTCGAAAATTTCAGGCATGTTTGATTGTAATTGGTTAATTTGTTAATTTCGCGTTTTAGAATGGTTGATTTTGTGGGTAATCTCGTGGGTACAACCTACCTATCCCCACAGACGGCGCCAAATTGTTCCGGTCACGGAAACAATTAACCCGGTCTTGGATCCGGGTCGTGTAATCGGAATGTTAATAAGTAGTGGATCCTTTGATTTCCTTCAACCTCTCCTTTCTCCTTCTCCTATGATCGGACCTTCCCGGCGGAGTTGGCCTGCTCCCTGCACAATGAACGCACAGGGCCCCGGAGGTTGTCCGAGGGAACCCTCTCCGATGCCTAAGTTAGTCCGTGAAATGCCTTGATAAACCTAGCTCGTGAGGAACTAGGCGGCGTTTTTTAGGAGTGAGAGTCTAGAGAGAGAAAATCCAACCTCTTTCAAATGGGAAATGGTTGGATATTTATACCTTCCCACAAGAGGGAGAGGAGGAGAGGGAAAAAGGCGGGAGAATGGGTGGACATGAGGACGACACGTGGCCTCGCCTCATCCACCCATTTTCCCTTACCTGAGACGGAATGACGGATGGGCCCTCGGTTTCCCCTGCTCGTACTGGGGATTTGGGCACCCTGGAAACCAGCACGTAGGGGACTTGGTGGCCCTGCTCGGCCGACAGCAAGACCCTGCCGAGCAGGCGCAAGCCTTGGAGTGCTTTCAGTAGTCTTCTGCAGGGCAGGCCTGCTGGGCAGCCCTCAGTTCACCCTGGGGGCGAATTATTCCAGGGTGCCACAGGCGGGCGACCCGTGGCACTTAGTCAACTCCCATCAGTTTATATTTATCATATAAATGTATAATTAATGATTAAAAGTCAATGAAAGTAAAAATCATAATTATTTCTCAAAAGGTTGAAATATAAGTGGCTCTTCTAGGTAAGCAGGCATGGCGATTAACCACTGACACTGGATCTCTTCTTGCTAGATTGTTGCGGGCCAAGTATTATAATAAGAATGAGTCGTTTCTTCAATCGGAGTTGGGACATAAGAGGTGATCAAACAGCCCAGGCCCTTAAGCCCAACCCGGCCCAGCCCTATATTTAAGAGGGCTTGGGCTATGATTTTAGGCCCATAAAAGCCCAAAGCCCAGCCCCAAAGGCCCATACTAAAAATTGGGCTGGATATGGGCCGTGTTTAAGGCCCTAAAGCCCGGCCCTAAGGCCCATCCGAGATTTATATTATATTATTATAATGTATTGAAATATGGTAAGGAGAAGTCAAATTGCTACTTTACTTGTTTGTTTTTCAAATAACTTGTTAATACTTGATACTCTATTAATTTATATGGTACCGAGAGTGATAGACGAGAAGTCAAATTGCTACTCTATCAGTGGGCACACGTTAATAAGCTAATTAAAGCAAGATTAACATAGATATCGTCTAAGTATGGTAAATAGAACTTAATATTTCAATTAATCATGATAATATCCATGTAAATGTTGCTTTAATTAGCTTATTAACGTGTATCCAGTGGGCATTCGTTAGAAAAACCGTATTATAAATTGGTATGTTTGGTAAAAAAAAAACTAACAATATTCAATGCAAATAACATGGCCCAAAAAGCCCATTTGGCCCAGAGGCCCATCAAAAGCCCTATAGGGCCGGGTATGGGCTCCTTAAGAAGGCCCAATCAAATGGGCCGGCCCAGCCCAGCCCATGTGCTTGGGCTGTTTTTTCACTTCAAGCCCGGCCCAAGCCCGACCCAGCCCGGCCCATGATCACCTCTAGTTCACATAACCCAAGTTATACTTAGAAGGGGATCTGGGAGGCGCAGGATTTGGTGATGAAGGGGGTTAGGCGGAGGATTGGAAACAGGCAAGGGACGAGGATTTGGCATGACCCATGGCTTCGGGGAGGGGGTTTGAGGTGGGTTCTCTCGCATTGTCCTCCTGGACGGGATGAGTGGATGGTTGCTGATCTGAAGAGAGGGGATGGGACATGGGATGCTAGCAAGATTTGAGCTAATTTTTTGCCTTTTGAGCAAGAAATTATCTCTAATATGCGTGTGTGTACTAGACAGGTTGAGGATGTCTGGTGTTGGGATATGGAGAAGGATGGCGTCTATACCGTTAAGTCGGCTTATCGACTCCTCTCAGATAACATGGAGCATGATAAGGGACCCTCTGAATTTACTAGTGAACGTTGGTTATGGACACGGATTTGGCAAGCACGTGTGCTCCCCCGTATTAAGATCTTCTTTTGGCAATTATGTTCCAATGCACTTCATATGAAAGGTAATATTGCCCATCGTATTTCTAGTTTTGATGGTACTTGCCCGATTTGTTGTTGCGAGGTGGACACTTGTCTTCATCTCGTTAAGGGGTGTGGGTGGGGGTTTGGGATGTAGGATGGGTTGGGGGTTGATGTTAAGAAGGAAAGTGGGCATGAGCGGGTGAGGGAGTGAGTGGAGGATGTGTGGAGGGGATTGGAGGATGAGGAGCGAGGGAAGGTTATGGTGGGATGTTGGGCTATGTGGGAGGCTCGCAATAAGTGGGTGTTCGAGGGGAAGCGGGTGAGTTGCGGGGATGTTTTGACTAGAATTAATGACCTTATGGCTGAGATGGAGGGTGTGGCGGTAGGGAGGTCATGGGGGAGTTAGCCTTGGTGCTAGAGGGGGCGGTGGTGAAGGAAGTGAGCAGAGGTGGCAGGCCCCGGGGACGGGATTTATCAAGATTAATTGCAATGCAGGGATTCAGGGGGGTGGGGTGAGTATGGGGTATGTGGGGCGAGGGGATGATGGACGGATGCTATGGAGCGGGAGCGCTAGAAGACTTGGTGACACGGAGGCAAGCTTCGCGGAGGCGGAGGCCATCCTTGAGGGTATGAAGGAAGCGTGGTGTCGAAGATGCAGGAACGTGATCATTGAAAGTGACTGCAAAATTGTAATTGACCATCTCCGGAATGCTAATGCAGGACGAAGCGACCTGTTTCTTATTTTGGATGAAATTTTAGAGTTTGTTTGTAACTTTGATCATATTTGTTGGTCTTTTGTTCCGCGTCAGTGCAACCGTGTTGCTCTTGAGCACGCACGTGTAATGCCTTTTTCTGTTGGAAGGCGCGTTTGGGAGAACTTTGGTCCGACAGACGTGCAAGCTATTATTTTTGATGATTTTAATGCAATGATCTAATCCCGTTTTTTGGGGTTTTCTTCAATAAAAAATATTAATTTACAAATTTACAGATTTTCCATGACAACATTGTCTTACTATCAAATTCATAGTTAAATCAATAAAAATCAAAACGACGTAAGACCAGTGGAGTTAAAAACTTTATAATCTTAGATAATACTTTTATTTCTGAAGTAAATCCAAATTCCAAACTTAACAAAAGGTTTTATTCGTGCTTTTATAAATTGACAGAATTCGACACTCGATTGTATCTCTTTAATAAAACACGTTTAAAAATTTATTTTAAAGCAAACCCAATAATTGGAAACAATAAAAAACTATTCAAATTTTATGTACATATATTACCCAAATTAAATTCAAAGTTTATCAAAGGTTTTAAATTAGGTCTTACAACAACTAAGAGATTCGCAGACTATTTCAACATATGTTCGTAAACAATTTATTGTGACCAAAATACTTGGAATTGTTTTACGAAATTAAACAGACGTATACTAGACTTCAAATTAACAGTAGTCTATTTTAAAAGTTTTCGAAAATAAGATCTTTAAATAGGATTAAACAAAAGCAGTAACAGATTCTGAAACGTGTTGTAACTTTGTTAACACAACAAAAATTTTCAATTTGATACTTTATATTAAAATCACGAAAATTAAGAAATAAATTTTTATTTATACGTTTTAGTCTTTAGTAGATCTGAAACAAATTATCATAATATAGTTCAGACACGTTTACTAGTACAAGAATTCGATTTAAAACGATATTACAAGCAACTACAACATATATATCATGCAATACTTAGTCATGCCATCATGTGTTACCTTCATCAAGATCCAAATTAATAAAAATAATCGTCTTCATCGGAACTAGTACGATAACCTACAAAATAAGTTAACATATGGTATTAGAACCATATAAGTTAATGAAAGAAGAGAATGAAACTGGGAATAAGAGTAATATAATTACCCTCGAGATTGGAATGAATAAGGGATGGATTAGAATCGGATTAAAGAACGAAAAGGAGGAAGTACGGAACCAGGACACAATTGAACTTGCAACAGAACACAGACCATCACTCACAACAACAGACACGACATAGCAGACAACAGTAATGACAACAACAACATCAACAGTGGTTATTAAGACTGTAACAACGAAAGAAAGGAACATAATTTGAACCGAATTATTTTTGCGCCGTGGTATGGGAGCCACTGCCTTGAAAACTATTTCGGCACGACCGTTGTGGCGATCAGCTGCTGTCGGCAGTTCCCCAAGGTTAATACTACAGTACCCGAAATCGCCCACTCGAAACCGGACACTTGGAACGAACAGTAACTAGAAACTTTACTCAGAATTTATGGAAGAAGAAGAAGAGAAAGGAGGAGAAGGAGATGAGTTGTGTGTTCTGAAGTGTCCCCGAGGTGCCCTTTTATGGCTGACGAAATGAGCAGGAGAATCACAGTGGTTTAATGCGTAATAATTAGCCATTAACATGACCAATCGAGTTGGGACGAGGCGGGTCGGGCCGAGCGCGCGCACGCGTGTGTACGAGCTGAATTAAGCACCTCGCAACAGTGGTGAATCCAGGATTTTCGGGATGGGGGTGATATAAAATTTAGAACGTAAATATCAGGAACTCAATTGTTTAATTCAAAATATAATTTACATTAAGAGCGAGGAGGTAATAAAACACAACGCGTTTTTTCTCGTTGAAAACTATCTGATATATCATCAGTTTTCACTAGACGGAAAACATCTTTCTCGATAAATGTGACTAAACAATCATTCAATAGTTGATCACCCATACTATTTCTTAACTTGTTCTTCACATATGTCATTGCAGAAAAAGTTTGTTCCACATTTGCAGTTGCCACGGGAAGTATTAATACTAGTGTAGACACCCACATTTTGACCGCTAGGTGTCTATAGTAGTTTCCGCCAAACACCCGATGATGATCGGACGCAAACATGCTTTAATGGACTCGGATATGGGCTCGAAATCATGGACATTTGGCTTGGGCTTATTACGGAGTACAAATCTTACAAAACCGACATCAAATCCAGGCCCAGTGGGTCGTTTCGAGTCAAATAAGACTAATTTGGGTCGAATCCGGCACCAGGGGCAAAACCGTCTTTTAGCAAAGATATTTTTTCCCGAGACATCACACGTCCGGTTTGGACTCAAATACTACAAGAAATCAGCTACACAAAATATTAAACAAATCCGTTTAAGGATAGAATTCGATCTCAAGTAGGAATTCTATCCGAAAACCGAATCAGATACCGACCGAGCTCAAAATACTCGGCCAAACCCCCCCCCCCCCCCCCCCCCCCCATTCAGCCGAGATTTCCTTGCTTCCTCCCCAAGTAACGGACTTTACGTTCCTCTCGACTTCCTACATTTCCTATCCTAAGCGGTAGTTCTAATCCAACTACTTCTCCTAGCCAAGGTCGAGAATACTCCTATAAATAGCCCCTTGCACAACACAAAATTAACACATGAAATACACATCTATCATTCATACATCATCGACATCTAGCAAAAATAATTCAAAGCAAATCCCGACATACATCCAAAGAAGCACCGAAATACTGTCAAAATACCGACGAATCCGACCCCGAGAAGCCGGCCGAAACCCGTCCCATCACACGACCAAACCAACACCCAAATTCATCCCACATCATCTCGACGCTCCCAAGTTTAAAGCCACTTTCCGACGAGCTCTAATCCGAGAAAACAAAGCATGTAGGTTGAGGGTCTAAAATCAAACCCGATTCTTCCCTTTTCTCTTCCTTTCTCACGCTTTTTCCGTTTTTTTGGGTCGTGTCGTTGGTCCATCTTTTTTTATTATGGGTCGTTCATCACATATTTTTTTCTAGTACCGATATTATAAAAATATTTTCGTAAAACAAACGTTCTTAAAATACGATATTGATTCTCTAATCAAATATCGTATCTAACAAGAACTAAATCAAATCTCGTTGATGCTAAAAAATCGTTACATCTTTTAAAACAAAATACAACGATTTTTAACGCGGAGAGAATTAACATTGTTTTCGTTCAAATTCTTTTTTTCTTTTCGTTCAAAACAAACTTTTTTTCAAAACCTTTTCTAAATCATTCTGACTATTCGATATCGATTTCATAATCGAATATCGAATACGACGAATATCGAAAATATGAATCGGGTATAAATTAATCCATATTTGTACGCGATTTATAAAAATTGATGATTTTCGACAAATAAAAAAAACCGGACAGACCCCCACGCGAGTCGCGCGCCTATCAGGCGACTCGCGCGGAGGCCTGGATGGCCGAGTCCCTTTTTCTCGTTTTCTTGCTTCTCTATTTTTTTGTCGGGTCTTACATAAAAAAGCGATCTTCGCGACATAATTTCAAATTTCGACACATACTTTTCTTGACCTCGGTCAACACGTGCTAATCCATCACGTGTCATAAACCTTTTTCAAAATCATGCATATCGTCGTATTTACATCTTTATTCGATTTATTCAATCGTTACTAACTCGTTTTCTCGTGTTTGTAGCAATTTATTTATTTCTATTGTTTTATTAGACTAAAACGAACCTCACATGCTAAAACAACTTTGACGTTATTAGTGTAGATGCATTAAACGACTTAGTCAAACATAATTCACATGTTTAGTCAAAAACGCTCTTTGCATATCATTCAACCGTCGAACTAACGCGTGTACACCAAAAACGAACGATATCTTAGTAAAGGCCGCTAAGTGCGGGCGGGGTTGGGTGTTCTTAGTGAACTTCCCAAACGTACCCTCGCCCCTTACTCAGAACCATGGTTTTCGGATGTCCGAATCCATTGGCAACGAGAGTCATTCAATACACGATATCCGATAATGTCGGTATCGGTATCATAATGCAAAGGGACGAACCCAATAAGCTCTGACATCGGAAATGGGCCGTATTTTGTATACGGCCCACTACGACATAGAGTGGGTTCGAACGGGCCCGAACTCCCACAAAGTTCGGTGGCGACTCCTACTTCGATTTAAATTTCAATTTGACCATCTCATATGGAGATTCATTCGCCTCCTCAAACCCGCGCGTGGCCGCGTCGGGGTGGACCTATGTCATGTCCACAACTAGCCTAATAAGAAGGTATACTAGTAACATGCTTATTTGTTTCAACAAGCATCATAGAAACTTGACCAATATCTTTCAAACCTTCAAATCTTACATCTTTCCGCACATCATCAATAAAATGATCAAGTTGAAACTGAAGTCTTAGCAAATCTGTACTTGAGAAATCTTCGGAATAAAACGTTGTGAGCTTAAGTATCTTTTCGACTTTTCCTTATCAAAAGCCACCAATGAATCAATGGGGCTAAAACAAGACATACGAGCTTTGTATCGTCTTTTGACCCTCATTGGAGGTTTGTAAGGGGTCACTCGATCGAGTCAGTAGGTGGACTCGGTCGAGTGCCCTTGACGAAATACTTCCTGCCACTTTTTAGGGGGGGTCACTCGATCGAGTGGCCCTTAGCACTCGATCGAGTGCCCCCTGTACTGGGTGACATTCGCTTCTAAAATGACCCAATTTATGAATTTATGATTTGAATCGAGAAATGATCGAGCTAATAAAAATATCGGGCCCCTTCGTGTCACGACGTCATTGTCGGGTCTTATGGACCATATGACGATCGGTTCGACGTCACTAGGTTTTGTATTAGTTCGATTCTCGATGGCTCTTCATGCCCGACACTCGATTATGGAATCGTTGTCAAACATTTTGGAGCAATGTTTATAGAATCGAGAATGATTGAACTAACATAAATATCAAACCCCTCAGTGTCACGACGTCATTGTCGGGTCTTATGGACCATAGAACGATCGGTTCGACGTCATTGGGTTTCATGCTAATTAGATTATCGATAGCTCTTCACGCACGACATTCGATTACGGAATTGACATCGGGGTTTTAGAGCGACATTTGAAAGTGATACCGAATACACTCGATAACGAATTACTGCGATCGCGTTATAATCCGACGAGCCAGGCGCACGCCATAAGGCGCCTGGGGCGGCGTGCATCAATAATGGGGCGCCACCTCCGGTGCGGCCTATTCGGGGATTATACGGACTTTGGGCAGCGTTAATTATCAAATGTATTTGATCGGATAGTTCGATTTGTCGTTGCAAACATTAGGTCCTTTGCATTTCGGCGTCGTAGTTTGGCTTTTAAAGCCTACGACGCTCGATTTAGTGTCATCGGACGTTTGCTCGAATCGATTTTGAAAATAGTTTTGTAATATGATAGTATACACGGTATTAGTATAAAAAAAATGTGAAAGCGTAAATTAAATGTTAGATGTTAGGAACGGAAATTAGATGTTAGATGCGACAAAGTAAATGTTCGTAATACAAGTAATTAAAAGTTAGTATACGAGAAATAAATGTTAGCGATGCTAGTATAGTTAGTATACAAATATATAAAAAAGAGTTAGAAATTAGAAACGAGATTTTTACTCCCTCAACCTACACGTCAATTGTCTCGAAAAACGGGCTCGTGGAGTATCATCGTAGACACGGGGAGCGGTTCGAGTATGTAGAATGAGTTAGGGTGTGCTTTGTGTTTGGGACTACCGAACCCTTGTCGAACGAAAGGAGTAGCTTTTGAGATTGATGAGGTTTGACTCGGTTTTGAAATAGGGTTATGGAAGGATGCAAAGAGGTGGAAAAATGATGGAGAAAAGGATCCTTCAAATGGTGTGTATGAGGGATTATTTATAGTGGTGATACCCGGTTTAGGTCACTCGATCGAGTCCCTAGACTCGATCGATTGCCCCAGAAAAAGGGTCCTGGTTGATTTTTAGGGGGTCACTTGATCGAGTGACTCAGGCACTCGATCGAGTGCCGTTTGGCGACCCGGAGTAAAATCCGGGAATAATCAAGGAAAGTTTTGATTTTTTTTTACTTAGATTTGATTGCGTATTGGGACGCGGTTATGGCTTGTTTCATTCTCGGGTTTCGACTTTGATCGTGTTTTGACTCGGTCGCAAAAGACGGTTTTGCCCCCGGTGGCGGTTTTGGCTCAAAGTAGCTTTATTTTATTGGAAACGACCCACTGAGACTGGATTTGAGGTCGGTTTTGAGAGATTTGTACTCTGCTAAGCGCCCACGTCGGATACTATTGATTACAAGTCCCGTATTCGAGCGTATTGATGCATGTTAACGTCTGATCATCATCGGGTGTTTTGTTGGAGACTTCTATAGACACAAGCAGGCAAAATGTGGGTGTCTACACTCGTTCATTTATCGGGGTTACAAAAATATGAAAACCTATTTACCTCTTACACTTTCTACACTTCAAGGATCGAGAAATGAGTATTCAAAACTATCTACTCGCACAGTCTTACTCTGCACTTCAAACCCAAACCCTCCTAAACACCTTACATCAAGCTACATCCCAAAGGGTTCTCCGTATCCGAATTGATATCAACGTGAGTCCATATTCGAAGCTTGAACATGTATGTTGAGGGTGTCAAAACTCTTTTTCCATCTTCGTATTTGCATTTCTAATTCTTTTGTATTTTAATTATTGTATGCTAACATCAATACTAACTTTGTTTATTGTTTCATCGTAGAGCATACTTTCAAATAAACTAATAACATAAACATTAACATATGCAATAAAACTAGGGCGATACAACCTAAAATGCTCAATTCGATCACTTAGTATCCGATGATGAAAAGATGAGAAAATCCAAGTACAAGGATATTGCACCTGAGTTATCGGTCGCTCATCTGATGTAGTCTCGTGCATGTGAGGTGAAAGAAGCGAGTTCACCCTAAAATAACTATAACTCTTCTAAATTCAAATGAATGAATTTATCTCTCACGATACAACACTCTTAATAAACTACGATTTCTATAACGTGTGCGATCAATAATTGTTTCCGTTTAAAAGTCGGAATATGGCCTGGATTCCCATATCCAGGCACCTGGCACCTAAGTATTGGGGCTCTTGACTCGAGCCTATTCGTGATTTCAGATTCGATTATCATTTGCCCTTGACGCATGATGCGTGCGATTTATATATTTTAGTCCGTCTTTTGTACACACATTTCCATGCATATTGAGTAGCATTGATTACTATTTTCTCCCAAATTTCATACTTTGTAGTTGTGTTGCATCTTATGCAGGTTAGGGATCCGTGGACGCATAAACAAGTAAAAACTCGTCCTTAAAGATGAAATTCTTAGACAGTACGAAATAAGAAAAGAGAATGATCGTTTTCACAAGGGTCAACCTAAAACTTGAATATCTTGAGTTTTACAACTCTGATTGAGCAGATTCAAGTTGCATTGGAAATCTAGGGTCATGTTTTTTCCTAACGAGCTTTTACTCAATCTAACGACAATTTACCAATATACCTTTCTCATTTTCCCCCTATTTTTGTTTGATTTCTCTCTAGAAAATCCCTAAATTCCAACCACCGCCATCTACACAAGCACCCATTACCCAAAACACAATTAATTAAGCGATTGATCACAATCATTACGTTAGTGGGATGCCTGTTCCACCACCCGATGACCCACCAACAACCACCATCCGATCGTATTTTTACCATCCCAAATCTCTAATTTAAAAACTTATTTGTATCTTAAATTAGGGTTTGTTGGTAAAAACTATTTTCCTGCTAATAATTCTTCCAATGGTAGGTGATTTTTTGAATAATTCGCTAATAATTTCACTATAGTTTATTGGTAATCAATTATGATGAACGAAAAAAAAACT
This sequence comes from Agrostemma githago, assembly GCA_958450325.1. Classification (NCBI taxonomy): domain Eukaryota; kingdom Viridiplantae; phylum Streptophyta; class Magnoliopsida; order Caryophyllales; family Caryophyllaceae; genus Agrostemma; species Agrostemma githago. Next base: position 13,635,396 of record OY288255.1, on the reverse strand, counting down.
AAACGATACTAATAATTAGAATTCATGCTTAGCGGAATTCTAATTCATAATTAAAGTTGATTGATTGAAGAATTTCTGTGATTAAAGAGATAATGAGTTAGGTTAGAACATGAGTTATGAGGATGGTAAATTTGGAAAAGTTAGGAAAAATTTGTTAGGATTGAGTAAATACTCGTTAGGAAAAAGTAATTTCGGAAATCTATTCTCTTAGCTTACCAATGGTATATCACAAGCCCGATTTGGATAAGTAAAAAGAAATGACAAACGTTTGAAGTTGAGCGCGCAGTGCAATTTAGTCGACCAGCAGATTAATTTAGTCGACCAACTAGTTTTGAAACTGGACGAAGCATTTCCTAATTTGAAGCCCAGAGTTTCTAAGACTCTCGGACTTTTGTTTTGGATTACTCGTAGTATTTAAGAAACTACTCGTATTAGATTACAATTTTAGACAATTACTCTCTCTCGCACTTTTCTTATACTTAACTTTTTCTTATGATTTTAATTTAATTCTCTTTAGATTACTCTTTGAATTTCTCTCTACTACTCGTATACAAACTCCTACTGAGTAGTTTTTTAGTTTATTAGCTTGAACTTTTAGATCTAAAATTTCTAAACTCTTTGCTCTTTCCTTTGAACTCGGTAACTTAATTCCTTCTTTCTTCTTTACTTTAATTCATTGTTCTTGTTTGCTTCTTTATTAGATGGGCGAGATCATTTGGTAAACACTACTAGTAAAAAGTTTCATTAATAACAATGCTACATTTCTTGTCTTGTAGTCCATCATATGAAGATAAATAATATAGTAGTATTTCGTAACTACATATACAGATGCCTTGATTTATGGTTAATATTTCGTAAATAAATAAATAAATATACAAATAGCTCTCTATCATAATCCGTCCTGCACGGTCTCCAATTACTGTACATATACCCGGCCTCATGTAATGCCTGACTTGAACTGCAAAAAATGGTCTTCCAGGCGATAATAGATCACCTCTCAAAGCACGACCGAAAGGACTGCATCAATAGAGCTGAAACTGCATTCCTTGTTAGTTATATATATAGTATAACTTTCCTTTTAGTGGTGGCAATATGTGCTCACTACTATAAGCTTCAATCTGCTGTCCTTTTTCTTGGACAAGCACGTCAAAAGATTCATGGTTTGCGAAATCATGCTTCCTCACTCTTCGTGAATGGCACTGCATGAGTTTCACTTACCGTTACATTAAAACGAACCAATACTAGTAATGTAATGGTGATAAAAGAAAATCAACAACTGGTAGAGCTTACCAGAGATCACTACTTTCTACGGATCAATTGCACAAGAAGGATAAAAACTGTGACTTACCAAAAAGAATGAGGCTGTCATTTGCAAATGCAGTCATCATTGATGAATGAAACAGCTTATAATCCAGTGGATCTGTCCAACATCAAAACTAGACGTTCAGAATTTTACAACATTGCCCCGTGGCTTACAGACAGCTACCTCACAAAATGAGAACGAAAGACGGTTCTGCTAGTCATTTTTTCTTTATTTTATGCGTCTAAAAGCCAAAGATTATTGCATTTTAGTTGGATGGGAAGGCAAAATAAACAGACAACTTTATTGTTCGTTACTTCTCCTCCCTTTCTGCGCTCTCAAAGAAGATTTATCTTAAATGCTTATACAACCTGTTATGTAATGCTTACCACATTATTTTTGGGTGATCCTAAATAAAATCCCTGGAGTACAACGATAGCAATATTAGAAGTTAGGAGAATGAAAATGCTCAAGGAATGAACTCCCATCCACTCCAATATTGACATCAGCCGTCTGTATCCCCACACATCCACCTGCACACAGGAAGCAAATATATGTTCATTAAACTACTTATATTTCACTGTGCTCATAAAGAAGGAATGATATTAAGGTAATACTAGCTCTCACTGTTTCCGGTGAACACACCACAATACTTAACCTACCAGTAAATAGAAAGTGTTGAATGTAAATCCTGCACATGCTGAAGTAACAAGTGTGTAGCTGACTGTGTACAGGGACTTGTTCAATGGAACACCTGAAAAGACAAAAAAAAAGTCATTGATGATGTCTACTATGAGAGGCAGAATCTACAACTCAAACAGATGTTCAATTAAACTTAGTACTAGTATTTAAAAAGAAAAGAAAAAAAAATAAACAGCCATTGATTGAGTACAATCAAGTGAAGTTGTGGCAATTGATTAGCCCGGTTCAAGGGGGCTTTATTGAAGGAAGAAGCATTGTTGAAAATGTGTTAATTTGTCAAGATTTGGTCCGAATGTATAATAGGGGTTGCATTTCCCCTAGATGCCTTTTTAAGGTTGATATACACAAGGCCTATGATAGTGTTGAATGGAGTTTTCTTGAGCAGATGCTGAGGGCCTTGGAATTTCCGGACTATTTCCGTAAGCTGATTATGGAGTGTATCGAGACTGTTTCCTATTCATTATGTGTTAATGGGGACAACTTTGGATTTTTCCGAGGAAGAAGAGGGTTGAGACAAGGAGATCCGATATCTCCGTTGCTGTTCACGATCTGTATGGAGTATTTTACTCGTATCATTGATTTTGCTGCTACGGAGAAAATTTTCATCCTAAATGTGGAGGGCTGAAGCTTAGTCATTTATTATTTGCTGATGATCTGCTCCTCTTTTGTAAAGGGGATTCAGATTCGATGGAGATTTTATGGCGGGCTTTCGCTACTTTTAGCAAAACGTCGGGTCTGTGCATTAGTGTGGGCAAATCCCATGCTTATTTTGCAGGTGTTGACGATGACAGGAAAGCAGCGATACTGCAATTTTCAGGCTGTGTGGAAGGCGCTCTGCCATTTCGATACCTTGGATTTTCTATTCAAAGTACCAAATTGGGCAAGATTGATTGTGAGAAGCTGTTGGCGCGTATTACAGCGCGGATCTCAGGTATTGGGGCTCGTAAACTTTCTTATGCGGGTAGATTAACTCTGGTTCAGTCTGTGTTATCTCAATTGCACAATTATTGGGCTATGGTTTTTATTATTCCGAAATATATTATGGCTCGTATTGGTTCACTTTGCCGAAACTTTCTTTGGGATGGAGGGGTGGAAGGAACTAATCGAGCACTTGTGAGCTGGGAAAAAATTTGTTGTCCCAAGGCCGAGGGAGGTTTGGGTTTGAGGGATCTTGTTATTTGGAATGAGGCTGCGGTGGCAAAAACTGCGTCGTGGGTTTTTGATCAGCCGGATAGGTTATGGGTTCGGTGGGTGAATAATATTTATTTGAAAGGTTCTTCATGGAGGGACTTTCAACCCCATTCGGATGTGACTTGGGCATGAGGAAAATTTGTCAGGCTAAGGATAAGATTAAACATTTGTTTGTTAATGATAAATGGCATGGCTCTGATATACGTTACTCCATATCGAAGGCATACGAGGAATTACGAGGACAAAGGCCGAAGGTTACGTGGTGGAGGCTAGTTTGGAGTAATTGGAGTGAACCGAAACATAGCTTCATTGCGTGGTTAGTGTTTCGAGGAGCTTTGAATACGAGAGTGAAGCTTTTGAAGTTCGGGGTGGCAGATTCGAACTTATGTTATTTGTGTGAGGCACATTCGGAGAGCCTTGATCACTTGTTTTTCGGGTGTTGTTGGAGCACGAGAGTTATGACAATTTTGAGTGGTTGGATACAGAAGACTATCCCGGCGTTTGGAGGTCTATTATGGGCGAAGAGGGTGAGGGGTTCGAAACTTCAGTGCAACATAATTCGGGCAATGATAAACGCAGCAATTTACCATATTTGGAGGCAACGAAATTTATGCAGGTTTGAAGGATTCGTACCGGTACCTCAGGTCACGGCGAAGATGATCAAAAAAGATGTGTTAAATAGAATAATGTGTAAGATTAAATACCCCATTCATTCTAAAGACGCTAATTGGTTACATAAATTGATGTAATCATTTGGTGTTTTTTGTATTTGGTTACACATTCTTTATATATATACTTACCTTTCACCAAAAAAAAAAAAGATGGCTAGGTACACACCAAGCATAGATTAGCGTGCCTGAAAGCAAAACTTAGAGATGAAGAGAGTTGCATACCTATAGTAGCAAGGAGGAGTCCAAGCATGGAACAGTAGACAGAAAGCACAGACCACCAATGCAGCCTCTCCTTGTGATCCTGTAGATTTTCAGTTTATGCATATGCAAGTGATAAGGTAAGTGGCATTCTACATCATCATCCCCCACAACAACAACAACAACAACAACAGCAACAACAACAAAGCAAATTGTTAACTCACAACAACAACAACAACAACAACAACAAACATAAACATAAACAAAAAAAACCAGAACAATTGCATTGTCAACTCAGAACTCAGTTAAACCCCTTTGGTATGGATTGGGAGAAGCAATAGAAGGACAAACCAAAGCACTTTTGTCATATCAATGTGGGTCATATTCAACGAGCCATCTCTCTCAGATAGTTGGGAACATCGGCGTGAATCCAGTTGGAAACAAAATTGTGTTACACAAGATTAAACACGTGAAAGGTTGCAGCATTCATCAATATCTAAGTTACCTGCTTCAATAACACTTTCACAATCCCCAGAAAAGAAAACAAAGCAAATATAAAAAAGATCACGCACGACGGAAGAATTGAATCATGCACACTTTATGGACAAAGTGGACAAAAGAATCCTATTATGTGACTACCTAATTTCTTCGCCAAGAATCAGTCTGTATGTATACTAAAAACCATTCAACTCTCTCCTTGTAAAACGCTTTCTCTGGTACTCTTATCTCTATAAACCTTACATTACAGAAACCATACCTCACCCCACCCCCATCACCCACAATCAAAGATAGGTGAAGAAGATAACTGATGAATAGTCCTGACCTGCATTTGTACAAGAATATGACCAAATTGAAGTCCAATAATGCAAGTCACAGCGGCAGTCAGAGAGCTGCAGTAAAAGATATATCAAAGTCAGAACTAAAAAAATACTCCGTACATATCTTGAATGTGAAAAAACATCAAGAAAATAGGTAACGGCAGAAAAAAGGTAGACAATCTTACAACACACAGACTAATATTCACATTCAATTATTTCATTTGCAAAAGTCATCTTACAATAGTCAAATCTCTGAGACTGATCTGTTTGTTTTGTTGATAGATTACGACTTTTAATCGAAAAAGAGGAAAAACAAGCCTGCATAAGCCTACAGTTACTGCAGCAAATGTTCTTGCACTTATCAAGCATTACCAAAACCAATTCAATATTTATTTATCACAAATTCTTGTTTGTGACGGATCTCCGTCACAAACGTATAACGGGTCAAATAGATACCAAATAGGTAGGATAAGACAAAAGTATAATTGGTGGGACCTAGGTAAACAATTATCCGACTCTTCTCAAGTGGCACTTACTTGACCCGTTTCAATCATATGACGGATATATCCTTACTGTTTATTTATTTAGTCTGTTTGTATTCAAGCTCAACTAATGAAATTTCCAGGTTCAATCAACCTATTTGCAAAATAATAGTCCAGATTTTTTTTCCAAAGAAAAATTACTTGATGTTGCACACTACATGTGCTAGACTCTGCCAAAACAAGTGACCTTTTCATGTAGAATTTTTCCGGTGCCTGTTTGAGAAGAAATTTCCCAAATTGGTGAAATTGGTGCGAATAAGCACTAACATGAAGTCCCTAACAGCTAGAGGGTTATTCCTATTTCAAATTATTTACAAAATGGAACATCCTTGGCCTTTCCATAAGAGTGTGGATGTGAGTTCTTTAGACCAGGGAGATATGGGATTTAGTACGACGGTTATGTGTGTCTAGTGTCTACTGAAATAGATGTGCTTACTATACATGGATAAGGGTGCTCTAGTTGTGGAACACAAGATATCCATCTATAGAAAGAAACTATACAGAATCACTGGCTGTGCTACTCCTCTCAATGCCAGATGGTTACTATAGAACCTCAATGTGGTTGTATTTGATCTACGTCTGTATGTGGGATGGTGTACTGAACAAATGCTTAACGGTGCCTTTAAGAGGTTGTTAAGATACAAATTTAGGAGGAAAGGAATAAGATGGACAAAATTTGTACCCCTCTATTTTCCCTAAGCATCCCTTTTTCCTTCAATTCCCTCAATCCATACTAAAGGCAAGAGATATGCTCCATAATCCAGATACACTAAGGGGGTGTTTGGTTGGCTACTTTGGAAAGGAATGGAGTGGATTCGCTCCATTCCAGTGTTTGGTTGGAGGGTTTTGGAATGGAGTTGGATACCTAATGGATTCTAACTCCATCACAAATCCTTGGAATCCCATCCCCACCTTCCCCCTTGATTCCAACTCCATTTCTTCATGCTTAAAAGTAAAGTGAACCAAACAAGTTTCAAAAGGTATGAATTTAGAATCTCATACCACTATGGGTTTCGAATCCATCTCATTCCATACCTAAGCATTGAACCAAACAACCCCTAAGATTATCAATCTTGATAGAGATAGGATTAACTTATAGTGGCCACAATAAGTCACATCCCAAAATAACTTAACCAAGCATTTAACCATCAAGATGGGTTCTTTTTATTTTTACAAAATTAACAATAGCAAAAAAATGACATCAACGGAGTATATTGATATTATTGAACAAAACAATACGGAGTATAATTCAAAAGAATGAAACTCAGATTACCCTAAAATTCCTTCTGGATCAAACGGAGCATGACACCATGAAGGTGAACTCTCAGGGATTCCAAACTTGGTCTTGTTACACTCCTAAAAGGTAGACAATTGTTAAATATAGTAGCATCCAACGGCATCAAAGAGCAAGTACAAATGTTACAAAAGATACCTTCAAATTTCCATATGCAGGCTTGGCATAGAGATGACTATTTCCAAGAACATAGCGATCAATCATTCCAGCAGAATTGCAAGCAGGGCTCAGGTCACCTCTCAATCCACATTTAATCTAGAAAAATGAAGAAGACACATAAGCATCAGGCACCATTGCCGCATATAGAAAATATAATATACTCCGTAGATGATTTCCATACAATTGAGCACACTAAAGGGTGGCATTGGTAAATATCCAATCCTCAAATTTTTAACTATTAACTGTTCTACAAGAGCAAACGACAATCTACACTTCCAATACTGAAAAAATTATTAGCACTTACCTCCGCAATAGTGGTACTATTTGATGCAGAAAAGGGTGAATTTGATCTATTTATATTCCAATCGGGAACAAATAAGCCGTAAAGAAGTCCAGTATATACAGCACAGAGGATTCCAACAACACACCTACAAACAAAAGTGCATTAGCGTAATCCTGATAATAAGGAGTTCACATTCAATTATACTAGATCGCTTAATTGAAGTATATCTTCTAAAGCAACACACACTAGAAACCTAGCTAGATCGACAATGCTAAGAACACAGAAAAGTCCTTGTCATCTCAACAAGTTTTATCGATCTGAGAGTATTGCTTAATAATCAGAGACGACAACTCAAATTATATGGATAGCCATCTAGATAAGGATATTTAAACAAGGCAAAAGATAGGGAAATAAAAAATTACCATTGCCAAATGTAGCTTCTCACAATGCTGAATCTTTTCCACTTCCGACATGGAAGCCAAATTTCACATAAAGCAGCAATTGCATAAGCAATAGATATCCTCTGCACATATGAAAAAGACATGAATTAGTATTAGTATTAGTGTGGTATAAACGGAGTCTATATCCTATAAAGAGATGAGCCCATACATGTTATAGATTTGTCATTGAATGTTTTACGCCCTCTTTCGAGAGTTTTCATTTACTAAATGGAGAACTCAAATTTAACTTTTAACCGTAACTAATGTCAACAAACAACACATCTAACTTCAAGATACAAAGATAGCAAAGAAAGGTTTTGTTTCATATAGACAAACATACCTGCAAAATGCCCATCCAACGTATCTCTAAAATATCAACACCATATGTCAATGACTTGGCCCCATGAAGATAACCACCTGTTGTGCACCCAAAAAAAGTATGATATGTCAGAATACATCAATAGGGTCCAAAGATCGGTCATTAACATGCACCATGCATGTTGCATGATAAATCCACATCCAAAGCATAAAAGAACGACCCACCCTACTTCAAATAACAATGCCTGTCAAAATAAAGTAGATGACTAACCTAAATGGGATTTGCACATTCCAACCATACCAGTTAAGAAAGTAACTTTTATCAATGAATACTACTCTCCACATACAAAAACAACAACCAAACCAACTCTCTTTGAACATCCGAATATAAAGGAAAGAGTGTAAGTGAGTCATCACAGTTCCACATGAAGCATGGGCAAACAGGTCACCACTAGGGCCGGTTATGTTTGGATTCAAACCAATCCAGGTTGGACCATTTAGAGTTATCAAGATGCAAGGCTTGTATGGGTCAATTTGGATGGCATCAAAATCTAATTTCAGGTCATATTAGAGTTTGTCTGTGTGTGCAGGTTGGTGATTTAGGTGCGCCAAAATTTCTCAAGACAAAGCACATGATGGTCAAGCAACAAGTAAAGTCCAGAAGACCTTATATAAAAACCCATCAATTGAACCACACAAACAGTTAAATCAACGACCTTTGGTCAAAGTGTCAAACATATTACTACCACTGCACTAATATGCTAACTTTATACTTTCCCAAAAATAAAAAGTTCCTAGTTGCATAGAATAGAATCATTTATAGAAGAAGAAGAAGAAGATGCACCTGTATAACTTGCATACATTCTTCATTGCGACGGCTCAAATATCTCCCCCACATGGTTAGATAAAGACAAGCATTTGCTACTACCTAATCATTCTAATTTTGTCCGTAATATTTAACGAGTCACAAAGATATACCGTCAGTGTATAACTTGTGACCTACTGATACACCACAAAATTTACGCCGCACACTGACACAAACACTTTATATAGCCAAATTATTATTAAGAACCTCACCATGATCAATCAATCAATCAAATATGAAGTAGATAGAAACTTGAAACATCTTTAGGAATTAATTAATTAATTAATAGTAATCCAAAAATAACGTTTGGAACTCTAGTGAGCCATTGAATTTTTAAAAAAGGAAGGAGGTAGATAAATTAGGTAAAACTTGTGTATAATCAGTTAGAAGTCATATTCAAACGTAAGGTAGATTAAAATTAAATTTCACGCTAATCAATCGTGATTTTAAAACAGTGAAATCACACCAAAAAAACGAATAAATATGAAAATAACCTTGAAGGAAAACACCGAGGAGAAATAATTTGAAAGCCCGGAAGATTGCTTTCTTTGACGCATCTACTCTGTCGCCTACTTTCTGCATAATTCCGAAAGAATATCTTGAATATTTATTCTCATAATAATATAATGATAAGAAGGTACTGCAATATAATATTTCTAAAAAAAGAAAGGAAATTTGAAGATTCATGATAATGAATTAATGAATGAAGGTGTAACCTTGTAGGCAATGGCGAGAGAAAGGCCGGCAATAAAGAGGAAAAAGGGCATAACAAAATCGGCTAAATGCAAGCCATTCCAAGGCGCGTGAGCAATCGCCGGGCAAATCGATCCTCCGTAATCCACCACCATCATCAACTACATCAACAACAGGCATCATCATTAAAACAACAATATCGGAAAATAGACGGAAAGGAATCAACAATGGATAATGTGGAACGTACGAAGACGCAGAGACCGCGGAAAACGTCGAGAGAGGCGACGCGAGGAGATTTGGGCTTAGAGGAGGAGGAGGAGGAGGCGAGATTCATGGAGATGGAAGGCGGGGGGAGGCCGAGAGGCGGTTGTTCGATGTCGGTGTGGAGAGGAGTGTACTCTGCCGCCATTGTTAACGGCGAGGTTGAGGTTGAGGTTAGGGTTAGGTATGTATGATCAGCAGCAATGGAGGAGGGAGAAAAGAGAGGAGGAGATGCGTGTAACTGGTGACTGGAATATGCTTTTGCTATGATGGTAATGTAGGAGGGGAGGGGGAAAAAAGAGAGAGAGATAGTGTATTAGTGTGATAGTGTAAGGGAGGTCTTTTTGTACGTATTATATAGAGGACTATATTTTATTATTTTCTACATTTTATATTAAGAGTCCGACTTTAGATTTTCCGGTGATATTAATTTATTCCCCTAATTTTTTACATTTGTTTTATCATCCTTGTCTATTTATAAGATAATTTTTAAAAAATCTCACATGATTATGTTTTATTAGGTTATATATTATGAACTATATTAGATTTCACCCATGAATAGTATCAAAACGCAAATGTAAGGAAACAAATGAATTAGGGGGGTATATCATATCATTATTTTCTGTTTCGATTCTAGTGGTGAATTATTTTTGATTTGGATCATCTTCATTACTTTCCCTCTTGGTCTCTCCAGTACCTTTCAATGGTCTAGATATTATCCTGAAATGATCTAACGGTCTAAGGATTAGTTAAGGGATGGTGATGTGTAGATGAAATAATATTGAGTAATAAATTAAAAAAATGGATCTGTTAGAGGTAAGGGATGTTCCATTACTTTTAGTGTTACGGATAGACGATCTCTTATTAAATTTATTGAGATACCAATTACAAATGGAGGTAACGGTGGTATCAAATCTAATAAAAATAGATACACTTAACATAAAAAAAGTGTGCAAACATAAAAGAGTACGCTGAGAAGAAGGTCTAAGTTCAAGTGGTTAGAACTACCTTACCCCGACGGAGATACTGGGGTTCGATTCTCACCTGCGATATAGTGGGCTCTTCTCTAGACAAAAAGAAACATAAAAGGTGTCGCCAAACTAATAAAAATAGATATGCTTAACATAAAAAAGTATGCAAACATAAAAGGAGTACCCTTATTATAAATGTAACACCCCGGCCCAAATTAAGACCGGAAATATTAGTCGCGGTAGCTCGCCAGACTCTGTACTAGTCACGCATCCTTAGACTACTCTCAACCAAAGGTACGAATAAGACCTAAAGTGATACTGAAAAATGATCTCTCAATGAGTCATTGAGAGAAACCGTCTCATCCTAAAGTTTGTGTAACTTTTAAGTTGATGGAAACTGGAAAGGATCTTAACTCAATTATTTTTGTGGTAGGATGGGTATTCTCTAGGAATCTAGGATGGTTGAAATCTAGGTAAATCAACATTAACTCTTGTCCAAAAAATCGTGTACCATATTCATCTTAAATACTCATATGACAAATTTTTGTTGGTAACCGGAATATCCGTTATAAACTTGTAACAAATTAAATGATACTCACTTGAGGTAGATAAGTGCTAAAATAAAGGTTTTGTGTTATTGAATTCATTATTCAAACAATTACAATAATGTCATATTTATAGGACTACGAAGATATTGCAATATCTTATAATATGGTGGATAATAACATATTCTCTAATTTTCGATATTATTCTGATTACGATTATACCGTAATCTTCATAACATATTATTCGTAATCTTACTATCTCTATCATGATACCGTAATACTACGGTATCCTCTATCATCTCCCCTCAAACTCATGGTAATTTGAAAAATTTCCATGAGTTTGCACAAAGTAAAAAAAAAAAACGATATCTTCATCCTCGATCATCATCTTCTTTATCTTCATCACCTTCCTCTCCATGGTGACATTTAGATTCTTCCGGCTATATTTCGAACGAGAACGCAAAGTTTTTCGGAATCGTCGAGGATTAATCGTCAAGAACGCTAAGTTTTTCGAGCTTGAAAAATTTAAAACGGCAAATTATACGTCAATTTCAATTGCTTGATCTGAGAACCCTGATCGAACTCATAGTAAATTCAGAAACGCCTGGAACCATCAGCTTCACATCTACGAGAGGATAAGATGATGTTGTGAAATACAAGTTCAAAGGGACGTGGGTTTTATTTATTTTATTTTCAATAAAACTACGTAATTTTTTTTTGTCATAGATGAAAAAGTCAAATCCCGCCGGTGAACACTATAAATATTCGCTCACCGGCAGGGCAACAAATGTTTTTTTTTTACGCCTCAAGAACGAGAGGCTCTAATACCATGCTAAAATAAATGGATTGTATTATTGAATTCGTTATTCAAACAATTACAATAACGTCATATGTATAGAGGTTATTTCATAGGAATAATACCAACTATGCACGTGCTTCTTAAATTAATCCAAATTATACGTAATCTCATTTTAATATGAACTATACATTCATTAATTTCGCTTTGCTATGTATGAAATTATGTCTTGCCATTACCGGTTATAGTGACTTGTTGTAACTTTATAGGATTTTAGTAGGTTTGTTGCAGTCATCGTGAAAGTCAATATTACAATAAAAACATTTTTTTCATAACATCTATAAGACTAATTGAAAAAGAAATGGAAGATGAATTTTCAGAAAATTTAATCTATCAATGGCCGAAAATGAACACCAAATGTGAATCAGATGAAGAAGAGTTAGAGAAAGAGTTAAATAAGGGAGGTTCAGGTAGTCGGTCACTAAAATGAAATTACGTATAGTTTGGATTAATTTAAGAAACACACGCATAATTGAGATTATTTCCATGAAATAACCCTATTTATAGGGTTACGAAGATTTCGCAGTATCTTCTAATATGGTACCGTACTATTACGGTATCCTCTATCAATAATACAAATAAGTTGTCACTCTCTAGGTTTACATATATAAATATGGTCCCATGATAATTTTATTGCGAGATCAGATCAACATATAAAAATAGGAGTATTATATATTCCACATGAATAAGGATTGACATATACTCACTACTACCAAGTGTTTTCAATTGTCGTTTTAACAAATTCGTTGTGTGAAGTTGTTTGGTTGCCCTCCCTTAACCGCATAAATTGTACAAAATAATTCATGGGATTTGCAAAATTAGTGATTTGTATGTTTGTCCCAAATCACATGAATTAAATTTCATATTGACTCTTATTCACCATAACGAAATAAGTTGCTTATCTAGGTTTTAGGTCGGTAAGCGAGAATTCAGGTTTAATTTCCTTGTTACATTCTCAACTAAACAAGTTTATCTCAATCCCCCCTGTACTAAGAGAATATAAATTGTTAACAAAGTGATGACGACGTGTTATCACCACAACGAAAATTTTCCCGCTTAAATTGTTAGTATAGATGAAACATCTATAATTAGAATTGTTATAGGGAGTATTTTTTTTGTGGTACTTAGTCGCATTATAATATAGGGGATGAGAGATTCGAACCTGAGATCTATTGTCCTAGGGCACCTAGCCTTAACCACTAGGCTAAGACATCTTCGGTTGTTACAGGGAGTATGAAACATCAATAAACTAAATAGGGAGTATGAAATATATACGGTAATAATGAGAATTGTTACTTCTCAAGAAGTACGTATCCTCTCCGAATCAAAGAGTGAAATACTGCTATTTGTGGATTGTGAGAGATATTTTAATGAAATGAGGTAAAAAGTAGGAACCCTATAAAAAAAATTAAAGAATTTTGTGGGAAGCACTGAAATAGTAATTCTCGTGTTAAATCGTCAAAGTCGAAGAGTAACTAGGGGGCAATATAAAATCAAGGTGATTTTTTCCTTTTCCGGGAGTGAACAAGTACGAGTATTTATTTATTTATTTCCCGGGAAGAGATATTATTTTATTTGTGTTGAGTTTTATATGGAAACGAATGAAGGTGATTTAATGAGAGGGATGAAAAGCAAGCAAAAAGAAAGAAATGAATATGGGTGGAGGGATTTCATTAGTTTATGATAATGTTGTGTAAATTGCCTTTTTTAAGTGGTGGTATTGTTGTAGCAAACTTGGTGGTGTGTTTTTTTCAGGGGGAAAGTTGTAAACCGAAAAGCACGCCTTCTTCTTGGATTTATTTGACAACTACTTTAAATTGGATTTGGTTTCTTCCTTCCGCGTTTTTTTTTCTTCCACGAAATTATGAAATCTTAATTAGCTGGGGCATGCATGCAGGCCGATGAGTTACATAATTCGCTAGGTTTACCTCATTCTCTATATACTACGAGTAATAATTGAGAAACAAAGAAATTAGAAGGATGTAAATTGTTGTGAACATTTTTCCCATCTAAATAACTCACGCTCACGGCCAGCATCCTTGGAAGTTTTTTGGATAGAATTACCGCGTCCGCGTCAATCCTAAATATTCTTTCACGAAAATGAGAAATCATTACAATAATATAACTTGAAACGTTTCAAGTTCAGATTAATAAACAAGTTATTGAGATGTAAAGAGTACGGGTATTACTTAACTAAGTATTGTCTATAATACAAGCAATGTTTTACGTACATAATTTTTGCGTGATAGTTAGGAGTGCTGTTTTTCGTCGTCGACATTTCAGCCACGTCGTCGGCGCTTTTTAAAGTAAAAGACGATCTTGCCCTTGCCTTAATTAGATTAGTTAACTAATGTTATGTAATTTTAGAAGTTAGATTAGTTATTGAAACTCGTTAATGAAGCGGTTTTTTAATTTTTCAAACCGTTCCGTTATTATCTTCTCATTATTATATATCCACTCAAACTCCACTCACCATATTTAATTTAATTTTCTCTCACTTAAAAAAAGCGTCTTTTCTTTATAGAAACCCGACTTTTCTAGAAATTAGGTTGTCGGCAATTTTTAATGTGAAAAGACAACAACGTCCTTCCCTAATTACATTCACTAACTTTGTTAATGAAATTAAAAAGTTTAATCATGTTAATGAAACTCGATAATAAAACGTTTTTTTTTTTTTGAAAACCGTCATTTTATTATGTTACGGATTATGTTATATTATATATCCTCCCCCATCCACAACAACACTAATATTATTAATAATATTAAAATTGTGTTAATAGGCGATTTTAGGAGGTTTTAGAATCAAATATAGATAATAGTTTAGTAAGGTTTATCAACAATATTCAATTGGTTTAGTGGTGAAGAGGCTCATTTGTGTTCAAGAGATTGTGGGTTCGAGGTAAAAGAGTTACGTTGAGACACGTAATATTAATTACATTAATTAACAAACTTAATTAATATGAATAATCATAATTAGAGGAAGGATAAAAGAGTAAATTCACGTATAAAGCGCCGACGACGTGACTGAAATGTCGAGGACCATATGTAGCAGTGATAGTTAGCTGAAGATATAAGGTACGAGTAGTTGACTAGTGGCTACCTACTAAGATGACTGCATGATGAGGAGGTCGGTATGTCAATATTTCCATAATTGTGGTGTGCATGTTTATTATAGTTAAGCTAATACCTTCAGATATTGAGTTTAGTCAACTATGGAAGTTTGTTCTTTCTTCTCAATTAAGTGTGGTTTTTGCTTTTTAGTAATCCCTTAAGCATATTTGACTACGTAAACCCCTCGCTAAAGTTATACGGTAAGAATTATTAATGAGTATATATAAAAATATCACAAAATAATACGTACAATGATGGATTCGAGCTTTCCCAATTTTCACGCAAGAAGGTTTGATGCGGCCATTAATTACCCTCATATAGTACTATTACCTAAGAAGGTGATAAACATATTTACTCACTCCGTCTCGATAATTTGTCTGCCTTTATTTTTGACACAAAGGGAAAAAAGGTCTAATGATGAGGTGACATGTGAAGCCAAATTCAAATTACATATAAAAAACATTCATAAAATAGAACGACAAAGAATTCAGTGAAACGACTTAATATGAAATAAACAAAGAATTCAATGGGATGAAGGGAGTACTAACCGGTTATGAACAGTACACATCGATGTGAAGATGAAGTTAGTTTCTTTTTTTTGTTCAACGAAGCGTCCACTTAGTCGCATTACAATACATAAGATGAGATATTCGAATCTGCAATCTATTGCCATAAGCTACCTAGTCTTAACCTTATGACATCTTCCGTAACAATCTCAAGCCAGTTTGAGCTCCTCCGAGGCACCACTTTGTCAATTGTCGTTAACTTGAGACATGTCACCTTAGTGTAAAAGTTGATTGATCCGACTTACTATGCATGATATGCGGATTATCAAGTACTCTAGCTAGGGGTGTTTACCTCAATATAATGTACACTTTGTAAAAGAGATAACATTGTAAATTTCCTTAAATCATGTAAAAGAAAAATTGAGGCCAGACAAGTAAAATTATAAAATGGAATAGGTCTACTGAGAGACGAATTTTTGTTAAGTTGACTGAGAGATCAATTACAAATGAAGGTAATAGTGGTACCAAACCTAATAAAAATAGGTATGTTTAACCTAAAAAAGTATTACAAATATAAATGAGGTACACTTGTTATAAAAAACGGTACAAACAAAGTTCTCATCTAGAGATACATATGGAGAAACTGTTTCCCCCAAAATTTTATATATAAAATTTTAAAAAAATCCTGTGACAATTGAATTGTTAGGATATGATCTCACATGAATGCTCATAAAATAGATAAACCGGGTCGGTATCTTTGACTCTTGAGCATTATATAAATTAGTTTGGGAATATTTTAACATTACTCAAGTTATAAGTGGCTTTGCAGCGTGGGGTTGGTCGGATTATTTCTTATCAACTCAAACCGACCAAACAGATTATGTAACCCCGCCCCTAAATAAGTCTTTTTAATCACCTCCCAAATTTTAGCATTAGTGGTTTGCAATTTAGAGTTCCTAATAATTTACGTAGAAGTTAAGCTGTTAGCGATAGCAGATGGCCGCATTCGCCCCTGGATGGCCCCACCCACTACATCAGCTTCAGCTTGCAACCTTTACTCGATCCACCCCATAAGTATAATCCCAATCATTCGATCCACATGGCCAAAATCCAATCCGCCAAATCTGAAAATATTATAATCATACACCAAAATTTTATATATAAAGTATTTTGATATCTATTTATGTATAATATTCTTAGTATTTAGAGATAACTATAAATAAATATTGTGATAATATTTTAGGATTGGAAAAAGGTCGGGTAATTAGGGTTACACTACAAGAATAGATGCCCCGGGCGTCCATCCAGTGGCGTCCGTCAGTGGACGCTATAAGGCGCCGGGCGTCCGCAAACAGACGCCAGAAAGCGGAAGCCACGACTGGTCGCCCATTCTCGTGACGGGCGTCCACTGTCAGACGCCAATTTAATTGGCGTCCGACAGTGGACGCTAAGTTTGGCGTCTGACTGTGGACGCCAGATACCCCTGGATGGCGTCCACTGTCAGACGCCATTTGGCTAAGACTGGCGTCCGACAGTGGACGCCATCCAGGGGTATCTGGCGTCCACAGTCAGACGCCATTGCCCCTGAGTAGCTGCTAATTTGGCCGATTTCAGCTTCCCCTGGCGTCTGACATGGCGTCCTTTAATGGACGTCATTTATGCTGGTGCATGACCGTAAACATGTGTTCAATGTCTAGCCAAAACCTGCAAAATAAACCACAACCACAACTCCCAACCAACCACAACTGTTGACCATCAACAACACCCCAACCTCATTCACTCTCAATCAACCAAAAGACTTCATCTCTCGACACATTTATGCTGAAGAAACATTCATATAAAAAACTTTTAACATACGGTTTGAAGGTACATAAATCTAAACTAGTTCGAAGATACATAATCAATACGTACAGTTACCACAACAAACAATCCGAAATTTTATTCCTGCATTGCTGATGCGTGGAAGGAGACGATCCTTGGGACGCCTATGTTTCGGATAGTGAAGAAATTGGGTAGTCTCAAAAGACCGTTGAAGAGGCTGAATGCTGATTGTTTTTCGGATATTGAAAGTCGGTGTAATCAGGCTGAGCTCAGGCTCGACCAATTACAGCAGCGTCTCAGGGCTGACTTGTCCGTGGAACTGATGCAGGAGGAGAGCGAGATGAACGAGCAGGTTAGAATTTTACAGGCTGCTAGGGCTGATTTTTGGAGTCAGAAATCTAAGCTTAAATGGGTCCGAGACGGGGATGTCAATTCGACGTATTTTCACGGCCTTCTCCGAGGTCGACGGGCTCACAACGCAATAGCTAAGATTTCTGATGCTGACGGCCTGGAATGTGATAATAAGGCCTCGATCGAGGATGCTTTCACGCGGTACTACCGTGGGCTACTCGGTGAGTCAAGGGTTGTTGAGGATATTGATTATGACTTGATTAGACGGGGTCCCATTTGTACACAGGAGCATAAACTGACTCTGGAGGCAATTGTTGTAACAACCCGGATTTTCGATGACTTAAAATAATAGATAATGCGGAAAGTTATCTAAGTCATTTAATTAAAATCATATCAGAGTGTAAATAAATCCGGATCGCTACGGATCCTTACAACAAACGACTATTAATTACATAGTCTTGATTCACTTAGTACAGAATATAAATTTCATTTTTAAGCTAAACATATTATTAAAATCTCTCTCGCTCGATTCTTTCCCATCGTCCCATACCTGCACAAATATATAGAATAGAGAGACCGCTGAGCGGGACAGCAACCAAACCGTTCATCTAATATCACCTCATACACATAAGATAATCATGTGAATAACCAATGATATACTTATAAAAATATTAAAGGATATCACGTAACAGATAGTTTCCTTTATTCCAATTAACCAACATGTGAGGTGATGAAAACGATAAAGTTTAAAAGATGGGACATCGGCAGCCATTTGATTTTTAAATCATTTTTCACGTAAACAGACAGAACACACGAGTCGTGGCTCCTAGTATCACCGCTACTCCATATTGGCTTGCATCTCACCAATAGAAGTAACCGTGTTACCAACTCGTAGACCGAACGAATCTTATGAGGTTTACATCTCACCCATAAGGCTCAATTGGGCCCGAACTTCTATTATATTATACGTTTATTCAGACGGGGCTCTGGGCTGAAATGAAAGCTGATGATTACATTCTCTGCATCACCAAGAGGGAACCCGCAGTTTTCAGAATCCTGTTCTGCCCCCGCTACCTAGGTGGTAATACTGATCAAGTACTTGTCTATATATGCGCACATACCCTACGCAGACTCTTGAACCGCAGCTCTCACTGTCGTAGGACGACTACCTTAAACCATAGGTCGACTCTCGGACCGCAGCCTCCGAGTCTGCTTTTCATTACAAGTGCAGTCGAAACATCACGCATGGTAGAATCCAACACAAGCTATTCTTCCCAGACTCGCATCGTAAACTTTATATAAAAGTCGCCCGTGAACAAGTAGTACATTATTTAGTGACCTTCAATAATTGGTCGGACTCATTTGAAACGGTCAAATCCTCAGATTCTCAATTTCAGTGTGACAACGTTATACTTTAATCCTCAAGTGTCACCCGAAACATTATATCCCAAATATCGTATAACTTCTTTTAAAATAGTAAATGTTTTAAATGAAGTTTTATAAAAATAAAATTTAGGTATAATAATAATAAAATATTATTTTAAAATTTATAGTTTCTAAAGAATATATAAAAGTTTCTGAAAAATATAAATTAAGTCGTATTAGTCGATTTACGAATTTTGACATAAAATCATTTTTAAAAATATTTATAAACGTCGTGTAAAAATTTCAGAATAAAACAATAAATCCATTTATTATAGAAAAATGAAGTTTATAAATTTTTACTTATATAAAATTAATAAGTGAAATTTTATTAAAATACAACATTTTGCAAGTTACTAATTTACTTCATTATTATAATATATAAACAAATATAAAAGTACTAAAGAAAGTTAAATATGACCAAAATTACAATTATATAAAACACATACAAAATATATAGAAAATAGAATAAACATACATAACAAATAGAATTAAACATACATATAAAATACAATGAAAATGTTATAAGTAAGTTTTATCATTTTAAGTTCTTTTATTCATTTTATCATTTTTCATATAAACAGAAATGTAAAGGTGATAAATAAATAAATTAAACAAGTGATAGTTTAGTCAAGTTAAATTTAGTCATAATAAAATATCACGTAACAGTTTTTTTTTTATATACATAAGTAATTTAGTCATACAAACAAGTCTAAATATTTAAATAAGCAATTTATTAAATTATTAACACAATATACTTATATATAAGAAATGTTGTTAGAAGAAAAGTTTGGTTACCTTAATAAGCTACTATTTATTAACGTTATTACGAATTAAGGTCGACAGGTCAATAATCTCGTCTAAGTAAGAAGGGTCGTCTTTTTCCTTCTTTTAAAGACATTTTCAGGTCGAAATGATTTGACCCAAATACGGTTCTAGAAAAGTGATCACGTCAAATACTGGACCGCTACTCATTCCCGATGCTCCAATTATAGAAACGAACGAGGGAGTAAATATAGTACTCGTATATAGTATGAAATATGTAATATAGTATAGTAAGTAGAAATAATACATAATATAGTACTCCGTAGTAACGTAGTACAGTATGTAGGAGTAGTAGTATACGGAATAGTAGTAATAGTATAAACCGTAAGTAGTGGAGTATGTACTAAGTACTACTGTACTACATATATATAGAGAGGAAGTGAGGTGAGTAGTGGCAGGTTAGTGGGGGTGGGTAGTACGTAGGTTAGATTAGTGGGGGGTCTAAGTAGATTAGGCTAGATTAGTGGTAGGAATACGTGGGAGTAATACAGAAAACCCAAATTTTTCCGAGTTTCAACCCGTTTCTCGTACAAATGTCTTTCTTTCTTTCTTAAAAAGTTGAAATATAAGATTACGGAATAAAAATAATGGAAACCATAAAATTTGTTTTTAAAAAGGAATTTGTGAGACGGTAAGTAAAATAGACGATAAATGGTTTTTATGAGACAATAGTTATAAGAAATTATTATTTTAAAAATTCAGTAATTTTATTAAATTTTTACGAGACGAGAAAATGTCAAAACAACATGTCATTATTTAAAATATATTTTCGAGTTGTAAACTTTATTTAACGAAGGATAAAATTTTAATAATACGATAAATAAATTTTCATGTTTTTATAACGGAATAATTTTTTTTATTTAACGAAAGTAAAATATTTAATTTATGAAAATAATTTTTTCAAACGTTAAACTTGGTTTAAATAAATGTTTAAAATTTTAACCTTATTTGAAAAATACGGGGTATTACAATTGTGACACCAGATGAGATCAAGAGGGCGCTTTTTAGTATTCCTCGGGATAAATCGCCTGGATCGGATGGTTTTTCGAGTCAATTCTTTATTGACTCGTGGGACATTATTGGTGAGGAAGTTGTGGTGGCTATCCAGGATTTCTTTATCTCAGGTAAGCTTTTAAAACAACTTAATTATGCGAATATCGTTCTGATTCCAAAGGTGAATAGGCCTCAAAATGTGAAAGAGTTCAGGTCGATTGCTTGCTGTAATGTCTTGTACAAGTGTATTGCTAAAATTATTAGTGCAAGGATGGCTAAGGTTTTGCCCCAGATAATATCTCCTACTCAAGGAGGTTTTATTGAAGGCCGGAGTATAGTGGAGAATGTGCTGATTTGTCAGGACTTGGTGCGTATGTATAAGAGAAGGCGAATTTCGCCAAGATGCCTGTTTAAAGTTGATATTCATAAGGCATATGATACTGTTGAGTGAATTTTTGTTGACCAGATGTTGAGAGCTCTGGACTTTCCTGACCACTTTCGTAGTTTGGTTATGGAATGTGTAGAGACCGTTTCTTACTCTCTTTGTGCTAATGGTGACAATTTCGGGTTTTTTCGAGGGAAAAGGGGGTTGAGACAAGGGGATCCCATGTCGCCTTTGTTATTCACGATTTGCATGGACTATTTCTCTCGAATCATGAATTTTGGAAGAGTGGATAGGAATTTTAAATTCCATCCGAAGTGTGGTCCTTTGAAGCTGACTCACCTGCTTTTTGCGGATGATCTCCTCCTTTTTTGTAAGGGGGATCGAGAATCGATGGAATTCTTGTGGAGTGTCTTTGCTACTTTTAGTAGGGCCTCGGGTCTGAGCTTGAGTGTGGGTAAGTCTCATGCTTATTTTGCTGGGGTGGATGAGGACAGGAAGGCTGCGATTCTTCAGCTCTCGGGTTGCTTCGAAGGTACGTTTCCTTTTCGGTATCTTGGGTTACCTATCCAAAGTACTCGGTTAGGTAAGCTTGATTGTGAAAAATTGATAGCCCGTATTATTTCGAGGATCTCTGGTATTGGAGCCCGTAAGCTGTCATATGCTGGGAGACTGACTCTGGTTCAATCTGTTCTGTCTCAACTGCATAATTATTGGGCAATGGTGTTTATCATTCCTAAGTTTGTCATGGCTCGAATTATTTCACTATGTCGTAATTTCTTATGGGAAGGTGGCGTAGAAGGAAATAATCGAGCTTTGGTTAGTTGGGAGAAAATTTGTCGGCCTAAAGATGAAGGAGGTTTGGGAATTAGGGATTTGTACATCTGGAATGAAGTTGCTGTGGCCAAGTTAGCATCGTGGATTTTTGACCAGCCGGATCGTTTGTGGGTTCGGTGGGTTAATAGCTTTTATCTGAAGGGTGTGGGATGGTATGATTATCTACCGCATTCTGATGTAACTTGGGCTTGGAGGAAGATATGTCAGGTGAAAGAGAAAATAAAGAACAAGTTCGTGGATGGTAAGTGGTTTGGACTGGATTCTAATTACTCGGTTACGAGCGCCTACCATGATTTGAGACCTCATTATCCGGTGGTCCCGTGGGCGAGACTGGTTTGGAGTGCGTGGAGTGTCCCGAGGCATAGCTTCATTTCGTGGTTAGTGTTTCGTGGGGCCCTTAATACGAGGGAGAAGCTTTTTAGGATCGGTGTCGCTGATACAGACCGGTGCTGTTTATGCGAGCTGGATGCTGAGAGCTTAGATCATATTTTTTTCAGATGCAGTTGGAGTTCTCGGGTAATCGGATTATTGAGTAAGTGGACGAAGAAACAAATCCCAAGTAACACGGGATTGGAGTGGGCTACGAAATTGAGAGGCTCGAAGCTTCAGTGTAATGTCCTTCGAGCTCTGATCAATGCGACTATTTATCATTTATGGAGGCAGAGGAATAATTGCAGATTTGAGAAAGTTCTACGGCATCCAAAGGAGATAGTTAAATTGATCTTGTTGGATGTAAAGAATAGAATTTTGTGTAAGATCAAATACCCTGTAACTGCTAAGGATGCTAGGTGGCTGCATAACTTGATGTAGTCACTGTTTTTTGTTTTGTTCTTCCCTGTTTTTAATCTACTTACCTTTTACCAAAAAAAAAACAATCAGCTAACTAAGAAGCTAGCTGAAGCACCAGAGTTACCGCCATCCCCGCTAAAGGGGTCTCTGTCGTCTGGAGGGGAAGGTGGACGACCTTGGTTGCATTTGTTGAACATGGCCTGAAACATGGCCATCTGTTCCTGCATTTTCTTGATGTGTTCTGCCTGCTCCTTTAGTTGCTCCTTCATTTCCTCCTTCTCCGGATCGGGCTGCTGAGATCCGTCGGTGGCAGAAGTTGCTTAAGTGCAACCGGAAGTAACCTCTCCATGAAGACATGACAGTCGTGACTCTTTAACGCTTGCAGCTTTAGGTTCTTAAGATCAACACAACGTGCGAAGTCGGAGGCGTACCCATCGGGGAACTTCAACTTCCCCACCCACTCCAACAACGCCTTCCTCTGAGCTTTGTCAAGGGTGAACAAGGCTCTCGGTTTGGATCCATCTCTTTTTATGTGTAATTGAGGACGGTCACAAAAAAGCTTTACATCTCGCCGGGAGCCTGTAGTGTCACAACTCTTTCCCTCCACATCCATGACAGTGTGAATCAACTGCTCGAAGAAGTTCTTCTCTATGTGCATCACATCTAATTGTGACGAAGTAACAAAGTCCTCCAATATGGTAGGTCAAAAAATATGCTACGTTTAAACCAACCATTTTTCAACTTCTTGAGGTCTTTGAACTCTTGCTCGGTTCCGTCGACAGTAGACGGGTAATCGGAAATCAACTCCCATATTTCATCTCCTGGGAGTCGATCAGGTGCGTCGTCAAGCTCCTCCTCACCCTTCTTGAACGCCTTCTTATTCTTTCTATATGGGTGACCTTCTGGTAGGAACTGCCTATGACAGTCGAACCAACTTATTTTACTAGAATTTGGAAGATAAAAAGCTTTGCTCTCATCCATACAACACGGACATGCTTTCTGACCCGCAGTAGACCACCCCGAGAGCATACCATACGCGGGAAAGTCGTTTATAGTCCACAACAGAGCTGCTTTCAACTGAAAGTTTTGTCTCAGGGAGACATCATAAGTTTCGACCCCTACCTCCCACAGTTGTTTCAATTCCTCAATAACAGGCTGCAAGTAAACATCCAAATGATTTTTCGGGTTTTTGGGTCCAGGCACAATAAGAGATAGGAAGATGAAAGGCTGCTTCAAACACAACCAAGGAGGTAGGTTATAAGGTGTGATCATCACAGGCCAGCATGAGCACGACTTCCCAAATTGGCCGAAAGGTGCAAATCCATCAGTACACAACCCAAGCCTTACATTTCGGGGTTCTAACGCAAAGTAGGGATGTAGTCTATCGAAACGCTTCCACTCCTCACCGTCACTCGGATGACACATCTTTCCTGGTACCATAGTGTCCTCCTTCTGCCACCTCATTTGCTCCGCTATGGTTTTTGTGGCATACAATTTTTGAAGCCTAGGTGCGATAGGGAAGTACATAAGCTGACTTATTGGGGTTGGTTTCTTACCCCTAACACCGCTTTTCCCTTTTCTACCCCTCAAAACAATGTCCCCCTCAACCGTCTTATACCTACCCTTACCACATCTCCTACATTCATCAAGCATCGCATCGTCCTTCCAAAATAACATGCACCCATCTGGGCAAGCATCAATCTTTTCATGCGGCAGTTGAAGGCCCTTCACAACCTTTTTGGTTGTGTAGAAAGTTCGGGTCATGATATTGTCTTTTGGGATAACCCTCTCGATCAAGGCAGCAATACCATCGACACAAGCAAAGGGTAGGTTGAATTCACATTTAAGGCTAACTACCATAGATGCGACTTCTAACAAAGTCACATCGCACCCTCCGTATAACGGTTTCTCCGAAGCGTTCAACATGTCAAAAAACGCTTTTGCTCGTGGGTTAGGCTCTTGTGGGTTAGGCTCTTGTGGGTTAGGGGAGTCTTGTGGGTTGGGTGAGTCCCGTGGGTTGTCATTGTTGAACAAGTTGCACTCCACAACGTCAACTATCATACCTCTCAACCCCCCCTCATTTTGATGGTTTTCGGGTTCCTCAGACTGAGATGGCTCACCATGACAAATCCAATTATAATAATCGGGTGAGAAACCATTATAGATGACATGTACCTTAACGGTAAGGACATCCAAAAATTTTAGGTTCTTGCATTTAGTACACTGACACCTAACCTCCCCCCTCGATGCGTAGTCTACTGACTTTTTAGCTACCTCGACAAATGATTCAACACCCCTCAAAAATTCGACGGTGGGACGTCTCTTCTTATCAAGTCTTCCCTCATACATCCATTTCCGTTCAATTCTCTTCATTTTTCTATGCTCAAAAAATATATATAACAAATTAAAGTTTAATTTTCCTAATTTCATTTAGAACTGACTAAACACAAATGTAATCGCCATCTAACTTAAACTTAATTTCTCTAACTTAATTTCCGTTACTGACTTTCCTCAATTTAATCTCTAATACGTTAAAGTAAACCCAAATGTCTTAGGTCACACAAAAACAACTTAAACAGGTCAAATAAGGTCAAATTTTCGGATACAGATATCATAATTTCGAAAGCACCGATAACACCTATTCACCACCCCGATCACGATAGAAGTGGTTTCGTGAAATTCCGACATTATTTCGACACCTTTTGGTCCGTCTTAAGTCACATAAAACCTCAAGGGTGGCCCTATAGGTCATTCTATATCAATTCATCCAAATTCATCAAACCCTAATCCAAAATCTACAAATTGTGATGGGCAAAACTAATCTACCTAATCGAATTTTGGGCTAAACTAATCAACCTAATCAAAATTTAGACCTAAACACTATTAACTACCAAACTACCAATAAATAACAATAACAATCAAATATAAGAACTAGTTATAATGAAAAATATAGAGTTAAGTAAGAAAACACACCAAAATATAGAATAGAAGAATGAAAAATGGAGGAGAGGATTGGAGATGGGGCTCGGCGGGTAAGGGATGAATGTAGAGAGTGGTTTTTTTTAGAGAGTGAAGGGGGAGAGGGGAGTGGGCGGGTATAAGTTGGCAAAGTTGGGTGGACGGGCGTCCACTATCGGACGCCAAATCCAGCCAAATTGGCGTCCGACAGTGGACGCAAATTTGGGAATATGGCGTCCGCTTGTGGACGCCCGTCCACCCAGACTTTTGCCTCCCAAGTTCAGTCGGACGCCAAATTTGGCGTCCGTTTGTGGACGCCCGTTTGTATTTTCGGACGCCATTTAGGCGTCCATATGCTGAGGACGCCCGTCAAGTGGATGTCCGGGACTGTTTTTCTTGTAGTGTTAGAAAGAGGTCAGATGGATTAAGTGTCAAACAAAACATCATCCCACTCCATAGGTAGATGGAATAAGTCACCAAAAAAAATTCATCTCTCCCTACGTAATTTAAGTCGATAAGACTCCCGTAGTACTAGCAAAACCATAGTCTTCAAGATGAAATTAGGAGATCTACGAAAATTGCACACTCAATCTTTCGATGATAAAATAAAACCCGTGTTCCATATTATTTTGATCCTGTTATTTTATTATTATATTACTGGTGTGGAATTTGTATGGTTTACAAATTACAATATCAACCCTAAACAAAACAAATCCTACTTGACCCATTTAAGACGCACACCTCTGTACAATTCGATAATTAGTGACTCAAACGCAAATTAAACTCAGATTGATGCTAGTTGATAAGATTGATAACTTGATGTGTATATTTTTTATATGATTTTCCCCTCATATTAACTTATGGCGCTCTTTGGAGCAATTTATCAGGTTAACATCACTTACGAAGTGTTTTGTGTGTTTTATATGCATTTTGTAGGAATTGGAGCATTTTTATGTCTTTTTCCTTTGTTTCGGAACATACCTTGGACTCTCGGAGGATGAAGCTACTTGAACAAGTTAGATCAAGCACAAGGATATTTTGTTCATTTTACAAAAGTCTCGCGATCGAGAAATGTTGAGTTAATGCAATATGGTCTAGGAAGTAGAAGACAACATTGGGGGTGTTTGGTTGGAGGTTTGGGAATGGATTGGAATGAATTCAATCCATTCCAATGTTTGGTTGGAGAGTTTAGGATTGGAATTAGAACCCCAAGGCCAGGGGTTGTAAATCCACTCCAAATCCTTGGAATCACAACCCCTACACCCACCCCATGATTCTAAATCCATACCACCTTAATACATATACAATTTATTCCACCCTCGAACCAAACAACTGTAAACAAGTATGGACATCTAACTCTAATCCTTCATGGAATCACACTCCATTCCAATTTTTTGAACCAAACGCCCCCTAAGTGTGTGTTTGTTCGTACTAGAGAACTGGATGGATGATAAGTCGGTATTTATACGTATTTTTATCCCTTTAATATTATATTTTCTATGTCGTCTTTGTATTATTTGAGTTAAATGTTATAACTTTAGTAACTTTATTCCACCCCTCTGTGGGATTTGATGCGTGACGTTTCCGCACTCAAAATTAAATTTATAAACACTACTAACTCTACGGTAGATAGGGTAAGTAGAGGTCGATCCCACAGAGACTGACATTATTATCTCAGAAAAATTATTGCTCCCTCCGAGTTCCTATTTTTGTCCTACTTTCTTTTTTGGGTTGAGTTTGATTTTTGTCCCACTTTTCTTTTTAGGCCATCAATGTGTGGTTCACAATTCTTCTCCCATTTCTCTCTCTTCCTTCTTCTTTTTTGAACCATTCATTTCCTCTTCCTTATTTTTCACCCAAAAGCTTTTGGGACAATAATAAGAACTTGGAGGGAGTATTTAATACTCTTTCCATTCAAATTCAAACTACACTATTCACAACTAAAGAGAACTTTCGATATTCTCGACAATCTATAAGACAAAATATAGTCATGTGGTATCTTGTTTGATTCATCTTTACGAGTAGGTCAAAAATATTAAATTTTTATAATTTTTACTAATGTAAAATGAAAGATATTGCTGGTGCAAAACGCGCCTCGACAAATGTGCAAAAGAGAAATGTGTAGTTTGGATTTGAATGTGCAAAAGGGGGGTTTTGTTGGTTTTGGAAATAACAATGATAAAGTAAAACATAACAATAAATAAGTAACTAATCATAACAATATTCGAGACATGCAATATATGATATAGTCGGGTTAATCATCGATTCAATTAGTTAAACTCAAATAGATCGGTAACTAGTTAATCCCATGAACGCACGCAAATTACCAGTTTTATCATTTTGACTCGTTAAACCCCGTGAACGCACGTAAGTTTAATCCTAACCAAATTTATCAAATTAACCATGAACGCACGAATTAATTTAACAAATATAGTCGCATTAAGAATACCCATCAATTGAATTATATAAAACCAGAACGCTGCAATTAAATATAACTCAATTATCATACAAAATTCTAGCACTTAAATTAGACCAGAACACTGCAACCTAATTTTAAACACTATTAATTTAACAATCGACTCATGTAAACAATCTAGGTGATCAGGCTAAATTAATAAACATGAAAACAACATTCAAATCATGAATTTCATACGAATATCAAAGGACTAATTAAACGTTAAAACAATAACGTAATCTCATAACCCTTTGACAATAATCGGTATATTACATGTTCAAATAACTGAAAGATTAAACTAAATAACTAATTTAAACGATAAATAAACTAAATAAGATAGATAGATACAATCGTTAGGTAAGTAAGGAGTTGAATTGATCGCGTCCCGCATTACAATTCGGTTGAATTTGTACTGACCTTGGCCGCGAAGGCCAAGGCCTTCGCCTTATTCCTATGTGTGTGTTTTGCGGCTCCTTGTTCTCCCCTCCCCTTTACATTAAAGCCCTAATGCCTTTTTTTTGTAGTGTTGATTTGGTCTTAGTGGATTTATTTTTTCCTTAATTAATTGATCTTGCTCTTACAATTCCGCATCTTCTTCTTTCCTTTTTACACCGGATTCTCTTTTCTTATTTTTCCAAAATGGGGTGATGGTTTCAAGCTTGATTTCGACCCATTAGATGATGGAATTTGATTTTGCTCTTTTTAAAAAGGTTGTTCATCTCGAACTTAGCTTTTTAATGCATTTTGATTCACATTATTCCGATATCGTATGAATGAGATATTGTCGTCTTAAGACAGACCTGCAAACATACATACGATTTTAGTAGGTTTTCACATGTATACATATTAAATAATTAAAATATATATTAAATACCCAATTTAGCACCAAGAATAATATAAGGCCAATAATATATCAAAAGTTACTAAAGTTATAACGTTTAGCTCAAATAATACAAAGACGACATAGAAAATATAATATTAAAGGGGTAAAAATACGTATAAATACCGACTTATCAATGGAATTGTAATATTTTGTTATGTATTGAATGGTTCAACTGCGATGAATGTGCAATAGATATACAAGCAACATGAGAAAATTAGTCAAGTCGTAGACTGCTGGGTATTACCCAGTGTACAAAGCTATTGATAACCATGTAAATCTATACATCAAGTCTAAGTTGCACTCTACATTACTACTCCTTCCGATTTTTAATAATCTTCCCCTTTGACTTTGGGGTAAAAAATAAGGGTGTAGGAATGTGTGGCTCAAAAGAGAAGAAGGAAGAGAGAGAAATGTAAGGACAATTCTAGACCACATGTTGATGACCCAAAATAGAAATAGGGAAGAAAGGGTGTTTCAGTCCAATAAGGAAACAAGGAAGATAAATAAAAATCGGAGGGAGTACTTGTCTTCATGTCACCCTTCACCTATCCTAGAGTGTCCTTTGTGTCCTTCTTTACAAGAAACAAGAAAATGCAAAGTCGATACACTTGGAAGATGTCGACCCCAACCCCTAGCCACGAACCCCTAGTCACAAGCAAAAGGGTTAGTGCCTTTGTTTTTAGTTAAAGAATAATTGAAGGAAGTTTGCTTAGTCCCCAGAAATCACGACCCCTAGGGGGTTCGTTGCCAACCCCAACGCTTTTGGGGTTAACAAACGGGCACCCGCGATTGTCAATTGCTATGTTGCTTGATCTCCGTTCATCCCTATTTAACATTACAAAAAAAGGTATTCATCGCGATGCCCAATTCCCTCACTATATGGGAGGGAGAATTCGTTGCAAACTTTTATTTGCGAGTGAACTGCGACAAGATCTTTGGTAGCAGATCCTGGTAGCCAACAATAGTGCACCCGTCGCCACACCGTCGCAAATGCATTTTTTCTACGAAATTGCCACAAAACGTGGAGGTAAAATGTCAACCTGGTCAACATCATTTGCAAAGGATTTGCGATAGAACATGCAAACTTTTGCTACGAATTTGTGACGCAGCTAGGGTCTGATTGTTTTTTTCACCTACCGACAAGTTTACGGCAAAATTAGGGACGTTTTTACTATGGTATTGTGATGGAACCCGATTTTTCTTTTTAAAACAAATCGTTAGGGGCTTGCGACGAAATTTTCGTCGCAAAGAAAAACTTTCGTCGCAAGGGTTTCGGGTTAGTGTTTTTATTATTTCAAAGTTGATTGTCTCGAGTTGACAAGTTTTTTGATGGTGAGTTCACCTTGGGATAATACTGATATTATATTATTGTCATAATGTTTGTATCATGATGTTTTTTTAAGTCAGTGGTAGAAAGTAATTAACTACCACAACTCAAAAAAAATTACATTTTACTGATATGCTTTTCTTCCTCTTCCTTCCTTCTCTTCATCGTTTATTGTTAGATGTTACACTACCAAGTACGGCGTAATAATAGTACGTCTTCCAACCTCTTAATATCATCTACTGTTACAACACCTAGCCGTTATTGTACAGACAAAGAGCCGTTAGACTCCAATCTTCATGAAAGACAATCTTTGATTGCTTCCTCATTTAGTCCTTATAGCTATTAGACTTATTCTTTGTTGTAAATACTTTGATTACATTGGCTTATATATTGCATTATGAATATGTGTAATAGAAAGTTTTGGAAAAGTAATAAACTCATATATTCAATCTTCTATTCAGTTTATATTATGGTATCAGAGCAACTATATCACCAATAAACTTCGATCTGCTTCATTTTTTTTTTCCGATCTTGACATTCGAATTTTAACCATGATGGGTCCCGATAACAATCAATTAATCGATCTCACCAAAACACAAAATTACTCGTTTGTTCATGTCGAAAACCTAGGAATGCACCAACATCACTCAAATTGGTTTTAATGGCGGAAATATGAAGAATGGTCTCGATCGTTTACCCTGGCTCTCCTTGCTAAAGGGAAACTAGGATACATCGACGAAACCATTCTCAAACCGGCTAAAACTACACAAAATTTCGACTCTTGGATGTTCACTAATGCCATAGTGACATCCTGGATTTTCAAATCGGTTGAATCATCGCCCTAAAAGACAATTTCCTATCGACCTGAAGCCAAACATGTATGACTCGATATTAAAGAAATGATTTTGTCAAATCAATGAAACTCGTGTTTATAATTTGCAGGCCGAACTTATTGCCTGTTGACAAGGTCCCACCGAATCTCTTATGGGATACTACAAACGCATTACGAAACTTTGGGATGATATTCTCATATTTGATGCCCTTCTTTCATGCTCCTGTAAGTCTTGCTCCTGTGATTGGGTCAGTATTATGGAAGCACGTTACGATTGGAAGCGGGTACGTGATTTTTTACTAGGCCTTGACGATCGTCTTGACACGCCTCACTCACAGATACATGGCACGGACCTCCTTCCTGATTTAGATACAACTTATAATTGTCTTCTACAAGTAGAAGACGTTCGAGCTGCTGTTATTTATAAGACCGAGACTAGATCCGATACTATGGCAGCATTCACGACACGTATCCATCAAGGATCTCGACACTCAAGGGGGAGAAGTCGTGACTCAAAATCTGCCAATAGTTCCACCGCTTCTTCACATAATCCAAATCGTCCTTCTTGCATTGCTTGTACTCTCCCCGATCATTATGGGAAAACCTGTTATCGAGTTACTGGCGACTTTCCCGATTGATGGGGTAATCGACCACGCGACCATATTTATGTTAGCCCCAATGATACTGATTTGAGCAAAGCTACGTTCGTTGCTATGTTCAAGGACGAGCTCTCTATAAACAGACCAAAAGTAAAATGTCAGGTCACCGTTCGAGGGCGAACATGGTTGCCGGTAATGTCTCGCTCAATTCCAATGGTGCGTCTTTTAGTAGCAATGATACACTTGATCTCAATACTCTAAGTCCACACGACTTGGCTTAAATCACAACCATGTGGAACAATCGCAAAACTAGTTCAGTGAATGATCGTCTTAATGGTAATTTTCCGTCTTTCTCTTGGATTATAGATACTGGAGCTTACCATCATTTGTCAGGTTCTTTAACTCATTTTTAGAATGTTCGTACTATTTCTCCTTTATCGCCTGGGTTGCCTTACGGTGACCTTGCGATTGCTACGAAAAGCGGCGACATTTGTTTATCCTCTCATCTTATTCTTCATAATGCTTTATATGTTGACCAATTACAATGTCATCTTCTTTCTGTTTCTAGTTTGCTTTTCGATGAATCCCTCACAATTCATTTTTCTCAAAAAATTTGTCTTCTACATGACCTTTTCTCGAAGATAGTGATTGGTGTGGGTAAGCAACGCGAGGGGCTTTATTATTTAAATGGTGTCCATGACAATCAGGCCACAGTTTGTATGGTGAAAACGGTTGATACATCCAAACTTTGGCACCGAAGGTTGGAGCCCCTTCCTCCAATATACATCGTTACCTACCTTTTATATCGAATAAGAATTCTCACATTTTTCATATCAATACCTGTGAGGTTTGCCTTCGCGCAAAACAAACTCGCTCGGTTTTTCATTTAAGTTCAAATACCGCAATTTCTCTTTTTTATTTAGTACATTGCGACCTATGGGGGCTATACTCGGCTAATGGTTCATGTGGGTCACGTTATTTCCTCACTATTGTTGATGATTTTTCTCATTCTAAATGGGTTTATCTTTTACGTCATAAAAGTGATTCTAAACAAATGTTATCAAAAATTTTTCGCCATGGTTGTTCACCGTCATTTTGAGAAAAAATATCAAAATTTTACATAGCCACAATGGAACCGAATTTACTGCTCTTCTGCCTTTTTTTCAAACTAATGGTATTAAATTTCAAACCTCCAATGTCGATACTCCTCAAAAAAATGGTCGGGTGGAGCGCAAACATCGTCATATTTTTAATGTCGCTCATGCTTTATTATTTCAAGCAAGCTTACCTATTTTTTTTGGGGCGAATGTGTCTTGGGAGCCGTTCACCTAATAAACTGTACCCCGTCTCAACTCCTTAACGGAAAAACTCCATATGAAATGCTCTTTAATAAACCACCTCCCATGGATACCATTTGTGGTTTTGGGTGTCTCTATTACGCAAAAAATATTAATCGCTCCCGCTACAAATTCGCCTCTCGAAGTCGCAAATGTGTTTTTCTTGGCTATCCATTTGGAAAAAAAAAGTTGAAAACTTTATTACTTAGACACCGGCTCTTATTTCGAGTCTCGTGATGTCATTTTTCTCGAAAACGATTTCCCCTATCAATCTCTTAACATTCATGATCATGACACCACCTCACCTACCTTCACTTACGACTCTCTTATTATTCCTATTGATCAACTAGTCCTTGTGCAGCCTCGTCCGTCATCTGCCCAAGTCAGCAACCTCACTCCCTCGTCCTCTGTTTTGGACCACCCTGCCTCACTGGCCATTCCCACACCAAACACCACCCCCACGACCACACCAAATATACCTACCTCTTCTATAGAATAACCTAATTTGGGTCGTGGCCATCGTCTTAAGATACCAAATTCCAACCTACAAGGATATGTTTTACAAAAACCTCGCCCCTCGACTCACTTGCTCACCGCATCAATGCCATCTTCAGGTACTTTTTATCCCATTTCACATTATGTCGGCTATGCTAAGTTTTCTTCTAAACATCGTGCCTTTCTTTTGGCCGTGACTAAACACCACGAGCCTAGTTTCTATAAAGATGCTGTGCAGGTCCCCGAATGGTGCGCCGCTATGAATCTTGAAATCGATGTTCTCGAACGGAACAATACTTGGACTTGAGCCACTTTCTCTCCACTCTTGAGCCGCTTCCCTCCCAATAAAAAGGCAATCAGATCAAAGTGAGTTTACAAAATAAAATATAATGCCGATGGGTCTATCGAACGATACAAAGCTCGCCTGGTTGTAATGGGCAATCGAAAAGTCAAAGGCGTGGATTACAATGAAATGTTTGCTCCTACTATAAAACTTGACTGAGATCGTTTGCCACGAATGAAAACGGAGGACCTCTTCCTGTCACTCTCCTTAATGATGAGAATTAATGTGAAATAAAAGAAGAAGTTAACTTGCCACGACAGCAAGGAGCGTAAGTGGACGTCACATGCATACCTGTCCAATGTTCCTCTCGCTATCGCTGAAGTAAGAGATAGGCTTTGCCAACATCTCCTGCTACGGCTAGCAGCCAAACGCATATTCGTCAAACGTCACATGCAAACGCATATCATTCATTCCTCGGGTTAGCATGGGACGTGTCTCTCCTTTCACCGCTGTAACCAGAATCAGCCTCAACTTTTTCCCATATCTAACCCTTTATTTAATGAAAGGAAAGGGAAGTTCTCACATTACTAGCTATCGCATTGGCCAAGAACTGGGCCCTTCATCAAATGGACGTCCACAATGCCTTCCTTAACAGCGATTTTACAGAGGAGGTTTATATGAAACCCCCACCAGACTTTCTTTCTTCCACGGACGGGAAAGTTTGTCGCTTACGAAAATCCCTCTACGGTCTCCGTTAAGCACCTCGATGTTGGTATGCCAAACTTGCTTCCTCTCTCACTTAGTATGGCTTTCGTCAATGTCCATATGATCACTCATTGTTTTCTATCTCCACTACCGACACTGAAGTTCATGCTCTTATCACTACAAGAATAGATGCCCCGGGCGTCCATCCAGTGGCGTCCGTCAGTGGACGCTATAAGGCTCCGGGCGTCCGCAAACAGACGCTAGAAAGCGGAAGCCACGACTGGTCGCCCATTCTCGTGACGGGCGTCCACTGTCGGACGCCAATTAAATTGGCGTCCGACAGTGGACGCTAAGGCTGGCGTCTAACTGTGGACGCCAGATACCTCTGGATGACGTCCACAGTCAGACGCCATTTGGCTAAGACTGGCGTCCGACTGTGGACGCCATCCAGGGGTATCTTGCGTCCACAGTTAGACGCCATTGCCCCTGAGTAGCTGCTGATTTGGCCGATTTCAGCTTCCCCTGGCGTCTGACATGGCGTCCTTTAATGGACGCCATTTATGCTGGTGCATGGCCAAATCCTGCAAAATAAACCACAATCACAACTCCCAACCAACCACAACTGTCGACCATCAACAACACCCCAACCTCATTCACTCTCAATCAACCAAAAGACTTCATCTCCCGACACATTTATGCTGAAGAAACATTCATATAAAAAACTTTTAACATGATGTGATTGAAGAAGAGGAAGTGATCAAGTTCTCGGCTGATGACGTAGATGATGAAATCGAGTTTTGGAGTACCGCGGTGTATTGCTTCATCATGGGCGCTAACCCACCATGGGAGGTGGTGGAAGGGTTCGTGAGAAGAATATGGAAGGACCATGGTATCGACAAGATATCATTCTTGCCTAATGGAGTCTTCCTTGTCCGTTTCAAAGATAAGAATACTAAGGTAAAAATTCTTGATCACGGTTTATACATGTTTGATAATAAGCCCTTGATTGTTAAAGAATGGACCCCTGACGCTAAATTGGACAAAACGGATGTGCCTGACGTCCCTATTTGGATTCAATTACATGACCTCCCTTTGAAATTTTGGGGTAGATGTTTACCTAGAATAGCAGCTCTTGTGGGTCCGTATGTCAAGTCTGACTTGGCCACGGAAGAGAGGTCTAGACTCGGGTATGCCAGGGTCATGATTATGGCCAAAGTGGGGCAGAAATTTAGGAATGAAATCAAGATTATGGATGAAAATGATAATGTGGTGGATGTATTTGTCAAGTATGAATGGAAGCCTGTCAGCTGTTCTAAATGCAAGAGCTACGGGCATGAGGCTCGAGATTGCAGGAGAGAGAAGTTGAGGAAGGCGCGACATGATATGAAACAGAAGATGAATGAAGTTGGGGGGAATGTGAAACCGCTGGCTTCAAGGCCGGTCGTAGGGCCGAAACCAGTGCTGAAGAGTCCCATTGTTGTGGGTGCAGGTAGTTCTAGGCCTCGTGCATCGGGGGGAGCTACGTCGAGGCCCACCTTATCATCTAAAGAAGTAGAAAATGGGGTGACTTTTGTTGATATGATACTAGGCTCTCCAAGAAAAGATTTGGGTGAAAGAAATGACGGGGTCGGTTTGGAATTGGTCATTCATGGAGGCACATAATATAGGATGTTGGAATGTGCGCGTGATGTGTAATATAAATAAACAGCGTGCAATTTGTGAGTTCGTTAGGAAGCAGCAGGTCGATATATTTGGCTTGCTCGAGACAAAAATAAAGAATAAGGCCTATGCCAAAGTACGTCAAAATGTTTTTTCTGAATGGAGTGTTACAACTAATAATCATTGTAGTGATAATGGTCGGGTTTGGCTCTTGTGGAAACATGAGAGAGTGAACATGATGATATTGGAATATAGTGCTCAAAGTATCCATGTCAAGGTTACTCCCCCTTCAGGTACGAGCTATTTTCTTACGTTCGTGTATGCTTTTAACTCTATTGCGGAGAGGGGTGACTGTGGCAAAAACTTGAATCCTATGCTCATTTGGGGCCGTGGATGATCTTGGGTGACTTCAATTGCGTGATCGATGCCCGTGAGAGGCTCGGGGGAAACACTTCGGACGAGGAAATGATCCCATTTCGTGAGTGCCTGGCGAACTGCGATATTGGTGACTTTAGGGCGAGCGGTTCCTGGTTCACCTGGAATAATAAGCATAAAGAGGTGGAAACACGTGTTTTTAGTCGAATTGACCGATGTTTGGTTAATGATGACATGTCAAGGTTATTCCCGGATGGATCTGCGAATTTTCTCCCGGAGGGAACCTTTGACCATTGCCCGTGTATTGTTCAATTAGGACGACCTCCGAGTAGAAGGAACCGGCCCTTCAAATATTTGAACATGTGGGGTCGTGCTCCTGAGTTTCTGGAATGCGTGAAGTCGGTTTGGGACATGCAAATAGTGGGGACTAAAATGTTCCGCCTGGTATCGAGATTGAGGAGTCTAAAAGGCCCTTTAAAATAGCTCAACTCCGCGTCTTTCTCTGACATCGAAGCTCGCTGTAGCCAGGCAGAATTGCAGCTCGAATCCTTGCAAATTAGACTCCGTTCTGATCGGTCTATCGAGCTGTTGCGGGAGGAGCTGGAAATTAACGACCGTGTCCGTAAGTTGCAGGCTGCCCGATCTGATTTTTGGGCTCAAAAAGCGAAGCAAAGGTGGATTAAGGAGGGGGATGCGAATTCCGCCTACTTTCATGGGATCTTGAGAGCTCGGAGGGCTCATAATGCTATTACTTCGATTCTTGATGCTGAGGGTCGTGAGTGTTCCTCGAAACCTGAAATTGAAGGTGCGTTTCTACGTTATTATCTTTCTCTTTTGGGTGATTTGAGGGTGGTCGAGCCCGTTCGAGTAGACTTGGTTCGTTTGGGGACTACATGTAATGACGAGCAGAAGCTCTTGCTTGGGGCGATCGTGACTGAAGACGAGGTCAAGCGGGCTTTGCATGGTATCCACCGTGACAAAGCCCCGGGGCCGGACGGGTTCACTAGCCAGTTTTTCATTGACTCGTGGGATATCGTGGGAGGTGATGTTGTCAGCGCGGTTCAGGATTTCTTCACCTCTGGTAAGTTGCTGAAACAGCTGAACTGTGCTACTATTACTCTTATTCCTAAGATGAGCAGGCCGCAGTCTGTGAAAGACTTTAGGCCAATAGCATGCTGTAATGTGGTGTACAAATGTATTGTTAAGATTATCTGCTCGAGATTGGCCAAAGTCTTACCCCGGATAATTTCGCCCACTCAGGGTGGTTTTATTGAGGGTCGGAGCATTGTCGAGAATGTGCTCATCTGTCAAGACTTGGTTAAAATGTATAGGAGAGGCCGGGTGTCTCCTCGTGCCTTGTTCAAGGTTGACATACATAAGGCCTATGATAGCGTTGAATGGACGTTTGTCGACCAAATGCTAAGTGCCTTAGATTTTCCGGATCATTTTCGCAGACTGATCATGGAGTGTGTTACTTCTGTTTCCTATTCCCTCTGCGCTAATGGTGATACTTTTGGATTTTTCCGTGGGAAGAGAGGTTTGCGACAAGGGGATCCTATGTCTCCGTTGCTTTTCACTATTTGCATGGAATATTTTTCTCGTATTCTAACCTTTGGTGAGATTGATAGGAAATTTAAGTATCATCCGAAATGTGGCCCGATGAAGTTGACACATTTGATGTTTGCTGATGATTTGCTCCTCTTCTGCAAAGGGGACACTGTCTCGATGGAATTCCTATGGAAGGCCTTCGCGTCTTTTAGTAGGGCCTCTGGTCTGAATATTAGCATTGGCAAATCCCATGCGTACTTTGCAGGTGTTGCTGGTAATGTGAAAGCTTCAATTTTCAATTCTCTGGTTGTGTGGAAGGTACGTTACCCTTTCGGTATCTGGGTATGCCGATCCAATGTACTCGGCTTGCCAAATCGGATTGTGCGACTTTGATAGCCCGAATTATTTCGCGAATTTCTAGCATTCGTAAGCTTTCCTACGCCGGAAGACTAACTTTGGTTCAGTCTGTTCTGTCTCAGCTTCATAACTATTGGGCGATGGTTTTTATTATCCCGAGTTATGTTATGACTAGAATTGTTTCTTTATGCCGTAATTTCCTATGGAATGGTGGAGTGGAAGGGAATAATCGGGCTCTCGTAAGTTGGGATAAGATCTGCTGCCCTAAAATGGAGGGGGGTTTGGGGCTTAGAGACCTGTCTTTGTGGAATCAGGCTGCTGTAGCTAAGTTGGCGTCCTGGGTTTTTGATCAGCCGGATCGTTTATGGGTCCGGTGGGTGAACTCGGTTTACCTGAAGGGCCGTGCTTGGCGAGAGTATCAGCCGAACACAGATGTCACTTGGGCTTGGCGAAAGATCTGTCAGGCTAAGGAAAAAATTAAGCATATGTTTGAGAATGATGTTTGGCATGGAACTCGTTCCTGTTATAGCATCGCTGAGGGCTATGAGGGAATTTGGATTCGGAATCCGAACGTACCATGGGCGCGTCTGGTTTGGAGTGGACGGAGCATACCTAAGCATAGCTTCATTTCGTGGCTTGTGTTTAGGCGGGATCTAAACACTAGGATTAATCTGGTTAGATATGGTATCTCTGAGTCTGACCGATGTTACTTTTGCGAGAATCATGAGGAGAGCTTGGAGCACCTTTTCTTCGATTGTGAGTGGAGTGCCAAGATTATTGATAGCCTGAATGAGTGGACGAAGAAGAAGATCCCCAGGGTCGGTGCGCTCCATTGGGCGTGCAAGATCCGAGGTACGAAGCTCCAGTGCAACATTCTACGGGCTGTGGTCAATGCAACGATTTACCACATTTGGAGGAACCGGAACCTATGTCGCCTTGATGGTGCGGTGCAGCTTCCTCGTCAAGTGGTTAAAGTGATAAAGATGGATATACGGGCTAGAATCATGACTAAGATTGTACACCCATTACGGGCTAGGGACACGACTTGGCTACATAATTTGATGTAGCCATACATTTGTACATCGATCATTTTTTATTATAATCTTACCCTTTACCAAAAAAAAAAAAAAACTTTTAACATATGGTTTGAAGGTACATAAATCTAAACTAGTTCGAAGATACATAATCCATATATATAGTTACCACAACAAACAATCAGCTAACTAAGAAGCTAGCTGAAGCACCAGAGTTACCGCCATCCCCGCTAAAGGGGTCTCTGTCGTCTGGAGGGGAAGGTGGACGACCTTGGTTGCATTTGTTGAACATGGCCTGAAACATGGCCATCTGTTCCTGCATTTTCTTGATGTGTTCTGCCTGCTCCTTCAGTTGCTCCTTCATTTCCTCCTTCTCCGGATCGGGCTGCTGAGATCCGGCCGGCGTATACTCCATCTGTGTGGAGGTGCCGAGACGTGCTGGGGGAGGTGTAAAGTACATACCGTGTGCATTTCCAACACCATACACACTTCCCTTCTTGTACCCCTTGACAGCCTTGAAAAAAATCTGGTTCGGGTCGACGTCGGTAGCATCAAGAGCGTTCTCGAGGTTCTTCAGCTCTTCTTGGTAGGCCTCCTGCGTACACAACAACGATTTCAATTCAAGTTTTTATTAGATGAAATCATTGAAGATAGTTATCTACCACCTAAAGTATAGACAAAGTTGATTTATTTGAAATAGTTAGTACTCACCCAGATAGCCTTATCTTTCCTCGTCTTAAGATTATGCCCTTTATCACCGCTCTTCCCGTGCATGTCAAAGAATACCTCCGGTGCGGTGGGCGTCCTCCCGAGTTCAGCTGCTAGCTATTAAATGAGTACGAACGTTAGTCGAATATATATTATGTGAACATATATAATTTATGATTATTCAAGTAAGAGTACAATATTAGTAGAAATCGTACCTTCTTGGCACGAATAAATGAAGACTGAGAACCCCGATGATGGGTTGGGTCTGCCTTCCCCTCATGCTCACAGTTCTTCATTTTGTTTCCCTGTGCCCTCTTCGACCTGACCTTGAAGTCGTTGTCGTTGTGGTACTTAACCCACCTCTCCAAATCATCCCCTGAAATATGACGACACTAATATATTAGTTAATACAGTAAAAGATTGAAGTTAGATTGTATGTTAAAATTGAGTAATATAAAAAACTACACCTTTAAGGTCATTCAGCGCTGTCCCCCGGGTG
The DNA here is from genome assembly GCA_958450325.1 of Agrostemma githago. Taxonomy (NCBI): domain Eukaryota; kingdom Viridiplantae; phylum Streptophyta; class Magnoliopsida; order Caryophyllales; family Caryophyllaceae; genus Agrostemma; species Agrostemma githago. Next base: position 13,594,198 of record OY288255.1, on the reverse strand, counting down.
CGACGTTTGTTCATTACGTCAGCAAAGCGTCGGGTGCAAGTCTCGTTGTATCGGGCCCACACTCTTCCTTCGAACTCCTTCTTCCATGTGAACTTCAACTACACAATCAAGGCGGAATATTAATTAGTAACAAAATTATGTACAAAGTCTACATTATAAATTTAAAACTTGGTACACAAAACAATCCACGTACCCGGAAGGCATTAAACCACCACTCCCGTACGTCCAACGGGACCTGAGTCCAGCAGGCATACCCCCGTCCTTTGTCCGTCATGTAACTGGCAGTACAGCCTTTGGTGACGATCCCATGCAGAAACCTGCATCGAGAAGAGAAGCACATATATGTACGAAATAGTCTAAGATGTAAGTAGTCCACAAATTCATATGTTACAAAAGAATGGACATTTTAGATTATATTACCACACGGGACCAGGGTCGAGAATCACCCGACCGTTCTCGTCTCTCTGTATCTCATCCTCCTCCCCCTGGTGCTGGTCCTCCTGCTGCTCCTCATCGTTCTGCTCCGGTCCTGTCTCGGGGACCCGTTCCTCCTCATCCTGCTGCGAGGTGGATGTGTGCACAGACCTACTTCCTCCGTCACGTCTCCTGGTCGATCTACCGCCTGCCATTATCTTGACCTTGCTACAAATTAGCAACGACAATTAGCAATTACAATTTAAGTTCATTGAAATAATGCACAAAATAAGAACCACAATGATCAATATGATTAACCTACTGCAACAACTCTAGTAGTCATCTTCGCTGTCGTTATTGTCTTCAGCCTCATCCTCCTCAGTCTGATCCTCGTCCTCCGTCTCCTCGCCCTCCACTTGATCGTCTTCCAAATTCTCTTCACCGTGTCCGTCATCCTCCTCAAGGATGTCCGGAACTTCCCTACCCATGTAATCTTCTTCTCCATCATCATCGTCATCCTCTGCCCCTTCATTCTGATCATCTTCGGAGAATATGGCCTCTTCACTAGGAGATAAGCGTGTACCACTTGAAGCCGTATCTTCCTGGAACAGAGAATAGTCTATTTTCCCCCGTGGTTTAGTCGTGAAGACTGCCCACCATTGACTCTGATTTCTGTCATTCTTCGTGTAAGGAAAAGGAGCGAAGTAGACTTGCTTCGCCTGATGCGCGAGTATGAACGGATCGTACGTAGGATATTTCCTGGTGTGGTTCACTTCCACAATCTTGTAGCGTTCATGCACTCGGGTCCCGTTCACGGAGCTGTCTCTCCACTCACATTTGAATATCACAGCTCTATACCCCGTTCTCTGCCAACATAACATAACTCGAAAATATCCTCCAAAATATTATAGTACTCATCACCATCAAGAGACGACACACTCACACCAAAATTGCATCTAGCCTTGTTCTTCCCGTAGTGGAATGTGTGAAAATTGAACCCATTCACCGAGTACCGGTTCCAATATTTAACTGCTTTCACCGGACCGTATGCCAAACTTCTAACCAAATCATCACGTATGTCTAAGGCAACTACGTGATCCTTAAGCCACTTTGGAAAATGTTCGTCATGCTTACTCCAAACGTCATCGGGGTTCACGTCAGGGTTTGCAGCGACGTAGTCAATTACAAATTGCTTCTCATAAGGCTCTAAGATCTCACAATTAGAGAGTACGTAAAGGTGCGCTCGGTTGTACTCTTTCTCATCTAGCGTCCTAGAACCCTCAAATGATGAAGTTCCTTCATCGTCATTCTTTTGGAAAAACTCGGGTATAGTAGGATCAATGGGCACCGATTGTTCTAGATTCAGGTTCTTCGTTTTTGTTTGGACATCTTTCTCGAAGTAGAGGGAGCAGAAGTTCGCAATCTCTTCTGTCAAATATGCATTGCAAATAGAACCCTCTACCCTAGCCTTGTTACCAATTTTCTTCTTCAGATGATTGAGGAACCTAAGTACACAAGTAATGTTTTCCAATTAATAAAAATTAGCTAATTGTAAATTAAATTTGTAAATGAAGTTATTAAATTTACGTACCTTTCAAATGGGTACATCCATCTATACTGGACAGATCCTCCAACCTTAGCCTCGTAGGACAAGTGGACAGGTAAATGCACCATGGAATTAGAGAACGACGGTGGGAAGATCATCTCAAGTTTGCATAGTATCTGTGGAATTTGATCCTCCAACCGAGTCATGTCCTCAATTGATACTGTAGAAGAACACAAGTCTCAGAAAAATTGAGATATCTCAGTTATAGAATTCCACACCGTCGGTGGCAGAAGTTGCTTAAGTGCAACCGGAAGTAACCTCTCCATGAAGACATGACAGTCGTGACTCTTTAACCCTTGCAGCTTTAGGTTCTTAAGATCAACACAACGTGCGAAGTCGGAGGCGTACCCATCGGGGAACTTCAACTTCCCCACCCACTCCAACAACGCCTTCCTCTGAGCTTTGTCAAGGGTGAACAAGGCTCTCGGTTTGGATCCATCTCTTTTTATGTGTAATTGAGGACGGTCACAAAAAAACTTTACATCTCGCCGGGAGCCTGTAGTGTCACAACTCTTTCCCTCCACATCCATGACAGTGTGAATCAACTGCTCGAAGAAGTTCTTCTCTATGTGCATCACATCTAAATTGTGACGAAGTAACAAAGTCCTCCAATATGGTAGGTCAAAAAATATGCTACGTTTAAACCAACCATTTTTCAACTTCTTGAGGTCTTTGAACTCCTGCTCGGTTCCGTCGACAGTAGACGGGTAATCGGAAATCAACTCCCATATTTCATCTCCTGGGAGTCGATCAGGTGCGTCGTCAAGCTCCTCCTCACCCTTCTTGAACGCCTTCTTATTCTTTCTATATGGGCGACCTTCTGGTAGGAACTGCCTATGACAGTCGAACCAACTTATTTTACTAGAATTTGGAAGATAAAAAGCTTTGCTCTCATCCATACAACACGGACATGCTTTCTGACCCGCAATAGACCACCCCGAGAGCATACCATACGCGGGAAAGTCGTTTATAGTCCACAACAGAGCTGCTTTCAACTGAAAGTTTTGTCTCAGGGAGACATCATAAGTTTCGACCCCTACCTCCCACAGTTGTTTCAATTCGTCAATAACAGGCTGCAAGTAAACATCCAAATGATTTTTCGGGTTTTTGGGTCCAGGCACAATAAGAGATAGGAAGATGAAAGGCTGCTTCAAACACAACCAAGGAGGTAGGTTATAAGGTGTGATCATCACAGGCCAACATGAGTACGACTTCCCAAATTGGCCGAAAGGTGCAAATCCATCAGTACACAACCCAAGCCTTACATTTCGGGGTTCTAACGCAAAGTGGGGATGTAGTCTATCGAAACGCTTCCACTCCTCACCGTCACTCGGATGACACATCTTTCCTGGTACCATAGTGTCCTCCTTCTGCCACCTCATTTGCTCCGCTATGGTTTTTGTGGCATACAATTTTTGAAGCCTAGGTGCGATAGGGAAGTACGTAAGCTGACTTATTGGGGTTGGTTTCTTACCCCTAACACCGCTTTTCCCTTTTCTACCCCTCAAAACAATGTCCCCCTCAACCGTCTTATACCTACCCTTACCACATCTCCTACATTCATCAAGCATCGCATCGTCCTTCCAAAATAACATGCACCCATCTGGGCAAGCATCAATCTTTTCATGCGGGAGTTGAAGGCCCTTCACAACCTTTTTGGTTGTGTAGAAAGTTCGGGTCATGATATTGTCTTTTGGGATAACCCTCTCGATCAAGGCAGCAATACCATCGACACAAGCAAAGGGTAGGTTGAATTCACATTTAAGGCTAACTACCATAGATGCGACTTCTAACAAAGTCACCACCCTCCGTATAATGGTTTCTCCGAAGTGTTCAACATGTCAAAAAACGCTTTTGCTCGTGGGTTAGGCTCCTGTGGGTTAGGGGAGTCTTGTGGGTTGGGTGAGTCCCGTGGGTTGTCATTGTTGAACAAGTTGCACTCCACAACGTCAACTATCATACCTCTAACCCCCCTCATTTTGATGGTTTTCGGGTTCCTCAGACTGAGATGGCTCACCATGACAAATCCAATTATAATAATCGGGTGAGAAACCATTATAGATAACATGTACCTTAACGGTAAGGACATCCAAAAATTTTAGGTTCTTGCATTTAGTACACGGACACCTAACCTCCCCCCTCGATGCGTAGTCTACTGACTTTTTAGCTACCTCGACAAATGATTCAACACCCCTCAAAAATTCGACGGTGGGACGTCTCTTCTTATCAAGTCTTCCCTCATACATCCATTTCCGTTCAATTCTCTTCATTTTTCTATGCTCAAAAAATATATATAACAAATTAAAGTTTAATTTTCCTAACTTCATTTAGAACTGACTAAACACAAATGTAATCGCCATCTAACTTAAACTTAATTTCTCTAACTTAATTTTCGTTACTGACTTTCCTCAATTTAATCTCTAATACGTTAAAGTAAACCCAAATGTCTTAGGTCACACAAAAATTCATGGCTTAGGTCACACAAAAACAGCTTAAACAGGTCAAATAAGGTCAAATTTTCGGATACAGATATCATAATTTCGAAAGCACCGATAACACCTATTCACCACCCCGATCACGATAGAAGTGGTTTCGTGAAATTCCGACATTATTTCGACACCTTTTGGTCCGTCTTAAGTCACACAAAACCTCAAGGGTGGCCCTATAGGTCATTCTATCTCAATTCATCCAAATTCATCAAACCCTAATCCAAAATCTACAAATTGTGATGGGCAAAACTAATCTACCTAATCGAATTTTGGGCTAAACTAATCAACCTAATCAAAATTTAGACCTAAACACTATTAACTACCAAACTACCAATAAATAACAATAACAATCAAATATAAGAACTAGTTATAATGAAAAATATAGAGTTAAGTAAGAAAACATACCAAAATATAGAATAGAAGAATGAAAAATGGAGGAGAGGATTGGAGATGGGGCTCGGCGGGTAAGGGATGAATGTAGAGAGTGGTTTTTTTTAGAGAGTGACGGGGGAGAGGGGGGTGGGCGGGTATAAGTTGGCAAAGCTGAGTGGACGGGCGTCCCCTGTCGGACGCCAAATCCAGCTAAATTGGCGTCCGACAGTGGACGCCATATACCCTAAATGGCGTCTGACAGTGGACGCCAATTTGGGAATATGGCGTCCGCTTGTGGACTCCCGTCCATCCAGACTTTCGCCTCCCAAGTTCAGTCGGACGCCAAATTTGGCGTCCGATTGTGGACGCCCGTTTGTATTTTTGGACGCCATTTAGGCGTCCATATGCTGAGGACGCCCGCCAAGTGGACGCCCGAGACTGTTTTTCTTGTAGTGTATTTATGTTGACGATCTTGTTATATGTGGGAATAATACCGAGAAGATCACCAAATTCAAGCAATATTTGAACACGTGTTTTCACATGAAGGACTTGGGTCCTCTAAAATATTTCCTCGGCTTGGAAATTGCTCGTCACCCCTCCGGAAAATTTGTATCTCAACGAAAATATGCTCTTAATATTTTGTCTGAATACGGTCTTCTAAGGTTTAAGCCCGCATTCATCCCTATGGAACCGAACCACAAGTTAGGTACATCTGCAGCTGCCTTAATGAGCGACCCTCAACCATATCAACACCTTGTGGGTCTGCTCCTTTATCTCACACCCAACCCGAGCTACTCTATTCGATACATATTCTAGCCCAATTTATGCACACCCCGACAACTGAACATTAGCAAGCCGCTCTCAACGTTGTTCGTTACCTAAAAAATGCGTCTGGTCAAGGTCTACTCCTCCGGTCCGAAGGTGACCTATCCCTCCACGCCGATTGGGCTAGTTGTCTCACAACCCGTCGCTTTCTCAGCGCATACCTTGTCTTCTTAGGGTCATCACCTATTTTGTGGAAAACCAAGAAACAACCAATTATTGTTGCCCGATCCTCTGCCGAGGCAGAATACCGTGTTATGGCCTATATATATACCACCCGGCCTATGAACTCAAATGGCTCAAAGGGTTACTTGGTTTCCTCGGCATTTCCCACTCCCAACCTATACAACTATTGTGCGATAGTCAGTCGGCGCTACACATTGCCAAAAATCCGGTGTTACAACACCTAGCCGTTATTGTACAACCAAAGAGCCGTTAGACTCCAATCTTCATCAAAGGCAATCTTTGATTGCTTTCTCATTTAGTCCTTATAGTTGTTAGACTTATTCTTTGCCGTAAATACTTTGATTACATTGGTGTATATATTGCATTATGAATATGTGTAAAAGACTCAAGTTTTGGGAAAGTAATACTCATATATTCAACCTCTTATTCAATTTATATTATCTATCCATTAAATATTCATTTGAGAGGATATCAAATAATCAAGTGGGAGGATATTAGAAAGCAAGTAAAAATAATTTTTTGTTAGCTCTCTACACTAAGTGTCACCCAATATATACGGAGTATTTAACGAATAAACTATCATATTAACTACGATATACTAATTAGGCCATGTTCTTTTCAGCTTATTTTAAGCTTGTTTCCGACCAGCTCAACTTCTTTCAGCTCAGCTCAGCTCCTATAAGCTTCAGCCCAACTCCAATATTTTCAACTCCTAAAATAATACTACGTACTTCAATAATAATAATAATAATAATATATAATTATATTAATATTAATATTATTATGATTGTATATTATTATTATTATTTATTATATGAAAGGAGAGTTGCATTAAGATCGAAACAAATTACAATAAATTATTATTAGTATTATTATTGTTGCATTAATAATATTGTTGTTGTAGTTGTAGTTGTAGTTGTTGTTGTTTTTATTACTTATATCTGTTAATTTTAATAATAATAACAAATTATTATTATCATCATCGTCATTGTTATTACTCAGTCTTAGCTGTTCTAAGACTGTCCCCAGGACGAGATTTACAAATTTTAAAACTCAACCCGGTCTCGTAATTTCGCTAGTTATTCCGTGTACGAACTTTTACGATTAATACCTGGGCCGAATTCTCTTATCACGTCTAATTCGAAAAATAATACTCCCTCCTATTTCAAGTATTCCTCCCCAATTTTTTTTGGGGGGAAACCAAGGAGGGAGTAAATAATAATAAATGGTGGAGTTAAAGTAAGAGAGATGAATAGAAAGTGAGGTATAAAGTGTAAAAAGTGGGGTATAAAGTGAAAAAGTTGTTGAGTTTAGATGTGGAGGAAAAGAATAAAGAATTGAAGGAAAAATAAAGAATGATTATAATTATATACAAAAAAAGAAAGTGGGAAGAAAACCAAACTAAGCTCAAAAAGGAAAGTGGGAGGAATACTTGGAATAGGAGGGAGTACAAATCATAATTGCGTTCACGATGACAAAAATAACGAGACTAACCTCGATAACGTCATCGTCCGAATTATTTTCGTTATAGGGCAAATTCAAATCAAAAGGAAAACTATTTTCCGCGTTCGACATGTTCGGGTTAATCGACGAATAATCAAAAATTCAAAATATAAGCGTTTTATTAATTCGACAATAAAGTGTTGTTGTTGTCCAAATTGTAATTAGAATGATGTTGATAAATAGTAGACTAAATTAGGTTAATAAGTAGTTGAGTTAAATTAGGTTAGTAAATTTAAAAAGGACAAATCAGTAATTTACTCATAAATTATGGACGACACTAAGTAAATAAACGGACGACGTTAAGTAGGAAGGTTTTTTTTATCATCATTGTTACTATAATAATTATTAATATTATTATGCACTCCATAATATTTTGAGTTCTTGAAATAGATATTACATTCAAATATTTACAACTCTGTCTCAATGTCATTACGATTAATTTACTTTTTTTTAACACTATTTTTTAGTGAATAGAATATCTAAGATATATATATATACACACACAATATAACATATGAGTATTATTTGTATTGTATTAAGATTTAAGAATATTAAAATTTAAAATTTTGTATATTACATAATCAAAAATATATATACCTTACATTTTCTATTGCCAAGTACTAAAAAAAAAGTAGAAATCAAATGAATTGGAGGGAATTCTATGTTGTTGTTGCTATTATCATTACTATTATTACTATTATTATTATTACTAGATTAAAGCCCGTGCGTTGCACGGGTTAGTTGGCTTCCGGTTAATTGGCTTAATTACATTGATGATGTATATTCGTTAAATAAGAAACTTGATCAATCTATATCATTATAATAAATAATCATCGCCTTATTTAATTTTTTCGATGTGGGATAATTTTAGGTTTCTATTCCTTTTAAAAGTCTTTTAAGACTCAAAATTTGTTGGTTGATATTTAAAATCATAAGATTACTCACTTATGATATAGAATCGCCTCATCTTCAAAGAGTTTGTTTTTATATCTATGTTAGAGAATAGACGATTACTCTTTATTTATATAATCAAATTTGATCATCTTTTATTATAATTTTTCGATACGGGATAATTTTAATTAAGTTTATTTAAGTTTAGATATAGTCTAATTAAGAACTTTTATTTATAGACGGATGCATGATTACTCTTATTTATAATACATAGAATTTCATCACACCATCTTAATTTCGATGCGGGATAATTATACATTAACTATATACTTTAATTATAACTTTTTTTAAGTTCAAAAGATTGTTGGTTAATATCTAAGAATGAAAGATTACGTAGAATTATATCACCTCATTATAATTTTTCGATTTTTAAGACTAAAAGTTTTTTTGTTGACATCTAAGGATGAATGATTAGTCTTGTTTATAATATAAAATTTCATCACCATAGAATTTCATCGTCTTATTATGGTCTTAAGAGTTTTTTGAAGACTCAAAAGATTTTGATTGATATGAACAAATAATTAGTCTTATTTATAATATAGAACCATAACCATATTATAATTTGTCGATGTGGGATAATCTAAGTAAAATTTGTAGTCTTATTTATAATATAGAATCATCACCGTACCTTATTTTAATTGTTTCAATGTGGGATAATTTTAATTTTGTTGTCTTATTAAGACTTTTTTAAACTCATAATATTGTTGGTTGATATTTAAAAACAATGATTACTCTTATTTAGTAGAAATTCATAACCTCATCATTATTTTTCGATGTGGGAGAATTACTTAAATTGGTTGATGTCTAAGGAAAAAATTATAATTAGTCTTTTTGTGTATAGTCTTAAGAACTATTTAAGACTCAAAAGATTTTTGTTTGATAAAACTTTATAATTTTTCGGATGTGGGATAGTTTTACTTAAGTTTCACTTTATTATAATTTTCAATGTGAGATTATTTTAGTTAAGTTTGTAGTCTTATTAAGAGACTTTTTAAGACTTAGAATTTTTTATTGATATTTAAGAACGAATGATTAGTCGTATTTATACTATAAAGTTTCATCACCTTATGTGAGATTATTTTTATTTAACTTTGTAGTCTTATTAAGAGACTTAAATATTTTTTTATTGATATTTAAAAACGAATGATTTGTCTTATTTATAATATAGAATTCATCAACATATCATAACTTTTCGATGTGGGATGATTTATTTAAGTTTATAGTCTCCATCAGCTCGTCAATTTTTTTCGATGTGAGATAGTTAACTTAAGCTTATAGTTTAAGCTCTTTTTAACTCTTGATTATAATACGAAGTATAGAATTTCGTCACAATTTTTAATGTGGGATGATTTTAAGTTTGTAGTCTTGTATATATTAAAAGCTGTTTTAAGATTCAAAAGTTTTTTTGTCGGTATTTAACCCATAGGGTTGTATTTAAGCATTTAAAATATTCCACTTTTAGTATAAACATATGGATTATCTTATTATATATTTTGGATGAATGATTACTCTTATTTATATAATAATAAAAATTCACCTTATTATAATTTTTCGATGTGGAATAATTTTATTTAAATTTATTTAAGTTTAGATATAGTCTAATTAAGAACTTTTATTCATAGACGAATGATTACACTTATTTATAATATATATAGAATTCAATCAATCCATCTTCATTCCTAGAACTTTTTTTTTTTGTCTCAAAAGATTGTTGGTTAATATCTAAGAACGAAAGATTATCTAGAATTCTATCACCTCATTAAGAACTTTTTTTAGGACGAATGATTAATCTTATTTATAATATAGAATTTAATCACCTCATCATAATTTTAATGAATTTCATCGTCATAGTGACCGAAGGAGTATAATTTTTTGATGTGGGATATAATTTACTTAGTTTATAGCCTTAAGAGTGTTTTAAGACTCAAAAGAGAGGGGTATAATTTTTCGATGTGGGATAATTTACTTAAGTTTATAGTCATAATAGTTTCTTTTAAGACTCAAAAGATTTTGATTGATATCTAAGAATCTAAGAACAAATAATTAGTCTTATTTATAATATAAAAATCCATCACCTTATTATAATTTATCGATGTAGGATAAATTAAACCAAAATTTGTAGTCTTATTTATAATATAGAATCATTACCGTAACTTATTTTAATTGTTTCGATGTGGGATAATTTTAAGTTTGTAGTCTTATTAAGACCCTTTATAAAATCAAACTAAAAATTCATGACTTCATCATAATTTAAAAAACAATGACATAGAATTTCATCATAGTTTTTTTTTAAAAAAACAAAAGTTTTTTTTTTGGTTGATATTTAAAAACGATGATTACTCTTCTCTAGTACAAATTCATAAGCTCATCATAATTTTTCGATGTGGGAGAATTACTTAACTTCGTTGATGTCTAAGGAATTTTTGTTAGTTTTATTTATAATATAGAATTTCATCACCTTATTATAATTTTTTTATTTAAGTGTATAGTCTTGACAACTTTTTTAAGAATCCAAAGATTTATGTTTGATGAAACTTTATAATTTTTCAAATGTGAGATAGTTTTAGTTAAGTTTATAGTCTTAATATATATTTTAAGAGTCAAAATATTTTTGGTTAATATCTAAGAGCACATGGTTACTACGGAGTATCAGCTTATTATAATTTTTCGATGTGAGATTATTTGTATTTAAAGTTTGTAGTCTTATTAAGAGACTTTTTAAGACTTAAAAGTTTTTTTTATTGATATTTAATAACGAATGATTAGTCTTATTTATAATATAGAATTCATCAACTTATCATATTTTTCGATGTGAAATAATTTATTTAAGTTTATAGTATTCTATTGGTCGATATTTAAAACGAATGATTACTCTTATTTATAATATAAAATTTCATCATGTCGATGTAGGATAATTATTTAAGTTTATAGTCTTAGAAACTCTTTTTGAGATTCAAAAGATTTTTGGTAGATATCGGGGAACGAATTATTACTCTTTATTTATAATATAGAATTTCATTATCATATTGTAATTTGTCGATGTGGGATAATTTTAAAACTGTTATATGTTATAAATTTATCCCATAATGTGAAACAAATGATATGAAATTTATACTCTAATGAAAGCATTTTTTAACACGAATCTAATTATTTCATTTTTGTAATTTATTTTACGATAATGTTTTAAAAAAATGAACTCTAAAGGTTTTCACGTCAGAATTGTAAAATATCACATTAATATAATAAATTAAATATATATTGTACTAATCAAAAGATTCTCTAATTGATTTTTTTTATTATTTATGATATTTTCCTAATTTGAGGTTTGATTGAACGGACCAATGAGATCGCTCGAAAAAAGCCTAAAATATATATATATATTTTATGATATTTTCCTAATTTGAGGTTTGATTGAACGGACCAATGAGATCGCTCGAAAAAAGCCTTATATATATATATATTGATTATTATTATTATTATATTTTTTTTTTCATTTTTCAAAATATTATTAGATAATTTATATAAGTAGTTATTAGTTTCAGCTTCTTTTCATTCAGTTCAGCTTAATTTCTATCAGTACAACTCAGCTCTTATCAAGTCAGCTCAGCTCAACTTTATTTCAGCCGGAAAGAACGAGTAATTATTATCTAATACAAACTTTTCATCCTAGGAAAGATTTTGGGAAACAAACTTTTCACCCAAGAGTTCGTTCTTTGCACGGCTCTCGTTGAAAGAAATATTATAAAGCTAAGGTATATATAGGTATGGCGATATCCGAGGCTTGCTCGCTGCTTTTTAAAAAAAGGTAACTAGCTATTCTCGTAGTGGTGAATCATAGTAGCAATATATAGGTAGGTGACGACACATGCTTATTTGTTTATTTTGTTTTTGTTAAGAAACAAATAAATGTTTAATTGCTTATTATTGTTTTTATTGAATAGTAGATAGATATGCCAAATCTGACATCTTAGGAGGAATGAGGAGGTATAATCGAGTAAGCTAAGGTGAGATCCATGCATGCATGTGTGTTTAGCATGACTGATGACTTGTTACGAGCATAGTTTAGTAGAATTAATTGTCGCCAATTTGATATCATCCATGACGGTACTTGTTACTTCACTTCACACTAAATCTATGCTGACTGAGTACTCATCCCTATTATAATAATAATCACATAAATCTACTTCTAAGTATTTCTATTATTCCCATTATTTGAGTCCCCAACTACTCCATATATTTATCACCCATCTAAGAATAAATACTAAAATCGAGGAATTGTATAATGTCATTTATCAATTATCACCCTTGACCCTACTCATGAATTTCTTTCTATTTTGATTTGAAAATGTTGACTTACTTGAGTAAAAACATCAGCTACGGTTGATATGTATACGATTGACTATTTTCTATCAAACCATGCTTTAAAGAAGCAGAGGCTGGCTGGATAGGATTTCTTGCATTCAAGGCTTTTCCTTGGATCATCATATAACCAAACTGCATCCATCACTTTAGCTAATGATAAGTCTTTAAAGACTTAAATAGTGGAAGAGAACGAAGACATGCTACACCTAATATATAGTGATAATAAGAAATTTTCAATTGAATGACATTTTTTGTGATGTAGGATACATAGGAGTCTATGATTACATTTTTTAATCATTTCATAGTAAAACTAGAATGATAGTCTTATATGAATGTGGACATTTTTTTACAAAAATAATTAACTTCAAATGGAAATGAAAGAAAGGTGATAATTTACGAGCTTGGCTCGCGTGAGATTATTGACTCAATCTCGTGTTTGACTCATGTTATTTACGAGTTAAGCCAAGTACGGCTAACTCGACTCGAAAAGCTCGCGACGAGCAACTCGATATTGTTTAAGCCAAAAACTCACACCTCTCGAAAAATTTATCTCTCTAAAAATTTCCTCCATAAATCTTCCCCAAAAACAAAACCCTAATTTTCTGGTGCACCACCGCAGCTGCCGCCCCACCTCTCTTCCTTCTCTCCTCACACAACCTCGCCGGAGATGAGACTCTTCTTAGGTCCATCTCCGGCGAGCTTTTATTCCTCCTTCGATTAACCCCTTTTCAATTAGACTCTTTGTTTCTTTGATTGATTGATGTAGACACCCACATTTTGACCGCCAGGTGTCTATAGCAGTTTCCGAAAAATACCCGATGATGATCGGACGTAAACATGGCTTAATACACTCGATTTTCGGACTCGGAATCAATAGTAGTTGGCACGAGCTTTTAGCGGAGTAAAAATCTTACCAAACCGACCTCAAATTCAGGCCTAGTGGGTCGTTTCCAGTTAAATAAGACTAATTTGGGTCAAAACCGAGACCAAGGAAAAAACCGTCTTTTAGCAATCGGGTCAAACCCCGGTCAAAGGCATTTCCGAGCCAAAAATATCTGACACAAGCTCGAAAATCCAACTCGAAGTCAGATTCCTCACAAAAATCAGCAATGAAGAGGATTTAAGCAACCAAAACTCTTCCTAAAAGATAAAAATCGATCTCCAAAAGGAGACTTCTACCCGGCTCAGACCCACTCGATCGAGTGGGCCGGCCACTCGGTCGAGTGAGCTCTAAAACGCCAAATCTGGCATCAGAACGGCCACTCGATCGAGTGCTGTGCACTACTCCATCGAGTGCCCCTTGTTCCAGCTGAAAACCGGGTGTTTCTTCCCCTACAAGTAACATTTTCGTATCCAAAGACGGAATACTACTTCTCCTAAACCGCTTGTTCCTTCCGCCCGAAGCAAGCCTGTTCCTATCTAAAACAGGAGTTTCATCCCATGCAAGCCAGGAAACCTCTCCTATAAATACACCCTCCTACACAACACAAGATACACATTCAATTCATAACATCCCAACATCAATTATTCATTCACACATTCAACACAACAATTCCAATCCCGACATACACAAGTTACAACCCGGAATTCCAGAAATACTAGGCATATTATATTCCGATCTTTCCTTCAGAAATCCTATAGGATTCCCGACCATTCACAACCCGAAATTCTAGGCAATTTTAGGCAAACCATATACAAACCCGAGAGCAAAACTCGCCAAATCCCCTCCCTAACCATACACACCATAACTCACCTGTATACATATTAACGCTCCCGCGCCTAGGCCGCTATTACGAGTCCGTTTTCGAGATAATCAAGCAAGTAGGTTGAGGGTGTTACAAATCCCGATCTCTCTTTCCTCTCTTTCTTCTTCTCGGTTTTTTTCCATTCGTCGTCGTCCATTGTCAAGTGTCATCAACATCGTTTTTCATTTATTTTTTCCTTTTTATCGTTTCTAATATCGTTATTAATTTTACTATAATCGTAGAGCGTCATCCCTAAGGCTCGATATCGACTCTATAGTGGAATATCGGATCTAAAGGAATCAATCATTAAATCATATTAAGCATAATCCCGTTGAAGCCGAGTAATGATCACATGGTCCGAAAAGACTAGTTACGACATTACAACGTGGAGGAATTATCTCGTCTTAATAACATTCAAAACGATTTCTAAACAAACATCTTTTTTTCAAAATCCACTCTAAATATTCGATATTAATTCTATAATTAAGTATCAAATATTACGTGTATCAATATTTAAGTCGAGTATAAATTGCATCATATTTTTACGCGACTTAACCGAATTATCATTTTTCAAAACCAAAAGCAATTTCAAAATCAAAATCAAACCGGACAGCAGTTCGTACAGGGGCACTCGATCGAGTGCCTAGCTCACTCGATCGAGTGACACCCCAAAAAACGAATCATAAACTTTCTTTTCGAGACCACTTGATCGAGTCCATCAATGACTCGATCGAGTGGCCCCTAGTATGCAAAACAGCGAGCCTTTCACCATGTTTCGTGTCATGTTTGCATATTCTAACTCGTTCTCTTCGCTATTATCGCAATTGTTGTATTTATTGTTGGTTGCATTGTATTTCTGGGTGGTATCCCGCTCGTATATTGTAATCTGTTATCGTTTTTTCTTCGTTGTTTGTTTTATTGTACTAAAATGAACATCACATGCTAAAACAACTTTGACGTTAGTTCAGATGCATTAAACGATGTAGTTAAACATAATTCACATGTTTAGTCAAAACGCTCTTTGCATATCATTCAACCGTCAAACTAACACGCGTACACGAACAACGAACGATATCTTAGTAAAGGCCGCTAAGTGCGGGCGGGGTTGAGTGTTCTTTGTGAACTTCCCAACACGTACCCTCACCTCTTACTCAGAACCGTGATTTCCGGATGTCCGAAACCATTGGCATACGAGAGTCATTCAATACACGATTACCGATAATGTCGGTATCGGTATCGCAATGCAAAGGGATGAACCTCATAAACTCTGAAATCCGAATGAGCCGTACTTTGTGCACGGCCCACTACGACATAGAGTGGGTTCGAACGGGCCCGAACTCCCACAAAGTTCGGTGGCGACTCCAACTTCGATTTAAATTTCAATTCGAGATCCATCTCACACGAGATTCATTCGTCGCCCCAAACCCGCGCGTGACCGCGTCGGGGTGGACCTATGTCATGTCCACAATTTGGCGACTCCGCTGGGGATACCTGATGTACCACTTGTCATCGGGATTCTCAGGGTGAGACTCGAAAAGAAATCGTTTGATTACTAATGTACACGTTTTAGTTCGATGGTTCATGTATAACCCAATTCTTTCCCGGGCCGATTACTTGTGACCGACGTCCCACTATACCACGGTGCATTCCTAAATGGGTGCGCTAAAGACTCCGATCGCGGAACTCGTATGGGTTTTACAGCATGTTCTAAGTCCAATTCGGCTTAGGAAGTCCGTCCTGATTTACGAGAAAGCCATCGTTGTTGGTATAGACCCTATTTCGACCGATCGAGACTTAGTTTAAGACCATACATGGTATCGTTATACTGCTTCCGTGACTACATGCTACTTGATTTACATGTCATCTTTTTCAAAAACCGTTATTTCAAAAATGCATCTTTTCAAAATCATCCAATTTTCAAAACCCGAAATACCGTTTTGGGAGCCGTCTTTTCAAAAATATTCAATTTTCAAAAATCGGAATGCGGCCGAAATTCAGACTTAAGATTTGACTCAAAACAAGCCTATTTTCTAGCCGGCATGCTGCCCATTTCAAAATTCGAATTTCCGATCCACCAATCGATTTTCGAATTTTCAATTTTCAAATCTTCGGGATGCCGTTTTCGATTTTCAAATCTTCGGGATCTCATCTTCAATTTTCAAATTGTCGGAAATTCTTTTTTTCGATATTCAAAATTTCAAAATTTCAAAAATTCAACTTTTCAAAAACTCGGACCTATTGGCCCACTGCCAATTTCAGGCCCATCTTCTCAATTTTCAAAATCCAATCATTTTTCAAAACCCTTCTTGTCCTTGGACCTACCGTAATTCATGTGTCGGGTCTTTTCATAGGTCGTCGAAGGTCTATAGCGTCCAAACTCCGTCGATCCTACATCACGGGTTTACTCCCTATCCTAGTCCGCCTTATTTGTCCAAGGCATAACCAACCAACACGGGTCATACACTCGTAAATGGAAGGTTCGTCAAAATACTCGAGTCCTAACTAGAAAGTCCCACGCGATCTTTCCCTTTAGCAGGACGGGAATCTCGCCCATCTTTCGTTATCCGTTAGTCGAGTCATCCCAATTTAAAACTCCTTTAACTTAAAGGTCTACCCTAATCACAGGGTCCATCCTTATTCAAGTCAAGTCGAGGGTCTCTAGCGTCGAAACTCTGTCGATCTTACATCACAAGTTTCTTCCCTTACCCCGTCTGCCTTTCCTCGAGGCCGAGTCAACCTTTACAAGGCATAGCCCTGTAGCAAAAGGTTTGTGACCCTTACGTTTAAGGGTCACTCGTCCAACACTCGAGTTTTAACAAAATCTTCAATCCCACTAGGGGCTACCCTTCAGTAGAGAAATCAACCACGGTTGCTCTAAGGGTCATGTCTTACAAGTATTGTCACACGTACCCCACTTTTGAGTCACTTAGATGTCACACCATCTGAGTCTTTAGTCTTACTCGGGGCTGTCCTCCACCCGAGCAGTCAACCACGGTTACTCTAGAGAGTACCCTACGTCCATCCTACACCGACGTCCTTATGATGCCTTCTTCGTGTTGTACCTATGCTACGAATACTCGAGTCACCTAGGGTTAGGTAACCACGGTTGGTCCAAGCACGCGGCATGGTCAAACACGGTCGCCCCATTTTCGGACTTATCCTCGTACAGCTTGAGTCTCATCGTCGAGTCCAAGCCAAGGTCGTTACCTCGTCTAGGTCAACGTTCGAGTATCCCGGTCTAGGAGTCTTTGTCGACCCGTCACCCCGGGCCGTGTCTAGTTTGACTCCCTCTCTTGCATTTGCGCAAAGTCGAGTTTAGGCGAGTCGTGGCACCAGTCGTTTTCTCCAATCAAAGACCTTACCAAAAAAACCAACCGAGCATCCGTAAGTCCGGATTTGATTCGAGTCTAAGTCTGAGTCCGAGTCTAGGATACCCTACATCCTCATTTCCAAATCAGAGTCAGAGTCATTTGCATTCTGTCCTCTTTTCAAAATTCAATAAAATCAGCTTTCAATATTTTATGTCTACTATTTGCTTTTCTTATGTGTTTCCGAGAACATGTTGAACACCATCATACACTGTGAGCACATGCACGTGACTATTATAGGCACATCTATAATGACTGCACGAAATCGAGACCCGTGTGTTTTCCCTTACCTGTTCCATATCTGACATAGAAAGCCACATAACTACCCTTAGGGAGCGGTGTCGAATCCTATGACAAATCTGGTAGTCTCCTAGTTTGGGTTCAAGACGGGAGGCAAGTCCATTTCCCACAATAAACACCCATCCAATAAGATCAACAAAATCCCTACCTTAGGTATTAGTCTGACCAACAGAAAAAGAAAAAGTTGGAAAAAAAAATCAAAAGTCCAAGTGTGGACATGACATAGGTCCACCCCGAAGCGGCCACGCGCGGGTTTGGGGAGGCGAATGAATCTCCATATGAGATGGTCAAATTGAAATTTAAATCGAAGTAGGAGTCGCCACCGAATTTTGTGGTTATTTGGAACCATTCGAGCCCACTCTATGTCGTAGTGGGCCGTATACAAAATACGACCCATTTGCGATGTCAGAGTTTATTGGGCTCGTCCCTTTGCATTACGATACCGATACCGACATTATCGGATATCGTGTATTGAATGACCCTCGTTGCCAATGGATTCGGACATCCGGAAACCATAGTTCTGAGTAAGGGGTGAGGGTACGTGTTGGGAAGTTCACTAAGAACACCCAACCCCGCCCGCACTTAGCGGCCTTTACTATGATATCGTTCGTTTTTGGTGTACACGCGTTAGTTCGACGGTTGAATGATATGCAAAAATTATTTTCCTAAGCATGTGAGAAAAATAAATAAATGGGTTGCTAAGTCGTTTAATGCATGTTAAACTAATAACGTCAAAGTTATTTTAGCATGTGAAGTCGTTTTAGTCTAATAAAACAAAAGACGGAAATAAATTGCTACAAACACGAGAAAACGAGTTAGTAACGATTGAATAAATTGAATAAAGACATGAATAAATAATATGCATGATTTTAGAAAAGATTTAATGACACGTGATGGATTAACACGTGTTGACCGAGGTCAAAAAAAGTATTATCGAAATATGTCGCGAAAGTCGCTTTTTATGTAAGATCCGAAAAGAAATAAAAAATAGAAAAGCGAGGAAACGAAAAAAAAAGGACCCGGCTAAACAGGCCACCGCGCGAGTCGCCTGACAGGCGCGCGACTCGCGTGGCGGTCTGTCCGCTTTTTTTTTATTTGTCGAAAACCGTCAATTTTTATCGTACAAATATGGATTAATTTATACTCGATTTATATTTTCGATATTTGTCGTATTCGATATTCGATTATGAAATCGATATCGAATAGTCGGAATGATTTTAGAAAAGGTTTTGAAAAAAGTTTGTTTTGAACGAAGAAAAAGAAAAAAAGGAATTGCACGAAAAAGATGTTAATTCTCTCCGCGTATGAAATCGTCGAATTTTGTTTGAAAAGATGTAACGATTTTATTAGCATCAACGAGAATTAATTAATTTAGTTCTTGTTAGATACGATATTTGATTAGAGAATCAATATCGTATTTTAAGAACGTTATAAAAAGTAGTTTTTTTTAGTATCGATTATTAGAAATAAATAAAAATATGTGACGAACGACCCATATTAAAATACGAAACGACCGACGATACAACGAAAAAGAAGAAAAAAACGTGAGAAAGGCGGAGAGAAAAGAGAAGAATCGGGTTTGATTTACACCCTCAACCTACATGCTTTGCTTTCTCGGATAAGAGCTCGTCGGACGGTGGCTTAGGTACGGGAGCGTCGAGATGATGCAGATGAGTTAAGGTATCGGTTTTTTGGACGTGGGAGGTAACGGGTTTCGGCCGGATGATGGGGTCGGATTTCGTCGGAATTTTAACAGTATTTTGGTACTTCTTCGGATGTGTGTCGGGATTTGCTTTGAATTATTTTTTGCTAGACGAGTTTGTGAATAATTGATGTGTGTGTGATAGATGATAGATGTGTCTTTCATGTGTTGTGCAAGGGACTATTTATAGGAGTATTCCCGACCTTGGCTTAGGAGAAGTAGTTGAATTGAAACTACCGCTTAGGATAGGAAACGTAGGAAGTCGAGAGGAAGGTAAATTCTGTTGCTTGGTGGGGAAGCAAGAATCTCGGCTGGTTGGGAGGTTTGGCCGAGTATTTGGAGCTCGGTCGGTATCTGATTCGGTTTTCGGATAGAATTCCTACTTGAGATCGAATTCTATCCTTAAACGGACTTGTTTAATATTTTTTGAAGCTGATTTTTGTAGTGTTGGTGACCGAATCAGCCACGTGAGGTGTCACGGCTGACTCGTGTGTCTCGAGAATATTTTCGACCGGGTTTTGGCTCGGTCGCTAAAAGACGGTTTTACCCCTGGTGCCGGTTTCGACCCAAATTAGTCTTATTTGACTCGAAACGACCCACTGGGTCTGGATTTGAGGTCGGTTTTGTAAGATATGTACTCCGTAATAAGCCTAAACCAAATGTCCATGATTTCGAGCCCATATCCGAGTCCATTAAAGCATGTTCGCGTCCTATCATCGTCGGGTGTTTGGTGGGACCTACTATAGACACCTGGCGGTCAAAATGTGGGTGTCTACAGAGCCCCCACTCTGACTGAGGCTTGGACAAGGCGAAAGTCAGAGTAGCTACCAGGCCAATCGAGGATTAAGACCTGGCAGACTTCCGATCGGGTCGTTTAGAGTCCATTAGACCTGCGTGAAGGGCCCGCCAGCCATAAGATAGAAATCATATCTGGATAAATGTCAATAATGTCGCGGGGACTTTCTTCTAAAAAAGTCCTGGATGTGTCTGTTTACAGACACATCCCATCTTCGAATTGCGTGGGAGCTTTTCCTTGGCAGCTATGGGTGTGTCTGTTTACAGACACATCCCATCTTAGAATTACGCGGGAGCCTGCATTGGAGGCTACGGGTGTACCTGTTTACAGATACATCCAAAAAATGTCGCTTATACTTTTCCACTGGAGAATTCTTCGGGAGCTGGGATATCTGTCTGTAAATTGCATGTAATATTCAGATAAAATACCGACTCACGCTGGAGAAGGAAATGATTTTTTGACTGATTGATTTTTGGAGAAAGTTTTTTTTTTGAAAATTTCGAAAATGTCGAAAAAAAAAATTTTTAAAGAAAATTTGGAAATAGGAATGCTTGGGATGACTTGATTCCTAATCGGATTCTGACACAGACTGCTAAAATCTTCTGGTTAGGCCTGTATGCCTAGATGAAGTAGGGAACATCATAAATATCCCTATTCCAGGGGTGACTAGGAAAGGGGTTTCTCTATTATAAATAGAGAGTTCTTGCCCTTAATCTTCTCATATTCCAACCCAAATATTTCCTTCTATCTTAAAATCCCTTTAGACTTTTAAGATAAAACAAAACTTTCTGCTATGGGTATTGAACATTTGACCGCGATGCTTCATGCGTGGGCCCAAAATTTTCGAGACGAAGATAAGGTTCAACTAACTCAGATAGGAATTGTGGCTTTATTCCCGCTTCAGCGACTCAAGGTGGATGCACATTTCTTGGACGCTTGCTTATCCTTTTGGGATACCACCCATCATGTTTTTGCTTTTCCCCGGGGAGAAATATGTCCCCTTCCTGAAGAAATTGCAGCCGTAGGGGGTTGGTGTCCCAATGCTCATCCTGCTATTCCTCCTTTTTATCCTGATCCAAGGAGGAGACTGAGGGATTTTCTTGGGTTGTCTCATGCTGAGACTTCTCGTATGGTAAAAGGAAGTTCTGTTTCCCTGTTTGACTTGTGTAGACACCCGCATTTTGACTGCCACGTGTCTATGGTAGTCTCCGAAAAACACCCGATGATGATCGGACGCAAACGTGACTTGGTATACTCGGATTTGGGCTCGGAATTCATAATATCCGACATGGACTTTTAGTGGAGTAAAAATCTCACAAAACAGACCTCAAATTCAGGCCCAGTGGGTCATTCCGAGTCAAATGAGACTAATTTGGGCCAAAACCGACACCAAAAATAATTCCCGTCTTTTGGCGACCGGGTCAAAACCCGATCAAAGACGAAACCGTCTCATAAATCAGCTAAGCTCAGTTGGCGCACAAATCGAAATTCAAAAAATGATCACAACAAACAAAGCCAAACCTTTCCTCTTTTATCTCGATTTTGTTTAATCCACTCGATCGAGTGGATTGACCCACTCGGTCGAGTGGAGCGCTTCGAGCTGGGCTTGGCCCGTTTTCAAGGGCACTCGATCGAGTGCACTAGGGCCACTCGATCGAGTGCCCCCTATGTCGTGGGAAATGCCTATAAATACCACGACATCCTCATGCATTTCAAAACTTTTTTTTTAGAATTTTACAAGGCATTTCAGTCACACTTTGCCCTACTTCCACCCTACATTCCACACTTCAAACCCTAAGCAAAAAACCATCAATCCCGAGCCCCTTTGTCCCTCGGAAAACGACGTAATACACATACACATCCATACACACCATAACTCGCATACGTCCTTGATACTCCCAAGCCTTGTCGATGTTCACGAGTCCATTTCCGAGGTCTATACTAGCATGTATGTTGAGGGTGTCCTAAACCCTTTTTCTATCTCTTTTCTATATCATTTTATGTACATTTTCGTATTATGATCGTAGTAACACCGACACTAACACTAACGTTCTTTATACTTTTTGCATCTTTATTTTTATATCATCATTTTACTACTAACATTAATAATACCGTGTATACGTAAACTAGTATCAAAAATCGGTTTTAAAACGTTGGACTACGATGATCACTTTTAGTCCGTCTAATCCCTTTACGAGCAACGACGGAGGTGGAGCCCTATCGAGGAGCCCCACCCCAATGTACTCAAGGGCGTGACGCGACCGTGATCGGTCGTAGTTGAACGGATTTAACTCCCTTTCCATAATTGGTACGAAACCCGTTGACACGAAAACCGACATCACGTAACCCGAAAGGGTTAGTTCCGATGTCGTGACGTAGAGGGATACATTTCGTCACCAATTCAAAATTTCCTAATCTAACGCAAACGTTTTCATAAAACTCCGATGACGGTATTATAATCATTCATACACGATTATAGTACCGGAGGCCGAGTCAAATACAAATCGTGCGATATTTGTATTTGATTTGGCCGATTATCGATTTCGAGTCATAAAACCGAGCGAGCCATCACTCGTACAGGGGGCACTCGATCGAGTGCCATGGGCCACTCGATCGAGTAGCACCCCAAAAAGTGGGCAGTAGCCACGCTAATAACACACTTGACCGAGTCAGTCAATGACTCGATCGAGTGGGTCTCATAACCCACAATACCGAGGGCTTGGACACATATTTCGAGCCCCTTTATTTATCGACTTTAGACCATCATCCGACCTTCCTATTATTCAAAACTCACACACATCACGACACGTAGAACGACTTTGACCACTTTGACGTGATAAGTCGGGACAAGACTACGGGACGTGAGATTAGGCTAGCAATATGCCGCAGTCTCATGTTCCCGTCCTTCGTTTAATATGCGACATAATGCGTATTTAATCGAGGTTAGTCCGCCTACATATTTTCGCGGTCTAGTTTACATACGGGTCCGTCCCTTTAATTATATCGCATTATTTTTATTTCATTTCTTTACGTATTGTTGTATTGTGAACTCCGGGTTGTATTTCCGCCCGTGTAATTTGTACGTTATTTTTATTTACTTTCGAGCTTTGTTTATTTAATTGCTTTTACGCTTTATAAATGAACCTCGCATGCTAAATCATTTCGACCAATAATAAGATGCATTAAATGACGTAGTTAACGCAAAATTCGCATGCTTAGACAAAACGCTGTTTGCATATCATTTAATTATTTTACTAGCGCGCGTATCACGAACACGAACGATGTCTTAGTAGAGGCCGCCATGTACGGGCGGGGTTGGGTGTCCTTAGTGGGCTTCCCAACACGTACCCTCACCCCTTACTCAGAACCTTTGGTTTCCGGATGTCCGAAACCCTTGGCGCACGAGAGTCATTCTTTACACGATTACCGGTATAGATGGTATCGGTATCGCAATGCAAAGGGACGAGCCCCATGAACTCTGAAATCGGAGTGGGCTTACTTTGTGTATAGCCCATGACGACATAGAGTGGGCTCGTATGGTTCCGAATAACCACAAAATTCGGTGGCGACTCCATTTTGACTTAAATTTCGAACCCGAGAACAATCTTACCACGAGATTCATTCGCCTACCCAAACCCGCGCTTCGCCGCGTCGGGGTGGACCTACGTCATGTCCACAATTTTGCGACTCCGCTGGGGATACCTGATGTACCACATGTCATCGGGGTTCCTAGGGTGAGACTCGAAGAGAAATCGTTCGTAGATTAATGTGCGCGCATTAGTTTAATGATTCATGCATAACCCAAATTTGCCCGGGCCGGTTACTTGTGACCGACATCCCACTATACCGCGGTGCATTCCTACATGGGTGCGCTAAAGACATCGATGGTGGAACTCGTCTTGGTTTTGCGGCATGTCCTAAGACCAACTCGGCTTAGGGAGTCCGTCCATCACACGAGAAAGCCATCGTTGTTGGTATAGACCCTATTTTGACCGACCGAGACTTAGTGTAAAGCATACATAAGCGTCGTTATAATGCTTGTTTGACTACGTGCTACTTGGTTTCCGTGTCATTTTTCAAAAACCGTCATTTCAAAATTGCATCTTTCCCAAAAATACCCACCTTTCAAAAAACCCGAAATACTGTCCATTTCGGGACCCGTCTTTCCAAAACGCCCAATTTCAAAAAACCCGAAATGCTGCCTATTTCGGACTCACCTTTTCAAAATACCCAATTTTCAAAACTCGGAATGCCGCCGAAATTTAGGATCAACGATTTGACTCAAAATATCCTTTTCTGTAGTCGGCATGCTGTCCGTTTTAATTCTCGAATTTCCACCCCCACCACCTTGATTTTCGGAATTTTCCTTTTCAAAATTCTAATCTCGGTTTTCGAAATTCCGTTTTCAGTTTTCAAAACTCTCGGAAATTCGTTCATTTTGCATTCAAACCTCAACTTTCAACTTTCCTAAAATGAACCTTCCTTATTATAGGACCTACCGTCAATCCGTGTGTCGGGTCTTTGCATAGTATCTAGAGGGTTTATAGCGTCGAAACTCCGTCGATCTTATATCACGAGTTTCCCCCCTTTCCCGAGTTCGCCTTATTCGTCAAGGCACGACCAACCTGTGTAGGGCACACCCCTACAAAGGAAAGTCCGTCCATACACTCGAGTCAAAAGTCTGGGGAGTAATCTCACGTGGACCTTCCTTCAAACGGGACTAGGCCCACAAAGCCGAAATCCTAAGGAAGTCATACCACCCACGAGTCATCCGTCTAGATGTCTTTCTCGAGTCTTTTCCACTCAGTCCTTTCTTTTTGGGTCGCTCGGGATGTACTATTTCCTTTGATTCCAAGACTGGGTTCGGTTTCTGATTACGTGGTGTTCTTACAGACAGGCCACCATCAACCAGACACACTCGCAGAATGGAAGCTGCTTTAGCTGAACTGAAAACCTCCGTTGATGCCATGGTCGAGAAGCAGGCCGACATCGATGCCCAACTGAATGAAATGAGGGCTGGGCAAGTTGCTATCGTCACTCGATTGGCTTCGGTGGAGCACAGGACTCCTACTACCGGAACTACCGGACCTTTAGCTGAACTGGTTAGCTCGGTCCGCCGACTGGAAGAACAAGTTTATTTAACTGGGAGTAACAACATTCACCGGGAAAACAGTCGGGAGTATAACCCGCTAAGTGACAAGCTGCCTGCAAACATGAACCTCACTGGTTTGCCTATGTTTGAAGGGACTGAAGACCCGTTACTACATGTACGGGCCTTCAAGGAGTTCATGGCCATCAAAGGAGTGGACTCCACCATGTTCAAGAGTCTTTTTGCCGCGTCTCTTGAAAAGCACCCTCGGGCCTGGTACTACAAGCTAGACCCGAAGAAATACCCTACTTGGGATGATGTGGCCACCGAGTTCGCTCGGAACTATGCTGACAACACCGAGATCCAAACCACAATGAGATCTCTGGAGGTTATGGCCCAGGAGCCGAAGGAAGGTTTTACCAAATACCTTCAACGCTGGAGGGCCGAGAGTGTGAAACTGGTCGACAAGCCCAGTGAGAAAACTTTAGTGGAGGCCTTTGTTAAGAACCTCCCATCTTACCGGGTTCACCTCCGATATGCTGTCATACCCAATTTCACCACCCTTACTGAAATGGGTATGAGGATCGAAGATGATCTGAGACTGGAAGGCCTCACTAAGGCCGCTGCTAAGGGTTACCAAGGGGCTTCTTCCTCCACTACCAAGCTTCAAGCTGCAACTCGCAGCATTTTTGACGCGGTTAATCTACTAGATGCCCCGTCCAAGAAGAACACCCCACCTCGGGTTTTCACTGATATAGGTACCACCTATACTTATGCCTTACAAAGGCTATCCTCAAAAGGCCTAATCCAACCGATAGGCCCAACTCCTGAAGTTCCGGTCGAGCGACGCTCCAAGAACTACAATGCCCAAGCCTATTGCCAATACCACCGGGGCAATGGGCATGATACCAAGAAGTGCTGGAAGCTGAAGCACTTGATTCAGGACCTGATCGAAAGCGGTAAAATCCCGCTACCCGGAGATAAGCCCAGCAACAAGGAGAACCCTTTCAGCTCCCACGCCATCTTTACCGGGGAGGTGATTGACTGTTCTCACCTTATCTCTCCATTCATCCCGCAAGTGAACGGGATCTGGTTCGACGACGAAGATGATGTCTACCTCGCAAAAGGGGAAGCTGTCCCCATCACCGCCGAAGAGATTCGAAAGACAAAATCCCGAGTCCTAACCAGTAACCACCTCGGTCGTCCCTACCAAGCCACTAGCTCTAGGGACGCCCCTATCCCGACAACCGTCATTACGGAAGTCGCCCCTGAAGAGCCAACTGCTGAGACGGCTCTTGTGAAGCAATTGAAGAAAACCCGAGTTGACCTCACTATATGGCAACTCCTGGTTAGTTCTCAAGAACATCGAGAAGCACTTACAAAGGCTCTCGATCAAATTAAGGTTGACTCTTTGGCTACCCCTGCTGAGATGGTAGCCACGATCCTGCCCCACCTAAAGGGCAAGGCTAAGGAAGAAGGACCGGTAATCACTTTCTCCGAAGCCGACCTACCACCATTTGGGGCCACCCATAATCTGTCCCTCTACATTACGGTGGTCTGCCGAGGAAAATACCTCCCCATGACCCTAGTTGATGACGGGTTTGCTGTAAACGTCCTTCCCTTGAGGACCGCAAAAGCCCTCGGCATTACCGAGGCTGACTATATCCCGACTGCTCAGACCATCCAAGCTTTCGATGGGAGCCCGAAGTCGGTAGCTGGGGCCGTGAAACTGACCATCATAACCGGCCCAAAAGAAAAGGAGCTCGAGTTCCAGGTGATCGATGTCACCTCATCCTTCAACTTGCTCCTAGGTAGGCCTTGGATCCACGCGGTCAAGGCGGTGTCCTCCACCCTTCACCGAAAGATCAAGATGCCTCTGATTAACGATGTCATCACTTTAGAGGCAACACCAATGACTGTGGCTAGCTGTAACGCCACGGGTCGCACGGACCTCTGGGGGTTCGATTTTGTGGGGATGATCGAGGAAGAGTACCTCTTTAGGCCTTACTTCACTACGAGTATCGACATGATGCTCCAAAACCTAGGACACTTTCCGGGGGCTACCTCTCGACCCGATCTTCCAGCTGGGAAGATCATCGAGGTTCTCAAAGACGAAGAGTCTCACTTTGGTCTCGGTTATGCCATCACCCCCGACAATGTTGTCCGAGCAGGAATTGAGAAGGCCTGCAACATCCTTAAGGGTATCTACTTGAGCCCTTATAGCCCACGGTTGGCTGACTACTTTGTCACACCAGTGTTTGGGGCTATCCAGGTTGGTCTATACCAACCCAATGCTATGCAGCTCGGGACCCACTTGGCCCGGGACTGCAACTACATCCCGGATGACGTGTTCGCCCTCATCCAATCCAACAGAGCTGAAGATGCTGAGCCCGCTCTAGGGCTACTATTTGGGGAAGACACCATAGCCCCAACTCCAAAGGAAGACTTGGTCAACCTGATCCTCCGCAGCAACAGGTTTGACCCGACCAAGCTGATCTCGGATGTTGGTTCCGAGACGGGAAACATGGCCTGGAGAAAGACTGTCAAGTGGACTGATAGTCAGGGAAGGATCTACAAACTGGTCACCGGAGAGGGAGACATGCCTGAGTCTGTGTCCGAGTCTGAGTCGGAGTCTGAGTCAGAGTCTGAGGTCGAGTCTAGGGAAGTCGGTGCTAGAGTCACTCCCGTAACCCCTCTCCCTTTTATTATTCCTGCTGCTGGCACTTCGGGGTCTGTCCCGAGTGCCCTACCTATCCCGCCACTGACCAATGATCAGATGGCTGCTCTCTTTGAGCTGTTCTCCAAATTTTCAATCAATAATAACAACCGTTTTGCTTACGACTTGTCTCTTTCAAATTCTGCTTTTAAAAATGTTTTATGCTATGACATTGAGAAACCAGACGAACAGGTACCCTTACCTCCGCATCTGATCGAGCAACTAGAGCAAAGGGAGTCCCGAAACCCGGTGATTGAAGAAACCGAGTCCATAAATGTGGGAACAACCTTAGAGCCTCAGACACTTAAGATAGGGTTATCCTTAGATCCCGAGGAGAAACAACAGTTCGTAAGCCTCCTCCAAGAGTTCAAGGATGTCTTCGCATGGTCCTACAAGGACATGTCGGGGATAGACCGGGAAATAGCCGAGCACCACATACCAATCAAAGACGGGTGCAGACCGGTCAAACAGAAGCTTCGTCGGATGAGGCCCGAGTGGTCTCTCAAGGTAAAAGAAGAAGTCGACAAACAATTCAAAGCCGGCTTCATACAAGTGTCCGAGTATCCGGACTGGGTGGCAAACATCGTGCCGGTTCCTAAAAAGGACGGTAAGGTGCGGGTATGTGTAGATTTTCGGGATCTTAACAAGGCGAGCCCGAAAGATGATTTTCCGTTACCACACATCGACATACTGGTGGATAACACGGCCGATCATGCCCTTCTGCATTCATGGACGGGTATGCCGGGTATAATCAAATCAAGATGGCGGAAGAAGACATGAGTAAGACTACCTTCACCACACCTTGGGGTACTTACTGCTATACCGTCATGCCTTTCGGTCTCATTAATGCCGGGGCCACATACCAAAGGACTGCTACCACTTTATTACACGACATGATGCATAAAGAGGTAGAAGTTTACGTAGACGACATGATCGTCAAATCCAAAGAACGGGACGGTCACATCACCGCCCTAAGGAAATTTTTCACCCGATTGCGCAAATACAACATGAGGCTAAACCCTCAAAAATGCAGTTTCGGGGTAACATCAGGCAAATTACTGGGTCATATCGTTAGCCAACGAGGTATCGAAGTCGACCCAGCTAAAATCAAAGCCATTACCGAGATGCAACCTCCCAAAACCGAAAAAGAAATAAGAGGATTCCTCGGGAAAGTCCAGTACATCAGTCGGTTCATTTCCAAACTAACCATGGTGTGTGAACCAATTTTCAAGAAACTGAAAGTAGGAGAACGGGTACTATGGGATGACAAGTGCCAAACTGCTTTCGACAAGATCAAGGAAATTCTGTCTGCACCGCCAGTCTTAATGCCACCTCAACCCGGTTTGCCTCTGTCGTTATACCTAACGACGACCGAGACAGCCATGGGGGCTATGCTGGCCCAGACAGTTGACTCCGAAGAAAGAGCCATTTACTACATCAGCAAGAAGTTTTTAGAGTATGAGTGCAAATATACCATGCTCGAAAAGACGTGTTTGGCTCTAGTCTGGGCCACCAAGAAACTCCGACATTATATGCTCAGTTACGAGGTCCATGTGCTATCCAAGATGGATCCCATCAAATACATCTTCGAAAAGCCCGTTCTCAACTGCCGAATCTCTAGATGGACTCTAATGCTGGCAGAGTTCGACCTAAAGTTCGTACCATTAAAGGCTATCAAAGGTCGAGTAGTAGCTGAATTTCTCGCCGACAGCCCAGTAACCGAGGAAGAACACACCGACACTTGGTCCTTCCCAGACGAAGATATTTTCCATACTGATACTGAAACTTGGGATTTATACTTCGATGGTGCATCTAATTTTCGAGGGTTCGGAGTCGGGATCCTCCTAATTTCACCAAAAGGGGAACATACTCCCGTCTCCATCAAACTGGACTTTGATGTTACCAATAATGCAGCAGAGTACGAAGCATGCATTTACGGGCTACAAGCCGCCGCCAATCTGGGGATTACAAATCTCCGGGTACATGGTGACTCATCCTTGGTCATTAACCAAGCACTTCAAAAATGGAAGACTCGAAATGCTAATCTCGTGGCCTACCAGGCACGAGTAAGGGATCTCGAGAAACAATTCCAAAAGGTAGAGTATATATATCTGCCCCGGGAAGAAAATCAGTTCGCAGATGCACTCTCAAAATTGGCATCTTTACTGAACATTCCCGACCACGTGACTAGTATGCCGATTTGCGTCGAAAGGCGGTCCGAGCCAGCATACATTTGCGACATAGAAGACATTGAAGTAACTGATCCCGAACCATGGTATCAGGCTGTGTTAACATACCTGACAAACGGAGAATATCCTCCCGGGTCGGAAGGACGAGCCAAGAAAGCCTTACGGAGGCTAGCCACCCAGTTCATCCGCACTGATGACGGGCAACTGTACAAAAAGACGGCACAGGGGGCTCTACTCCTTTGTGTTGACAAGTATAAGGCTGAAAAGGTTATGGCCGAAGTACATGATGGTGAGAACGGCCCACACATGAATGCCCACATGCTGGTCCGGAAAATCATGAGGCTCGGTTATTATTGGAATACCATGGAAGCCGATTACCGGTCGCATGTCAAACATTGTCATAACTGTCAAATCTTTGGCAATGTGCAACATATGCCGTTATCACTGCTTTATACCTTGATGTCACCCTGGCCATTCTCAACATGGGGTATCGACATAATCGGGAAAATAAATCCCTCGGGTACCGGTGGGCACTGCTTTATTTTGGTAGCTATCGACTATTTCACCAAATGGGTCGAAGCTGAATCATATCGCATCCTCAATGCTAAGCATGTCGCCAAGTTCATCCAAAACAAGATAATATGTCGATATGGGATTCCCTCTGAATTTATCAGTGATCACGGGACTCACTTTCAAGCCGAGACTACGGCCCTGCTGACCAAATATAAAATCCAAAGGCATACTTCCTCGCCTTACCGTCCCCAAACAAATGGAGCAGTAGAGGCGGCTAATAAAACAATTGTCACCATACTCAAAAAGATGGCTGATAATTACCGGGACTGGCCCGACAAAATACCTTTTGCCCTATGGGGATACCGAACGTCAATTCGCACCGCAACCGGGGCAACACCGTATTATCTAACTTATGGGATGGAGGCAGTCCAACCAGTTGAGCTAGAGGTACCATCCCTTAGAATTCTGCTAGAAAGCCAAGTACCCGAAGCTGACTGGGTTCGAGCACGATATGACTCGTTGGTTCTACTAGACGAACGACGGTCTCGTGCCCTCAATAATATCCAAATCTACCAAAAGAGGATCCAACAGGCCTTCAACAAAAGGGTAAGGCCTAGGAATATTAAGGAGGGCGATCTAGTTCTTAAGTCTGTTCGAGCTCTACTACCGGTCGACCCGAGGGGAAAATTCAAACCCAATTGGGCTGGTCCATACCCGGTGAAGAAGTCCCTATTGTCCTTCGCCGACTCGCGATGAGCCAATTCAAAGGCCTCCTCAAGCTTCAGGGCCTTTCGAGCTTCCTCGGACTCCTCAGAAGTCCACTTCTGATAAGCCCGTGACACCCAAGCGGATTGGCAAGGGCTGGGTATAGTCCATGTAGGACGAGTGAACCATCGTTGCAACCAGGTGTCGCACATAGCATCCGTCAATTGGAGCGGGACGCTGATAATGGCTTCAGTCTCATGGATGCGCTGAGACGAACCGAACTGCCTTAGGAGGCGGTCCAGATAAATATGAACTGTCCAGTCTAAGGACAGGATCGTCAGGTACCGGGCTTGGTCTCTCTTAGCCAGTCCGGTCAATTTTGAAAGGAACCACCAAGCGACGGTCCACCTGATCAAGGGACCTCCGTGGAATACCAGCTCTTCATCCCAGTAAGCTCGGGTTATTTGATGGTACGAGCTTATCTTTCGCCTCCTTGAGCTAATTTGACTACTCCGATAATTGGGAATGCTTGGAGGAGTCTCTATGATTGACAGCCGCTCCGACAACCATATCTGAAAAGCATACACAAGCTTCGTAAGCCATTGAGTGGTCCGCTACAGCCGACTCGATCGAGTACAGCAGCTGACTCGATCGAGTAAGCCTGTCAAAAACAGGCAGTAGCCCGGCATAAGTGTCACTCGATCGAGTGACAGGTCCACTCGATCGAGTGACTTACGAAAATCAGGAAATTCGCGTGGAGCGTGAAAAAAAAACGAGAGGTATACCTGCAAGAAACGGGTACTCCCCATCAACCGTCGGGTCGGGTCGAGCCGTCTAGCATCCAGACCCGTGATGATCTCCCCAGTGGCTAGCCAAGCAGGGCTATGACCAGTCTCCATCTGGTCAACCACTCCGATCAGCCTAATTTGACCCATGCATGAGTCAAGTTCCATCAACCCTTCGAAGACATAGCAATGCAGCATGCAAAAGGCGAATGCCCTACGCCTATGAGCAGGGGTGGCCCTCACGTCCCGTGGGTTCATGAACTTGTTGGCCAGGTCAAACAGGGAAATTGTATCTCCCTGCACCATCCGATTTGCCTCAGCATTAGACAAACCCAAGAACTCCCTTAATCTCCTCCTCGGATCCGGGTAGAACGGGGGAATAGCGGGCTGAACAGCAGGACCCCAGCCACCTATGGCCGCAATCTCCACGGGCAAAGGACACATCTCGCCCCTCGGGAATGCAAACACGCGATGGGTGGTGTCCCAAAACGACAGACAGGCATCCAGAAAATGCGGGTCGACTATCAGACGCTGAAAAGGGAATAAATTGACTATCCCCATCTGAGTCAGCCGGACCTTCTCCTCGTCTCGAAAGTATTGGGACCAGGCGAGAAGCATAGCCGTCAAATGGTCGATACCCATGACAGAAATTTCTAACTTTCTTAAAAGTCTAAAAGATTTTGAGAAGGGAAAAGAAGAATTTGAGTTGAGATGCAGAAAACTGAAGCAGGGATTCTCATATTTATAATGGGAAAACCTAACAGAAAACCTAACCACCCTGCCTCCTCAGCAAGCTGGGCCCTATGCGCGCGCAGGCCTGATTTCAAACTTGAACCCAGAATAGGAATCAAGCTGTCCCGAGCTTTCCTAAGAATTTCTAAAATTTTGATAAAATTTCTTCGCGTTAAAATTTTTTTTCCTTCCAAAAAAATTTCAATCTTTTTCTCCCCAGCGAGAGTCAACATTTTACCTATGTGTTACATACAAGTTGTTATGTGTCAGCATACAGGTACATCCCGGACTTCAGAAGCGAGTCCCCGCGAAACTATTTAATTTCCCCAACGGAGTCAGCTTTTCTCCGGTGTGCTACATCCAAAGTGCGATGTGTCGGCATACGGGTACGCCTACTCCCCAAGAAAGGCAGGCTTTACTCCCCACGGAGCATCACCAGCTCAGGTACGACTCAAGGCTTCAAGAGCAAGCCTGTGCAGCTCATTTATTTCCCCAGCGGAACGCCCGAGGCGACATTTTTCCCGAAATAATATGGGATGGGCCCACATATAGGCGCGCCCAGGACTTATGCTACAAGTCTGATCCCCCGCGAAGCTATCATCATCAAGACAGGTATGACCCTCTGCTTATGGCTGGCGAGCCCTTCACGCGAGCCCACTGGACTATAAACGACCCGACCGGAAGTCTACCAGGTCTTAATGGGCTTGGTAGCTACTCTGACTTTCGCCTTGTCCAAGCCTCAGTCAGAGTGGGGGCTCTGTAGACACCCGCATTTTGACTGCCACGTGTCTATGGTAGTCCCCGAAAAACACCCGATGATGATCGGACGCAAACGTGACTTGGTATACTCGGATTTGGGCTCGGAATTCATAATATCCGACATGGACTTTTAGTGGAGTAAAAATCTCACAAAACAGACCTCAAATTCAGGCCCAGTGGGTCATTCCGAGTCAAATGAGACTAATTTGGGCCAAAACCGACACCAAAAATAATTCCCGTCTTTTGGCGACCGGGTCAAAACCCGGTCAAAGACGAAACCGTCTAATAAATCAGCTAAGCTCAGTTGGCGCACAAATCGAAATTCAAAAAATGATCACAACAAACAAAGTCAAACCTTTCCTCTTTTATCTCGATTTTGTTTAATCCACTCGATCGAGTGGATTGACCCACTCGGTCGAGTGGAGCGCTTCGAGCTGGGCTTGGCCCGTTTTCAAGGGCACTCGATCGAGTGCACTAGGGCCACTCGATCGAGTGCCCCCTATGTCGTGGGAAATGCCTATAAATACCACGACATCCTCATGCATTTCAAAACTTTTTTTTTAGAATTTTACAAGGCATTTCAGTCACACTTTGCCCTACTTCCACCCTACATTCCACACTTCAAACCCTAAGCAAAAAACCATCAATCCCGAGCCCCTTTGTCCCTCGGAAACCGACGTAATACACATACACATCCATACACACCATAACTTGCATACGTCCTTGATACTCCCAAGCCTTGTCGCTGTTCACGAGTCCATTTCCGAGGTCTATACTAGCATGTATGTTGAGGGTGTCCTAAACCCTTTTTCTATCTCTTTTCTATATCATTTTATGTACATTTTCGTATTATGATCGTAGTAACACCGACACTAACACTAACGTTCTTTATACTTTTTGCATCTTTATTTTTATATCATCATTTTACTACTAACATTAATAATACCGTGTATACGTAAACTAGTATCAAAAATCGGTTTTAAAACGTTGGACTACGATGATCACTTTTGGTCCGTCTAATCCCTTTACGAGCAACGACGGAGGTGGAGCCCTATCGAGGAGCCCTGCCCCAATGTACTCAAGGGCGTGACGCGACCGTGATCGGTCGTAGTTGAACGGATTTAACTCCTTTTCCATAATTGGTACGAAACCCGTTGACACGAAAACCGACATCACGTAACCCGAAAGGGTTAGTTCCGATGTCGTGACGTAGAGGGATACATTTCGTCACCAATTCAAAATTTCCTAATCTAACGCAAACGTTTTCATAAAACTCCGATGACGGTATTATAATCATTCATACACGATTATAGTACCGGAGGCCGAGTCAAATACAAATCGTGCGATATTTGTATTTGATTTGGCCGATTATCGATTTCGAGTCATAAAACCGAGCGAGCCATCACTCGTACAGGGGGCACTCGATCGAGTGCCATGGGCCACTCGATCGAGTAGCACCCCAAAAAGTGGGCAGTAGCCACGCTAATAACACACTCGACCGAGTCAGTCAATGACTCGATCGAGTGGGTCTCATAACCCACAATACCGAGGGCTTGGACACATATTTCGAGCCCCTTTCTTTATCGACTTTAGACCATCATCCGACCTTCCTATTTTTCAAAACTCACACACATCACGACACGTAGAACGACTTTGATCACTTTGACGTGATAAGTCAGGACAAGACTACGGGACGTGAGATTAGGCTAGCAATATGCCGCAGTCTCATGTTCCCGTCCTTCGTTTAATATGCGACATAATGCGTATTTAATCGAGGTTAGTCCGCCTACATATTTTCGCGGTCTAGTTTACATACGGGTCCGTCCCTTTAATTATATCGCATTATTTTTATTTCATTTCTTAACGTATTGTTGTATTGTGAACTCCGGGTTGTATTTCCGCCCGTGTAATTTGTACGTTATTTTTATTTACTTTCGAGCTTTGTTTATTTAATTGCTTTTACGCTTTATAAATGAACCTCGCATGCTAAATCATTTCGACCAATAATAAGATGCATTAAATGACGTAGTTAACGCAAAATTCGCATGCTTAGACAAAACGCTGTTTGCATATCATTTAATTATTTTACTAGCGCGCGTATCACGAACACGAACGATGTCTTAGTAGAGGCCGCCATGTGCGGGCGGGGTTGGGTTTCCTTAGTGGGCTTCCCAACACGTACCCTCACCCCTTACTCAGAACCTTTGGTTTCCGGATGTCCGAAACACTTGGCGCACGAGAGTCATTCTTTACACGATTACCGGTATAGATGGTATCGGTATCGCAATGCAAAGGGACGAGCCCCATGAACTCTGAAATCGGAGTGGGCTTACTTTGTGTATAGCCCATGACGACATAGAGTG
The DNA here is from genome assembly GCA_958450325.1 of Agrostemma githago. Taxonomy (NCBI): domain Eukaryota; kingdom Viridiplantae; phylum Streptophyta; class Magnoliopsida; order Caryophyllales; family Caryophyllaceae; genus Agrostemma; species Agrostemma githago. The sequence goes on along the minus strand of OY288255.1, from coordinate 13,557,731 downwards.
GGCTCGTATGGTTCCGAATAACCACAAAATTCGGTGGCGACTCCATTTTGACTTAAATTTCGAACCCGAGAACAATCTTACCACGAGATTCATTCGCCTACCCAAACTCGCGCTTCGCCGCGTCGGGGTGGACCTACGTCATGTCCACAACTTGGCTGATAAATTCATGGATCCAAATGGTGCCAGAATTTCTTCTACCCATAGGCGTAGGGTTTTTGCCTTTTGTATGCTGCATCGATACGCCTTCGAAGGTCGGATGGACGCTGACTCATGTTTGGGCGAAATCAGGCTGATCAGCATAGTGGATCAGATGGAGGCAGGTTACAGCCCAGCCTGGCTGATAACTGGGGAGATTATCATGGGCCTCGACGCTAGGAGACTTGACCCGGATCGGCAATTAACGGGCAGTATTCGTCTTCTGCAGGTATTTGACCCCCTTTTTTTTCGAAAATTTTTCCGAAAAAATTAAATTTAATTTCCGAATTTTTTTTTTGATTTTTCCGAATTTCCGAAATTTTTTGAATTTTCGAATATCCGATTTTTTTTTTTTTTTTGAATTTTCCGATTTTTTTTTGAATTTCCGAAAATTTCGATTTTTTTGATTTTTTCGGAATTTTTGATTTTTCGAAAATTTTGCAGATCTGGTTATCCGAGCGTCTGTCGATTATAGAACCCCCGGTGAGCATATCCAGATATCGAAGCTGTCAAATTGGCTCACGGTCCCGGCGAATAAGCTCTAGCCATCACATAAATCGGAAGTATTGGGATGAAGAGCTAAAATTCCATGGCGGGCCCTTGATTAGGTGGAACGTGATCTGGTGGTTCCTCTCGAAGATGACGGGATTAGCGAAAAGAGATAAAGCCCGTTACCTGGTGATCTTGTCCTTGGACTGGACCGTCCATATTTACCCAGATCGTCTTCTAAGGCAGTTCGGCTCGTTCCAACAGATCCCCGAAACTGAAGCAATCATTAGCGTTTCGCTCCAATTGACGGACGCTATGTGTGACACGTGGTTACAACGCTGGTTTACCCGTGTTGTATGGACTATACCTCGTCCTTGTCAGACCGCTTGGGTCTCCGAATCATATCGTAAGTGGACTTCTGAAGAATCCAAAGAGGCCCGTAAGGCTTGAAAGACCGATGAGGCTTTTGACTTAGCCCGTAGAGAATCAGTAAAAGATAATAGATGGTTCTTTAATGAAGAAGAAACTCCAACTACCCTTGTCGGGCCGGAGTCGGGTTCTAAGTCAAAAACTAAGACTCGAGCTAAAGAGACCGGTGCTAGTGACTTGGAGAGAAGACTCGGACCAAAGCTAGCGGTCCAAGACAGACTGGGGCCATGAGACCGGTTACCCGAGAGGATAAGGGCCCGGCTAGGGCCGACCGAGGTGACCGGGGAGTCAAGTTCGAAGAAACGAGCCCGGGTTAAGGAGGTTCCCTTGGTGATTCGGGAGCGTTCACCTCTGCGCCGACGCCGGTGGACCGAAAAAGAGACTAAGGACAAGGGAAAGGGAAAAATGCCTTAGATTTTTTATTATTTGAATATTAGTACTATTTATGTGTTTTTTTTTGGATTTTTTTTTTGTGATTGAATTTTTTTTTTGAAATAAATAAAGGAAGTTTATTAAAAACCGTTCCTTTTTTTTTCGATCGCGGTGGTTGTGCCCTTTTGAGGGGCTGCCTACGTATCCACAAATAGTGGAATCAAACCAAACGTAGTTCAGACTTAATTTGCAATTTCGAAATACATCCAGACTATTGGTTCAAGATGTTTATAACAGTAGAATAAGTAATTCTAACTTTTGACTTGTCTTTAAAAGTTTATTTTGAAAAGATGTTTTTAATAAACTTTTGCAAATGACATTGAGAGAAACGGGTTAAGGGTAATAACGTTTCAGCTGGTCCAGGTTAGTTGGGTTGACAAACTCGTTCCCGTCCAGATCTGTTAGCATTACCGCTCCGCCTGATAGAATCTTCTTTACCAGATATGGTCCGGCCCAGTTAGGTTTGAATTTTCCCCTTGGGTCTACTGGTAATAAAGCTCGTACCGACTTGAGAACTAAGTCTCCTTCTTTGATATTCCTGGGCCTTACCCTTTTGTTGAAGGCCCGCTGGATCCTTTTTTGATAAATATGTATGTTATTGAGGGCACGAGATCGTCGTTCGTCTAAAAGTACTAGCGAGTCATATCGTGCTCGAACCCAATCGGCTTCGGGTACTTGACTTTCGAGTAAAATTCTGAGCGACGGTACCTCTAACTCAACAGGTTGGACCGCTTCCATCCCGTATGTAAGGTAATACGGTGTTGCCTCGGTCGCAGTACGAATCGAGGTCCGATACCCCCAAAGTGCAAACGGTATCTTGTCGGGCCAATCCCGATAATTGTCAGCCATCTTTTTGAGTATGGTGACAATAGTCTTGTTAGCTGCTTCTACCGCTCCATTGGTTTGGGGCCGGTAGGGTGAAGACGTATGTCTTTGGATCTTGTACTTGGCTAACAAGGCTGCCGTTTCGGCTTGAAAGTGGGTCTCGTGGTCACTGATGAATTCATGAGGGATCCCATACCGGCATATTATCTTATTTTGGATAAATTTGGCAACATGGCTGGCGTTGAGGATACGGTAGGATTCCGCTTCGACCCATTTGGTGAAATAGTCAATTGCTACCAAAATGAAGCAGTGTCCTCCGGTTCCCGAGGAGTTTATCTTTCCAATTATATCGATTCCCCACGTCGAAAACGGCCAGGGTGATGTCATGGTATACAGCAGCCAGCAGGGATGGTGGCATATGCTGCACATTAGCGAAAATCTGGCAATTATGGCAACGTTTGACGTAAAGCTGACAATTGGTTTCCATGCTGTTCCAGTAGTATCCGAGTCTCATGATCTTCCGGACTAGCATCTGGGCGTTTATGTGAGGACCACACTCGCCGTCATGTACTTCGGCCATGACCTTCTCGGCGTTACCCTTATCGACACATAAAAGGAGAGCCCCCTGCGGTGTCTTTTTGTAAAGTTGTCCGTCGTTGGTACGGATGAACTGGGTCACTAGCCTACGTAAGGCCTTTTTGGCTCGATTGTCGGCCCCGGGTGGATATTCTCCGGTTGTCAAGTGTGCTTGGATAGCCTTATACCACGGCTCGGGATCAGGTATCTCGATGTCTTCGATGTTGTGGATATACGCTAGCTCTGATCGCCTTTCGACACAGATTGGCATGTTGGTCATATGATCGGGAATGTTCAGTAAAGATGCCAGTTTTGAAAGTGCATCTACGAACTGATTTTCTTCCCGAGGTAGATATATATACTCTACCTTCTGGAATTGTTTCTCGAGATCCCTTACTCGTGCCTGGTAGGCCACGAGATTAGCATTTCGGCTTTTCCATTTTTGGAGTGCTTGGTTAATGACCAGAGATGAGTCGCCGTGTACTCGGAGGTTTGTGACCCCTAAATCGGCGGCGGCTTGTAGCCCGTGGATGCATGCTTCATACTCAGCGGCGTTATTGGTGACGTCGAAGTCTAATTTGATAGACACGGGAGTATGTTCCCCTTTTGGCGAGATTAGAAGGATACCGACCCCAAATCCTTGGAAGTTGGATGCTCCGTCGAAGTATAAATCCCACGTCTCGGTGTCAGTATGGAAAATATCTTCATCCGGGAAGGACCAAGTGTCGGTGTGTCCTTTTTCGGTTATGGGACTGTCAGCGAGAAATTCGGCTACTATTCGGCGCTTGATGGCTTTCAATGGTACGAACTTTAGATCGAATTCTGCAACATCAGGGTCCATCTCGATATCCTGCCGTTGAGAATGGGCTTTTCGAAGAGATACTTGATCGGATCCATTCTTGACAGTACTTGTACCTCATAGCTGAGCATGTAATGTCGGAGCTTCTTAGTGGCCCAGACCAAAGCTAAACATGTCTTTTCAAGCATGGTGTACTTACACTCGTACTCTAAAAACTTTTTGCTGATGTAGTATATAGCCCGTTCTTCGGAGTTGACCGTTTGAGCTAGCATAGCCCCCATGGCTGTCTCTGTCGTGGTTAGGTACAGCGACAAAGGTAGACCGGGTTGAGGTGGCATCAGGACCGGCGGCGAAGACAAGATTTCTTTGATTCTGTCAAAGGCTGCTTGACACTTGTCGTCCCATAGTAACCGTTCCCCTATTTTCAACTTCTTGAAGATCGGTTCGCACACCATGGTTAGTTTTGAAATGAACCTGCTGATGTATTGGACTCTTCCGAGAAAACCTCTTATCTCCTTTTCGGTCTTAGGAGGTTGCATCTCGGTGATGGCCTTGATTTTAGCTGGATCGACTTCGATACCGCGTTGGCTAACGATATGACCCAGTAATTTGCCAGAGGTTACCCCGAAACTACATTTCTGAGGGTTTAATCTCATGTTGTATTTGCGTAATCGGGTGAAAAACTTTCTCAGGGCGGTGATGTGACAGTCCCTGTCTTTAGATTTGACGATCATATTGTCTACGTAAACTTCCACTTCTTTATGCATCATGTCATGTAATAAAGTTGTGGCGGTTCGTTGATAGGTGGCCCCGGCATTGATGAGACCAAATGGCATAACAGTATAGCAATAAGTAGCCCAAGGTGTAATGAAGGTGGTCTTATCCATATCTTCCTCTGCCATTTTTATTTGATTGTACCCGGCATACCCGTCCATGAATGATAGAAGGGCATGGTCAGCTGTGTTATCCACCAATATATCGATGTGTGGTAACGGGAAATCGTCTTTTGGGCTCGCCTTGTTAAGATCCCGAAAATCTACACAGACACGTACCTTACCGTCTTTTTTAGGGACCGGCACGATGTTCGCAACCCAATCTGGATATTCGGAGACCCGTATGAACCCAGCCTTGAATTGTTTGTCGACTTCCTCCTTGACCTTGAGGGACCATTCGGGCCTCATGCGTCGGAGTTTCTGCTTAACCGGCTTGAACCCTTCCTTGATCGGTATATGGTGCTCGGCTATCTCGCGGTCTATCCCCGGCATGTCCTTGTAGGACCATGCGAAGACGTCTTTGAATTCTTGAAGGAGACTGATGAATTGTTGTTTCTCCTTGGGATCTAGAGATAACCCTATCTTAAGCATCTGAGGCTCTAAGGTTGTTCCCACGTTGATGGATTCGGTTTCTTCGATTACCGGATTGCGGGATTCCCTTTGCTCTAGCTGCTCGATCACATGTGGAGGTAAGGATACCTGTTCATCGGGTTTCTCAATGTCATTGCACAGAAAATTTTGAAAATTAAGGAAATTTTGAAAATGAGACAAGTCGTAAGCAGAACGGTTGTTATTATTCATGAATTGAGAAAATAGCTCGAAAAGAGCTGCCATCTGATCGCTAGTCAGTGGCGGGATAGGTAGGGTGCCAGGGACAGACCCCGAGGCACCAGGAAAAGCTAAAGGGAGAGGGGGAGTTACAGGACTGACCCTAGCACCGGGCTCACTAGACTCAATCTCAGACTCTGACTCGGACTCTGACTCAGACTCAGACTCAGATTCTGGCATTTCTCCTTCCCCTGTGATCAGCTTGAAAGTCCTTCCTTGACTTTCAGTCCACTTGACAGTCTTCCTCCAGGCTCTCTTCCCTGTCCCGGATCCGACATCCGAGATCATCTTGGATGGATCGAAAGTGCGGCTACGGAGAATGAGGCTGACTAGCTCCTCCTTTGGCATTGGGGTCACGAGCTCCTCCCCAAAAAGTAGCCCCAGTGTGGGCTCAGCATTCTCAGCATTCTCGGATCGGCTGAGGGTGAAGATGTCGTCTGGTATGTAGTGGTAGACCTGGGCCAAGTGGATCCCAGGGCGTGTGGTTGCAGGCCGGTATAGGCCTGTTTGGACGGACTCGAATACCGGTGTGACGAAGATGACTTTGCCGGCTCCGGTTTGGCCCATATTTTTCGGGGTCAGGGTGTAACCCAGACCGGTTTGAATCCTCCCGTTATCGAGGACTTCGAGGATTTTTCCTGCGGGAAGATCGGGCCTTGATGTTGCCCCCGGTAGAAAGCCCAGATTTTGTAACATCCAGTCAATGCTAACCGTAAAGTAGGGTCGGAAAAGGTACTCTTCGTCGATGGCCCCTATGAAGTCGAACCCCCAAAGATCAGTGCGGCCCGAGGTGTTGCAGTTAGCCACAGTCATAGGTGTGGCTTCTAGAGTGATGACGGTATCGTGCAAAGGTAGCTTGATCTTCCGATGCAAGGTGGAGGACACAGCCCTGGTCGCGTGGATCCAGGGTCTACCTAAAAGAAGGTTAAAGGAAGAAGTCACGTCGATCACTTGAAATTCCAACTCCTTCTCTATCGGGCCCGTTACGATAGTGAGCTTCACGGCCCCGGCTAGCTACTGACTTTGGACTTCCGTCAAAAGCCTGAATGGTTTGAGCTGTAGGAATGTAGTCGGCCTCGGTGATACCGAGGGCTTTGGCAGTCCTCAAGGGAAGGACGTTGACTGCGGACCCGTCGTCGATAAGGGTCATGGGCAGATATTTTCCACGGCAGATTACCGTGATGTAGAGAGCCATGTTGTGGGCTGGCCCAAATGATGGCAGATTAGCATTGGAGAAGGTGATGAGTGGGCCTTCTTCTCTAGCTTTCCCCTTTAGGTGGGGCAGAACCGTGGCTACCATTTCAGCTGGAGTAGCCGTAGAGTCGATTTTGACTTGATCGAGGGCCTTAGTGAGTGCCTCTCGATGTTCCTGAGAGCTAACTAGGAGTTGCCATATAGAGAGGTCAACTCGAGTCTTGCTCAGCTGCTTCACAAGAGCCTTTTCAGTAGTTGGCTCTTCCGGGACGACCTCCGCTCTAGGTGGCGGCTCGGTGACGACGAGGGCGTGACTGTTGGCTAAGACCTTGGACTTAACCTTCTAGATCTCCTCGGGTGTGATGGGGACAGCTTCCCCCTTGGTGAGATAGACGTTGTCTTCGTCGTCACACCAGATCCCGTTGATTTGCGGGATAAAAGGGGAAATGAGATGTGAGCAGTCCATGACTTCCCCGGAGAAGATGGCGTGAGTGGCCAACGGGTTGTCCTTGTTGTTGGGCTTGCCTCCAGGTAAGGGGATTTTCCCGCTTTCGATGAGATCCTGGATAAGATGCTTTAGCTTCCAGCATTTCTCGGTATCGTGTCCCTTGCCCTGATGGTATTGGCAGTAGGCTTTGATGTCGTAGAACTTGGAGCGACGCTCGACTGGAAGCTCAGGTGTTGGGACTATCGGGTTGACCAGGCCTTTTGATGAGAGCCTTTGTAAGGCATTTGCATAGGTGGTACCTATGTCGGTGAATACCCGGGATGTGGTATTCTTCTTGGACGGGGTATCAAGTAGATTTACCTCATCAAAAATGCTACGAGTAGCAGCGGCGGATGTGGGCTTGCTTGTCGACGAGCTGGCCCCTTGGTATCCCTTGGTGGAGGCCTTAGTGAGGCTTTCCAACCTTAAATCATCCTCGATTCTCGTTCCCATCTCGGTTAGGACCGCGAAGCTAGGTATGATGGCGTACCGGAGGTGGATCCGGTAGGCGGGCAGGAGATTCTTAACAAAGGCTTCAACTAGGACCTTTTCACTGGGCTTATCGACCAGTTTGACGCTTTCAGCCCTCTAGCGTTGAAGGTACATCGTAAACCCTTCCTTTGGTTCCTGGGCCATTACTTCCAGGGTGCGCATCGTGGTCTGGATTTCCGTATTGTCGGCGTAGTTCCGAGCGAATTCCGTTGCCACGTCATCCCAAGACTTGTACTTCTTGGAATCGAGCCTGTAGAACCAGGCTCTCGGGTGCTTCTCGAGGGAGGAGGCAAACAAATGGTTGTACATGTCTCACTTGACTCCCTTTAGGGCCATAAACTCTTTGAAGGCCCGGATATGTAATACCGGGTCTTCGGTTCCGTCGAACATCGGGAGGCCTGTCAAGTTGAGATTGGCAGGCAGTTGGTCGGTCAGGGGGGAATAGGTTCGAGCATTCTCCGTATGGATCGAGTTGTGGGTCGACAAATGGACCTGCTCTTGCAGCTTGAGGACTGCGCTAGTCAATTCGGATGATGGCCCCTTAGTTTCGTCTTCGCCACTCGGCCTGTCCTGTTCTATGGCGCTTACCCGGGTAACGATAGCGATTTGGTCTCCCCTTATTCGGTCGAGTTGTTCTTGGATCTTGGCCAGCGAGGCGTTCAGTTGATCGATGGAGTCCTTAGTCATGGTTCGGGTGTGAGGTGGCCTGTCTGTAAGAACACCATGTAATCAGAATCGGACCCAGATCGAAAGGTGCATCCCGAGCAAGAAGAGGAAAAGACTAGACTCGGAAAAAGATTAAAAACCGACTCCTAGACGGGTGACTCGTTGACGGTGGGCTTTCTTTAGGATTTTGGCAAAATGGGCCTAGTCCTGTGTGAGGAAAGACCTACGTGTGAGCTATTCCCCAGACTTTGGACTCGATTGTGTAAGTGGGCTTTCCTTTGTAGGAGTTTGTCCTACGTAGGTGGGCCGTGCCTTGACAAATAAGGCGGACTGGGATGGGGTAGAAACTCGTGATGTAAGATCGACGGAGTTTCGACACTATGGATTCTAATAACTTATGACAAGACCCGACACTGCTAAATACGGGAAGTCCTAAGAAGAAAGCTTTGAAAAGAGGATTTGGATTTGAAAAATCCGAAAAAACGGATTGGAGGGCCCGATTTTCTTTTGAAAATCGGAAAAAAAAGGTTTATCGGGCCGCGATTTTGAATTTTTTTGAAAAGTTTGGACAGCATACCGGCTAGAAAATAGGCTATTTTGAGTCAAAATCATAAGTCCTAAATTCGGTAGCTTTCCGGGTTTGAAAAATGGATAATTTTCGAAAAAGATGCAAGTTTTTGAAAATGACGGTTTTTGAAAAGACGAGGCATGGATCAAGTAGCACGTAGTCACAGAAACAGTATAATGACGCCATGTATGCTCTTAGTCTAAATCTCGGTCGGTCGAATAGGGTCTTGTGGACATGACATAGGTCCACCCCGACGCGGCCGTGCGCGGGTTTGGGGAGGCGAATGAATCTCCATATGAGATGGTCAAATTGAAATTTAAATCGAAGTAGGAGTCGCCACCGAATTTTGTGGTTATTCGGAACCATTCGAGCCCACTCTATGTCGTAGTGGGCCGTATACAAAATACGGCCCATTTCCGATGTCAGAGTTTATTGGGCTCGTCCCTTTGCATATCGATATCGATGCCGACTGGAGCGGTTAATCGTATATTGAATGACTCTCGTTGCCAATGGATTCGGACATCCGGAAACCATGGTTCTGAGTAAGGGGTGTGGGTACGTGTTGGGAAGTTCACTAAGAACACCCAACCCCGCCCGCACTTAGCGGCCTTTACTAAGATATCGTTCGTTTTTGGTGTACACGCGTTAGTTCGACGGTTGAATGATATGCAAACATTATTTTCATAAGCATGTGAGAAAAATAAATAAATGGGTTGCTAAGTCGTTTAATGCATATTAAACTAATAACGTCAAAGTTATTTTAGCATGTGAGTTCGTTTTAGTCTAATAAAACGATAAAAACAAATAAAAAGCTACAAACACGAGAAAACGAGTTAGTAACGATGAATAAATCGAATAAAGACGTAAATAAATAATATGCATGATTTTAGAAAAGATTTGATGACACGTGATTGATTAACACATGTTGACCGAGGTCGAAAAAAAACTATTTATTAAAATTTGTCGCGAAAGTCGCATTTTAATATAAGGTTCGAAAAGAATTAAAAATAGAAAAGCGAAGAAACAAAAAAAAAATAAAGGGACTCGGCCGAGCAGGCTGCCGCGCGAGTCGCCTGACAGGCGCGCGAGTCGCGTGGCAGTCTGTCCGGGTTTTTTTATTTTGTCGAAAACCGTTAATTCTTTATAAATCGCGTATAAATATGGATTAATTTATACTCGATTTATATTTTCGATATTCGTCGTATTCGATGTTCGATTATGAAATCGATATCGAATAGTCGGAATGATTTTAGAAAAGGTTTTGAAAAAAGTTTGTTTTGAACGAAAAAGATGTTAATTTTCTCCGCGTTAAAAATCATCGAATTTTGTAAAAAAAAAGTAATGATTTTATTAGCATCAACGAAAATCGATTTAATTTAGTTCTTGTAGGTACGATATTCGATTAGAGAATCGGTATCGTATTTTAAGAACGTTATAAAAAAAAGTTTTTATCATCGAAAATAAATAAAAATATGATGCGACAAACGACCCATATTAATAATGCGAAACGATCGATGCAAAAATAAAAAGACAGACGAAAAGAGGGGAGAAAGACGTGAGAGAGAGAGAGAAAGGAAGAAGAATCGGGTTGATTTACACCCTCAACCTACATGCTTTATTTTCTCGGTATGGAGCTCGTCGGACAGTGGCTTAGGCACGGGAGCGTCGAGATGATGCGGGTGAGTTAAGGTGTCGGTTTTTGGAGCGTTTTGTGTGTGTGTGAGGCGCGGGTTCGGCCGGGTGACGGGACGGATTCGTCGGTTTTTGGACACTATTTCGGTATTCCTTCGGATGTGGATTTCGAGATTGTTTTTGCTATAATAATCGTGTATGAGTTGCTGAAATATTGTGTATTAAAACTGTTGTTTTTGTGTCGGATATAAGGTCCTATTTATAGGAATCGAGGTGGTCTTGTTTGTGTGACAAGAAACACCGGTTTGGATAGGAAATACGAGAGTTCGTAAGGGAATAAACTTCTCGTTTCTTGGTGAAGAAGCCAAAAGTCTCGGCTGGTGGGGAGGTATTTCGGCTGTCTTGGGGTATCTTGGCCGAGTATTTTGATGCTCGGTCGATGTCTGATTCGGTTTCCGGATAGAATTCCTACTTGAGATCGAATTCTATCCTTAAACGGATTTGTTTAATATTATTCGAAGCTGATTTTTTTGGTGTTTGAGTCCGAATCAGCCGTGTAGTGTCACGGCCAGCTCGTGTGACTCGGGAAAAAATATCTTTGACCGGGTTTGACTCGGTCGCTAAAAGACGGTTTTACCCCCGGTGTCGGAATCGACCCAAATTAGTCTCATTTGACTCGAAACGACCCACTGGGCCTGGATTTGAGGTCCGTTTTGTGAGATTTGTACTCCCTAATAAGCCTAAACCAAATGTCCATGATTTCGAGCCCATATCCGAGTCCATTAAAGCACGTTTGCGTCCTATCATCATCGGGTGTTTGGCGGGACCTACTATAGACACCTGGCGGTCAAAATGTGGGTGTCTACAGGTCTATACCAACAACGATAGCTTCCTCGCAAATCAGGACGGTCTTCCTAAGCCGAGTTGGTCTTAGAACCTGCCGTAAAACCCATGCGAGTTCCGCCATCGAAGTCTTTAGTGCGCCCATTTAGGAACGCACCGTGGTATAGTGGGACGTCGGTCACAAGTAACCGGCCCGGGAAATAATTGGGTTATGCATGAACCATTGAACTAAAACGTGTACATTACTATTCGAACGATTTCTTTTCGAGTCTCACCCTGATGATGCCGATGGTAAGTGACTCATCAGTTAATCCCCAGCGGAGTCGCCAAATTGTGGACATGACATAGGTCCACCCCGACGCGGCCACGCGCGGGTTTGAGGAGGCGAATGAATCTCCATATGAGATGGTCAAATTGAAATTTAAATCGAAGTAGGAGTCGCCACCGAATTTTGTGGTTATTCGGAACCATTCGAGCCCACTCTATGTCGTAGTGGGCCGTATACAAAATACGGCCCATTTCCGATGTCAGAGTTTATTGGGCTCGTCCCTTTGCATTACGATACCGATACCGACATTATCGGATATCGTGTATTGAATGACTCTCGTTGCCAATGGATTCGGAGATCCGGAAACCATGGTTCTGAGTAAGGGGTGAGGGTACGTGTTGGGAAGTTCACTAAGAACACCCAACCCCGCCCGCACTTAGCGGCCTTTACTAAGATATCGTTCGTTTTTGGTGTACACGCGTTAGTTCGACGGTTGAATGATATGCAAACATTATTTTCCTAAGCATGTGAGAAAAATAAATAAATGGGTTGCTAAGTCGTTTAATGCATGTTAAACTAATAACGTCAAAGTTATTTTAGCATGTGAAGTCGTTTTGTCTAATAAAACAAAAGACGGAAATAAATTGCTACAAACACGAGAAAACGAGTTAGTAACGATTGAATAAATTGAATAAAGACATGAATAAATAATATGCATGATTTTAGAAAAGATTTAATGACACGTGATGGATTAACACGTGTTGACCGAGGTCAAAAAAGGTATTTATCGAAATATGTCGCGAAAGTCGCTTTTTATGTAAGATCCGAAAAGAAATAAAAAATAGAAAAGAGAGGAAACGAAAAAAAAGACCCGGCTAAACAGGCCACCGCGCGAGTCGCCTAACAGGCGCGCGACTCGCGTGGCGGTCTGTCTGCTTTTTTTTTATTTGTCGAAAACCGTCAATTTTTATAAATCGCGTACAATTATGGATTAATTTATACTCGATTTATATTTTCGATATTCGTCGTATTCGATATTCGATTATGAAATTGATATCGAATAGTCGGAATGATTTTAGAAAATGTTTTGAAAAAAGTTTGTTTTGAACGAAGAAAAAGAAAAAAAGGAATTGAACGAAAAAGATGTTAATTCTCTCCGCGTATGAAATCGTCGAATTTTGTTTGAAAAGATGTAACGATTTTATTAGCATCAACGAGAATTAATTAATTTAGTTCTTGTTAGATACGATATTTGATTAGAGAATCAATATCGTATTTTAAGAACGTTATAAAAAGTAGTTTTTTTTTAGTATCGATTATTAGAAATAAATAAAAATATGTGACGAACGACCCATATTAAAATACGAAACGACCGACGATACAACAAAAAAGAAGAAAAAAACGTGAGAAAGGCGGAGAGAAAAGAGAAGAATCGGGTTTGATTTACACCCTCAACCTACATGCTTTGCTTTCTCGGATAAGAGCTCGTCGAACGGTGGCTTAGGTACGGGAGCGTCGAGATGATGCAGATGAGTTAAGGTGTCGGTTTTTTGGACGTGGGAGGTAACGGGTTTCGGCCGGATGATGGGGTCGGATTTCGTCGGAATTTTAACAGTATTTCGGTACTTCTTCGGATGTGTGTCGGGATTTGCTTCGAATTATTTTTTGCTAGACGAGTTTGTGAATAATTGATGTGTGTGTGATAGATGATAGATGTGTCTTTCATGTGTTGTGCAAGGGACTATTTATAGGAGTATTCCCGACCTTGGCTTAGGAGAAGTAGTTGAATTGAAACTACCGCTTAGGATAGGAAACGTAGGAAGTCGAGAGGAACATAAATTTCGTTGCTTGGTGGGGAAGCAAGAATCTCGGCTGGTTGGGAGGTTTGGCCGAGTATTTGGAGCTCGGTTGGTATCTGATTCGGTTTTCGGATAGAATTCTTACTTGAGATCGAATTCTATCCTTAAACGGACTTGTTTAATATTTTTTGAATCTGATTTTTGTAGTGTTGGTGACCGAATCAGCCACGTGAGGTGTCACGGCTGACTCGTGTGTCTCGAGAATATTTTCGACCGGGTTTTGGCTCGGTCGCTAAAAGACGGTTTTACCCCTGGTGCCGGTTTCGACCCAAATTAGTCTTACTTGACTCGAAACGACCCACTGGGTCTGGATTTGAGGTCGATTTTGTAAGATATGTACTCCGTAATAAGCCTAAACCAAATGTCCATGATTTCGAGCCCATATCCGAGTCCATTAAAGCATGCTCGCGTCCTATCATCATCGGGTGTTTGGTGGGACATACTATAGACACCTGGCGGTCAAAATGTGGGTGTCTACACCAAGGAAAAAGAAAAGGCCAAAACAAAAGAGCTGACCATCATAAAAAAAAGGCATCCATGACCAAGGTTAAACGGTCAACACAAATGAAGATCCCATGATCGGGGCTAAGAGGTCAACCCCAAAAAAAAAATTCAAAAACCCATGACCGTGATTATCGGTCAAATTAAGTGAGAGTCCCTTTACCGGGGTACAGTCAATTCAAAAATCATCAATGCCCATATTATCCGATTGGGGAGAGACAATCAAGCTGGTCAGCTAACACCGCATCTAGCCTTCCCACATTACAACCCTCAAGACCTTCTCGAAACCTAGACAACAGACAGCCCGGAATTTTGAGGATTCAAGCTCCATAGGATATACCCTAACCATTAGGACCAGACATGGAAATCAGATCTCACATTGTCAAACCTACCCCGATCGAAGTTCGAGTCATTTTTACTCGACTTCCCCCTTTCCTACCGCATTGCAATACCTTACCCTCGAAGCCTTAGCTCCACAAAATCGAGCTCCTGATTTTGAATCATCAAAGCCACTTATGACCTAGCTCCACATTTCCAAAAACATCCAAACCAGTTACCAACCCCAAACACGGGAACTAAACTTGCGGTCGGCATAGAACGTGCCTAAATAGTTCACACCACCTCTGGGGGCTACCCCGGAGAACACTCACAGTCACAGGATCAACATCCTAACTATTCTAGCCCTTTGATCAAGACATCTTTGGGAATGCACCTAGCCTACACCATCGCTATGGCTAGTCACACACAAAGCCCTAATAAACGAGGCACCATAATACATCTTTCAGCTCACCGAACTACGGTTTGGTTTGATTTCACCATACCCGAATACGTAGGCAGCCTTTCAACGGAGGCACAACCACCCACATTAGCACAAATTCAAAAAGCGCCATCATTCCGGTCACGACACTGTCATGTTCTCAGCAGCTAGCTTTGTCATCCTGGGGGCTTCTTCTAGGCAGAAGTTCTCCATCCACTCACATAATCCAAATACTTTCAAAATCTATCCTCCTTTCTACAGTATGTCCTAGTACTCGGCTCAGTCGAAGACGAGAATTCGTCAGGGACTCGAACAACACCGACCTTTGGAAAATACCCCAAAACCAAAAAAGATCCAAAAGAGCGCCAGTCTACGGCATTGCTACTACTAAGCCCTGTCGTACGGAAACAATCTCATTACAGACTACTGCAATCCCCCTATAACAGATCGTTCCCATTTCGACTTCGACCGTGTTGCCACTCGCCTAGGTTACAGAATAGCACAACTTATGAGTCTGGTTAGGTGGCCCACTCCCCTACCGAGTCACGGTCCTACCCCTCAAGAGTCCATTCGTGTCTGTCAACTCGTCCGGTCAAGTCCAGTGTCGAGTCTGTCGGTATAACTCTCTCCTCAAATTCTCATTTTAAAATTTGCAAAACTTAGCCATTTGAGAAAATCCTTTTCGACAAGGTCAAATTTTGGTCTATTTTAAACTGCAAATTTCTTTTCTATCCCTTTCAATTTTGAAAACCTATCTCCTAGCACGTGAGTTGCTTTCAGGACTTCGATTTCAAAATGAAGCAAAAATCATTTTCCCCAGCGCAAGTCAGTCAGTCTATAGATGCTAACTGCATTTCCTGTATACTATCTTGCTATCGGTTGTATTTGCTATTCTGCCTATGTATCTAACATTTCAGGTACCGGCTTGTACTTCCCAAAGGAACATCAAGTTTTTACTTCCCCAGCGTGAGTCGGTGTTTCGCCTAAATTTTACATACGAATTGCTATGTGTCGGCATCATACAGTTACACCCAGACTCGAGAAGGAAGTCTCCTCGCAAAAACTCCCCAGTGGAAAGCTCAGGCGACATTTCTGCTAAAGAATTGGGATGTGTCTGCAAACGGACACACCCATAGCTTCCTAGGCAAGCTTCCGCGCAGCTCCAAGATGGAATGTGTCTGCAAACGGGCACACCCAAGGCTTCTTAGGCAAGTCCCCACGGAGCTATTAGCATCAACTCAGGTATGATTTCTATCTTATGGCTGGCGAGCCCTTTTACGCAAGTCTAATGGAATATAAACGACCCGACCAGAAGTCTGCCAAGTCTTAATCTTCGATGGGCCTAGTAGCTACTTTGACTTTCGTCTTGTCCAAGGCTCAGTCAAAGTGGGGGCTCTGTAGACACCCACATTTTGACCGCCAGGTGTCTATAGCAGTTTCCGAAAAACACCCGATGATGATCGAACGTAAACATAGCTTAATACACTCGATTTTCGGACTCGGAATCAATAGTAGTTGGCATGAGCTTTTAGCGGAGTAAAAATCTCACCAAACCGACCTCAAATTCAGACCCAGTGGGTCGTTTCCAGTCAAATAAGACTAATTTGGGTCAAAACCGAGACCAAGGGCAAAACCGTCTTTTAGCAACCGGGTCAAACCCCGGTCAAAGGCATTTCCGAGCCGAAAATATCTGGCACAAGCTCGAAAATCCAACTCGAAGTCAGATTCCTCATAAAAATCAGCAATGAAGAGGATTTAAGCAACCAAAACTCTTTTTAAAAGATAAAAATCGATCTCCAAAAGGGGGCTTCTACCCGGCTCAGACCCACTATATCGAGTGGGCCGGCCACTCGGTCGAGTGAACTCATAAAAACCGCCAATTCTGGCATCAGACCGGGCACTCGATCGAGTGTTGTGCACTACTCGATCGAGTGACCCTTGTTCCAGCTAAAAACCGGGTGTTTCTTCCCCTACAAGTAAACTTTTACTATCCAAAGACGGAATACTACTTCTCCTAAACCGCTCGTTCCTTCCTCCCGAAGCAAGCCTTTTCCTATCTAAAACAGGAGTTTCATCCCATCCAAGCCAGGAAACCTCTTCTATAAATACACCCTCCTACACAACACAAGATACACATTCAATTCATAACATCCCAACATCAATTATTCATTCACACATTCAACACAACAATTCCAATCCCGACATACACAAGTTACAACCCGGAATTCCAGAAATACTAGGCATATTATATTCCGATCTTTCCTCCAGAAATCCTATAGGATTCCCGACCAATCACAACCCGAAATTCTAGGCAATTTTAGGCAAACCATATACAGACCCGATAGCAAAAATCGCCAAATTTCCTCCCTAACCATACCCACCATAACTCACCTATATACATCATAACGCTCCCGTGCCTAGGCCGCTATTACGAGTCCGTTTTCGAGATAATCAAGCGTGTAGGTTGAGGGTGTTACAAATCCCGATCTCTCTTTCCTCTCTTTCTTCTTCTCGGTTTTTTTCCATTCGTCATCCATTGTCAAGTGTCGTCAACATCGTTTTTCATTTATTTTTTCCTTTTTATCGTTTCTAATATCGTTATTAATTTTACTATAATCGTAGAGCGTCATCCCTAGGGTTCGATATCGACTCTATAGTGGAATATCGGATCTAAAGGAATCAATCATTAAATCATATTAAGCATAAACCCGTTGAAGCCGAGTAATGATCACATGGTCCGAAAAGACTAGTTACGACATTACAACGTGGAGGAATTATCTCGTCTTAATAACATTCAAAACGATTTCTAAACAAACATCTTTTTTTCAAAATCCACTCTAAATATTCGATATTAATTCTATAATTAAGCATCAAATATTACGAGTATCAATATTTAAGTCGAGTATAAATTGCATCATATTTTTACGCGACTTAACCGAATTATCAATTTTCAAAACCGAAAGCAATTTCAAAATCAAAATCAAACTGGACAACAGTCCGTACAGGGGGCACTCGATCGAGTGACACCCCCAAAAAACGAATCAGAAACTTTCTTTTCGAGACCACTTGATCGAGTCCATCAATGACTCGATCGAGTGGCCCCTAGTATGCAAAATAGCGAGCCTTTCACCATGTTTCGTGTCATGTTTACATCTTCTAACTCGTTCTCTTCGCTATTATCGCAATTGTTGTATTTATTGTTGGTTGCATTCTATTTTTGGGTGGTATGCCGCTCGTATATTGTAATCTGTTATCGTTTTTTCTTCGTTGTTTGTTTTATTGTACTAAAATGAACATCACATGCTAAAACAACTTTGACGTTAGTTTAGATGCATTAAACGACGTAGTTAAACATAATTCACATGTTTAGTCAAAACGCTCTTTGCATATCATTCAACCGTCAAACTAACACGCGTACACGAACAACGAATGATATCTTAGTAAAGGCCGCTAAGTGCGGGCGGGGTTGGGTGTTCTTTGTGAACTTCCCAACACGTACCCTCACCCCTTACTCAGAACCGTGATTTCCGGATGTCCGAAACCATTGGAATACGAGAGTCATTCAATACACGATTACCGATAATGTCGGTATCGGTATCGCAATGCAAAGGGACGAACCCCATAAACTCTGAAATCGGAATGGGCCGTACTTTGTGCACGGCCCACTACGACATAAAGTGGGTTCGAACGGGCCCGAACTCCCACAAAGTTCGGTGGCGAGTCCAACTTCGTTTTAATTTCAATTCGAGATCCATCTCACACAAGATTCATTCGCCGCCCCAAACCCGCGCGTGGCCGCGTCGGGGTGGACCTATGTCATGTCCACAATTGGTCTTTTTTCCCATTTGATCGCTCTTCTTCCTCTTTGTGTTTTTATGGTGTTGTGGTTGTCGGTTTGCATTCTAATCTAACCAACCCTGCTGATGGATCTCCTGTCAATTTATGTCGTTTGTTTTTTTGGAGTGGTTAATCATCTAGAGGTGTTCGCTGAGCCGCCGGTGTTAGGTGATTAAATCGCCCCTTTTGGTACTGCCCGTGCACATTTTGAAAAGAAGTCCTCGACTATTCCTCGAACACGCCGCATTTTACTGGGAAGGATCGAACCATGGGAACGAATCTACAAGGCTAGGAGCCGACTCGGCGTCAGCGGCATCGTGCCGCACTGGAGTAATCCAATATGTGGTTCCGCATGTTCCACCACTTCTCCGTTCATTTCCAATACTAGCATTTTTTTTCTTTGAATACTCAAGGGGATTTTCAGGACCGGCGAGGCGGGAGGGAAAAGCGATCGCGACCGGCTAATCAAACTAAAGAAAGCGACGAGCACGAGGATAGCCTTTTTAGGAGAGTAGTTATCTATCCCCGCGTCGAACTTCAGCCCCTTCGAGTTGGCCTCGAGGCGAGATTCAAGCTGGAGAAATGGTGGAATTTGCCAGCGGACTCATGTGCCTTCCAGAACCAGGGGTCTTCGAGCTTGCTGCGGCAAGCTCTCTTCAGATTGCGAGATCTCCCCCCCCCCCCCCCCCCCAACCCCTCGCCCCTTCCCCCACCTCTCTCGGTGAGCCACTGTTCCTTTCTTTGGGTTTTCTGATTTAAAAAAAAAACAATGAAATATTTATGTTGTCTGTAGGTTGGCAGGATAATTTCTTCTTTTTTGTTCTTTGTCTTTGTCTTGTTGAGGTGTGTAGGTTTTGATTGGGTGTTCCCCCTCCCCTCGCCCCCCTCCCTCACCTTGTCAATTCCTGCATTACCTCTTTTCTTGGGTCCGTTTGAAGATCCGTTTGTATCGTTTGTCTCGTCCATTTGGGTGCTATGTTTTGGTTAGGATGCATGTGGTTGGCTCCACTTATTTTGAATTTTTTTTGTTTCTTGGTATGTTGTTTTGAGCTCTTTTTGGGAGAAGGACTCTTTGTCTTTTCTTGGTTCTTGGGTCTATTTTATTTCTTGTGTTTGATCGATGGGGTATGAGAGCTCTTGTGTGTTGTGCTTGAGTTGGGTTGGGTTTGGTTGTGGGTGGATTGGTTGCGGTGGTTCTTCGATTTGCATGTCGCTTAAAACAATTATTAACTTTCTACTTATGCTTTTTATTTCAATAAATTTCCTTCTTGAATGAAATATGGTTGATAATAAGTTAGGTTTGTGCTTGAGGTCGGTGTGGGTTGACCTGACCATGATTTGGTCTTGTATGGTGTCTTTTACGAGTTTGGTTGTGGGATTTTCCTTGTCCTCGATTCTCTACTTCCTGGATCTTTTGGACCATTGGCCTTTTGATTGTGGGGTTACATCATCAAGGTGTAGGAGTTTATTCACCATCGGAGGCGTGTCTGCTCTCCATTGTTTCTTTCTACGCCCTTTTCGCAAGGGCGTAAGTATACCTTGCTCCTGTCACTTCGCGACTCAGCTGTTTTAGTGGTCCCCGAGAGCTGGCGATTGTCTTGATGAAATGGATAATGACGTTCGTGTCCAATGCTTCGTTCACCATCATCCCGCCGTTGTCTACCGACGCTTTTCTCCTATGGTTATCGTACTAATAATTGTCTCGTACTTCGTTTCTTTGTACTCCGTAAACGCTTAAGCCAACAACTAGTGGTTTTGAGCCCACATTCAAGCGCGTAGAAACACGTAAGCGTCCGATCATCATCGGGTGTTTTTTGGAAACTGCTATAGACACCTGACAGTCAAAATGCGGGTGTCTACAGAGCCTCCACTCTGACTGAGGCTTGGACAAGGCGAAAGTCAGAGTAGCTACCAAGCCAATTAAGAACTGGTAGACTTCCGGTCGGGTCGTTTATAGTCCATTAGACTCCCGTGAAGGGCTCGCCAGCCATAAGATAGAAGTCATACCTGAGCTGATGATGATACCTCCGTGGGGAATCGGACTTGTCACATAAGTCCTGGGTGTGCCTATATGTGGGCCCATCTCGCGCTATTCCGGGGAAAATGCCGTTTGGGGCTTTCCGTTGGGGAGATACAGTGGGTTGCATGTCCCTGCTTGAGTCGTACCTGTATAAGTCACATAAAATTTGCATGCAACACGTAGGTAGTAAAATGACTCGCGCTGGGGAAAATGGTTTTTGAATTTTTGAAAGTTTTGAAACTTTTTTGAAATTTTGAAATTTGGAATTGAAATCCTGAAAGCAACTCACGTGCTAAGCTTTCAAAACGGAAGGGGGTAGAAAAGAAATTTGCAGTTTTTTTGACCTTGTCGAAAAGGATTTTTTTTCAAATGGCTAAATTTTGCAAATTTCAAAGTAGAATTTGAAGAGAGAGGCCTACCGACAGACTCAACTCTGGACGTGACCGGGCGAGTTGACTGACACGACTGGACTCTCGAGGGGTTGGACCGCCTAACAAGACTCTTGAGTTGCGCTATTTCGTAGCCTAGGCGATTGGCAACATGGTCGAAGTCGAAATGGGAACGATCTGTTATAGGGGAATTGCAGTAGTCTGTAATGAGACTGTTTTAGTCTGGTGCCCTTCTGGATTTCTGATTTTAGGGTACAGTCCAAAATGGATATTGCTTCGAGTCCTGATAGATTCTCGTCTTCGACTGAGCCGAGTACTAGGACACAGTGTAGAAAGGAGGCTAGGTTTTGAAAGTATTTGGATTTTGTGAGTGGATGGAGGTTTTCTGCCTAAGAGAAGCCCCCAGGACGACAAAGCTAGCTGTTGAGAACATGACAGTGTCGTGACCGGAATGATGGTGCTTTTTGAATGTGTGTTAATGTGGGTGGTTGTGCTTCTATTGAAAGGCTGCCTACGTATCCACGTGTAGTGAAATCAAACCATGCCGTAGTTCAGTGGATTGAAAGATATACTATGGTGCCTAGTCTAATAGGACTTTGTGTGTAACTAGCCATATTGACGGTGCAGGCTAGGTGCATTCCCAATGATGTCTTGATCAAAGGGCTAGAATGGTTAGGATATTGATCCTGTGACTGTGAGCGTTTTCCGGGATAGCCCCCAGAGGTGGTGTGAACTATTTGGGCATGTTCTATGCCGATCGCAAGTTGAGTTCCCGTGTTTGGGGTTGGTTACTGGTTTAGATGTTTTTGGAAATGTGGTGCTAGGAAGTAAGTGGCTTTGATGATTCGAAATCTGGAGCTCGATTTTGTGGAGCTAAGGCTTCGAGGGTAAGGTATTGCAATGTGGTAGGAAAGGGGGAAGTTGAGTAAAAATGACTCGAACTTCAATTGGGCAGGTTTGATAATGCGGGATCTGGTTTCCATGTCTGGCCCTAATGGTTAGGGGTATCCTATGGAGCTTGAATCCTCAAAATTCCGGGCTGCCTCTAGCCTAGGTCTCGGGAAGGTCTTGAGGGTTTTAATGTGGGAAGGTTGAGTGTGGTGTTAGCTAACCAGCTTGATTGTCACTCCCCTATTGGATGGTATGAGTATTGATAATTTTGAATTTGACCGTTTTCACTACGGTCATGGGTTCGTGAATATCTTTTGGTTGACCTCTTAGCCCCGGTCATGGGTTTTTTGAATGTTGGTTGACCTCTTAGCCCCGGTCATGGGTTTTTTGAATGTTGGTTGACCTCTTAGCCCCGGTCATGGGTTTTTTGAATTTTGGTTGACCTCTTAGCTCCGGTCATGGGTTTTTTGAATTTTTGTTGGTCAAACTAACACCTAAGGTAGGGATTGGTCAGTCTCATTGGAGCGGTGTTTTACTATGGGAAATGGGCTTGCCTTCCGTCTTTAACCCAAACTAGGAGACTACCTAGATTTGTCATAGGATTCGACACCGCTCCTGCTACGGGTAGTTATGTGGCTTTTCTATACCAGACAAGGAATAGGTAAAAGGAAAACACGGGCTCGGTTTCCTGCAGTCATTATAGATGTGCCTATAATAGTCACGTGCATGTGCTCACAGTGTATGACGGTGTTCATCATGTTCTCAGAAACACATAAGGAAAGTATATATGAGAAAGTATATTGAAAGCTGATTTTATTGAATTTTGAAAAAGATGAAAGAATACAATTGACTCCGACTCTGACTTGGAAATGAGGATGTAGGGTATCCTAGACTCGGACTCAGACTTAGATTTAAACCAAATCCGGACTCTCGGATGATGTTGTCATTAGTCGTCGGCTTCTAAGGACTCGAGTTGATGTCCAGTATAGCCTTCAGTAGAAGCTTCACCTAGATCTTCATTATGTCGAAGATCGTCTTCAATCCTAATGCCCATTTCGGTAAGCACTGCAAAGTTTGAAATGCCGGCATATCTAAGATGGACGCGGTAGGAAGGTAGGAGGTTGTTGATGAACGCCTCCACTAGTGTCTTCTCGTTGGGCTTGTCTACCAACTTCACACTTTCGGCCCGCCATCTTTGAAGATATTTGGTGAACCCTTCTTTGGGCTCTTGGGCCATCACTTCCAGAGTACGCATTGTAGTCTGGATCTCGGTATTATCAGCGTAATTCCGAGCAAACTCCGTTGCCACGTCATCCCAAGTCGGATATTTCTTGGAATCGAGCCTGTAGTACCAGGCTTTGGGGTACTTTTCGAGGGAAGAAGCGAACAAGTGTTTGAACATGGTGGACTTCACCCCCTTGACAGCCATAAATTCTTTGAATGCCCGGATGTGGTGGACCGGGTCTTCGGTACCCTCAAACATCGGTATGCCCGTAAGGTCGAGGTTGTCGGGCAGTTCATCATTCAGGGGTGAATAGGTGCGGGCATTTTCCGTGTGGATCGAGTTGCTTGTTGACAAGTGGACCTGTTCTTCCAGTTGCGAACAACGCTGATTAGTTCAGCTATGGGCCCAGTGGGTTCAGATCCAGTATTGGGAGTCCCTTTCTCTATGGCACTCAGGCGGGTGGCAAGAGTGGTTTGGTCGGTCCCGATGACCGTCAATTGGGCCTCCATCTTAGCCAATGAGGCTTTCAGTTCGTCCAAGGTTTCTTGAATCTTTCGTTGGTTTCTAATTACGGGTCGCCTGTCTGTAAGAATACCGCGTAATCAGAAAAGTTGCTTCGGAACTCAAACTCACCAAGGCATAGGAAATAGCGCGGGAGGAGAGACGACTCCGGTTTGACTCGGGTTAGACTCTCCTAAGAGAAATGTGTAGGGTACGATTCTCGGAGTGACTGTGATTAATCACTCCGTCGGAGAATAGCCCCCAATGTGAAACTAAGGACTCAGATGGTGTGGCATCTTAAGTGACTCGAAAGTGGGGTACGTGAGACACGTGTAAGACATGACCCTTAGAGCAACCGTGATTGATCGCTCTGATAAGGGGTAGCCCCCGAGTGGGATTGAAGATTTTGTTAAGACCCGATTGTTTGACGAGTGGCCCTTAGACGTAAGGACCACGAACCTTTTGTTATAGGGCTATGCCTTGTAAAAGGTTGACTCGGAAAAGACACCTAGACGGGTGACTTGTGAAAGGTGGGCCTCCCTTAGAATTCGGCATGTGGGCCGAGTCCTGTTCGAAGGAAGGTCCATGTGAGATATTTCTCAGACTTTGGATTCGATTGTGTAGATAAGCCCTCCTTTGTAGGAGTATGTCCTACGTAGGCGGGCCATGCCTTAGCCAAATAAAGCGGACGGGGATAGGGAAGAAACTCGTGATCTAAGATCGACAAAGTTTCGACGCTACAGACTTCGACGACTTAAGACACGACCCGATACTGCTAAATACGGGAAGTCCTAAGAAGAGAAAGTTTTGAAAATGGATTATTATTTTTTTGAAAAATCCGAGAAACTCGGTGGAAGGCCCAACTTTTCGAAAAAACGGAAAGTGTATCGGGCCGCAAGTTTGAAAGTTCGAAAATATTTTCGATTTTTGAAATGGGCAGAATGCCGGCTAGAAATAGGCTATTTTGAGTAAAATCATAAGTCCTAAATTCGGCATATGTCCCGGGTTTTGAAATTGGATATCTTGAAAAAGATGTATTTTTTGAAAAGTTGACGGTTTTTTGAAAACGACATGGAAACCAAGTAGCATGTAGTAAGGCAAGCATTATAACGACGCCATGTATGCTTTACACTAAGTCTCGGTCGGTCTATAGAGGGTCTATACCAGTGCACATAGTCTAGACGTTGATCGGGACAAACTTTCTAAGTCGAGTTGATCTTAGAACATGCCGCGAAACCCACTCGAATCGACTATGGACACCTTTGACATATCCATATTGGAGTACATCACGGTATAGTGGGACGTCGGTCGCGAGTACCGGCCCGGGAAAATATGGGGTTATGCATGAACCGTAAAACTAAAACGCGTATTGTTCTAGTCAAACGATTTCTATTCGAGTCTCACCCTGAGGATGCCGATGGTAAGTCATGCATCACTTAATCCCCAGCGGAGTCGCCAAATTATGGACATGACATAGGTCCACCCCGACGCGGCCACGCGCGGGTTTGGGGAGGCGAATGAATCCTCATATGAGAATGGATCGAATTGAAATTTAAATCGAAGTGGAGTCGCCACCGAACTTTGTGGGAGTTCGGGCCCGTTCGAACCCACTCTATGTCGTAGTGGGCCGTGTACAAAATACGGCCCATTACCGATGTCAGAGTTTATTGGGCTCGTCCCTTTGCATTGCGATACCGATACCGTCACTACCGGTTATCGTGTATTGAATGACTCTCGTGCGCCAACGGTTTCGGGCATCCGGAAACCGAGGTTCTGAGTAAGTGGTGAGGGTACGTGTTTGGAAGCCCACAAAGGACACCCAACTCCGCCCGCACATTAGCGGCCTCTACTAGGATATCGAATGATTTTTGAATACGCGCGTTAGTTGAACGATGAAAATGCTTATGCAAACATTGTTTTCCCTAAGCATGTGAGAAATTGAAAGGGTTTCTATGTCAATTTAATGCAACTAAAATTAACGTCGAAGTTGTATTTTAGCATGCGGGTTCATTTTGTACAATAAAATAAAAAACCAAAATCGACAAGAGAGCAAACGGTTAGTAACGGTATAACGATAATAACGATTTGCGAATTATTGAATAATGTAGATAACATGATGTAAAGTTTTGGAAAGTGAAGTTTTCACGTGATTGATTAGACACGTGTTGACTTAAGTCGTGAAAAGGTATTAACGAGACTCGAATGGCTTGTAGGACTCACGGTTTGACGTGATAAAGGGGCCACTCGACCGAGTCATTGAGGGACTCGACCGAGTGGACCTTTGAAGAGGCTTCTGTCCGGATTTCGAGGCATCACTCGACCGAGTTACGAGGGAACTCGACCGAGTGCATGGCCACTCGACCGAGTCATGGCGAGACTCGACCGAGTGGTCATTGCGATAGCATTCTGTCTCGTTTTTGGGGTGCCACTCGACCGAGTTGGCTAGGCACTCAGTCGAGTGCCTCCTGTACGAACTAGGGTTCGTTTCCAATTTTGTATTAACTTCGAAATTGCTTTTGATTTTTGATAATTCGATGAGTTTGTTGAATCGGGCATAAATATTATGGAATTTATACTCGAGACTTAACTTCGATACTCGTCATATTCCATGTTCGATTAGTGAATCGATATGGAATACTAGAGTGGAAACAAAAGAAAATCACTTTAAGTCGTTTTAAATTAACTATCGCGATACGAATAGATTTCCTCCGCGTTTAATAATGTCGTAATTCTAACGAATTGTGTGACAATTATTTTAGCATCAGCGAAAATCGCGTTGGTTAGTTTATTTGACTAGATCGTTAGATTCAACATCCAATTACGGAATTGGTATTGAATCTAACGGATCGACGCTTTACTTGAATGGAAAGACTTGATTCCCTCGGTTTCTCCGACATCGTAATGAATCCCTAGGGATTATGTGATGTCGGATCCACGTCAACGGGTTTCGACCCTTATTAAAAGAAACACTTGTTTTGAAAATTGATGCAAATATGCGATTTGAATGATGATGAAAACGAAAATAAAACGAATTATTATTTAAGTTGACTTGTTTCAATAATCAAGTGATCGGGGTGTCGGGATAAGCGACCGTCAACGCTGTGTACAATACACTTGTATATTCGGGTTTTCTTATTCCGACATCCCTCACGCTCGACACAAATTCACAAGTATTTTAGTGTGTTAATACTAACGATACTAATGATATTATGACGCGAACAAAATAAAAAAAGACGACAATGACGACGAATGACGCAAGGAAGACGAGAAAGGAGAAGAAAAAGAGGTTTTTGCACCCTCAACCTACATGTTTCTTATGCTCGGACAGGACTCGTAGTTGTGGCTTGCACGGGAGTATCGAGTATGTAGGCTAAGTTGTGGTGGTTAGGGTTTTGAATTCCTAAAGCTAGGTTTAGGGTTTGCTAGTGTAGTATTAGGGTAGAATTAGAGTTTCGAAAAAGTTGTGTTGAAGTGTGTGCATGGAGGGGTTTATATAGGCTAGGCTATGCATCCCCGGCTAGGGTTACTCGACCGAGTAGCCCCTTGACTCGGTCGAGTGGCCCAGTGCGCCTGCAGTCGGGATCGAATGAGGGCCCACTCGATCGAGTGGCTCAGCTGGGTCGCGCGGGTCCAATGTTTTGGACCGTGACTTTGGATATCTTATGGGTTTTTGTATTTGGGCTGGGTTTTTGATGCTTGAATGGCTGTTTGGTATGTCTCGGAAACGACTTTGATCGGGGTTGACCCAATCGCTAAAAGTCGGTTTTATTTTCGGCGTCGGTTTTGA
The DNA here is from genome assembly GCA_958450325.1 of Agrostemma githago. Classification (NCBI taxonomy): domain Eukaryota; kingdom Viridiplantae; phylum Streptophyta; class Magnoliopsida; order Caryophyllales; family Caryophyllaceae; genus Agrostemma; species Agrostemma githago. Next base: position 13,530,468 of record OY288255.1, on the reverse strand, counting down.
CCCAAATTAGTCTTGTTTGACTGGAAACGACCCACTGGGCCTGAATTTGAGGTCAGTTTTGTGAGATTTGTACTCCGTAAATGCTTAAGCCAACAACTAGTGGTTTTGAGCCCACATCCGAGCGCGTAGAAACACGTTAGCGTCCGATCATCATCGGGTGTTTTTTGGAAACTGCCATAGACACATGGCAGTCAAAATGCGGGTGTCTACAATGATATATTTCTTGTGTAGTATATACACCTTCTTAGAATGTCAAAGACACGAGTTCAAAATATTTTGATGGTAATATTATTTATTTTAACGTGTTAAAACATCTGAAACATCGTAGGTATACACATATTGAAACAAAATCTATTATATTAATAATGGTTGGATTTTTTTATAGTATAGTGGCACATAGCATAAACAGTAACCATTGTCTGAAATGCATGGGCGGATTTACAGGATGGGGGTGAACTCTCACCCCCATTAATTTAGGGAAAAAAAATCAGTTTAAAAAATAAATAAAAATAAAATAAAATTGAGGAGTGAAACGCAAAACTGTAGAAGATACTATCACACAAACTGGCAAATATATCTTGAAACCTTCAACCCTCTTCAACACTTAGGCCTTGTTTGGTTGCCTCGTAAGATCGTGGAAAGTAGAACTTCCCACGAATTGCAAAATATTGAAGTTGTTTTGTTTGCCTCAACTTCCCACATATGGAGGAAGTAGAACTTCCGGGGAATTAACTTCCTCCATAAATGCAGGAAGTTGCTTACCTACACCCCCTCGGTGACTTTCAATTCCCATGAATTGAGTTCCACATAGGTAACCAAACATTTTTTAGAACTTCCTGTGAATTAGGAACGGGAGTTTATTTCCCATGATTTTCTAATTCACATGAATTTCCACTTCCCGCATCAACCAAACGAGCCCTAATAAACTATCATATTCCCTAATCAGGTATGGTATATTGCTCTTACTTTATAGATTTTTTTTTATTTCAAGATCCCTAATTATTATAATTTGGGATCGATTTTGTTTGATGATAGCATATTGATTCTTGAATTTGATTCAAATTGAACTTTTGAAAGAAAATTGAAATCTGGAATCCGTAGATGATTGAAAGAAAATTAAAAGAATGTATTTTAGGATTTTAGATGTACTGTACAAGTGTAAGCAATGGAGAATTGGTAAGTATTTTGAAATTGAGAATTGAATGGCTGGGGTTGTATTTGTTCGTACTCCGTACTTTTTATTTTAATATTTTTTTGCGCTTTTAGTTCACCAAATTCCAAATCTTACTTAATTACCAATAATTGTATACCGACTTAGTTTCTCTCATGTGCGATTGAACTTAATTGATTTGAATTGTACTATTATTAAACTAAATTAAATAGAACCAATGTGAATTGAACTGAGCTAATTTGAACTTAATATAACTGAACTGAAATATTTCTTGTCGAGTGAAAACGGATAGATATACTCCGTATTAGATAGTAGTTTTCAATGCGAGAAAACTCGACGTATTTTATTACCCATCACTATTAGTGTACATTATATTTTAAATCTTAAGACCGGGTTGCTGCATTTTTACGTGTTATTTTTTATGTTGCACGAAGTACATTTTATCACCCTGTCCCGAAATTCCTAGATTCGCCACTGCATATGTCTCCTTCATTCTTTTCGTTTTCTCCTCCTTCTCTTCCTTCATGATTCTTCACCGTCTTTCAGCCTTGCGCCCTTAATCTTCATCTCTCGAAACCTGCTCGGCCGTTACTGTTTCATCAGAAGTTCACTGCGATTCTGACTCCATTGCCTCTGTTTTCCTCCGCCCTTTTTCTGCTGCCACTGCTACTGTTTCGTGCGCTGCTGATCGGACGCTTTCGACCGGGTTCCGTCGTAAGGTAACTCGATTTCTGTTCCGCTCTTCAGTTCGTACTCGTTTTGTGCATCTGTTTTGTTGTTATGTTACTCTTCCTCGTATTTCTATTCTCTTCGTGTGCGACCTGCTGCTGTTTGCTGTCTTCTTCTATTCCTCTGCTTATTTCTGATGTTTTGTCGTTCCGTTTGTCGGGCTGCTGCGTTTGTCATTAGAAGTTCGTAATATTCTGATTTTTGTTGTCACTTGTTGTTGCTGTTACAATTGTACGCTGTTGCTTCATTGTTTCTAGCCTCGGTTCTGTTTTTTTTATGTACCTATTCTCTATTGTTGTTACCATAGTGCTGTTGTTGATCGGCTGCCGCTTCCTCTTCTTTTTCTTCTTCTTCGTCCTTCCCTTTTTGCTTTGTTCTTTCCTCGTTTCGCCGTTTCGTTATTGCTCGGTTTCCTCTTTGCATTCTCTTCGTTTGCTGCTGCGTGTTGTAGCTGTACCACTTTTATTTCTACTGCTTTTGAAGCACGAATCTGCTGCTACTTGTTTTACCGGCTGATGTTGTTCGTGTCTATCTTGCTGCTGTTCGTTGGTGTTTGTTGTCGTGTTTTGGCCTTCTATTGTTGTCGCCAAGATGTTGGTGGTGTTAGTCCGTGCGAGTTTGATGTACGCTCCTTTTATGCTTGGTTTCGGTATCGATTATGTCTTTCTTTAGCATCCCTCATCTTCTTTCTTCTTTTTCTTTCGTCCTCATTTGTCAGTTTGACAAATCAATTTCCTTTCCGTCTTGTGTCAAATAATCGTCCCTTCGTTCTTCCCTTATCTTGTGTTTGAATATCGTCTTATTCCGACCCATTCGTAATTGTTTTAACTTCCCTCCTTGATATTTGGGTTTGTCATGTTACCCGTATCCAACCCGTGTCGCATTCTTATGTTTTGTCAACTCGATTTTCATGTTGAAGTCTGCTTAGAAGACTAACGATTCTACAACTCGGAGCTTAAAGACATTACTAACAATTTGGAGCTAGGATGAGTACGTGTTCGTTTTGGCTATCGACTCAATGTAGCTTTAGGACGTTACTCGATTTTATATCGTATGTTTGAGTAGTAGTATGTAGTAAGTACTTTTACTTCGGTTTTCTAATATTTTAGCTATTTATTAATTGCTAAAATTATTCTTTTAAATCGCGTGTTTTATAAATATTTTACAAGTTTTCGATACAATTTTATAAATCGTTAGTAATTTAATTATTTACGATCGTTAATTATTTTCTTCATATTTCGTTGATTTATAATTTTAACTCAAAATCGTATTTTTATATTATAATCGAGGTTTGTATACTTGTTTAATAAATCAATTTTTTGTTTTACGATTTATCCTAATAAATGAGAAAATAGTCGATTTTGTTTTAATTATATTTTTAGTCGAGACTATTTTCACTAATGATTTCTTATTTGTTAACAATTGACTATTTTTAGTAAAATCTGTATTATTTATTAATAAAAGCTATTTGTTAAAAATAATTTGTAACCTTTGTAAATCTCATTTCATTTATAAAACTCGTTGACTCAATCAATTTTTGATATCGTTTTTCTTAAAACACCTCTTTTCTAAAATTCATAGTTTTAACTTGATTTTCTAATTATTTATAAAATACTATATATTGACTTATTATATTTTATTTATATTTTGAGTAACAAACTTTGAAATATATTAAAGTTACGATAATGACGATAATAATAAAATGTTAATTTCGTTATAAATGCTATTTCTATACATTTCACCTATTTTAATACTGAAATATTTTCTATAAGATTCTTTATATTTTAAGTAAGTTTCTAAAATCAGTAATTTTCTATTTATAGAAAGTTTCTCTTTTAATATAAATTGTTTATTCTTTTTATCTTCGTATTATTTACGATGATTATTTATTTTCAATATCGATAATGGTTGTTTTGGAGTTATGGAGTAAAGTCAAGTGTGGGGTTAGAGTAATATAGTCTGGGATGTACGGTTTTGCCATCGGCTATAAAGCCGGTGTGCCCATTTGGGGCACATTTGGTCGTTGAACTGGGCGTAGTTTCGCCCAGGAGAGTGTGCATTGTGCCCTTAAGCTAGATATCGCATCGTGTTAGACGCCGTCAGTTGAACTGGATACATTTGGTATCCAGAAGGGGTGTATACTACTTAAACCAGGACCTCGCTGCACGCAGTCCTGTTATAGTTGAGTTGCCTAGTTAGAGACTGGATTCTGTTATGAGTTAAGTCTACAGTTTTCGAAACTAGTTTCCAATATTATCCTAGTGAAAGTCTAGCCTTGTGCACACTGATTGGACTTCCATAACGTCATTTTTGAATATGATTATTATTATCGATTGGTTTGATTTGCAGGTTGGCAAATGTTTTAAGTTTCCTCCGAGAACTTATTTTATTATATTATATCGTTTTTAATGTTTTCTCGTTTTAAGTATTTTGATATAATAATACTATTATTTTTCCATATGATATAATATGGATGGGACGGAGAACGTCCGAGTTACTCCCCACTGACGTGACTGTTATGTTTATAACATGACAGGTAATTGCTGCTGGGCTTTGGGTGTGAACTAGCGAGTAGCGTGGATCCTACTCTTCCTTCATTCATGTTTACTTATCGATTTGTATACCCGTTTGTAGATTTTACTTTTAGCCCTTTTGTAAAAAGAGGCATTTGTATTGACTTAGCGTTTCTTTTAATAAGATATAGTTTGTCAGTGTGTTTTAATCCCACTCTACAGTGTTTCCGCCACCGTATTGCGTTAGAATTTTTAGGGGATTACACACACACACACAGAGAGAGAGAGATGTGGGTTCCGGTGAGACAAGGTAACTCGGTGAGACGCTAAGACACAATCTGAACCATTAGATTAAAAATAACCTACGTACAATATTAGATCACAACCAACCCTCCACCCTTTTAATCAAATTGATTCTCTCATCTTACCTAAAACAATGGAACATACATCAAAATAACTGTTATATATATACTAAAGAACTCATTATATACGTTATTAAACTCACTATATATACACTTAAGAACTTAATATATACAGTAAAATAATTATTATATTTACTATGTACATCAATTAATCAACATATATATATATACATTGAAATAATTGTCATATGTACTTAATTCTTGTGATTTGGGTAACATGGATTAAGGATTCTTGTGATTGAATGCATTTGGGTTAATTTGTCTATTTTGGAATTGTTGTATGCTTGTCGACTTTACTTGATCAATTTAGTTGACTCGTATTCACTCTCGTTGTAGACACCCAAAATTTGACCGCCAGGTGTCTATAGCAGTTTCCAAAAAACACCCGATGATGATCGGACGCGAACGTGACTTAGTATACTCGGACTTGGGCTCGGAATCAATAATATCCGACATGGACTTTTAGTAGAGTAAAAATCTCACAAAACAGACCTCAAATTCAGGCCCAGTGGGTCGTTCCGAGTCAAACAAGACTAATTTGGGTCAAAACCGACACCAACAATAATTCCCGTCTTTTAGCGACCGGGTCAAAACCCGTTCAAGACAAAACCGACACAAAAAACGACCAGATGCGTCTCGAAGCTTGCGCCACAATCCAAAAATCAGCCAAAATCATTCCAAAACAATGCAATCAATCAAGAGCAAATCAAGGCCAATCCTTCCCGATTTAGCACGGCCTAATTGATCCACTCGGTCGAGTGGATTGACCACTCGATCGAGTGGAGCCTCACAAGGACCGTCCAGCAGGTGCATTCGCGAGGGCACTCGACCGAGTGCACCCGCGCCACTCGGTCGAGTGACCCAGGGTCGGGGCTCCCTATAAATACCCCATGACCCCCATGCACAACACACACTTTGGAACAACACTTTTACAACTACACAACTCTTACAACCTTCACAACTCGTTGCATGCGTACTCATCCCATACACACAATACTACGACCCTAGCAACCCTAGGTAAAACACATCAAACCCGAGCCCCTCGTCCCTCGGAGAACCGGCGAAGCACACACACGCATATACACACCATAACTCGCATACATCCTCGATACTCCCAAGCCCGTGCCGCTATTACGAGTCCATTTCCGAGGTCCTTACTAAGCCTGTATGTTGAGGGTGTCCTAAACCCCATCTCGATCTCTTTTTTTTTAGTCTCATTTTCATTTTATTTATCGTATTTTCGTATCGTATTTATAATCGTAATCATAATAGTAACACTAGCATTAATATTGTCGTACTTTCGCGCCTTCATTTTTGCATCATCTTTTTTTTATCATCATTATCGTCATAATATCGCGTTAATACATTTTAGTACGAAAATTCGGTTTCGAATACGTTGGACTATGATAATCAACCTAAAGTCATAGTTGAACGCATTTAATCCCATTTCCAATTAGTATGGAACCCGTTGACACGAAAACCGACGTCACATAATCCGTAAGGATTAATATCGACGTCGTGACGTAGAGGGACGCAATTCCGTCACTAATCAAATTTTTATCTAACAACAACTTTCTTTACAAAATTCCGATAACGGTATTATAATCATATAAGACATGATTATAATACCGACAAACCGAGTTAAATCTAAATCCGTCAATATTTTTATTTGACTCGGCCAATCATCGATTTAAAACGCATTAAAACAAACGAGTCACTACTCGTACAGGTGCCACTCGACCGAGTACACCTGCTACTCGATCGAGTAGCACCCTAAATTACGGGCAGTAGCGTCTTCCAGGACGCACTCGGCCGAGTCCAGCCATGACTCGACCGAGTGGGTCCTGCAGCCCAGAAACCGAGAGTTCTTTTTTATATCATTCGAGCCTCGTCTTTTTAAAAGCGACTTAGTCCACACGTGTAAAGTTAATCACGTAGCTTTTCCAAAATTCATGCATATCACTTCACTTAGACGATTTTGATCGACGGTCTCACATTATTAATTTTATGTCGACGACTCTTTAGTTGTATCCGATGTAAAATTAATTTAGACTCAATTTCTCGAGGTGATAAATCGGGACAAGGCATCGAGGTTCGAGATCGGGCTAGCACCACGTCTAGGTCTCGAACCTCCGTTCTTTGATTAATACGCAATATAATGTGTAACTAATTAAAGTTCCTCCACCTACACAAAATCACGGTCTAGTTTATACACGGGTCCGTTTATAATTATTGCTCGTCATCCCAATTGTATATTTCAATTGTTCTATTTTATTGTACGCCGTATTGTGAATTCCGGGTTGTATTCCGCACGTGTAACTTGTAACCGATTTATTTCGCTTTGCTTTATTTATTTGCGTTTTACCGTTTATAAATGAACCCTCGCATGCTAAATCACTTCGACAATAAATTAGATGCATTAAATTGACGTAGCTCACATTTAATTTGCATGCTTAGCTAAAACGCTGTTTGCATAACATTTCACCGAATCACTAACGCGCATATTAAAAAGTCAAACGATGTCCTAGTAGAGGCCGCTAAGTGCGGGCGGGGTTGGGTGTCCTTAGTGGGCTTCCCAACACGTACCCTCACCCCTTACTCAGAACCGTGGTTTCCGGATGTCCGAATCCATTGGCAACGAGAGTCATTCAATATACGATTAACCGCTCAAGTCGGAATCTATATCGATATGCAAAGGGACGAGCCCAATAAACTCTCAAACCGAAATGGGCCATACTTTGTGTATGGACCATGGCGATATAGAGTGGGCTCGAATGGTTCCGAATAACCATAAAATTCGGTGGCGACTCCATTTCGACTTAAATTTCAATTCGATCCTTCTCATATGGAGGTGCATTCGCCTAACCCAAAACCCGCGCGTGGCCGCGTCGGGGTGGACCTATGTCATGTCCACACTCGTTAATATGAGGAAACTCGGGGCTTGGGTAATTCGACTTAGTGACCTAGCTTCTTCGTCGCGAAAGCGAGTCTTAGTGAGGTTTGGTGTAGAGACCGAAAGGTGACCCATCCCTTATCGATCGTGTGTCATTCGCTTGATTCTTTGTTTTATGTATCTCATGTACGATTCCCCGACTCCCCCTAACACTTTCCAATATTGACTTTCGTGTTAGCTATTAGACTGACCACCTTAGTCTAGTCCTAATTTTACTCAAACCCCCATAAGAACCCAAACGTATTTAGACTTTTACTCGAGCGATTTTACATAGTTCCGTCCCTTGGATCGATCCGGACCTACCACTACTACATTAGTTAGGTTCGTCGGTGTTTATAAATATTGGTTGATCGTGCGGGTCGCGACGCCCGCGCATCAATTCCATAAATAAAACCAACATTAATTAATCTGTGAATAAACCGATGTACGAGACACGTCAAACATGAATAGAATTGCCTCATTAATGTCCGATTCCAGCAGGTTTATGTGGGTCTCATAGTCATTAATTAACACAATTTCATCTTCTTCATTCAACATCAATGTCAATTTTTCCCCTAAACCCAAATTATTTCCTCTAAACCCTAACTTTGTGCAACAATAACCCCTAAAATATATATTTTCGTCAATATTAATGCTAATTATAAGGATTGACGATACTTTATACTTGATACACAAACAAAATTTTGGACAAAAAATTACCTTCGAGGAAGATCAATGGAGGAAGAAGCAAGTGAAGAAGAAGATGAAGTGAAGAAGAGGAAATGGGATATAAATTAGAATTCAAAATTATTGAAGTTAAAAGTTGAAGAAGGTGGAATTTAATGTGTGTAGTTAGTAGAATAGTGTACCGGCTTAGTAGGTGGTACTGTAGCAGGTAACTCGAATTCATTTGTGTCTGATGTGTCTCATACATGGGTTTATTCCCAGATTAATTAATTAAAGTGGTTTTATTTATGAAAAACCACCCAAAGTTTGGATTATTCCTATTAAATAACCCTAATTTTAATAAAATGATTGTTGACTTACTTACTTATTAGGGTTATTTAACGTGAATAATATCAGTTATAGGATGTTTTTTCAAAATAATTTCATTAAGTATTGGTGACTTGCTAACTGGTGAACCCGTCCAACTTCCATTTTTGCTTTTATTTAATTTCATATTTCATCACTCACTTCATTATTGTCAATAGCACTTGATCTTCATCCTCCATTAATTTTTTTTCTCCTTTTTCTTCATCTTCAACTAATCACTTTCAGACTGTTAATTCATCGAATCGATTAAAATTGAGTTAGGTTACCTAACGTAGCCTGTTAAAAAATCACAAATACTATTATAGGTTAATTGGTCCAATGATACATATTTTTCTTATATTAAATGAAATTGATATTATTTTGAGAAGACGTTGATGTGTCCATTTTGTACCATCATTCTGTATGCTTTTCCTGTACTATTTGTGCTATTTTACGAGCTTATATTAGTTATTTAGCTACGTTTTCCCTACTTTGCTAATTTGGGTATGTTGTTTACTATTTTGCAAGAATTGAGGTTTTTAGTGCATTTTCTAGCTATTTTATGACATACGGGGATGCGTTAGAGCTTTCGCATAGAATGGACTATCGAAAGATAGCTTGAAGCGGTTCTGGATTGTTTTGGACTCGCATTAGGAGGAATTTAGAGAATTTCCAAGAGTTTTACTTCTCGGAACGATCTTTGTTCCGAGGGAACTATGTGACCCCTATTTGTGTGTTTCACTTATATTAGGAGGAGACAATAATAAGATAGGGACTTGTTCTTTCCCAACAGGAACAAAATTGTCCTTGCACAGGGGTGATTGTTTAGAAGGCGGAACGAAATGTCCCATGTTTTAGTATGAACGTGTAACTGCCCTTTATTTTGTTTTTGAACGCCAAACTGAGACATTATTCAGTTTATGATTGAAAACCCTAGAAATTGTTATTCTCTCTACAGAGTTTCTAGTCCTAAGAACAATTTGTATTCAAGATCTATTGCTATTTCAATTGAATCATTCGGTAATTAATCTCGCTCTCTTATCTATTTTATTGTAATTTCAATCTTCATCTATATTTATCTAATTGTTCTTGCTCTACTTTAATTATATGTTCTTTGTCGTGAATCCGTTCTTTATTATCGTTGTTAGTTCCAATTTAATCATGTCTCGGTAATTTCATTGTTAGGATGGAGGGGAATCTACAGGTTAATTAGGGTTTGCTTATGTGATTAATTAGATCAGCGATTTATGCTTTGCCTAAATTACATGTCATAATTTATGAATTGATTTGTTAAAGTACACAACTCATTAATTGAATATAGGAAATCGTAGCCTAAGATCGAAAGTTTGGTTATTGATTAGACTTACACGTAATCGGTAGGATTTAGCTAATAAGATGCGAAAGCCCTTTAGCATAAGCCTAAGACCGATAATCGATTCGGAAGAACTTATCTTATGTCTAATGGCATTTTATCGTTGAATTGATTAATCTGTTATTTACTGCATATGAACCCCGTAGTGAACCCGAAATCCTAGTCTTTTCTCTATTTGTTATTCATTTTAGTTCTCGTAATCACATAGTTGTAGAAATTAATATCAAACAAACCTCAGAAATCGGATAATTTAGACCAGTTTAGTAACTAGAAATGACTTCCGTCTCCTTGTGTTCGACCCCGACTACATCAGCTTAGCTTACTTTATTGGGTTATTACCTTTGAATTGACGATACGACTTTAACCGATCAGATGCCCGATAGTTGGTATTATTCTCGTTAAATAACCATACTTATTATTATTTTTATTAGAAAATGTTTGGAATTCGAAAATGTTTAGGAGGTAAAATAATGTCAAAATAGATGAGTACTTTTTTTGTTAGATTTTATTCAGGTAAAATCGAAATCTTATTTCTTTCCATTTGTTGATTTTATTCCGTTACCCTTTGATAAATGAAACGTCCCCTTATTTTGAGGAATCGTCTCTTTTGATGGGTATATTGGTCACAAAGTTAATACTTTGTAATAGATTAAGTATCATTTTATATGGTTGGATAATTAGAACGTCTATAGAAAAAAATAAATATTTTCTCCTCATAAACAATATTGGTAATATTTGGCCCGATATTAATTTATAATGTATATATTCAATTCATCGAAACAAAATCGCATTCACTTTTAAGGTTTAAGAAAGAAGAGTACAAAATTTATTCAAAGAAGCAGTGTCAATGTAGTTGGAGTAAAAGTTGTCATAGCCGTAGAATAAGTGGACAGTTATAGCGGTGACCAGGCCCGTTAGAAGGCCTGTTCAGACAGTTCCCAGAACAGAGCCCAAAATATTTTGAGGCCTCAAAATCTCAAATACACTTTACCTCCTAAAACATACCAACATATACTCACTTCGTTCAATTCATTTCCATACGTTTGTTTTTTTGACACTATTCATAAGTGAGAATAATCTTCCATAAAAATTCTACTCCCTCCGATTCTTTGGGTTTGCAACGCATTCCATATTTGGCAAATTCATTAGGTTTGCAACATTTCCAATTTGGGCTTTATTTTTCTTATAAAATGACTAACATACCCTTCACTTTTCATTATTATATTCCAAAATATTCACTAACTTCTTACATATCTAACTTTTTCTATTATTATATTGTTTAATCTCACAATAACATCATTTATAGTGGCCCCACACTTGCTTTTCTTATTTTTGGTGCAAATAGTAAACGTTGCAAACCCAAAGAATCGGAGGGGGTAATATATAAGATAAATCATAGTCATGTAAGATCTTATTTAAATTGATTAATCGAGTCCATTATGAATATCATTTTCTAAAATAATTTTTAGAGAATATGTAGTTAAATATATAGACAAAAGAAAATGAACATCAACGTACCACGTACGTGGATAAAGTAAACGTTGAAATTGAATGGAACGGTGGAATTACATTTGTAGAACAGTGGCCTGGATAGGAACTTGACTTTTGACGGAGAAGTGCAGACTTCTGTTTTTATTTATTTATTATAGCATAAAATTCACCAATCAATACTGTTATTTATTTTTACATACGGAGTAATTCAACTAATTAATACTCGTAGAATCTGGTTATATATGTGTACATCAACCAACCTTATTTAATGATCGAATTAGTTAATCCTCATTCGTATTGTACATGTTAATACTTTTTTTTATATACATATTTTTCCAATTTTTTTTTTGGTCCACTTTTTTTTTTACCTTACCATTTCATTTCTTTCTATTTTGGTTCATAATTTTTACAATACTACTCTTAGGCCCTGTTCTTTTCGGCTTAATTTCAGTCCGTTTCAGACCAGCTCAGCTTTTATCAGCTCAATCCAGCTCTTATCAGCTCAGCCCAGCTCTTATCAGCTCAGCTCCAATATTTTTCTTAAAATTATTAGATAATTTATATAAGAAATAATTAGTTTCAGCTTCTATAAATTCAGTTCAGCTCAGCTTCTATCAGACCAGCTCAGCTCTTATCAGTCAGCTCAGCTCCTATCAGACCAGCTCAGCTCAGCCTTGTTTCAGCCGAAAAGAACAGGGCCTTACTATCTACAACATTTTTTTTTGAAGTTAAATCAGTATCATTAATAATAAATCATCCGGCATCTACAAATGATGTCAAAATAAACTGAATACAGATTTGTAAAAAATAAATAAAGAACACCTTTGAGACAAAGATCATTATTAGAGTAACGCGCTTCTGCACAGCCTTCTATATATCGTTGTTTATTGATAAAGCCTTTCGCGAAGGAATCTGTAGATCTGATGAAATAATCTTCAAAAGAATGAACTTTCTCTATTTTGACAAATAGTAGACCGAGATCTGACCTCAATTGTATCACCGTACGTAGAAATTTCATTGCTCTCATGATCTTGCACATCGTTCTTGGTAAATCTAAGTCATATACTAATGTAAATGATAGAAACCTCGAAATAAAGGAAAAAAACCTCAAAATAAAGGGCGAAAAAACAATTCTCATAAAAAGAGAAACTTTTATTGAAGAGTTCGATTATCAAGAATTGGAAAATAAACTATTTTTGGGGCTTATCATCGATTAATTATCTATGGAGATAGGTTTTTTTAGAGGAGAAGGAGGAAAACTAAGGTTTTTTTTATTTACAACACTTTACACCTTTATTCTTTGTTATTTACACACTTACCATTCTACCCCTAATAGAGTATTAATTACTTAATTTTGGTTATTTTTTGAACAAATTCATTTTATACTCTAAAAATTAAAAATCGGAGGGAGTATAATTCATACTCCCTCTGATTCACAAAGATCTTCCCCCTTTGATTAAAATATATCTCAAATATATTAAACAAAGGGGAACATCTTTGTGAATCGGAGGGAGTATTTTATTTTGTTGATCGATTTTCTTTTTTTAAACTAACTAATGATCAATACAATATTGATTACTCGCTCCATCTCAATCATTTGTTGTCATTTTATATTATTTGTGATGAGTATTTTAATCAAATGTAAAAAATGATCGAGATGAAAAAGATATTAAATAGACATTGATATTTACCCGTAATTGATATAAGCCTTGTCGAGTCCCAAAATTTGTTCAAAATTGAAACTCAATACAAAGCACTGGATAACACTTGTCAATATTGACCTCCAACAAAAATTACTACCCGGGTCATTGAATATTATCTGACGAGCCTGGCGGCCACCAGTCTAATATATCAGGCTACTAAGGCTATGTTTAAAGGGGTCTGAGTATAAGTCTGAGTTTGAGTCTGAGACTTATACCTGGATAATGTGGTTGGTACGAGTCTGAGTCTCAGACGGATTTAAGTTTAAATGGAGTTTGAGGCTGAGTTTGAACAAAAGTCTGAGACTCAGATTTTTTGAGTCTGAGACTCATACCTGGTTAAAGTGGTTGAAACGGTCTGAGACTCAGATAAGTCTGAAGTTGAGTCTTAGATTTCAAAGACTCATCCTCAGACTCGTTCATTCAGTTCTTTTTAGTTCCGTTCATTTTAGTTCAGTTCAGTCAAATAAGTTACTATTATTATTATTATTATTATTATTATTATTATTATTTATTATTATTATTAATTATTATTATTATTAAATCTTAATATTAATGACATTTTTATAATAATTAATATTAATTTAATAATAAACACTAATATTCTTTTTATTGTTATTGTTACTAATATTATTACTATTAAATATTAATATTGATTATTAATATTAATATTAGTATTATTATAATATTATTAATAATTAATATTATTAATAATTATTATTATTCCTATTGCTATTGTTATTATTATTATTATTGTTATAAATATATTATTATTATTATTATTATTATAAAATATTTTTATTAACAATATTTTTATTAAAATTAAATTAATATGATAATAATTAATATTTTTGATACAATAATTAACATTATTATTTGTTGTTGTTGTTGTTGTTGTTGTTGTTATTATTATTATTATTATTATTATTATTATTATTTGTTGTTACAATAATAATTAATATTTTTTTGGAACAAGTAAGCTTGTTACAATAATAAACCGTTGTTGTTGTTGTTGTTGTTGTCGTCGTCGTCGTCGTTGTTAAATTTCAGGCTACTTTCGTTCAGTTTAGCTCAGCTCAATTCAGTTCAGTTGAACTCATTCCACTTTAACTCATTTCACTTCAATACAAAATGATGACATGGCCAAAATAATCCGGTGACCCAGACCCGACAACTAGACATGACAAAACTTACTCGACCCGAATGATCCGACCCGAATAAGCCAACCTGAACCCGATCTGATATCCAAACTAAAGATTCGAGGTTGACTCGTAACCTGAATTGACCCGAGGTAACCCAAAAGTGACCGACTATTATCATAAAAAATGAGTCGATATCTCTGAAAAAGATGAAATAGCAAACCCGAAATTATCTGGTTCGACTCAAAGTCAACGCGAAACTCACCTGACCCAAACCCGACCCGGTTGACTTGTTTGCCAGGTTTACCGACAACCCAACCCGAACTCAACTCATCCGCCCGATTGTTACCTTTAATAATTACCACAAAGAAATAATTAGAAATAAAATTATTAGTATGTCACAAGATTTATTTAACTATTAATTATTTAATTGTAATTATTCGAGTTATAAAATCAACGTAGACTAGGTAAATAAAAAAAAATAAGTTAGATAGAAAGTTGGGGTGAAATGATGTAAATAAAAAAAATAAGGTAGTTAAAAAGTTGAGGTGAGATGAATTAAAAAATAATATAAAATAAGGTATGTGAGGTGAGAAAGTCTGAGATGAGTCTGTGGATAAAGTATATTTTTGTAGGAAGTCTGAGTCTGAGTCTGAAGAATGAAAAATGAGTGGAAAACTGAGTTGACTGAGTCTGAGAGAAAAAGATGAGCATGGGAATAAACATAGTCTAATGCATCTCATCAATGTATCCATGATTATTCCTGCAAAAGTGAAGTAGATCGCACATGGACACAATGGGTTGCATGTAGACACGACAACAGATACTAAAAATATGCAAAAGTATGGGCGCTCAAGTCGACAAATTCTTATTAGTGAAAAGCATATTTGTTGTAACTCGGAAGCTTGTAACGGGTTAAGTATTAATTATATGGCATAAATCAAACAAAAATTAATGTCTAGGAAATGACAATCTATTTTGTCTTATCAATTCATGTAGGTAGTATTTGATCCATCGTAAATTTGTGATGTATATATATCGTCACAAGGAATACTTGTTGACTAAACTAAACCATGAGAATCGGTCTCGGTTTCTTACGATTCCTAAGTCCTAAGCAAATAAACAGTTTCGCTTCTCGTCGTCAAAAATTTATGTGACTTACCCGTTTTACCCTTCTTAGTTCTCACCTTTTGATACATTTCCTTTACTCCAACAATTATATTAATTCATCCATTCCAAATTACCTACTCTTGGTTATCAAAAATTACCTACTCTCTTTAAAGGGTCGTTTGGTTCGAACAATAAGAATGAAATTGATTGAATTCTAAAATCAGGGAGGTCCGGAGTTGGAATCCAATACTTATTAATATCTGTTTGGTTTGACCTTGGAATGGATTGTAAATGTGAACGAGGAGGGTGGAGTTGGAATCATGGTTAAGAACTAAAGATTGAGATTTCATTGGATTAGGGTGGAATTAGAACTCTCGGGTTTCTAACTCCATTCCAAAAGTGGGGACTAAACACTAGAATGGATGGAACTCATCCCAATCCATTCCAAAAGACCCAACCAAACACCCCCTAAAACTCGTTATCCAAAATAGTGAACGGTGCCCGATAATATTCCCGCTTTGCCGGAACAAGTTCCTGTTTTCCTATTCCGTTGGTAACAATAGAACAATTCTGTTTGTAGAACTCTAAATCATTCACATAAAAATCTGTAATAAACTCCAAGATTCCAATTATTTACATGTAATCGTCAATTACTTGCTATTAGTGAATGATTAGAGAGTTAAACAAATAATTCTTTCATCTCGGTCATTTATTGTCTTTTATATTACTCCCATGAGGAATATTTTAACCAAAGAACATCACATGATCAAGACGGAAAGAGTACTACGAGACTAACAAATAATGTAATACTAACAAATACGGAGTAACAAGTAATCATTCACTCAAGACTATTTGTTTGCTAACAAACTGCTGGTATAGGCCTGGGCGTGGGATGTCTGCGGCTATGCCCACGCCTGGGTGTGGTATTGACACGGTTGCATATGGGTTCGGTACTTCGGTTTGGTCATCGTGCACCTGTTCCCAGGTTCAGCCGTGGTCCGGTCCTTCCACGCAGTTGACCTAGGCATCCTTCCACTTAAAATGTAAACTAACCTTGACAACGTTATTGTCTTTCGAATTATTATCGGTATACGAAATTCAAATGAAAAGGAAAATTATTTTCCGCATTCGACATTCCGATCAATCGTCAACGAATAATTGAAAATTTGAAAGATAAGTATTTCGTTGTTGTTTCAAGAGTGATTAGGTTAAATTCGAGAATTAATAATATTGTTGTCGGACTTTGTAATTTCATTGAGTTAAATAGTTAATTGGGTTAGTAATTAAATTAGTTTATTAAATAAACACGGACAATTATGTATTTTACTCTTAAATCGTTGACGATGATGAGTAATCCCTGAGAAGCCCAACTAATTCAAACAAGCACTCTTATCATATTTTGAGGGGCAGTTTCCAAAACCCTACCGTGAGATTAGGGTTTAATGTTTTGGAAAAATAATTAATCTTTCTTCAAATTCTGATATAAATTAATACCTGGCCTCTTTCTTTGCACTCTTATAAATTGATAAATAAATAATTACGAGTAGTATATATATATATATATATATACTTGTATCATCATATCATCATCATCATAACAACTGGCCGGAGTATTAAAGCTGGAAGTAAGATACTAGGTAGAATAGAATTAATAGTGGGATACGATAGTTGGGGGCGGGGAGAAAGAAAAGGATGTTGTTAGATGAGAAAGAGTTGTGTGTGTGGGAGAGAATTGGTTTCTTCCTCTACTTGTTAACCTCGTTGTTTTTTGACAAGTATCAAAAATATTTGCTCTTTCTGGCGGCAATCAACTTCTTCCTTATTTACTGTCTCTACATCTACAACTTTCTACGTCATCCTGGGGTAATTAAATAACTGTCCTCCTCCGACTCCTCCTCCTTTGATTTATTCCTTTTACCTACTTCAATTATTCTCGATTCGTGTTACCGTTCTTCTGATGTATGTTGTGAATTGCAATTTGCATGTAAACATACAGTAGAATTTTGAGTTTTACCATAGTACTCTAATATATGCGGATGGAGTAGTATATGGGATCGAAATCCAACAATACCCGTTAATGATTTAACTGCACTCTCCATTCGTTTGGTTCATTTGCCTTTTATATAGGACTATAATCAAAGGCAAACGAATGAACGGGATGGAGGGAACATAAGGTTATATGATAGACACTTTGAATTTAATTGCTTTACAATACTCATTAGGTTGTGCCCTTAATTAGTACAGAGTACTACAGTACAAACTACCATTGTTGTTGGAGGCTTGTTGCATTGCGCATCTACATTCTACAATTTCACAGAAAATTAAAATTGAAATTAATCGCATGTTTTTATTTTTAGTCAGCCTAATAGCATCCCCTAACTAAGAATCTTAGTCATCTGACTAATTTTAAACGCTCTATATTATCTATGCAAATCATATATTGCAGATTATCTTAATTGCATGAATTAAATTTTCCAATGAAACTGATCAAAACATTTGTTTTTCAGGAGACGGAGAGTAACAAGTTGGAAGAAAGTAGTGAAGGCGGAGTTGAAAAGATCTATCTTTCAGGGACTCGGAGGATCGTGTTTATTGACCACTTACGTCGATTGTTGAGGGAAGAAGTATCGAAGAGGAAGGCAATGGAGTCAGAGCTTGAATTGGAGAAAGAGAAGATGAATGTTGAGATAAACAAGCTAACCGATGAGTTCAAGGAAGAAACGGTGTCTCTTATAGAGCAACTTAGAGTTTCTGAAGAGGAAATAGAAGTGATGGCCAAAATACACGAGGAGAAATGTCGGAGATTGGAGAAAGAGAAGAGAGATGCCGTTGAAGAAGTGAAGGCGACACAAGAGGAGGCGTGCAGTCGCATAAACGAGCTTTGGAGAGAAAGGGAACAGGATGTATCGGAGTTAAACCAAAGGTGTAGGAAATTAGAGGAAAGAAACGAAGATCTAAGGGTTGAGCTGGAGTGGGAAAGAGTGAAGAAGTCGGGATTGGAAGAAATGCATACGAGGTTGTTGGAAGAGACGGGGAGCTTGAGGAAGGAGCTGAACGCAAAGAAAGAGAATGAATCATCATCATCGTGTAGGAAAGTGGGGGAGATGTTGAGGAAAATGGTGTTGGAGGAAGGTATATGTATATTAGAAGATGAGAAAAAGAAGAAGATGGGGGAATTGAAGAAGAAGTGTGGAGAGTTGGAAATGGAGAAGGTGGTGTGGGAAGTGGAGAGAGAGAAGCTGTTGATGATGCTTGATAATCAAGCCATGGTGGTTGAGGCATACAAGGATATGTTGGATAAGGAAGAATGTTTGATGATGCTGTTTCGTCAAAATCTTCTCAGCTTTCAACCATAATACTCTTATTTAACAAATTCATGTAATCTCCACTAAATTTATTTTGGGACGATCTCATACAAGAATTTGTTAAATATATTTTGTTCATAGTAAATACGGTGTCATTGTATTAATCATATCAAGGCTTCAACATTATTTTGTCAGCCTTTTCGATTATTTAGTACTCCGTAAGACACATTTTAGAAAATAATTGTAGTCATGCCTACAAATTTACAACAGTTTCTCTTTTCAGATTTGTTACGCAATATTAACTATTTGCGATTTATTCGTTTACAACTGTTTTTCTTTTCATGAAACATCGATTGTAAACAAGCTGATTATGTATCTCCAGTATAAATTTTGTACCAATCTGATGGGGCAGAGTTATTGGCGTAGCAGATGATTTTCCCATGAATTAACCAAAAATCAATTTCGAGGACTTCCTTGTCAACATTTCTTAGTCCTATGATCGAAGGCACACTTCTTTAGTTTGCCTTCCACCTATTTCGTGTACCCTCTTGTTGGGCATGTATATCTTGTTATTGTCACTCTATAGCTAAACGATACTGATAGTCGCTAGTTTTGTTGACAATTGGTATGATGACGCTCGTGATTCCTGTCTAGTCTTTCATACTTCACCAACTTGGTTCTACAGTTCTACTCGGTGATAGAGCAGTTATTCTTAACAAATTATATAATTCGAAATTATATAATGTCATGTTTGGGAACTTGGATTTGGATTTGAAATCCGAATTTGAAATATTTCGTGCGTTTGGAAACCTTGGGATTTGGATTTGAAATCTTACTCAAATTCAACCTAGTTCAAATTTGGTTTTCTCAAATCCTTAGTATAGGGTAGTCATTTCAAATCCGTCACTTGTCGTTTGTTTGTTTTTCGCATAATCTTGTCGTATTATTTGTTTTTCTATATTTTTTTTCTCGTATTTGAACATATTATATTTTTTTAATGAAAAATTTTTAAAAATAAAAATTGGTGACCTTGGCCCGACTTCACCCGCCCGAAATCCAAATCCAAATCCAAGGGTACCCAAACACCATTTTGGATTTGGATTTAGATTTGAATTCTAGAAATTCAAATACAGGAATTGAATTCTTGATATTCAAATCAATTCCGAGTATCCAAACGCAACCTAATATAATTCGAAATCACTCCACCTATAATTGACTTGATTTGAAATGATTGAAACAATCGATATTTATATTAATATATTATCCACAAAAATAAAGATTTAATTGGTTATAACACTCCATAAAACTGTTTAGTTTTATTTATCAAATCAATGATGTTTTGGTTCCGGAGTTAAGATGAAATCAGATAAATTATTATCCCGTATACAATAGACATGAATCCATATTTTCGTGGAGTCTAGTCTACCAGTCTCATAGTACTAAACTTGTAAGATGGGGATGACTTTCGAATCCAAGGGAATAATGTAGGTATTTGATCCCTAGAGGTTTAGTTGGAGTTGAAATTCATTGGATAACAAACTTCGCGACAACCAAACCTAGAACACGGAGATGATCCGCACCATACTCTAGCCTCGTAAGATGATACACACAAGATGACAGCCGTCCCGACAACCAATTAATGGAATGAAACAAAATTGATTCCAGTCCACTCCAAAAGAGACCAACAACACCTTAAACCCCCTCAATCTCAGCTCTGTGCCAAGATTAGTCCTTTGGCTCATTAAGCCACCAGGGATTGGCTTTATTTTGATCAATTCCGTGGAATCTAGTCCGTTAGAATACATATCTCATAAACGTGTCCCAGAGGCTGCTCGAAATTACACGAAACAAGGGCGTCGAAAATGGGGCCAGCAAGAGGATGCAGGACCACTATTTCAGTGACAAACTATAGCTGCCTCAGTTGGGCAGACACGGTCACTGGCACATCAATTTGTAGTACAAACAAAACACAAAACACCAAGGTGAAGGCAGATACTAAGTACTACCATCTCTAAATAACTGATAATGTTAATAGTAGTTAATAGCCAGAGCCATAAGCTATCAATTACTCTACTAGCGAAATTGTTCACACACATAACGAAATTCAAAAGCATAGAAGATCTACCTAGTTAGTACTGTAGTAGACTACTAGTAGTATTAACGTAGAAAGCCAATAACCACAGATATCAACAGCCTTCCATAGAATTAATTATAGACATCTTAGCAAAATGAAGTGAGATGGATGATCCACAGATATCAATCATTCAAAGGCCCACTGGTTTTCCCTCCTCACTTCTTCCTCCTCCTCTGGGGTGTAATCGTTCTTGATGTTGAATGTCTTCCTGATCTCCTCTGGTGTTTTTCCTTTCATCATGTCCGCCACATTTTGGCATGTCAAGTCCAGTAATCCCTTGATGTCCAGATAATTAGCCGCCTGAACAACGAAATTTGTTCAACTCCATCAATAACATTAACCTTAATACATCAAAGACATCAGAGAAATTCAACATACCCACAATTAAGTATTTAACCAACTCAACAATACTTGCCCTAACAGAGTAGCTACTGAGTCCCAAAACATCCCTAAATCCTCAGAGTAATTCAGGAAACTAGTTCCAAATATTCAAAATATAAATTAATCCAGGTTCAAACAACTTACTACAAGACTATAAGAAGCGATATCAAATTTCATATACAGACAATTACATCCAACTTGGATAGCAGAATTGACTTCGTCATCAAACCCGTAGCGAGTTACAGATAAATTCCACATGAATTCCTTGAAACTCACCACAACACAAAGATCAACAGTAACTAAATGACTCCAATTGTTTCACTAAACAAACAAAAATCTAATAACATCATACAAATAACAAGAGACGCTAAGATTGTCACCATTGTCGCAAAGCCCAATAACACAATAGATAATTAATAATACAGACGTAGGAAGATCAAAACAGTAGTGAAATAAAAGAAAGAAAAGTGGGAGGCATAAGAAGAGGGGGATGACATACCAAGATGAGATCAAAAAGGGTATTCTGATCAACTTTAAGGAATTCAGTATCCCAAGCCTTAAGATCGGCATCAAGAGGAGAAGCAGAGGAGGAGGAGGAGTAGTAGGAGTATGTGTCGACAGCACCCTTGTTCTTCTCATCAGCCTCGGCATGCTTCTTACAGTACTCGATAACCTTGGCCAGGATTTTGCCGGTGACATTGGGAAGCGGGATAGCATTGTCGGCGCAATCATCCTCAATCATGTGCTTGATGGTCTGAGATTGCAACGCCACTGCCTCCTCCACCTCGAAATCCTCCCCGTCCGATGACTTCAGCAAGAATTTCTTCGCTGCTACTGCCGCCGCTGACGCTGATGCTTCGGCTGCCATTCTTGGAGTTTTTTTCTTTTTGAGTGAAATTAGGGTTTTCGGTGAAAGAGAGATTTGTTTGTGTTTTGGGGATTTCGGGGTTTATGCGTTTCTATTTATATAGCAAAGGGATTATAGTTCCGAAAGCCGAAAGGTTTTCCAAAATTTTCTGTTTGGCTTCTTTCCTTATTAAACACGGTTTGGTTTCTGATTTTGCTCGTTTCCAATTACTAGTTGACTTCTCCTTGTTTCTTGGGCCTTATTTTAACCTAGGTTCCACCGATACGGACACGGACACGTGACACGACATTTCAAATTTTGTAGGATACGGACCCAGTAGGAAAAAAATTAATATACATATTTAAACAAAGAGAATTTAAAAAAATTTATACCTAAGATATACGTTTGGTTACTTACACTGTCACAATTATCGTAAAATAATAAAACAAAAATTAAAGTCTTATGAATTTGAAGTTAAAAATCAAATCTTAAAAATTCAAACAATTGTACCACTTATAACCTAATTACAGTACTAGTTAGTTATAATAAGTGTTTATAGCATCAGTTAACCACCGTAAACCTACAATATTATCATTTATCTTTTATATATTAAAGCCAAAGAAAATAGAGCCCCATATTCAGCCACGTATGAATCCTATGTGGCTCCATGTTGGCGTCCTAGGTGGCGGTTTCAACTTAAAAAAATGACAGTTATTAATTATGTTGATCTATTCTTTAGCAGTTATTAATTATGTTGATACATTTTGGAGCAGTTATTTTCTCTAATTTGAAATCACTTATATCAGTTAACCACTACCACTCCTTCTCTCTCATTCCCATCACCCTCATTCCCAAAATGTATCTCTATCGTGTAATTTTTATTTCTCATTAATTTTTCCTTAAATACTCTCTCTAAATCTCCATTGATTTGTAAATTTCTCTCAACCAATGCAATCTCCTCAAAAAATTCTCTCGCCTGCAGGAAGATAATAATAGAGTGAATTATTCCCAACTGGTGGTGCAGCAATAGTTCATCTTTGCATTTCATCTTTCCCGATTCCTAATGGTTGTGTAAGTGCATGATGACAAGTTAAGTTTTGCATTTCACATATATGTTTCTTCACATCTGCAGTAGGTGGTTATGGTTGTTGGAGAAATAATTGTCATTTAACGATTTGGTGCCCATATTTTTATTACGATTATGATTATGTAGGATGTTGTTTGAATTGTTGGTGTTGAGTGGTGCGCAAGTTGGCTCTGATAGGGGCTCCATCCTCAGGAAACGTCAAGATGATAGGTATGATTCCATTGTGCTCACCATTGTTGATCGATTGGTATCTCATTATTTCTGATGTCTAATCTCATGTCAATGTCATCTAAATATACCACTTATATTGAAGCATTCTATTTTAATTAATTAGCAACGTGAATAAATTTCACAACGTAACGTTTGTTTGTTGGGCTAAGTTTAGCATTAAATCCGAAACCCAATAAAACAACGTTAAGTATGTCCGATGAATCTCTAAATATTACGAACCGGGCCAGACACGTCTCCAAATATGACGAACCGTGTCCGATACGTGTCCGAATAAATTAAAAAACCGGACACGGTTTTACATGTGTCCGACACGACACGTTGGTTTGGAGGAGTGTTGATAAACGTCATTTTAGTCATTATTTTATCCACATTTATGTACTTATTCGGGTCGATTTTATGTGCTTAATTGATATTATAGCTCAATATAGGTTATTATATGATATTAAGCGTTAATTAATCGTTTTAGTTATAATTATTTTAATAAATGTTATTTGTGCTAGAATTTGGTACTGCTGTCTCGTTTGTATTTGTAGGTAGTAGGTACCGATCCGGGAGAACTGATAGAAGAAAGACGGGTCAAAGCTAAAGATAAGAAGTCAAGGCCAAGACGACCTTTGACCCAACCCACGTCCAAATTCTAACAGTAAACTCCATTTACTCCATCTCCATCCCCACTCAATTCAATTTCTAATTCAATCTTCATCTCCTCCATACTCCATCATCATCACCATCAAGCTCCAACCTCTATTCTCATCAACCCATTCAATTCATACCATCATTCATTCAATCACCACCATGATTCCACCTCAATTAATCACATCTTCATCACCATTCACCCTATATCGGCATCTGCAACCCGAGGAATTCCGGCAGCTTCACGCCTGCCCATCACCGGCATCTTCGCCGGCGAGCTCCGACCACCAGGCGCGTCGCCCTTGCTCTCCTCCGTCCAACAGACTCGACTTCCTCTGCTCCGTCGTGCGCCGAGCTCTGCTTCGTACCAGAGCGACCACCGGACACCAGACCACCACCAAGCCTGAGCCCCTGCTCTGCCCATTTCTCCGTCGAACCAGACTGGACCACCGAGCTACCCAATTGCATCCGTCATTTACCCAGAAACCGGCGAAAATCCGGCAACTCTTACACCAGCCTAGCACCGCACCTCCGCTGAGCCTTCCCCGTGCTCCGATGACTCGCGCCGCATCACCTGTGTCCGTGTCTCCGTGAGCCATTTTGAGCTCTCCATCGGCTGGTTGAGCTTGGGTCGGTTTAATTGATTGAAAATAGAGAAGGGTGAAGACTAAAGATACGAAGCATCTCTCTAGCAGCTCTTTAATTTGATCGAGGAAATGATAGGGGAAATGTCTGACTTACCCTTCATTTAAGTGAGTTCGTTTTGTCTATACGGGGGTGTCGTTTTATTTCATGTGAGCTGTAAAGTGTGGGCCTTGGTTTTGATTTACTTGAGGAAGACTATAAGAAGAAAACCCTGATTCATTTGAAAAGGGGGGAGCCGCATGAGAGTTAGAGTAGATAGCAGGAGTTAGGTTTATCTCCGATTTTTACATTTTATTTAGTTTTAGATTAAGTTGATCTTTAATTACTTGGTTAATCTTTCCACAATACATTCTCCATTATTTATGCTATTCTCCATTTCAAGTTGGTATATTTCTTCTCCCTTTTCATTATTGTTTATTAGTTTAAGTTAATTTTATTGTTTAATTAGTTTAAAGTTTAAATCTTTATGAATTATTCATGTTTATTATTATGATTAGAGTAATGGGTAGTTTAATTAGTTTACTTTTAATCATGTTTGAGTAGTTAATTTTTAGGGTTGAGAAAAACTCGGTTTGTCTCCATTGTGAGTTCATTATCTTGTCTATTATTGTTGGTATTTTCCATCGATTGTCATTTTTGTATGATTTACATGTCTTGGCCGTGATAGGTGAATTATATTTCGTCGAGCTTTCCTTGGGGTGGGTCGACGTAGTAATAAGTGCGAGAGCCCGTTATTAGGACCGTCCCGGGTAGATAGAGACTCGAGAGAGATCTTTTATGTTCCCAATTACCGACCATAATCGACCGATTTGTGAACTCCGATAACTCCCTTGAGACTACCTTGTTGACCTTGACCATAGTCCATTTTATCGTATTTATTTCATTTGTTTGTTCGATTCATGTTCATTAGCTTAGCTCGCTAGTTTAGACCTCTCTCCAACCCAAAAACATATCTTCTGTTTGGACTAATACCTTAGCTTGACCGAGACCTTTATTTAGCTAGACCGTCCCCGTGGATTTCGACCCGACTTACCCTCGACTACCGAAGTTTAGAATTAGTTGGTTTTACTTTGATCGATCGGGATTCACGATAAATCCCCGTCCGTCAAGTGTCCGTGCAACCTAGATTTTAACTGCATTTCATTTACTTGGATCTATTTTCAAATCAACTCAACTTCATTCAATTCAATTCGATTCCTTCTTGAGTACTTTAGGTCAATTAATTTTCAATCAAATTAAATCCAATTGTATGATTTTCTAAGGAATATATCCATAGCTATTAAAAAGGAGTTCCAATAAATCAACCTTATGAATAGTACTCCCTCTAAGAAATAGTAACTCACCATTCCTCAACCAATGAGACCATCTCCAACAATGCCCATATATCCTTCATCATCCTTCCATCTGATCTCATCTTTCTCGCTCATCCAACTCACAATTAAAAAAACACTCCTCCATCCATACTCATTTCTTCTCATCATCTTTCTCTCTCATATTTTTTAATACTCAGCCATTCCACTCTTTTTTATTAATTATGAAAATAATTTGTTAACAAATTTAATTAACAAAGTCGAGTACGATAATTTAATTTGATAGTTTAACTCGGTTTTCAAATTTAATACTCGGCTGTTTTCTCGGACT
Organism: Agrostemma githago; assembly: GCA_958450325.1. Taxonomy (NCBI): domain Eukaryota; kingdom Viridiplantae; phylum Streptophyta; class Magnoliopsida; order Caryophyllales; family Caryophyllaceae; genus Agrostemma; species Agrostemma githago. The sequence goes on along the minus strand of OY288255.1, from coordinate 13,503,953 downwards.
TTTTAATAAAACACAACAATTGATTTAAAAATATAAGTACGAAACACAATATTACCCAATAAAAATACGAAGCACACATAAAAATACGAATCACACATAAAATATTACTACTCCGTCACTTTCTAATAGGCTGATGATCCCCATTGTAATCTTAATCTGAATTGTCCATCCAGCCGTCTAGGTTTTCGTCTTCTTGAAATTCAATTTTCTAGAGCCGATCCTCCTCCATCGTAATCTCATCATAGATGGTCCAGTAGTAAACTTCTTCACGTTGTACAACTGTTCCTCCTCTCCCAGACAAATGGTCTCTTAAAACATCTTCAACAATCACTGAACAGCCTACGAATCATCGTAACTACTTCACTTTGTAAGGATGTAAGCTCTTCATTTTTAGCCGTCAATGTCTCTGAAATATTAAACATAAAGTAATCAACATCTGCATATATACTATAGACTTTCATACGGAGTACAATAGTAAAAAATCATACCAAAAGTATTGTTGACTATCATTGGAGGACTAAGTACTGCATCAGCATTTCCAGTAATTATACCATGGAGTTTGGTTAGGGCCGGTGGAGTATTTAATAATAACTTGTACACGCTTTCTGTTACGACTAAATTAAGACGAGTACAAAAGTTGCGAGCTTCATCCCTAATCTTATTGATTTTTCACTAAGTGTTTTCAACTTCCTCATCATAGTAGGCAAACATGTTATATATTTTAGTTAATTTTATGTAGGAGAGAAATAGGTGTGAGGAGATGTAGTATGGAACCGTAACTTATATAGAGCTACGTAATTATTCATTTCAAATTTTTTTTCTTGATTTTCAATTGTCAATTAAAGCATCTGTCAGAATTTGTAATAGAGTTGTCAATTTTTGAATAAATGATTTTGAATTGTCTTGTCAATATAATGTGTGTCGGAATGGAGTAGTGTATAGTCACTTCAATTTTCGGATCTTATCAATTAAAGCATTTGTCAAAATTTGTAATAGAATTGTCAACTTTTGAATAAATGATTTTGAATTGTCTTGTCAATATAGTGTGTGTCGGAATGGAGTATAGTCACTTCAATTTTCGTATCTTGTCAATTAAAGTATCTGTTAGAATTTGTAAAAGAGTTGTCTAAGTGAAGTAGTGATATTTGTTATATTACCATTCATTTAAAAATAGGAGTACGAAGCACAATAATATTACCATTCATTTAAAAATAAGAGTACGAAACACAATATTACTATTCATTTAAAAATAAGAGTACGGGATTAAACAAGTATAGTTAAAAAAGTCTCCCTAGGGTTTCTATGGGAGTTTTGTCTAAGCCCTAGGGTCTGAGCATTTTTCCTTGCCGTGTGTGTGAAGGTTCCTTCTCACGTTGTCTTATGCACGTGAGTTTTCCCGTTGTTTAGTTTGTGTGATCGTTTGGTTTGTTGTTATGATGTCTGAGGGCATGTCTCGAGTGCGTGATAAAGGAAAACAGGTTATGGGGGAAGATGATCGGTACGTTTGGGATGTTGGAGAGGCTGGTGGGGACACTGTGGATACGGAGGAGGCGATATTGGTGGGCAGATTGTGGGCGTCTAAGGCGATCAACGCTAGGGCGGCCATCGAATCTATGGCTCGGTTGTGGAACGCAAAAGGTACGTTAACCGGAAATCTTATTGATGCTAAGAACAAGATTTTTGTTTTCCGTTTTTCGGACCCTAGGGATAAGGAGAAGGTTATGGTTAACCAACCGTGGCATTTTGAGAAATTCATTTGGGCGTTCAATGACCCGGTCTCGAATGATAAACTTTCCGATACCTCTCTCTTTCATGTCCCGTTCTGGGTTAGGGTCTATGATCTTCCCATCCGGGGGCGTTCTGTTGTGGCGAACTTACGTTATTTGGGGAATCAATTGGGGAGTTTTGTTGATATGGACTATAGCCCATTGCCTGAGTTGGAGAGTGCGGTTAGAATTCGGATCATTCATGATGTGCGTAAGCCGTTGTCCAAATCTGTGTTCGTGGGGCTTGCCTCAGAAAAAAAAGCGGAGTTTGCTGTCAAGTACGAAAAACTACCTATGTTCTGTTATGGGTGTGGGATATTAGGGCATGGGGAGAAAGATTGTGAAGAGGGCCCGTATGAGGAGGGAGATCTGCCTTTTGGGGAGTCTTTGCGCGCGTCTCCACGGCGAATGACAAAAACCGTGGCGGATAACAGGCATGTGCAACCCCGAGTTATGGAGCCGGAGTTCGACGCTGAAAACCAAGTTCACGAGGAGGAGGCTGTGGTTGCACTTATAGAAAAGTTGCAAGCCATAGCGGTTAAGAAGAAGATAAAGAAGATTACAACAAAGGGGATGGGGAGAGAGCCTGTGGTCGGTGGGCAGGAGTGGATGCTTTGGGAGGGTGGGAGTCATGTGAGTCACATTGTGGAGTTGAGTGGGGGGGAGGGGGGGACCGGGGGACAGTGAGCCTGTGGTTCTACAGGATGATAGAAACATGCTGGAGCATAGGGAGACTGCAGGGGGACAGAAAACTGGTGCTGTGCTCATGGTGGCGGGGCAACTGAAGTGTTCAGGAGGGAGTGATGAGGGTGGTGGTGTAGGTGGTTCGGGGATAGAGCTGCGGGGTGAGGGAGCTAGCAAGTGGAAGAGGGTGGTGCGGGGCTCGACTGCCATCACGGGGACAGACCTTGGTGTGAGTGGGGGGGGGGGAGAAACGAGGGCGTAATGAGGATGAGGATTAGGAGCTTGAAGATGGTAAGCGTGTCAAAACGAAGATGGGTGTTCCTTCACCTGAGGCGGAGGCTGAGTTGAGTCAGCCCCGCCGGGCATCATGAAAATTTTGAGCCTTAACTGCAGGGGACTGGGCAACCCGGCTGCGGTAGGCGCTCTTAAGAATCTGGTCCGGAGGGAGAATCCGTTTTTTTATCTTTTTATGTGAAACTAAGCTGAGTTGTGAGGAATGGAGGAAGACTAGACGCTGTATGGAGGAATACGAGGGGTTTGAGGTTGATAGCATGGGTCGGTCTGGGGGAGTTGCGTGTATGTGGAGGAGGGGTACGGATGTTACTGTAGTGTCAGCCACAGTCCATTATATAGATTGCGAAATGGAAGTTGCAGGGGTTAGGTGGAGATTAACGGGTTTCTATGGCTGGCCGGCTATCCAGTACCGATATCTTTCGTGGGATTTGCTTCGCACCTTAGCTCGAGACTCGAACCTGCCTTGGCTTTGTGTGGGAGACTTTAATGAAACACTATTCTCAACTGAGATGAAGGGGGGGTACTAGAGCTGAGTGGCAAATGAGAAATTTTAGGGAAGCTTTGGAGGATTGTAGGCTTCGAGATCTGCCCTTTGTTGGGTACGAGTTCACTTACGACAATGGCCATGTGGGTGAGGATAATCGACAGAGTCGGATTGACAGGGCCCTAGTGTCGGAGTCGTGGACTGACCTGTTTCCCTATTCCAAGCTTTTCCACCTACCTCTCGAGTGGTCTGATCACGTTCCTCTTCGTGTGGTCCTAGACGCGAGGGATAACGGGTCGGAGGATAGACATCGCAAATTCAAGTTCGAGCAGATTTGGGTGGGGGAGGGTGGATGTGAGGAGGCGATTAGAAGAGCGTGGGACCCAGGTGATGGTGAGGTTTCGGTGTTGCTTCAACGTTGCTCTCAGTATCTTATGGAGTGGAAGGGTATGAATATTGGAAAAATTGGGTGCGAGTTGAGAAGGTGTAGGAAGAAATTGTCTCGGATTAATGAGAAGGATAGAACTGCCGAAAATAGGATGGAAAGAAAGAGGCTAAGGAAACAAATTGCGAGCCTAATTAAGATGGAGGAAATTTATGGGAGGCAGAGGTCTCGGTTACTTAGGCTAAAAGACGGGGACAAGAACACAAAATATTTTCATCGAAAAGCGCGACAAAGGAAACAGAAGAACCATATCCGAGGGATTTTCGATGAGGATGGGGTGTGGCGAGAAGGTAACGATGGGGTGATGAGGGCGGCTGTCAGCTACTTCGCAGGCTTATTTAAATCTTCGAGGACGACTTACCAGAATGATGTGATGCTAGGAGTTGAGGGGAGGGTTTCTAGTGAGATGAATGAGCAGCTACGTAGACCTTACACGGGTGAGGAGATTGCAGAGGCGTTGAACCAGATGCATCCATTGAAAGCTCCTGGACCAGATGGTATGAATGCCCTTTTCTTTCAAACTTACTGGCATATTGTGGGTAGGTTGATTGTAAGAGAGTGCTGTCATATCCTAAATGGAGGAGACATACCGTGTGCTCTGAATCAAACAAATGTTGTCCTAATTCCAAAAAAGAAGGATCCGTCTTCTATGACAGATTTTAGGCCAATCAATTTGTGTAATGTATTGTATAAAATTTTCTCTAAAGTTCTCGCTAATCGTCTTAAATCTTTCCTGGGTGAGATTGTGTCGGAAAATCAGAGTGCTTTCACCCCGGGCCGTCTGATTACAGATAACATCCTTGTCGCTTTTGAATTATTCCATCATTTGAAGAATTCTAGGGGAAATGGGGGACATATGGCCCTAAAGCTTGACATGGCGAAAGCGTATGATCGAGTTGAGTGGAATTTCTTAGCTGATGTGCTGAAAACGATGGACTTTGATGTGGGGTGGACGGCTAACGTTATGAAATGTGTGACCTCGGTCAGGTATTCTATTCTGGTGAATGGGTCGAACTCGGAGATTGTTACGCCCGAGCGGGGTCTCCGTCAGGGAGATCCGCTATCCCCATATTTGTTTATTTTGTGTACGGAGGTGTTTTCCAGTCTTATCCGCAGGGCAGCTGAGAGGGGAAGCATTAGAGGGATCCGTGTTGCTCCGCTTGCCCTGATGGTCACGCACCTTTTTTATGCCGACGATAGTATTATTTTTGTCAAGGCTTGTCCTAAGGAGGCTGAGTGTATCATGCAGATAATTAGGGCCTACGAACTTGCTTCGGGTCAGCTTGTGAGTTTGAATAAAACCACGGTCTCTTTCAGCAAGGGTACTACGGGTCATCGGAGAGATGAGGTGGCTGCTGTTCTTGGGGTTAGGGTGGTCGAAAACCAGGGAGTTTATTTGGGCTTACCCACTGCTTTGGGGCGATCGACGAAGGAAGTTACCAAGTGTATCAGCGATAAAATCAGCAAAAAATTGCAGGGATGGCGTGGGGGGTTCCTGAGCAAGGCGGGGAGGATTGTGTTGATTAAGGCGGTGGCACGACGATTCCTAACTATGCTATGAGTGTTTTCCTACTCCCTGGCCACTTTTGTGATGAGCTGAGGAGAATGGTGACGAGATTTTGGTGGGGCTCAGAGATGGGGAAGAGGAAAATTCCTTGGGTTGCCTGGGACAATCTTTGCAAGGCAAAAGGGAGAGGAGGGCTGGGGTTTCGTGATTTCGGAGCTTTTAACAGAGCGTTACTTGGTAAACAGGCTTGGCGTCTTATGACTACTGACACGTGTCTTATGGCCCGTGTTTTAAGAGGAAAATACTTTCCTGATCGCTGTTTTCTTGAGGCGGAGATCGGGGTATATATATCCGAGTTACTCATGGAGGAGCATTTGGGGAGTGGAGGATGTCATAAACTTGGGAGCAAGACGGAGAATTGGGGATGGATGGAGCACTAAGGTGTGGTTAGATCCGTGGATCCCGAATACCCAATCCCGTCGTATATTATCTTGTAGTGAGGGACATGATTTTGAACTCAAAGTGGCTCAACTCCAGAGTGAGGATAGTTTGAATTGAGACGAAAACAAGCTGTCGATTTTTTTTACCTTTTGAGCGTGATCGAATTCGAAACATTCGGATTAGCAAAACTAAACCCGTGGATGCGTGGACTTGGGATCATGATAAGTGGGGTAGCTATACTGTAAAGTCGGCATATCATCTACTCATTGGTGTGGGGAAGGACGTTGGCAGCTCGAGATCGAGAGAAGAATGGCTTTGGAGGACGATCTGGAATACACCCGTTTTACCACGAGTTAAGGTGCTCATGTGGTAGCTTAGTCTTGACGCTGTCGCTAAGAACTACAACATTGCGAGGAGAATTAGGGAGAAGGAGGCGAGGTGTCCTTTCTGTTCTAGTTCGAGGGAGACCTGTTTTCATGTGGTTCGGGGTTGTGGCGCTACGGATGAGGTGTGGGAGGCTATGGGATTGGAGGAGTCCGTCGGGTGCGAGGAGGGTAGCATTGCGGAGTGGATGGAGATGGTGTTGCGAGGAATGGCCGGGGAGGAAAAGAGGTCGTTTATGTTGGTGTGCTGGGCTCTGTGGGAGAGGCGGAATAAATGGGTTTTTGAGGGGGTGCGGTATGGTGCGGCAGATGTGGTCAGGCGTGTCGAGCAACTGATATGGGAGATGGAGTGGGCTGAAGGTGGCGACGTTGGGAAAGATGGGAGGACTGCTGTGTATTCCGGGTCGCGATGTGAAAACAGGGGAGGAAGGAGAGATGTGGATTGTGCAGAGGGGAGGAAAACATGGGTCAGACCAGTGGGAGGTGTAGTAAAAATCAACGTTGATGCTGGAGTCGTGATGGGTAAGGGCGTCGGAGTGGGGGCTGTTTGTCGGGATGAAACCGGGGCTGTTTTGTGGGCTTTATCACGTCAATGGGCAGAGAGTCGGGACTGCAAAACGACCGAAGCTGTGGCCATTCTTGAAGGGCTTAAGGAGGCGCGTAATCGAGGGCATACTCGTGTGATTGTCGAGAGTGATTGTCTCAACGTCGTGAATGAACTCCGGGATAGGAGAAAGGGGTTCGCGGATCTGCACCTTATCTACGATGACATTTTCTACGTGGGTCTGTTTTTCTCTCAGGTCGATTTCTGTTTTGTTTTTCGTGATGCCAACCATGCTGCTCATCTCCTAGCTCACCAGGAGATGGGTCGCGCTGATTCTTATTCTTGGAACTTTATTCTTCCGTCTCATATTGAGGCGGTGATTTGTCAGGACGCTATGAATGTCATTTGAGCCCGTTTCTTTGGGCCTTCTTTTAAAAAAAAAACAAAAAAAATAAGAGTACGAAACACAATATTACTATTTATTTAAAATAAAAAGTACATGATTAAAAAGAAAATAACATAAAGGTTCAAGACTCAACACCGTAAAACCTAAGATTCTCCAAATTTCTGTCAAATATTTTCAATTAAGTCCGCCCGGAGTTCTTGATGGGCCCTTGAATTTCTTATGCGAGTTCTGTTCTGAATGTACGTACTTATAGAGGCAGTGTATCCAATTTCATATTCTGGTTCTTCCACGGTTGGATCACCTACCTCATTTCCATTATTGATAAACTCATTTGGATCGTAGTTGGCATAGTTCTCTCTTTCATCTTCAACTATCATGTTATGGAGTATTATACAAGTGGTTATGATTTTTCTCATTCGTTCAACGCCCATGTTAGTGCCGCTTTACCTACAATGGCAAACCTAGCTTGTAGGACCCCAAATGCCCTCTCTACATCCTTTCTAGCCGCTTCCTGACGTTCAGCGAATAGTTTGTCCTTCGGTGTTTGTGGTAGTGAAATTGATTGTATAAATGTTGACCATTGTGGGTAGATACCATCGGTCAAGTAATACCCGGTCATGTACTCGTGACCATTAATCTTATAGTTAATTCGCGGAGCACTTTCATTCATCATATCATCAAAAATAGGTGAACGGTGGAGCACAGTTAAGTTATTACAAGACCCCAAAATCCCAAAGAACGAATGCCATATCCAAAGATCTTGAGAGGCTACGGCTTCCAAAATAACTGTAGTTCTACCACTGTGTCCTTGGTACATTCCTCTCCAACCAACTGGGCTGTTCTTCCATTTCTAATGCATGCAGTCAATGCTCCCCAACATTCCTGGGAAACCACGCTAATTACCGATGTAGAGTAATCTTTGCAGATCATCACCAGTAGGGGCTCTTAAATACTCTGGACCCAGTCGATCTACAATTGCATCAATGAAGCGCTCTAGCGCAACTGTTGCGGTAGACCCTCTGAGCCGAATGTATTCATCATTCCTGTCTGCGGCTTCCCCGTACGCTAGCACACGTAAGGCTGCAGTACACTTCTGTAAAGACGAGAAACCACCTCTACCGATCCCATCCGGACCAGGGTTGAAAAATGAATCATATGATTTGCAAACCTCCACTAATCTTAGGAAAACATGTCGGTTCATCCGAAAACGACGACGAAACAAATTTGGTGGATAAGTGGGATTTGGAGCAAAGTAGTCATTGTATAGATTTTGATGACCAACTTCGCGGTTCCTCTCAATGTACCTTCTCGGACCTCTTCGCCTACGACTTTGTTGCGCAACCATTTGTGAGATATGACCGATACATGCATCAATGCCCCGTTCTATCACTTCACACTCCGTATCATCCTCACTAGAAGATGAAGAAGACGAAGATGATGAAAATTCATAAAGAGCAATTATTGTTTATTTTTAAGTTGTGATTATTTGTTGTTCAAATATTTAACATTACTCAATAAATAGACAAGACTCATTACTTCCTTAGTACGATTCCAATACCCACAATAAATAGACAATGCATAGAAAGTTGTACCACACAACTTGCAAAACATTGTATACCACACAATTTACAGTATTTGTAGTCAAGTCATATCATGCAGTAAAAGTAGATCGCTTTTGAAAAAGCAATGTTATATTACACATTAGTTGATAAGACAGTACATACCAGCTTTATCAAAGTTACTTTCACACAATACGAGTACAGAATACACTAGCACACAAAATACAGTTACCAACACTAAACATAAATATTAACCATAAACATAAACATAAAGAAATACTTAAACTAAAACATAAACGTATTTAGTTTTAGCCCTAAACATAAACATAACTTCAAACTAAAACATAAACGGAATTTTAAACAAGACACCCTTGCAAATACTTCATAACCCTTCTAGTTTTGTAATTCGTTGAAAAGCTTCGCTTCCATGCCTCTTCTTGTGGGGTTAAATTGTTCCTTGACGATAAATCGTGAAACACCTGCCATTTCCACATCTTCTCATCGTTTTTGACCTTCTGTTCAATAACAGCAATCTGTTTATTCTTCGCTTCAATATTTTTATTCTTCGTTTCCAATTTATGTTAAGCAAAATTTAGCCTCTCCTACTGCAATTCCGCATCGGCATCCTTCCTATTCCCATGACGGTCTATACTTTCTGCCAAATACGCAATCTCTCCAACTTTGATATTCCCTTTCGTCTTCTTTGCTGCCTTTATACCTTGCGGACGTTGACTTCCGCGCCCCTCACCTTCTTCAGCGATAGTTGGTGTAGAAAAACCACCGTCATTTAGGCGAACTCTCTTACCACTTCCGGTGGAGTTTGGGTCGCTTACATTGACAGGGGTATCTGGATCTGTGCTCTTCTCACCCATAGACATATCATTTCTACTCTTAGTACTCTGCTTCCTACTAAGCTTTGCATTAATATAGCCTCCAATAACTTCATGCCATTTCTGATATTTTCTAAGCATCATCCATGCACGTTCTTCCTGAAATTTCCCACTGTGAGCCTTATTATATAAAGTGCATGAGCTTCTTGAATGATATCTTCTTCCTTGTACCCACTTCTGCCCTTCCTCCGAACAGCTTCTTCGTAACATCCAACCCATTTCATAACAACGGCTGATACTCGTCGAAATCGACAGCCCAACATGCTTGCAGTACGATGCATAATCTTGTCAGGGTTACCTTCACGTGCTTTTTCAAACAACTCTCCGACTTTCACCCATAATGCATCTTTCTTTTGATTAGTTCCAATGATGTTATCAGTTGAGTGCCTCATAAATGAAGATATGAGAGCTTCATCCTCCTGAATAGACCATATATTTTTCTTCCTTGTTGAACCAGACGGTTCACTGACCCTCACAGATACCCCAACCTCATCGCTTTCTTCAACTACGTTGTCCCTATCACACTCTGAAGTTTGGGATAGGTTGCAGTTGAACGAATTATTTGACGGGATTTGCGAACTGTAACGAGGATAAGTATCAGAATAATTGTCGTAGATATTGTCAAACTGTTGGGAATGATGAAAATTGTACGGGTATTGAGAATTATATTGTGGGTTTTGATAATTATTTTGGTTATAACCTGCGTAATTAGGCCGGGTTTGATGATTATTTGGGTTTTATTGTGAGTTTTGATAACTGCCAGAGTTACCGATATTTGTTTGAGGATCCATAAAACTATCGTCTCTCATTTTTCGAAGAACTTCTAACATTTGTTGTTCGAGATTATTACCACTACTACTACTACTATTATTCGGATTATTATAATTATAGTTACCCATAACTAATATTATAAAGAAATAAGTTTAATTTTGATTTGTATTAAATGTGATTAACAAAATAAAATAGAGAGATGAAGAAGTAGTATGACAATATCACTCAGTATTATACTCTATTTATAGAGAAAAAAAATTCCAATTTAAATTTAATTTTTTTTGTCCAAAAAAATAAATCACACAAGATTTATTTAGCAAAAAAAGTAAACAATTATACTTAAAGTAACCAATTAAATGAATGAATATAATGTCAATACTTGGCACATTCTCATTGGACAGAAATCTTAAAAAAAAAAGAAACTAATATCTACACTTTTACTGCCACTTCCTTCATCACGCTTCATCTCTTCCTTCATCATCTTCTGGCTGAGCTCAAAGCTCATCATGTTTAAGATGCTACTTCATCATGGATGGAAGCCATGATGAAGGACTCATCTTCCCTATGATGAGCTCCATCATCATTATCGTTGAAGGTGCTCTGATATGTTATCCTTTTGTCCGTTAGATTATTTTGCTCTTCTATTGATTTTCTCTTCTATAAATTTACTGTATAGATCTTTAACTTTTACACTGGAGTATGATTCATTATTCAATAGACCATCTCTCTAATTGACAACGCTTTCCAATTCGATTATGAATTTTAATTTAATTACGATGACATCTATTATTTATTTACTTAATTATTTTATTTATTGTATTATTATTATTATCATTTAATTAATTATTTATGCGTAATTGTTTAGGGTTTATAAATGGGTTGATGGGATGTGGTGGTTGTCGTAGTGGTCTTTTGGGTGGTATACACAGAAACAAAGGAAAAATGAAAAAAAAAATTAATAATAATAATAATAATAATAATAAATTTACTCTGAATTTACCTGCCGATCTTCTGCTCTACTCGTGGGCGTGATGTTTGTGATGATCTGACTGGGTCCTCGCCCTTGACTCAGTCTGGCCTTACCGCTTTTGACCCTGGACGGGTCGTTGCTGATGCTGCTCGCCGTAAGTGTGCCAAGTATCAGGCACGCTGCGCGGCCATTGGGTATGGTTTCCTTCCTTTCTCCTTCTCCTCTCTCGGTGAGCTCGACACGGAGGCTGTCTTTCTGCTCCAGCGGATTCGTAAATTCGCTATGTCACAGGATGCTGGAGCGCGTGTCGCAGTTAATATTTTCACTAGAATTAGTTTTGCAATTGCTAAGGGAGTTGGGGCCCAGATAGTATCTCGGCTCCTCTCTAACTTCTTGTAATTTGTTCTGGTGTTAATGCAAGTTCCGTTTTTTTTTATAATAATAATAATAATAATAATAATAATAATAATAATAATAATAACAACAACAAAAGAAAAAACAAAATAATAAAAAAAGAAATTTAAATGACAAATTGAAAAATTAAACCTACGTATGCCCTTTTTCCCTACCCCGCCGACGCTCACCACCCCATGACCCCACCACCCCAACCACCCATTCACCGGCCACCTGGACCCGATTTGACCGCTACCCTCCAGACCAACTCCGCCACCTCGACCACCCTCACCCACTAACCCAACACCCAGATCGTCCCCGACCGGAACCACCCACCAACCCCAACCACACAACCCCGCCGACCACAGCCGTAGAGTCACTCCCCTCGACTGTCGTCAGGCGTCAGCCCTCCACCACCGACCGTGGATGGTTGGATGGTTCCGATGTTTGTGGTGGTTCATGGGTCCATTTATGAGTGGTTGGATTTAGAGAGAAAAACAAAAGAAATCAACTTTGATGTGATGAAGTGACGAGGGTAAAACAGTAAAATATCGTTATAATTGAGTAAATGCTCGTTAGGAAAAATACGACCCTAATTTTTTTAAAACTTGACTAAAAGCTAGGGTGACGAATAATTAGCTTAACCTAAACTGAAAGATATATTACTTAACATGTTCTAACCTATTGGTTAAGCCGTTAAGACTAGGTATCCTGTGACAATAGCTCGCAGGTTCGAATCTTCTTCTTCTTCTTATATTAAAATGCAACTGAGTGTGCACTTCGTTGAACAAATTAAAAAAAAGATATAGTGTGTCAACAATTGGTTAGCCCTCAATTGAAAGTTACGGTGGCCGAGCATGAGTCATAACTAAGGGCTCGTTTGGTTCACCATGAGAAGATGAAGTTACCGGGAACTTAAATTCACATGAATTTGTGTTTCATGTAAATTACAAAAATACTGTTTTGTTACCATGTAAGAAATGACTTCATGCGGGAAGTTGTACACAACAAGGGGGTGCTTGGTGAGTAACTTTCTCCATTATGGAGAAATTGAAATTCCTGGGTAGTGACAATTCCCATAAAATGGGCAACCAAACAATTATCTGAAAATGCAATTCATTAGATCTTGCACTTCCCGGGAATTAGATGAGTAACCAAACGAGCCCTAATTGAAAAAAGTCTCCATGTCTTGGAATATGTTATAGCAAGTCCCTAAAACCGCACTCAGTTGAAGGAGTGTCTACATCATTTCTCCAGGTAAAATGAACCTTAGTAAAGCCCAAAATCAACTAAATACATACATTAGAGGACCAGAGCAATAGTTACATAGAATACCGCGCACGTAGCGCGCGGGAAAACGCTAGTATATATAAATAAGAGATATTCTACGTGGTATCCATGTTTTTTTTCATATTCTATGTGGTACCCTCCTTTTGATCAAAATATCTTTAACTTACGATAACTCTTAATTATGAATTTCAAAAGAAAAGATTTTAATTTCAAACTGAAAATCTTTTACAAGCGATCAGATTGGACAAAAATCATCACTTTCAGAAATTGGGATAAAGAGTTATGGTCGGTCAAATATTATTTGGTTAAAAACGTTTGACTGAGCATAACTCTTAGTACAAGTTTCGAAATTGCAAAATATAAATCAAATTGAAGATTTTGTAAAGACAATGAGTTCAGAGAAAATATCGTCATTTTTGAAACCCGTGTCCATAAGTTATCGCAAGTCAAAGTTATTTTGAGTAAAAGGAGGGGTACCCCATAGAATACAAAAAGATATAGGGTACTACGTAAACTATCCCTATAAATAATTAAACATAAATTAAAGTATTTTTTTTGTTAAACCGCACGAGTATAGTAGTATCTTGTTAATATTATACCTGTAATCCCCTAGAAATTCTAACGCAATACAGTGGCGGAAACACTGTAGAGTGGGATTAAAACACACTGACAAACTATATCTTATTAAAAAAAATGGTAAGTCAATACAAAGGTCTCTTTTTACAAAAGGGCTAAAAGTAAAATCTCCAAACGGATTTATACAAATCCATAAAAAAACATGAATGAAGGAGGAGTAGGATCCACGCTACTCGCTAGCTCACACCCAAAACCCAGCAGGAAATATCTGTCATGTTATAAACATAACAGCCACGTCAGTGGGGAGTAACTCGGACGTTCTCCCAGCCATATTATATCATATGGAAAAATAATAGTATTATTATATCAAAATATTTAAAAAGAGAAAACATTAAAGCGATATAATTATAATAAGTTTTCCGTGAAACTTAAAGCACTTGCCAACCTGCAAGTCAAAATCAATCGATAATATAAATATTCAAAAATGGCGTTATGGAAATTCGCAGTGTGCACAAGGCTAGACTTTCACTAGGATAATACTGGAAACTAGCTTCGAGAACTGTAGACTTAACTCATAACAGAATCCAGTCTCTAACTAGGCAACTCAACTATAATAGGACTGCGTGCAGCGAGGTCCTGGTTTAAGTAGTGCATACCCCTCCTAGACAACAAATATGTCTAGTTCAGCTGACGGGGACTAACACGATGCGGTATCTAGCTTAACGTCAAAACATACACTCTCCTGAACACAAACCATGCTCAGTTCAACAACCAATGTGCCCCATAAAGACACACTAGCCTTACAGTTGATGGCAAAAACGTACATCCCAGACTATATTACTCTAACCCCACACTTGTCCTTATTCCATAACTCCAAAACAAGCCATTATCGATATTCAAAATAAATATAATCAATATAAATAATATGAAAGTAAAAGGAATAAACATTTTATATAAAAAGGAAAACTTTCCATAAATAGAAACTTACTAATTTTAGAAACTTACTTAAAATAGAAATATTGTTATAGAAAATTCGTAAGTTAATAAAATAAGTGAAATGTATAAAAATAACATTTCTAACGAAATTAACATTTTATTATTATCGTCGTTATCGTAACTTTAATATATTTCTAAATTCGTTACTCAAAATATGAATAAAATATAATACGTCAATATATAGTATTTTATAAATAATTAGGAAATCAAGTTAAAACTATAAATTTTAGAAAGGAGATGTTTTAAGAAAAAAACGATATCAGAATTAATTGAGTCAACGAGTTTTATAAATGAAATGGATTTTACAAAGGTTTCAAATCATTTTTAGCAAATAACTTTTATTAATAAATAATATGGATTTTACTAAAAATAGTCAATCGTAAATAAATAAGAAATTATTAGCGAAAATAGTCTCGACTAAAAATATAATTAAAACAAAATCGACTATTTTCTCATTTATTAGGATAAATCGTAAAACAAAAATTGCTTTATCAAACAAGTATACAAACCTCGATTATAATATAAAAATACGATTTTGAGTTAAAATTATAAATCAACGAAATATGAAGAAAATATGAAATCGTTATTATTTAGTTACTAGTGTCACGATAACCAACAAAATATTATAACGATCGTAAATAATTAAATTACTAACGATTTATAAAATGATATCGAAAGTCGTAAAACATTTATAAGGCATACGATTTAAAATAAATAATATTTAGCAGATAATAAATAGCTAAAATTAGAAAACCGAAGTTAAAATACTTACTACATACTACTACTCAATCATACGATATAAAATCGAGTAACGTCCTAAAGTTACCTTGAGTCAAAAATCGAATCGATCTCGTACTTGTCTACTTGCATAGTCCGATTTCCAAATCTTCAAGAGTACGCAAAATCCTTCGTGACGTGAATCACTAGCCTTCCAAGTATGCTCCACTTCACTTTAGATAATTCGAGACATAAAGAAACAGAAATAAAGAAATCGAAATAAGGAATGATCGAAATGAATAGAGATGTCACGGAACAACAAGAAAAAGTAGCTGGAAGAAGTTCGATGAAACAGTACAAACCGAAGATGAATGAAGCAGCAACAGAACAACGAAACACGAAGAAGACAGCTGAGATAAAGAGGAAGGAGAAGAACGAAAAAGAAGAAGAAACAGCAGTAAAGATGTGACGGCATCAACAACAGTACACAAAAAGAAACGAAGAGAAGGCAAAGAAGAAACCGAGCCGAACGAATGCATATAAGCAACTGTTTTGGTAAAAATTTACCGGGTTATGAATTAATTTGCGGGTTAAAGTGATCGGGCTAACGACTAACGAAACAACAAAATGAATCGAATCAACGGATGAACGAACGATAAAAGAAAACGAGAAGACACAAAAATTGGTGACGCGGAAACCCGATGTGGGAAAAACCGCGGGAGGAGTCGGAATCCCGCCAAATGTCTACTATGAACGGATAAAATGAACAAAGAATACAAGTATGGATTTTGGATTATCGGAGACTATATTTTGCTTAATTCGCCTTTTTTGTGTAGTTTAGTTGGAGTGGACTGTAGAGTTGTTGATGTCTTCGTTTTTGGTACTCCCCTGCTTTATACTCCCTTCTCCACTTTTAGCCGTTGCCTTCCCCTCTTCTCTCCTTCTTTCTCTCCTGCTCTGGTGGCATTTCCCTAGATTTTAGGAAGTGGTTGTTTGACCGGGTCATATGCTTAGGGTTGGATGGTTCCGAGCAGTTGGGCTATCTTCGGCCCACTTGGTATTTGGCGATTGCCTTGGCCCAATTCCGTTGTTGGGTTTTACTTCGTTGATCCGTTGACTTTCCTTGTATCGATCTCGTGACTTGTACGGTTTCGGACTGAGTGACTCTTTGGACCCTTTGACTTTTTGACTTTGATTTTTTGACTTGGAGAGTTCCACGTCATTCCGAAGGGTGCGGATTTTATCCCAAACAATTGCCCCCAAATTTCCGACTAAGTTCATATTAGGCGGGAATTTCCGTTTGTTTACGGTTCTGGTGACGATTTTCTTCCACAGAGTTTGTTTTGGAGTCTGCTACTTCTCGTTTTTCTAACCGACTCTTCTCCTCCCTCATGATGACTTCTCCCCCTACCTTCATAATTACTCACTTTTCCCGGTACTTCCCCTCTCTCTTTACCCCAACTACTCTAATCCTCACTCATTTACTTCTTCTTTCTCCATTTCCTTCACAATCCCAAACCCCTTTTTTTCAAAATTTGAACCACTCTTCCTCTTCGTTCTTCGCTGCCCTCCGTCGTTGCACGCCGTATTTCTTTTTTTGCTCAGGTGATCTTCCTTGCTCTCATTCGTTGTTTTTATCTCACTTATGGCTCCCAAATCAAATCGAGGTAAATCGTCTGCTTCTTCTTCTTTGCCGCCGTCGACGGCCTTTTCCCCTTCCTCCATATTAGGCAAAAAACATTCCTGCGATTCTAGCTTTTCTGATGAGGATCTTCCCCTCGTCAGAAAGATTTTCGGTTTTGGGGAAGAGGTCGAGGTTCACTTCCCCTCTCCTGGGCAACAAGCAGACTTTATCCGCCCTGGGTGGGTTTGCATGTATGCTTATCCGTTCCTTCTGGGCCTTCGCTTCCCCTTTCCTCCTCTTGTTCAGGAACTTTTGACTTTTTATAAGCTAGCTCCTTGTCAATTAGCTCCCCACACTTGGAGGGTGCTCTTATCTTTCTGTGCTCTGAACTACCGCTACCAAAAGAGCTTCTCATTGCTAGACGTCTGTGCCGTATTCCAGGTAAGACCCCTGGGATGCGGCCAGGTGACCATGCGGGTGAAGGATAAGAACTACCCTGGCATAATCTTGCCCCCCAATCCTCCAGATGCAGAATGGTTTAGGGATTTTATCTTTGTGAAGGCTGATTCTCTTTCTTCCCCCCTTGCGATTACCTATTTTCTAAGTGGGGAGCTGTCACAGGTACTTATCGTGTTCTCGACTCTTTAATTTTCTCGCCTACTTATGGTCCTTATTGGCTTCGTGCTGTAGGTCTCCAGCAACCAGAAGAAGCGACGTTGATTCTTGACTTTGCTGCTAAGCTCTCCGATTTAAACTCTGAGCAACTCTCTTTCAACAACCTGTTCGTCCCCTCCGCCGACGGTACCTTCCCTCCCTTTGCTGCTACGATGTCTTCCGGTGAAGGTCGTTTTTGCTAAGTAAACTCATACTTTGCTTTTCTCTTTGTCAATTTCTGCGGAGATTTCTAGACTGTGCGTTTTTTTCCTTTTTAGGTAGTGCAAGAGCTCCCCTGACCTTAGATCGGATCAGGAGGAGAAGCATGTCCACCCGCTCTTCCTCCAGAAAGGGCTCTGCTTCCTCCCCTGCTCCGTCAACTAGTTCAAAGAGGAAGCGCAGCTCCTCTCCTCCTGCACAGGTTGACTCTGAGGGGAATCCTCATGTGATTCATGTTCCCGATTCTCCTCAGCCTTCAGCGCCTCACTCTGCTGGATATGGTTCTGATGAAGTCACCATGACCTTCCCTAGGAATTTTGGGACTATCAGGCACTTGGAGGACCTGTCTGTCCTGAACCAGTTCCTCTTTCCTGGTTCTGAGGCTATAATGGCCAGGGAACCCTTGATTGAATCGGCGGCCCACATTTCTGCCCATGGGTTCGAGGTAATTTCTGTTTTTCCGACTTCGAGTTATTTTCTATTTAAACTGCGCTGCTGACTGTTGCGATGTTGTTCAGGTTCTCCAGATGGCTGTTTATGTGAAGGCCGGCATATCTCGTCTTAGGGATCTGGGGAGTCAACTTCAGTCGGATAATGCTCGATTGATGGAGGAGGCTGGCCAATCCAAGGAAAGAGTTATGAGGCTGGAGGAGGAGGCCATCCAGGCTAAGGTGGAGGCCGATAAGCTGAGGGAGGAACTGGAGCAGGTTAAGGAGCAACTCGCTGAGGAGGGAAAGCTGAAGGAGGCTACTGAGGAGATGAAGGCTGAGCTTGCTAAGGCTCAGGACGCTAACTCCGGCCTCCAAGAGAAGGTGGCAGCGCTTCAGGAGAACATGGTGGGGGCTCTCAGCTGGTCCGCTTTGACCACCGAGATCCAAATGGTCACCGCCTACACCGAGAGGAAGCACACGAACTGGGACCTAGCTGCTCTGGAGAAGAGGATGCAGGCGGAATTCCCCAATGGCTTCGACCTGGAGATGCTGGCTGTGGAGGGAGAGGAAGTGGTGGAGGAGTCGGTTTCTTCTTCTCCTGTTGCTCAAGAGATGCCTGGACCGGTGGTGGCCACTGATGATGCTGCTGTGGTGGAGCCTCTTGCCTCCCTTCCTCCTGAGGATAATGTCTAGGCTGTTCAGCCCATTACCTTTTGTTGTCTGTGGCCCTGTGCGGTCAAAAATATTTCGTTAAAAAATTTGTTATGTTCCGAATTTTTTCTTCTGCTCAAGGGAGCAGAGTACCCGAATTTCTTCTGCTCAAGGGGGCAGAATCATTTTGAACTTATTTTATGGTACTTGCTTATTTCATTCTGTGGTGTTTGTTTCGTTTGTTTTGTTTGTTCTGTTTGTATGCATGCCTTTGTCCGTATGGTCGACCTATGATGATTGGTGGCCTGGGGTCTTGTTTTGCCCACTCAGTCAGAGGTGCCATGCTTTGCGTGGGTGCTGAGTGACGCAGGGGACTTGTAATGCCCTGGTTGTAGGCAATCAGCACAAGACGCATGCCTTCTGTGGAAGTTATACGCTCCACCAGATCAGACGTCAATTTAAGTTAAACGAATTTTGGTAAAAACTTGTTATATTGCAAAAAATGCCGTTCAAGAGAAAATCACATTTCAGAAAGAGTGTGGGGGAGAGATTCAATTTTAGTGGTACAAAAAGAAGAATAAAATGAAAACATATGAAGAGGAAGTTTAATAAAATTGGATCTTCAGAATTTCATAAAAAAGGTTTCAAATTTCTGGATTAAGAAAATGGCGAGAATCCAATTAACTCTTTCTAGTTTCATAGAAGTTAAATCAAATTTTGAGGTACATATAAGAAAAATGAGCTAAGCTTCGAAAGATGAAGGAAATTTTGCAAACTTTTAAAAACAGGGAGTGCTTTTGAAAGGTAGAGTAGATTAAAAGGATGAGAGGTGAGTTTGAACCCGGGTTCTGGTGGAGGCGTATCTGGCAGATTTGGATGCCCCTGCTCTGGCGATAATGGCCTCTGTTTCTGGTGATTTTTTCTTAGAAAAAGTATTTTTTTAAGTGTACTATGTTCCAAGGTTTTTGGATGATCTCTCCCTCCATGGTCATAAGTCGGTATGCTCCATTTCCAACTATCTTCTCCACTTGGTAGGGCCCTTCCCAGTTATAAGCGAACTTCCCCGCCTGTTGGTTTCTGGTGTTCTGGAATACCTTCCTGAGGACCAAATCTCCTTCCTGCAGGACTCTGACTTTAACATTCTTGCTGTAGCTTCTGGCGACTGTCTGCCTGTAGGAGGCCATTCTGATCTGAGCATCAGTTCTGAGTTCATCTATGGTGTCTAAACTGCTTGCCATCTCAACTTGGTTTCTTTCTTTTGTTGTGCAACCATATCGGTGAGTGGGTACCCTTACCTCTGCAGGAATGACCGCCTCAGCACCGAAAACCAAGCTAAAAGGTGTCTGCCCGGTAGCCACCTTAGGTGTGGTTCTGTCGGACCACAGTACCAAGGGGAGTTCTTCTGCCCATCTGCCCCCTGCTTCCTCCAGCCTTCTCTTCAGGTTGTCCATCACAATTTTGTAGCTGGACTCTGCTTGACCATTGGATTGCGGATTTCTGGGGGGTAGATTTGTTGAGGGCGATGTTCCACCTGGCGCAATAGGCTTCCATCTTATTGCCAATAAATTGGGACCCATTGTCGCAGATGATCTCTGAGGGAACTCCGAACCTGCAGATAATGTTACGTTTAATAAAGGATATAACCTGCTTCTCAGTCACCTGAGGGAACGCTTCTGCTTCTATCCACTTGGAGAAGTAGTCGGTCATCGCGAGCATGAAGACTTTGTTTCCTGGTGCTCTTGGCAATTTGCCTACAATATTCATTCCCCACTTCATGAAGGGCCAAGGAGAGATAATTGGATGTAGTGGTTCTGCTGGCTGGTGATTGATCGGTGCGTGTCTTTGGCAGGCGTCGCATTTTTTAACATACTCTTTGGCGTCCCTAAGCATTGTTGGCCAATAGTAACCTTGGCGAAGTGCTTTGTTGGATAGACTCTTGCCCCCTGCATGATTTCCACATTCCCCGTTGTGGAGATCATGCATTACCATCTCCGCCTCTCCCTGGCTTAGACACCTCAGGTATGGCCTCGCTGTTGATCTTTTGAATAATATACCGTCGATAAGGGTATATCTGGATGCTTTGATTCTGAAACTCCGGGCTTCTCTTTTGTCTGCTGGCAGGATATCATCTTGTAGCCAGTCTTTGTAGGGTTTTCTCCAGTCGGAGGTTTCCTCCTGCTCTGCTGTGGCACTGTAGACCCTTGCTTCCTGAAACCACTGCAGCCCTTGATCAGGTGGACTTCCTTCTGATGTTTCCTGCTCCTGCGCACCTCTCCGGATTGCTGGCTCCAGCACATGGACTATGGGTATAGTGGATACTTCTCCTGTTTTGAAGGTTGCCCCCAGAGTTGCTAAGGCATCTGCTTCCACATTTTGCTCTCTCGGAACTTGGTTTATTGAGAACTTTGTGAACCTCAGGGAGAGGTCTTTTGCCACTTCAAGGTAAGCCATCATCTTTGCGTCTTTGGCTGCGTACGAACCGTTCATGTGGTTGACTACCAGTTGGGAGTCACCATACACTTCCAGTTGCTTGATTTTAAGGTCTAGGGACAACTGGAGACCCAGGATCAAAGCTTCATATTCTGCTTCATTGTTCGTTGTTCGGAACTCGCATCGGACTGCTTGAACTATGAGATCTCCCTGAGGTGACCTAAGCACCAAGCCTGCTCCGGATCCTCTCATGTTTGAGGCGCCATCTACATTGAGTTTCCACACTTGCTCGTCCCTGTTTTCTTCCAGGAGGATGACATCTTTCTCAGCTTGTGTCTGCAGTGCTGGACTGAAGTCGGAAATGAAATCTGCTAATGCTTGGGATTTGATTGCTGTTCTGGGGACAAACCTCAAATCAAAGCCACTCAAGTGCATAGACCATTTCGCCATCCTACCTGACAACTCAGGTTTTCTCATAATAGTTTTTAGCGGGTAATTTGTTATTACAGATATAACGTGTGACTCAAAATAGGGACGCAGTTTATATGATGCGGTAACGAGTGCAAGTACAAGTTTTTCAAGGGACGTGTACCTGGTCTCTGCAGGAAGCAGAGACTTACTGACATAGTAGACGGGATGTTGTGCTCCCTCATGCTCCCTTATCAGTACTGCACTGACCGCCACCTCAGTCACTGACAAATACAGGAAGAGCGGCTCTCCAGGTTATGGTTTTGACAGGAGTGGTGGGGTGCTCAGGTAGTGTTTCAACTCTTTGAATGCCTTTTCATGCTCTTCCGTCCAGTCGAATCTCTGGGCCTTCCTCAGGACATCATAGAATAGACGGCATCTGTCTGAGGATCTGGAGATGAATCGGTTCAGGGTGGCAATTCTTCCGGTCAGCCGCTGCACATCTTTTGGTTTCTGTGGAGACTCCAGTTGCAGAATGGCTTTGATCTGCTCTGTGCTGGCTTCGATTCCCCTCTGGGTGACCATGTACCCTAGAAATTTTCCAAAGGATACTTCGAATGTGCACTTTGAAGGATTCAACTTCATCTTGTACTCCCTCAGGGTATTGAAAGCATCCTCCAGATGTGCCATGTGCTGTGAGGCTTGCTTGGATTTGACAACCATATCATCGATATACACCTCCATGGTTTTGCCAATTTGCTTCTTGAACATCATATTAACCAACCTTTGGTAGGTGGATCCTGCATTTTTCAGACCAAAAGGCATAACATTGTAGCAATAGATACCTCTCTCAGACCTGAACGCGGTTTTCTCCTGATCTGACGGATGCATCTTGATTTGGTTGTATCCACTCCATGCATCTAGGAAGGTCAGCATCTCATGGCCTGCTGTGGCATCTACCATGGCATCTATGTGTGGTAGGGGGAATGGGTCCTTCGGACATGCCTTGTTCAGGTCGGTGAAGTCGACGCACACTCTCCATTTGCCATTTTTCTTTGGGACTACTACCACGTTGGATAGCCATTCTGGGTACTTGACTTCTCTGATTTTTCCTGCAGCCAGCAGGTTGTCTACCTCCTGGTTTATGACTTGGTTCCTCTCTGGGGCAAACTTCCTCCTCTTCTGCTGGATTGGCTTGTAACTCGGGTCCACGCTTAACATGTGAGTTATGATACTCGGATCTATTCCTACCATATCATCACGAGACCACGCAAAACAATCCATGTTAGTTTTCAACAATTCAACAAGATTTTGTCGGATATTACCTGTGCATTCCGAACCGATTAGCACTTTTCGCTCTGGGTGCTGTTTGTCTAAGTTGACTTCATCTATCTCCGCCTGAGGGGGTTCTAGATACTCCTGCAGAGGTAGGCGAAGGCTCTGTAGTTGCTATGCTGGGGGACTGGCCGTCTTCTTCAGCGCCACTCTGTAGCAGTCTTTGGCTTCTCTTTGATCGCCACTGATCTTCTGCACTCCCCAAGGCGTGGGGAATTTCAAGCATTGGTGGTAAGTGGACGTGATTTCCTTCATCTCATGTATCCATGGTCTCCCCAAGATTCCATTGTAAGTAGACGGACCATCAATAACTAGATACCGCACTTGCTTGTTTACTCCTCCAGCATAGGTGGGGATCGTGATTTCTCCTAGGAAATATTTGGTTTCTCCACTGAATCCTATAAGGGGGACCGCTCTCTTGCTCAGATCCTCCTCACTGAATCCCATGTTCTGCAGGGTTTCTAGCATGATAAGGTTGACAGAGCTTCCGGTGTCCACCAGTATCTTCCTCACAGTGCATTTTCCTATGGAGAGCGTGATGATTAGGGCATCATGGTGGGATTCTGGAGGTGACCCTACATCAGATTCGTCAAAGGTGACGGCTGGGAGGTCTGGGCAGCTGATTCTGCAGGAATGTTCTGGCTTGTCTCCTCTGGAGTGGGAAGCGTGTCTTTTGCCTGCTGAATAGGTTAGACCGCTTAACTCTGATCCTCCTGTAATTACATTGACAATTCTGGTGCACAGGGGTGGAGGCGAAGGTAGCGCTTGCTCTGCCGCATTTACTCTGCTGGAGCTTCTAGGTACCAAATGGTCTAAGTTTCCCTGATGATACTGGTATTTCACTTCCTTCCTGAGGAGGACACATTCTTCAGTGTTGTCCCCTATATCATCGTGGAACTCACACCTCTTGCTGGCGTCTCTACGGTCGTTGGTGTACTCTTGTCTCCTGGGCCATCTGACTTTACATCCCAACTCCTTCAGGGCTCTGAGCAGACCAGCCAGGTTGGTGGAGAACCCGTACTCGCTTATCTTAGGTGGGAGTCCTGGGCTCTCCTTCCAGTCTTTCTCTTCAGAGATCTTGTGAACACTTCTGTCGTAGGGCTTGGATCTTTCGCCCCTCCTTTCCGCTGGTGCCTTCCTGGAAACATGCTCAGAACCATAGGTAGCCCTTCTGGGGCCCGAATCCTCCTCTAGTCTGATGGCTGCCAATGCTTTGGTTTGCACATCCTCGAATGTAGCACAAGGATATTTGGTGAGATCTTTGTAAAGATCTGAATCCTGGAGGAGCCCTTGACGGAAGGCTTCGATGGCGGTGGCCACGTCACACCTGGGTATAGTCACTTTCTCCTTGTTGAATCTGTTGAGGAAATCTCGCGTAGACTCCTCGAATCTCTGCAGCACTCGGTACAAATTGCTAGTTTGCTTTTCCGGCTTTCTGCTACTGGCGAATTGTTGGTTGACAGCATTAACCAGATCAGCAAAGGAGGTGACGCTTCTGTTCGGCAGACCAACGAACCAGTGAAGGGCTGCTCCTGAGAGGGTGGAGCCGAACCCTTTACACATGCAAGCTTCCTTCAGAGGCCCTGTGGTGGTTATCACCATCATTTTCTGCTTGTACTGGTTGATATGATCCATGGGATCTGCAGTGCCATCATAGAGCGTCATGGCTGGTGGCATAAAGCCCTTGGGCACAGCAACACATGCCAGGTCGTCTGTGAAGGGTGAGTCTGCATAGCTGTCCCTGGCTGCTCTCTCCAGGGGGCGCGGCATTCCAGGAATTTTGTTGATCAGTTCCCTCAGCTCCTTCAATTCTTGGGACTGCTGGTCTGCAGCGCTGTTGGTCCCTGTAAGAGGGTTAAAAGCAGGGGGAAGAAAACTGAAAGGTGTACTTCCTGTTTGGGGTCCCCCAAGGTGCAGACTGTTTGGAGGAGGCGGCGAAGGGAATACAACTGTTTCAGGCCTGGGTTGCCACTCTGGTGCCTGCTGGTTGGGAGTAGGCGCTGCCCACGCTCCAGAGGGTTTGCTGCTGGACAGGGGATACACTCCTGGCGATTGCGTTGGTTGCCATCTTAGCGTCTGATGGACCGGGGTACCTGCAAGAGATAATGCGTTAGTCTCTCGGTTTTCAATGCCGGAGAAGAGATTACCTGAGACACGCGATCTGTCGGGTGTGGGCCCATGGGTCAGGTAACCTAGCCCTTGTGGCGCAACGGTTTGGACGGGTGGTGCTAGCTCCAGATCCAGCCTAGTGACCACCTCCTGAGGAATTGCCCTTGATGCTTGCCCACTGACGGCGGGTTCTCTGTGGAGGCTTGGCTCACCTCCAGATATCATAGGCAGGATCTCTGGTGGTGACTGGATTGGAGCAGATGGTGACCTTGACACCGCTTTTATCTGAGCCCTGATATCACGGTTATCCTTCTGCAAGGTCTTCACCGCTTGCTGCAGAGTATTGATCCCCTGAAGTATTTCCATCACAGGATCTGAGGCTGACGGAATCCTGAGCGCATCTCCAAACAACCCCCCATGAGCCGGCGTCTTAGATGGTGTTCCCTCCTTGCTGGTTCTGAAGGGATTGAGTGTTTTTGATGTCGGGGGCCCTTGAGGTGGTTTGGAGGTTGTCGGTGCAGGTCCCGCTGTCAGACTAATAGGGGTCGCCTGAGTGGATGGTGTGATGGGCTGACTTGCTGCCCCTGAGGATGGCGTCCCTCCAGCAGACTGGGTGGAGGCATCTTGGCTACTGACAAGGTTTTGATCGGATACAGACATGACGGTAGGTTGAATCACTGCAGAATTTTGGCTAGCAAACGATCACTTTGCCCCACGGTGGGCGCCAAATTGTTTTGGTAAAAATTTACCGGGTTATGAATTAATTTGCGAGTTAAAGTGATCGGGCTAACGACTAACGAAACAACGAAATGAATCGAATCAACGGATGAACGAACGATAAAAGAAAACGAGAAGACACGAAAATTGGTGACGCGGAAACCCGATGTGGGAAAAACCGCGGGGGGAGTCGGAATCCCGCCAAATGTCTACTATGAACGGATAAAATGAACAAAGAATACAAGTATGGATTTTGGATTATCGGAGACTATATTTTTCTTAATTCGCCTTTTTTGTGTAGTTTAGTTGGAGTGGACTGTAGAGTTGTTGATGTCTTCGTTTTTGGTACTCCCCTGCTTTATACTCCCTTCTCCACTTTTAGCTGTTGCCTTCCCCTCTTCTCTCCTTCTTTCTCTCCTGCTCTGGTGGCATTTCCCTAGATTTTAGGAAGTGGTTGTTTGACCGGGTCATATGCTTAGGGTTGGATGGTTCCGAGCAGTTGGGCTATCTTCGGCCCACTTGGTATTTGGCGATTGCCTTGGCCCAATTCCGTTGTTGG
The DNA here is from genome assembly GCA_958450325.1 of Agrostemma githago. Classification (NCBI taxonomy): domain Eukaryota; kingdom Viridiplantae; phylum Streptophyta; class Magnoliopsida; order Caryophyllales; family Caryophyllaceae; genus Agrostemma; species Agrostemma githago. The sequence continues at coordinate 13,477,700 of OY288255.1, read as the reverse complement.
GTTTTACTTCGTTGATCCGTTGACTTTCCTTGTATCGATCTCGTGACTTGTACGGTTTCGGACTGAGTGACTCTTTGGACCCTTTGACTTTTTGACTTTGATTTTTTGACTTGGAGAGTTCCACGTCATTCCGAAGGGTGCGGATTTTATCCCAAACAGCAACAAACAACGATGATGAATCGGTAGAAATACATATCACCAGACACAACTCGACATCGAAACCGAGTGAAAAGAAGGTACGAGAAGAGTGACAGCAACAATACAAACAACGAAATATGAAAAACAACAGCAGCAACAGAAGAAGGAGAATTGAGGAAAAGAAAAGGGACACAGACCAAAATGATCCGAACGAGTAACAGCAGCACGTACGACAACACAGCAGCACAGTAGCAGCAGATACGACGCAACAACCAAAAACGCAGCAACAAGAATGATAAGAGTAGCAGCAAACAACATCCATCAACAGTCCTCAATGAAACGATGCAACAAACGGAATAAAAAAAGAAGAAGGAAGAAGAAGAACGGAAAGCTATACACGAACAGCAGCAAAAGAACCGTGAGCAGCAAAGTCAGGACGACGAGCAAGAAGAAAAGAAAGAGAAGCGAGCACAGCAGAGCAACAAAACAGGAGAAGAAGGAGAAAAAAAATGATAAGAGAAGGAAGGTAAAGCAGCGAGCAATAGTACATCAACAAAATGTCGGCAAATGAGGAAAAAAAACAGGGACAAAGAACAACAAAACGCAGCATCACAAGGCAGGAGAGGAGAACTGAATTACCTTTCATCAACTAAAGCAACATAACAGAAACAGTCCGCCGACTGATCGACGACGGCAACAGAAATGAAACAGAGGAGAGGATGATTAGCGAGGGAAAACAGGAGCAGGGGTAGACAAATAGAGTGGTGAAGATTGAAGGTGGTGGTGACTAAATGCGATGAAAATGAATTGATGAAGGGGAATGAATGAGAGGGAGCCAAGAGGATGAATGATGGAGTTGTGGTATGCGTGAATGGGAAAAAGAAAAGAAGGGGAGAGGAAAAGAGAAGTAAGAGGAAGCATCAAGCGGTGGAATGTGAAAACGGGCAATCAACATTAAACAAAAGGGAAATCAAAAGGTGGTCAAGGGAAAAGAATCAGCCAAACAAAAAGTACGGATTAATTAAATGAATCGGATTAGAAATACGGATTAAACAAATTCAGTATCGATAAGTTGGCTGACCCACGAATTGAAATAAACGAGTTAATAAAATTAATAAATAATCGGGCCGACAAATAAAATGAGTAATAAATTATTCGAGATGAAAAATGAAGCTTACAGCAATAAATAATTAGACGGTGAAATAGTATTTCCCGAAAAATAAATAAATCTTCGTTCAAGTGAATTAAGTTGATTTCTCGAGGAAAGAAAATAAATGTTTTGACGAAACTTAATATAAATTAACTTCGAACCGAAAAATAGAAATTCGAACTTAAATTTAAATAAATAAAGGAATTTAGAATTTAAATAGTCAAAATAGATTTTCGCTAAGAATTAAATAAATGTATAAAATGAATCGAAATAGAAATAAAAATATGTTTTAAATATAAGAAGAGTTTCCGAGACAAATAGAATTTTAGGAGTTTGAAACAATTAAACGGTAAATTTGTTTTATAATAATTTTAAGAAACGAGTTATATCGTAAAAATAAAGATACGAACATAATTTTAATTAAAATTTAATTTTATAAAATCAGGGGTGTTACAATACCTCTTTCATTCAATTAAAGGTTTGCATTTTATATTTGACAACTTTTAACAAAATTGGCAAAAAGTAGGTTTTTTATTGGTTTATAGGCCGCACCTAAATTAAAGTGAATAAAACGTGATAAACATTTTGTGTAAATAGATGAATGAAATGAAGTTTACAAAAAAAAATGAAGATATGAGTATTGTTTGGGCGCAAATTTTCATGTGAGAGTATAAGACGTTCTCACAGTACGATTATTGTGAGATATCTCACATGAGAGAAATTATAAAAATTATAAAATACTTTTATGCGAGAGGTCTCACAGGAGACTAACTTTGATCGGATAATATATAAAATATTCCTATATTAATAAGGAAAAAAAGAAAAAGAAAAAAAAACTATAAGAAATACTCCCTTCGTCCCAAAAAGATTGTCCCATGAACTTTAGCTCACAAATTAAGGAAATGGTATGATGATTGAGTATATAGGTAATGATGACCCCCTTTATAGGGTGAGTCATAATGTTTGTGAGGTGGTGTGAGTTAGTGGACTGACAAAATGATATTAGGGACAAAGTTGTAAAAAAGACAAACTAAAAAGGAAAGTTTAGAAATAGGACAATATTTAAGAACCTACCCAAAAAGGAATACGGGACAATCTTAGTGGGACGGAGGGAGTACTATAATAAGTGGATAAAAACTGTTTATATAAAATTGCGAATATTTTTGGTTATATTTTCCTATTTTTACTTATCATAAATGGTTTTTTTTATTTGACTTTCATAAGTATAAGAAATTAATTGTTATTTACTTCTTTAATTAATCATTTCCTTAATAGAAAAGCGTGGTATTGAGGGTGAAATTTGGCTAGATTTGTTATCTTCTTTATATAAATTCAGAGTCCATTTACAAGTATGTGGCACTACTCTATGACTCCCATTTGAAAATAGGGCTGATTTTTAATACTTAATTATTCATAGTGTAGTTAGTTTAGAAGTTTAGATAGTAAAGCAATGCAATTAAGGCATATTTGCATTCAATGAGGCTGCATTCGTCAGGATTTGCATAACCGAAGCATACTTTAATACATCTCCATATTCCAACGCCAAATCAATTCATCTTCTTAATCATCATAGGGAAGTGATCCAGACATGCACCTACACATGTATATACATTCTCGAGTGCGTCGTTAATGAAGGCTGCCTAGGTATTATGCTACTCAATTTTCCCAGAATGGATTCTCGGCTTTTCGTCTCCATTGATGATGTACATCGTCTTCCCCTCTGCTGTTGTTTATAAAACGATGTGTCAATTTTGTAGTGGAGTCATCGTGTTCTGCATCTCTCTCAAGCATTATTACTCAGATTTCAGAAAATCCTACGATACCAACCTAGAACCAAAGTTGGCCACCTCTTTTCTTCGCTAAATATGTCTTCATCTATGTGCGACCTGACTAAGGAAACATTCTCCTCATTATGTCAAGGTGTGCGGTTGAGAGACATTGATGTAAGGGTCGTATATCGTTGGACTAGACCAGAGTATATCGACAAAACGCAGGTCGAAGGTATTGAATTACTACTCAATGATGCGAAGGTGGTAGTTGAATGCTAATGAACTGTTTTGTAATTGCTGTTCTTTTTCAGTTTGGATTACGCTTTTTATGGATTGATTTTTCTGATCTCATTGTAACATTCTTTTTGTTCTTTTAGAATGAATTGGTCCAAGCTTCAATTAAGAAGTCGTTGATTCATAAGAATAAGAGTTATTTTGCGGTTGGTGAGGCGTATAACATCCGAAGTCTTAATGTTGTATCTAATACCGGAAAAGACAAGGCCACATTGCATCCTTGCAGGTTGAATGTGGAATTCTCAACGAAGGTTACGCATCTGCCCAACAACCAAATTATACCCAGTAATTGCTATCGTTTTGTAAAATTTGAAGATATTCTTGGTGGTAGAACTCCGTCCGGGCAGTATATAGGTAACCTTGCAACCAATATCCATTTTCGCACAGTTAGTCTATACATATTCTTATTCAATAAGTCAAAACAGTAATCTCTCTCATTTTGTAGATATTGTCGGTAAGCTTTATGAGACAGGTGCTATGATAGAGACCAAAAATGGGTTCAAATGTAGGAACATCAAGCTAGAAGATGTGGAGTAAGTTTATTTTTTACATCAAAAATCTCACTCACACATAATATGTCACTATTTCGGCTTATAGATGCTAACAACTGACTTGCAATACCCAACATTTGTTCTTTGAAGTGGCAAAGTTCTTCTCTGTACGCTGTGGTTGCCCCATGCTGCCGATCTCCCGGAAGTGTTGCAAGCTTTACCAAACCCGGAGCAATCGAAGGTTATTGTCTTCCGTTGCGTCGAGCCCAGGATTTACGAGAGTACGATTCATTCCAATGTTTTTAACAGTCGCGTTTCGTCACATTCCCAACTTATTTTTATTCAACGCCATCTACATTCCACCCAATGTGCAGATTCTTGGCGTGTTCAGACCACCTTCAATGCAACTACTTTTGAGGTTAACCCGAACATACCCAAAGTCGAGGCATTTCAGGAGAGGTTTGCAATACACCAAATTATTTCGTTGCTTGGTTAATTTTACTCCCTGTCATATGTCCTCATGTTAGATTTGACCTGTATATAAATTTAACCCATTTAATTAAATACACAGTCTCTCTTCGCAAGATCCGAGCAATTCTCTTCAGATTTTGGAAGACTCCAGAGAGCAGAAAAAAGAATTTCAGTTGAGGGCAAGTGAAGTTCTCACAATCAAACAACTTTGTAGCAATGAAAAGGTATTTATACCTGAATTATGTATTTTCGTATTTCACCCTATTTTATGTGGCACTCTCCACTATCCAATCCATTATATTACCGGATCATCTATGAAAGCAGGCTGGATCTTTCTATACTGTCGCAAACATTGTCGATCTTGACAGCACTTATGGGTGGTACTACCACAGTTGTAAGCAATGACGTTCCAAGGCCGTTCCTAACGAAAGAGGTAACTGGATTTGTACTAAGACTGTATGCGATGGGTACAAATCAGGTCGCACAACCATGGTGAATAGGTATTCATGTTTTCCCCACTTACTGACATTCTGCTATTCACTTTATCAATCTCGCTGCACGTCGTATTTATCGAAACAATCTTCCACAGGTACCAACTGAAGTTTGTCACGAGAGATTTCTCTGACATTGAGTGTTACTTTTCGGTTTTTGACTCCCAAGTAACCGAATTCATCCAACTCAGTGCCCCTGAACTGCTGGCGAAGATTCAAAAGGTTATCCCGAACACCGTGCTTTCTGTTATTCAATGCACGCTGATGCCTTTTCACCTAATTTGATTTCAATAAAAACGCATGATGGTCAAGGTGATTCATTTCCTGAGGAGTTTAATGCGTTCCTCGACAAGCGTTTTCTCTTCAAGGTTAAGGTTGATCAGAGGTTCAATGTTGAACACTCTTCCAACTCATACACTGTGCAGTGGATGACAGATGATGCTGACAAAATCTATCACTGGAATATGACTTACGAAGTTGCGCTGCAGGTTTGAACTAATCTCTTTACATCTATGCTTGCAGAGTATCCTCCTTTAAGACTATTCACAGGTTTTTAAACCTTTATGACACACCGCAGCTCGAGTTGGCCGATTACGGATTGACCACGACGAATTTAGACCTTATGAAGGTATCTCTAGTCGTGTATCTTATCTTCTTAGATCGTACTACTCTTAGTTTTGTAGAGTTTTAGTTTCTAATATCTTTCCTGAATGTTGTACACACCAGAAAAACTTCGCGTCCACTTCTGTCAACATGGAAAACGATTCTCAAGGCAACACACTGCCCACCGAGGTTCATGTTCTGTATCGATCACTTCTCTTTGTATCTACTGAGTTGCAGTTATAACCTTATTAGATGTTGTTATTCTTTGCATTGTTTTAGGTCATCGATTGCGAAACAGGTTCAACGTCTTCAGCTATCACTCCATTGAAGCGAAATGCCCACCGTTTGGATACTGAGCTCATTGACTCTGTGGACTCTCAGTCGGCGACAAAGAATTTTATCTCCGTCAAGAAGGAGAAGACTTCATGATTATTTTACCCAATAATAGTTGAAAACAGATTATCTCTTCAGATCTGTACTTCACTTTTGCACTTTAATAACAGTTTGGTTGTATTTTTTATTATGTAATTTAGAGATCGTAATCGTTTCGGTACTATTTCAATATTACACAGCGTAGTTCTTGGTGTTTTACACTGCTTCTGTCTGTATATATTCACCGTTTTGTTAGCGTCTCCTTTTTTATATCAGTTCATCTGTATTTTTTTTTGCACACTACTTCCTATTTTGTTTGTCGTTTTAGTTTCAGACTTCAGATTCGTCCTTGATTGCAAGCCAATAACTGTAACTGGTTAGCAATATCAATCTGAAACCAATATGTACAGAAAGCACCCCAATCTGAGATCAATGTGAAGTGAATAACTACTCCTTGTAGGAGTGTAATTGTTCGTACAATACGCTTCGTTTTTAATGTTCGATTACTTTGTCTCCAGTTTCTCGCTATGGCAAATAACTTAGTACCATCATCAGTTACTGTTATTATTAACTGTTATTCCTACTGTTTTTAAACTCTTACAAAAATTTTAATTGCTACTCATTGTATTAACCTGTACATAGTATCATGTACTTCAACTGCCACTAATTAAAAACTCCCTGCTATCAATTCTTAACCATCTGTTACTTAGACATCTCAAACGTCAATCAGGTAGTCTTTTACCGTTTCCTTTGTAGCTATATGTCCATTCAATTGATTCAATCACTTAAAAAGATAAATGCAATCTACATTCTACGTCGTACGCAATTAGAATTTCATGCATTCTAAATTCATGTGTGATCACTTTGAATCGATTATAATTTTCATACTATTCTGTACTGATTTCTGCACGGATAACTGCGTTGCTGAAATTAACAGTTTGCCAACTACCCATTTACAGAATTCTAATAACCACGGTGAAGTATTAATGTGTAGGCCTTGTAAATTCCTTCTGCGTGATCCCAATGCCATTGTGTTTATATAGGGCAATGTACAGTTCTTTGCTTCAATTCACTTCATTCCTCAGCATCTATTTTACTGATAGTGTCTCTTACTTATCTGCCAAATTATAAGTCAATCTTTGAAGAGTGAAGCACCCCTCAATCTGTCTGTAAAATGGTTAATAAACAGAGAAAGAAGAAACAAGCAGGAGGTCTCCCTCTTACCTTTGCACTTACTGTGTTCATGCAAAGAACAATGAATTTGGAGGAGGTGATCTGAATGAACATTTGTGTGATCCCCTTTTACCCTTACTTTTTACTCTTTGCAGGTAGTTCACGAAGACCATTTACTGATATCACAAACACCAGCGAGAATTCACTTCAGACCACACATACAAGTCGTCCTCTTAGTGTTGTTCCCATCTCAGATTCCCCTTCTGTCGATGTTCAATCCACGCCGAGGAGTATACGCTCCTCAGATATCGGAAAAGGTATATCAACTCTATTATTCCCAGTCTGTTCAGCTCATCGTGTTCTATGTCCCGTGAATTCTAATGTTAGAGTTTATATATCCAAATGTTCTATCATCTCAGGGAAACAGGTTTCGACGGACAATATTACAGCGGCGGGTAGTTCTTTTCAACAAAGTGTTCAGTCCCAACTCTCTTCCGATGTTCCTCCATGTAATGTTATTGTGCACCCTTCATCTCAAAGTTTTCTCATCACGTTTTCTGCGTAAAATTATATTAGCGCATGTATCCGTTTTTATCTTCATTAACTTGCTTGCTTTCGCACATCACCGAGCAGTTGTGGCCTATCAATTAGCATTGTTCGATAGAAGCAGACGCAGCCTTGATGACGGTACAAGTCGTTTTTATTGCTCACTTTTGCTTATACTGCATTATCGATGAACTGGCAAGCATATTATATATCTGAGATGTTACGATTTTAATGAATCTAAGCGTATATTTGTTTGTTAGCTTACCGGATGGAGAAATACCTTACGGAGTTCCTCATTGCTCAATAATCTCGAAGGGATCGTAAAATTATTCTGTCCAATGAGAGAGCTGGCAGTACTGACCATGTTGACAATATGTGGACCCAAAACGATCCATATAGCGATTGGCGGTCGAAGCTCAACAGACGTAAAAATATGATCAATATCTGTCAACGTAGAACACGTTATTTAGTGGAAGGATCTACCTCATCTTCCGTTGAAAGTCAAATCACGAAACTCACAAATGGTACACGAACTTTACCCCTACTTAGTCAGCCTATTCAATTACGTTTCGCATTTTATATTATATGTTGCGTTAATTTCACGTGTTTTATGTCAGAAACTCTAAGTCGTGTTCTCGATGTTATCCGAGAGGCGACTGTGAACAACCCGTCGACCCCAATTAATCTCAGCAGCACCAAAAGGTTCAACGAATCCTCTCACAGTCCTACAATCATTGAGAGTCTGTCACGTGATTTATTTGGAGCGGAATCTGCCGATATCATTGAAAGTTGTACAGGTTTGTTCATCCCAAATTATCTAGACAGCTTTTCTCTTATTTAGATGACCATTGGTATATGTTTTCGTGATAATCCAGGCTGGCAAGGTTACGATGACATTGGCGACCCTGAGTACCAGTGCCAGAGATGTGCCTCTCAAATGTGGTACGGTGAGAGAGACAGGAAAAATCGTAGGCCGCTTGTGCCAACTTTTTCATTGTGTTGCAAAGACGACGTTGTCCAATTTCCGTACCTTACGCAGCCTCCGCAGCTCTTGAAGGAATTGCTCGATGGTTCGCACCCTAAAAGCAAGCATTTCAGCGATAACATAAGGTCGTATAATTCGATGCATGCCTTCACATCCAGTGGCGGTATTGTCGACCACACAGTTAATCAGGGTCGTGGTCCATACACATATAGGATCGGTGGACAGAACTCGCACAGAATAGGCAGCTTAATGCCCGCCAGCAACCAGCCTCCAAAATTCTGTCAACTGTATATATATGATACCGAGGATGAGATAAACAACCGGAAGAGAGCCATGAGGTATAAACTGTTATGGTTGTATTAGATACGTAAAAAAACCTTTATTGACAAATTCGGTATCTTACTCAGTTTGCTTATGTTGTTTCGTAAGACACAACACTTTGATCTATTTAAACTAACCAACTTCTCAAACGCAGGGGCAAGTCTCAGACAGCTGACAGGTTCGATGACAGTGTTTTGGTTGATCTCAAACATATGATAGATGAGTTCAACCCGTTGGCCAAATCTTTTCGTATAGCGAGGGATAGTATTCTCAATTCAGTAGACAAGTGTAAGGTCCGCCTGAAGTTAGTGAGCGGACGGAACACCGAAGGTAGGACGTACAAACTCCCTAACGTCTCTGAAGTTGCAGCTATTATTTTCGGTGACATGGAGGATACTGTCGAGAGTAGGGACATTGTCATCAAGCAGAGTAACGATCGACTGCAAAGGATTTCTGAGTTGCATCCATCGTACTTGGCGTTGCATTACCCAATATTTTTTCCACGCGGTGAGGACGGTTTCCGATTAGGAATGTCGCACTGTCAGGATGTTGTCACCTCCAGTGACAACCCAGAAACAGCACACAACAAACTCACATTGAGGGAGTGGTTTGCTTTCCGTCGTTTACAGGACCGACCCAATGATGTAGAGGCCGACACATTGCTACGAGGTCGTAGGTTATTACAGCAATTAATTGTCGATGGTTACACAATGATAGAAGCGCAGCGTCTGAAATTCCTACGCTTCAATCAACCTAACCTTAGGTCTGAGAACTTTGATGTGTCGTGTTTATATAGTTTTATTCCCTCGATTCCGTTGTCTTTTCCGGTCGGAACGCGCTCTTTAGAGCTGTTTCTTCTAACATTTTGCTTTGAGTGAGTGTTTTTGTAGATTCTACACGATTTCAGGTCTTTATGTGCATTTACACTCATATCTCGTTAGAAGAACGATCCCGAGACAAAACTCGTGCTTCAAAACGTTTAGGTGAAGAAGAAATGAGAAGTGCCGATTCGTTGGGCCAAGGAAAGCGGCCCAATACTTGTTTTATTAGTGATGTGCGCGCCAGCCTGCATGTGGCAGGCGGCCTGCCAGCCGGCCGGCGTGACACAAAGGAATTTATGCTTGATTTTCAAGTATGCCTCGGCCCCTGCATGTGGCAGGCGGCCTGCCAGCCGGTCGACATGCACATCCGATTTATTTCCGCCTATTTTGTATAACTAAGGAGAAGTATTATTTCCTAAGCATCACTTTTTCATACTTAGTTTATTTACATTAGAAAACTCGTGACTCTTAGGATTCTAGCACTCGGTTTCAACTCGTACTCGATTTCGCTAAATTCGTTTATGAAAATTTTCAGTTTTATATTTGAATCTTCATCGTGAATTGCTTAGTTCGTCGTAATTTTCTCTATTTGCAATTTGTTGCTCCGTTTAGTTCGTTAGATTTCTGTTCGTTTATCGTTAGATTTATTTGATTCAATTTTTATCATGAATTACATGTATGCGATTTGTTGTTTCGTGATCATCATGCGTAGGTAATTTTCTCGCTAGGGTCGAGGGGAATCGATGGATTATTATACGATTATGCTACTTCGATACTAAATTTATAATTATGCTAGTACCATCTTCGCGTGTTTTATTTGTCGATTAATTTGTTAAAGACCACCACATTTCAATCTGTTTTGGAAATTCTAGTTCTTGTGCGAAAGACGAATTAGGATTAGATCACGCGCGATTTGGTAGGGAGTCTAATAAGTTGCGAGAGCCCGTTAGGTCCTTCCTAGGTTGACACGATTCGAGAGAACGTGTTATAGCCGACTAGCATGTTTATGTGTTTACTATTATTGTCGCATAATTGCTGAACATCTATCGTGAACCCGTGACCTTAGTTTTCATCTCATTGTTAGATTCGATTATCTATCATCGTATTTTAGTAGTCTTTTATATATTTTCCATCAATCAACCGTTTAGAGCATTTTAGAATCGCCATAGCCAATAGACAAAAATTGATTGTTTCCCTGTGGATTCGATACCTTGCTTGCCGCTATCTTCTTGTTAGTAGCATTAGGTTTATCTTGATTGGGTGAGACAACTTTACCCACATCAAATTTGGCGCCGTTGCTGGGGAAAATGGTTTTTCTTGTTTTTTTAGCTTGTTTCTTTTATGCTCTCTTTCGTCTCAAGGAATTAAAACTCCTTGAGATTAATCTCACTTTCCTATTGTAGTTATGCTTATGCCCAGGTCTTTTCGGTCATCAGAGCTTACTCCGTTCGACCCTGAACCCGAGAAAACCTTTCATAGGCAACGACGGTTTTGGAGAGAGATTTCCGCAGCTCCCGATCTTGCGACTTTGGAAGCTATTCATACTGAATTTGTAGCTGAGAATCAGTCCTTTGAATAGGAACATCAATCTCAGTCCGAGATCATTTTACCACCTCCTCCTATTATAAAAATGCCGAAGCTTTCTAGTCATTCGGAGCCTGAGCAAACTGCTCTTCCTAAGTTGGTTAAGCGACCAACTGCCACTCAAGGTATATTTGAGATTCGACCCGCCTTTATCATTTTGGTGGAGAAGAATCAATTTGGTGGTGACCCTAAGGAGGATCCTCACAAGCATATGAGGATTTTTACTGATTATTGCTCCACGATTCTGCTTCCGGCCGGGGTAACTCAAGAAGAAGTCATGGAGATGCTCTTCATGTTCTCATTACGGGATTCCGCTAGGGAGTGGATAACGGACCTTGATAAAGTCACCAAAAGGATCACCGATTTGAATTCTCTTGCCTTTGCCTTCTACAAGCACTATTACCCTCCACAAAAGACGAACGTGCTCCGGAGTCAAATCACCAATTTTCGTTAAACTCCGAACGAGAATATTCATGAAGCGTGGGAGCGGTTCAAGAAGCTTGTGAAGGAATGCCCGCACCATGGTTTTTAGGTTTGGTTTCTTTGTAACCAATTTTATAACGGGTTGTATGATGATTGCAAGAGTACACTTGATTCGGCATGTAATGGGTGATTCCAATGTAACGTGGATGATGATAAGGCTTAGCAAACAATAGAAGAGATGGCATCTCACCACTCCCGATGGGGTAATCCACGTGGTAATACTCGATCAAATTCCGGTGAAAGTGGGTCCTCTAATGCCGTGGCCGTTCAATTAGCCGCTTTGGCTAAGAGATTTGATGCATTTGAAGTGTCGAATTCTCAAGGGGGGGGGGGAGGCATGCATCAAGTACATGCCATGCAAGAGTATGCATGTATGCGTTGTGGTGCCGCGGACCACCAAGCTCAGGATTGCCTAGGCTCCATAGAACAGGTGAATGCATTCCATTCGATGCGCCCACGTTATCCGTATATGAACTAACTGGGCTATGATGCATCTCTTTTGTCTTACAGGAGTACTAATGTCTTGAACCCACCTATTACACCAGTAAATGTACCCCCACCAAAGCAACATCTCCAGAATCAGCAGAATTTCCAGAATCAAGGGAATTTTCAGAACCAGCAGCAATTTCAGAACCAACAAAATTTTCAGAACCAGCAGAATTTCGGTAATCAAAGGAATTTCCAAAATCAGGGAAATTTTCAACAGCGACCTCACTCGGGTCAACATCAACAAAATTTTGGCAATACTAATCAGAACTTCGGGAATTCTCACCAAAATTTCGGTACTAGTCAGCAGAATTTTGGCCAATCCTCCGCACAAGCTCAAGGTAATTCTTCTTCTTCTTCTTCTTCTTCTTCTTCTTCGAGTTCTAATGAAATGGCTGAGCTTCGTAATATGATGCAGATGATGGCCAAGACCCATGACTCTATGATGGCACAAATGCAAAAGAATGATCAAGCTAAGGATAATGCCATCAAGAATTTGGAGAACCAAGTGGGACACTTTGCCGCGTCACAAGCAACGCGTCAACAAGGTAAACTCCCTTCTCAAGGTGATCAACAACATGATACGGCTAATGCGATCACTCTTCGTAGTGGCACACACTATGAGGGTCCGTCGATGCCTAAAGAGAATACACCGGCCGGGAAGGAGGAGGTTTTAGTGGAAGATGTCAATGAGGATGTTATTGTGGAAACTCCAAGTGATGAGCGAGTTCCACCACCCACTACTCCCGTTCCCACCCCGACTAGTCCAACAATTCAAGTACCATTCCCGGGTCGATTGAAGAATCGAAAGGAGACTACCCAATTTGGCAAGTTCATGGAGGTTGTGAAGAATTTGCAGGTTACAGTCCCATTTACCGAGCTCATTATGCAGGTTCCATCTTATACCAAGTTTATGAAGGACATTTTGACTCGGAAGAGAAGCATTGGTGAGGTAGAAACCGTCGCTCTTACTGCAGAGTGTAGTGCATTTTTACAGAACAAAGCCCCACCAAAGCTAAAGGACCCCGGTAGTTTTTCGATTCCTTGCACTATTGGCACCTTATCGATTGATAAGGCTTTATGTGATTTAGGTGCTAGTGTAAGTGTCATGCCTTACTCCGTTTGTGAAAAACTTAATATGGGTCCTCTTAAGTGTACTAGTGTCACTTTGCAGATGGCGGATCGTTCCATAAAACGCCCTTTGGGAGTTTTAGAAGACGTGCCCGTTAGAGTTGGAAATTTTTTTATCCCGGTTGATTTTATCGTCCTTGACATGGCCGAGGACACCCAAATTCCCATAATTTTGGGAAGGCCATTTTTGCACATCGCCGGCGCGGTGATTGATGTCAAGAACGGTAAATTGACCTTGGAAGTGGGTGGAGACACCATTGTTTTCTGCTTAGATAGTACACTTAAGAACTCGATGGTAACGGATTCTTGTTGCATGATAGATGTTATTGATGTTATAGTTCATGATTCTATAGAGGCGTCCCTTATACAGGACTCCTTAGAGGCTTTGATATGTTTGGAAGCGTGTGCAGGTGATGCTTCCGTTGACTCTGATGTTGTTGATGCCTTGGAAGCTTCTTTGGAAGGAAGGATGCTCACGTAGGAGCAAGGTGTCGATGTAACCAACATCGTACACACCTCATTTGCTATTGACATAACTGTTCCGGAGCGTAAGCCACTTCCATCTCACCTAAAATATGCCTTTTTAGACGGTTCCGAGAGCTTCCCCGTGATTGTACGTGCTGATTTAACTGAGCAACAACTTTCTGATTTGTTAGTTGTTTTAAAGAAAAATAGGAAAGTTTTGGGGTATAGTCTTGATGACTTGGAGGGAATCAGTCCCGATTTCTGTATGCATAGAATTAATCTTGAGAAAGGTCATCGTCTTGTGTCCAGGGTCAACGTAAGTTGAACCCGAATATGCAAGAGGTTGTTAAAAAGGAAGTTATAAAAATTGTTGGATGCGGGAATCATTTATGCGGTTCCCAATTCAAAATGGGTGAGTCCGGTACAAGTTGTACCTAAGAAGGGAGGGACTACTGTGGTCCCGAATGAGAAGAATGAGTTAATCCCTACACGAATTGTGACGGGATGGAGAATGTGCATAGACTATAGAAAGTTGAACACCGCTACCCTTAAAGACCATTTCCCATTACCCTTTATCGACCAAATGCTTGAGAGACTAGTTTCTCACAAGTATTTTTGCTATTTAGATGGATATTCGGGATTTTTCCAAATCCCGATACACCCAGCTGACCAAGAAAAGACCACGTTCACTTGTCCATATGGCACTTTCGCATATCGCAGGATGCCATTCGGGCTATGTAACGCACCCGCCACCTTTCAAAGATGCATGATGAACATCTTTTCCGACTACATCGAGTCCATTATGGAAGTTTTTATGGACGACTTTAGTGTGTATGGTATGAGTTTTTCAGTTTGTTTAGCTAACTTGGATACCATTTTAAACCGATGTGTCGAAGTCAGTTTGGTCTTGAATTGGGAAAAGTGCCATTTTATGGTCACCGAGGGTGTAGTTTTGGGTCATGTGGTCTCCGAAAAGGGCATTCAGGTGGATAAAGCAAATGTGCAAGTGATTGAGCAATTGCCCTCGCCGGTTAATGTAAAGAGAGTGAGAAGTTTCCTTGGTCATGCGGGATTTTAGCGCCGCTTTATCAAGGACTTTTCCAAAATTGCTAAGCCACTTACACAATTGCTCCTAAAGGATGCCCCTTTCGATTTTACTGATGAGTGTGTGGAAGCGTTTAACAGGATTAAGCAGGCCCTTATATCGGCTCCGATTATTCAGTCACCGGATTGGAATTTGCCATTCGAAATAATGTGTGACGCGAGTGATTATGCCGTGGGAGCGGTTTTGGGCCAAAGGAAGGACAAAGTATTGCATGCTATATACTACGCTAGCAAAACACTTGATAATGCTCAAGTTAACTATGCAACTACCGAGAAGGAATTGCTAGCTATAGTGTATGCTTTGGAAAAGTTCAGAACCTACTTAGTTGGATCGGAAGTCATTGTTTTCATCGACCATGCGGCTCTTAAGTACCTCCTTGCCAAGAAAGAAGCGAAGTCCCGACTACTTCGATGGATCTTACTACTCCAAGAGTTTGATTTATCGATCCGGGATAAGAAAGGAGCGGAAAATGCCGTTGCGGACCATTTATCGAGGCTTAGAGTTGAGGAGGAAGGAGTTGTCATTCCCATAGATGATTCTTTTTCCAGATGATTCTCTCATGGCCTTAACTACCGGTGAAAGTGAAGGACCTTGGTATGCGGATTATGCTAATTATTTAGTTGGCAAGGTATTACCTTATGATCTTTCTTATCAGCAAAAGAAAAAATTTCTACATGATGTCCGTCAATTTTTCTGGGATGATCCTTATTTATTTAAGGAGTGTGCCGATGGTATTTTCCGTCGATGTGTCCCTCAGTGGGAAGTTCGAGGAGTTCTGGAGAGTTTTCATTCATCACCTTATGGTGGCCATCATGGACCGAGCCGAACCACGGCTAAGGTCCTCCAGTCGGGTTTTTATTGGCCAACCTTATTCCGGGATGCCCAAGCTTTTATTATGTCCTGCGACGCATGTCAAAGGACCGGTAATATTTCTAGGAGGCATGAGATGCCTCAAAATGGGATTCTCGAGGTATAAATTTTTGATGTCTGGGGTGTGGATTATCAAGGCCCGTTCCCGTCATCCAAGGGCAACCGATATATTTTGGTTGCGGTTGATTATGTCTCCAAGTGGGTGGAGGCGGTAGCATCTCCTGCTGATGATGCTAGAACGGTAATATCTCTGTTTAAAAAGACTATTTTTCCCCGCTTTGGTGTTCCAAGAGCGATTATTAGTGATGGTGGAAGCCATTTTCATGAGAAGCGACTTGATGCTTTACTTGCTAAGTACGGTGTCTCTCACCGTACCGGTCTTGCCTACCACCCTCAAACGAGTGGGCAAGTGGAGGTGTATAATAGGGAAATCAAGTCTATTCTCCAGAAGGTCGTGTCAAAAGCTCGGAAGGATTGAAGCTCTAAGCTAGATGATACACTATGGGCTTATCGTACCGCCTTTAAAACGCCTATTGGTACTTCTCCTTACCGATTGGTTTATGGCAAGTCATGCCATTTACCCGTCGAGCTTGAGTACAAGGCTTGGTGGGCGATCAAGGAGCTTAACTTGGATCCGCATTTGAGTGGGGAGAAGAGACTCATGCAATTGATTGAATTGGAGGAATTCCGTCTTGGTGCCTATGATAGTGCTCGAGTTTATAAGGAGCGCACCAGGCGGTGGCGTGACAAGCATATCCTTCACCGTGAGTTCAATGTGGGGGATACGATATTATTGTTTAACTCTAGACTCCAGTTGTTTCCCGGAAAGTTGAAATCTCGTTGGTCAGGACCTTTTTCTGTTACCGATGTGGGTAAATTTGGCTCGATTGAAGTCGAGAATGATTCGGGTGAACGATTCAAGTTGAATGGTCAACGATTGAAGTTATATCATGAAGGTGCTCAAATTGGAGCGATTGAAGTTATACAACTTCATCCCGTTCCCTCATTCCACTAAATCTTGAAACTCATCAAGTCGTGCGGGACTTTAAACCAGCGCTACCGGCCGGGAGGCAGCCCGGGTATGTAAATAATTTTCCTCATTCTCGTTTTATTTTTATTTTTGGTTTACTTGTCTTAGTGAGGACGAGAGAAGGGACTAATGTTTTTGGAGATGCACAGAATCATCGGAATAACTCAAATTGAGGATTTTAGGAAAACAAGGAGAATGAAAATTCACCATGCTCTTGATTGTATAGTAGGTCACCTCAGCCTAGGCCTAGGGGGCCTATCGTCTTTAGGGGCCGAGGTACGAGTTGAATTTGAACTCGAAGAGAAGGATTTGTGCACCTCAGCCTGTGCCCAGGCCCCCTATCGACTTCAGGGGCCGAGGCACAAGGGAAATTTGAGAGAAAATAGAGCAAATTCTCGAATATAAAGGGAATTGGATCGTCAGGCCGGCTAGCCGGGGGCCTGTGCCTACCGGCCAGCTGTGATAGAACTTAATTTAATCAAAAAAATTGAAAACAAGAGGAAAGCGCTTCAGGCCAGCCGCCGGTCCAGACCGGCCGGGTCGCATAACACCCCCCCAAACCCATTTTTCCCGTCATTTGCTTCATTCGTACAGCTCTCTCTCGTCTCTCTCTTCTCTCTCATCCCCCCAAAACCCCAATTTCCCCATTTCCCAGCTTCATTCGTTCACCTTCTTCACTCCCACTCCTCAAATTTCCTCATTTTTTCCCAAAGACTGCTACTTTCAGCTGATTTGCAATGCCTCCTCGGAACAAGCGCACCAGAAACGACCATGCTCAACCCGACGTTGATCCTGATCCAGTTTTTCCAGGTGTAATTTTTACCACTATTGACCAAAAGGTACGGTTTCAAAATTTGAGAAAGCGGTCTATTGTTCCTACTTGTTTTATCGATCGTGATGCTATGCGAACTTTAGGCTTAGATTCTGCTTTGGAACTATTGTTTAAAGGTGTTGGTATGGGTACATTTTTTACGATGCGTCGTAATTTCTGAGTTCATTTGAGGTAAATAAGAATCGACGGCCTGGTGATATTTCAGTTCAGTTTCGTTTACTAAATACTAGTTTTGAGTTGAGCCTGAAGCAGTTTGGTGATTGTTTTGACCTTAAGGATTATGATGACCATACACCACCCGAGCATGCTAATTTTAGGGTGGGTGATTTTTTTGGAATCTATTGCTGATGCCCCGTACACTACCGCGGGGCATATGAGTTCAAATAATATTCATAATCCGGTCATAAAGGTTTGGCAGAGGTTTATGGGGTGAACGATTTTTGCTAGGAAGGAGCCACATAATGTGCGCACCGAGGAGGTGTCTATTTTGGGCTCGTATTTGCGGCGTAAGCCGAAGGTGTGGCATATTAATATTGCCTATCACCTCGTCCTCCATTTTAGGAGAATAACTACGGCCGTTGCCGATGTTTCTATTTATATAGGCGGGTTAGTCACGCAATTAGCTCTTCGGTTGACCGCTTTTCGTGAAGCGGATCATGATCCGGTCCAGGGCGAGATTACCCTTAGCCTCCGATATTTGGCTTCTCTTAACTGGATTTCTTCTAGGCATCAGAATCGTTGGGCTTGGCTTATTCATGAGCAGGCGACTATTATTTTGCAAGTCGGGTCGGTTTTGTCACTTGAGGCTGATCAGCCTAATTATTTATTACCCATTGCCGCCCCTAGCTCTCTTCCTTCGTCGCATGCTGTTACCTATACTCGTCGCCCGACGAGCGAGCCTAGTACCTCCCAGCCCGGTCCATCTCAGGCTGTTTCCAAGCCCACCACCACTACTACTTTTAAGCAGCCCCCTCCACCACCCCAGTATGCTCCCCTCCATCCCGATCTGATTGCATGGATGGAGCGCATGGAGTTGAGTGCCGGTTCGTCCCGTTCTGACATGGATACTCTTCGCACGGAGACTCGTGCCGTCACCGCTGCTACTCACGCTCGTCTAGACAGGTTATATGCTGATCAGTGCCTCGAGATGTATCCCGTCTATGATGACTATGCTAGGAGTTCGGCTGTGCCACCACAGGGCCCTTACCCCTCGTACTTTTCGTGGCCCGTGGGTGGTTATACTGACCCTTCGATTCATGGCGGCTGCCATCTTCACACTGACTATTTCAGTGCCCCGACGGGCCCTGCTTTTGGAGCCGCTAGTGATTTTCAGGGAGGTGGTTGGTATACGGGTGGTGCATCTGGCTCCAGGACTGCTGCAGATGATGATATGGAGGATGATTATTTCGGTGATGATGACGATGACGATGATCAGTAGCGGATTGCTGATTCCGCTACCTCTCCGTGTATATATTTGGTATGTCTTTTCTCTATCCTCGGTTTTTATTTGTGTCCCCCCGACCAATTTTGAGTCTGTATGATATGGAACATTGAGGACAATATCGAGTCTAGCGTGAGGGAGTTTTTAGTATTTCTAGTTTTATTTCCTTGAGTCTTAGCGTCTGTCTATGATACCGATTATGCAGCAATGATGATAATTTGCACTCGTTAGGCTACATACTCGTTCCTAATTGGCATTCATTTGACCTTTGTTATGTGGAATAATAATTAATCGACAAGTATGCAACCAACTGAGCTATAATTTGTGATTCCCATTTAGACCGACCTTGCATTTAGGCTTTAGCTACAAAATTGGTGAGATTTAGAGCCTCCTGTAGCCAGTACATTCATACTTGGCTACCACTTAGGTTGTGTGTGTAGGTCTCCTCGTGGAATATGCTATGTCAATACGCATAAGTATGGTGTTTTCCCCTTTATTTTGACTAACTTGCCTAGTGATCATTTTTGGGACATTTTCATTTTTCATTTATTTCTATCCATTTTCTCCTTGGCTAAAATTTTAAGAATTCACAAAATGAACTACAAAATCAAATTTGCCTACCTAGCCAAGCTTGATGAAGTAGGTCACCTAGTGCGTTCTATGCTCGTTATTGTGCGATTATGGAGATTTTTGATGGATGATTGGATGTGGTTGACTCTGTTTCAAGGGAGTTTGTAGATCTTGTTCGGGTCAATTTGAGTCTTTGTATATTTGCTATTAATTTCATCAAGCTTTCAAAAAGAAAAAATGAAAAAAATGAAAATGAAAAAAAAAGAAAAAAAGAAAAAAAAAGAAAAAAAAAGAGAAGAAAAAAATCAGAACAACAAAAATATGTTATTCTCGTTACTTTTATTTTCTGTTTACTTGATGAAATTTGAGCGCCCTCTTTTGATCCCGGACTCATTCTCGTCGATTGGTGACTTGTATGTCTTGTTTATGGAGATGGAAGAACTTTTGAGTTGAGCATTATCGCACTAGTTAGTTCACTAGCTTGGCCTTAACCTCACATGACCATATCGATTTCCACCTTCTACCTTGTTATC
This sequence comes from Agrostemma githago, assembly GCA_958450325.1. Taxonomy (NCBI): domain Eukaryota; kingdom Viridiplantae; phylum Streptophyta; class Magnoliopsida; order Caryophyllales; family Caryophyllaceae; genus Agrostemma; species Agrostemma githago. Next base: position 13,457,545 of record OY288255.1, on the reverse strand, counting down.
ACCATCCTTGCCTCCCTATGTGATCTTAGCATGTTTTGTAAAAATTTAGAGGTCGATACCATACTAGATTGAGGGCATATTTCCATGAGTTGGAGTAGTTGAGCGTTTTCACATATATATTTCACATATACACACCCTTCCTAATTGAGCGATGAGTGGCTTCGTGAGTAGCCTATGCAAGGGTTTTGGTTGAAAATGTGGTTTCTACATATTATGCTTGGTGAAGTTGTGCATTTGTTGATGGATTATTTTTCCTATTTCCCGTCTCGGAATTCGTTTCTTAGACTTGGTTAGATGTTTGCTATGGCGGACTTGAGTATTTTGGTTGCCTATTATTTGCTTTGAGCTGTTTCGGTATTATATTAGTTGTTTTCCTACGGGTCTTGCTTGAGGACAAGCAAGGGTTCGGTTCAGGGGAGTTTGATGTGTCGTGTTTATATAGTTTTATTCCCTCGATTCCGTTGTCTTTTCCGGTCGGAACGCGCTCTTTAGAGCCGTTTCTTCTAACATTTTGCTTTGAGTGAGTGTTTTTGTAGATTCTACACGATTTCAGGTCTTTATGTGCATTTACACTCATATCTGGTTAGAAGAACGATCCCGAGACAAAACCCGTGCTTCAAAACGTTTAGGCGAAGAAGAAATGAGAAGTGCCGATTCGTTGGGCCAAGGAAAGCGGCCCAATACTTGTTTTATTAGTGATGTGCGCGCCAGCCTGCATGTGGCAGGCGGCCTGCCAGCCGGCCGACGTGACACAAAGGAATTTATGCTTGATTTTCAAGTGTGCCTCAGCCCCTGCATGTGGCAGGCGGCCTGCCAGCCGGCCGGCATGCACATCCTCTTTATTTCCGCCTATTTTGTATAATTAAGGAGAAGTATTATTTCCTAAGCATCACTTTTTCATACTTAGTTTATTTACATTAGAAAACTCGTGACTCTTAGGATTCTAGCACTCGGTTTCAACTCGTACTCGATTTCGGTAAATTCGTTTATGCAAATTTTCAGTTTTATATTTGAATCTTCATCGTGAATTGCTTAGTTCGTCGTAATTTTCTCTATTTGCAATTTGTTGCTCCGTTTAGTTCGTTAGATTTCCGTTCGTTTATCGTTAGATTTATTTGCTTCAATTTTTATCATGAATTACATGTATGCGATTTGTTGTTTCGTGATCATCATGCGTAGCTAATTTTCTCGCTAGGGTCGAGGGGGATCGATGGATTATTATACGATTCTGCTACTTCGATACTAAATTTATAATTATGCTAGTACCATCTTCGCGTGTTTTATTTGTCGATTAATTTGTTAATGGCCACAACATTTTAATTTGTTTGGGAAATTCTAGTTCTTGTGCGAAAGCCGAATTAGGATTAGATCACGCGCGATTTGGTAGGGAGTCTAATAAGTTGCGAGAGCCTGTTAGATCCTTCCTAGGTTGACACGATTCGAGAGAACGTGTTATAGCCGACTAACATGTTTATATGTTTACTATTATTGTCGCATAATTGCTGAACATCTATCGTGAACCCGTGACCTTTGTTTTCATCTCATTGTTAGATTCGATTATTTATCATCGTATTTTAGTAGTCTTTTATATATTTTCCATCAATCAACCGTTTAGAGCATTTTAGAATCGCCATAGCCAATAGATGAAAATTGACTGTTTCCCTGTGGATTCGATACCTTGCTTGCCGCTATCTTCTTGTTAGTAGCATTAGGTTTATCTTGATTGGGTGAGACGACTTTAAGCGTTTAGCTACTGCTGCTTCAGATGGACAGTCTGATTCTTCGTCTGTTGGTGTCAAGTACTTTATCCCCTCTAGCTTCGTTGGGAGGAAGGGTTATGTCAGGGAAAACTATCAAGACACCATGACAATATGCAGGTGGTGCGGATATCCTGATCTATTTATAACATTCAAATGTAACCCTAAGTGGCCTGAGATAGATAGATTTGTAAAGTCTAGGCGTTTAAATGCTAAGGACAGACCAGATATCGTTGCCCGTGTGTTCAAGCAGAAGCTCGAGGCATTAATGAAAGATTTTAAGGAGAACCATATTTTTGGGAGAACTCGAGCAGGTTATTCATCTCTACCTTTTAGAATACTATGTCCTATTATTAGCATTTGTTTTTTTGATTTGCGTCCGATTTTGTTACCTTCGTACTCACTATTAATTTTATGTTGTAGTTGTATACACTATTGAGTTCCAGAAACGCGGTCTCCCCCACGCTCATATTCTTCTCTTCCTCGAAAGGGATGACAAGTTCCCCGAGGCCTACGATGTTGACGTTATTTCTGCTGAAATTCCGGACCCTATAGATGAACCTAATCTGTATAAAGCTGTGAAGGATCTAATGATTCATGGCCCATGTGGACACGCAAATCCAAAGACCCCTTGCATGGTTGACGGTGTATGCACGAAGCGATTCCCAAAGGCCTTTTCTAATCGTACAACCGTTGATGGTGATGGGTACCCTATGTATCGAAGACGAAACAACGGTATCACTGTTGATAAGGGCGGTGTCAGTGTTCACAATGGATACGTTGTTCCGTATAACGCTGAACTTTTGGAAAGGTATCGTGCCCACATAAATGTTGAATGGTGTAACCAGGCACGTTCTATCAAGTACCTGTTCAAGTATATAAACAAGGGTTACGACCGTGTTACCGTGGGTGCTGCCACGAGGAAGAATCCCGAAGAGATAGACCACATACAAGAGTATTTGGATTGCCGGTATATTTCACCACCCGAAGCCGCGTGGCGTATATTTGCCTTTGATATTCACTACAGGACTCCACCGGTGTTACGTCTTGAGTACCATCTTCCTAATGAACACAATGTTGTGTACAACGATGACGACCCAATTGAAGATATTGTGGCGCGTTCGAGTGGTGCTCGGACAAAGTTTACTGCTTGGCTTGATTACAACGCCAACAACGAAGAATCCAGAGGACTAACTTATGCGGAATTCCCAACGAAGTATGTTTGGCATGCGAAAGATAAGTCATGGGCACCGTGGAAGCGGGGGTTTAGTTTGGGCAGAATGTATCACATGTCCCCTAATGGCGGTGAGCTATATTACATAAGGACTCTACTGAACTTTGTGAAGGGCCCTACCTGCTATGCTGATATTCGCACTGTCAACGGGGTTGTTCACGATACTTACAAAGACGCTTGCTATGCATTGAGATTACTAGGTGACGACAAGGAGTACATCGATGCTATAGAAGAAGCAAGTTATTGGGGTACCGGTTCATTCCTCAGGAACCTTTTTGCAATATTACTATACTCGGGTAGTCTCATCAAGCCTGCCTATGTTTGGGAGAAGACTTGGCACCATATGTGTGATGACATCCTAGCCCGTCGAAGGAGACAACTACTTAATTTTGGTAAGCATACTTCATCTGTGGTCCTAATCCCGCTTAATTTCCTTTTTCTTTTACTTTTTCGCATTCTATAGCTGGCACTTACATAATCTGTTTTCTAATAAATTACTGAATTGTGATTCATTTCGCAGATTTGCAGATGACGGACGCTGAACTACAAAGTTATGCTTTGTCGGAGATTGAGCTTTTGTTGCAGGGCAATGGCAGCTCTCTATCTAAATTCCCTGATATGCCAATTCCCGACGACAACCTTAACTCGATGCACCTCAACAGGCTTATTGCAGATGAACTTACTTACAACCGCGAACAACTTCATGTTGACCATGAGCGACATATGTCAACAATAACCGCTGAGCAAAGAGTCGTGTACGATGGAATCATGAATGCTGTGATCGGTGCGAGTGGAGGTTTTTTCTTCGTTTACGGCTATGGTGGAACTGGCAAGACATTTATTTGTAATGCTCTATGTGCCGCTTTGAGGAGTAAAGGTGATATAGCTCTGCTAGTTGCATCAAGTGGAATCGCTGCCATCTTACTCCCTAGGGGACGGACAGCTCATTCCAGATTCAGTATTTCTATCAACGTCGACGAGAACTCTGTTTGTCCAGGCATCAGGCCAGGTTCCGACTTAGCTGAGTTACTCATTAAAGCGAAGCTCATAATCTGGGACGAAGCTCCAATGCTAAGTCGATACTGTTTCGAGGCTCTTGATAAAAGTTTGAGAGATATAATGCGTTGTGTGAACCCACGTAATTCCGAGAAGCCTTTTGGCGGAAAGGTTGTCGTATTGGGTGGTGGTTTCAGGAAAATACTACCCGTTGTTCCGAAAGGGAGTCGCGAGGACATAGTTCACTCCGCGGTTTGTTATTCGCAATTTTGGAGAGATATAAAGGTGAACTCAAGACCTTTAATAACCTTTGTCGCAGCTGAAAACTTAGTGTTACACCTAACTACTACCCATTTGGAACTGATCAAGTTTAATTCGGTTATAGGTTCTACGTTTAACAATCAACATGAGGTTGCAGGTCGGAGCTGCTGGGTCCGATGCTGAGGAAATTAAGTTGTTCTCAGAGTGGTTGTTAAGTGTTGGTGATGGATTAGCAGGTGGTCCAAACGATGGTGTAGCCAACATCGAGCTCCCACCCAATATCATCGTGCAACCAGGTGATGACCCAATTGCAGCCATTGTAGAGAGCACTTACCCCAATTTGTTAGATCACTTCAAGGACCCAGATTGGCTTCAGAACCGCGCAGTCCTCGCCCCGACAAACGATGTTGTCGAAAAGGTGAATGAGTACGTACTATCTCTCATCCCCGAGAAGGAAGTTGTTTACCTGTCGTCGGACGAAATAAGCAACGACGAGAAAACCCATCACGTCCTCGAAATTTATTCTACCGAATTCCTTAATTCAATTAGGTGTTCGGGCCTTCCTTCACATGAACTGGTACTAAAAGTTGGTGCCATTGTCATGTTACTGAGAAATCTTGACCAGGCTAATGGACTATGCAATGGTACTCGATTGTTGATCTCCAAATTTGGCGATCGGGTACTGGAGGCCACGATAATCACTGGTAGCAGGAGAGGTCAGCAGGTCTATATTCCAAGAATCAAAATGTCACTTTCCGATGAGACCAAATTCCCAATTCGATTTGATAGAAGGCAATTCCCTATTGCGGTATGTTTTGCCATGACAATAAACAAGAGCCAGGGTCAATCGCTCTCCACTGTCGGTCTGTTTTTGCCCAAGCCAGTGTTCACTTATGGACAGTTATATGTTGCTTTTTCTAGGGTCACGCGTAAGAAGGGTCTTAAGGTTCTTATTGTCGATGAAGATCAGTATGATTCCTATACAACAACTAACGTTGTGTACAAAGAAATCTTCTCCAATGTCAGATGACGACTTATTATTTACACCAGTATTATATTTCCTCGCACAATGTCTTTGAACTATTCTTAAACTCTGCAGCAGGCTAAATTATTTACAATTATCTCAATTATTTCCAATTAATACAGTCGTTTCGAATTGTTCTCCGATTGTTATTAACTACTTTCTGTTCGTCTCCATAGTATAGTGTAAATACATCCTTCCTTACTGCTAACTGCAGTTGTTCCTAAACCCATTACTCATGTGTTCTTACTGCTCATCTACAGATTTCCACATTGAAATATAAGTTTTATTTCAATATTTCAATGCTTTTTTCAACCACATACGTCTCACAGCCGTGAAATCATCTCTCACAGACATGACAAACTGCGCAAGTCACTGTAATTTTAGGGAATGCTAGTACTACGATTCATTCACATTAAAAACACTCCCATGAAATTGAAATTATGCATATCATAACATGTTAATGCGAAGTTAAATGTGTTAACAGTACAGATAAGATATTCATCGATAGTAAACCAAACTAACCAAAATAGCAATAATCCGTACTTAGATCAAATAATCCATTACAAACACCAGATTCAGACAGTTGAAAATAACGATTGTTTGAAAATTCAAAAACTAATTTAGACGAACTGATCAAGAGATTACGTCAAAGCATCAATTAGACTGAAGCAGCAGGAGGTACCTTTCAGACGTAGAATCCGGGGCAATGTTGCTTCAACAGATTAAACACGCACGCGTATGTTGACAGGTTGCCCTCGTATGCGTCCCCGTATCCCATCGTCTTCCAGTCAGCCCCAACAGATATGCAGTTTCTCCCCTCCTAGTACAGACCTTTGTTTGCAGATGTCGCGACCCACAGGTGCGGACCGGACATTCCGTCGATGCTTTTCTCGAAATCAGATCGTCCCCTACCCACTCTCTCAAAGCATTTCTGCAACTTAAAAGCTTGCATGTACTTTTCCTCGCCACTAAAAAACTCGATTGCTATAGCCCTCTTGAAAAGACCAGGCTTCCCTTTCCAAACATGGTGTATTTTCCGAACAGGATATCCCAGTCTCACAAGTTCATCTCTCACGCAAGTGAAACTTCTACCAATTACCTGATCGTCACCCACTATTTCAAATGGTAGGTTGTGCATTATGCATGTTGCCGGGTACACAAGTTTTTTAGCGATTGATTTGAGATTGGTTACTTCCCTTTTTTTATACTGGATGAATTATTTGGAGATTCCTTCTGATTTTTTGCTTTCTATGCTTCAATTTTGCATCTTAGACATAATTAGGGGAGGCGGTTGAGTGTTTAGAAGGAGTTACTGCAAGTTGTAAATGCAGTGGCAGTAACTCTTTCAATTACTTTTTTTTACCTGTCCAATAGTAACCACTTAGCTCCCAACCTAGGTAAGTTATCATCATTGCCCCTTTTTACTTTTCTTAATTTTTTTTTCTTTTTGTTCCAGATGCAAGGTCGTTGCTGCGTAGAAGTTGTTACTACGAACTTGATCAGTTCAGAAGTTGAACGTAACTCATTTTCGTTGCAGTGTCTCGGTACAAGTCTAATATGGTACGGCAGTTCGGTATTACAAATACGTATCATACATCGACATGACGTTCCATAAAATATTACACGTAATGTTTAACAAAATGTTAGTTGGACACGGTATATTTTATTCTGATTTTTACACTGATTATACTACATCCATAATTCGTTTACCATTTAATATATATCAACAGTTTGTTATTACTTGACCGACATACGGTAAATCTTCACAATGCGGTATTATTACCGATTATGTTGTAAAGCGAACGAACAATTACCCACTCCAAATCACAATTACTTACCAACATACTGCTTTTCTATTTAACGTGCGCATACATTCTAATTGGTCTATCAACACCGTAACAAACGTTCAACTGTAAATGCACGTGTAGAATCGTATGAACCTGAAACATGAACAAATATAACCACTCTCCACGCCAAAATTCAGAAGCGATTTTTTTACTACAATCGTTAATTACATTTAAATTAAACCTAATTCTTAAACTATCGCCATTGCAATTTACACATTACGAAATACTTTGCATGCAAGGTGATTCTTACACAGTAATTACCAACCACCAATGTACATCACAACGAAATCAGAATACGTACTTCCGTTCACATGCATTTAGTCGTCGTAGAAATCCCGGTAGATTTCGTTCAAAGCGTCGATAACATGTCCATAGGTCCCAAATTCCTCAGGCTCGCCCATGTTAGTTCCGACATAACGGCACCATATTGGCACCATACAGTAGTCCGTGTCCGCCGAGAGATAGTTTTCATCCTCCCAAGAAGCAACCCAGCAGTGTGGCCCGACTTGGTGATCCCATTGGTTTACCATTTCTTCTTTGGTCTTGCCTTCATTTTCAAACTCCCTCTGAAGTTTGTATGCATAGAAATAGTTCGGTAGTCTCGCTCCGAACTCAACTACGACCGCCCTCTCAAAATCAAGCGACAGCGATATACACGGGTCTAACCTAACCACATCATACCGAAGGTAGTTTAGTCTCATTTTCAGGATGTGCAAATTCTGGCAGATATACCACCCATCTTGCACGTCGTACGACATGTTGTCGATGATGCACTTAGGCGGCCACATCAATTGTCTATACATTTCGGCTACTTAGCTAGAAAAGGTTGTGGAGATGATGTTTGAGTATATAAGAGGATATAGATGTGCATGCAAGGAGGACGAAGAAACTTTGGTAAAGTGAAGTTGTAAAATTTGTGTTTAATTATATATTGGGGTGGTAATAACTCTTCGACTTCCGTAATGTGTATTTGTATATGCTTTTGAGTTTGTGGACCATACTACTAACACAGACGTTTCGTTTTAATTACGACACTTTTATAACGTCACAAAATGTACTTATAAGTTACAGTACCGTTAATTTCACGTCACTGACCGCATACTCGATATTGATTACTACATTTGCTGGGCTGATTTTTGAAATTGCTGATATGGGGTTACAATCTGGCCCAGCTTTGATTTGGGTTAGTCATATCTGTGATAAGTGTGGTTAAGCCCAACCGGACCACTCTATTTGGCCCATCTGTATTATGCATCCCTAATAATTTTGGTCAGCCCAAATATTTTTATCGGGTACCTAGCTTTATCTGATATGTATATTCAAGACGCACCGCCAATTATGTAATCGGGTTAGCAGTCCGAGGAGGAGTAATAAATACACAATAAAATTAACAAAGTACAGGGTGTAAGTTCGTACTACCATATAGTACATTGTATACTTACCGTTGAAATGTAATCGTGCATTACTATGTCGATGTAGTTGCTAATCACTATGGAAACTTAAGTAACCACTATCGTACAAATTATCAACGTACCCATACACTTTGTGTTAACTGTCAATCCTTGCGAACTAGTTGTGATTTTGTCTTACCACTTAACTCTGAGTAGAAGTACGATTCATTCAAAATTCGTTACTGCACTGCTACTAATTTGACTCATGTACGTAAACAATAATAGATCAACTACCCGTGAATTTTATTCACGGGTATCACACTAGGTCTCTTAATAATAAAGAGAATTTGCTTTAGCCTAATCTAATCTAGTACTCCTATATTAATAAGGGTTTTTCTAAAAGGAGTACGAATATAATATAGAGTTGGTACTGAAGAGTAGTCTCTCAATAAGTTATTGAGAGTCGTCCCTCCCAAAAATTTGTGTTTCTAAAATGTGTCCAATGGGCACATGTTAAAAGTTTAACTTTAAAATTTACAAGTTTAATCCTCTAAGTATGATAATTATAGGTTTAGTTATCAATTTATCATGACATTTTATTGCAAATCTTACCAAACATAAATTCTTAACATGTGCCCATTGAGCATATTTTAGAAAAACCCTAATAATAATAATAATAATAATAATAATAATAATAATAATAATAATAATAATAATAATAATAGTAATAATAATAATAAGAGTTTTTTGTGAAACACAACCTTTAATAAAAGTGTTTTGCGAAACACCGCCTTTAATAAAAAAGTTTGTGAAATACAACCTTTAATAAAAATATTTTGCGAAACACATTTTACTAAAAAAAATTGTAAAACACAACCTTTAACAAACATTTTTTTGCGAAAAACATCATTTCTGCCGGAGTCTAACTAAAATAAAGAAAAATTCGGTGTTGACTCGGGTTTTTGATGAAATCATGTGACTTGATCATTTTGTTATAATAATCTCAACCACTCAATTTTGTTAGTTATCCCTCTCGTTAAACTCATTTGTCTTTCACCCCTTCCAAATTTTAGCAAACCATGATTAACATCTTCGTATCCATTTTAGAAATAACGTCAATTCTCTTCTAATCTTTACAATCTCAGTTATATTCGCCGATTATCTTCTAATCATTCTAATTGGAGGAATTACGGAGCATAATTAATTAAAAGGGAGAAAAAATTAAGAGTAAAAATAGATTTATTGAGGAAAAACTCAGCAAACAAAGGAAAGCTAACCATGCACATGATTTCATCAAAAAAAGTCGAGTCAACACGGGTTTATTTTAAATTTTTGATCAAAATCCGAAAAAAATGTAATATTTCACAAAAAAATATTTTTTAAAAGGTTGTGTTTTACAAAAAAATTTGTTAAAGTTGGTGTTTCGCAAATATTTTTTATTAAAGGTTGTGTTTTACAAACTTTTTTATTAAAGGTGGTGTTTCGCAAAACATTTTTATTAAAGATTGTGTTTCACAAAAAAACTCTAATAATAATAATAACAACAACTGTGTATAGAGTGCGTCTCATGGCTACGAATATGCTCCTGCGGAAACGGCGTATAATGAAATGGTGGAAACTGGAAAGTAGACCCTTCCCCGATGGAGAATAAATTCCTACATTCTCGATGACCGAAGTCAGAAAACCACTGGTCCAAAAGTTTCTTTCGCCCGTAACGAACGACTCAAGAAGGCATAAACTTATATTTAGCATACCTTTGAAGAGGTTTATAAGCAGGGTGGGGGTTTGAGACTGATTTTTTTGGCTTCTATGGCTGTGACTTGTGAATTATGACAGAATTAGTGCCCAAGTTAAGCTTATCAACTATCATACTCCTTCAAAATTTCCCTGATGGTCAATACAGATTTTCTAAAATTCTCCACACAAGTAGTCAAGGCTACTCGGATGAAATATTTGGAGTACAGTGAGACAGTACAGCAAAGGAATAACACAATAGACAGTGATCGAAATGAACTACCAGCGGCCAGGCTGTTTGAATGAACCCTCACTATCATCTGTCTTCTGCATACTATTACGTATTATACATTCTTCTTAATCCTTTTCCTCGCTCCGTAACCCGAGCGCTGCTGTAATCATTGCCTTGACCCGAAGTGGGATTTTGATATGAAGACATTCTCCAGTTGGGATTTATAGAACCACCAGGCGCGGTTCTGGATGGCCAAAAGTATGCATCATCTCGCTTGTAACGTGTCGTCCTACTTGACAAGTGTGAAGATTGTCTATAATCTGAATGGCCTTCATTGAGTCGAGGGACATTGTGTAGAAAAGTTATTGAAAGTGAATTGAGAATTTCATTAACATGAGCACAATATTTATACAGGCTAGAAACCTAATACAGTTAAGGAAAGAGTAAATCTAGTATCTAACTAGAATCCTACGAATAGGAAAATTACAGTATTTGGCAATAATACAAAGATTACAAAATATAGTAGATTACAAAGACTAGAGGATATTCCTAAATAATATCTTTAACTAATATCTTCAATACGCTCCCGCAAGTCGGACGTTCCAAAGGAAAGGCCGAGCTTGAGTAATAACGAGTAAAACCGTGCCTTAGGAAGAGGTTTGGTTAGCGCATCTGCAAGTTCGTCGTTAGTGGATATGTGTTGAACACGTAGTGTCCCATTTTGAACATGTTCTCGAACAAAATAGAACGCAAGAGCTACATGTTTCATTCGTGAGTGAAAAACTGGATTTGCTGCATAATGAGTAGCACCAAGATTATCACAGTAGATTATTGGAGGAGACTTAATGGTGAAGCAAAGTTCGGAGAGAAGAGAGCGGAGCCAAATCAGTTCGGTTGTGGTTGAAGCCACTGCCCGAAATTCAGCTTCCGTAGTAGATAGCGCTAGTGCTCGTTGTTTCCGAGAAGACCAAGCAATTGGGTTCCGGCCAAGGTAGATAATAAATCCGGTAGTAGAAATATATTTGTTGCTATCACTTGCCCAATCTGCATCACAAAAAGCATGAAGAGAAAGAGGAGTATCGCGAAATAAATTAATACCAACCGTTAGAGTGCCTTTTAGGTAACGAAGCATTCGCTTCAAGGCTAACCAATGAGACTCTTGAGGATCCTGCAAAAACTGTGCAAGCTTGTTGACACCAAAAGAGATATCGGGACGAGTGAGGGAAAGATATAAGAGGCTACCAACAATAGCGCGGTAGTCGGTGGGATTGGGAATGGGTTTGCCCGTAGTAGCCTTGAGTGGCGGGTAGGCGACGATGGGGGTGGGGGTAGGTTTACAGTCAAGCATGTTGTAACGGGAGAGAATGTCATAGGTATATTTAGTTTGTGTGAGAGCTAAGCCTGTTTTAGTAGGGGTAACCTCAACACCAAGAAAATACGATGGAAAACCAAGATCTTTAAGAGAAAAACGACGAGAAAAAGAATCGAAGAAGGATTGAAGTTCCTTCGTCGGTGGACCGGTGACAATAATGTCATCAACATAAACAAGAAGAAAAATAGGATTAGTCATAACTTTGTGAATAAAAAGGGAGGGATCAGAAATTGATTGTTTAAAACCATAAGAGAGTAAAAAAGATTTGAGTTCATTGTACCAAGCCCTAGGAGCTTGTTTGAGACCATAAATAGCTTTAGATAATTTGCAAACAAAAGAGGGAGAATTTGCATTAATAAAACCAGGAGGTTGAGACATAAAAACAGTTTCAGTAAGAGTACCTTGAAGAAAAGCATTGTTGATATCAAGTTGTCGCAGAGACCAACCACGGGAGAGAGCAAGTGCTAAGACGAGACGAACTGTTACCGGCTTAACAACAGGACTAAAAGTTTCAGAGTAATCTACTCCGGGACGTTGAAGAAAACCTTTAGCAACTAATCGTGCTTTATATTTTTGAATTGAGTTGTCGGGATTATATTTAATACGAAAAACTCATTTGCAACCAATTACATTGTAGGAGGGGTTAGGAGGAACAAGTTCCCATGTGTTATTTTTAACTAAGGCTTGGTATTCATCTACCATGGCTGAGTGCCAATTTGGGTCAGCTAGGGCAGACTTGACCGTAGTAGGAGGGAGAGAAGGAGACACGACGGAGGCTAGAGAGGCATACTTAGGGTTAGGGACTCTAATATTGTGCATAGCACGAGTCACAGGACGGTTCGAGGGAGGAGGGGTAGGTGTGAGTGAATCGGTATAGGGAACCGAGGAAGGGGAAGACTCGGGCGAGGAGACCGAGGAGGGAGAAGGCGAGGAAGAAGCAGCGGAAGAGGGTGAAGAGGCAGCGGAAGACGGAGGGGAGGGTGGGACAACGGGAGGGGTCCGGGGAGGGCGGGTCCTGCGCGTGTAGACACGCAGGGGGGTAGTCGGGTCGGGCTGATTCGGGACCGGGTCAGGATTCGGGACCGGGTCGGGATGCGGAACCGGGTCGGGCTGACTTGGGGTGGGGACTATCATGAAAAGTGGGTCCGATAGCCATTGAGATGGGGTGACTGGGGAAGAGGCGGCGGGTAGGAGGGAAGGGAAGGGAAAGACCGACTCACAAAATTTAACATGTCGAGAAGTATATATTTTATTTGACACGGGCTCTAAACAGTAATAAGCACTTTGAGTGGAGGAATAACCAACAAAGATACATGGTTTAGAACGTGGGTCAAGTTTGTGAGACGCATAAGGACGTAACCAAGGATAACAAAGACAACCAAAACTACGAAGTTTATTATAATTTGGAATATTACCAAACAACCTAAGAAAAGGAGAGTCATTGTGAAGGACGGGTGTGGGCATGTGATTTATTAAGTAGACCGCTGTGACAAAAGCATACGACCAATATGTGGTAGGTATGTTAGCATGGGTGAGGAGAGAGAGACCAGTTTCGACAATATGACGATGACGTCTCTCAGAGATACCATTGTGTTCGGGGGTGTGGGGAGGGGAGGTGAGATGGGTTATACCATCGGAGTTGACGGAGGGGGTGAGTTTTAAATATTCACCCCCGTTGTCGGAAAAAATTTAAACTATGGGTCGATTAAAAAAAATTTCGACTAAGGCACGAAAACGATTAAAAACTGAGAATGTGTCAGATTTACGTTTTAAGGGATATAACCAAGTGTATCTAGTAAAGTGATCTACAAAAACGACATAATATTTAAAATTATCAACGGAGTAAAGAGGAGATGTCCATACATCCGAGAAAACTAATTCTAGAGGGTGAGAGGAGGATAGAGAAGAAGTGGAAAAAGGAAGTTTATGACTTTTATTAATATTGCAAGCATTACACGGGTTGGACAAGGTCGGTGTAGTTTTTATTTTAGCTAAATTAGTAATAGAACTAAGTATAGATAAGGATGGATGACCAAGTTTGTGATGCCACGGATCCGGAGAGATGATGGTGGTGTAGGCCGAGATGGGAGAGGAGATCGGGTCACGTGACGGAGTCCATATATATAAGCCGGATTTAAGCTGTCCCGTTAGCAGCACCTGTCCCGTTAGTCGGTCCTGCAAAACACAAGATTTAGAAGAAAATTTAGCAACAGCATTGTTGTCAAGACAAAATTGTGAGACAGAAATAATATTTTTGGAAATTTTTGGAGCATGTAAAACATGATTGAATTTAATGAGATGAGAAGAAGGAGATTTTATAGAAAAGAAACCAATATTATTTATGGTAAGAGGAGAGCCATCGCCAATCAATAGATCGTCGTTTCCATCGTAAGGTGCGTGGAGGGCAAGGTTGTTGAGATCATGAGTTATGTGATGAGATGCGCCACTGTCAATGATCCAATTTGGAGGGTAAGAGTCGGGGAGAGTGACGGTATTGGCTTGCGGGTTAGGACGACGGGCTTGGTTCGTGGGAGGGGCGGGTCTTGGTGGGACGGTGATATTGGGATAGAGATTGCGAAATATGGCACAAGTGCCGAGGTAGTGAGCAGGAACATGGCACCATTGACATTTACCCTTGAAAGGGATTGTATTGGTACCGGTGTGGGGAGTCGGGAGGAGACTGGGTTGATTGGATTGGTTGGGGCGTGTGTTAGGACGATTGTTAGGGCGATTGTAGGCGGCTAGGGCGGAGGCCGGGAGAGGGAAGGTGGTGGAGTTTTGGGTGTGTTTGAGTGAGAGGTCATATTGGATAAGGCGTTCATGTAGGGCGTCGAAGGATATGAGGGTGTCCCGATGTTTGATGGCATCAACAAGAGAGCGATAGTTTTCATAGTCGAGTCCATTGATGACCTTTGCGATGATATCTTCGTCATCCATGGGTTTTCCTAGGTTGGCTAATTCATCTACACATGAGCGAATCAGCTGCATATATTCCGTGGCCGAGTGTCCACTCTTTGAGATGGAATTGAAGCGATCCTTGATTTGAAGGATATGACCACGAGAAGGATTAGCGGAGGTGGACTTCAGATTAGCCCAGATTTCGCTAGAGTTTTTAGAATTATGTAAGAACGGAGCGATACTTTCAGATACAGTTCCACGAAGAGCAGCACTGAGAAGACGGTCTTGACGGTTCCATGTTAGGTAAGCCGGATTTGGGGATGTGACTTTAGTGACAGCATCCGTGATTGTAGCTTTAGGACATGTATGAGTTCCGTCAAGATATTTGAATAAATCAAAGCCAAAAAGTAGGTCTTCAATTTGACGTGACCAATTCCGATAAGTTGCTGGGGTGAGTGCCGTAACATTGGCTAAGTTCACCGCAATAAGAGGGACATTGGGCTCGTGAGGGTTGGCAAGGATCGATGATGAACCGGCCATGTTGCGGGAAGAATTTTTTGTGCGGTTTTGATGTGAGCGACGTGAAGAAGGGAGAAAGGAGGTTGAAGACAATTTTCTAGATGGAATCGTTTTGCTCTGATACCATGTAGAAAAGTTATTGAAAGTGAATTGAGAATTTCATTAACATGAGCACAATATTTATACAGGCTAGAAACCTAATACAGTTAAGGAAAGAGTAAATCTAGTATCTAACTAGAATCCTAGGAATAGGAAAATTACAGTATTTGGCAATAATACAAAGATTACAAAATATAGTAGATTACAAAGATTAGAGGATATTCCTAAATAATATCTTTAACTAATATCTTCAATACATTGATGCTAGTTCCCTTGTCTCTAACTGCACCGGACCAACCAGCTTTCGTGTCTTTTCGTGCTTCAAATCTAGATGGTACCAATTCCAGTCAATAATGCTTTGATCGCCCTGAATTCAGTATCTTGCTCGGTTCATATTTGCACAATGTGAGTCGTTGTGTACATACCTAGTAACAGGCGGCCTAATATTCTTCTCGTGCCAGAGTGGAGCCTCCGAGATGTCAGTTTTAGATACAGTCTGCAAATGATCACAGTGTTTCAGCTTCTGATTCGGAATTCTTAAGAAATTTAGCAGGACTAATCCTTACCTTTAACGGGAATAGAACGCCTTCCAAAAGCTGGGGTGTTCGTAAACTTGAAACAGGCAGCTTAAAACCACAGCACCTAAGTAAAAGCAAAAAAAAGATTCACATCATACAAGAAAGCATAAGAATATAACATAAATATACAAAAAATGTGGCTCACATAATGGTTATATCTTCAGGCGCAACCGCTTGAAATTCCTCATTATTCACTGTATGTTGAACTATGTAGTCCAAAATCACTCCTGTGCAGCTGTGAAAAAGTAAACGCTGACACAGATCAAGAAAAGCTGAGCTAACTATCTACAATATGACATCAATAGCAAAGATGAAGATGAAAGTAAGCCTCAACCTTGAACCTCTCCAGAAAAATAGATCAGTTGTTTCGACATTTCTTTTTGCCTCGTGCATATGGAACTAGCATCTTTGTATCAGAGCAAAAACTAAGATAAATTTCAATTGTCAGAAAGCTCGCAGATTAAATCATACCGTGACTTTGGTTTCTAGTTTGCAGGTCACGTTCAAAAGCTTCTGTTGGTCTATAAATGGAAGCTTGCAAACTCCCTATTAGAATTTCATCAGTCAAAAACATACATATATATATGAGACTGCCGCGTAAGAATGTTATCTTGAGACTGATTGTCCATTTATGTGTGAAACTATCGAAATCAAAAGCAGAGAAGAATGGAAACGGGCAAGAACCTGCCACAAATATCTTTTACCATCCATATCAACTTCAAAGTCTTAAACAAGAAACAAAACAAAATACGGAGCAATTAGTCAAGTGTTTAAGCTAGAGACGAAGACAATAAATCAGATTTTTGTACATCATCTCATTCTCACCCCTGGGATAAAACTCTATAATCTTGGAATCGCTACTGATCATAAGGTCTCGATATGCTTCAGGAAGTACATGAGCACTGCAAAATTTATTCACCGAGTTAAGGGAAACGTGACACTCCCTAAATAACATCTCAAGGACATCTATCATAATAAAAGAACAAACATCAGAAACCTCTTAGGTGGGAGCACAGCCATCAGCTGGTCGAAAGGCATGAGTGGAGACCCTCTATGGAATTCCACTTTAACTTGAGATAACCCTTTGAATTCTGAAGCAAACAAGCTGTAATGGTAGGGATAATACCTAATAGTAAAAGTGTGAGATTTGAGGTTAGAAAGATGTTTAAAGTGCAGAATTATATTGCATTATGGATTAACTTCACCTTCCGGTTATTTTTTTTACCAGTTCCAGGATGGCATGCCAGAGAAGTAGTACATCATGATCCAATATAACCCTTCAGTGTACTTCTGAACCTGCAATACAAGTTCTATGCTTTTAATGGTTTTTCGCCTGACTGACAGTCTGGTATTATCTTATCATAATGACATTAGTGCAGGAAGGAAATGTATGTGCTCATCATCTTCAGAGCACTTTTCTCACTAAAAAAACAATAAAAAGTGAACAACTATGGTGATTAATTATAGATTATACATACTACTTCTTTTCTCAGGATTTCAGTTTCCACGGGGTCCTCGACCGCAAACTTCTCTTTGTAATATCTTTGCTTCCATCCTGCAGAACCTAATTTTATCTGCGAAATTGTGGAGCTTGATAATCATCAGGCGATACAAAACTACTGATTGGTATTAAGACAAGAAGACTAATTAATGCACCTATTATATATGTACCTTATCGGAGAGTAAAAGATCAGCATCTCTAAAAACATCTAAATTTTCTAAGATAGTCTTCCCAAGCTCAACTTTCAACTCCTTGGTATTTTCAACCATCTGCAACGAAGCTTTCGCAGCAAGTTATATACCAAATACTGGAGTACTCTATATATTAGCTCGCTCTTGAAGGACATGAGATTTAACACTTTCCTTGCGGCATAAGTTGAAATTTGTTTGTCTGACAAGTGACTACTAAACTTACTCAAATGTTAATCCCAAAATTATTGAGACGACCCTGACTATAATGTACTCAACATACTTACTTCCATAATGCCTGAAAGTGTTCGATTCAGCGGCTCTTTTTGGTCATGTTGCCCAGCAAATGCATCTATGGTACTTTGCACATCACAAACCTCAGAAATTTGTTCCTCCAAACCATCCTTCTTAGAAAAATGAAAACAGGGGAAAAAATGACATAGTGTTTCAATCAGATGTAATGAACTGGTGTTATATAGTGAAGACAGCGTGCAGATAGTAACTCACATATTTGAGTGAATTAGAAATAATATTTCGGTGCACTGTTTCCCTAACCAACATTCTTTTCTTGAAAATATTTTGTTCGTAACTGCCAACTAAGAGAATGAACTTCTCCACCCTTTCGAGGTTAATAATACAGCTAGCATCGAGTTCATCCATCTGATATATATCAGCAACATCGATCAGAGAAAAGATGATTAGGAAAATGAGTAAAACGAGGGAGAGCTAGCTAGCTAGAATGCAAGAGAAATGAAGTTTGTTTTAAGCTTCTTACTGTGAGAATAATATGCTGAATGAATTAATTAGTATTGATAAAGGAACAGTTATAAATACATGAGAGGAACATCTAGCTACAAGGTTGAGAGCCGTAACCTAGAATCACTAGTATCTGAACCTACTGTAAATACAGAGATTACAATATCTATAATTACCTAAACAGAAGGATTTACATACAAAGAATATTACAGAATATTATGTAGAATCTTTATCCTTAACATGCTCCCTCAAGGAGGACGATCCAAGAGAGAGACCGATCTTGCGCAACAGAGGCTCGAAATGAGGCCGAGACAGAGGTTTCGTTAGGGCATCAGCTAACTGATCTTTAGCTGAAATATGTTGTACACGTAGGTGTCCATTGTGAACATGCTCCCTGACGAAGTAAAATGACAGAGCAACATGCTTCATTTTAGAGTGGAAAACTGGGTTAGCAGCATAATGGGTTGCACCCAAGTTATCACAGTAGATGACGGGAGGTGAGGACAAGCCGAACTGAAGTTCGGTGAGGAGGGAACGAAGCCAGATGAGTTCCATGGTGACGGTAGCTACAGCACGGAATTCAGCTTCAGTTGAGGAAAGGGCAACAGCTTGCTGTTTACGAGACGACCAAGAGATTGGATTCCGACCAAGATAGACAATGAACCCAGTAGTTGAGACGTATTTATCTTTATTATCTGCTAGAGAGGCATCACAAAACGCGTGAAGAGAGAGAGGAGAGGAGTGAAATAAATTGATACCAACCTGGAGAGTACCCTTTAGATAACGTAGAAGTCGCTTCAAGGCCTGCCAGTGGGACTCTTGAGGATCCTGCATAAATTGTGCTAGCCTATTTACACTGAAAGCAACATCGGGACGGGTTAAGGACAAATATTGTAAGCTACCTATTAAGGTCCGATATTCAGTGGGGTTGGGAATAGGCGGGCCGGATGAGGGGAGAAGGGGAGGATAGGAGGCCATGGGTGTAGTGGCTGGCTTACAGTCAAGCATAGAGGCACGAGTTAGTATGTCATGAATATATTTGGTTTGGGTGAGTTGGAGACCAGAGGAATTAGGGGTAACTTCAATGCCTAAGAAGTAAGACGGGAAACCGAGATCTTTCAAGGAGAAGCGACGAGAGAATGCAGAAAGAAAGGCCGTGAGAGATGGAGAGGCCGGTCCTGTGACAATAATGTCATCCACATAGACAAGAAGATAGATTGGGTTAGTTTTGTCGTGTAGTAAAAACAGAGATGGATCAGACTGGGACTGAACAAAGCCATAAGACTGAAGATAGTTTTTGAGTTCTGTGTACCAAGCTCTCGGAGCTTGTTTTAAGCCGTAGATGGCCCGAGTTAGTTTACATACGTGATTTGGAAGAGCAGGGTCAATGAACCCGGGTGGTTGACTCATATAAACAGTTTCAGATAACGTACCTTGAAGAAAGGCATTATTAATGTCAAGTTGCCTGAGGGACCAACCACGAGCAAGAGCCAGAGCGAGGAGCAGACGAACTGTGACGGGCTTAACAACTGGACTAAATGTCTCCGAGTAGTCCACCCCGGGGCGCTGGTGAAAACCTTTGGCAACGAGACGTGCTTTATATTTGTCAATAGTGTTATCGGGTTTATATTTTATTCGAAAAACCCAACGACAACCAACGACATTGTAAGAAGGGTGAGGAGGGACAAGTGTCCAAGTGCTATTGGCTAGAGAGCAGAATGCTCAGCGTTCATAGCCGACCGCCAATGTGAATCAGCTAGAGCGGCTTTAAGGGTAATGGGTGCGGAAGCAGGTGAGGAAGTGTGAGTAAGAGCAGCATATTTTGGGTTGGGTACCCGAATTCTATTCATAAGACGAGTAACCGGGCGAGAAGGAGTAGGTGTAGGGTCTCCGGGTGTGTCGACAGACACGGGAGACAGGGGAGGGGAAGGGACCGGGTCAGGGGTCTCAGTGGGTATAGGTGGGGTGGTCTCAGTGGGTATAAGTGGGGGCAGTGAGTCTGCCTGGGCAGATTGGGGGGTTTGTTGCATCGTGAATAAACGCGAAGGGGAGGGGGAGGGGCTTCGGCCGTGGGAGCCGAGGGAGGGGGAAGGACCACCAGGGGAACGGAGCACCATTCTGCGGGTGTGGGATGGGGTTCGGTCGTGGGTTTAGTGGAGAAGGGAAAGGAGTCCTCAACAAAGCGAACATGTCGAGATGTGTATATACGTTTGGTGGTCAGGTCAAGACAGTGATAGGCACTCTGAGTGGGAGAGTAGCCGATAAATATGCACGGTTTGGACCGAGGTTCAAGCTTATGCTTGGTGTAAGGGCGGAGCCAAGGGTAACATAAGCACCCGAAGCTCCTAAGTTTAGTGTAATTTGGACTATGTCCAAATAATTTGGTGAAGGGGAGATATTATTAAGATTAGAGGTGGGCATGCGGTTAATGAGATAAACCGCAGTGGTGAAGGCATACGACCAGTATGTGGTGGGCATGTGGGCGTGAGTGAGAAGGGCTAGGCCGGTCTCGACAATATGACGGTGACGTCGTTCTGCGAGACCATTGTGTTCAGGGGTGTGAGGGGGGAGGTAAAATGAGTAATTCCGTCGGATGTGATGTTTGGTGTGAGTTTTAGATATTCACCACCGTTATCCGAAAAAATTTGAATAATTGGTAAGTTAAATTTTTTTTCGACAAGAGCGCGAAAACGTGAGAAAATAGTTAACGAATCAGATTTTTGACGAAGAGGATAAATCCACGAATAACGAGTAAAATGATCTACGAAAACTATATAGTATTTAAAACCATCGATAGAAAAAATAGGGGATGTCCAAACATCCGAGTAAAGTAATTCGAGCGGTTTAGTGGAGCTTAAAGTATTAGTAGCAAACGGAAGCTTATGACTCTTATGGGTCGCACATGCATTACAATGCGACAATTTATTCGGAATATTAAAATTTGCTAACTTAGAAATAGTACTAATAATAGGGGATGAGGGGTGACCGAGCTTATGGTGCCATTGGTGAGAGGAGCCGATTGACGCCAAACACACGGTGGGTGGTAGTCTCGGATTCAGCCACTCATACAAGCCCGATCTACGTCGTCCTCGCAAAAGCTCCTTGCCCGTCAGTCGATCCTGTAAGACACAAGCATCATGAGTGAAAATTGCGACGGCATTATTATCAAAGCAGAATTGTGAGACAGAGATAATATTTTTAGAGATGAATGGAGCATGGAGAACTTTATCAAATTTAATAGGAGAGTGAGTAGAAGTAGTAATAGAGAAAGAACCAATATTAGCAATATGAAGTGGAGAACCATCGCCAATGAGAAGATCATCGGTCCCGTCATACGGAGCATGAAAGGCTAGGTTATTTAGGTCGTGGGTAATGTGATGGGTGGCTTCGCTATCAATAATCCATGGAGCGGGGTTAGTAGTAGATTGGGCAGCGGCGACGAGATTGGCACGTGGTGGGTTCCGTGCGGCATGGGGTGGTGGGGGCCGGGGGGGTACAGTTATATTAGGGTGAAGGGACCTAAAGGTAGAGCAGTTACGGAGGTAGTGACCAGTGGTGTGACACCACTGGCACTTGCCTTTGAAGGGTGGCAGGGTAGTGTCAGTAGGGGTGGGTAGGATAGCCGGTTCTTGTGAGGGTCGGGGTCGGGAGGATGATGGTTTATGGTAGACAACATGAGCCGAGGCAGGGGCAGAGATCGAGTGTGGTGAGTGTGTGAGAGATAAATCAAATTGAATTAACCTCTCGTGAAGGGCATCAAAAGAAATAACCGTATCCCGATGTTTCACAGCTTCAATAAGCGAGGAATATTTAGCATACTCAAGCCCACGGAGGACCTTGGCAACCACATCTTCGTTCTCCATGGTCTTTCCAAGTTGGGCCAATTCATCGACGCAGGACTGAATGGCCTGCATGTACTCAGTGGCAGTAAGACCGTCTTTGGAGATGGAATCGAGGCGATCTTTTATCTGCATAATGTGTCCGCGGGAAGGATTAGCGTAGGTCTTAGCAAGTAAAGACCAGATCTCCGCGGAGGTGTTGCATCTGTTTAGTGTTGGAGCGATGGCACCAATTACGGACCCGCGCAGAGCCGCCTTCAGTAGGGAGTCCTGGCAAAGCCAGGTTGCATACGCGGGGTTGGGGACGGACACCGTCTTCTCTTCCTTTCCTTCAGTGGTGACGGAGGTGACGGTTTGGGCAGGGCAAGGATAGGACCCATCAAGATATTTGATGAGGTCAAACCCAAAGAGAAGGTCAGATAGGGTGTTCGACCATCCTCGATAGATCAAGGGAGTGAGCTTGTCGATCCCGGTAAGATCGATTGACACGAATGGGGTAGTATTGTCATGAGGGTTGGAGAAAATTGTTGCCCAGCCTGTCATGGTGGCAGTGGTGACGATTTTGAGACTATCGAAGGGTGTTTTTAGGGTTTGGTGGTGGAGCGTTTTAAAGCTCTGATACCATGTGAGAATAATATGCTGAGTGAATTAATTAGTATTGATAAAGGAACAGTTATAAATACATGAGAGGAACATCTAGCTACAAGGCTGAGAGCCGTAACCTAGAATCACTAGTATCTGAACCTACTGTAAATACAGAGATTACAATATCTATAATTACTTAAACAGAAGGATTTACATGCAAAGAATATTACAGAATATTATGTAGAATCTTTATCCTTAACACTTACTTGTTGCATATCCACTAAGTATCCACCGACATTCTTGAACTCATTCTTGTAAACATACATCAATAACCCTACTCCACCCTTTTTACAGGAAAAGGTTATGATTAAAAAAAAACCAAGGTAGGAGTATAAAATTAATTTTCTAAATCCTAATTAATGCTAGCTGATGGGCGGTTAAATACCAACCTCGGTGATTTGTAGAGTAGGTAGAGAAGGTAAGAAATCATTTCCAATAATGAACAAACACATGAATACGAAATCATCAACAATCCGCTCAAAATCAACGACAAAATTATCATCGGGTGGATGAGTTATCTGCATATCCAGCTCCAGATACTCCCTCAAAATCCACACATGGAGAAACTGCAATATACCGACATATAATATCATGTTTTTGAGCAACCTAGCTTCAATACTGGATATATAGAATGAAGTCAGTGTAACACAATTGACATATATACTTCATAATGATGTGGTAGGATCAACATAGATGGACAATAATCCGTAAAGTCTAAGGGATCATTCATGCGACGGTGATCGTTTGATGAGTTGTCGATTGTGGTAATAAAGGCTGAATCGAAAACAGGTTTCTGATTTTCCACATTATTGTTCGGCCCCTGCAAAACCTGCAGAGGGAAATAATCACCAGCTGATCGAGTCGTTCAAATCCAAACATGATCGAAGACCATTATCTCTTTCTAGTACTATTTCTGATGGACTAACCTCTTTTAATATAGAGAAATGGATGTCATGAGTAGCGAACGCAAGCATTATAAAGTCGGAGTCCTGTAAACAAAATCAGAACGAACAACATTAATCTAATACATTATGTTTGAATAATTAGCCAGCATCAGCTCGCAATTAACAAAATAGTATTCCAATCCCTAAATTAATACATACCCGTGTGTAGACGCAATCTCTGGTATTCGGGTCATAACTCGGAAGAGAACGCATTGTTCGTATAAAGGAAATGATCTTTTGTTCTCCTTCACCAGGAACTGTTGCATCAGATAGAATCACCTGCTGGATGTACGTTATGAAAAATAAGCCCAGCCCAGCCCAGGCAGGCCAGCAGCATTATCATACTACATACACAATACTTTATACTTTGTATGGTCATATTATATTATATTATTGATGATGATACTAGCTCATAAGGAGTAGTAAACTAACCTGGATCCCTTTCCATGGGGGATAATCAGTTTGGAGCTTTTTAATGATGTGCGACTTTAATGCACCTGAAAGCTGAAACATAAACTCTGTTCCAGGTGCAATTACATTAGCATCTGAAACTTGAGATTCTATTACAGGAAGACGCTTATTTCCCTTGCTTTCGTATTGCTTCCTCAGCCTTTTTCCTTCTTCCTTCTATATAGGATACAACACACACACGCAACAAATAAATTAAATAAAACCCATGCATGTTGATGTTATCAGTACCTACAATATATGTATGTTTCTGAATTGAACTGAACTGGCCTGGCCTGTAAATAAAGAAAGATTCTTATTTGATCATTAATAGTAGGATATATATATATATATATATATAATATATATATATATATATATATATATATATATATATATATATATATATATATATATATATATATATATATATATATATATATATATATATATATATATATATTATACTTGTAGTTGGTTTAAGGCGCAACTAATATAGTACTCGTATTTGTAATCCTATTAACAATCATGAATGAATAACATTGAGCTCACAGTCATTTCATCTTCCTTAGCATATAGGCGTATTCGACTTCGTTGCTGATTTAACTTAGCTCTTGGTGCAACTCCATCTACAAGTAAAGCACAAATTAAATACTTCCGTGGTTTAGCTAGATGAAGAAGAATACATATTTGGCCGGTGATGTGAAATGAAGCTACTTAGAGTATTATTATGTAATCAGCAGACCAGTAGCTAGGTAGCTTAATTATTTAGGTGCATACCAATGGCAAGATAGAGTAAGTTGCGAGGCCTAACTAAACTCAACAGCTGCTCCACATATGCATGCTTATATGTTCTCGGAGGAAATATCTGTACGTATATCACAACCAACTTTATCTTCTCAATGCACAACCAACTTTATCTTCTCTGTCGATTTAGTTAGGTTGCTACAAGGCCAACCACTGTACTGCTATGGAGTTTTCCGAAGAGTCAATTACACAAGTTTCTAAACAAGTGTACTGAGCATCATTATGACTATGTTTATGCACAGACTCATTATTTTTCCTCATACTCGGCCATCTCAGCTTTCCACCCACTTTTCATACTTCAGACTCAGACTCAGACTCACTACAAAATACACTTTATCCACAGACTCATCTCAGACTTTCTTCCCTCACATACCTTATTTTATATTAATTTTTATTCATCTCACCTCAACTTTTTACCTGCCTATTATTTTTTTTATTTTATTTACGTCATCTCACCTCAACTTTTTACATAAGTTATTTTATTTTTTTATTTACCTCAATATCTACGTTTATTTTATAACTCGATTAATTACTCAAATAATTACAATTAAATAATTAATTGTTAAATAAATCTTGTGACATACGAATAAATTTATTTCCAAGTGGTCATTATTAAAAGTGGCAATCAGGCGGGTGGGTCGAGTTCGGGTTGAGTTGTCGATAAACCTGGCAAACAAGTCAACCGGGACGGATTTGGGTGAGGTAAGTTTCGCTTTGACTTTGGGTCGGGCCAGATCATTTCGGGTTTGGAATTTTTATCTTTTTAGGGATATCGACTCGTTTTTTTATAATAATAGTCGGGTTAATTTCGGGTTTACTCGGGTCAATTCAGGTTACGAGTCCACCTAGAATCTTTAGTTTGGATATCAGATCGGGATCGAGTTGGCTTATTAAGGTTGGGTCACTTCAGGTCGAGTCAGTTTTGTCATGTCTAGTTGTCGGGTCTGGGTCAGATGCGGATCACTTTCGGGTCGGATCGCTGGTTCGGGTCGGTTTGGTCATGTTCAGGTCGAACTAGGTTTTGTTTGGTTTGTTCGGGAATAACTATCAATTCATTATCCGTTTTTATTACTACGTGCAGTATTATTTATCATTTATTATACGAATTTGCTTTTTATCATCTATGCAACTTGTAGACACCCACATTTTGACCGTCAGGTGTCTATAATAGTTCCCGCCAAACACCCGATGATGATCGGACGCAAACATGCTTTAATGGACTCGGATATAGGCTCGAAATCATGGACATTTGGCTCGGGCTTATTACAGAGTACAAATCTTACTAAACCAACCTCAATTCCAGGCCGAGTGGGTCGTTTCGAGTCAAAAAAGACTAATTTGGATCGAATCCGGCACCAGGGGCAAAACCGTCTTTTAGCGACCGAGTTAAACCCGGTCAAAGATATTTTTTCCCGAGACACTCGGACCAGCCGTGACACCACACGTCCGGTTTGGACTCAAATACTACAAAAAATCAGCTCCGAAAAATATTAAATAAATCCATTCAAGGATATAATTCAATCTCAAGTAGAAATTCTATCCGAAAACCAAATCAATTTACCGACCGAGCTCAAACACTCGGCCGAAACAGCTCCAAGACAGCCGAGAT
Source organism: Agrostemma githago (assembly GCA_958450325.1). Classification (NCBI taxonomy): domain Eukaryota; kingdom Viridiplantae; phylum Streptophyta; class Magnoliopsida; order Caryophyllales; family Caryophyllaceae; genus Agrostemma; species Agrostemma githago. Next base: position 13,430,867 of record OY288255.1, on the reverse strand, counting down.
ACTCGGCTTCCCCACTAAGAAACGGGACTTTCGTTCCCTTTCAAACTCTTACGTTTCCTATCCAAACCGGTATTTCTTGTCACCTAAGCAATCAAGAGTACTTCTCCTAGCTCCTATCAAGGACATCTCCTATAAATAGGACCCTCTCGTCACATTCAACACACATTCATTATCGCTCATCAATATTCAGAAATTATCCATCATCGATACAGAAATAATCACATCTACGATACAAAAAATCTACAACATCCAAACAATTCCCGAGCAACCTCGTAACGTCAAACATTACATCGAAATATCGTCAAAATCAGCCCGCCGAATCCAACCCCACAAGCCGGTCGAAATCCGTCACCCTACACGACACCTTAACTCATCCACATCGTCTCGACGCTCACGTGCCTAAGCCACTTTCCGACGAGCCTTTTTCCGAGAAAACAAAGCATGTAGGTTGAGGGTGTAAAATAAAACCCGATTCTTCCTTTTTTTTCTCTTCCTTTTTCACGTTTTTTTTCGTTTTGTGTCGTGTCGTCGGTCTATTTTTTTTATGGGTCGTTGTCGCATTTTTTTATTTTTTTATTAACGATATTACAAAAATATTTTCATAAAACGAAACGTTCTGAAAATACGATATCGATTCTCTAATCGAATATCGTATCTAACAAGAACTAAATTAAAACTCGTTGATGCTAATAAAATAGTTACATCTTTTTTAAAACAAAATTCGACGATTTTTTTTACGCAGAGAGAATTAACATTTTTTTCTTCTTTTCGTTCAAATCCTTTTCGAAACAAACTTTTTTAACTTTTTTCTAAAATCATTCCGACTATTTGATATCGATTTCATAATCGAATATCGAATACGACGAACATCGAAAATATAAACCGAGTATAAATTAATCCATATTTGTACGCGAATTATAAAAATTGACGATTTTCGAAAATAAAAAAATCGGGACAGACTCTCGCGCGAGTCGCGCGCCTTCCATGCGACTCGCGCGAGAGCCTGGAAAACCGAGCCTTTTTTCTCCGTTTTCTCGTTTTCCATTCTTTTCGTTTCTTACATAAAATAGCGACTTTCGCGACATATTTTCAGATTTCGATAAATACTTTTTCGACCTCGGTCAACACGTGTTAATCCATCACGTGTTATTAAATCTTTTTCAAAATCATGCATATTATCGTATTTACATCTTTATTCGGTTTATTCAATCGTTACTAACTCGTTTTCTCGTGTTTGTAGCAATTTTTTTTGTTTTTTTTTATTGTTTTATTAGACTAAAACAAACTTTGCATGCTAAAATAACTTTGACATTATTAGTTTAATATGCATTAAACGACTTAGCAACCCATTTATTTTTTCTCTCTCACATGTTTAGGGAAAATAATCTTTGCATATCATTCAACCGTCGAACTAACGCGTGTACACCAAAAACGAACGATATCTTAGTAAAGGCCGCTAAGTGCGGGCGGGGTTGGGTGTTCTTAGTGAACTTCCCAACACGTACCCTCACCCCTTACTCAGAACCATGGTTTCCGGATGTCCGAATCCATTGGCAACGAGAGTCATTCAATACACGATATCCGATAATGTCGGTATCGGTATCATAATGCAAAGGGACGAACCCAATAAGCTCTGACATCGGAAATGGGCCGTATTTTGTACACGGCCCACTACGACATAGAGTGGGTTCGAACGGGTCCGAACTCACACAAAGTTCGGTGGCGACTCCTACTTCGATTTAAATTTCAATTTGACCATCTCATATGGAGATTCATTCGCCTCCCCAGACCCGCGCGTGGCTGCGTCGGGGTGGACCTATGTCATGTCCTCACAACTATATCATCTAATACAAATTATTTTGATTATGTTATTTTATAATGAAGTGAAATGAGCTAAAGTAAAATAAGTTGAACTGAACTGAACTGAGCTGAGACAAATTGAACTAAAGTAGCCTGAAATACAGAAATAATAATAACAAGTTTACTAGTTACAAAAAAATTATTAATTATTATTGTAACAACAAATAATAATTTTAATTATTATATCAAACATATTAATTATTATTATTATTATTATTATATTAATTTTAATTTTAATAAAAATATTATTAATAAAAATATTTTATAATAATAATAATAATATTTTTAACAATAACAATGACAATGACAATAGTAATAATAATAATAATAATAATAATAATAATAATAATAATAATAATAATAATAATAATAATAATAATAATAATATTAATTGTTAATAATATTATAATAATACTAATATTAATATTAATAAACAATATTAATATTTAATAGTGTGGACATGACATAGGTCCACCCCGACGCGGCCACGCGCGGGTTTGGGGAGGCGAATGAATCTCCATATGAGATGGTCAAATTGAAATTTAAATCGAAGTAGGAGTCGCCACCGAATTTTGTGGTTATTCGGAACCATTCGAGCCCACTCTATGTCGTAGTGGGCAGTATACAAAATACGGCCCATTTCAGATGTCAGAGTTTATTGGGCTCGTCCCTTTGCATTACGATACCGATACACCGACATTATCGGATATCGTGTATTGAATGACTCTCGTTGCCAATGGATTCGGGCATCCGGAAACCATGGTTCTGAGTAAGGGGTGAGGGTACGTGTTGGGAAGTTCACTAAGAACACCCAACCCCGCCCGCACTTAGCGGCCTTTACTAAGATATTGTTCGTTTTTGGTGTACACGGGTTAGTTCGACGGTTGGATGATATGCAAACATTATTTTCCTAAGCATGTGAGAAAAATAAATGGGTTGCTAAGTCGTTTAATGCATGTTAAACTAATAACGTCAAAGTTATATTAGCATGTGAGGTTTGTTTTAGTCTAATAAAACAAAAGAAATAAATAAATTGCTACAAACACGAGAAAACGAGTTAGTAACGTTTGAATAAAATCGAATAAAGACGTAAATAAATAATATGCATGATTTCGGAAAAGATTTAATGACACGTGTTGACCGAGGTCAAAAAAAGTATTTATCGAAATATGTCGCGAAAGTCGCTTTTTATGTAAGATTCGAAAAGAATAAAAAATAGAAAAGCGAGGAAACGAAAAAAAAGAGACCCGACGAACCAGGCCACCGCGCGAGTCGCCTGACAGGCGCGCGACTCGCGTGGCGGTCTGTCCATTTTTTTTATTTGTCGAAAACCGCTAATTTTTATAAATCGCTTATAAATATGGATTAATTTATACCCGATTTATATTTTCGATATTCGTCGTATTCGATATTCGATTATGAAATCGATATCGAATAGTCGGAATGACTTTAGAAAAGGTTTTGAAAAAAGTTTGTTTTGAGCGAAAAGTAAAAAAAAAGAATTTGAACGAAAAAGATATTAATTCTCTCCGCGTTTAAAATCATCGAATTTTGTTTTAAAAAAAAGGTAATGATTTTATTAGCATCAACGAGAATTAATTAATTTAGTTCTTGTAGATACGATATTCGATTAGAGAATCGGTATCGTATTTTAAGAACGTTATATGAAAAAATAGTTTTATACTATCGATTATTAGAAATAAAAAATATGTGACGAACAACCCATATTAAAATACGAAAAGACCGACGACACAAAAAAAAGAAGAAAAAACGTGAGAAAGAGGGAGAGAAAGGAGAAGAATCGGGTTTGATTTACACCCTCAACCTACATGCTTCGTTTTCTCGGTATAAGGCTCGTCGGACGGTGGCTTAGGCACGGGAGCGTCGAGATGATGTGAGAGAGTTAAGGTGTCGTTTTTTGGACGTGTGATGGGACGATGGGTTCGGCCGGATGGGGGGTGGTTTCGTCGGTATTTCGAGGATACTTCGGGAATATGTCGGGATTTCTTACTAGATGTTAAGGATATGTGAATGGTAGATTTATGATGTGTAATTGTTGGTGAAAATTGTTGAATATGAAGTCCTATTTATAGGAGCCGAGGTAGTCTTGCTTGTGTGACAAGAAATACCGGTTTGGATAGGAAACACGAGAGTTCGAAAGGGAACGAAAGTCTCGTTTCTTGGTGGAGAAGCCAAGTATTTCGGCTGTCATGAAGAGTTGGCCGAGTATTTTGGCTGTCCTGGTCGAGAATTTGGAGCTCGGTCGGTGTCTGATTCGGTTTCCGGATAGAATTCCTACTTGAGATCGAATTCTATCCTTAAACGGATTTGTTTAATATTTATGAAAGCTGATTTTAGTAGTATTTGGGACCGAATCAGCCGTGTGAGGTGTCACGGCTGACTCGTGTGTCTCAAGAATATTTTTCGACCGGGTTTTGACTCGGTCGTAAAAAGACGGTTTTACCCCTGGTGCCGGAATCGACCCAAATTAGTCTCATTTGACTCGAAACGACCCACTGGGCCTGGATTTGAGGTTGGTTTTGTAAGATTTGTACTCCGTAATAAGCCTAAATCAAATGTCCATGATTTCGAGCCCATATCCGAGTCCATTAAAGCATGTTTGCGTCCTATCATCATCGGGTGTTTGGTGGGACCTACTATAGACACCTGGCGGTCAAAATGTAGGTGTCTACAAATAGTAATAATATTAATAACAATAAAAACAATATTAATTTTTATTATTATATTAATATTAATTTTTATAAAAATGTCATTAAATTTAATATTTAACAAATAATAATAATAATAATAATAATTAATAATAATAATAATAATAATAATAATAATAATAATAATAATAATAATAATAATAATAATAATAATAATAATAATAATAATAATAATAATAACAACAACTTATTTGAACTGAACTGAACTAAAATGAACGGAACTGAACTGAACTGAACTGAATGAACGAGTCTGAGGATGAGTCTTTGAAATCCAAGACTCAACTTCAGACTTATCTGAGTGTCAGACCATCTCAACCACTTTAACCAGGTATGAGTCTCAGACTCAAAGAATCTGAGACTCGGACTTTTGTTCAGACTCAACTTCAGACCCCCTTTAATCTTCCATCCGTCAGAGCCTCAGACTCGTACCAACCACATTATCCAGGTATGAGTCCCAGACTCAACAAATCTGAGTCTCAGACTCTTACTCAGACTCATACTCAGACTCCCTTTAAACTTAGCCTAATAAGTTTATACGTCAGCTTTAAAATTACCTTCTCTTTCTATTCAAGTACGTAGTAACGATTAATAAACCGTCTTGTATGTGCACAAATTATTCCGTACTAATGTAATACCCGTGACACGTCACGGGTTTGTGAACATCTTTTGAAAATAATAAAAAGTTAGAAATAAAGTGCAATACCCGTGTTCATTTGGTTGAAGTGTTTATTTGCATAAAAAAGTCAAATCACAACCCATACGAAGGTGAACGGAAAGATGATATTGGCTTAAAATAACGTAAATGAAATGAATATTGACACATATGATTATTATAGTGTGCTCAATATCGAAGTCAAAGAACCACGTGAGTATGTAGGTAAATAACAATTTCGGAGAGTGTATGATAAATATAGATGTCTTAAGTATAACGACATATGACGTCAAAATGAGTACGTGTATAGTATGTGTTTGACACAATTCATACAAAAAAAAAGAAGGCCTATATTATACGTTATGGTCTCTAAAACGCAAATATTTTTGGGACGGAACCCACCCGAACCGAAATTAGTAATTAAAAAATATTAATATTTTAGACTAAAATTTCACAAAATACTACGGAATAATAAATACTCCCTCCCCTCTTCTATAATCTTACACGTTTCCTATTTTGGTAATTCTCTATTATTTTTGCACTTCCATTTTCATCCACATTCCAGTCCATCCTTATTAATTTTCTCCCCAAAACTAATGTGGATCATATAAAAGAAGGGGAGGGAGTATTTATTATTTATTTTCAACATTTCTGTAGTAATAATATTATTATAAAAAAAAAATACGGAGTAGTATGTTTTAAATCATACTTTTATCACATGATTATTATAATGATAAAAAATTCAATGAATCGAGTCAAAGTTTGTTATGTGTAAAAAAAATCTATATACCGGTATTCTAATATAAATGCAATATTAAATAAAAGGGAAATAAATGATTAAGAATTCAAACTAAGAATGAAAATGTATTTACATTTAATAAAAAAAGTAAAGACAGTTAACATTTTTCAAACGTGTTATTAACGATTTTTAACCGTTTTTTAACCCAAAACTCGACATTTTTTTAACAATTTTTAACCCGAAGCCTGTCATTTTTTAACACTTTTTAACCCAAAGCCTGACATTTTTGACATCTTTTTTAACCCGAAGCCCATCATTTTTTAACGGTTTTTAACCCGAAGCCCGACATTTTTTAGCGGTTTATTAACTTTTGTCAAATGCGTTACAAATGCTTAGGTTTGTTGATATGTCTGATGATATGTTTGGTGATACGAAGTATATTTTAAGCAATTGATGTTATGTTTGTGGATATGATTAATTGGGCCAATAAGTCTCTTATGAGACGGTCTCACGGAAAAATATTATTATTTACTAAGTACATGCTATTTTTCTCGCATTATATGGAAAGAAGTTGATCATAAATTGATTTTAAATTTAAATACTACTTCTTCCATTTTTTTTATCTTTCCATTCCTCAATATATGAATGAGGTGTCACATTTAACTGGGATGATAAAAAAAATGGAGGAAGTAATAAACTCTAAACGGAGGACAAATTAAAACAAATCCAAATTGACACATTGTACAATCATAAATAACTGACCCGGTAACGGTTTGCCTCAACCTTATTATAAAATATATGCTGACTTGTTGTGATCCATTTGAAACCCGGCCTAAACTTTAGTTTGCAGTTTTTAATTTGAACAAACAAAGCAAATATAATTGACACATTAGTTGATCATAATTAGGTGACCTGATAACAGCTCAACTCAATCTTATACGGAGTATTTGCTCCGTTCCAATATGTTCTTTACTTTTGCTAAGGAACAATCACTAATAATTTGGATTGGAAATGTGATTTACACGACGCATAAGTCTTATGAGAGATTATCTCATGCTAAACTAATTCTTCAATATACTCGTACTTGAAAATCAAGTGCTTTTGAGTTCTTCATCAAAAGCGGCTCTTGAGTTCTTCATCCAAAGCAGTCACTTCCCCTGAAATTTTAAAATTAGACAGATTTTGTTAGATTTATTTGTATGGTTGATAAAAATTGTTGATAATCAATATCCTCAAACAATTATAGAAAAAAAATACTCCCTCCGATTTTTAATAATCTTCCCCTTTGACTTTTAGGTGAAAAATAAAGGTGTGGGAATGTGTGGCTCAAAAGAAAAGAAGGAAGAGAGAGAAATATAAGGGTAATTCTAGACCACATGTTGATGACCCAAAATAAAAATAGGGAAGAAAGAGTGTTTCAGCCCAATAAGGAAACAGGGAAGATAAATAAAAATCGGAGGGAGTATGTATTATACATTATCAAGTGCATACTCAAATTGCAACTCATTAAGGAGTTTAATTGATGATAATAAGATATAAAAAGAGTAATGTAGGTGAACACGACTCACGCGGTCGATAATGCAACTAATCTAAGATATTTTTTCATATTGATATATTTATCAAAACCGTAATTTTTAATTTTCCATAAATTTATAATATGTTCAGATTTTATAGATCTTGGTCATTATAAATTTTAAATTGTACTATAATACGGAGTAATATTTTAAGACGATTTACTAAAACATAATAAGAAAGGTGTTATTTCAAAAAACGTACAACTATTAAACGATAAATACGGTTTCTAAATAAGATGAGTAGCATCAACTTAAACACTTAGCATCAACAAAAATGAAAACGCACACTTCACACTTTTTTTTTTACTAAATCCACTCCACACATTAATACTTCATCAAATTCTTGAAAGTTCTTACACAAAAAAAAAAAGATCAAATGAAAGAATTATTGGGTACACACACTCATCTTCTTCCCTCAGCATTTCCTGTCATCACCTACGCCTTTCCAAACCACCACCGTTTTAATTCAACATTCCCAAAAACCGTCTTACTCAATTGAAATTGATAAAATTTCGATGTTAATCAGTAAGATGTATTGTGTGAAATACTGATTTGCATGTTGATTTTGTTTCCAGTTTTGTTTGTGTAATGTAAGTGAGTGGTTGATTTTTTTATTCAATCAAGATGCATTCAATGAACATCCATTTTTAAGATATACTCTTAAATGAAGGTGGAGATTACTTCTCCCCTAAACAACCTCATTTCAATTTCATAAACTAATATGCATAACTATTCCAAAACACTAAAAATAAGGACTTATTCCCAAATTGAGCTCCCACATTTTGCCACATAGCTAAGTGGGGTGTCTTCTTTTATATAAAGAAGATGTTATGGGAGCATCAAAAATAGTAGAGCGGAAATTTGAGGGTCAAATTACCAAATTAGGTTGCTAATTTTGCTACAAGTGAATCGGTCTCTAAGTTCATCCCTAAGTTAGCTACTATACAACTTGCGGTCCCTAAGTTAGCTACTATACAGCTTGCGGTCCCTAAGTAAGCTACTCGAATTTCCGTCTCTATTATTGTCTAAAAATTTGCTACCATGCTTTCGCTGCTAAATTCATAGCTAATTTTGGTCGCTAATTCAGTAGCTAATTTAGTGACAAGACGTTTAGCCAGGGTATTGAATATCGGCCGAGTTGTCTCGTCTCAGCCGAGATATCTCGGTATCGGCGCCCACCGATACGCGAAACAGCGAGTTGTACCGGGGTGAAATAAAATGGGCATAACTCGGCCGAGATTCCCGAGTTGAATCGGGTATCGCCCGTGTCGGTCCGATTTGAGGCGATTTGACCGAGATCTGTGATGATTTGATGGGCTGGTTTGGAAGCTCCGTTGGTTTGATAATGGAGTTTTTTTAAAAAACAAATAGGTTTAATTAAGATGAAGTTGTAGGGGAGAAGATGGGGGAGGAAGATGAAGTTGTAGGGGGAGGAAGATGAAGATGTACATGACTACATGAAGATGGTAGAAGAAGATAGAAAGAAGGCGGTAGTTTTAACTTTTACGCGGGGATGGAGAATAATTTAAGGGAGAGAGTGGGTCATGGGAAGGAAAGGGTTTAATTAATTTGTTTATATGGGGAAAGGGAGAGAGTGGGCCAACATGGGAAGGAAAATGGTTTAATTAATTTGTTTATACTAGTATACACCCCGTGATAAAATCACGGGGTTGTTCTAAAGAAGTTATATTACCCCGTGGTTATAATATTGACGTGTAATTTTTTTACTTGAGAAACTGAATTAGATTTGTAACGAAATGAGTATTAGATATAGGATCGTTTGATATAATGGGTACGGTTCGTGTCAATTTTGTATCATTCCTATATTTTTGTTTAGAGAGAATGACAAAATGTAAGAAATCAAACTTAGAAGAGAATTAGAAGGTTAGAAAATTTGTACGGCAAATTGGTACTTCGTAAGACTTAGAAGCGAGAGTGTAGAATATACGTGTATAGTTATAATTGGTCAAACCGATTATTTTCTCTTTAAACAAAACATTCATCCTCACACGTTGAAAATTGGCCAAACCAAATAGTATGAGGTCGACACTTAGACCTTTTAACCAACACCTTCATCCTCACTAATCTCTTATGTGATAAATCATTTAAAATAATGGACCCAAAAATTGATTTCTTCACCCAGAAAATCAATTCAAAGCAATGAATATTTTGCTAGTTTCTTCAAAGCAATGAATATTGATTTCTTCACCTTAGAGGATGAATAAATAAATAAATATTCTTTACTGGTATTTTAGAGTTTGTATCTTACAATTTTAATACCAAAGCTGATCAACAGTATATTTCATCACAAAAACTTCATAGAGACGGTCTCTCAATAGAGTTATTCAAAGATCTCTCATATGATGAGGGAAGAGACTTAGGTAAAATTCATTTTCTATGTTGTATTAGTGGGAGACGGTCTCTCCATATACCCACTCTTCCCAATTTATTAGTGAGGGCAAATGTAGATCAACCAAACAAACAATGAATAGGGGTTTGACTACTTTGACATGACTTCACAATCCTTTAACTGTTTAATGGATTATTTTTATTGAAAACGGGTGCAATGAACATATACCGACACCAATCGTCACTCACTCCCGAATCCCAACCATCATCATAAGATTCATAACGTAATTACATAAGAGTATAATTACATAAGATACCCAAGATAAAATATTTTGCTTATTATAGGATGATATATTAACTTTGTAGAAATTTAATAAGGAGTATAATTTAATATTTCTTCAAAAGTAAAGTAAACTTCAGTTTATTATACTCCATACGTTTGTTAATGAATTTATTGTGTAACCCTTCTGTTTTATTGATATCTTCTACATTTTGTTTTGTAACGGTTTCTTTGATTTCTCACACTTTCATTTTTAGTTATCAAACTTCACTTTACTCCCTACTTACTTTATTATCTTTCTATTTCTATATATTTATAATTTTTTTCTTAAAAAATGTTCTACTTTTAAAATGGAAGATATCAATGAAATAGATGAAGTATATTGTTTTAAATAGAAACAATTTCAATCAAATTAAATGCCACTCCACGATTTCTTCTTGCTTTCATTAAAACGTTATTGATATAATTTTTTTGAAGAAGTTATTGATACAATAGTTCAAAGAAGAGTAGTACTCCATACTTTTAATTACGTCCATATTAAGAGAATTGAGAATCTACTAATAATGTCATTAAGAAATTACATTGAGACAACTTCACATTAATTTATTTTAATTGCTACTTATGTTATTAAGTGAATAAAACAACAGGAATAATTTTTGACTCGTCACCGGCTGCACTTGATTATTTGTTTCTTTAACTCGTATCCGATTTCATGTTTTGCAAGGTGTGGAATTCCGCTTATCTCCTTCACCTATCGTACAAAACAAAAAATAATCAAAAAATAATCAGGAAAACATCAACCATAACTCATATTTTCTAGATATAGACGATTTGTTAACATAAATTTTACTTGTAATATCAATCGTTTATCTCGGGAATTTGTTATAGCAAAGAGATAGACATATGTTATTTTCAAGGGTTCCATTCTTTTAGACTGTACTCGATGAATTGATCTAATATGTACTAATAATTCGTATTTCGTAGTTACTTTGTCATTGATTAAAAGAGACCCTCCTTTGTCATTGATTAAAAGAGATGTTATAAACTTGTCACTTCCAATCAAGGGAAACATCAGATGAGTTATCTCCTTCCAGTTATCATATTGTACCATCCTGCAATTCAAAACAAATTGCGGACCAACTTGTACTGCTATCTAATCTAAGAGCAACATTAGCATCGACTATCGAGTCACAAAAAAAGTGTACTTTGACAGTTCATTTTGATTTATGTTGTGGTTCATTTGGTCACGAAAAGATTTAAAAATAATTAAAATTAAAATTACTAATCAAAATGGTAAAGGTTTAGGGTGGTTAATACGTCATACGGTAATGTTAAACTGGCTTTTTAAGACGTCTCTAATTGATCAAAAAAAGAAACTGGTAATACTTCAACTTAGTAACGATTCGATTAATACACTGATTTATGTTGTGATTTACTTGACTATATCCTAAAATATAGTTAAGCTCGTCTCGTTAAACCGTGTGGTTAAGCACACACGACTTAAAATTAAAATTACTAATCTGATAAGTAACGATGGTGAAAGTACTTTTTTGATTTATCATTAACTTTAGAATTTATTAATACAACAATATGAAAAATTAGGGAAAAACTCTTTATCAGATTTTAGTTATTACCTACACTTATATCAAAAAAATATTACCTACACATAAATTGATAAAATCAAGATCAATTTTTAAACATAGAAAAATAAAAATGGGGAAACATAAACTTTAAACTTACCTAAAAATGAAAACTTTAATCCAAATCTGACGCCACCACCTGCAGAACACCAACCACAAAGTACAGTACTTTTAGCAGTGACCATTGATACTTTCCTTCAAAATTCATAGAAGATTCGACCAAGATTACAAATCAAACAAAATCCAACTGATAATTCAAATTGTAATTTCCAAATTCCAAATAAGTTAAGAAAAAAAAGATTGCTTCGAAAAAAAGAAAAAAAGAGAAAAATCCAATATTACAATTTGAATCAAGATCTGTACACTGACCTCGTTCAGATGCTTCCACTCGTTCATTTCCTCATCGTAATTCCTCTGCTTCTTTTTTCGATCACCTAAAAATGTGGATTATAATTGACAAAAACCCCCTATCAATTACTTAAAGACCAATAAAAATGGGGAAAAGCTTGAAAATTTACCTAAAAGCTTGAAACTGACTAACTGAGTATGAAGCGTGTGTAGATTCTGGATGATCACAGTCGGTTTAGAGGAAGGATCTTGAGAGGTATGACGATTTTGAAAGAGAAAAAAACGATACGGAGTAATTTATAACCAAAGTTCAAATCAGGTTTATATATACGGAGTAATATATTTGAACTTTGAAGCTTTGAATAGTGGGATGATGGGTAACAAAGAGTTTATATCAGATTTGAATTTAATTATCTGCATCTTTCAATGTGTGATTTCCAAGGAGGAGTAAATACGGATTTGGGGAATTGATGAGTGAATACTGGGAAGTGGAGATGGTTGGTAGGGATGAGGAGTACTTTACAAAGTAGAAATGTTGTGGGGACTGAACAACAATTATTAGAAGTTTGAGGGGTTGGTTTGGCGCAAGTGCTGAGAGTTCTTGGTGGGTAGTAAACTTGTTTTAAGGGGCTGCCACGTAGGATTCCATGGTTTCTTCTTTTATAAATAAAAGATGGGGAAAGGGTGAGAGTGGGCCAACGGGTATATTGAAATCAACTTTCTACCTACTACAAAACTATTTTTTTAACACTAATAAACAAAATATGACTATTTACCCACTTAAATCAAAACTGATCGATACGATCGATAAAATAATCGAGAAATTACCGAGAAATTATAAATAGTAAATAAAAAAGTTGTGGTAGATATATTTGAACATAGTTTAATGTAAATATCTATAAAAACAAAAAACATTGCAATAAAACCTTATTAAATAAAAGTTGACCGATATAGCCGATACTACTCCGCGACAAGCGAGTTTAAGGCGATTCCGCGAAACCGCGACCGAAACCAAAATCGCGACCGATAACGAGATTTAAAACCCTGCGTTTAGCTACTAATGAAATTTAGTCGCAAATTCCGTCTTTAAGCTAATTTAGCTACGGAATATTGAAGATTTGCTACTAAAATTTTTCGACTCTAAAATGACTTTACCTTGTGTAAAATATGTGTATGGAATGAATTGAGAATTCTCATGAATGTGAATAGTCGTATTTATACACGTTAGAGAACTACGATACAGATAGAACTCTAACAGCTAGGAAGACCAAGTCTATGATAACAAGACTAAACTAGCTAAACAATTATCTTCAGCATAGTACAAGATTAAGTTTTATCTAGACTACAAGTCTATCTATAATCTAAGTCTTATCTTTAATACCTTGTAGGCAACATTCATCTCTACATAACAAGACTGAAAATATCAATATAGATTTTCTCCTTAATCCTGCTGATATGCCTTATAAGGCTCGGGTTGATACTGAACATCATAGTTCCAACATTGATGATACTCAAATTCTTATAAGGCTCGGGTTGATACTGAACATACAGTTCCCACATTGATGATACTCAAATTGAGGAACCTGATTACAGAGGTACATCATGATTTTACTGAGAATACTGAGGTAAATGAGAATATTTTCTCTGAGGATGAAGAGGAAGATACTGAAACACACACTTCTCAATCAGAGATTGAAAATACCACTGTAATGTGCACGAATCTCCTCCACCCCCTTTCAGAAGGTCAACAAGAACCAGGATGCCCTATGTTAAGCTCACTGATTATCACTACCCCAAGGGAAAATCTGCAGCATTGACAGCAGAAATCCTGCAGGGACTACCTATGTTTGATGTAGATTATTTGGCCTCCTTGAATCTTGTATTGTTAAAGCATGAATCAGTTAGGTATGAGCAGGCATGTACTGATACAAGGTGGGTTGAAGTCATGGACAAAGAACTTGGTGCTCTTGAGGACAACAATACCTGGGAAATGGCAACATTATCCGAAGGAAAAAAAGGCAATAGGATCAAAGTGGGAGTATAAGATTAAACACATACCAAATGGGTCTGTGGAAAAGTTTAAAGCCAGATTAGTTGCAAAAGGGTACAATCAAGTTAAAGACAAAGACTACAAACATACTTTCTCTCCTGTAGCAAAATTAGTCATAGTTAGAGCTTTGATAGCATTAGCAGCACAAAAAGGTTGGATATATACTGCACCACTTAACATAAATAATGTCTTTCTTCATGGATTTCTTGAAGAAGAGGTATATATATATATATATATATATATATATATATATATATATATATATATATATATATATATGCTACCACCATAAGGGTATACAAAATCAAAACATGGTCAGGTTTGCAGGCTTTTAAGGTCTATATGGCTTAAAACAAGCTTCTATGCAATGTAACATTGAATTGACAAAATTCCTGATCAATTTGGGTTTTAAGCAGTCCAAACAAGATTATTCCTTGTTCACAAAGGGAGAACTTGATTCTTTGGACTTTCTCACATAGTCCCAGTTTATGTGGATGATGTATTACTCACAAGAAATAATCAATCATCAATCAGTGAAGTCAAGAAGGGGTAGGATAAAACATTCACTATCAAATATCTAAGGCATATGAGATATTTCTTAGGCCTAAAAATAGCTAGGAATGACTCAGGAATTATCATTAACCAAAGAAAAATATATCCTGGACATAGTTAATGATATGGGAATGCAAGATTGTGCAGAAACATTATTTCCACTTCCTAAAGGCCTCAGATTAAGTATTGATGATGAAGACATTCTATCAGATCCTAAAAATTACAGGAGGTTGGTAGGAAGGCTGCTGTATTTGAATCTCAGCAGGCCTGATATATCCTATGCTATACAACATTTAAGTCAGTTTGTAACACACCCTAGGAAGCCACATCTTTTAGCAGGACAACATGTGGTAAGGTACTTGAGGCACTCACTGAATGCAAGATTGTTTTATTGATCTAGCGTGTTTTGTACGTGTTTACGACGGAGATTTGAGCTAGATTTGGTGATTAAAGATGCGGATTTGGAGTGTAAATCGTCTATTTAGTTTTATCCGGAAAATTGTGTTTTATTGAAGAAAATGCGGTTTTCAGAGCTCTTAATCCCGTGATGTGAGATTTCGGCTCGAGACAGAGAGTACGAAGAAAAAGCCCAACTAAACCCGAGTGAAAAGTCAAATCGCAGCTCGGGAATTGAAGACGGAACTACTTCGGGTTCCATGTCAGCTTAATTCTTATTTATTATTATATTATTATTAGATTTAGGAAATTAGTAGAATTTCCTATAATTATTATTATTAGACTACATATTATGAGATTGGGACTATCATTCAATGATGAATTACATTCATTCATATTAGAAGAAAAAGAACCCTAATTTTCTCATGTGTAACTAATCTTCCTTCGCGGATCAAGGATTTGAAGCTACTAGTTAATTGATTGTGAGACTTTTCTTAATCTTTATTTAATTATTTGAGTATTGTTTATTCCTTGTGCTAATTTTATGATTGTTGTTTGTTTAATCTTTTTGGCCAATTGATTATTTCAATATTCAATCTATTGCAATTCTTTGTGTTTGAATCCGTAATTGTTCAATTCACTAGATAAAGTTGCAACCTTTAGACCTAATTATTTGTATGCGTTTCATCGTAATTGGGTAAAGGGAGGAATAAACATATAATTCGAACCAATAACCGCGTGTGTTAAAGGTCATTATTTCTATTGATTTGTTCACATCGTTCATGCTGTTATTGAATTAAATCTAGACGCGTGGATTAGGTTGTTCAATAATTAGGTTGCTTAGTATCGCGTTTCGACCTAAGTAAATTTATCTATGGAACAATTGAAACTTTCAGTTTCACAATAGAATACTCAAGGATTAAATAAAGGTTAGTAGTTGATGAT
Source organism: Agrostemma githago (assembly GCA_958450325.1). Taxonomy (NCBI): domain Eukaryota; kingdom Viridiplantae; phylum Streptophyta; class Magnoliopsida; order Caryophyllales; family Caryophyllaceae; genus Agrostemma; species Agrostemma githago. Next base: position 13,414,753 of record OY288255.1, on the reverse strand, counting down.
CAATTGTTTAACTAGTTAGTGGATTTTCTTTGAGTAGAGTTTCTTATTCATCTGAATTCGTCATATTAGTTATTTTACTCTCATTATTTTAGTAGTTAGACAATTTACTCACAAAACCCCCATTATTCTTGTTACGTTTATTTATTTTATTCACACATTAATTTACATCGCCTTCCTTGTGGATTCGACACCCGACTTACCTCTACTATATTATTAAAGGTAATAGGACTTAATTATTTATCTTTGGGAGCATACGACCTAGTCTCACCAAATTTTGGCACCGTTGCCGGGGAAGGCAATTAGTTGTTTTTGTGTGATTATTTGTTTTTGTGTGTGTCTCTTGTAAATATATACTTTTAATTATAGGTCTTTTTCTTTGTCATCTAGAAATGAGTTTTTCGTGTCCCCAACTTGATAATGAGTTACTACATCACTATTTGGAAAGTGTAGACACCCAAAATTTGACCGCCAGGTGTCTATAGCAGTTTCCAAAAAACACCCGATGATGATCGGACGCAAACATGACTTAGTATACTCGGACTTGGGCTCGGAATCAATAATATCCGACATGGACTTTTAGTGGAGTAAAAATCTCACAAAACAGACCTCAAATTCAGGCCCAGTGGGTCGTTCCGAGTCAAACAAGACTAATTTGGGCCAAAACCGGCACCAAAGATAATTCCCGTCTTTTAGCGACCGGGTCAAAACCCGGTCAAGACAAACCCGACACACAAAAACGACCGGATGCATCCTCGAAACATGCACCAGGTTCGAAAATCAACCAAGCTCATCCAATAATCAGCCAAAATTAATCACAATCAATTAAAATCAATCACAATCAAATTAAGGCTAATCAAGCCTTAAATTTTGCGGCTTGATTGATCCACTCGGTCGAGTGGATTGGCCACTCGATCGAGTGGAGCCTCTTTGAACCCGTCCAGGTTCATTCACGAGGGCACTCGACCGAGTGCACCCGCGCCACTCGGTCGAGTGACCCGGGGTCGGGGCTCCCTATAAATACCCCATGACCCCATGCACAACACACACTTCAACAACATTCATCCATCACAACTTTGAAGCTTGGAGCATACATCCTTCACCTACACCTTCACCTCTTTTACGACTACACAACACTACGACCCTAGCGACCCTAGGCAAGACACACAAAACCCGAGCCCTCGTCCCTCGGAGAACCGGCGAAGCATACACACACATATACACACCATAACTCGCATACATCCTCGATACTCCCGAGCCCGTGCCGCTATTACGAGTCCATTTCCGAGTTCCTTACTAAGCATGTATGTTGAGGGTGTCCTAAACCCCATCTCGATCTCTTTTCTTCTAATCTCATTTTCGTTTTATTTATCGTATTTTCGTATCTTATTTATAATCGTAATCATAGTAGTGACACTAGCATTAATATCGTCGTACTTTCGCGTCTTTATTTTTGCATCATCTTTTCTTTATCACCATTATCGTCATAATATCGCGTAAATACATTCTAGTATGAAAATTCGGTTTCGAATGCGTTGAACTATGATAATCAACCAAAAGTCATAGTTGAACGCATTCAATCCCATTTCCAATTAGTACGGAACCCGTTGACACGAAAACCGACGTCACACAATCCGTGAGGATTAATATCGACGTCGTGACGTAGAGGGGCGCAATTCCGTCACTAATCAAATTTTTATCAAACAATAACCTTTTCTACAAAATTCCGATAACGGTATTATAATCATATAAGACATGATTATAATACCGACAAACCGAGTTAAATTTAAATCCGTCAATATTTTTATTTGACTCGGCCAATCATCGATTTAAAACACATTAAAACAAACGAGTCACAACTCGTACAGGTGCCACTCGACCGAGTACACCTGCTACTCGATCGAGTAGTACCCATAAAAACGGGCAGTAGCTACGTCTAAGGACACACTCGACCGAGTCAGGCCATGACTCGATCGAGTGGGTCTTGTAGCCCAGAAAACCGAGAGCTTTTTTTTTTATCATTCGAGCCTCGTCTTTTTAAAAGCGACTTAGTCAACACGTGTAAAGTCAATCACGTAGCTTTTCCAAAATTCATGCATATCACGACACATAAACGATTTTGATCGACGGTCTCACATCATTAATTTTATGTCGACGACTCTTTAGTCGTATCCGATGTAAAATTAATCTAGACTCAATTTCTCGAGGTGATAAGTCGGGACAAGGCATCAAGGTTCAAGATCGGGCTAGCACCACGTCTAGGTCTCGAACCTCCGTCCTTTGATTAATACGCAATATAATGTGTAACTAATTAAAGTTCGTCCACCTACACAAAATCACGGTCTAGTTTATACACGGGTCCGTTTATAATTATTGCTCGTCATTTCAATTGTATATTTCAATTGTTCTATTTTATTGTACGCCGTATTGTGAATTCCGGGTTGTATTCCGCCCGTGTAACTTGTAATCGATTTATTTTTGCTTTGCTTTATTTATTTGCGTTTTACCGCTTTTAAATGAACCCTCGCATGCTAAATCACTTCGACAATAAATTAGATGCATTAAATTGACGTAGCTCACATTTAATTCGCATGCTTAGCTAAAACGCTGTTTGCATAACATTCCACCGAATTACTAACGCGCATATTAAAAAGTCAAACGATGTCCTAGTAGAGGCCGCTAAGAGCGGACGGGGTTGGGTGTCCTTAGTGGGCTTCCCAACACGTACCCTCACCCCTTACTCAGAACCGTGGTTTCCGGATGTCCGAATCCATTGGCAACGAGAGTCATTCAATATACGATTAACCGCCCAAGTCGGCATCTATATCGATATGCAAAGGGACGAGCCCAATAAACTCTCAAACCAAAATGGGCCATACTTTGTGTATGGACCATGGCGATATAGAGTGGGCTCGAATGGTTCCGAATAACCATAAAATTCGGTGGCGACTCCATTTCGACTTAAATTTTAATTCGATCCTTCTCATATGGAGGTTCATTCGCCTACCCAAACCCGCGCGTGGCCGCGTCGGGGTGGACCTACGTCACGTCCACAGAAAGACTCACAGAGTATGTGCTAGAACGCAAATATTTGCCTATGAGTAATGAACAACTCTTGGTAGCGATTTACCATAACTTTAATCGTGCAACTCAAATCGATTTACAAGTTGAAAGTGATGGTAGATTTCTTGAGTTAGGTTGTAATGAAAAATGGGATGTGATCGATATTTTGGTTAACAATGCTCGAGAATTAGAGATATCCACTTTATTTCTTGAGCTTCCCCAATACTTCGAGACTTCTCCGAATCATGTATTGATTTTTAGTGATGATGTGACCAAAATTGAGTATCCTACTTCCCTTACCCATGTCGATGGTGCTCCACTAGATGATGAGGGAAAGGATGATGACTCATATTTATTGAACGTGCCTTATACAAAACCCGTATTAGATTTCCCCTCATCCACCTATTTTATTGACTACTCTTCGAGTGGTGAATCGGGTGATATATTATAGGATTTGAAAGACACGGCCATAAGAAGGAGTAGGGACATAGAACAATTATTTGAGATGATGCCGTTATCTAGAGAACCATACCATGAATCCGACGTTCTATGTACCTCTATATCTATGCGGTGTGTATGGTATATTCTTATTATAATGTTTTATACGGTTTTCACTAACTCTTTTGCTAGCTTGTTTGACCGTCTCTTACGGGCATTGACTTGTTCCGATCTTGATACAGAATGAGTTACTTCATAGAGGGGTAGTGCTGTGTGACCCCTTACCGTCGTGTCGACGACGTAAAACAAGAGCGCTTCCGGGAGGCAACCCGAGTTTTTATTTTAGTTTTTCTATATTTTTATTTAGTTTGTATGTGATTTTAACTTTTCTTTTAGTTATCTAACTTTAGCTATTTTGCAGGTCAAATTTACATCACGTCTTGTCGAAATTTGAGAGCCGAGAGGAAAAAGTAGAGTGATTGGTGAGTATGTGAGAAAGGGGTGAGTTAGTTTTGTGAAAAAAAGAGTGAAATGTGGAAAATAGCTACACTCGAGGGTATTTGAAGTAGAGGTGATCATGGGCCGGGCCAATGCGGGCTTGGGCCAGGCCTAAGCAATAAAAATGGCCCACGTGAGCGGGTTGGGCCGGGCCGGGCCAAATGAGTGGGCCTATTTTGTAAGCCCAAACCCGGCCCTAGCGGGCTAGAGCGGGCTTTTCGGGCCAAAATGAGCTTTTTGAGCCCTATAATTTAACGCTCTCGTATGAAATAAGTATCTTAATATCACCGTTTAATAATTTAAACTTATGTGTTTTGTTTATAAATTTTAATATTTCTTTAAAAATTAATGTTAAACAACAATATCGACAAACATATATCACTTTAAATATTATAATCTCCGTAATGAATAACGTAACAAATTTAAAATGTTTAATAAAATATACATGAATATAATATATATACTCGTGTTGTGTATTACTTTGAGTAATTAGGATCATATTACGGAGATATCAATCATAAATTATGTATGATTATATAAGAATTTCTAAAGAGAGTTATAATCTTATCACTAAGTTTAAAAAGTAGTAATAAAAATTATTTATTTTTATTAAGTATGGGCCGGGCCGGGCCAAAATTAGGGCCAAATTCGTGGCCCAAACCCGGCCCAAAAACACTTCGGGCTTTTTAGGGTCGGCCCATGAGCTTTTTTGGGCCATAATATAAGTCCCAAGCCCTTCAAAAAAGCGGGCCGAGTCGGGCCGGGCTTATGGGCTTGGGCCATTTGATCACCTCTAATTTGAAGTGAGGTCGTGGGAAAGAGCAAAATAGTGACCAGAATGTATCCCACGACCACCCCATGATCATCCCACGACCACCCCATGACCATAGCTCAGTTCAAGACTGAATTCAGAAAAAAAAAATCAATCACCCTTCTCCATCCCTTTCATTTCCATCTTCTTCTACCATCCCCTTCCTCCATCTCGTTGTCCTATCCTTCTTTCTCTTCTTTCATTAAATTCATACTTTCCTACTCTAATCTTCATCCTCCTCAGAAATCAACTACGGTCCAAACCTTTCTCTCCTTCCCTAACTTCTAAATCCCTCTGTTCTACATTACCCACATCCCGCCTCATCCTCAAATTCCGTTCCACGTCTGCTGCTCACGGAAATTTGAATGCCTCAGACTTCAAATTGATGCAATTGACGAAGAGATGGCACCATTACTGGGTTTGGGTCAACTTGCAGCGAAATTGAAGGTACTGGGCGCGATTTGGCGCGCGATTTGGAACTCGGTTGGGACGCCATTCCAGGTTATTTGCATACATAGTTCATACACTTCGTTGCTTTCAATTACAGACTAAAAGTGGAGTATTTCTCTGTTTGAGTCAGAGTGTTTCGACCATGAGTACCTTGTTACTATTCATTGTTACTCTATGAAGGAGTAAGACTGATTAGTGAGATTGAGAGCTGTGGCGCTGCTGTGAATTTGCAATGTGATTTTTGGTGTGAAGGTTGTTATTGTTGAGCTTGGTGTTGGTTAGATTTCGTGTTTTGTCGGTTTGGTTGTGCATTGTTGTTGGCGTTTTGGTAGCCGGATATTCTTGTCAAAGGAGTTGGTTTAGTGAGTTGAAGAAGGTGATACAACAGTGCATAATTGGCTAAGTGAGTTTTTTTTTTTTTTTTTTTTTTTTTTTTTTTTTGTTGATGAGTACATCGAGCACATGGTGGTTTGCTCGTGTTAGGACCGTTTGGGGGCGTTATTGTTCATTTCCCGTTTGTCGGTCTATTCTGTCCTTATTGTCCATGATGGTTGTTTTGATTATATTTGTGGAAATCGTTATGCCACATTAATTATCATTTTTGACTAAGTGTGGGGAGGAGGTAGGGTGCGAGGTTGCTCAATTTCTTCGATGAGGTGTGTTCTCCTTTTCCAATTATTGTGTCCTTTATAACATTGAGGACAATGTTTCATTCAAGTGTGGGGAGGAGAATCGGTCCGATTTGTAATAGCTTTGTACTTGTGTGATATGCTTTATTCTCGTTACTTTATCATTCAAAAAAAAAATTGAAAAAAAAAGAGAAAAAAATTAGAAAAAAATGGAAAAAGAAATAAACCCGGCTAGGTGAAAACCCGGAAGGGCGCCTAGGCAAGAATGGGAAAGTGGCCGAGGACGGAGTGAAAACCCGAAAGGGCGCTCCGGGTAAAAAGAAAAATCGAGTTGCGTGCCACGAGAGTAGTGTGAGTTGAAAAAAAAATGAAAAGCTAGAGTGAAAATCTGCAAGGGCGGACACTCTAGGCAAAATGAGGGATTTAGGAAAAAAATTCACAATACTTTCTCCATTCTTGGTGTGGTGTCATAAGAAGGGTGACATAGAAAGTCGGTCGGGTAGGATAGTTGGTTAAGGCGAGAAGAATCGCGGTGCGGTGTAGTCGTAGCACTAAATATTATGCGATTGGAGTATTGTTTGTGTTGTATTGAGGTGTTAGAGGCGTTAGGTCGATCACATGTGTGGGTTGTGGAGAATAGTGGTATACATCATTTACCATTGGTGATATTTTGTAGCACATGTGATCATGTTTAGGACTAGGAGAAATAAGGGGTGTAGTGTTATTTTTTCGATGATTTTAGGTGTTGTTTTGTGGTCATAATATTGGGTTATTGTAGGAATTTTCATGTTATTGTGACCTTGTGCTTAACCTTAGGATGATATAAGGAGGGTGGTTGAAGGGATGAGTTTATTGTTTGATGTCGAGCTTCCCATGTTTCTTTTGTAAGATCTTGTGTTTTATTGTTGATGTTTCCGAGTTTTGCTCGGGACGAGCAAAGGTCTAAGTGTGGGGAAGTTGATCTAGCGTGTATTGTACGTGTTTATGACGAAGATTTGAACTAGATTTGGTGATTAAAGATTCGGATTTATAGTGTAAATCGTCTATTTAGTTTTATCTAGAAAATTGTGTTTTATTGAAGAAAAGACGGTGTTCAGAGCTCTTAATCCCGTGATGTGAAATTTCGGATCGAGACAGAGAGTACGAAGAACAAGCCCAACTAAACCCGAGTGAAAAGTCAAAGCGCAGCTCGGGAATTGAAGACGGAACTACTTCGGGTTCCGTGTCAGCTTAATTCTTATTTATTATTATATTATTATTAGATTTAGGAAATTAGTAGAATTTCCTATAATTATTATTATTATTGGACTACATATTATGAGATTGTGACTATCATTCAATGATGAATTACGTTCATTCATATTAGAAGAAAAAGAACCCTAATTTTCTCATGTGTAACTAATCTTCCTTCTCGGATCAAGGATTTGAAGCTACTAGTTAATTGATTGTGAGACTTTTCTTAATCTTTATTTAATTATTTGAGTATTGTTTATTCCTTGTGCTAATTTTATGATTGTTGTTTGTTTAATCTTTTTGGCCAATTGATTATTTCAATATTCAATCTATTGCAATTCTTTGTGTTTGAATCCGTAATTGTTCAATTCACTAGATAAAGTTGCAACCTTTAGACCTAATTATTTGTATGCGTTTCATCATAATTGGGTAAAGGGAGGAATAAACATTTAATTCGAACCAATAACCGCGTGTGTTAAAGGTCGTTATTTCTATTGATTTGCTCACATCGTTCATGCTGTTATTGAATTAAATCTAGACGCGTGGATTAGGTTGTTCAATAATTAGGTTGCTTAGTATCGCGTTTCGACCTAAGTAATATTATCTACGGAACAATTGAAACTTTCAGTTTCACAATAGAATACTCAAGGATTAAATAAAGGTTAGTAGTCGATGATCAATTGTTTAACTAGTAAGTGGATTTTCTTTGAGTCGAGTTTCTTAATCATCTGAATTCGTCATATTAGTTATTTTACTCTCATTATTTTAGTAGTTAGACAGTTTACTCACAAAACCCCCATTATTCTTGTTACGTTTATTTATTTTATTCACACATTAATTTACATCGCCTTCCTTGTGGATTCGACACCCGACTTACCTCTACTATATTGTTAAAGGTAATAGGACTTAATTATTTATCTTTGGGAGCATACGACCTAGGCTCACCATCTATCCTTCCAACAATAGTCTAATCCTTAAAGGATATAGTGACTCAAATTAGGGAAAATGTGTGTTTACTTGTCGATCCTTGAGTGGTTAATGTGTTTTCTTAGCTATTTCTAGGCCTAAGAAATATCTTATATGCCCTAGATCTTTGATAGTGAATGTTTTAGACATAACAAAGCTACTCCCAACCCAACAACGAACTAACAACGTACTCCGTAATTAATTTGAAACATTTATTGAGTCTCCCAACAACCGAACTTAGCATTATACTGTATATGAAATGAAAATTTTAGTGGACCTCACACTTAGCTTAAAAAACTCGACTATTATGGACGATTTTATTAACGAATTATTTAATTATCAGTCATCTTTCAAATACTCTAACAATCAAAATTATAATCATAATAATAACTATTCAAATTTTAATAATGACTTCAACGAGCAACAACATTATAGGTATTTCGATGACGGTTTTCTAGCAGCCGACGACGATGGTAGCAACGGTGGAGATATCAACGATGATGGAAGTAGCGGGGGTGCTCATCAGCCTTGTAACGTTAACGATCATGATGATGATGAACCGGAGGTATGATGCATGATTTTTTTAACGAAAAAAGGTCTGTTTAGTGTAAAACAGACTAAACGAGTAGGTTCGTTTGTTTTACACTAAACCGACCTGGTAGTTTAGTCTGATTTATACTAAAATGACCTGGTAGTTTAGTCTGTTTTACACTAAACTGGCCTAATAGATTAGTCTGTTTTATACTAAAATCACCTGGTAATATTTAGTCTTTTTTTTACACTAAACTGGCCTAATAATTTAGTTTGTTTTATATTAAAAAATCACCTGGTAATTTAGTTTTTTTTACCCTAATCTGACCTGCTAGTTTAGTCTGTTTTACACTAAAGTATTTTTTTATTTATCGATATATGCAATATTTCCCGTCAGGTTATTTACGTTATTCCACCTCTTTTTGAGGGTGATGGTGTAGATTATAGTGACTGAATTAGATCTCTAAAAATCAAATTTTGTTTTTTTTTCCCAAAATCTTGGGTACGAAAATCCGTAATAAATTTCGGCTTCTATCCAAAATCAACCTAAATTAGATGAGCACAAAATTAATAATCTATAACATAACTACAAAATAAAGACCCAAGAGTAAAGAGGATTTTAGGTAAGTTTGAATTTTAGATTTGTTAGAATTTTAGGTCGTGTAGAATTTATTGAAGATAGTACGAAATACTCCCTCTGAGTCTGAATGATTTTTCCTCTTTTCTTTTTGAGCTGAGTCATACTTTGTTATCCTATTTCATTTTAAGCCATTAATATGTGGCTCATATTCACCTTTACATCTCTCTCCCCCCTTCTTTTTGAGTCATACATTACCACCTTCTTATTTTTGTGCCAAAAAATCCTAGGGGAAGATCATTTAAACTCGGAAGGAGTATTATTTATTGAATACAGATGGTTTTAATAACAAATTACGAAAAACATTTTTTTTAAAAAAAACTCACGATTTAAATGTCATTTCAAAGTAAAATAAAAAAAATATAACTAAAAGAAGGTTAAGCGTAAAGTTGGAAAAAAAACACAAAAAGAGTGGTATTTATTAAAAGTTGGGAGTGGTACTTAGAAAAAAAAATGAAGAAAAGCTTTCCTAATCATGTATCCGATTTGAAAAAAGCCTTTACTTGTGGTCAACTAGGTATCATTGACACCGATACGAGCATGTAACGAACACGAATACGTACCCGACATTCTAATTTCTAAACCAGTACAAATGCGAAAATAAAGAGGATTGAAATACATTTATGCCTTGTTTGGACAGAAAAGTAGAAGGCCAAGGGAGGGGAGGCGGAAGGAGGCCAAGAAAATAAAAAAATAATAATCAACAACTAAACTTATTCGGAAAAATAAAGCAATAATACAAAAAATAGGTAGACCTCAATTGGTGATCCAATCCTACCCCGATTGTTACCCCTCCAAAGGAAATTGAAAGGGTAAGCACTTTGAGTGGAGGAGTACCCATAAAGACACACAAAGTGGACTTAGGGTTGAGTTTATGTTTGGCGTAGGAACGTAACCAAGGGTAACTGGTGAGCCGAAGTCGTATGCTCCCAAAGATACTATTTTTGAACTTATAACCACAAATCTAAAACAATAGCGTAGGGAAATAATGATCGATCCACAGAGAAGACAAAGCAATTAAAGTGTATTGTAACTAAGAACTTCCACAACTAATTAACTAAAAAGGGGGTGATTGGATGATAAGATTAACTAAACTAAAGATTGAGCAAATGCAGAAATCAATAATAATTATGAACGAGTTCAGATGATTTAAACGGTCTCGGGTAAGAATTTCCACAACTAATTATCAAACTAATCATAGACTGACAACTTCCACCTAACTCTTGAGCAAAATATCATGGGGAATAAATCCCGAATCTCACGTAAATAGTATTTGACTCGAAACGCGATAATCAAATAACCTAATTATCAAACAACCTAATACACACAATTAAGTTTAATTCAATAATAGCATTACCGATTAAAGAACGATAGAGGTGACGACAAATAAAACACGCGATTATTAGTTCGAATCACAAGTTAAATCTCTCTTTGCCCTAGATATGATAAAACACATCCAATATTAAGGCTAAAGATCGTTACTATATCTAACGGGTTTGAACAATTACGGATTCAATCGCTAGAATAACAATAAATTGATAATTGCAAAGATTAATTATCTACTTTAATCTAAACATTCAACAATCATGTAAATACGAATAAAGAAATAACAATACTCAAGAGGTAAGATAAAGATGAATTCAAGTCTCACGATCGAATAATTAAGCGCTTCAAATCTTAATCAGAGATTGAAAGCTTAGTTCTTCATGTTCTTGCTAGAATATTCAAAATGGAGTTCTTTCTTTCTAATGATATGATTCACGTCATAATCAAAACTAATGATAACTTAATAATAGTAGTTCAAAAGTTATGGGCAAATGTAAAACACAAAGGCCCAAAAGTCTCGGAACAAACCGGGTTAAAACAGTCTCGCGACATCAAGTACGTACCACATATAAGAGAGTGCACTGCTGAAGTGAATTAAAGTGGAGGGGCACTCGTGGCTTGGTCGTGGGGCCCTCGTGGTGTGGTCGTGGCCCGGTCGTGGGGCATTCGTGGCAATACACGACTCCCTCCTTTTCTTCCTTTCCGGATCCTCTTCGAATTCTTTTATTTCTTCATGCTTCTCGAGGCCGGTTGACCTCCCTTGGGCTCCTCTTTGCTCGGTCCCATTATATCGATCACTCTCGCTTAATTGTAACAACACGGATTTTCGATGACTTAATTTAATAGATAATGCGGAAAATTATCTAAGTCATTTAATTAAAATTATATCAGAGTGTAAATAAATCCGGATCGCTACGGATCCTTACAACAAACGACTATTAATTACATAGTCTTGATTCACCAGTACAGAATATATATATATTTTTTATACTAAACACATTATTAAAATTTCTTGCTTGATTCCCTAACGTCGTCTTAGGCCTGCGAAAATATAAAACAGAGGCCGCTGAGCGGAACAACAACCAAACCGTTCATCTAACATCACCTCATACAAATAAGACAATCATGTGAATAACCAATAATATGCTTACAAAAATATTAAAGGATATCACTTAACAAATAGTTTTATTTAGTTCAATTAACCAACATGTGAGGTGATGAAAAGGGTAATGTTTAGAAGATGGGACATTGACAGTCATTTGATTTTAAATCATTTTTCACGTAAATAGATAAATACACGAGTCGTGGCTCCTAGCATCACCGCTACACCCTATTGGCTTGCATCTCACCAATAGAAGTAACCGTGTTACCGACTTGTAGACCGAACCAATCTTTTGAGGTTTACATCTCACCCATAAGGTTTAATTGGGCCCGAACTTCTATTATATTACACGTTTATTCAGACGGGGCTCTGGACGAAATGAAAGCCGAAGATTACATTCTCTGCATCACCAAGAGGGAACCCGTAGTTTTCAGAATCCTGTTCTGCCCCCGCTACCTAGGTGGTAATACTAATCAAGTATTTGTCTATACATGCGCACATATCCTACGCAGACTCTTGAACCGCAACTCTCAATCCCGTAGGATGACTACCATAAACACTAAGTCGACTCTCGGACCGCAGCCTCCGAGTCTGCTTTTCATTACAAGTACAATCGAAACACCACGAATGGTAGAATCAAACACAAGCTATTCGTCCCAGGCTCGCATCGAAAACTTTATATAAAAGTCGCCCGTGAACAAGTAGTACATTATTTGGTGGCCTTTAATAGTTGGTCGGACTCATTTGAAACAGTTAAATCCTCCAATAATTACTTTTAGTGTGACAACATTATACTTTAATCCTCAAGTGTCACCCGAAACATTATATCCCAAATATCGTATAACTTATTTTAAAATAGTAATTTCTTTAAATGAAGTTTTACATTAAAATAAAAATTGAGGTACAATAAAATATTATTTTAAAACTTATAATTTCTGAAAAATATAATTTAAGTCATACTTAGTCGATTTACAAAATTTGACGTAAAATTATTTTTTAATATTTATGAATATCGTGTAAAAATTTCGGAATATAATAAATCCATTAATTTTATTAGAAAATGTAATTTATAAATTTCTACCTACATAAAAATAATAAGTGAAGTATTATTAAAATAAGATATTTTGTAGGTTACTAATTACTCTGTTATTATAATATATAAACAAATGTAGAATTACTAAAGAGAATTAAAAATATGACCGAAATTATAATTATATAAAATACATACAAAATATAAAGTACATAAAGTAAATATACATAGTAAATAGAAATAATTAAATAAAATGATATATGTAAATTTTATTATTTTAAGTTCTTTTATTCATTTTCTCAATTTCTCATATAAATAGAAATGTAAAGGTGATAAATAAATAAATTAAACAAGTGATAATTTAGTTAAGTTGAATTTACTCATAAATAAATACATAACATAAATAAAATATCACATAACATTTTTATATACATAAATAATTTAGTCATACAAATAAGCCTAAATATTTAAATAAGCACAGTAATAATTCATACAAAACTCTTTCTCATCTAACAACATCCTTTTCTTTCTCCCCGCCCCCAACTATCGTATCCCACTATTAATTCTATTCTACCTAGTATCTTACTTCCAGCTTTAATACTCCGGCCAGTTGTTATGATGATGATGATATGATGATACCAGTATATATATATATATATATATATATATATATATATATATATATATATATATATATATAGAAATTGCATCCGGTGAGTTGGTCTTCTTTAAATGAGTCCGTCCCGCAAATCACAGCCACATGATCAAATCACATGAATGGCTGAGATTCAATCTCAGCGTTATCTTCATCGTATATAATCTTACTGTTACTATTACAATAACACAAATATCTTACTGTGACACTGTCACAGTAATTACAATAATAATGTCACAGTAATAATGTTACAGTAACAGAACACTATTACAGTAACACAAATATCTTACTGTGACACTGTCACAGTAATAAGGAGTTACAAGAATAATATCACAGTAATAATGTCACAGTAATACTAATTAAAATACAAAGGCCAAATCGAAAATAACGAAATTCTTCTAACATCACTACCTTCCTTCACCGCCAATTTCCTCACCATCTGCACCAATCCTGCTAACATCGCCACCAACAACAAATTCTTCACCACCACTCTAAGCACCGTCTTCCACCGCGGCTTCACGTTCTTCGTCACTGTTGACGTCGTCGTTTTGCGGCTGCGATTACGATTACACCCGACGGAACTTGCGAACCAGGTTTTTTCGCGGTTGCGTTTTCCTTGGATGATCTAGACCACTTCGCCTTTAATCGAGTGGCTCAGATCTTTGTTCATGGCGGCAGTTGCGTCATCGGCGGCGTTATTGCCAGTGCTTACCGCGGCGGAGTCGAGAGTAGTGGTGTTGACTATGTCGATTGAATGTTTGACGTCGTTGTCTGTGGAAGTTGTGCGGCAGCGGGTGTCCGCACTGGCGGAAAGCGTCGACGCGGACATGACGGCCGGCGGAATTGAACGAAATTGAGATGGAATTTGAAGAGGATGTTGATGAATTGAGTAATTGAATAATGATTTTGATTTGAGAAAGAAACCCTAATGAAAAATTGGGGTGATTTGAAATAAAAATGGGGGATTTAAGATTTGAGTGAGTGTGTGTGACGAAGGGTTAATGAAAACAGGCGACGTGGCATAATCTAGTGCATCTAATGTTAATAGATCTGACGGCCTTGAATTACGAGACAGACTCATTTAAATAGGAGGACTCACCGGATCCTCGCTCTATATATATATATATATATATATATATATATATATATATATATATAAAATGTTGTTAGAAGAAAATTTTGGTTACCTTAATAAGCTACTATTTATTAACGTTATTAAGAATTAAAGGTGGTTATATTAACGTTATTTATTAAATTAACGTTATTTGTTAGAATTAAGAATTAAAGGTCAATAATATTGTCTACGTTAGGAAAGTCATATCCTCCCCCCTTTTAAATACATTTTCGGTCGAAATGATTTGGCCCTTAATACGGTTCCAGAAAAATGATTCCGTCAAATACTGGGTAGTTCCTCATTCCCGATACTCCAATTATATAGAGAAGAACGAGAGAGTAAATAGTATATAGTACGGAGTATGTAGCATTGTATAGTAAGTAGAATTAGTATGGAGCATATGTAGTATTTATAGTAGTGGTAATATATGTAGTAGTAAGTTAGAGGTAGTAAGTATGTAGTACGAGTAGTATATGTATAGTAATGTAGATTAGTAGTAATGTGGTAGTGTAGTAATAGTTGTAGTATTAGTAGTAGTGTAGATAGCTAGGTATAGATTATTAGGTAGGTTAGGTCACTTAGGTGTAGGTTTGTATTAATAGTAGGGTGTTAACGTGGGAGATCAATAGGAGGCCCAAGTTTCCCGAGTTCCGGTTCGTTTCTCGTACAAATGTCTTTTTTTCTTTCTTAAAAAGTTGAAATATAAGATTACGGAATTAAAATAATGGAAACCGTAAAATTTATTTTTAAAATGGAATTTGTGAGACGATAAGTAAAACAGACGATAAATAGTATTATGGGGCAAGTAATCATTATTTTAAGAATTCGATAAATTATTTCTAAATTTTTACGAAACGAGAACATGTCAAAACGATAGGTCAATATTAAAAATATTTTCAAAACTTGATTTAACGAAAGATAATTTTTTAAATAATTCGATAAATAAATTCTCATGTTTTTATAACGGAATAATTTTTAATTTAACGAAAATAAAATATTTTATTCACGAAAATAAATTTTCAAGCGTTAAACTTGGTTTAAATAAATGTTTAAAATTTTAACTTTATTTAAAAAATACGGGGTGTTACAATGAAGGCCTAAGTGAGAAGGGAGAGGCCAATTTCAACTATGTGCCGATGATGGCGTTCGGCTAGGCCATTGTGTTTGGGTGTGTGAGGAGGAGATGTGAGGTGAGTAATCCCGTCTAATGTGATGTGCGGGGTGGGTTTTAAATATTTCCCACCATTGTCAAATAAATTTTTGATAATAGGTCGATTAAAATATTTTTCGACAAGAGCACGAAAACGAGAAAATACAGAAAAGGTGTCAGATTTCTTTTTAAGAGGATAAATCCATGTATATCGATTGAAATGATCAATAAAAATAACATAATATTTAAAACCATCAAAGAAGGAGACGGAAAATAATAATAATTCAAGTGGAGAATTAGAGAAAAGTGTAGAATCGGAAAGCGGTAATTTATGATTCTTGTGAGTTAATTAAGCAAACATTACAATACGTTGAATTATTCTTGTTCCGGGTAGGGAACAATTGGATCCAAATCGGGTTTAGATCTTTGTCGGGTCGCACTTTGGACTCTGGCTTTGTCCAAACTTCTCACCTCCTTCTTCCCCTAGTATTTGACCTCCTTGGTGAAGCGGGTCGCCCTCGCCTGCACAAGGAGCAAACAGGGCCTCGGGGTTGTCCGATGGGACCCTCTCCGATGCCTAAGTCAGTCTGGGAATGCACTTGATGGACCTTGTTCGTGAGGAACAAGGTGATCTGACGTTTTTAGGGAGAGAATTTAGTGCGAGAAAGTTGATTACCTCTTTAATGAAGAGACATTAAGGGGTATTTATAAGTTTCCCAAGAGAGAGAAAGAGAGAGAGAGAGAGAGAGAGAGAGAGAGAGAGAGAGAGTGGGCACGTGACTTGGTCGTGCCCCTTTTACCTTAGGCAGGGGTCAGAGGGTCTGCTATGGAACATACCCTTGGGGTCGGAACGATCGAGGGTCATAGATGCCCCGACAGGGGTGGATTGGGGCTCGGCCGACCCGACCGGGGGTCGGGTCTTGAGGCCGGACCGAGGCTTGTGGAGCTTCTTTGCTGGCGCATTCCTGGGGGTCGCCCAGAGGAATCCGGCCTGATGCCCCAGTGTCAGTCCTGAAGGCTCTGAACCTTCCATGGGGCGAAAAGGATCCGGGTCCAAGATCGACGGATAGTGGTTAGCAGGTTGCCGACTCCATCAATTGCCCCTCGGCAGTTGGGGGAGCGGAGTTCCTGCCAGCTGTCGATGTCCGACTGGTCAGGTGTGAGGCTACCCCATCATCTTCTTGTATTAAATGTTTTGTTCATTTCCAAGGTGGATTGCTTCAGATTCTTAGGGTGATCGAGGCATCAGAATATCCCCCCTTGCAGTGATTTCTTCTAAGAAAATCCCTCTAGACATGCACCTTGATGACACGTGGCGTCCGTCTCAGGGATGCTTGGGACACCATTAAATGCCTTGAAATCCCTTTCCCTTGGGTATAAAAGGGGTCTCTAAGTGCGAGGACCTCCTCACTTTTCTGAATTTTTTTTCACATTTTCGCCCTCTCTTTTTTTCTTTAGTAGCCTTGACTTGGATTGTTGATAGAATCATCAAGAGGGGGGTTAATACCAAAGTTACGAGATATATATGTTGGTCCTCCCCTCAAATTTTGGTATCCTCGGTTGGTCCAGAGGATCATTGACCGGTGTAAGTTGATTGCCTGCCGGTCGCTCTTTGCTCCTGGCTCAGACATGCTGCCCACGGCCATTCGTCGCCCCAAGAAAGCTTCCTTCTACATGAGGTCGAGGCTTGATCCCTACACCCATGCTAGGGGCTGTGACTACAGAGATTGTCGCCAGTGCTTTCCCTGGTTGAGGCTAGAAAATGTTGATCTGGACATTCCGGATTCTGGGTCCTCCCCTTCGACTCCTGCCACCTTTCAAGACGAGGGTAATCAGTGGAGTCCTTGCCCCTCTCCACCTCCCTCTCCTCCAGCGGAGCTCACTCATGCGGATGTGATTGAACTGCTGGCCTTTTTCAAAGAGATGAGGGACGACCCTGACTATCGCCGGGGCCTTGAGCTTGCCGAACTTGGTGATGCTTGAGATGACGATAGCACCAACGCCTTAGACAACGGTGGATATGGGGATGACATAGAGGAGGGCGAGGAGGATGAGAGTGATTAAGAGGGGGTGTATGACCCCATGCACATCCTCGATGACTGGGACTAGGGTTATGACATTGAAGGCCAAGGTAGCCCCATAGAGCATCCTCTCCCACACTCTGATTGGGGGAGTAGTGGGGTCGAGGATTGAGGTCCCTCTTGTTCTTCTCTCAGCCGAGCCTCGCCCAAGATATGACTTAGAATTTTTAAATTATTTTGCATATGTAATGACCTTGTACTCCGACCCTTAGGGGTCTTCCATTAATGAAAAGATAATCATTTTAATTTTGATTTCTCTTTTTCTGCACTTGCTTTAAGTGACGTAATATGACTCTTCAAATTTTTGCCTTTTCGAATTTCAACATCTTGGGATGTGGTGGGTTGGTTAGTTTGGAGAGTGACACGTGTAGGGACGTCACGGGGGTGTTCAGACAGTGTGGGGCTTTTCTCCTCCTTCCTCTATATATACTCCCTTATTCCCTTCATTTTCACCATTACTCTTCACAAATTCCTACTCATCTTCATCTCTTTCCTTGATTTTCTCGACCTCCGGAGCGCGCGTTTACCCTTATTGTTCAAGCATTCTTCCTGGGCGACTTTGGAGGCTTAAATAGGTTAGACACAATCTGTAGACACCCACATTTTGACCGCCAGGTGTCTATAGCAGTTTCCAAAAAACACCCGATGATGATCGGACGCAAACGTGTTTCTACGCGCTCGGATGTGGGCTCGAAACCATTAGTTTCTGGTTTGGGCTTTTTACGGAGTACAAATCTCACAAAACCGACCTCAAATTCAGGCCCAGTGGGTCATTTCCAAACAAATAAGACTAATTTGGGTCAAAATCGACACCGGAAATAAAACCGTCTTTTAGCGACCGGGTCAAAACCCGGTCAAAGCCGTTTCCGAAGAGCAAACCCGCGGTCCTCATTCAGGCGGCCATCAGATCAAGTCCATCAAGGCACTAAACCCTAGAAAACAAGGGGATCAATTGCCTATATATACACCCCCTTGCATGCAATTAAAACCCTAACTTTCATAACTACACACATCCTTTTACAACCTTAGTCAACCCTCTACAACCCTAATCTTCTCATCATCTTCAACCTAAAACCCTAGCAATTTACATACCTTAAACCACCATAACTCAAGTTACACTAACCTCGATACTCCCGTGCTAAAGCCACAACTAACGAGTTCTATCCGAGACTAAGAAACAAGTAGGTTGAGGGTGCAAAATCCCGTTCTTCTCTCTTTCCTTTTTCTCCTCGTCCGTCCGTCGGGTCGTCGTCATCGTCGTCTTTTGTTTTTTTATATTTCGTTGTCGCGTCTATAATATTGATAATAATTACTAGTATAAAGACATTAAAATACTTATGGATTCGTGTCGAGTGCGAATGATGACGGGATAAGAAAATCCGAATATACAAGGGTGTTTCACCCGACGTTGCCGGTCGCTTATCCCGACACCCCTAGCGCTTGATTGTTGAAGTAAATCAACATAAATAATAGTTTTTTTTATTTTTTTCATGTCATTGTTCATCGCATATTTCATCGATTTCAAAATTATTTTCGAATCAAACATCTTTTTTTTTAGTTACGGTCGAAACCCGTTGACGCGGATCCGACATCACACAATCCGTAAGGATTTATTACGATGTCGGGAAGCCGAGGGAATCAAATCGTGTCCGTTTTAAAGTAATCGTGAAGCGTCATTCTTTATATTCGCTACCAATTCAATAACTGGATATCGTATCTAAACGAATTAATCAAGTAAATCTAACTAATACGAAGTCATTGATGCTAAAAATAGTGATCATATAATTTGAAGGAATTAGTTACGACACTATAAACGCGGAGACAATCTATTTCGTATTTAGTTGGTTTAAAACGACTTACAAATATATTTTCTAGATTTCGCTCTAAATATTCGATATCGATTCAATAATCGAATATCGGATACGACGAGTATCCAAATCCGAATCGAGCATAAATCATACAATATTTCTGCCTGATTCAATAAAAATCATCATTCCAAGGATGCGATACCGACTCCGTAGTTGAATATCAAACCTAACGAAATTAATCAAAAAAGCCAAAACAGCCCTCCATGCAAGTCGCGCGATTGCCTGGAAATTGCGACATAAAAAAGATTTTTTTTAGTTCAATTTTAAAACGACTTATAATATCTTTTCTAAACTCGTTCTTAATACTTGATATTGATTCCATAATCAAATATCGAATATGACGAGCATCGAAATTTTAAAGTCGAGTATAAATCTACCATATTTTTACACGACTTAGCAAAATTATCGATTTTCCAAAATCATGCATCATGTTTACATTATCCTATAGCATTCTATATTTTCGCAAACCGTTATTATCGTTATTACCGTTACTAACAAGTTTGCTCTTTTTGTCGATTTATTTTCGTTGTTTATTTTATTGTACTAAAAGAAACCTCGCATGCTAAATATAACTTTGACGTTAGTATTAGATGCATTAAATCAACATAGCAACCCATTCAATTTTTCGCATGTTTAGGTAAAACAATGTTTGCATATCATTCATCGTATTACTAACGCGCGTATTTCAAAATCAAACGATATCTTAGTAGAGGCCGCTAATGTGCGGGCGGGGTTGGGTGTTCTTTGTGAACTTCCCAACACGTACCCTCACCCCTTACTCAGAACCTCGGTTTCCGGATGTCCGAAACCGTTGGCGCACGAGAGTCATTCAACACAATATCCGATAATGTCGGTATCAGTATCAAATGCAAAGGGACGAGCCCAATAAACTCTGACATCCGAATGGGCCATACTTTGTGCATGGCCGACTAAGATATAGAGTGGGTTCGAACGGGCCCGAACTCCCACAAAGTTCGGTGGCGACTCCACTTCGATTTAAATTTCAATTCGACCCATCTCATATGGAGATTCATTCGCCTCCCCGAAACCACGCGTGGCCGCGTCGGGGTGGACCTATGTCATGTCCGCAATTTGGCGACTCCACTGGGGATTAATTGATGCGTGACTTACCATCGGCATCCTCAGGGTGAGACTCGAATAGAAATCGTTTGACTAGTACAATACGCGTTTTAGTTCTACGGTTCATGCATAACCCTATATTTTCCCGGGCCGGTACTGGTGATCGACGTCCCACTATACCGTGATGTACTCCAATATGGATATGTCAAAGGTGTTCATAGTCGATTCTTATGGGTTTCGCGGCATGTTCTAAGCTCAACTCGACTTAGGAAGTCCGTCCCGATTCTCGGATAGGCTATGTGCACTGGTATAGACCCTATATAGACCGACCGAGACTTAGTGTAGAGCATACATGGCGTCGTTATAATGATTGCCTGACTACTTGTTGCTTGGTTTCCGTGTCGTTTTCAAAGACCGTCATTCCAAAAATGCATCTTTTCAAAAAATATCCAATTTTCAAAAACTCGGAAAGCAGCCGAAATTTAGGACTTATGATTTTACTCAAAATAGCCTATTTTCTAGCCGGCATGCTGTCCATTTCCATATTCAAATTCTCGATCACTATTCGATTTTTTCGAATTTTCAAAATTCTATTTCAATTTTCAAATCTTCGAGATGTCATTCTCGATTTGCAAATCTTCGAGATGCCATTTTCGATTTTCAAATTTTCGGGATCTCATCTTCAATTTTCAAATCACTGGAAATTCCTTTTTTCTATATTCAAATTTTCAAAATTCAAAATATCCAATTTCAAAACCCGGGAAGCATACCGAATTTAGGACTTATGATTTTACTCAAAATAGCCTATTTATACCCGGAATGTTGCCCATTTCAAAACTCAAAGACATTTTCGAATCTTCAAAACTGCGGCCCGATACACTTTTCCGACTTTCGAAAAGATCGGGCCATCCACCGAGTTTTTTCGGATTTTCTTAAAAATCCCCTTCAAAATAAAACTTTTCTCTTCTTAGGACTTCCTGTATTTAGTAGTGTCGGGTCGTGTCATAAGTCGTCAAAGTCTCTAGTGTCGAAACTCTATCGATCTTACATCGCGAGTTTCCTCCCTATCCCAATCCGCCTTATTTGACTAAGGTAAGGTCCACCTGCATAGGACATACTCTTACAAAGGATGGCCCATTAACACAATCGAGTCCAAAGTCTGGGGATGTCTCACATGGACCCTCCTTCGAACAGGACTCGGCCCACCCGCCGAATCTAAGGGAGGCCCACCTTTCACAAGTCACCCGTCTAGGTGTTCTTTCCGAGTCATTCCTTTTCAGGCTTTTCCTCACTCGGGGGCTACCCTTCAGCAGAGCGATCAATCACGGTTGCTCTAAGGGTCATGTCTTACACGTGTTGTCTCACATACCCCACTTTTGAGTCACTTAGATGTCACACCATCTGAGTCCTACCAGAGTCTTTAGTCTCACTCGGGGGTGGTCCTCCACCCGAGCAGTCAACCACGGTCACCTTAAGGGGTACCCCACGTTCATCCTACACCGGCGTCCTTATGATGCCTTCTTCGAGTCGCACCTATACTACGAATACTCGAGTCACTAAGGGTTAGGTCATCACGGTTGGTCCGAGCACGTGACGCGGTCAAACACGGTCGCCCCATTTTCGGACTCACCCTTCCGCATCTCGAGTCAAATTCGTGGTCGTTACCTCGTTTAGGTCAACATTCGAGTATCCTGGTCCAAGAATCTTAGTCACCCCGTCACCCCGGGCCATGTCTAGTTTGACTCCCTCTCTTGCATTTGTGCAAAGCCGAGTTTAGGCGAGTCGTGGCACCCGTCGTTCTCTCCAATCAATGACCTTACCAAAGAAAAAAAGAAGAAACAACCAACCAAGCATCCAAAAGTCCGGATTTGATTCGAGTCTAAGTCTAAGTCCGAATCTAGGATACCCTACATCCTCATTTCCAAGTCAGAGTAAGAATCAACTGTATTCTGTCCTCTTTTCAAAATTCAATAAAATCAGCTTTTCTATTTCTCATATATGCTTTCCTTGTGTGTTTCCGAGAACATGATGGACATCATCATACACTGTGAGCACATGCACGTGACAATTATAGGCACATCTATAATGACTGCAGGAAATGAGACTCGCGTTTTCCTTTACCAGTTCCATGTCTGACATAGAAAGCCACAAAACTACACTTAGTAGGAGCGGTATCGAATCCTATGACGAATCTAGGTAGTCTCCTAGTTTGGGTTCAAGACGGGAGGCAAGTCCATTTCCCACAATAAACACCCCTCCAATAAGACTGACCATCCCTACCTTAGGTGTTAGTCTGACCAACAGAAAAAAAGAAAAAAAAGCTGGACAAGAAAAAAAAACAAAAGTCCAAGAAAAAGCAAAAGCCAAAATAAAAAGCAGGCAAAAGAAGCACCCATGACCGGGACTAAAAGGCCAAAAAGGAAAAAAGAAAAAAAAAGAAAAAAGCAAAAGGCCCAAAACAAAAGAGCTGGCCATGATAAAAAAGAACTTCCAAAAACCCATGACCGGGGTCAACGGTTGGCCCAAATGAAAGTCCTTTGACCGGGGTACAGTCAATTCAAAAATTATCAATATCCATACCATCTAATAGGGGAGAAACGATCAAGTTGATCGACTAACACCACATTTAGCCTTCCCACATTACAACCCTCAAGACCTTCCCGAGACCTAGGATAGAGACAGCCCGGAATTTTGAGTATTCAAGCTCCATAGGATATCCCTAAATATTAGGGCAGACATGGAAACCAGATCCCGTATTATCAAAACCTATCCCGATCAAAGTTCGAGCCGTTTTTACTCGACTTCCCCCTTGCACAACAACTACAACACAACACAACACGACGTAACAAAATTCACAATCACCATACAAAGACCCGAGATCAAAACTCGTCAAAGACCCGAGATCAAAACTCGTCAAAGACCAGAGATCAAAACTCGTCAAAGACCCGAGAGCAAAACTCGTCAAATCCCTTACCTAATCATACACAATCCCGAGAGTAAAACTCGTCAAATCCCTTACCTAATCATACACAATCCCGAGAGCAAAACTCGTCAAATCCCTTACCTAATCATACACAATCCCGAGAGCAAAACTCGTCAAATCCCATCTCGATTCTTCTCATCCAAACCAGTTACCAGCCCCATACACGGGAACTCAGCTTGCAGTCGGCATAGAACATGCCCAAATAGTTCACACCACCTCTGGGGGCTACCCCGGAGAACGCTCACAGTCACAGGATCAACATCCTAACCATTCTCGCCCTTTGATCAAGACATCATTGGGAATGCACCTAGCCTACACCATCGCTATGGCTAGTTACACACAAAATCCTATTAGACTAGGCACCATAATATATCTTTCAATTCATTGAACTACGGCATGGTTTGATTTCACTACACGTGAATACGTAGGCAGCCTTTCAACAGAGGCACAACCACCCACATTGACACACATTCAAAAAGCACCATCATTCCGCTCACGACACTATCATGTTCTCAACAGCTAGCTTTGTCGTCCTGGGGGCTTCTCCTAGGCAGAAGTTCTCCATTCACTCACATAATCCAAATAAATACTTTTAAAATCTAGCCTCCTTTCTATAGTGTGTCCTAGTACTCGGCTTAGTCGAAGACGAGAATCTGTCAGGACTCGAAGCAATACCACTTTGGGAATGTACCCTAAAATCAAAAATCCAGAAGAGCACTAGACTGCAACAGTCTCATTACAGACTACTGCAATTCCCCTACAACGCATCCTTCCCATCTCGATGTACGACCGTGTTGCCACTCGCCTAGGCTACGGAATAGCGCAACTTAAGAGTCTTGTTAGGTGGCCCACCCCTCTACCGATTCACGGTCCAACCCTTCGAGAGTCCAGTCGTGTCTGTCAACTCGTCCGGTCACGCCCAGAGTCGAGTCTGTCGGTAGGCCTCTCTCTTCAAATTCTACTTTGAAATTTGCAAAACCTAGCCATTTGAGAAAATTCTTTTCGACAAGGTCAAATTTCAGTCTATTTAAACTGCAAATTTCTTTTCTACCTCTTTCAAATTTTGAAAACCTATCTCCTAGAAAGTGAGTTGCTTTCAGGACTTCGATTTCAAAATGGAGCAAAAATCATTTTTCCCAGCGCAAGTCAGTCTATAGATGCTAATTGCATTTCCCGTATGCTATCTTGCTGCCTACTATATTTGCTATTTCTGCCTGCATATATAACATTGCAGGTACCAGCTTGGCTTCCCAAACGAACATAAGTTTTTATTCCCCAGCGCCTACGCAACTCACACATCCCCCCAGCGGAAAGCCCAAGGCGGCATTTTTCACGGGATGGGCCCACATATAGGCACACCCGGGACTTACACGACAAGTCCAAATTCCCCACGGAGTTATCATCATCAGCTCAGGTATGACTTCTATCTTATGGCTGGCGAACCCTTCACACAAGTCCAATGGACTATAAGCGACCCGACCGGAAGTCTGCCAGGTCTTAATCCTTGATTGGCCTGGTAGCTACTCTGACTTTCGCCCTGTCCAAGCCTCAGTCAGAGTGGGGGTTCTGTAGACACCCACATTTTGACCGCCAGGTGTCTATAGCAGTTTCCAAAAAACACCCGATGATGATCGGACGCAAACGTGTTTCTACGCGCTCGGATGTGGGCTCGAAACCATTAGTTTCTGGCTTGGGCTTTTTACGGAGTACAAATCTCTCAAAACCGACCTCAAATTCAGGCCCAGTGGGTCATTTCCAATCAAATAAGACTAATTTGGGTCAAAATCGACATCGGAAATAAAACCGTCTTTTAGCGATTCCGAAGAGCAAACCCGCAGTCCTCATTCAGGCGGGCCATCAGATCAAGTCCATCAAGGCACTAAACCCTAGACAACAAGGGGGAGCAATTGCCTATATATACACCCCCTTGCATGCAATTAAAACCCTAACTTTCATAACTACACACATCCTTTTACAACCTTAGTCAACCCTCTACAACCCTAATCTTCTCATCATCTTCAACCTAAAACCCTAGCAATTTACATACCTTAAACCACCATAACTCAAGTTACACTAACCTCGATACTCCCGTGCTAAAGCCACAACTAACGAGTTCTATCCGAGACTAAGAAACAAGTAGGTTGAGGGTGCAAAATCCCGTTCTTCTCTCTTTCCTTTTTCTCCTCGTCCGTCCATCGGGTCGTCGTCATCGTCGTCTTTTGTTTTTTTATATTTCGTTGTCGCGTCTATAATATTGATAATAATTACTAGTATAAAGACATTAAAATACTTATGGATTCGTGTCGAGTGCGAATGATGACGGGATAAGAAAATCCGAATATACAAGGGTGTTTCACCCGACGTTGCCGGTCGCTTATCCCGACACCCCTAGCGCTTGATTGTTGAAGTAAATCAACATAAATAATAGTTTTTTTTATTTTTTTCATGTCATCGTTCATCGCATATTTCATCGATTTCAAAATTATTTTCGAATCAAACATCTTTTTTTTTTAGTTACGGTCGAAACCCGTTGACGCGGATCCGACATCACACAATCCGTAAGGATTTATTACGATGTCGGGAAGCCGAGGGAATCAAATCGAGTCCGTTTTAATTAAAGTAATCGCGAAGTGTCATTCTTTAGGTTCGATACCAATTCAATAATTGGATATCGTATCTTAACGAATTAATCAAGTAAATCTAACTAATACGAAGTCATTGATGCTAAAAATAGTGATCATATAATTCAAAGGAATTAGTTACGACACTATAAACGCGGAGACAATCTATTTCGTATTTAGTTGGTTTAAAACGACTTACAAATATATTTTCTAGATTTCGCTCTAAATATTCGATATCGATTCAATAATCGAATATCGGATACGACGAGTATCCAAATCCGAATCGAGCATAAATCATACAATATTTCTGCCCGATTCAATAAAAATCATCATTCCAAGGATGCGATACCGACTCCGTAGTCGAATATCAAACCTAACGGAATTAATCAAAAAAGCCAAAACAGCCCTCCATGCAAGTCGCGCGATTGCCTAGAAATTGCGACATAAAAAGATTTTTTTTAGTTCAATTTTAAAACAACTTATAACATCTTTTCTAAACTCGCTTTTAATACTTGATATTGATTCCATAATCAAATATCGAATATGACGAGCATCGAAATTTTAAAGTCGAGTATAAATCATGCCATATTTTTACACGACTTAGCAAATTATCGATTTTCCAAAATCATGCATCATGTTTACATTATCCTATAGCATTTTAAATTTTCGCAAACCGTTATTATCGTTATTACCGTTACTAACAAGTTTGCTTTTTTTGTCGATTTATTTCCGTTGTTTATTTTATTGTACTAAAATAAACCTCGCATGCTAAATATAACTTTGACGTTAGTATTAGATGCATTAAATCAACATAGCAACCCATTCAATTTTTCGCATGTTTAGGTAAAACAATGTTTGCATATCATTCATCGTATTACTAACGCGCGTATTTCAAAATCAAACGATATCTTAGTAGAGGCCGCTAATGTGCGGGCGGGGTTGGGTGTTCTTTGTGAACTTCCTAACACGTACCCTCACCCCTTACTCAGAACCTCGGTTTCCGATGTCCGAAACCGTTGGCGCACGAGAGTCATTCAATACACGATATCCGATAATGTCGGTATCGGTATCAAATACAAAGGGACGAGCCCAATAAACTCTGACATCCGAATGGGCCATACTTTGTGCATGGCCGACTAAGATATAGAGTGGGTTCGAACGGGCCCGAACTCCGACAAAGTTCGGTGGCGACTCCACTTCGATTTAAATTTCAATTCGACCCATCTCATATGGAGATTCATTCGCCTCCCCAAACCCGCGCGTGGCCGCGTCGAGGTGGACCTATGTCATGTCCACACAATCCCGTCATAAATCGCTACTATTCCTCGACCCTTCTTCCGACGTTTTGGGAGGTAGTGATGGGGAGGAGGTTTTGTCCATCGCCTGCGTACATCTGTAGACCAGGGTGTCACCGTAGCTCGGCTACTCCCTTCAGCGGTGTCCCCGGCATACTGGGCTGTACATAAAAGGGGGGGAGCGTGCTCTCTTGAGCCCGATCCTTCCAACATATTAGATTCCGACTCACAGACTCTGGAGGCCGCTCCGATCTCCGTGGCCGGCCCTTCGAGAGTGAGAGTGGTTGAGGGCTCTTACCGTCTTGATAAGGCTAAGTATAGGGTCCCCTACACCAATATCCTGAAGCGGGGCCACACAATGAGATCCTTCTTGCCAATGCCACAGAAGACATTGCTAACTATTATGACTTTGGCTTAGATTACTCGATCGTTGTGCCTAGGGTAAAAGACACGCTCTGCAATCCGCCGAAAGAGTGTATCGCAGTATACTACAAGTGTTTGGAGTATGGACTACGCTTCCCCCTTCACCCCTTTTTTAAGGAGGCCTTCATGCGCATGAATGTGGCCATCGCTCAGTTGACGGCTGTATCGGTCCAGACCCTGGTGGCCTACGCTTGGGCATGCCTATTCGAGGGATACCAACCTTCTATGAATGCCTTCAGGTACATGGTGAGTCTGTCAATGAGCACGACGACAAAAGGCCCCTATGGCTATTGGTCCCTGAACCGGATGAAGGGCTACTCTCCAGTTTGGCCGGTGTTGTCGAGCGTAAAACACTGGATACAGAACTTCCTTTACATCCGACGTGATGGGGGGTGGTTAATTCCTCGCCGGTTTCGGAATAACGTCCATACCCGCCTGGAGACGGATGAGGAGTACCACCTTGGAGTTGCTCTAAAGGGGATGGAGGTGAAGTTGACCCCTGATGAGAAGAAAATAGTTGCACTTTTCAGGTGTGTGAAGTTGGGAATAGCATGGCCTCGACGAAGTGGCTCCCTTCGGCGGAGCTTATAACGACCGACGAGTTCCTAACTCCTATAGGCTGAATCCCTCGCGTCCCATAGGTCGTTGGGGGTCCTCTCTATGTGTGTGTCATTCCGTTGATATGTTTGTATGCTTATTTTGTGGTTTTACTTTTCCAGATGATTACGGTGCTGCGTGGACCCGCCGACAGTTGAGGAACCTTAGGCTTAAGAAAGACTACTCGCCTTCCTGCCCCGTTGCTCCCTTGGACAAAAGAAAAGAGAGGATCATGACTTTTGTGAAGTCTTTGGGACCTGGGAGGACAAGGCTCCCTCATCGAGAACCCCCTGGTAGGACTCCTAAGTCAGCTCCTATAGGCGGAACTGCACGTGGTAGGGGTATAGGCTCTACAGCTTCTCGCCTGGAAGTTGCCGAGTGTGTGACCCCATCTGCAGCTGGCCTGCTATCAGCTGATGTTGTCTTCATTACACCGTCGGCCGAGGAGGCTGATGATCAGGTCTCTTCCCTTTTGAGGAAGAGGAAAGACGAACTGCAGATGATGACAAAGCAGCTAATTGACCTAGCGGCTGAGGTTAATACGCCTGCGCCCTAGCGTCATGCCCCCAATCCACCTGATTCGCTAATAAGACAGGGAAATTTGGACTGGAACTTTACCTTCGACAGCATCGACACTTCTGCCCTTCTTTCTGACCCTGGCATGTCGTTGACTTCTGGTCGAAGTCCAGGGGCTGTGCCCCCTGCTTGCTTGGAGGTAGGCAAAGGGGCTTTATTTTTTATACAAGGCTAAGTGTGCCTTAGGTCTTTTTGGTTTGACTTTGACGCCGGACCTGTCCTTGACTTCTGGTCGAAGTCCAGGGGCCATGCTCCCTGCCAGTCAGGAGGTAGGCAGATGGGCGTTGTTTTTTTATATAAGGCTAAGTGTGCCTTAGGACTTGTTGGTTTTGGCTTTGACGCCCGGCCTGCCCTTGACTTCTGGTCGAAGTCTAGTGACCGTGCTCTCTGCCTGCCTGGAGGTAGGCGGAGGGACTTTGTTAGGGTGTCCATTTTACCCGATCTTTGCAACAGGGCCCCTCTTATTGCCCCCTGCTCTTTTGTTTGTGAGATGCGAGTCGAACAAATAACGAGTATAAATAAAGAGTAGATCATTTCATTACTTTGAAAATTGTTGTTAGACAGAGCCGTCGACATTGTAACTTAAACGTCCTCCGCCTTTTGGGGAATCGAAA
The DNA here is from genome assembly GCA_958450325.1 of Agrostemma githago. Classification (NCBI taxonomy): domain Eukaryota; kingdom Viridiplantae; phylum Streptophyta; class Magnoliopsida; order Caryophyllales; family Caryophyllaceae; genus Agrostemma; species Agrostemma githago. Next base: position 13,384,985 of record OY288255.1, on the reverse strand, counting down.
AAGAAAATTTTGAAAAAATTGATTACTTTAGACTTAATACTTTCTTAAGGTGTCTGCATTCCAGTGCGAAGCCAACTCCCGTCCCTCGGCATTGGCGAGTCTGTAAGTGCCGGGGCTTGTACTTGAGGGACTTGATAGGTCCCAGTTGGCGCTTAACTTGCCATGCTCTCTAGCCCTGCCTACCGCCTTGGTTTTTCTTAGGACAAGGTCTCTCACCTAGAAGCCTCTTTCGCTTACCCTTTTGTTGTAGGCTTTTCTCATTCTTCTTGGTATGCCGCTATACTTGCACATGCCTCCTCCCTTACCTCACCTACCAGGTTTAGGGCCTCTGTCATTGTTGTTTCATTACTGGCTCTGTTAAATAAATGTGACCTGAGGGTTGGGACCCTGGCATCGATGGGTAAGAGGGCTTCGGCACCGTATACAAGACCATAGGGGGTCTGCCCGGTGGACTCCTTTCTAGTTATTCTCATGGACCAAAGGACACTAGGGAGTTCATCCGCCCATCTCCTTTTTAGATCATCCACCATCTTTTTCAGGCCATTCAGAATTTGCTTGTTGCCGCGTCGGCCAGGCCGTTGGTTTGCGGATGGCATATAGCGGAGTATACGACAGCAGTCCCATGTCCTTCCAACCATACTCTCAGCGGGTCATTTTCGAACTGCCACCCATTGTCGAACACCAACACTTTAGGCAGGCCGTAGCGCATAATTACGTTCTGCCATATGGTCTTCTGAATCGCGGGCTCGATTATGTTGGGTACTGCTTCTGTCTCCACCCATTTGGTAAAGTAATCAATTGCTACAATAAGGTGTTTCCTTCCTCCCGTCGCGACAGTGAATGGTCCGAGGATATCCATCCCCCACTAGGCGAAAGGGATGGGAGACATGATTGGTCGCAAGTCATGGGCCGGCGCAGGTATTATAGGTGCAAACAGTTTGTATTTCCTACATTTCGAGGCCAGTTCTTTTGCATCTGACACCATGGTAGGCATGTAATACCTGGCTCGCAGAGCGTTGTGGGCGAGAGTCCTCCCTCCTATGTGGTGTATGCATATTCCTGAATGGATGTCGTCTAAAACCATGGTGGCCTGCTCTGCCCCCAAGCATCTGAGTAGAGGCGAAGAAAAGGACTTTCGATATAACTTATTGTTGATCATTATGTACCATGCTGGTTTTGATGGAATCCTTTTTTGCAGAGCAGGGTCTTCTAGTAGCACGCCGCCCCTTTTAAATCGGACGATCGGTGACATCAACCTTTGGGCCCAGACTCCTCAACTGCGTTGATTTGCTGAGGGTCGGAAGTTGATTTCTCTTTTCCCACGTCGACTCAGACTGACCTTCTGATGTCCTGTAGGCTAGAGCTTTCTAGCTTGGATAAGGAATCAGCTCTGTTATTTTGTGACCTGGGGACCTGTCTGACTTTAAGATTTGAGTTTTGACAACTCCTCTTTCACTTTTTCCAAGTATGAGACCATGGTCAGATCTCTGGCGTCATACTCCCCATTGATCTGGTTGGCAATGAGTTGTGAGTTTGTGGCCAGGACGATCCTTTCTGCTCTAGCGGCCTTAGCCAGGTTGATGCGAGCCAACACAGCCTCATACTTTGCTTCATTATTTGATGCGGGGAAGGTGAATCTTAGCATGTGTTCAAAATCAACCCCTTATGGGCTTGTCAGGATGACCTCTGCCCCAACACCGTTGGCTGTAGATGATCCGTCGGTGAACACCAGCCATTCTCCGACGGGTGGGTCATCCTCTTCTGAGTGGCAACACTCGGCAAGGAAGTCAGCCAGAGCTTGTGCCTTGATGGCGGTTCTGGACTGGTAGGTTATGTCGAGGACACTAAGCTCTATGGCCAACATTCTTAATCTTCCTGACTTTTCAAATTTTTCCAGGACCTTCTCCAGAGGTTGGTCCGTGAGCACAGTGAGAGGGTGCGCATTGAATTACGGTCGGAGCTTGTGAGCCGCCACTACCACAGCATACGTCGCCATTTCGACCATTGGATAGTTCTTTTCGGCCTGCCCGAGGGCTTGACTTACGAAGTAGATAGGCTGTTGTGTCTCGACGTCTTCTCTTAGTATGACCGTGCTTACCGTTGGGTTGGTAATGACAATGTATAGGAATAGTCTTTCGCCCGTCACTAGCCTAGCTAGGGTCGGTAGCTGCTTGAGGTGCTCTTTCAGCTGCTCGAATGCTTCTTTTTGTTCGGACTCCCACTTGAACTACTTATTACCCTTTAAAATCTTGAAGAAGGGTGTTGTTTTCTCGGTCGACCTGGCTATGAACCGTACGAGGGCGATCATTCGGCCGGTCAGCCGTTGAATGTCCCAGATCGTTTTGGGTTCCGGTAAGTCTTAGATGGCTCTGACCTTTTCTGGGTTGGCGTCTATCCCTTGGGTCTGACCAAGAACCCAAGGAACTTTCTCGACCGGACCCCAAAGGTTCATTTTTTGGGATTTAGCTTCATCTGATAGGCTCGGAGTGAGGTAAAGGTTTCCTTCAAATCTTCAAGGTGTTGCTCATTCCCTTTACTCTTCACTATATTGTCATCCACATACGCCTCCAGATTTCTACCCTTTTGCTCCTTGAATACCTGGTCTACCAAGCACTGATATTTGGTGCCCGCGTTCTTTAGGCTGAAGGGCATCATCTTATAGATATATGTACCTACACTCGTGATGAACGCACATTTCACCCTGTCGGGCCACACAGATAGACTTGATTGTACCCCGAGGAGGCATCCAGGAAGTTGAGCATTGAATGCCCGCTCGTTACGTCTACCAGCTGGTCGATACTTAGCAGAGGGTAGCAGTCTTTTGGGCAGGCCTTATTGAGATTGGTTAAATCAACACACATTCGCCATGCTCCCGAGGCTTTTTTCACCATGTCTACGTTAGCCAGCCATTCAGGGTAGTAATGGGTTTCGATGAAGTTGGCCTTCGGGAGTTTTTTGATTTCCTCCTTAATGGCCTGATCCTTCTTGACTGATACATTTCTTTTCTTATGTTTGACAGGTCTGGCGTTTGGGTCAACATTCAGTCTATGCACGGTGTGGCTTGGGTCTACCCTCGACATTTCATCGGCCGAGTACGCAAAAACGTCCATATTGTTTTTGAGTACCTTGACCAGCCTCTCTCTGTATATGACTCGTCCAGGTCGGCACCTACCATGACGGGTCGCCCATGGTTCTAGCTCCACCAACATGCTCTCGCCCCCAGGTTCCAGACCATCAACTGGCTGCTAGATGGTATGTTGTTCGGCCGGGAGTTCGTTCTCTCTGATGAAGGAACTGTGCAACTTTCGCTTTCTTTTCTGGTCGCCTTCATGTCCTTCAATGCGACAGAGTAGCATTGGCGAGCAGACTCCTGATCTCCACACACCTTACCCTCGATCGGTTTTGAGGTCAGTAGCGTAAGCCACCAAAAGCGCTCGGATGGTGATGGTCTGATAGAGGCCTCGATTTCATCCAGAGTTGTCCGACCTATGAGGGCGTTGTAGGTTGAGTTTGCATCCATAAAGACAAATGACGCTCGAATGTTACGGGCCGTGTCTCCCTCACCGAAGGTGACAGGTAGCTCTATGGTGCCCATCAGAACTACGCCAGCTCCGGTAAACCCATATCAAGATCCAGGGGTGGGCTTTAAGTGCCTCACCTCTAGGCTCATTTTCTCAAAGGCGTCCTTGTGTAACAAATTGGTATACGCTCCCGTATCCACCATACATCTTTTCACAACGTGATTGCTGATTCCGAGTGATAAGACCAAGGGGTCGCCATGTGGGTATATTATACCTCCACTATCTCCTGGGGTGATTCTGAGGGTCAGCGTGGTTGGGATCGGGGATGCTCTTGCGTAGCATATTTGATTATGAAGCTCGCGCAGGTGTCGTTTCCGACTCCTCCTGCTCATTTACCCCTCGTAGTCTCCGAATACAACATGTATCACAAGCCTATCCTGCTTTGATCCCTCTGGCCTCTCAGGTGGTGCCTTTGAATTCTTTGTTCGGGTGGCGTAGGTGGACAGCCAGCCCTTTCGGATGAGATCTTTGATTTCGTCCTTGAGATGTCGACACTCCTCTGTTGTGTGCCCTATACTGTCATGGAAAGTAAAGAATTTCTTTGGGTCGCTCTTCGATGTCGAGGTTTGTCTGGGCGATTCCATTTAGCTGCCTCCTTTTCCAACTAAAAGATCTCGGCTCTTGACCTGTTAAGGGAAGTGTAGTTCTCGAACTTTGGCTGGTAAGGCACTCGGCTGGTTTCCTCTTTCTTCGGCTTATTGGCGACTCCCCTTTGCTGCTGCAGCATAGCCTGGGCTCGGTTTGATACCAGCGTGGGGCTGTGCAGGCTGTGATACTCTTCTTCGACCATAAATCCCTTGGCGATCATGCGTGCTGTTGCAAGAGACTCGGGCTGGGCCCGGATGAGCTGATTCTTTAGCTCACCTGGCACGAGTGAATTGGTCAAGGCGTAAGCGGCGGTGGGATCGTCAATCTCTTTCGCTTGTTGAAACTCAAGATCAAACCTCTTTAGGTACTCCCGGATGGACTCGCCCTCTGTTTATTTTAACATCATTAGATCAAAGCGAGTGAGCCGGCGTCTCTTGTTTGCGGCGTACTGGTCGAGGAACACATCAGTCAATTCTTGGAACGTGTAAATATACCCTCGGGGGAGGTCTCTAAACCACCCTTGAGCAAGTCCGATCAGAGTCGTTTGGAAGATCTGCACCAAGCCGCGTCTTCGGTGTCATACATCCCTATGTGACTCTCATAAGCTGCCAAATGGTCCTCAGGGTCTGTAGTCCCATCGAAGCGGAATTTTGGTATTTTGATTTTAGGAATGGGGTAACCTTGGATGTCCAGATGTAGTGGGGTTCTTGTGGGTCTGCCTAGGATCCTCATCCGACCCCCTTCCGACTGATAGTTATATGCCCCCTGGTCATCCCATTGGCTTAAGCTTGGAGTTGGGGTTCTGCCACCTGGCGGGTAGTACTGGTGCGGCTGGCTGCGACGACTGACAGCTTCGGGCCCTCCTTTAGGGAAACGGTATCGGGTGGCTGAGCGCTTGCCCTGGGGCGGTGGTTTGAACCTCATTTGTAGACCTTCTTTCGTGTCCCTAGCTGATTTGCCCCTCTCGAGTTCCGGGCCCTAGTTGAGTCTCGCCTGCATGCTCTTTGACAGTCGCCTCGTTTTTTGCCGCTTTTTCGCGGGTGTTATCCTGTCGAACAATATGGCTAGCTTTGGGCCACGACGTGACGTGACATGCCCCCGGGGCTTGAGGCGGTCTTTCATGCCCTGCGATAGGGAATATTGCTCTACAAAGGCGGAGGACTCCACGGTATGCACCGAGCCATATTTCCTAGGAGCCTCTGGTTCTAGAGGGACGATCTACAGCCGTCTCTTGGTCTGCACGTACCCCCTGCTGGCCATCTGCGCCTTTCTCTGGATTCTCCTGGCTACAGTTCGTTTTGTTCCCCCTACACTTGTTGAGCTTGGGAACTCAATACGTCTAGGGGTCGTCCCGATACTACCGACCAAGTCTTCAGGAGTGACATCCGTGTTTATTATTATTGCAGTAAAAAAGTTGGTCGCCTGTGCAGCTTGGGCAAGTGTTAGCTCGAGATTTATGTCTCGTTCCGCCTCCCCTGGCACCTTCGAGGCCCCTGCCCTTTACTAGGAGTATCTTGAGTCGTGGCCTGCCCCGCCGCCCCGGGGGACAGCGGCTGGCAAGACGACAGCGACATTCCGTAGCGTGGGACGATTGCCTACCTCGTCAGATGTGTTATTGGGGTTATTTCTTCGATATCAGGCATTTTTCTCTTGTAATTTCTGGTTCCTCTTGGAGGTTATCTCAGATAATCCCCACAGACGGTGCCAAATTGTTTCGAGTAGGGAACAATTGAATCCAATAAATTGGGTTTAGATCTTAGTCTGGTCGCGGTTTGGACTTTGGCTTTGTCCAAACTTCTCACCTCCTTATTCCCCTAGTATTTGACCTCCTTGGTGGAGCGGGTCGCCCTCGCCTTTAGAAGGATCAAACAGGGCATTAGAGTTATCCGAGGGGACCCTCTCCGATGCCTAAGTCAGTCTGAGAATGAACTTGATGGTCCTTCTTCGTGACGAACAAGGTGACATTTTTACGGAGAGAACTTAGTGAGAGAAAGTTGATTACCTCTTTAATGAAGAGACATTAAGGAGTATTTATTGGTTTCGCAAGAGAGAGAAAGAGAGAGAGAGTGGGCACGTGACTTGGGCGTGCCCCTTATCTTAGGTAGGGATCAGAGGGTCTGCTACGGAATATACCCTCGGGGTCGGAATGACAGAGGGTCATGGATGCGCCGTCAGGGGTGGATCGGGGCTCGGCCGACCCGACCGGGGGTCGAGCCTCGAGGCCGGGCCGAGACTTGTGGAGCTTCTTTGCTGGCGTATTCTTGGGGGTCGGCCGGAGGGGTCCGGCTTGATGCCTCGATGTCAAGGCTTCAGAACTTCCCTGAGGCGAAAAGGATCCGGGTTCAAGATCGACGAATAGTGGTCAACAGGTAATAGATAAACGAGCTAACCTATTAATAGCAAATATGACGGAGGGGGAAGAATGACCAAGGCAGTGGTGCCAAGAGAGTGCAGCTGACCTGTGGGAAAGGAGGGCCGTGGGTGAGGATTTTCGGGGGTCATTCCATTCGTAAAGTTCGTCTTTAAACCGACCGCGGAGTAGCATTTGACCCGTGTGTTGGTCCTGCAAAGTACATAAAGAGGAAGAAAAGTTAGCTATTGCATCATTATCAATACAAATGCGAGAGACGGAAAATATATTACGATTAATGTGAGGGGAATGGAAAAAATCATTAAGTTTGAGAGAAAAATTAGAAGAGGGCAAAGAAAAGAAACCAATATTGTGAATAGACAAAGAAGACCCATTGCCTTTCATGGAGAGCATCAAAGCATATATGTGTGTCCCAATTTTTGACAGCGTGAACGAGAGAGTGGTACGCCGCATAGTCAAGCCCACGAAGCACCTTAATTTACAACGATGTCCTTGGTTTCCATAGGTTTGCCTAAGTCAGCCAATTCACCGACACATGAGCGAATAACTTGCATGTACTCCATGGCAGATAAGTTTTCTTTTGAGATCGACTTAAGCTAAGGCGATCTTTAATTTGAAGAAGATGGCCTCAAGACGGATTAGCATAAGTGGACTGCAGAGTGATACATATTTCAGCAAAGGTGGTGCACTTGTTAAGGAATGGTTCAATGGTGGGTGAAACGGTACCCCAAAGAGCACGATGAGAAGACGATATTGACAAAACCAGGTAGAGTAGGGCGAGTTGGGAATAGCCTTTTTGTTATCATCTTCAATGGTCTTGAATGGACAAGGATGTGTGTTATCCAGATATTGGAAAAGGTCAAGGCCAAAAAAGAGGTCGGCAATTTGACGAGCCGAACCTCAGTATGTGGAGGGCGTGAGAACGGTGACGGACGGTAGATTGACCGCAATGAAAGGGATGCTCGGATCCTTGGTGTTAGCCATGATAGTAACAGGACTGGTGACGTGCGGGCGTCGCGACCCGCACGATCAAACAATATTTGTAACACCGACTAACCTAACTAATGTAGTAGTGGTAGGTCGGGATCAATCCAAGGGACGGTCTACGTAAAGTTGGTCAAGTCAAGTCGATAAATGTTTGGGATCTAAGGGGGGTTTGAGTAGGATTAGAACTAAACTAAGATGGTCGGTCTAATAGCTAACACGAAAATCAATTTAGGAAGAGTGTTAGGGGGAGTCGGGGATCGGAAACGGGACACAAAAACAAGGAATCAAGCAAACAATACACAATTGATAAGGGATGGGTCACCTTTCGGTCTCTACACCCGACCTCACTAAGACTCGCTTTCGCGACGAAGAAGCTAGGTCACTAAGTCGGAATTACCCAAGCCCCGAGTTTCCCCATATTGACGAGGGTGAATACGAGTCAACTAAATTGATCAAGTAAAGTCAACAAGCATACAACAATTCCAAAATAGACAAATCAACCCAAGTGCATTCAATCACAAGAATCCTTAATCCATGTTGCCCAAATCTATCCTCCCCTAACCCCTAACAAAGATCTACTCACTAATCATGGTAAAACTAACAAGAATAACTAACAAAGGAATTAGGTAAAAATAATCCATACTAACAAAAAGAGGGGAAATTAATCTAACACAAGTGAGAGAAAAATAAAACCAAGAATAAGATCTACTAGGAAAAACAATAAGAAAGCAAGAAAACCCAAGAAAAATAATAAACTAGGGGAAAAACTAGAGAAGAAACTAATTAGAGAGGAGAAGAAAGTACCAACAATGGAGAACTGACACTACAAAGAAGATGAAGATTCATAAATTAATAAGCTTGAAGAAGAAGAAATACAAGAAATCCTTGCAACCCTTCAATCTTCCTAATTAGATCTAAAACTACACTACTAAAACATAAGAAGATGGAATTTTTCTATATCTAATGAAGCATAATAATGGAGAGTATGGTGGAGTATTTCTATGTAAGCTACTACTACTACTAATACTACTATGAAGATCTCATCTACTACCCTACCCTAAGGAGGCACACTTAAGGCACAAATTGGAATGAAAACCTAGGGTTAATATATATACTAACCCTTAATGGGTGACACTACTTAAGCCCATAATCCAATCCTTCTTCTTTTAGTCTAGACCTTAACCCTTTGCATCTTCATGGGGCAAAACTTCACCCTGCGGTTGACGAGCTGACACCACCGGGTGAAATTTCACCCGGTGAGATTTTCTTCTCATTTTGCGATTTTTGGCGCTTTTCTCCATCGGGCGAAATTTCACCCGGTGGTCAAAATTTCGCCCGGTCGTTTCGCCCGGTCAAATCATAGGGTTAAATTTCACCCTATGAACTTTTTGTCCAAAATGGCAATCTGGGGAGGAACACCGTCGGGCGAAATTTCGCCCGGTCAAATTCTTATCGGGTGAAATTTCGCCCTGTGACTTCAGAGGGCCATAACTCTCTCGTTTTTAACTTTGTTTGGGGCGTGTGATATGTCGTTGGAAAGCTAAGAAGATAAGCTTTCATCTCCAACTGAAATCGCTTCGATCCGAGGTCTAGAACTCTAGATATTATCATTTGAAGTTCGACCTCTCCGGTGAAGATGCCCAATGGACTATAGTTTTTCCTTTTTGCTCAAGGTTTCACCTCTTGGGTTTGGACTTTGGATTTTAAGTTGTGTGCTTTGATTTTCAGACGGTATCCCTCTCTTTCATGCTCATAGAATCTCGGACACGTTTTTGGTTGAAAATCCTATCAAAATAGACAGAAAACTACCAAAAACACGTAAAATGCAAAACAGAGACACTAATGCGAGAAATACTCAAAATGGGGCAATAATCGCACTTTATCCTCGCAAAACGGGGCAAAAACGGGTCTAAATGAGGGGGAAAATGGTCCAAATTTGACACACATCAAATCCCCCACACTAAACCGTTGCTCGTCCTCGAGCAAAGACCCAAAAAGAAACTAAGTACTACTACTACTAAGCTAGACTATGCTAAGCCGATACGAGGCAATTAATGGGCCCGCTCCGTCCCTTCAACTCACATCGAAATACCCATGAGGTAGAGTACTCCCATGCAAGGCAAGTTGGGTCTTGCTCAAAATGGTGGATGCGACTAAACACACAAAAACACATAACACGAAAGAATAGACGCATCCAAAGCAAAAATAAAACACCGAATCTCTCATCGAGACGGCGGGGAAATTAAAGACACTGAAAACTTACTTAAAACAATCATAAATATTCCAAGACAAATCACCCATGTAGACAAGGATCAAAGCCTAATAATATGATATTAAAGCAACAAAGATCTTGATAACTTAGCTAGGTCCTCCTAATCTTCTAAAGGGATACTACGAGACGTTAAACGGAGTGGAAAAAGTGAATCATGGATTTGTTCGACACTGTAGGTCCCGCTCTCTTTGGCTAAGGCGAAGAGGGTCGTTCCAAACTCGAATTTCCTAAATTACACTAGTAGAAAAAGGTCAAATTGCGTCTCTTCATTTGAGCCTTTTTAGGTAAATAGCTGCAAATAATTTATCTTTTTTTTTAAGAAAAAAATACTATGTGAGTCACTTTTAGAGATAAATTCAATAAGTAGTGGAAAAAAATAATAAGAGGCGTCCTGCCTTATTCACGCCTCTCCATATTTAGAAAATAAAATTGGTGTTGCGTCAATTGACGCCTCTCTACATTTCTTATTTTAATTTAATAAAAAAAAAAGGAAAAACTCATCTATACCTGCTATACCTTCCCCTTCCCTCTCTACCTTTCCCTTATCCTTCCCCGACGAAAACCCAGCCCCAGATCCTAATTTTCAATCGACGAAACTCAACCCCAGAACCAATTTTCGCTGCTCGCTCTTCCTCCATCACTCTCCTCCCTATTGTCGCTGCTTGCACTCCGATTTCCACCCATTCTCCATTGTCGCCTCTCAATTTTCGCCAAAGGTTTGTTTCTCTCAATTTTTTGTGTATTTCTATCTTCTTTTGCCTTTAGTTGAAGCTTTTTGTTACTAATTATTTGTTAGGGTCGAGTTTTTACCATATTTTTTTTGATTAATTAAGGGGTTTTGTTTCTAGATTTGTTAATATAGGGTTTTGTATGATTGAGAAATTTAGCGTTTATGGAGGAGTACAGTGCATTTGTGCTGTGTAATGTGTGTAGGCACGAGTTAAGTGTTCTGTGTAATGTGTGTAATGTCCGATTATTACGAATTCTGAAGGTCCAATTAACGGATACACTCAATAATAATACTTCGTTCATCCCATTCATTTGTTTGCCTTTTATATTAATTGTGAGGAGTATTTTAATCAAAGGTAAACAATTGAACGAGACGGAGAGAGTAATAATATACAGGATGATATAGTAACCGACTTAGATGATATACATGATGAAAATATAATGAGGTTAATATAAAAAGGAATGGAAAATGAAATGTTGGGTGGGCAAAGTGAAATGCAGCAGGTCGGTACCTAGGAATAAGTTGCAGTTTCTTCATTATGTCCTGTATTGTGTATTCTGTATTACCATAGTTAGAGTTAGGCACCAGCCCCACAGTTAACAAGTTACGATAATGAACGGTTCCATCACATATTTATATTCTTCTTCAAAGCAAGAAGACAGTGGATATGAATCAGGTAATGAGTAAGGAAAGACAAAAGTGGTAGGAGGAATACAAAAACAATACTTTCACTCTATTAAACACGACATAAGAAGATCATGGAGCACCAGCCAAAGCAACGTGAATTGTCAACTAATCCCGTCTTCTAATTACTATGGAGTATAATTTTTACTAACCTGAGCATACATACTATCACTGACGGGAAACGGGTCAATCGGGTTGGATTTTAGGGTTGGGTCGAGTCAATTCGAATATTCGAGTCTTCAATTTGGGGGTCGGGTGGGGTCAATTTAGCGTTGATCTGACCTAACCGAAAATATGCAGGAAAGTTGAAAATTAAAAACATGAAAATGGTTTGGTCCGATGAAATACCTGTTTGCCAGTTGATCCGATGAAACATTAAAAACATGAAAACCCAAAGTTGATCCGATGTGACCACTTTACCTGTTTGCCACGTCTAGTCAGCGTCTCACCGGTATGTAACTCAAAACAACGAGAAATATAGTTGTAAGCCATACTTCACGTCTTAGATTGAGCGATGCATATGAAACTAACTCTCGCCTCTTAGGGAAATTCTTGTTTATAATTAACTAGTTTCAACAATTCAATGACATACTAAGTTACTCCTTACTTGTCTACGGGTAAAGTTATAGTTTGTGGCTACAAGATGTTTGTGTGCTTAATTGTTTAAAATGATATTTAAAGAGAACCTTAAATCCTAACAAAGTCGTAGCTTTTATTTATTATTTTCGAAGAATTCAGTTTCGGCTCTCTAATTAATCTTGTACTACAGCCTAATAACCTATTTCTCGTAGTGTTCTTTGTTGTCTTTTTGTTGATGCAAGTACTTATATTTATCATCTTTGTCGATAAAAATTATTTTTTTAAATGACAACTATTATACTAAGATTTTTTCAAGGGCGTGAGATTACTATTTCATTGATTGGTAAGTAAATTTAAAACTTTTATTTCGTTTGAACTAATTTTTAAAAGTACTTAAAATAATCAACAGTATATCTTCTTTAGGACTTTAAAGAGGTTCAAGTTGAGTGGTGGTCATATGAAGATTAAAAGAAAAGAGCCTTTATGGAAATCTATGAAGGTAACTAAAAGACTACATTTTTTTCACATTTTGTTTACACTTTAATTCTTACTATCTGCAAAATTTAGAAATTATGAATATTGTCTATTCCGTGGTAGTGTCCTCAACAAAACGAACGCGTGGATGATGACTTTTTTGTGATGTAGTTCATGTACGATATAGTTAATCATTGCTCAACTACAAGTGACTTTGAAAAGGTAAAGCATTTGGTCAATTAATCATTCTAAGTTTTTTTTTTCATATCTAAAATAAGAGAAAAGCAGTGAAACCTAGAAAAATGTCACTAAAGAAACAATTAGGAGTAGCAGATTTAATGAAATCAATTCTATAAATACTGAATTCATGAAATTAAAGAGGGATAAGTTGAAAATACCGGGTAAAAAGAGCAAATTATTGGCTATGATGGATGATCAGATGATAGTCGTCTTGATTGTTTTGATTGAACAAAGTAATGAAATAATTGGATTGAAGGGTTTGTAAATTCAAGACTTTCAGTTCGTTTATCACAATTCATCGTTCTTGCTTAACTCCATGATACTTCCCCCAATCATCTCATCATTGCCTAGTTATTTGTTTATCTAAGTTGAAGCATTAGTACAAGGTAATTTTATAGTAACATTGAAGGCACTTCAGAAGTAACCCTCCAATGTCCACCAATAGACCATTGTTATATGGTAGGTTGAATCGGAGGAGATTTCATTGAGTATATGTGGGGATATATAGTATAGAAGGTTGTTCTTTGTTGTGGTAAAATTAAATTTAATTTGTAGGCATTTTTTGAACGTAGTAGTAAATGAAATTTGTAAGGTGAGTGTTTGTTTAATTAATTCTTGCAACCACGTTGATATTATAAGGTAACTTATAATAAGCTACAGTACATTCTTATTACAAATATGTATGTATGTATGTATGTATGTATGTATGTATGTATATTACTTTATAATCATATTTATGTGTGCAATCAATGATAATTCGTCATTCTTGTGTATGTTTTAGGTTTGGATCTTACAAAATGAGCAACCCTACAACAACGGTGAAGATGAGATGAATGAATTACGTGACAAGTGGGCTTCGTACTTTACGAATCGTTGTTGCACGTGATGTAGACTAGTTAATTGGAGCATGCTTTTATTTGGTTTTGTTAAGGTTGGAAATGTATCCATGCCACTTTTTGGACATGTGTAAATGTAGGGATTTATATTTGGATAGATAATGTAAGAATATTATTTGGTTTTGATGAAATGCAATTGGTTGTCGTCGAAATTATTAAAAAACAAATATTTTTAAATTTGAATAAATATTGCTTGTGACATTTATTTCGAAATTATATAATTTTGTATTTAAATAATAAAATATTTGTGGCTTTCGAATTCTGAATGAAGCGTCAAAATATGGGACTATTAGCGGCGTCAAATGCCAAAACAAGCCGCCAAAAGTGGTACTATTAGAGGTGTTTCTTCAGAAGACGCCGCAAAAAATCATACTATTAGAGGCGTCATTTTTTAAAAACGCCGCAAATAGTCCTGCAGTAGAGGCTTCTATAAAACGCCGCAATATAATTTCCAATTTGCAGCCCCCGTATGAGGCATCTTAAAAAATGCCTCTAATGGAGGGTTTTATGGAGCCTCAAATCCATGTTTTTCTACTAGTAATTTGCCCAAACAAAAAGGTGGAGTGTTTACAATTATTGGGTTGGATCGACCAATCGCCGCTATCTTCCTACCTCGGGACTCGGTCCTCTAGTAGGCACTTCACGGCGACGAATCGATCAAAGGACTTTTTTTTTCCCGAAGGAGATGTTTTTGATGATATGATTTCATTTGAAACTCCTTTTCTCTCCCTTATTTTTCATATTTTTGTGCCCTTTTCTCTTGCTTTGGTTTGCCCTTTTTTGGCTTTTTGATGTGGTTCAAAACCAAGCTTGGAGGTTATTTTTGTGTAAACTTATTGTGGTGATGTATAGGTGGAGGAAAAATAGCTAACTTTGAACGGCGCCTTCTCCGGATAACCCACAAAAAGGCTAATAGAATTTTGACTAAAGGTGCAATGGTCATTCGAGCAAGGTCACCTAGAAAACGGGATGCGAAAACCAAGGCCTAACTCCTCCATGGGTGGTCAAGGTGGTCAAATGTAAACCCCGAAGTAAACCTCTAGTAGAAAAGGTGGACTCAAGCTAAAGAATCAACAAGTTCATTAATTTAGAGTAATTCTACTAGATTAAGGTCCAAAATCTATAATGGGTTATCCGCAATGGAATGTAAACTATTGCAATAAGTTCGTAATCGGGTTTTCGAAAACATTTAGTCCTAGACACGCTATACAAAAGCAAAACGAACACATGAAAAAGAAAAGGCAAACAAAAGAAGACACGAGTAAAGTCATGCACTCCGTACTCCATCGACATTCAAGCACAAAAATCAACCACAACACCCAAAATGCTTATCTCTTCGAGAGCCTCCCAATAGCATCAATTTTACTCCTCTACGAAAGTGAAGAAGAAAGCGAAAAGGAAGGAAGTTACCTAGCGGGTTGCTTCCATAACTCTCCAAATTGTGCTATCAAGGTGGTGGTTATCCTGTAAGAGTAGAGAACAGGAGTATACAAGGGACACGAAAATATAACGAAAACGAAAAAAAGAAAAAGGGAAAAAGAAAAGGAAAATAAAAAGAAAAAGAAAATGTTTTTGATTTTTCGAAAATTTTCAATTTTTATGGTTTTTGGAAAGATTTTTGATAAATAAAAGGATAGTAGATCCCTCCCCCATACTAAAACTGTGCATTGTCCTCAATGCACGAGTAGGGGAAAAGATCGAAAAAGACGGAAAAAGAAAAATAAGAAAAATCTTTTTGGATTTTTATAATTTTTCAAATGTTTTTGGATTTTTCGAATTTTTTGAAGAAAGAAAACAAACGAAAAGAAAACGATAAAAGGGTGGCGGGCCTAGGTGCAATCACATCACCTAGACCCTAGCCAAGTGGCTAAGAAAATGAGAATAAAATAAAATAAAAGGATGAAAAATGGGCGTAGGTGTAGTCACATCACCTAGCCCGGATTATGAAAAATTTGAGAAAATGAGAAGAATTTGGATTTTCAAAAGGTCAATGGCGTAATCACATAGCCTAATGACCGAGAGCAATACCAAGACCGCTTTGGCCGCAACAATCGAACAATGGGACAGCTTGCAAAGTTATGTTAGAGGTAAAACAATCACAATGATCAAGGAATAAGAGGAACAAGAAATGGAATAAACCCAAGGACATGCAATTATAGATGATTAAAGACTCACCGACCCAACCCACACACAAATACACAACACACACACACACCACCGACTCCAGAAGAGGGTCTAATCTGAGTGATCGACTGACGCAAATGAAACGCTAGGAGACCAATAGAAAAAAAGGATACCCTCGGAGGATGGCTCGGGAGAAAACTCCTCCGGAACGTCGCTAAGCGAGAGGGCAAAGTCGGATTCAATCCCACAAAGGTCATAGATCGTACGACATCCGGGTAATTTGTAGTGTGCATACTCCCAAACTCCCCTTCTTCCCGACTCAGTCTTGGTCAATCGAAATTCACCGGGACCCAAGGGTAGGTCCCAATTGAGGTGAACAAGGATAGTGGTTCGGTGTGTGTTCGGAAATATTAATGCTCTTCCACGGCTAATGTAGACGAGGCGCTGATGAGGTACATGAAAAATCCAAGTCGAAAAATAGGCCTCGTAAAGCCATATGGAATCGTCTAGTGGGGTGAGGTGGTCGGTCGAATAACCCAATTTGTTTGTTATTACGGTCACGAGACCTACACATTCTAAGGAGGGGCGTTGGGTAACAATGATACGGTGGACATGCAACGCCACGACAAGTGGTAGGTCTAAGGGGTTAGGGTTACCGAACAAAGAGTCACAAATCAATTGCAAGACACACACATTAAGAGTATAAATTTTATCGGCCGAGGGTAACAAGCAGTGGGAGAGCATCTCGCAAAAATAGCGAATTGCGGGGTTACGTATTTCGGAGGCAAAGGATAAATTAGCCTCGTAACCCCCTTTATAGCGTGATATGCGCTTCCAAAGATCTCTCCTAGATACACAGGCTTGTATGTTGCTCGAGGGTTCACTAAGTCCGGTACCCGATGAGGGTAGGCCTATCACTAGGTCGAACTCGGAAATAGTCAAACGATGGGGTTTGCCGAATAGTCTAAATTTGATCCCTCTTGGTGTGGTCGGATTGTCAATGGCAAAAGTTCCTAGGAACTCGCAAGAAAGGTCTTTATAGGTGAAGGTCGCAAGGCTAAGGAGCTCGCTAGTTCCGGTCCTTGACGATAAATCTTTAATATGGTCTACTACTCCTAGATTGGTCATTGTGTGGGGACAAGGCCACCTAGTGCTCTGAAAGATCTTTTCAGAGAAGGTCCGAGACAAAGAAATATTAAGACAAGGTAAATTTATAGGCTTAGAAGACTTACAAGATTTAGAATATTTAGAAGGTGTAGAAGTCGAAGCCATACCTTGTTTACGAGCGGCTCGCCTTGCTCTTGTCTCCATACTAATAGATTTGCAAGAATATTCCCAAAAACTTTAGCTTCACCTCTTCAAGCACCCAAAATAATCATCCAAGATGGAAAGGAGGTATGAATGTGGTTGGGGTATGGTGGTTTGATTTTATGAGGAGGGATAAGGTGAAATGAGGGTGAGGTAAAGGTGATATAAATAAAGGTAATTGAGGAGGGAAAGGAAAGTTTGAAAGGTAGATTGTGAATATTTGGTGTTTGTGTTTGGAGGGAAAGATATGTGGGGTGAATGTGAGGGAGGGAATTGATAGTGTAGTGAGTAAATAGGGTAGAGGTGATCCGGTCAAATTCGCCGGGTGAAGTTTGTTACGTTTTATTTTGTAGTACCGCAAGCGTACGGGTATTGTAGCATACGGGTCGATCTCAGGGAGGTGAATGATTAAGTACTAGCTAATTTCTTACTCAAGTTATCTACGTCGAATAAATCGGAATGATGATCGTATAACTAATTTTTAACTAATTAGTACGGAAGGTAATAAATCGAGATGAAATCAATAATAGAAAGACCTAGGGCAATGGTTCACCATTAACATGGATTATCGATGCAATCAAAATGTTACACAGCTTTGTCAAATTACCGTCTTGGGTGAGACTAGCATTCCTATTTTAATCAATACTTTAAATTCTCCGTCGACACATAAAAAGCCTATCTAGCATGTTATAAATCCTATTCTCATGGCACGAATAACAAAACTAGACGCATTAAGAATCGATACTAACATGTCCCAATTATTCCAATTCACTATTCTCATATGAAAATTCAAATCTTGTTTCGATTCTCTAAATTAAAACCCGACTCTCGTCGTAACTAAAATTGGGTGGAAATTAATCGACAAAGATACAAACTTTTAGTCACGATTCATATGAAAACATCCAACTCTCGTTGTAATGATAATCTAGACTCAAACCTACCACTTCAAACTAATCAATCAATTATTAAGCACAACCGAAACAAACCCAATTCAACAATTCAACAAAGCGCGATTAAAATGAAAGCATCAATAACCCATATTATCGGCTCACCGAGCCCTAGATAAAAGAACTACTCACAACTCATAATCAACATAACAATCAACAAATAAGATAAATAGTAGAGAATTAGGAAAACTTATTCTTGATTGATGAACGAACGTCTTCTTCAAAGTCTTGGAAAATAAAACTAAATTTGCATAAATCTCATAAAATTGCGTAAGTTTTGTGTATCTAGTCTAGGAATGATTAGGGTTGTTCTAGTAAAAATAAGCATCCCATATAAGTAGGATAGAATAGAGGAAGATCAAGAGTCATATGCGGGTAGCTGTTCGCTAGTAGCGGCACATTTCGCTACTAGCGGCACTCTGGAAGCTTCACAATTTGCATGAATTCTGATGAAGCCTCTACTAGCGACAGTTTTGCTCTTCGTCATCCGCTAGTAGCGGCACTTAAAAACTTCCAATTCTTTCTTCTTTGCTTTTCCTTTGATTTTCTTCTCTTTTTTCTTCATTCAATCCTCGATATAACTTGGCATTTGACATGTATACCACCACTATAATCCGGGCATAATACATGAATTTCTCGGCTCTTCAAAATAACTAGAAGCGTCATCCAAAAACACATATATAATCAAACCATGTGAGATCATCGGAAATCACTTCGAATGTCACTATATCGTTCAAAATCCACTCTTAAACACTATAAATATGACGATATATACTCACAATTAGTGCTAAAAATAGCACTTAACAAAGTTTCACCCGGTCGAGTACCATCGGGTGAAATTTCACCCGACGGGTTTCCTCGTTAAAATCAGTTTCTGCCAACTTTTTCCACCGGGTAAAATTTCACCCGGTGAAAATCTCACCGGGCGAAATTTCGCCCGATGGTATCTTCGTCAATTATGGCAATTCTGGCAACTTTCCGCAGGGCGAAGTTTCGCCCGGTCGAGTCTCACCGCGCGAAGTTTCGCCCGACGGTCTTGTTTACTTCGTTTTCCCCCCTTGCCATTTCATGGCTCTTCGATAATCACCTAGAGATTCAAATAACGACACGACTCACATTACATAATCAATATCTCCCACAAACATGCTTGTGGTCTTCAAATTAAGCTCCATAACTTCTCCAAAACTTGATCTTCATCCAAATAATTGCTCCATGGCGAAATCCAAGTTCATCCATTGTTCTCAAGCTAACAAAGCTAACAAACACAAAGAAATATGATACATATATACAAGGTGGTTGTCGAGGATACCACCAAACCTCATCTATCGTGATACAAACTCAACCCAGGTCGCCATCATAGCGATCGATACATAGTTCACCTCCATCAAAACTTGTCCGTGGCTCGGACACACACATGATCCTTGATAATTTTTGGAGGATGGTTTTAACTTCTTTTACTAGCCGGGATACTTCGTCCCATTTTAACTTTTGATTGCCAACTTCGACCTTTGCTTTATCAATGGTACTTACACCCTCGTTGCGCGTCATTAGCTTTCCGTCTCTTGGTTCCATGTTCACCACACTTTTCGATTTCTTCTTTTTGGATTTCTTGATAGCTCCCCTACGGGAAGTTGGAAAAGTGTTGGAAGATGAACTTGTAGACGGTTGCACGGTGGTCGAATCATTAAGCTTCACCTTTGTTTCAACATTATCGAGTAAATTACTCGACTTAGCTTCATTCACCTTTTCTATCACAAGGGACTCGGCATCTAGAAGGTATTCAAACATTTCATTTCCGAAGACATCACTCACCATTGGGTTTTCTGACGTGATAGGTAATTTGAATTGCACGATCTCTTCACCGACATTAAACGAAAGCTTCCCCTTTTTAACATCTATGATTGCTCCGCCGGTGGCCAAAACGGGCCTACCTAGGATTATGGGAGCGTGCTTGTTTACTTTCACGTCCATTACCACAAAGTCGGTAGGGATCGAGAGATTTTCAACTCGAACTAGCATGTCTTTAATCATACCAACCGGGGTCTTGATGGAACCGTCGGCTAGTCGAATTTTGATTGGTGTTTGATTCATGTTGCTAATATTGAGATCATTCACGATTGATAGAGGGATAATGCTCACGGCCGCTCCAAGATCACATAGAGCACAATTGATTTCAACATTCCCTATTGTGCAAGGTATTGAGAAACTCCCTGGATCACCCATTTTGGTGGGGATCTTGATTGATAAGGCCGAATTACACTCTTCGGTGAGTGCAACCACAATTGTATCATCAGATCGGCCAACTATCTCGGTGAGAGGGGGAGTTACCTTATCCTTCTTTAGCAAGTCGGAGAATGAGGTGGACTTGAAGTCCTTCATATTTATCGTAGCTCAAGATGGAAATGGCAAAGGTGACACCTGTGGCTTAGAAGGTGACATGTTTTTCTCTTTTTGAATTTCCTCTATCATATACCCCTTATCTCCCGTGATATACTTAGAAGGATCCCTTCTTTCAAGTTTGTTTTCATCGGTCACATAATGATTTTCCTCACAACAAGTTGTGGTTGGAGGGTTTCTTGTTACCTTGCTAGAATGAGGGACACTTTGCTTTTCAACATGTTTCACCTTCGGTTTTCCCACTTGATCTAGACCCATGATTTTGTGAGGTCCTACTAGTTCTTTTCCTTCATTCCGTGTGGCGGTATTGGCATATGCTTGATTTTGTGAGTAATTAGGATTTTGAGGTTGTCCGGGTAGTCCTTGTGGTGGATGAACCGGAAAGGTAGGAGCCTTGGTGGCTTCTTGTGATTTCCTAGCTTTAAGTTCCTTTTTTATATCCACAATCTCGTAAGCTAAGAATGTTATCGCCTTTATCATGATTTGTATAGGATGCTCACATTGGTCATTCCATTAACCTTGTTGGTAATCGCCATGGAAAGGTGGAGATTGGTTATATTCGGGATTGTATCCTTGGGAACTTTGATTGGAGTTGGGGTTATACCCTTGGATATAATCCCCTTGATTGAAGCTTTGAATTATAACCTTGAAAACCTCGGCTATTCCCTTGATTATGAAAATTACCTTCAAGATTTTGGTGATTGTTTCCTTGATTCATGTGTTGATTGTGAAATTCACTTGGCCTTGGAAATAATTGCCTCCTTGATTGTGAAAATTTTCCTTTTGAAGAGGCAAGTAGGGAGGAGGCCCTTGAATGAAAGAACTTTGTTGATGGTGTGAATTGGATGGCATTTCTGTTGTCCCCCTTGATACATTGGTCCCGGATTTTGCACACCATGATTTGCATAAGAGTTGTATTGTTGCACATGGTTCCTTGTTTCGGGATTGTATGTGTTTGAAAAAGGGTCATTTTGAGGCATTGGATTGATATTTTGAAACACTTGGACTTCATTGCATTCTTGATAGCACATTTCTTTATAAGAAGGAATACAATTGTTGGACTTATGGCCATAGTTTCCACAACACTCATAAGAGATTTTTGGTAGTGGAGGTCGTCTTGGTGGCCTTGATTAAACTTGGTTCACATCCTTTGAGTTAGAATTAGAAGTTATACCTTCAAACCTCTTGGTTAGTTCTTCCGATTTTAATTCGAGCTTTGATTCATTGTTCATGGAAGTGCTTTCCAAGGGTTGGGAATGTGAATCAAGAGGTGGCATGATGGGTTCTTGGAAGTTTCTAGGGGGTGGTGGTGAAATGGGAGGTGGAGAAGGTGGAGAAATTTCTTGTGGAGTGATAAGAGGTGATGTAGTTGGAGAAATTTGTGGAGTGAAAGGTGTAGGTGGATTATTAGTGGTGGGAGTGGTAGTAGTTGGTGATATGAATGGATTTGGAGGAGGTGGAAGGATAGGATGAATGTTTGGGGGTGTGAGGTATGGATGTGTAATCACCTTTGTTGAGTTATTTCCCCGGAATCTCATAGCTTTAGAAACATCTCTAGCTCGGGAACGAACAGAAGAAGCAATAAACTGTCCCTGGGAACACACTCAAATAGAAGGTGAGTCTTCTAGCACCAAGTGGTACTAGGGTAGAGAGAAGCAAAACCAAACACAAAAAGACAAAAACTCAATCAACTAATCGCCGTCCCTGGCAACGGCGCCATTTTGATACGCGGGCGTCGCGACCCGCACGATCCAACCAAACATAGGGACTACTTATGCTAACGCCTTACAAAGGCTATCTTCAAAAGGCCTGATCCAACCAATAGGCCCGATGCCGGAAGTCCCCGTCGAAAAACGGTCCAAAAGCTACAACATCCAAGCTTATTGCCACTATCACCGAGGCAACGGGCACGACACTAAAAAATGCTGGAAGTTGAAGCATCTCATTCAAGATCTGATCGAAAATGAGAAGATACCACTACCCATTGATAAGCCGAGTAACAAAAATAATCCTCTTGCTACTCACGTCATTTTTACTGGAGAAGTAGTCGAATGTGCTCATCTCATTTCCCCTTTCATCCCCCAAATCAACGGGATATGGAATGACGATGAAGATGACGTTTACCTGGTTAAGGGGGAAGCTGTCCCCATCACCGTCGAAGAAATCCGGAAGGCCAGAACCAAGGCCCTGGCCGGCACACACGTCATCACAGCCGGACCTTCAGCCTCGGGATCCGTCACTGAACCTGCCAGGACGGAATTTACCCCTGAAGAACCAAACGCTGACACAACCCTAGTCAAACAACTAAAAAGGGTCCGAACTGATCTTACTATATGGCAGCTTTTGGTTAGTTCTCAAGAGCATCTGGCAGCACTTACTAAGGCTCTCGATGAGATCAAGGTAGACTCGTTGGTTACCCCCACTGAAATGGTAGCCACGATTTTGCCTCACCTTAAAGGCAAGTCCAAGGGAGAAGGCCCACTTATCACCTTCTCCGAGTCCGACCTTCCACCATTTGGGGCCGCTCATAACTTGGCCCTATATATCACGGTGATATGCCGAGGCAAGTATCTACCCATGACCCTAATTGATGACGGGTCGGCTGTAAATGTCCTTCCCTTGAGGACTGCAAAGGCTCTCGGCATTACCGAGACTGACTACCTTCCTACTTCACAAACTATCCAGGCTTTCGATGGAAGCCCAAAATCAGTAGCTGGGGCCGTTAAACTAACCATCATAACGGGCCCGGTCGAGAAGAAGCTCGAATTCCAAGTGATCGATGTCACCTCATCTTTCAATCTGCTACTTGGAAGGCCCTGGATCCACGCAGTCAAAGCCGTATCCTCCACTCTCCGCAGAAAGGTCAAGCTACCTTTACAAGACGGGGTCGTTACTCTCGAAGCTACTCCCATAGCCGTGTCAAGCTGCAATAGGGCAGGCTCAATCGACCCGCGAGGTTTCAATTTCGTCGGGATGATCGATGAAGAATATCTTTTTCAGCCCTACTTCACTACTAACATCGACATGATGCTACAAAACTTGGGTTACCTACCGGGAGCTACCTCAAGGTCCAATCTCCCAGCTAGCAAGATCATCGAGGTCCTGAACGACGGAGAGTCTCGATTCGGGTTGGGCTACACCATGACCCAGGGAGATATGGACCGGACAAACGCAATCAAGTTTGTCACTCCCGTGTTCGGAGCTATTCAAGTGGGCCTCTATCAGCCCACCATCTCATATCCCGAGACCAAATTGGCTCGGGAATGCAATTTCATCCCGGATGATATCTTTGCTCTCATCCAGGCCGAATCAAAGGAGGATTCAATCCATGCCGAGCCCATGCTGGGGCTCTTGTTCGGGGAAAGTAAGATCGTCCCAACTCCTAAGGAGGAATTAGTAAACCTGATCCTCCACAGCAGCAAGTTCGATCCAACCAAGCTGATCTCTGAAGTCGGTGCTAATACCGGAAAAAGGGGTTGGGAGGAAGACGATCAAGTGGAACGATAGCGAGGGTCGAGTCAACAAGCTTAGTACTGGTGAAGGGGGCATGTACGACACTAAGTCCGAATCCGAGTCCGAGTCAAAGTCAGAGTCGGAGTCTGAGTCCAAATCTAGAGGGTCCAGTACTAGAGTCGAGTCTGTAATCCCCCTTCCTTTAGCCACACCACTGGCAGTCTCGGAGTCTGTCCCGAGAGCATTCCCGATCCGCCTCTCACCAACGATCAGATGGCTGCTCTCTTTGAGCTATTTTCAAAATTTTCTATCAATAATAACGATAACCGTTCTGCTTACGACTTGTCTTATTTTCAAAACATTTTCAAAAATTTTACATGCAATGACATTGAGAAACCCGACGAACAGGTACCACTACCTCCGCATCTAGTCGAGCAACTCGAACAAAGGGAATCCCGAGATCCTGTAATTGAGGAAATTGACTCCATCAATGTAGGAACCCCTTTAGAGCCTCAGATGCTTAAGTTGGGTTTATCCTTAGATCCCGAGGAGAAACAACGATTCACGGATCTCCTCCATGAATTTAAAGACGTCTTCGCATGGTCCTACAAGGACATGCCGGGAATAGACCGGGATATAGCCGAACACCGTATACCCATCAAAGACGGGTGTAAGCCGGTAAAGCAAAAACTCCGAAGAATGAGGCTCGAATGGTCTCTCAAAGTCAAAGAAGATGTTGACAAGCAATTCAAAGCGGGCTTTATTCAAGTGTTTGAATATCCAGACTGGGTCGCAAATATCGTACCAGTACCCAAGAAAGACGGAAAGGTACGAGTTTTTGTAGATTTCCGGGACCTTAATAAGGCCAGCCCGAAAGACGATTTCCCGTTGCCACACATCGATATACTGGTGGACAACACGGCCGATCATGCCCTTCTATCATTCATGGACGGGTATGCCGGGTACAATCAGATTAAAATGGCAGAGGAAGACATGAGTAAGACCACCTTCATTACACCTTGGGGTACTTACTGCTACACCGTTATGCCGTTTGGGCTTATCAATGTCGGGGCCACTTATCAACGGACCGCCACTACCTTATTGCGGGACATGATGCATAAGGAAGTAGAAGTTTATGTGGACGACATGATCGTTAAGTCCAAGGATCGAAACAGGCATATTTCGGCCCTCGGAAAGTTTTTCACCCGACTACGCAAGTACAACATGAGGCTAAACCCTCAAAAATGCAGTTTCGGGGTAACATCGGGCAAGTTACTGGGCCATATCGTCAGCCAACGCGGCATCGAGGTTGACCCGGCCAAAATCAAGGCCATTACCGAGATGCGGCCGCCTAAAACCGAAAAGGAGATAAGGGGGTTTCTCGGCAAAGTCCAATATATCAGCCGTTTTATTTCGAAGCTAACCATGGTATGTGAACCCATTTTCAAGAAACTGAAGATAGGAGAACGGGTACTGTGGGACGACAAATGTCAAGCAGCTTTCGATAAAATCAAAGAGATTCTGTCTGCACCACCGGTATTAATGCCACCTCAACACGGTCTGCCTTTGTCGTTATACCTAACAACGACCGAGACAACCATGGGGGCTATGCTGGCCAGACAGTCAATTCAGAAAAAGTTCCTAGAATACGAGTGTAAATATACCATGCTCGAGAAGACGTGTCTAGCTTTAGTTTGGGCCACTAAAAAGCTCTGACACTATATGCTTAGCCACGAAGTGCACGTGTTATCTAGAATGGATCCAATCAAGTATCTGTTCGAGAAGCCCATCCTCAATGGCAGGATATCTAGATGGAGTTTAATGCTAGCTGAGTTCGACCTCAACTTCGTGCCATTAAAAGCCATCAAAGGCCGGGTAGTAGCCGAGTTCCTTACCGATAGTCCGGTATCTGAAGAGGGACATACCGCTACTTGGGCCTTCTCAGATGAAGATATATTCCATACTGACACCGAAACATGGGATCTATAGTTCGACGGGGCATCCAACTTTCGAGGATTTGGAGTCGAGATTTTGTTAATCTCACCGCAAGGAGAACACATCCCGTTATCCATTAAATTGGACTTTGACGTGACTAACAACGCAGCCGAATATGAAGCATGCATTCACGGGTTGCAAGCCGCCGCTGATTTAGGAGTAACAAACCTCCGGGTCCACGGTGACTCGTCTTTAGTCATCAATCAAGCTCTCCAAAAATGGAAAACACGGAACGCCAATCTCGTAGCTTACCAAGCGCGAGTAAGGGTTCTCGAAAAGCAATGTCAAAAGGTAGAGTACATCTATCTACCTCGGGAAGAAAACCAGTTTGCAGATGCGCTATCCAAATTAGCATCTTAACTAAATATCCCGGAACACCTAACCAGCATGCCGATTTGCGTCGAAAGACGGTCCGAGCCGGCATATATCAACGCTATCCAAGACATTGAAATAACTGATCCTGAACCTTGGTACCAGGCCGTTCTGACCTACTTAACGTCGGGAGAATATCCTCCGGGATCTGAAAACCGGGCCAAGAAAGCCCTACGAAGGTGGGCCACTCAGTTCATCCGCACGGACGATAGGCAATTATATAAAAAGACGGCACAGAGGGCTTTGCTCCTATGCATCAACAAAACGCGAGCCGAAAGGGTCATGGCCGAGGTACACGACGACGAAAACGGTCCGCATATGAACGCCCATATGCTAGCTCGAAAAATCGCGAGACTCGGATATTATTGGAACAAGATGGAAACCGATTGCCGGTTATATGTCAAACACTGTCATAACTGTCAGATTTTTGCAAACGTCCAGCATATGCCGTCATCCCTGTTATATACTATGACATCACCATGGCCATTCTCGACATGGGGAATTGATATAATCGGGAAGGTGAACCCTTCCGGGACGGGGGGTCACTGTTTCATTCTAGTGGCTATTGATTATTTTACTAAATAGGTCGAAGCCAAGTCGTATCGTGTCTTGAACGCCAAGCACGTAGCAAAATTTATCCAAGATAAAATTATATGCCGATACGGGATCCCGCACGAGTTCATTAGTGATCACGGGACCCATTTCCAAGCCGAAACTGCTACTTTGCTAGCGAAATATAAAATTCAAAGGCATACATCTTCGCCTTATCGTCCCCAAACAAATGGAGCGGTAGAGGCAGCCAATAAAACGATTGTCACCATACTTAAAAAGATGGCTGATAATTACCGGGATTGGCCCGACAAAATTCCTTTTGCCCTATGGGGATACCGGACATCAATCCGCACCGCAACCGGAGCAACTCCATATTATCTGACATATGGGATGGAGGCGGTCCAACTAGTCGAGCTCGAGGTACCATCCCTGAGGATTCTACTCGAAAGTCAGGTACCTGAAGCAGATTGGGTCCAAGCCCGATACGATTCGTTGATTCTCTTGGACGAACGGCGATCCCGAGCCCTTAACAATATCCAGATATACCAAGATTAGGAACCCAGAATTCGATGTAATCTTTACTAAAAGGATACAACGGGCTTTCAATAAAAGGGTTAGGCCCAGAAATATCAAAGAAGGGGATCTAGTCCTAAAATCTGTCCGGGCTTTGCTACCAGTTGACCCAAGGGGAAAATTCAAACCCAACTGGGTCGGACCGTATCTAGTAAAAAAGGTTTTATCAGGAGAAACGGTAATGCTGATGGACTTGGAAGGGAACGAATTCGTCAACCCGACCAACTTGGACCAGCTGAAACGATACTACCCCTAACCCTTGTCTCGATGTCATTTGCTAAAAGTTTATAAAATTTGTCTTTTCATAAATTTTAAAAAAAAATATAAGCAAGTCAATAAGTTAGGATTACTTATCCTACTGTCGCACATCTCGAACTAATAGTCTTGATGTATTTCGAAAATTGCAAAAAAATCTATGTCTGAACTACGGTTGGTTTGATTCCATTAATCGTGGATACGTAGGCAACCCCTCAAAAGGGTACAACAATTGCAATAACGAAAAGACAGGAACGGTTTACCACTAATATGTCTTTTTTTATTATTCAAAAATGCCTCACGCAAAAAAAAAAAAAAACAACAACAAAAATCACACCACGAAAATAATAGTAGTACTTAAAATAATAAAATCTAGGAGACTACAGCTCATACATTTTCCGCTTCCCTTTGTCTTTTGGGTCGTGCGGAGCCCGAGGTTGACGGGGCGGGGGCGAACGTTCCCGTATCACTAAGGGAACCTCTTTAGCCCGAACCCGTTTCCTCGACAACGGATCTTCTGCTATCGTCACTGGCCCAAGCCGAGCCCGTACATGCTCGGGTAGTCTGTCTCGAGGACCAAGTCGGTCCTTAACCGCCAGTCTTGGGCCGAGTCTTCTTTCCAAGTCCGTCTGGGGACTCACTCTCCCCCGTGCACCTTTTGTACTGGACCCTTCAGTTTGAGTCCTAGTCTTCCCCTTCTGGCCTGACATCAGACGAACCATGATAGCCGGGGTTTCGCCATCATCAAAGAAGCCTCGATTATCTTTAGCTTGTTCTCGGCGCAGCAAGTCAAAGGCTTCGTCGATCTTCAAAGCAGCACGGGCTTTAGCGGAATCTGCTTTTGTCCACTTCACATAAGAAGCCGATACCCAAACCGAGTGAAGAGTCTTGGAAACGGGCCAAGTAGCCCGAGTATACCACCTTTGCATCCAGGTATCGCACATTACGTCCGTTAGCTGAGTAGATTCACTCACGACCGCCTCGATTTCTGGGATTCTTTGGGCCCGACCATATTGCCTAAGTATGCGATCGAGGTAAAGATGAATTGTCTGCCTAAAAGATAGGATCAATTGATATCGGGCCCTATCCCTCGATTCTAAACCGGTCCAGACATAAATAGGCCACCAGGGTACGGTCCAGCGAATCAATGGGCCTCCATGGAAAGAAAGCAACTCGTCCCAGTATTTTTGAGTGTTGAGATGAGAAAAGTCAACAGTCCGTCTCCTCATCATCACTTGATTCGGACGATATCGGCTTACGTCAAGAGGAGGATCCACGATCGATAGCCTCTCAAATAGCCAAAGCTGAAAAATCAAAAAATCGCGAAAAGTCAAAATCGCGAAAAGTCAAAAAAAAATCGAGAAAAACGGAAAAATCGAAGAAAACCGCGGAAACCGCGAGAAAATAAAAAAAACGGAAAAATCGGAAATTGCAAAAAAAATCAAAATTGCAAAAAAATCAAGGCACTTGTAGAAGACGGGTACTTCCAGTCAGCTGAATCGGCGAATCCCTTTTACGATTATCCAAATCCTGGATAATTTCTCCTGTGATCAGCCAAGTCGGGTTGTGCTCCATCTCCATTAAATCAACCACTGTGAAGAGTCGGACATGGCCCATACAAGACAAAAGATCCATATGGCCTTCGAAAGCATAAACATGGAGCATACAAAAAGTAAAGGCCCTACGGCTGTGAACCGGCCTAACCCGGACATCGTGTGGATTCATGAATTTTTCGGCCAAATCAATCAAGGAAACTGTATCTCCTTCCAGCATGCGAGACACCTCCATATGGGAAAGCCCTAAAAATTCCCGTAATTTCCTCCTCGGGTCATGAACTGAGAACGGGATAGCAGGGCGAAGTATGGGATTCCACCCTCCTACGGCAGCAATTTCTTCGGGAATAGGGCAGATTTCGCCTCGTGGAAAGCCAAAAACATGATAAGTATCGTCCCAATAGGACAAGCAAGCATCCAAAAAGTGACGGTCTACTTGCATCTGGCGAATCGTGAATAACTGGGTGACACCATTCTGATTCAGAATAACTTTCTCTGCATCTCTGAAATATCGGGACCAATCCTGCAGCATTCCAATTAGTCGGTCGATTCCCATGATTGGATTTCTAAAAGGAAGAATAAGGGCTTGTTTTTCTTTAAAGGAAGAAGGGAATTGTGGGAAGTATGAATAAATTATGAGCAAGGAGAGGGTATTTATAGCATAAAACCGGATTCTCCTCCTCACCTAAGGATTCTTAATCCCTGAGGATTTAGCATACAAGCCTTATCTAGGATCTAGCTAAGTCATCCCGAGCATTCCTATTCCTTTTCGGAGTCAAAATACTCTAATTTTCCAAACTCTTTCAAATTCAAAAATTCAAAATCCTCTTCAAAAATTTATTCCCCCAGCACGAGTCATTTTCCTACAAATGTGTTACATGCAAAATCTTTTGCATAAATCATGTACAGGACGACTCAAGCAAGACCGTATAACTAACTCCCCAGCGGCATTTAACGGGATGGGCCCACATATAGGCGCACCCAAGACTTATACGACAAGTCCGATTCCCCACGGAGTTATCATCAGCAGCTCAGGTATGATTTCCAACTTATGGCTGGCGAGCCCTTTTACGCAAGTCTACTGGACTATAAGCGACCCGACCGGAAGCTGCCAGGTTTTAATCTTTGATTGACCTGGTAGCTATATGACTTTCGCCCTGTTCAAGCCTCAGTCAGAGTGCGGGCTCTGTAGACACCCACATTTTGACTGCAGGTGTCTATAGCAGTTTTCGACAAACACCCGATGATGATCGGACGCAAACGTGCTTTAATATACTCGAAAACGGGCTCAAAATCATTGGCATTTGGCTTGGGCTATTCACGGAGTACAAATCTCACAAAATCAACCTCAAATTCAGGCCCAGTGGGTCGTTTCGAGTCAAATAAGACTAATTTGGGTCGAATCCGACACCAAGGTTAAAACCGTCTTTTAGCGACCGAGTCAAAACCCGGTCAAAGATATTCGAGACACAAGGACCAGCCGTGACACCTCACGTGGCTGATTCGAGCTCAAACACTACAAAAAATCAGCTTCACAAAATATTAAACAAATCCGTTTAAGGATAGAATTCGATCTCAAGTAGGCATTCTATCCGAATATCGAATCAAACACTCGACCGAGCATCAAATACTCGGCCGAGCAGCCTATTTTCAGCCGAGTTCCTTGCTTCCTCACCGAGTAAACAGAATTCTCATGCTTCTCAACCTCTTACATTTCCTATCCTAAGCGGTAGTTCTCACTCAAACACTTCTCCTAGCCAAGGTCGGGAATTTTCCTATAAATAGGCCCCTTGCACATCACAATTAACAACACTTGAACACTTCCTTTTTACACATCAATTATCATCAACACAAAAATACATACACACTTAGCATCAAGAGACCGATACAACCCGAGACTGCGCCGAGCTCACCCGACGAAACCGGCCACCTCGCCCCACCTTACACGTCCAAACCAAACCACCATAACTCACCGACATTAACTCGACGCTCCCATGCCTTAGCCACATTCCGACGAGCCCCGATCCGAGTACACAAAGCATGTAGGTTGAGGGTGCAAAATCAAACCCGATTTCTCTCTTCTCTCTTCTCCTCCTCCTCGTCTTTTCTTCTTTTTTCGTCGTCGGTCGATTTTTTTATTACGGGTCGTTCGTCGTTTTTTTTATTTATTTCTAATATCGATACTACAAAACTATTTTTATAAAACAAAAATTTCTTAAAATACGATACCGATTCTCTAGTCGAATATCGTATCTAACAAGAACTAAATTAAATCTCGTTGATGCTAAAAAATCGTTACATCTTTTTTACAAAATACGACGATTTTAACGCGGAGAGAATTAACATTCTTCTTTTTTTTCTTTTCGTTCAAACTTCTTTTCAAAACGATTTTTATAAAAACTTTTTTCTAAAAATCATTCTGAATATTTGATATCGATTTCATAATCGAATATCGAATACGACTAATATCGAAAATATAAATCGAGTATAAATTAATCCATATTTGTACGTGATTTATTAAAATTAACAATTTTCGAAAAAAAACCCGAACCGAGACAGCTACCCACACGAGTCGCGCCCCCTCCTGGGCAACTCGCGTGGGAGCCTGAAACCGCGACCCGTTTTTCTCGTTTCCTTTTTTTTATTTTACATCGTTTCTTACATAAAAACAGCGGCTTTCTCGGCATATTTTCAGATTTTGACGAATATTTTTCGACCTCGGTCAACACGTGTTTAATCCATCACGTGTCATAAAATCCTTTTTCATAATCATGCATATTATCATATTTACGTCTTTTATTCACAAATCGATACTAACTCGTTTGTTCATCCTTTGTAGCAAATTCATCTTTTTATCGTTTGTTTTATTATACTAAAACGAATCACACATGCTAAAACAACTTTGACGTTAATTTTCATGCATTAAACCGACTAAGGAACCCATTCAATTCCTCGCATGTTTAGGAAAACAATGTTTGCATATCATTCATCGTATTACTAACGCGCGTATTCAAAAATCAAACGATATCCTAGTAGAGGTCACTACAAAAATCGAGCCCGAATTGCGTCGGACAAATCCGACGCAAAATGGCAATATCCGACGCAAAATGCAAATTGCGTCGGATTAGCCGATGCAAACGACCGCCGTAATATTTTGACGCAAATTTTTTTTTTGCATCGGTTAATCCGACGCAGATGAATTGCGTCGGCTTGCGTCGGCTGCTCCGATACGAACACATGGAGGTCAACGCCTTGTCAACGGGACTTTGCGTGGGATTAGCCGACGCAAAGTCAACATTTTTGATGACTTTGCGTCGGCTAATCCCACGCAAAGCCATTGACTGAAATCTGACTTAGGGACTTTGCGTGGGATTAGCCGACGCAAAGTCAACATTTTTGTTGACTTTGCGTCGGCTAATCCCACGCAAAGTCCCTAAGTCAGATTTCAGTCAACGGCTTTGCGTGGGATTAGCCGACGCAAAGTCAACAAAAATGTTGACTTTGCGTCGGCTAATCCCACGCAAAGCCATTGACTGACATTTGACTATAGGGCTTTGCGTGGGATTAGCCGACGCAAAGTCAACAAAAACGTTGACGTTGCGTCGGCTAATCCCACGCAAAGCCTATTAACAAAAAAAATCGTTTCTTTGTTTTCAGCTCCCCATACGCGCGAAATAAAACAACCTGCAAATAAACAACCCACTCCTACAACAAACCACAGCAGCACATCCTAAACCAAAATCCATCAATAACTCCAACCAAAGCTCTCTTCTTCACAAATCTCCACAAAACGACACAAACATAAACTAATGTAATGTTATAGAAAATGAAAATATTACAAAGACAACCGTTTCTAGGTTCAGAATTCAACCAGAGTGTAAACAAGACAACCAACGCTAGGAGTTGGTAAAATATATATACACACAATGTAACCAAAGTGTAAACAAGTAACATAACGGAGCTGAACTACCTAAGAAAGGGACTCGATGTGCTCCGATCCGAAGGGATGACCATCGTTGTTGTCGTCATCGTCGCGCCTAGTCATGCGTGGCCCTCTACTGCATCCCTCGTTCCCCATGGCGAACCGTTCCCTCATGAACTGAATAAACTGGTCCTGTTCTTCGCACCTCTTCTCCAACGTCTTCAGACGCTCTTCTTGTCTTTGGAATTTATCTTCTATACGCTCGTTGAGTGTGCGTTCCTGCGAGGTGGCGGTAGGGAGGTACGTGTCCGCAGATACCTCCTTACCTCGGTTCAAGCATGGGCGAAAGAGCTGTTTCGCCGCATTCCCTATCCCCCAGAACCGTCCCTTCTGGTTATAGCCACCCGTCACATCGTGGAAGATCTTCAGCGTGTTGGGTGCCTGATCAGAGGCCCGTGCCTCCTCCACCGCTTTCTGGTAGTTTTCCTGAAACAGCAACATGAAACAGTGTTATAACTTTTAGAACACATACTATCACGTCGTAATTTTCATGCCTAACACGTACCCTCACCCCTTACTCAGAATCTTGGTTTCGGGATGTCCGAAACCATTGGCAACGAGAGTCATTCAATACACGGTATCCGATCAAGTCGGTATCGGTATCAAATGCAAAGGGACGAACCCAATAAACTCTGACATCGGAAATGGGCCGTATTTTTTACACGGCCCACTACGATATAGAGTGGGTTCGAACGGGCCCGAACTCCCACAAAGTTCGGTGGCGACTCCACTTCGATTTAAATTTTAATTCGATCCATTCTCATATGGAGATTAATTCGCCGCCCCAAACCCGCGCGTGGCCGCGTCGGGGTGGACCTATGTCATGTCCACAAAGTTGAGCATTGAATTCCCGCTTGTTGCGTCTACCAGCTGGTCGGTCCTTGGTAGAGGGTAGTAGTCTTTTGGGCAGACCTTATTGAGATTGGTGAAATCAACTCACATTCGCCATGTTGCAGAGGCTTTTTTTTACCATGACTACGTTAGCCAGCCATTCAGGGTAGTCACAGGTTATGATGAAGTCGGCCTTCCGTAGTTTTTGGATTTCCTCCTTAATGACATGGTCCTTCTCGACTGATACGTTTCTTTTCTTTTGTTTGACAGGTATGGCGTTTGGGTCAACATTCTATCTGCGCACGATGTGGCTTGGGTCTACCCCCGACATTTCATAATCCGAGTACGCAAAAACTTCTCTATTGTCCCTGAGTACCTTGACTAGCCTCTCTCTGTATGACTCATCCAGGTCGGCACCTACCAGGATGGGTCGCCTAGGTTATAACTCCACCAGCATGCTCTCGCCCCCAGGTTCCGGGCGATGGACTGTTTGCTGGATGGTAAGTTGTTCGGTCGGGAGCTCGTTCTCTCTGATGAGGGAATTGTGCAACTTTCGCTTGCCTTTCTGGTCGGCTTCATGGCTCTTCAATGCGACAGAGTAACATTGGCAAGCGAACTTCTGATGTCCATACACCTTACCCTCGGTTCCGAGGTCAGTGACGTAAGCCACCGTAAGCGCTCGGATGGAGATGGCGGCCTCGATTTCATCCAGAGTTGTCCGACCTATGTGAGCGTTGTAAGCTGACTTTGCGTCTATAACGACAAATGATGCTCGGATGTTACGGGTCGCGTCTCCCTCATCGAAGATGACAGGTAGCTCTATGGTGCCCATCGGAACTATGCTTTCCCCGCTGAACCTGTATAAAGATCCAGGGGCGGGCTTTAAGTGCCTCATCTCTACGCTCATTTTATCGAAGGCGTCCTTGTATTACAAATTGGTATACGCTCCTGTGCCCACCATACATATTTTCACAACGTGATTGCTGATTCTGAGGGATAAGACCAAGGGGTCGCTGTGTGGGTATATTATACGTCCACTATCTCATGGGGTGATGCTGAGAGTCATCGTGGTTGGGACCGGGGCTGCTCATGCGTATCATATTTGATTATGAAGCTCGCGCAGGTTGTTTCCGACCCTCCTGCTCATTTGCCCCTCGACGTCTCCGGATACGACATTTATCACAAGCCTTTCCTGCTTTGATCCCTCTGGCCTCTCAGGTGGTGCTTTTGAATTTTTTGTTCGGGCGGCGTAGGTGGACAGCCATCCCTTTCTGATGAGATCTTCAATTTCGTCCTTGAGATGTCGGCACTCCTTTGTTGTGTGCCCTATGTTGTCATGGAAAGTACAAAATTTCTTTGGGTCGCCCTTCGGATGTCGGGGCTAGCCTGGGCAATTCCATTTAGCTTCCTCCTTCCCCAGCTCATAGATCTCGGCTCTCGACCTGTTGAGGGAAGTGTAGCTCTCGAACTTTGGCTGGTAAGGCACTCGCTCTTTCCGGCTAGTTTGCTCTCTCTTCGGCTTATTGGCCGACTTCCCTTTGTTGCGAGCATTCGGTGGCACAGCCTGGGCTCAGTTTGACAATGGCGTGGGGCTGTGCAGGCTGTGATACTCTTCCTCGACCATAAATCCCTCGACAATCTTGCGTGCTCTTTCAAGAGACTCGGGCTGGGTCCGGATGAGCTGATTCTTTAGCTCACCTGGCACGAGCGAATTGGTCAAGGCGTAAGCAGCGGTGGGATCTTCAATCTCTTTCACTAGTTGGAACTCAAGGTCAATCGTCTTTAGGTACTCCCTGATGGACTCGCTCTCTGTTTGCTTTAACGTCATAAGATCAAAGAGAGTGAGCCGACGTCTCTTTTTTTGCGGCATACTAGTCGAGGAACACATCAGTCAATTCTTAGAACGTGTAAATGGACCCTCAAGGGAGGTCTCTAAACCAGCCAGCCATGAGCAAGTCCGATCAAAGTAGTTGGGAAGATCTTGCACCAAGCCGTGTCTTTGGTGTCATACATCCCCATGTGACTCTCATAAGCTGCCAAGTGGTCCTCCGGATCTGTAGTCCCATCGAAGCGGACTATTGGCATTTTGATTTTAGGAATGGGGCAACCTTGGATGCCCGGATGTAGTGGGGTTTTTGTGGGTCTACCTAGGATCCTCGTCTGACCCCCCTTCCGACTGATAGTTATATGCCTCTGGTCATCCCGTTCGCTTGGAGTTGGGATTCTGCCACCTGGCGGGTAGTACTGGTGCGGCTGGTTGCGACGGTTGACAGCTTCGGGCTCTCCTTCATGGGAACGGTATCGGAGGGCCGAGCGCTTGCCTTGGGGCGGTGGTTCGAACCTCGTCTCTAGACCTTCTTTCGTCCCCCCTGGTTGATTTTGCCCCCTCACGAGTTCCGGGCCCTAGTTGAGTCTGGCCTACATGCTCTTTGGCAGTCCCCTCATTTTTAGCCGCTTCTCCGCGGGGTTATCTTGTCGAACACTCTTGCTTGCTTTGGACCCAGACGTGTCGTGACATGCCCTCGAGGCTTGAGGCGGTCTTTCATGCCTTGCGATAGGAAGTCTTGCTCTACAGAGGCGGTGGACTCCATGGTATGCACCGAGCCATCTTTCTTAGGAGCCTCTAGTTCTGGAGGGACGATCTGCAGCCGTCTCTTGGCCAGCACGTACCTCCTGGCGGCTATCTGCGCCTTTTTCTGGATTCTCTTGGCGGTGGTTCGCTTTGTTCCCCTTGCTGTCGTTGAGCTTGGGAACTCAAGACGTCCAGGGGTCGTCGTGATACCACCGACCAAGTCTTCAGGAGTGACATCCTTGTTTAGCATTGCAGTAAAAAAGCTGGCCACCTGTACAGCTTGGGCAGGTGTTAGCTCGAGGTTGATGCCTCGTTCTGCCTCCCTTGGCACCTTCGAGGCTCCTGCCCTTTTACTGGGAGTATATTGAGTCGTGGCCCGCCCGCTGCCCTAGGAGGCAGCGGCTGACACGACGGCTCGAGGCGATGGCAGCGGCATTCCGTAGCGTGGGACGATTACGTGCCTCGTCGGATCGGTTACACTGGAGTTATTTCTTCGATATCGGGCATTTTTCTCTTGTGACTTCTTGTTCCTTGGGAAGGTTATCTTAGATAATCCCCACAGACGGCGCCAAATTATTCCGGGTAGGGAACAATTGGATCCAAATCGGGTTTAGATCTTAGTCGGGTCGCGCTTTGGACTTTGGCTTTGTTCAAACTTCTCACCTCCTTCTTCCCCTAGTATTTGACCTCCTTGGTGGAGCGGGTCGCCCTCCCCTGCACAAGGAGCAAACAGGGTCTCGGAGTTGTCCGAGGGGATCCTCTCCGATGCCTAAGTGAGTCTGGGAATGCACTTGATGGACTTTGTTCGTGAGGAACAGGGTGACATTTTTAGGGAGATAATTTAGTGAGAAAATTGATTATCCCTTTAATGAAGAGACATTATAACGGGTATTTATAGGTTTCCCAAGAGAGAGAAAGAGAGGACACATAAATTGGGCGTGCCTCTTATCTTAGGTAGGGGTCAGAGGGTCTGCTACGGAACATACCATCGGGGTCAGAACGATCGAGGGTCAGAACGATCGAGGGTCATTGATGCCCCGGCAGGGGTGGATCAGGGGTGGCCGACCCGACTGGGGGTCAGGCATCGAGGCCGGGCGGAGGCTCGTGGAGCTTCTTTGCTGGCGCATTCCTAGGGGTCGGCCGGAGGGGTCCGACCTAATGCCCCGGTGTCAGTCCTGAAGGCCCGGACCTTCCCTGGGGCGAGAAGGATCCGGGTCCAAGATCGACGGATAGTGGTCAGCAGGTTGCCGACCCCATCAAAAATATTGGTAGATAAAAGGATTCAAACCCCGGTCACACATATCAAATACTAAAAATATAACCAACCACACCACCTCATACTTAATGCTTCACGACAATGAAGTTTTTATATTTTACTTAAACTATTTCTCATAACTTTCAAGCGTAGCTTTTTACTTATAATCTATTTACGACACATTGCAAATATTTGACTTAATATTTTGCTACATAACATATCTACATAAATAAAGCATATTTTTTCGAATAAAGCATATAAATAATAGTATAAGCATATTTTTTCAAACAATTGGGAAAGTAAATAAATATTTTGTACGATTGTTATGTCTTTAAAGAAATTTTAGACTACAATTTTAATCAAAAATTTGTATTAATCGTATATGTATCAAATACAAATTTAAATTAATTTACTTATTTTCTGTCGGCTGCGGATTTTGAGCTTAAATATTGATTAATATCGGATCGCGGTCTGTTAAGATCAATTTTGGGTGGTTTCGGGCGGTTTTTCGGGTCGGATCAATTTTTGACAGATTTCATTGTTCAAGAATTATAGAGAAAAAAAATATTTTAAAATGTAAGGAGTAATTTGCCATTAGTTATTGTCTACAACCGTTGTACTATACGACAATAGTAAAAATTTACAATTTATGATAAAAAGTGACCATTTTAGGTTAGTTAGTTATCACTTTCAGATAAATAGTTACCACTTTTTCATATTAAAACATGGTCACTATTTAAGTTAAAGTGATTACTAAATAACATTTAACTTTTTACCATAAATTAAGTTTGTCGTACGGTACAACAATTGTATATTATAATTTGTACGTGCTTATACACTTTATTTTATGGAAAGCACTTTATTTTATGGATAGCATTAAATGTGATCAATAAGGTATCAAAAGGCCATGGACGATACAATGGTATATTTGATTGAGAATGGAAGGGTTGACAAGAAATAAATAGGGAGTACAAAGAGTATGAGGATACAACCATGGAAAGTTGACACTGCATAAATTTATGGATTCAAAATACTAACACTACTAATATACATGATACGATACAAGAACTTCATTTG
Organism: Agrostemma githago; assembly: GCA_958450325.1. NCBI lineage: Eukaryota > Viridiplantae > Streptophyta > Magnoliopsida > Caryophyllales > Caryophyllaceae > Agrostemma > Agrostemma githago. Next base: position 13,346,337 of record OY288255.1, on the reverse strand, counting down.
AGGACCTCTCAAAAGAGTGAGTATTCATTCATCAGCGCCCATTTATTGCAGAAAACCTCAGTAAAGAAACATTTTTCACTGCTTACAGTTTTGAAACAGGTAAATCTGCAAAGTAATTTCAGCTTAGAATATGAATATAAAGTCTACATATTTATGTCTATATATAAATTCATAATATGCAAAGAGAGGAGCCTTACTCAAAGCCTTGGCATTGACGATGCTTGGACATGCTGATGGAGGCGTAGCATTCTCGTTCAAGAATGGATCAACACGGTTTGGGTCGGACCACATTGGGTATCCTTTGATCTTTCCCTGCCGATCAGAAACACATTTGACAAAATGGTTCGCAATAATATTATCAGAGTTAACAAGTCGGAGGAAATTTAAAGCAATCAAGCAATATACCAGGACGTTCAGGGCGGCTAGTGTTGCCATTCCTTCACGAGTCCACTGCATATGTGAGGACAAACAAAATTAGAACAGAGAGTTCTAGAAGCATAAATAGTCGAGAACAACCGAACACAACCAGGTACCTACGTACCTTGGAAGCCGAAGCTATGTGGGGTACCACAACCGCATTCTTCATGTCAGCTAGACCCGGTTTCATGAATGGCTCATCCTACGATCGGTTGGAAAAACAACGTGATTTTTATGTCTTCTTGAAGTATCACAAGCAAGCTTATTAATTAAGGAAGAATAAGGCAGTGTTTCAATACCTCAAAGACATCAAGGCCAACTCGGAACATTGGGTTTTCTCGCAAATGCTCAACAAGAGCTACTTCATCAATGACAGGACCTCTGCTACAGTTAATCAGAATCGCTTCCTGCAGGGAAAACGTTCACTTGCTTCAGCTTCACAGATTTTAAGACAAACAAATTAAACAATTTAAAGGTTATTATACCTTTTTCATCTTTGAGAGACTCTCCTTGTTTACAAGATGGTAGGTTGTCTTATCCAATATAGGATGTAGGCTTATCTGCAAAAAGGTGTTCAAAATATCATATAGAGAACACCCGTTTGCGTTTTCAGAGATAGTTTTGGGAACAGGGAAGACCACCCTTACCACATCAGCTTGTTGAAGTACTTCATCCATAGACGACGCTCGTTTCCAGGTGACAGGTTGTTCACCGTTGGCCTTTAGGAACGCACCATAAGCTGCAAATGGATCACTCTACGTGCATTAGCTAACTCTATAATTAACAAACATAGATCACAACCGAAAGAGCTACTCTCTAAGATTGACGGTTGAAATATACCTGTTACAAACTTCTCTAAGCGAGTCGATTGGTAGAGATCAAAGTAGATTAGGTTCATTTTGAATCCCTCTACCTGGACACAAGACAATCAAAACTCTTGATTAAGTGACTCTGTACTCTATCAGTAAATGAATCAACTGATGGTTCATAGATGGAGTTCACTTGTCGTCGTGTCATGAACGCAGGAACTTCACCAGAGTTCATATCAGAAAATGATTGGTCAGTCGGCACAAAAACTTATATAAGAATAAGAGGGTTTTACATGTGAGAGACTCAGTATATTTCATCGAACATCGTGAGTATTTTTCATAATCAAAATGTGTGGATTGTAATGAATATTGCAGCAGGTACCATCATCCTGGCATAGGCTGACCCAATACGGCCTGCTCCAATCACACCTACAGTCTGTCCTTTCAGCAAGTTTCCAACAAACCTGTGAGTAAATATATATTGTCCTCAGATCAGCTCGACACTCCTCGTACGTGTTAAGGTGATACAAAGTGAAAGAAAGAAAGAGGGCATACAAGTTGGGAAGCCATCCGTCATAGAGACCGGCCCTCATGAACTCGTCTGCTTCAACAACTCTCCGAGCAGCAGACAAAGATAGTGATGCTGCTAGTTCTGCTGTTGTCTCTGTCAGAACTCCCTACAGATGAGATGACAGCTAAGAACGTCATATACTGTTGAAAAAGAGCTTTACTTCACTTAATAGACATACTGCAGCTACAGTATCTTACAGGAGTGTTTCCAACAGCAACACCATATTTGTTAGCAGCATTAACATCAACATTGTTGTAACCAACAGCCATGTTACTGAATGCTTTACCCCCTGCCTTGCTCAATGCAGAGAACAAAGTCTCCCCCCAATCTTCAGTCAACTGTTACATTCATTTTCCAATACAAAAATTTGTTAAAAACAAACAAACAAACAAACCCAAATAATTTGAACACTTAGTTTGTACACAAGTATCTATTAGCTCAGAATTTTACCTGCCCAATGACACCATCACATCTATCTCCAATCAGACCAAGTATGTCCTCAACAGATAAGATAGTCTTCTTCTGGGTACATATCTATACTTGAAAAACAATACTCATAATTAACGCATTAATTCATACAGTAGTACTGTATATAATTTGATGATATGGGTTACCGGCCATTTTTTTTCGATTTTTCATGTTATTTGGAAGTGTCGCATGACGTTCTATTGGTGGAAAACGGTGTGAGACAGTTGAGGAGTAAGTGAAATAGTTACCTCCAAGCGACAATCTTGGTCAACCAGGAGATTGATCCATCTTGTGCCAGGCATAGGTTTGGTGCTGATCACTCTGTACTTTCCACCAGGATTATACACATCAACTGAGACTGGCTTAGCCATATTATTGATTGATTGATTGTAATAGTAGTGGCCGGGTTCAGTGAATTCAGCAAACGCTTTAAGCAACCAGCTTCCCTCAGCTTTATATACTAGTACTCCTACTAGACTAGAAGAATGTGTAGTGCATGGTGTAACACACCCCAAACCCCACCATATACGTATATGATATGATTTGGATGTATATTCTAGTAGTTAATACTAGGAGATAGATAGATAGGCGCAGCAGTGACAATCCAATCCAATGGTTGAAAACAGTGTTTTCTTCAAAGGGTGTAGATTAGTTAGTTAATAAGGTGAAGTTGCATGTACGTTTCATGTGACTGACTTGCTAAGATAGATAGATAGAGGGGGATTTGTTTGTTTTCATGAGGGGTGGTCTCAAGTGTAACATGGTCCTCTCATTTGGGACTTGGACTGAAGATAATGAGGTTGTGGTCTAAACTTGATTCATTATGGCTTACACTTCCTTTTATTTCATGGCCCTTTAAAACTATCAATTTCTTTTTCTTTTTTTTTTTTGATAAAAATATGTGCCAATGTTTTATTTATTTATGGATAGTGATAGGGCGCCACCGGGTGGCGCCGAATCTCGGCGCCACCGGAATAAAATAATAATAAAAAAAAAACTTGAAAATCTTTATTTTGATTTTGGGTAAAAATTCAAAAGGACATACATGTAATTTTACCATTTATTATTTATTATTATAAATTATTTAATTAAAAATATTTTAAATAAAATAATGTTTACTGTATCTTTTAATTGATTTTTCACCATTAATTTACCTATTACTGATTCATTGTTATTTTTCGGAAAAGAATTCACCATTACCACTTCAAAACTTGAAAAAAAGATCGAAATTAGTTACGATTAGAAGACTATTCTCAAATTAATTTAATTTTTTTAATTATTAGACGATCAGTCTGACTTCGTATATATGTACTTTTAGTACTACGTAATTATAAATTATAAATTACGGGTTACTTTGATATTTTTTTAAAATTATTATTCTACGGAGTAATATATTTATAGTCAATTTTCGGGCACAAGTTCTTGTATGAGGCGGTTTCCACGGTCTCAGAATGAGTTTATCGTGAGACCTCTCATATAAAAAGTAGTTAGTTTTATTATTATTTTATTCTTATTAGTAGTTCTCACGATAAGTTTTGTAACAACCCGGATTTTCGGTGACTTAAATTAATAGATAATGCGGAAAATTATCTACATCATTTAATTAAAATTATATCAGAGAGTTTAAATAAATCTGGATCGCTACGGATCCTTACAACAAACGACTATTAATTAGTAGAAGGTCACTCTATATCGAGTTTTGGTCCGTTTCTCGTACAAACGTCTTTCTTTATTTCTTATAAAGTTGAAATATAAGATTAGGTAAATAAAATAATGAAAACCGTAAAATTTATTCTTAAAAAGGAATTTGTGAGAAGATAAGTAAAATAGACGATAAATAGTTTATGAGACAATAATTATAAGAAATTATTATTTTAAGAATCCGATAAATTATTAAATTTTTACGAGACGAGAAAATGTAAGAACGACAAGTCATTATAAAAATATTTTTTCGAGTTTTAAACTTTATTTAACGAAAGATAAAATTTTTAATAATTCAATAGATAAATTCCCATGTTTTTAATACGAAATAATTTTTATTTTAATTTAACGAAAATAAAATATTTTATTCACGAAAATAATTTTTCAAACGTTAAACATGGTTTAAATAAACGTTTAAAATTTTAACACTATTTGAAAAATACTGAGTGTTACAGGTTATCGTGAGACTCAGGGCTGTCAAATGATATTTGGTGGCCTTGTGCAAAAAAGTTTTTGGAGGCTCCGTAAGATTTACGAGTAACAATCCATACATAGAGTATTAGTTATAAGTAATATTTTTTTTAAAATAGTTTCTGTCGGTCGTAAATCTGAGTATTAGTTATCAACCAACCCTACAATTAAGCTTTTTTTTTTTTTTTTTTTTTTCATCACGCAAATCTTCAAAGCGCAATCTTCATATTCTTTTGTTATTTTCTTTGATTTTTTTTAATTATACTCGTATATTATAAGTTATTTTAAATATGTGAAATACCAAATTTACCCTTAATAACTAACTTAATTTAAACTCATATTTTAATGGTGATAAATAAAATAAGTATAGTAAATTACTAAAATATCCTCGGTGGCGCACAAATTCAGCGCCACCGGGTGGCGCAATCTCATTATTCTTTATTTATTTATTTTTGTTGTATTTTAGGCTAGAAATTTCCTATGGATATTTTAACTAATCTTGAAAGCATTTAGGCAATTAGGCTAATAATAATATCTAGTCCTACTTTTTTTTTTTTTTAAGTTTGCCCCCATATCCCAATATATGTGAGAAAACTGGGCAAACATAGATAACATAGGGAGTATAGGTAAGAGTTATTTAACGAGAATAATATATATCAACTATAGTGCGTCTCAAATAATATAAATTTACTTTAATTTGAGAAAAATACGTATAATTGGAGTACTTAACCCAGAACAATATTTGTAACTTTTTAACTGGCTACATTAGGTAACCAAACTCATTTTTAACCGATTCGATCAATCAATCAATATATATAATTAAATGAGGTTTTTTTTTTTTTTTTGTACTGAATATTAACTATATTATTATTTTATTTTCGGGTTTTGAGTAAATATGAGGTTAGAAGTAGACTTCTTAATTCTAACCTAAGACGGATTTTGAGTGAAAGTAGAATTCTTTTTATAAACAACACAAGTCTAATAATTACTAATTACATTACGATAATTACTATACGCAACACGGGTAATATGTCATATTATATACTCCCTCTGTCCCACTAAGATTGTCACATTTCATTAAAATATTCCTCACATATAATAGGGAAATGAGACAATCTTTTAGGGACGGAGGGAGTATAACAATAACAATAATGCATGAGCTTAAAATTGATTGATTATGTAACACGTAAAGATAATTATCATTATATTGAGTATATTGATTATTATAAGTAATAGTATAAAATAATAAATTTTGATTGAAAGTAGAATTCATACTTCTAACCTTATAAGACAATTTTTTTAAATAACTTTAAGCATGTCGGGTCAAGATACTAAATACGGGTCGATTTTAATTATGGGTCGTGCTATATGGGTCCGAAACGGGTTGTGGTCAGAATACGGATAGTTTCGAATGTCGATTTTTTTACCTTTTTTTATTTATTTTAATAGTACTTCGTATTATTTACTCCTTAATTATGATGTTATATTTCAATTATTTAAACTAATATTCATCGCACGGACTTTATATTTCAATAAAATTTTTAAATTCTTTTATAATTAAAAGATAAAAAATTAAATTGAATATTAGTTTATATTTTTAATTAAAACATCGAGTCATAGATCAAGATTTAGAGATCTTGACTCTTGACCTACGAAAAAACGAGTTGGGCATGTCAGATCAGATTTTGTCTTATAGTAATGTTGAGTATTATTTAACACGAGAACACAACTGTTGTCTCCTATGTGCAATTGTACATGAGAGTAAGTTACTAAAAATGCTAGATGATTTAAGTTAAGATTAGACATAAAATTATATTCAAATAAAAGGATAATATATATATATATATATACGGTGTAATAATTAATTTCTCCCTCCATTTTTTGTATTAACCCCATATGAGTTTGACATAATTTTTTAAAAAAAATGAATAAGTAAGAGGAAATTAGTGATATAGTGCATGTGATGAGAGAAAAATACTAATTAATAAATCTCCATATGAAAAAATAGGGCTAACTAAAAAAAATTCCCTAAAAGAAAATGAGGCTAAATCAAAAAAATGGAGGGAGTATATATTGAATTGCTAATAGGTTAAAATTAGAGTTTTAACAAAATATAGGCATAGGAATAGATTAGCTAGAATTGTGCTTTAGACTTTGTAGTGTCTTCTTTCCAACGGGTTGAACGAGTTGGTCTATGTCATGTCTGTTAATGATTTGGGTAAAAAAATTGGGTTCATGACCCAAAAAATAACAGATTGGGTGAGATGGGTTTACGGGTCAGATCGAATTTAAAACGAGATGGTTGCATGCATGCAAATATATTAGATGTAGTAGAGTCAGATGGTTAGCGAGTAATAGACATAGATAAGCTGAATGTTCGCAGATGAGTTGTCATGGTCTCACGGACATATTAATATTGCTCACAGGCACAAGACCTGATATTTTGATGAGTGTCATTTGTTTCACCCATGTAACTAATGTAGACACTAGAACTGTCGAGTGGGTCGGGTCAAATACTGGTCCCGTATCGGGTATGGTCAGAATACAGGACATAAATAGTTTCGAACGCCTAATTTTTTTAACGCTTTTTAAGCAAAAATAATATTTTTGATATTAAATTTTTTTTAGGGAAAAATTTATACTTTATACCTACTATAACTCACTTCAAATTTTATACCTAAGCTAATATTTTTTCAAAACTTATACCTAAATTTCTCATCGTTTCTATATTCTATACCTTATTTTATCAATTGACCATTTCACCCATATTATTTACTAATTAACCTCCACTAATTTATTCTTACCTCTATTTTGGTAAAAATTTACCGGACCTACGATTTCGGTTACGGGTTAAAGTGATCGGCCTATTGTAAAACATAAAATTTTGCACCTGCGATAATTAAAATAACAGATACAAAAGATCTCTTGATTCCAACCTCGAAGGTTAGGGTTTTTGATAGTTTTACGGAGGTCTTATCGACTTAGATCCGTAGGGGAAGATGGGGTCTTTTTGTGACTTATTCCATTTACCTACAATTTGGTAGTAGGATGATGAGGTCGTGTGTGAGACTTATTCCATCTGACCTCCTCTAAACCCTAGATAGGAGACCTATATTTATAGTTGGATAACTTAGGGAGCAAGCTAAGAATATTCTAAAGCATCTAAGATATTATCACAATATTTATTGATAATTATCTCTAAATACTAAAGATATTATTATTCCTAAATAGATACCAAAATAATATAAAATTTTGATGTTTATAAATGCCCCCTCGAGACTTGGTTGTGGAGACTTCGAAGTTGTTTGGAACTTTGTCTCGAAACTTTATAGAAAGACTTGAGGTTGATTTCGTTTGCCCCCATGACTTCTACAGATCCGGATCCTTCGAGATTGGAGATGAAGAGCGAAAATCTTCACGTCGGGTTCACCAATTTGTGAACCATAAAATTCGACCCTCCGATAATATAATAACAGTAACAAAAATAATACGGATACAATAAATTTTATTACTGAAAGATTGTGGGTATTACAATTTCCGTAACTCTCTTGATTCTAACTCTAGAGTTTTTTTGATAGTTTTACGAAGGTCTTATCGACTTAGATCCGTAGGGGAAGATGGGGTCTTTTTGTGACTTATTCCATTTACCTACAATTTGGTAGTAGGATGATGAGGTCGTGTGTGAGACTTATTCCATATGACCTCCTCTAAACCCTAGATAGGAGACCTATATTTATAGTTGGATAACTTAGGGAGCAAGCTAAGAATATTCTAAAGCACCTAAGATATTATCACAATATTTATTGATAATTATCCCTAAATAATAAATATATTATTCTTAAATAGATACCAAAATAATATAAAATTTTGGTGTCTACAAATGATGGGGTTGTTTTGAGACTTATTCTATCTGACCTCCTCTAAACCCTGGATATCAGGCCGTATTTATAGCCTAGTAACTTAGAGAGGAAGCTAAGAATATTCTATAGTATCCTAAGATATTATCACAATATTTATTGATAATTATCTCTAAATACTAAAGATATTTGACATAAATAGATACCGAAATATATAAAATTTTGGTGTCTACACCTATTTCTATGGATTGGTGAAATAGTATCGAATCTAATGAATGAAGAGTAACGAAAGAAAGAAAGTGACACGCAAGATTTGGTGACGCGGAAACCCGATGTGGGAAAAAACCGCGGGGGGAGTCGGAATCCCGCCAAGATTCTACTATGGACGAAAAAGAGCGAGGAAAGGAATACAAGTACGAGTATTTAGATTACAATTGACTGTATGTATTTTGCTAAAGTATTTGCTTGAGGTTGAAGTGCGTTGATGATGAGTTGAATGAATCCTTTCTTGGTCCCTTCCTCCTTGTTTATATGGCTGCTGACCCTCAGAGCCGTTATGTTTAACCTCCTCCTGATCTTTCTCCTGGTCTGCGGGAGGGTTTCCCCAAATGTAGGAACCACTTCTTTTGACCATTTCTCTCTTGTTTTTATGGGCTGGAGTTGCTGGTGCTTGGTTATGCTTGGTTCGGCCCATTTCCTTGCTTGCTTTGTATTCTTGATTGGCCCATCATTGTATATCATCCCGGGTCTTATTAGTTGACTTGTTGACTCTTGGCTATATTGATTTCCGTCTTTTTAGTCTCTGACTTTTGACTTTTGAGTATCGTCTTTTGACCCTCTAATCTTTTGACCTTTTGACTTTCGGACTTTTGACCTTCCACTCGTAGTATGCCACGTTGTGTTCTGAGGATGCAGATTTTATCCCGAACAAATGCCCCCAAATTTCCGACTAAGCTCATCTTAGGCGGGAATTTCTGTTACTTTCTGTTGTAGGCATCTCTAGTGACGATCAATTTTTGGAGTGTTTGCGTTTAAACTTGATACTTCCACTTTCCCAATTAATGTTTCAAGCACCCTCCTCCCCTTCATTTTTACTCACTCTTCCCGATTTTACCATCCCCCTTTTCCCCTAATTACTCCTTTCCTCTTCATCTCCCTCACTATTCCCATTCTCTCTTTCAAAATTCAAAAGCTCCAAATCCTCCCCAATTCTTCGTCCGCCATTGCCGAAGTACCAAGTTTCCGTTCTTCCCCATTTCGTTTTTCTAGGTGATTTTTCTTTTGTAGTGATCCTCTTTTTCTTTTTTGTTTCATAACCTTTGTCTTCTGCCATGGCTCCCAAATCGACTCGTTCTCGCTGAAAATCCTTAACCCCTCTCCCATCATCGTCATCCTCCTCACCATCCCTGGCATTTTTTCCTTCCACACTCACCCTCGGCCTTCCTCATTTCTGCGATGGAGGTTTATGGCTTTGGTGAGGATGTAGTTGTTCATGTCCCTCTTCCCGGGCAGAGAGCGGATTTTCTCCGTCCCGGATGGACCTGTCTATATTCCTACCCTTTCTGTTTGGGTCTGAGATTCCCTTTTCGTGCACTAATTCGCGAGTTTCTGCTCTTTAATCGACTTGCCCCCTGTCAACTGGTGCCACATGCATGGCGCCTTCTGCTGTGTTTTTGTGTTTTGAACCAGCGATACCAGAGAGACATCACCTTGGGTGATATTTCCTCTGTCTATTGAGTGAGGTCCGTTGGGGGTGGCTTGGTGACTGTTCGCCTGAGGAAGGGTGAAGAGTCTTGTATTTCATTTCCTGCCAACCCTGTAGACGACCATTGGTTCCGGCATTTTGTCTTTGTGAAGATCGATACCATCTCTCCTTGTGCTGCCAGCTACCTTTTCTCTCCCTGGAAGCCTGTTAAAGGTATTAGTATCTTTCTTGACTTTGGATTTTCATTGTACGCTTACCCTTCTTACTGATACTGTGGTGCAGCCTTGAAGTAGCCAGACTTTGATCCGGAAGATTTAAACTCTTTGACTCGCCTTTTTTGGTCTGGAGCCAGAACTTCGGTCTTTCCATCACCTGTCGGGCCTTCTTGGGGACGATTCTTCTTCACCTTCCACTCCAGAGGAAAATTCTGCTTGAATTATGTCTTCGGGTATGGCTTTTTATGTTTGGTTGAAATGTTTTGCTTCCAAAGTGGCTTGATGTTTGACTCCATGCCTTACCCTTCTCTTTAGGAAATCCTAAGCCTCGCATGACTCTGGGCCAGATAATAGCTTCCAGGAGGAAGGACGCGGCCACCAGGTCTTCATCTAAGGGAAAATCCAGCTCAACTCCCTCTGCCTCCACTAGAGCCAAGAGGAGGCGTGCCCCCTCTCCTTCTCCCGGAGATACTTCGACTGGAAAGTCCCCAATAGCTGACATTTCTGGACCTATTCCTGACTCTGCCCCTCGATCAACGGACACCGCGTCCCCTGGTCTAACACTTAAGTTCCTCAGTGGTTTTGGTATCCTTAAATCTCTGGATGGTCTGGCGCTTATGGATCAGTTGTTGTTTCCCAGTCCTAAAGCTGTTATGGATGGGAATTCTCTGGAGGAGTTGGCTGATCAATTTGCAGGGCAGTCCTTCGAGGTAATTATTCCTTTGTTTTCTGTAGGTAGCCTTCTTTGACGGTTTTCTTGATTGTGCCTCGACTTATTGGGATATTGCTTAGGTCTTGCAAATGGCTTTATACCTGCGCCAGAGCATGCCTCAACTGATAAGTGAGGTGAACCTCCTCAAGGCTTAGAGGGATGTTCTGCAGAGCACAACTGATGGGGCTAAGGAGGAGATCTCCAAGCTGTCGGGGAAGTTGAATCAAGCTAAGGGGTTGCTGGCACAGGAGAAGAGTCGACGTGTGGGCACGGAAGATGAATTGTCTCAGGTTCAGGGAGGTAGTTCTTCTCTGAAGGAGAAGAATGCTGAGTTGAAACAAGTCTTGAAGGACGCTCTTAGTTGGTCAGCTTTATATACCCGGGTCGAGATGATCGAGACTTACTCGAAGGGGGAGCATGGGGCCTGGGACCTAGCAGCTGAGAAGAAACATCTGGAGGAATTGTTCCCTGTGACGCCTAATTTGGATGTTCTTGCTGATGAAGAGGGAGAACTTGTGGGTGAGTCGGTTGATTCCCCTCTTCCTAATCAGGAGGCTGGGGAACCTGATGGAGCTGATCAAGAACATGTTGTTGCTCCTGCTGTCGTGGAACCTCTCACCACTCTGCCTCCAAAGGGAGAAGATGTTTAGGCTGTTAGGCCTCTTTTCTGTTGTCTTTTGAATCAGCTGCCCTGAGTGGCATAAAAAATATTTGTTAATTTTCAAACCTTGTTTCTGGATTCTATTTACCTTTGCCCAAGGGGGCAAAGTGTTTGTTTGAATACTTGTGGTATGCTTGTGTTTAACTTTTGATCGTAATTGTTTGTTGTAGTTTTGTCTTACTACCTTCTGTTGTATGCATGCCTTGTGTTTGTATGGTCGACCTTTGATATGGTGGTGGCCTGGGATTTAGTTCGCCCACTCAGTCAGAGGTGCCACGCTTTGCGTGGGTGCTAAGTGGCGCGGGAGACTGTAATGTCCCGGTTGTAGGCACTTACCACCTTCTTGAATTTGAAAAAACTGACGACATTTGATAAACATGGGAGATGCAATATTTGAAGACATGTAAAAAAAGTAGGTTTCCCCGCCAGGCTGGTGGGGATCTCCTGAGTGAGAGGCGTGAAGATGGGCCCCGTTGGACCTGGGGGCGGTCCTACTCCAGTGGGTTGAGTTCATGCTTCCTGACTGCTGGAGGGACTTTGACCGGATCCGGACATGGTGATATGCAAGTCGTTTCACTGTAGGATTTGGCTTATAGGAAATGATCACTTTGCCCCACGGTGGTCGCCAAATTGTTTTGGTAAAAATTTACCGGGTCTACGATTTCGGTTGCGGGTTAAAGTGATCGGCCTATTTCTATGGATTGGTGAAATAGTATCGAATCTAATGAACGAAGAGTAACGAAAGAAAGAAAGTGACACGCAAGATTTGGTGATGCGGAAACCCGATGTGGGAAAAACCGCGGGGGGAGTCGGAATCCCGCCAAGATTCTACTATGGACAAAAAAGAGCGAGGAAAGGAATACAAGTACGAGTATTTAGATTACAATTGACTGTATGTATTTTGCTAAAGTATTTGCTTGAGGTTGAAGTGCGCTGATGATGAGTTGAATGAATCCTTTATTGCTCCCTTCCTCCTTGTTTATATGGCTGCTGACCCTCAGAGCCGTTATGTTTAACCTCCTCCTGATCTTTCTCTTGGTCTGCGGGAGGGTTTCCCAAAGGTAGGAACCACTTCTTTGACCTTTTCTCTCTTGTTTTTATGGGCTGGAGTTTTTGGTGCTTGGTTATGCTTTATTGGGCTTGCTCATTTGTTCGGCCCATTCCCTTGCTTGCTTTGTATTTTTGATTGGCCCATCATTGTATATGATCCCGGGTCTTAGTTGACTTGTTAACTCTTGTCTATATTGATTTCCGTCTTTTCAGTCTCTGACTTTTGACTTTTGAGTATCGTCTTTTGACCCTCTAATATTTTGACCTTCTGACTTTCGGACTTTTGACCTTCCACTCGTAGTATGCCACGTTGTGTTCTGAGGATGCGGATTTTATATCGAACAACCTCGCTAATTACCCATTTACACCCATCAATCTCCACCACTTACACTCTCCACAAAAACACACCACCGTTGTTGTACACCATCATTGTTCTTCCAATTGTTGCTATTTTCTTAGCTTTCTTAGCTCTCCCACTCAAACTTACGTCATACATCTTGATGGAAACACTGCCTTCTTCATTGGTTAGCTTGCTAATTTCAAACTCTCCATCTTTGCTTTTGGTCAAGGACCTCTTTGCTCTTTTCCTTCCCTTTGTTTCCGTCTTTTTCTTTGATTGGCTTGCTTTTCTATCCAAATCCAACAACACCACCCATCTCCTCAATCCTCACCCAAATCACAAACCGGCACCAAACCAGATCATAAAATCTCGAATCAATTCATACCCATCTTCCAAAAACCCCCCAAAATCCGAAAAATGAAATTGACCCAGGTCAGAAATCCCAGAAGAAATCCCCTTAGAATTACATAATCAAGGCAGTTTTATTGGCTCTAATAATCAAGATTTATGATTACAGTGAACTAATCCAAACTAATTAAAGACTACGAATTTACCTATATACCAAATTAAATGTTACTTAAGAGCATTTTGATATCAATTTGCAGTTACAATATTATCGTCTGAAGTTGGAGATACAATATTATCTGTACTAATGTTGCACTTAGCCATGGTGACGGCCGGAAAGAAGCAATACATTATTGTTTGTGGACTGGTGCGGTGGTGGGTCGCTTGGTTGAGGAGCGGTGATGGTTGAAATTGTGTATAACAATTACAAAAATGGCGTAACTATATGGAGATGGAAAAATGGTGGAGATTGATGAGTATTAATGGGTAATTAGTGAGGTAATTAATGGGTAATCAGTGAGGTAAGATGAATGGGGTTAATCAGTAAAATAGAGATAAAAAGATCAATTGATAAGATAGGGTATAATATAGAATAAATGAGAAACTTAGTACTCCCTCCTATTCAGAGTATTCCTCCCACTTTCCTTTTTGAGCTTAGTTTGGTTTTCTTCCCACTTTCCTTTTTTGGAAATAATTTTAATCATTCTTTATTCTTCCTTCAATTCTTTATTCTTTTCCTCCACACCTAAACTCAATACCTTTTCACTTTATACCCCACATTTTACACTTCATACCCCACTTTCTATTCATCTCTCTTACTTTATCTCCACTCTTTATTATTATTATTATACTCCTTCCTTTGTTTTCCCCCCAAAAAAATTGGGGAGGAATACTCTGAATAGGTGGGAGTATAAGTTTTGAAAAAATATTATCTGAGGTATAAAATTTGAAAAAGTGAATTATAGTAGGTAAAGTATCAATTTTCCCATTATTTTAATACTATTAGTATTATTTTCTTTAAATTATAATTTTTATATTTAAAAAAAATCAAAACTTTCTTAGTCTGTCTCACTTCTTGATTTCTCTCGGTGTCGTCCCCTTAAGATAAATATTGATAAGCGGTGTCAAATCTTCGAAATGACAATGGTTTGAAATAATCATAATCACTTTGTCGCATAACTAATACTCCCTCCGTCTCATTAAAAGGGTCACCCCACCTTCTTAGTGAGTATTAAGGTGTATAGAAATGTGTAGTGGAAAATGAAAGATGGAAAATAAGTGAGGTTAGAACCAATGTAAACCACAAAAATCAGACAAAATTAGAATAAAGCAAAAAAGTGACTTTTAGATAGGCAACCCAAAAAGGAAAGAGTGACTCTTCTACAGACGGGAAAGTACTACTCTGTATGTTAAAATTTGAGTTTTAGCAAAATCCAGACATAGAAATAGGTGGCTAGAAATTGTCTTTTAGACTAAAGTTTTGTGGTCTCTTCTTTCCAACGAGTTGAACAGGTTGGGCTAGATCATGACCCAAATTCGGGTCATTTAGGATTCGGGTTAAACGGGATGCGATCAAAAAAAACGGGCTCATGCCTCTAATAACGTGTTAGGTGGATCATGTCAAATTTAGATTGGGATGATGACATACATACAAATTAAATATATTCATGCGAAAGTCAAATGCTTAGAGAACAAAAGGCACAGATAAGCCGAATGTTCCAAATGAGTTGTCACTGACATTAAAATTGCTGACAGTGACCAGGTATTATGATGAACATAATTTGTTTTAGCCATGTAGCTAATGTACACACTAGACCTTTCACCGGTCGGGGTATACAAGTCATGTTCAGAAATAGTTTCGAACGCCTAATTTTGTTACGACTTTTGAAGTAAAAAAAATAGTATGTATTAAATTAGGGTCGGGTTTATGGGTCGAGTCAAATTTGACAGGTCTAACCGTCTAAGTGTAGCATCACAACCCGCGTCCACTACTTTTCGTATAAAATAAATGCAAACGTGGAGTGTTAATCCTCTAAAATGACAATTATTTGAAATAATCGCAATCATTCCATTGCAGTCAATAATTATAAAAGAAAGTATTAATGTTGATTTAGTAACATTATTGTTACACCTGTGCATCGCACGGGCATCAAAACTAGTATAGTCTAAATAAAAGTAATTGATTGAAGATGAAGAAAAAGGAGGAAGACATTAATCGAGGATGTAGATTAAATGCTCCATACATTGAGAATAACAAAGAGGGTGATTAAATATAAAATTAAATAAAAGAAAAAAAATAGAATGAAGTTGGACGAGTTCACTAGATATCAAGTCTCCAATACTGTTATGGGTTAACTAGTCTAATGATATATATTTTTTTCTCAGATTAAATAAAACTAGTGACAATGATAACGACACCAAGTTAGAAGATTGCATAAATTTGTGAGACAACGGAACAGTAGAAAGTAAGTCGATGGTGTAGAGTATGTCTAATAGTAAAGGAATACTATCCACATACATGATTGCGTTTTTTGGGAAGTCATACATGCGATAAACGTCAAATAAAATTATACACGTGCATTGTATTTAAAACTCGTAATATCTCTCTTTAAGACAATACTCAGTAAATATTTGGGTTGATAGTTGATATCTAAGAACCAATAATGACTTCAATTTATAATCATATGATCATCTTCTTATGATAATCTTTCAATGTGATATAATTATACTACGGAGTACTTCCTCCTTCCTTTTATCATCTTCCATATTCTATTTTCGTCCGTCTTTCTATCTTCTTCATTCCCATCGCAAATATTTTTAATTTGGTTTAATCTTTTTACTATATTAACCTCAATTTTGACTTATAACTACAATTATAGAAGGGAGAAATGTTTAATTTATACATATGACGTTATTCTTTCAATGATATTATTCTTTGTATGCGAGATAATTTTACTTAATTTTATAGTCTTAAAATCACTTTAATTTTTGTCGATATTTAAGGACAAATTATATAATGAAAATTCATCGCCTTATTTTATAATTTTTCGATGTGAGATAGAGTTTTTCCAAGACTCAAAAGATGTTTGGTTAATATTTATGGACGAATGATTACTCTTATTTATAATATAGAATTTAATCACTTCATCATAATTTTTCGATGTGAGATAATTTTATTTAATTTTATAGTCTTAAGCCTGAGTATAATTTTTCGATGTGAGATGATTTTACTATTTTTATATGTAATATATTCATTACTTCTTCGAAAAAATAATATGAAATTCATAACTTTATAATAATTTTTTGATGTGGAAATTTTCACACACGTTTGAGTCTTATGAGCTTTTTTAAGACTCAAAAGAGAAATGTTTACTTAAGTTTATTATAGTCCCAAGAGCTTTTCTAAAACTCAAAAGATGTTTGGTTTATATCTATGAAATTCATGACTTTGTAATAATTTTTTGAAATGAGAAATTTTACTCAAGTTTATAGTCTTAAGAGTTTTCTTAAGACTCAAACGTGTGGGATAATTTTACTTAATTAAGTTTATGGTCTTAAGAAATTTTTTTAAGACTCAAAAGAGTTTGTTTTTCCATCTAAGTTATTAAGAACGGACGATTACTCTTATTTAAATAATAGAATTCGATCACCTTATTACGGAGTATACCTTTGGACAAATGATTTCTCTTATTTATTACTCTATCTTATCATAATTTTTTGATGTGTGATAATTCTACTTAAATTTATAGTTTTAATAACCTTTTTTTAGGACTCAAAAGATTTCTGATTGATATCTAAAGACGATGATTACTTTTATTTAAAAATAGAATTTCATCAACTTTTTTTTTGTAATTTTTAGATGTGGGATAATTTTACTTCAATTTTAAGAGAAGTATTATAAAATTCAAAATATTTTTGATTAATATCTCAAAATAAATAATTTCTCTAACTGATGATGTAAAATTTCATCACCTTATCATAATTTTTTGATGTGGAATAATTTTACTTAAGTTTATAGTCTTTAAAAGCTCTTTTATTAGGATTCAAAAGATTTCTCGCTGATATCTAAAGACGAATGATTGCTTTTACTCTGTATTAATATATTAGAATTTCATCACCTTATTATAATTTCTCGATGTGAGATAATTTTACTTAAATTTATAGCTTTAAGAGCTTTTATAGGACAATTTTTTTGGTTAATATCTAAAAATGAATGATATCTCTTATTTGTGATATAAAATTTCATCATCTCATCGTAATTTTTCGATATACGATAATTCTACTTAGGTTTATAGTCTTAAAAACTCTTTTTTGAACTCAGATTTTTGGTTAATATCTAAACACGAATGATTTCTCTTTTCCATCATTTTACGGTTCTAAGAGCATTTTTAAGATTCATTTTTCTTAGTTGATATCCAAGGACAAATGATTATTATTTATAATATAGAATTTCATCATCTCATCATAATTTTTTTCCGATGTGAGACAACGTTAGGATAATTATAATAATAAAATAGCTTGTTTTGAGATGGTTTTAAGAAAACATGATGGCCATATTGATCATAACGGCGCTGAAAATGGAAGTTTAACCGCGTTGTGTAGCTAGATTCCCATTATTTGGAATTTAGGTGGTGGTAGCGGTGTTTTAAAAGAGCTTTTTTGAAAAATGAGAGTGTAACCGTGTTAATATACCTTGATTCCATAATTGGAGTTTTGCGATAATAATGGTACGTGTGGAAAATGTTTTGAGGGTGTAACCGTGTTAGATAAATCGATTCCATTGGTTGGAATTTCGGCGATAGTAACGGTGTGATGTTTTGAATTGGAGAGTTTTGATTTGACCAGCATAACAATGCTAAAAAAATGGGTTTTGAAAATGGTGGGTGTGAATTTGGCTAGAGTAAGGGCGCTAAAATGGTTTCTTTGAAAATCGTGAATGTAAATTTGACCAGAGTAACGGTGCTAAAATGGTTTTGATAAGTTTGATTTTGGAAATGGCATGGACGGAGTTACGGTGCTAAAACATTTTTGAAAATGACTTTTTCGAAAACGGAGTTTGGTGTAGTTGAATATGTTGTCGTAGTTTAATTCAAGATTTAATACTTTATTCGGGTTGTCACAACACGCAACACATAACTAGCCAAGCATACACACATGCAGGATGAAGACGCGGGTAGGCTAGGGTAGGCTACTACCCATGAAAAGTCCTTGCTTCGGCCGGGACGTGTCACCCTGAGTGAGGATGTGTGTCGTCCCTGTTTTACTCGGAGCATATCACTTGGCATATTCAACGAATGTGTGACTAGCTACCTTGGACAACCGGAACGTCAATCGGAGGTCTTCTTACGGGTCCGGTCAGAGAACCTTACCGCAAGAAGGTCGATTGGTCCTAAATCGGTTAGGGTGGACTTTTTAGGTCCAAAATATCTGTAGTGACCACAAAGGAACTAGAAAATGCGCTTCACTGACCTCGTTCGAGTTGCCCCACCGCTGGAAATTTGTTTCCATCTTCCTAGTGGAGTCGCCAAACTAAGGATGTTGTTACTCGCTCGACGCGCGCACCCGCGCGGACTGTCGCGGTGGCCACCCCAAACGGCCCGTTTGACGCTATCTGGGCCGGTCTGATCACGCGTTCGAGGCAAAGTGTCGGACCTCCATTTGGTTGACGATTTGAATTGTACTAGATAGATGTATGGGTGCATCTATGTTTCCGTTGAATCGATCGAGATGTGGTTGTAAAGGCCGATTCATTTGGTCTGGCGACCGTTTTATTGAACCGAATTTGTTGTCGATTTGTGGAGTCGCCACTGCGTAATTTTGGGATACTCGTAAACCGTTCAAGTCAACTTTAATCCTTAGTCGGCTCAAAGCTGAGTGACATGGGGACCTAAAGATAGAGACTTGTACCCTTAAGCATTCCATGTCTAAAATGACTCTCATTGCCAATGATTTCGGACATCCGAAAATCTTAGATACTGAGTAAGGGGTGGGGGTACGTATTGGAAAGCAACATCCGATAGACATCAACACCCAATCCCGCCCGCCCGTAGGGGCCTCTACTAATCAATCGGTGGACTGATAACTTCGTTCTCATGTGGTGTAAATGTGATAATAGCCGTTATTTTATCCCCATGCCTTTGCTATGTCAGTTATTTTAGGAACAAGTAAATTGTCGTCGAAGTAAGTGTTTTCACATTCTTTGCATGCGATTCCACGTGACAAGAAGGCCATGTAAAGATGCACGTAGAAGAGTAGAGAGTACTAAATAGTATTTGTATTAACAAATTAGTTTTAACGTGATAATATGGATATTAGTCATTTCTCGTGATATATTTTACATGGTATTCTGCTTAAAGTGTCTTGATTCAGTATTAATAGGGATGCATCGAGCCACATGTGAGGTGTGAGAATCAAGATTAGTATGAGACTAGACCACTGCTCATTTTGATTAGTATTAGTTGTTTACGTTTTGATTTCATGTTAAGTGATTTAACATGCGAATATGGTCATAAAAGCGGTAAATCATATGAAAGCGGTAAAGTGCAAAATGTAAGTAAATCACATTGTATGATGAGTTACACCCTCAGAATGTACACTAAACGAAGTATGATGTGTAGACGACAAAGAATGGATCTTATGACGACTACTCGAACTCGATTTAGGTGTTTTAGTACTTGAGGTTGAAGTTGTGGACGTTACGTGTTTTAGACGAGTTGGTCTTGACTAAGCCAAACAAGAGTAAGGCTTGTACACCATTTGGAGTGCAAATGGTTGACGCGTCGTGGAATTAGTATCCACATAGGTCGGACTTGACGACGTCAAAATGAATAACTATAGAGCGATATGTAAAGTTTGGTTAAAATGACAACCTAGTGACAATATCGACTCGGACAGAATGATCCTCCTAGAGTCCTGTGACGATTTCGGCAGAGCTTCGCTACTGTGGGGCAAATCGACGAGTCAACATAGGTGCCCTTGTTCGTCCTTGCGAGTCATGAACTCGTAGGAACTCCGAAGAGTAGTGTTGATTCGTGGAATGTGAATCGAGGAGATAACGATCGTCGAGTGGATCGTTACTAATGTCATTGAGGGCGACGCTGAAGAAGAGCTTCAAGTACAGTTGTGTGGAGTACGTAAGAGGAGATAAAGGTTGTGTTATGTGTCGATTATGAGCGGAGGACGGGGGTATTTATAGTTTTTCTCGTAGTTCAGCCCGAGATCTCGGGCGCAGCACCTCGTGCGATCCAATATTGAGGCGCCTAGCTCCAGGTGACATGATCCTCAAGCGCGTCCCACTGGGGGCCTGGGATTTTGAAGATTTTATTTGATAAGTTTCCAAAACGGAGATATGCGTGATCTTTGTGATTGCTTGCTCGTTAAGACTTTGGACCCTTGACCTAGTGCGCACGTCGATGGGCCTCGGGTGCGCATCCCGAGGCTCGACTCGGTCTGACGCGTTGACTTGGGTTTTGACTTTTGCGTGTTTTGGGACCAATTTGGAGCCCCGAAGTCGCTCTAGTTAGTATTGATGCGACCGTAATGACATGACTAAGACCGTCTTGATGTTGAATTATTTCTCTGAGTAATTATTTGATCCGTTCTATAAAAAATCATCTAAAACATCATAAAATCGTGTCCTGTTGTAGTCTGATTATCATTGGGTGTTTGGGGACACTTCTGCAGCCATCAGGTCCAAATCTGGGTGTCTACAACCTTAAGGCTTCAAAATGGCTGATAGAAAAGGGTAGAAGGTGCTTTATGGTTGTCACTTCTATTGCTTCACCAAAAGAGGAAATGAGAATTTTGTACTCTTTCTTCCTTCACCCGACTTGTAGATTGATTATCTCTACCTTCCCTTAGGCTTTAGCAAAAGTTGTCTTATATTTTTATTTAGTAAATTAAGTCTAGTTTAAGATGCAATTAAAATTTAATTAAAATAAGGCCTTATGTGGAAGTTAGCCTCTCCCAAAGTACCAAAGGTCAAACCGGACATACTTGAGCTTTCTTCTTGTTCTAAATCTGAATGGGCCCCCTTACTTGCACCTGCTGCACTTCATGCCTAATGGTATTTTCCTTTTGCCTTTCTTTGATAAGGATTCACAACAAGCTGTGATAACTATAGAGCATCCTATGTTCGATAATAAGCTGTAATTGTTCATGAATGGACGGAGGATGCTGAACTAGCTAAGCATGATGTTAAAAAACTTCCAATATGGATCAAACTAATGGAATTAGATTTGAAATATTGGGGAACTGAGTTCTTTAATAAGATAGGAGGATTGGTAGAAAGGGTTATAAAGAATGCCATCACAACTAACCAACGTCAGTTTGTAGGTTATTCCAAAATTCTGGTGGAGGTTGAGCTTAGCCATAAATTGCTTGAAAGTATCCAATTTCTAGATAAGAAAGGGAAAGAACATCGAATCCAGGTGAAGTATGATTGGCTTCCCACAGTCTTTACGCGCTGCAAAGGAATGGGGCATAATAAGGTCCTATGTAGAGGCAAGGAGGAGAGTAAGAAACTTGCTGCTAAACCTGTTGCTAGACCTGCAGCTAGGCATGTTGCCAGACCTGCGCCACTTGAAGCAGTAATCCAACCTCCTCTTGGCAATGCAACAAACCTTATGAGAGCTGTCACCAGACCTTCCAGAGATATGTGACTGAAATACACACCCGATGGCCTGCCCTTTTTAGAAATATTGACCTCATCCTTGAAAAAAACCAGTTAATAAAGAGCTAGAACAAGTAAGAGAGGAAAGAGACACTACTAAAAACAGAGGAAATTGCGGAGGACATATTGCGTCGGACAATTAATCCGACGCAAGTATTTAAGTTGCGTCATATTGCATCGGGTAACCCGATGCTACTAATTTGTGTCAGATTAACCGACTCTATCCGCCACCATGGAACAGGCGCCAATAATTTCATGTTGTGGCCACTATGTGGAAGTGTTCTGGCGGATTAGCCGACGCAAATCCGACCCAATACGAAGGTGTTGCGTCGGCTAATCTGACGCACTGTCGTCAAATCAGCGCGCCTTTTCACGCGGCCAGTCAACGAGTCGAAGCACATTGCGACGGAGTAGCCGACGCAAAATTGAAATTTGCGACGGATTTTGCGTCGGCTAATATGTCGCAATGTTTTTTAACTTAAAAAAATACGCGACATTTCAATCAGACCCACATAACTCGACTCCCCCAAAACCCCCTCTCCCCTAAGGCGACTACGAAGACGACGCGAGACCCCCAAATCCCACCCACCTCCAATGACTAGCGTACTTTCCGGTGACTCACGGACCTCACCGGCGACCCTAACCCAGCCCTCTAAATCGTACCCCAAAACCAAAACCCTAGGTTTCTCTCCCATCCCCTTTTCCGGGGAACACCACCCGAACCAGCTCCGGCAACCCACCGACGACTCCCAGGTATGATTTTCGTCCTTCTTTCCGGTTTGTGTTCTTCCCTTAACCCTAGGTTTGTGTTGTTGATATGGATTGAGTTTTATTAGATGTGTTAGATTTGAGGATAATTGTGTTGGATTTGAGTTATAATTGTTAGAATTAAGTTGTTAATTATGTTTGATTTTGTTTGGTTATTTATGTTGGATTATTGGAATTGTTAATTGTTGGATTTTGTTGGTTAATTGTTAGAATTGTGGTGGATTGATGTTGTTAGAATTTTGTATTGTTGGTTAATTATGTTTAATTAAGGTAGCAGTGAAATATTAGTGGGAGTTTGGTTTATTAGTGGAGTATTTGGAGTAATAGTGGAGTATTTGGTGGATTTGGTCAATGCTTAAATCATTGTCCATAAATTATAAGAATCATTTGGAGTAAATTGACCTTAAGCATTTGGTTTAATATGATGGAGTATTAGTAGTAGTAGTACAAGTAAAAGATCAGTACTAGTAGTAGTAGTAGTAGTAGTAGTAGTAGTAGTAGTAGTAGAAGATTAGTAGTAATAGTAAATTAGAAGTAGAAGATTACTACTACTACTACTAATTTTCTATTACTACTACTACTAATCTACTACCAATCTACTATTATTACTACTAATTTTCGACATCTACTACTACTAATCTTCTACTACATACTACTACTACTACTAATTTTCTACTACTACTACTACTACTACTACTACTACTACTACTACTACTACTACTACTACTACTAATATTAATCTACTACTAATCTACTAATACTGATCTACTAGTACTACTACTACTAATCTACTAATCTACTAATACTACTAATACTAATACTGCTATTACACTAACAATACTAAAAAAAAAGGGTATTTCGTTGTTGTTTTTTTTAAATTTTAGTAGTTAGTGGTGGTAATAACAGTAAGTATTAATGTTTTTGATGAGTGTGTTGAGATATGATTATTGTTGTTTTTTATTTTCGTTATGTATTGCTCATAAAGACTGTTGGATATCTACTCAGACCCACCTAGTACCCGTTCAAGAGTTACTCATTAGGAGTAATTCTTGGATATTCCCCGTTTTGGGACTGTTCTTGTACTTTTCATGTCGCTTAGGTGGTAAACATGAAATTGTGTTGTGTTAGTAAGAGAAAAATTTGGTGACAATTCCCTCAATGTTCTTCCACTGCACATGCGGAGTATTCACATTTTCCACATTGTGCTTTTGGAGAACTAAGGCGAATTGCTGCCGAATTTTTTTCTTATCGACATAACACAATTTTGTGTTTATCAGTGACATGGAACGTACAAGAATGTGTTTAGGTTGGAGTCATAAGGTCCCCGTGATCAATCATTTCAAAATTGATAGTTGTGAGAGTTCAAACTGGTGGACAAAGATGCCTTTTTTCTTCAATGTGCATTTCCCCTATTGTTGTACCTTGCTTCAAATTATATGTAACTGCTAGATGTTTTTGAATGCTTTCCCCCACACCAATTTTTTCATGTGTATATACCCTTAACATTCATAGTTCAATCCATATAGAATTAATAGAGTAGAACGAAGGTGGATGTACAAGAGACTGGCCGAAAATAAGTGGTCGAAAATTGAATTTAGATACGGAGTGGAGGAGTTCATCAAGTGCTCCTTAAATAATAATAACCCCCACTACACCAGCGAGCAGCTTAGGTGCCCATGTAGAAAATGCCAAAACCGTGCCTTAAAACGTGACGAGGATGTTAGAGAGCATCTGTACAAGCACAGTTTTGTTGAGAACTACTACGTGTGGACGTATCATGGTGAAGATGAAAATATCACCAGTCGCCTACAAGAAGGTGTGCGTGAAAATCCATATCGGGACTTCGTGGAGGACGCACTGCGTGCGACGGTTGAGGACATAATAGAGGAGGAGCGTAACCCAGACCACATAAGCGAGGAACAAGTGCAGCACGAACCCAACCCACAAGTCCTTTCATTTTTCGAAATGCTTAAAAATGCTGAGCTCCCAGTTTATGACGGATGCGAAATGAGTTTGCTGCAATTCGCTTCAAGGATGTTGACTTTGAAGTGCGAGAGCAACATGCCCCTTCGATCTTTAGATGGTTGGATCAAGCTGATTGCTGAACTTCCACCAAAAAAGGATAACGTCATGTCATATAATTTCTACGAGGTTAAAAATGTGTTGAAGGGCCTTCAACTCCCCTATGAAAAGATAGACTCTTGTCCGAACAGATGCATGTTGTTCTGGAAGGGAGATTCAGACCTCGACAAGTGTAGAAAATGTGGTTCGGAGAGGTGCAAGAGTCTAATGCTAAATAATAGGGGGAAGAGAGTACCAACTAAGGTTCTGACTTATTTCCCTGTAGGCCCGAGGCTGCAACGACTGTATGCGACAAAGAAAATTGCGGCGGAGATGAGTTGGTATCACAGTAACTCACAAATAAGGGTTAGTGGTACGATGACACACCCTAGCGACAGTGAAGCGTGGAAGACATTTGATATCAAACATCCGGAGTTCTCAAAAGAGCCACGCAACGTACGTTTGGGTTTGTGCACAGATGGTTTCTCACCGTACAGGTCGTCCGGCAAGTCGTACTCATGTTGGCCGGTGATTGTGACACCCTACATCCTACCTCCATGGTTAGGCAATAAGAGACAATTTGTGTTCCTGTCTCTTATTGTTCCTGTCTCTTTTTGTTCCTGGTCGTAGGAACCCGAAAGCCAATATGGATGTGTATCTCCAACCTCTAGTTGAGGAGTTAAAAATTTTGTGGGATAACGGGGTTCACATGTACGATGTGTCGAGGAATAGTAGTTTCAATCTAAGAGGAGCGCTAATGTGGACCATCAATGACTTCCCAACTTACGGGATGTTGTCTGGTTGGAGTACAACGGGTTTCCGTGGTTGTCCTTACTGTTAAGCGAAGGACCAAAGCTCGTTTTGGCCTAAAAATAGCGGCAATGTGTGTTGGTTTGACTGTCATAGACAGTTTATACCTTCGGAACATCCATTTAGACATAACTGTAAGAGTTTCCTAAAGAAAAATCTCAATGAAAGTAGGATCGCATATAGTAGGTTACCAGGCGATGAGATATGGGCAGATGTTGAAAAGTATCCTACAATAGATTTGTTGAGTTTTCTGGAGTTTTGCGAAGTTCTATGAAGAAGATATGTACGTGAGCGTTGATTGGGTTTTGGGTGATTTTTGTGGCGTATGTCCTACTGTTGTGCTTGTTTGTAGGAGTTGCATGTAATATGTATTGCAGGTTGGTTTATTTTGGCGCATATGGGGAGCTGAAAACAAACGAATGCTATTATTTAGAAACAAAGTTGCGTCGGAATAGCCGACGCAATTGGGAGCAGAAGCACGCAGTTAGCGTCAGATTAGCCAACGCAACTAAAACGCAAACGTCGGAATTGCATCGGCTAATTCGACACTAAACTAAGCCCCCATCTGACATATGCGTCGGATTATCCGACGCAACGTATAAATTCCGTCGACATTGTGTCGGATAGTTTGACGCAGACGCACCCAGTCAAGGAACATTGCGTCGGACTATCCGACGCAACGTCGACGGAATTTATACGTTGCGTCGGATAATCCGACGCAATGCTCGTTGACTAGGCGCGTTGACCCACCAAGCGTCGCGTCGGATTATCCGACGCAACATCGACGCAAGATGTTTGTGTCGGACTTGTCCACACAAAGAAAAATATTTGTGTCAAAAAAACACGGCGGCCTTTTGCGTGGGCTAGTCCGATGCAATCACTATTTTGCGTCGGAATTTCCGATTTCGCATCGGACAAATCCGTCGAAATTTGGGTTTGATTTTTGTAGTGAGAGGACCCACCCCTGACACTCAACATGGATAGAATTGGGGTGTGGAATGTTAAGGGTATGAATAAGCTTAAGAAGCAGAAAAAGAAATAAGATGGTTCCTACATCACAATAAGGTGCAATTATTTGGTCTATTAGAGACAAAAATAGACACGAATAATAATTGGAATGACATTCAACTTAATTTCAATGATTGGTCTATTGTAACAAACAATCACACTTGCAAAGGACGAAGGATATGATGTTTGTGGAATGCTAGCTGTGTGCAGGTTGATGTCTTAGAATTGTGGGCACAAGTCTTACATTTGAAGGTACAATCTGTGGATAATAGATTCACCTTTTGGTGCTCTTTAGTCTATGGGTTCAATAAACCAGCAGATAGACGCCCTCTCTGGCACCAGATTAGGCAATTTCAGACTACTTGTACAAGACCTTGGATTTTACTAGGGGACTTCAACAATGTTCTGCATTTGGATGAGAGATTGGGGGTTCCCATAACCCTGTCAGAAATAAGGCCATTTCAGTACTGCATCCATGACTATAATCTTCATGAGATGAAGACAACTGGGGCTCATTTAACCTGGAGCAATACACAACCACCTGTTACTCCCTCCTATAGCACGCAGAATCGATAAGGTGCTATGCAATGATGAATGGCTACTGGCTTACCCCGAAGCTTTTGCAAATTACCTCCCAGAAGGCTTGTTTGCCACCATTATAGAAGTCTAAGGAAGGTCAAGAAGGGAACCCCAATGTTCCAACTCACAAAAAAACCAAAGGATTTGAAGTGGGGGCTAAACAACATCAAGAAATACAGATACTAGAATGTAGAGGGCTTAGCCAATGTCATGGAGTCTGCACTTCAGCAGATACAGTGTAAAGTGGCTCAGGATCCTCATAATCTCAAATTGAAATACTATGAACTTGATATCTCAAAGCAATATCAGGTGTTGGATACAGCTAGATATAAGTATCTGGCAGAAAGCTAAAGTTCAATGGAGTGTGGAAGGAGACCTTAATACCTCTTATTTCCACCCAGTTCTGAAACAAAGAAGGCAGAGTAACAAATTATACCAAATTCAAGATCAAACAGGAGCCATACAAGTTACACTTGACCAAGTACAACAAGATGTAGTAGTATATTTTTAGAGCTTCTTGGGAGCTTCCCATGACACACATGGTGTCTACATGGCAATGGTTGCCAAGGGACTAGTCCTGACTGCAATACAAAGTGAAGAGTTGACGTCTCTTATCACAGATAAGGAAATTAAGAATGCTATGTTTAGTATACCTGGCGCTAAAGCTCCAGGACCTGATGGCTATACTAGCCAATTCTTTAAGGACTCTTGGAATGTCACGGGAAATCTATTGTGCACTACCATCAGGAATGCTATTAAAAGAGGAGTGATACTTAAGAAGATAATTAACACTATCTTAACACCTATCCCAAAGGTGCCTAACCCACAGAATGTAACCCAACTGAGACCTATAGCATGCTGTAATATGACCTACAAGTGCCCATCCAAAATCATATGTACACGCCTGAGTAATGTTCTCCCTGATATAGTAAGTCCCAATCAAAGTGCATTTATCAAAGGGCGAGATATAATAGAGAACATACATATCTGCCAGGAGCTCATCAAACTACAATAGAAGGGATCGTTTTCCAAGAGTTATTATGAAAGTGGATATATATGCAAAAAGATTATGATACGATTGAGTGGAAGTTTGTTGAAGAGATGCTTCTAGGCCTTAAGTTTCCTCAAAAAATTGTTAAGCTAATTATGGAATGTTTGCAGACCCCAAGCTAGACCTTGAGTCTAAATGGAGAACACCTTGGGTTCTTCAAAGCTAAAAGAGCACTTTGTCAGGGTGACCCTAATCTCCCCCTCTTGTTTACTCTTTGTATGGAATACTTGAGTCATATTCTAATGATGGTTCAGGACAGAACAAATTTTAGGTTCCATCCACTCTGCAAATCCCTCATT
This sequence comes from Agrostemma githago, assembly GCA_958450325.1. NCBI lineage: Eukaryota > Viridiplantae > Streptophyta > Magnoliopsida > Caryophyllales > Caryophyllaceae > Agrostemma > Agrostemma githago. Next base: position 13,317,768 of record OY288255.1, on the reverse strand, counting down.
ATAATCATCTGGTACCACATTTGGATGGAGAGAAACTTTTGTAGAGTCCACCTAGTCATCAAGTGGCCCGAGGATGTAGTCTCTCAAGTAAGGAATGAGATTTTAGTAGAATTCGATACAATAGAAGGAATGTGACTAGTAAACACTATAGAAGCTTAGGATCAGTACTAAACTAAATAGTTCATGTCATGTGCAAGATTGCACTTCATTGTAATTTTGGTCCAAACATCATCAATATACTTATATTTGTACCAAAAAACAATGTTCCTCCAAGATAAACGTGGCGTTACATGAAAAGTCTCAAGGAGGAGTGTTGAAGTGAGAGACTATTCTAGATAGATCTAGAAAATTCTATGAATGTCTAGAACATTGTAGAATAATGTATAGCTAGACGCTGCACGGGTTAGTTGGCTTAATTACATTGATGATGTACATTTTAAATAAGAAACTTAATCAAACTATGTCATTACAATAAATAAGATGATCACATGATATTAGTAATCAAACTTAATTTCAATTAATTTATAGTCTTAAGAGTTTATTTTAAAACTCAAAAGAACACATGGGAATAATTTTTTTGATTGATAATATAAGATTCTATCGCCTCATCATAATTTTTCGATATAGGATAATTTACTCAAGGTTTATAGTTTTAAGATATGTTTTAAAGATCCAAAAAAACGCACGATTACTCTTATTTATAATATAGAATCATCACCTTATTTTACTTTTTCGATGTGGTATAATTTAATTACTTAATTAAGTTTATAATTTTAAGAGTTATTTTGAAGACTTAAAAGAGTTTGTTTTAGTAGAGATTTTTTTAAGACTCAAAAGTTTTTAATTGATATCTAAGAACGAATAAATTTTAAATTGATATCTAAGAATGAAATATTAGTCTTATTTATAATATAAGATTCTATCGGCTCATCATAATTTTTCGACGTAAGATAATTTACTCAAGGTTTATAGTCTTAAGATATGCTTTTAAGACCCAAAAAAACGCACGATTACTCTTATTTATAATATAGAATCATTGCCTTATTTTAATATTTTCGATGAGGGATAATTTTAGGTTTATAGTCTTTTTAAAAGCTTTTTAAGACTCAAAAGATTGTTGGTTGATATTTAAAACCGAAAAATGACCTCATTTATGATATAGAATTTCATCACCTCATCATAATTTTTCAATGTGGTATAATTTACTTAATTAAAGTTTATAGTTTACTTAATTAAAGTTTATAGTTGTAAGAGCTATTTTTAAGACTTAAAAGAGTTTGTTTTTATATCTAAGTTAAAAGGACAAACGATTACTTTTTATTTATATAATCGAATTTGATCATCTTATTATATATTTTGGATGAATGATTACTGTTATTTATATAACAAAAAAAAATTCACCTTATTATAATTTTTCGATGTGAGATAATTTTACTTAGATTTATTTAAGTTTAGATATAGTCTAATTAAAAACTTTTATTTATAGACGAATGATTACACTTATTTATAATATATAGAATTTCATCAACCCATCTTAATTTTTCGAGGTGGGATAAATATACTTTAACTATGTAGTCTTAGTCTTAGGAACTTCTTTTTAGTCTCAAAAGATTGTTTGTTAATATCTAAGAACGAAAAATTACATAGAGTTCTATCACCTCATTATAATTGTTCGATATGTGATAATCTAATTTAACTTTATTTGTAGTCTTATTAAGAACTTTTTTTAAGACTAAAAAGTTTTTTTTGTTGATATCTAAGGACGAATGATTAGTCTTATTTATAATATAGATTTACATCACCTCATCATAATTTGGAGAAATTGTCACTTTTATTTATATAATAGAATTCCATCGTATTATCATACTCTCTTCGGTCACTATTTTTTTGCCTCATTTCATTAAAATACCCCTCACAAATATTAAGATAAAAATTAGTGAACGAAGAGAGTATGATAATACGATGGAATTCTTTTATATAAATAAAAGTTTATAGCCTTAAGAGTTTTTTAAGACTCAAGAGTGTTTTTAAAACTCAAAAGAAAAGAAAAGGGTATAATTTTTCAAGAGTCTTTTTAAGACTCAAAAGAGAATGGTATAATTTTTCGATGTGGGATAATTACTTAAGTTTATAGTCTTAAGAATTTTTTAAGACTCAAAAGATTTTGATTGATATCTAAGAACAAATAATTAATTAGTCTTATTTATAATATAGAATTCCATCACCTTATTATAATTTGTCAATGTGGGATAAATTAATTAAAATTTGTAGTCTTATTTATAATATAGAATCATCACCGTAACTTATTTTAATTGTTTCGATGTTGGATAATTTTAAATTTGTAGTCTTATTAAGACGTTTATTAAACTCAAAAGTTTTTCAAAAACAAATAAAAAAGACTACAAATTCGTGAGCTCATCATAATTAAAAAAAATGATATAGAATTCCATCATAGTTTTTTAAAAAAACAAAAGTTTTTTTGTTGGTTGATATTTAAAAACAATGATTACTTTTATTTAGTAGAAATTCATAACCTCATCATAATTTTTCGATGTGGGAGAATTGCTCGAGTTGGTTGACGTCTAAGGAAATTTTTTATTAGTTTTATTTATAATATAGAATTCCATCACCTTATTATAATTTTTTTTTATTTAAGTGTATAGTCTTAACAACTTTTTTAAGACTCAAAAGATTTATGTTTGATGAAACTTTATAATTTTCGAATGTGGATAATTTTACTTAAGTTTATAGTCTTAATATATATTTTAAGATTCAAAGATTTTTTGGTTAATATCTAAGAGCATATGATTACTACGGAGTATTCCATTATTTATAATATAGAAATCTATCGTCTTATTATAATTTGTTGATGTGGGATAATTTAACTAAAATGTGTATCCTTATTTATAATATAGAATCATCACCGTATCTTATTTTAATTGTTTCGATGTGGGATAATTTTAAGTTCGTAGTCTTATTAAGACCTTTTTTGAAACTCAAAATATTGTTGGTGTTTTAAAAACTCAAAAGAGATGGAGTATAATTTTTCAATGTGAGATAATTTACTTAAATTTTATAAACTTAAAGAGTTTTTTAAGACTCAAAAGATTTTGATTGATTTCTAAGAACAAATAATTAGCTTAGTCTTATTTATAATATAGAAATTCATCGTTTTATTATAATTTGTCGATGTGGGATAATTTAACTAAAATTTGTTTTCTTATTTATAATATAGAATCATCACCGTACCTTATTTTAATTATTTCGATGCGGGATAATTTTAAGTTTGTAATCTTATTAATACGTCTTTTAAACTCAAAATACTATTGGTTGATATTTAAAAACAATGATTACTCTTATTTAGTAGAAATTCATAATCTCATCATAATTTTTCAATGTGAGCGAATTATTTAAGTTGATTGATGTTTAAGGAAGATTTATTATGTCTTATTTATAATATAGAAAAATTATGATGAGGTGATGAAATTTTATAACATAAATGAGTAATCTTTCGGTTTTAAATATCAACCAACAATCTTTTGAGTCATAATAAGAAACGTTTTTAAGACTCAAAAGATTTTTGTTTAATATCTAAGAGCACATAATTACTCTTATTTATAATATAAATTTTCATCACCTTATTATAATTTTTCGATGTAAGATTATTTTTACTTAAGTTTGTAGTCTTATTAAAAGACTTTTAAAGACTTAAAAGTTTTTTTGATTGATATTTAAGAACGAATGATTAGTCCTATTAATAGTATAGAATTCATCAACTTATCATAATTTTTCGATGTGGGATAATTTATTTAAGTTTATAGTCTTCCCTCACCTCATCATAATTTCTTGATGTGTGATAATTTACTTAAGATTATAGTCTTAAAAACTCTTTTTAAAACTAAATAAAATACATCCTTACTTTTGATTATAATATAGAATTTCATTACTTCATCATAATTTTTCAATGTGAAATGATTTTAAGTTTGTAGTCTTATATATTAAAAGTTTTTTTTTGTCGATATTTAAAACTGAATGATTACTATTATTTATAATATAGAACTACATTACCCCATCATAATTTTTCGATGTGGGATAATTTAAATGTTTTTCTTGGTCGATATTTATTTAAAACCGAATGATTATTCTTCTTTATAATATAAAATTTCATTTTGAGATTCAAAAGATAATTACTTAAGGTTTATAGTCTTAGGAACTCTCTTTGAGATTCAAAAGACTTTTGATAGATATCGAAGAACGTATTTACTCTGTATTTATAATGTAAAATTACATCATCATATTATAATTTGTCGATGTGGGATAATTTTAAAACTATTATATGTAATAAATTCATTACATAATGTACTGTGAAACAAATAATATGAAATTTATACTCTAATGAAAGCATTTTTTACCACGAATATAATTATTTCATTTATAATTTATTTTACGATAATGTTTTTAAAAAATGAACTCTAAAGGTTTTTAACTAAGAATGGTTAAAACACCTCATTAATATGATAATATAAATATATATTATAATAATTAAAAGATTCTCTAGTTGATTTTTTATTTATTTATGATACTTTCCTAATTTGAGGTTTGATGAAACGGACATATATATATATATATATATATATATATATATATATATATATATATATATATATATATATAGAGAGAGAGAGAGAGAGAGAGAGAGAGAGAGAGGACCAAATAAGTTCCCCATATGTAATTAAGTCTATATTAAAGTTACAGATGACATACGTTAAAGTTGCATTTTTTCAGAATTGATATGTAACTATAACATTCAGCTCTTTTATCACTCCAAGTGATAAAGTGCAACTTTAACACTCATCTCGTGTAACTTTAAGCACCTTTTGTGTAACTTTAACACTGGAACTTATGAACTTATAAGAGTTGTTGGCCTTATGTGAACCTCTCTCTCTCTCTCTCTCTCTCTCTCTCTCTCTCTCTCTCTATATATATATATATATATATATATATAGCATCCTTTGAGGCAGCTCAACTCGCCGCACCCATTGAGGCACAATCTCAACCATTAGATTAAAATCAAATTAAAGGCTAAGATTAAAACAAAAACCCATACATAAAAAAAAATTCCCCCAATTTTTTTCCCGGGGAAAAAAATCGATATTTTTCGGGAATTTTATTTATTTTTTTTTTCCGGAAACAAAAAATTCCGAATATATTTTTCCAAATTTTTTTTTTCCGGAAAAAAAAATCGGAATTTTTTTTCCAAAAAAAAAAAAATTTCCGAAAAAAAAAAATCAGAATTTAAAATAAAATTGGTGTATATAAAAACAATTTCAGTGTACATAATAACTGTTTTAAGGTAAGTGTATATATGTTGATTAATTGGTGTACATAATAACCATTTGAGTGTATATAACAATAACTATTTTACTGTATATATATTTAGTTCTTAAGTGTATATATGTATGTAGTGAGTTTAATAGCGTATATAATGAGTTTTTTAGTGTATATAACAGTTATTTTGATGTATGTTCCATTGTTGATTAACTGATGTACATGTTAATTATTTGGGTGTATATAACAATTATTTTACTGTATATATTGAGTTCTTAAGTGTATATATATGCAGTGAGTTTAATAGCGTATATAATGAGTTTTTTTAGTGTATATAACAGTTATTTTGATGTATGTTCCATTGTTGATTAATTGGTGTACATAATAACTATTTGAGTGTATATAACATTTTTTTATTTGAGTGTATATAACATTTTTTTACTGTATATATTGAGTTCTTAAGTGTGTGTATATAGTGAGTTTAATAACGTATATAATGAGTTTTTTAGTGTATATAACACTTATTTGGATGTATGTCCCATCTTAATCTAATGATCTAGATTGTGCCTCAATGGGTGTAGGGAGTTACCCCGCCTCACCGGAACCCACCCCTCTCTCTCTCTCTCTCTCTCTCTCTCTCTCTCTCTCTATATATATATATATATATATATATATATATATATATATATATTGATTGCTTAGATTATACTAGATTGTTCTAGTAAGTACTAGAAGATTCATGTATCTAATAATATGGTTTAATAAAGTCTTGAAGATTCTAGAAGAAATAAAACTAGATCACTCTAGAAAGTACTCCCATTTCATGTACCTAAAAATTTCAATAATTCACTACAACTAATAAAATAAACTTTCAACAAATTAAAACACATAAACCAATTCTTCTCTTTACCTTACTTCTCCCATTTACAATTGATGCGCGTGGGATTGTCGTCTATCCAACGCGGTCAAACAATATTTATAAACCCCGGAATACTACTACTACTACTACGTAGTAGCGGCAAGTCGGGGATCGATCCACAGGGACGGTCGAGGGGTAGTCTGTCAAGTCAAAGTCTAGGAGTGATTGGGTCGAGAAGGGGGGTTTCGGTCGAGTTGAACTAGACTAACTAAACGAGCTATGAGACTAAGGTGAGAAACTATTGGTGGGAAAGGCGTTAGGGAGAGTCGGGGAGTCGGAACTAAGGTAAAGATGTGGAATGCAAGAATTATCACAAGATGTATAAGGGAGGTTCCACCTTTCGGTTTCCCTACCAACTAAGTCTAAGCCCGCTTTCGCGACGAATAAACTAAGGTCTCAAGACGGAATTACCCAAACCCCGAGTTTCCCCATATTGGTCCGGGTGAGTTAAGTCAACCTAGGTGATCAAGCTAAGTCAAACATAACATAACAATCCCATCAAGACAATATCACCCTCAAATGCAATAATCTCACAAAGATGAAATCTTTATCTATAATTCCTCCTCCCCTAGCCCCCTAACTAAGATTTACTCACTACCCATGATAGTTAACAACAAAATATTTACTAAGAAGAAAATAATTAAAGCATGCATAAAAACTACACTAACAAATATACTAATGGAGAAAAGGAGAGGAAAGAATTTTAACAACAATGGAGGAAACTAAGATAGAAGATGAAGATAATAATAAAGATTGAATCTTGAGAGAAATACACAAGAATTCGTCACTAATCCATGCATAAATCTTCAATCTTCAATAGAATAAATATGAATCTTCAAGAAATAAAGCAAGGGTTTTGTCACATAAACCCTTGTAAAACCCTTGAATCTTCAACCATAAAACCAATTCTTCAATAAAGATGGAAGCTTTTCTACTAATTATGGAGTAATTATACTAATACTAAGTAGATCTACAAATTGTTTTGAGAATTTTCTAAGAGAGTTTTTACTACAACTACTATCACTACTAGAGAGCTTTCTACCCTACTCCTAAGAGGCGCACTTAAGGTTCAAGGATGCACAAAATACTAGGTTAAGTACTTCATTTTTGGCGTTTCCGGCCCGATTTCTCCATCGGGCAAAATTTCACCCGGTCATGTCGCCTGGTCGTGCGTGCCGTGAAAATCTTCGGGGGATGAAAAATGTTGCCGGGCGAAACTTCGCCCGGTGGTGACTCACCGGGCGAAACTTTACCCGGTGGTCCAGTGACCCTTTTCCGATCTTTTTTCTTTATCGATCTGTTGGATTACTTGAACTTTCAGTTGTGTGCTTTGCTCTTGGACCGTATCTCTCTCTTGCTCGTAGAAGCTCAAACACGTTTTCGAAAACTACTGTGAGAATGCAAAAGAGAGACATTAATGTGAGAATTACGCAAAATACGGCGATAATCGCACTCAAGTCTCACAAAACAGAGGAAAAACGGGTCTAAATGGGAGGAAAAACGGTCCAAATTTGGCACACAACAATTTCCCCACACTAAACCGTTGCTCGTCCTCGAGCAATGACCCAAAAAGAAACTAGCTACTACTACTAAGCTAGACTATGCGAAGCCGATACGAGACAATTAACGGGCCTGCTCCTTCCCTTCAACTCACATCGAGATACCTATGAGGTAAGGTACTTCCATGCAAGGCAAGTTGGGTCTTGCTCAAAATTGGGGTTGCGACTAACACACACACAAACACAAAACAAGGAAGACACACCTAAAGAGATATTCGCAACCAAAGAGAAAATAAATCACCGAATCCCTCATCGAAACGGCGGAGAAAGCACCGATTCGAGCTTAAGACAAGCGAGAACACTACCAAGTTAGTAACACAAATTGACATGGACAAGATTCTAATAGCATGCCAATCAATCAATAAAAACATTGAAAATTTACCAAGATCCTTCTAATTCCACTAAAGATGCCTACAACGGGACGGCAGATGGAGTGGATAAGTGAGAACCATGGAGTTAGTAAGCACTGTAGGTAAGTGTTATACCGTCTCCTAAGCTAAGCCTAGAGGGTCGTTCCAAACTCGAGAAAGCCAACTAGAACAAAAAGATGGATAAGTGTTTGCAAATGGTAGGGATTGCCAAATTACCACTATTTTCCTTCCTCGGGACTCAGTCCTCTAGTAGGCATTTCACGGCAATAAGTCAATCAAGGGATTATTTGGGTTTGGGAACGATTTTTGAGATTTTCATTTTCTTTTCTTTCCCCATTATTTCGATCGAGGGCTTTTTTTTTCAACATTGTTTTGCTCCTTCTTCATTTTTCCTTTTTTTTTCTTTCTTTGATTAGCCTATTTTTGGCTAGATGATTCATTTGAGGAAAAAGGTAAAACATATTTTTGCAAACTTATTTGTGGAAATGGGTGAATGATAGAGAAATAGGCTAGTCGGGTGTGCACCCCCTTCGAACCCATAAAAGGATGAAAATTTTGGACTAAAAGTGGCTTCTCAAGTAAGGTCACCTAAGAGAACGGGGAACGGTAACCAAGGCCTTATCACTCCATGGGTGGTCAAGGTGGTCAAATGCAAATCCCGATGTAGACTCCTAGTAGAAAAGATGGACTCACGGTAAAAATCCAATGCAAAAATTGGTTCAAGGTCATTCTACTAGAATTATGTCCAACAATCAAAAAGGGTCACTAACAAGTGAGTAATAAACACTTGGCCTAATCTCAAAATCGGGTTTTCGAAAACTTTACCTAGACAAGCTATACACAAAAATAAAAAGAACACAAAAAGGACAAAAACACAAGGAAACAAAATGAAACCAAAACGAAATGAAATCACAAGTAAAGCTAAGCACTCCATACTCCATTAAGTAAACACAATCCACAACCACCAATTCCAAAATGTTCACCAAGTGAACCTCCAAATAGCATATATGCCCAAACTCCATGCATAAGAGAAAGGGATAAAACGAAGGTAGAAAATATTACCGCGCGGTCTTCATTTTATTTCCTCTACCTTACGTATCCATCTAAATGGTTGGCGGTGTACCTACAAGAAGGAGAATGCAAGACAATACAAGTGACACAAAAACGAAAATAAAAGAAAAGAAAACTAAAAAGAGAAAAAAAATGATTTTTTTTTTTGGATTTTTGGTTTTTAAAGGAAAAATAAAAAATAAAATAAAGAAAAGGATAGTAGATCCCTCCCCCACACTAAAACTGTGCATTGTCCTCAATGCACAAATAGGAGAAGAATCGAAAAAAAGAAAAAGAGAAAAGAACGGAAAATCTTTTTGAATTTTTATGGTTTTTCAAATGTTTTTGTATATTTAAAGATTTTTCAAATGTTTTTGGATTTTTGAATATTTTTCAAATGTTTTTGGATTTTTGATGATTTTTCAAATGTTTTTGGATTTTTCAAAAAATTTTGGGAATAAAAAGACAAGAAATGAAAAATGAAAAAGAAAGAGGAAAAATAAGAAAAATCGATAAGGGAGAAAAAGGACGTAGGTGTAATCACGACACCTCGCCCGGATTCTGCACAAATCGGGAAAATTAAAAGAAAAAGAAAATTTTGGATTTTTCAAATGGTCTTGGTGCGATCAAGTCACCGAAGACCGGGAGCAACAATCAGGTCCTTCTTCTCTAAGGCACCTGCAATAAACCTCACGTGTGTAACGACCCAAGTAGGATCACAGAGGGGCTTACAATTCCTCAAATCAACAAAATAATCAATTACAAATCAATCAACAACCATAATTATCAAATGCCAAAAATTGGCGCTGCAAGGACTGACAAAGATTACGATAACTGAGACAAGAGAACAGACGACCGACGACTGACAACTAACAACTAACACCCCCACACTGACACTAACGACACTCGACCACTCACATAGGACCTGGGGGACGAGGTGGTGGTGGGTAGTAAGACCCGGGCGGAGGCATACCGAAAAATCTATCAAAGTAGTGCTGTTGCTATTGCAACATCCTTTGGTTTTCCTCCGCCGCCAACCTCGCTGCTTGGACATCCCTAACAGCCTCCCTAGCCATCTCAAAACTGGTCCGGGCGTACTCAAAACCTTCCCTAGAGTACGAGTATAGATGATGCGTATTATCGCGCGCATCCCGGGCCACATTGTAGGCATCTTGGGCCAGGTTAAGTGAGGTAGTCGAGTTCTCCCAAGTCTGACGTGTACGGTTATAGACTTCCCCCATTGGTTATAAAAGTCCTCTGATCCAAAGAACGAGGAGTGTCGCGGAGGACTCATGTTGACGTCCTCCTGAAAACCTAGACTGGGTGAACGTGGAGTGTCGGTGTGGTTCAAAGTCTGAGAAATTTGGGGTGAAAATTGTGAGGTCTGGGGTTCGGGTTGGTGGGAGGAAGAGGGTCCATGTGATGATGACGGTAAAGTCCTATAACCCTCGTCCCGGGAGGTTCCAACCTCCGGTTCCTCCTCCGACACATCTACGACCTCTATATCATCGTCGCCAAAGTCTAAGGGTCCTTCGGGGTATTCAATCTGAGAAAACTTACCTCGGGTACCACCCCGAGCGTACTCCCCGGACCTCTTCGGCATGCCGAAGTTCTCTTCAATATCTAGCCTAACCCAATTGGGGCTAGGCATGGCAATAGCGTGCAGCTCAGTAATCTTACACAGAAACAAACTGTTATAATCCCCTTTCTGGGGTCACACAAGGAAAGGACAATAAACTTCATCTATAAAAATTCCCGCTCCATCAACTGGTGCCAAATTGCTAAAATCGATGTCCAAGGCTTTAGCTATCATCGTTACAACACCGCCACAAGAGATTTTCTTGCGGCCGCCCTTCGCAATCTGAGCGAAATGAGTAGCTAAGGCCTCAGACATATCGATCGATGGGCCTCTTTCCAAAACTGCATCCTCTAAAAGCCGAACAGCTAAAGCACTACAGTTGTGGTGCGTATCATAGCTCGACAAGAACGAATTAGCTATAATACGCGCCACATACCGGAGGATGGGGTTTCGGATCGAGAAAGAACGCATCTTTCCTCCCTTGAAAGGCCTTTGGCGGGCTATTTTAAACCAAAAGCGATCTCGGCCGAATTTATCGTCCCGAATCTGTCCCGCCTAGGCTTTCCAAGGACTGAAGAAGGTAACCCAAGCAGTGCACCAAATTCTCTCAAGTTGAGGACGTACGAAGTTTCTCGCAATTGAAAAGAGACAGTGGCATTATCATCACCACTTAGCTCGAAAGTTGCGAAAAACTCGCACGTCAACTTCTGAAAAGTTTCCTCCTTCGAGGCATAAAATTTGATAAGACCGAGACCTTGGCACATTGCTTGTACCTGCGATTCTATGCCCATGCACTCTAGTACATCTCGAGCCGCCCAACGAGTTGGCTCGAGACGACAGACCCATAATTTTTTACATTTATCAACATGAGCTTTTTTAGCGAAATAGAGACCAGATAAAGGTTCACGGAAATTACGACGGATTTTCGGGTAACATACCTCGAGCGGAACAGGTTGTTCGCTCGGAACGGATCCTTGCGTTTGAACAGGCATCGGGACAGATTCGTCCCGAGCCTCGGCCGGTTGCTCCTCGGACCTTGAGGATGATGTTGACCCCGAACTACGATTTAGCATTGAAGAAATCCGTTTCCTTGCCATTTGTTTCACCCTCCTCATCCTTGATGCTTGAAATTTGATGATTATGTGTTGACGGTCTCGATTTGGGGTTTGTCGGAACTTGAACGATTTCTCAAAACAAACTCCAAGGAAGTGTTAGGAATGTGATGAGGATGAGGAATATATAATTTGATTGGATTTTAATGGAGGAATGAAGGGACTAGAGGTGGTTTAAGGTGGAGAATTTGGGGTTTGTTTGGGTTTTCGGGGTTTTGGTTGAGGAGAGAGATAGGAAAAGTGAATAATGAAGATGGGAAGGGGGGTTTGGTTGGGTAAGGCTGCGGCGGGGTGACGTTTCGCCCGGTGGGTCACCATCGGGCGAAATTTCGCCCGGCGGTCTTCGGGTCGAAATTCGTCGTTTCCGTGCTGCTTCACCACCGGGCGAAATTTCGCCTGGTCAGACTCCACCGGGCGAAATTTCGCCCGGTCGGATTTCCGTCAAATTCCAAGTCGCAAAATATTTCTACCGCAGGGCGAAATTTCGCCCGATGAGATTCCACCGGGTGAAATTCTGCCCGACGGATTTTCCGTCAATTCCTTAGGTTCGAGCAAGTCGCCATCGGGTGAAGTTTCACCCGACGGACCTCGGGCCACAATTCCACCGGGCAAAACGTTGCCCGGTGAGATCCTCCACTCCGAATAAGCTTCTTGCTACGAAAATTTTTCTAAGACTTGGTCCAAATGTCCTTAGCTTCTTCAAAAATATAACTTATCTTCTCAATCCAAGTTGTTTATAATCGTTTAAAGCGCAACTCCAAAAATTCCGAGAGAAATCTTCATGATTCCTGCATGTACCAAAGAGAAAACAAACTCCCAAAAGGAAAAATCTAAAATCTATTGCCCAGAAAGAATAAAAAAAAAGGAAAAGAATATACAAATATTTACAAAGGTGGTTATTATGGACACCACCAAACCGAATTAAATGTTTTGAGTTTAATCGGGGTTGCTTGTGTACCACGCTCATTGTTCCTGATAATAACGCCACCAACCATATGTTCTCTTCTTGGCCTTGGCAAACCCATGAGGCGAGCTACTTCCGGTAGCATACCCCACTCATTTAAAACTTCTTCTTTGGGGGCTTGTCCAAGTATAAGAAAAACACCATCATCATCACTATCATCATAGTGGACATCTTCTTCGGATGGTTCCTCGGTGGCATAGTCAAATGTCGGTGTATCGGGAGTTCGGTAATTATCTTGGGCTAGAAATTCGTCATCGGCTTGTATTTCCACCATATGGTCCCATAATTCCTTTGCGAAAGGGATATTCGGCAAGAAGTCGGGTAATACAAATTGAACTATGCTATTACCAACATTAAAAGATAATTTCCCTTTTTTCACATCGATAATCACCCCGCCGGTTGCTAGGAAAGGTCGCCCTAGTAAGATAGGATTGCGTTCTTCAATGGGCATGTCAAGGACCACGAAATCGGTAGGTATGTATAGGGGACCTACCTTAACCATAAGATTTCGTGCTAACCCAATTGGTGCTTTCGTAGTACCGTCGGCCATCTGAACGTTAAGCGGAAAGTTTACCATCCTTGGAATATTGATTGTCTGAGCAATGATTAATGGCATAAGGCTAATATCCGCCCCGAGATCACATAATGCTCGATGTATCTCAACATCGTTGATCGAACAAGGTATGCAGAAACGACCGGGGTCACCAAGCTTAGTAGGTATGGTAACTTTTGGAATGACCCTAGGTGGTAGTGGAGTTTCCTTCCTTATGGTAGAATTCAAAATTATATCCCTTATATACTCGTTCGGAGTTGGCATGGAGGGACTAGTTTCCAAATTCTCTATCAAATCGGTGAAGGTTATATACTCCATAGCTTGGCCATAGAATGAGATTGGTGGGTTGTCATTCAAGGGGGACACTTCGATCCTCGAGACTAGATTTGTGTCCTCTATTGGAATTTGCTCAATAAAAAATGCAAGGTCTCCTACAAGATATTTTGATGGATCTCTTCTTGGTATTTCGGTTACATCCTTGACCACATTCTCATCGAATTCATTGATTGAGGGATGAGATGTAAGAGCTTGTGAGTCTAAGGTTTTCACCGGTTCCTTTTTGCTCATTACCTTAGTGGCATTCACGGATGCTTGGTTGAAAGGATTAGTCGGCTCTTGGGAAGATTGAGCTCGCGAGGCGGCTCGTGCCTCTAAAGCTTCAAGTCGAGCTCGGTTTGACGCATTCTCTCTCAACAAGAACTTGATAGTTTCTTGAATGTCATAAAAGGGTTGAGAGTTACCTTGAAAGTTCCTTGGAGAACCTTGGTTAGGCGGTGGATAAGCTCCAAAAGGAGGACCATGATTAAATGGAGGTTGAGTTCCAAAAGGAGGTCCTTGATTAAATGGAGGATGATTTCCAAAGGGAGGACCATAGTTCGTTCTAGGCGGTCCTTGAGGATGGAAATAGCCTTGATTGAATTGATTTGTGTGAGGAGGTCTCGGTTGATAATGAGGTCCATATGAATTAGGATAAACCCTTTGATTGGGGGCTCTTGGAAAAGGATATGACCCTTGAGTTGGCGTGGAATGAAATCCGGTCTCCAAATTAGGATTGCTCGTTTGAGGCTTTTCATATGTCTCTTGAGTGTTGGCTTGATGAACGCTCTCCTTTTTCACACAAAAATTGGAGTCGTGATTGTATTCTCCACAATGATCAAAAGATATCTACCCTATACGGCTTTGGAGGCGAGATGGATGTTCGCCTAGGTGGTGTAATTCCTCTTGGTAGGGTGATTCTTCTCGGTGGAGAGACTCTTCTTGGTGGCGGCCTCATTTCGAGTTGGAAGGTGTTCCTAGTAACCATAGCTTCAAATCTCTCAAGTAGTTGAGCGAGTTGTACTTCGAGAGTGGCCTCCATGTCATTTGATGATTCCGAGTCTCCACTAGATTCACCCTCTTGCAATTCCTTAGCAAACATATCACTTTTGGCTATCTTGTCAAGAAGCTCACGGGATTCATTCTCGTTGTGTAGAAAAAAGTCGCCCTTTGCGGTTGCGTTAAAAATGTCCCTTGCATCGGCGGATAAGGAATAAAAAAAAATGTTTGGAGCAAAAGCCAATGAGGGATACCATGATGTGGGCACTTCCTTTGTAGAGTTTGGACTCGATCCCAAGCTTCACTTATGCTTTCATTTTCACCTTGTCGGAAGGTTTAAATCTCCATTCGATAATGATTGGTCTTGGAAGGAGGATAGTATTTTTCTAGAAATGCATTGGCTAATTGATTCCAAGTTTGGAAGGTATCATCGTGGTGGCTTTGTAGCCATCTCCTAGCATCATCACGAAGGGTTTTGGGGAACAAAAGTCTATGGAATTGACATGAAGTAAGTCCATTTAACTTCATTCCAACTAGCTTCTCTTTAAACGTTGCTATGTGTTCTAGAGCATCTTCTTGTGGAAGCCCATGATAAGTGTCTTGTTGGACTATGGCAATTGAAGAAGTCTTGAGCTCAAAGTTATCGGGTATGTTTCCATATGCGACGGGAGAAGAAGTTTGTTCATGGGTGGGTTGGGAGTGAGATCTTAAAGTATGCATGTTTGTTTGTAGAGGTGATTTTTGAAGAGAGAAGAGGGAATTTTGTGAGAGTTTTGAGAATGGTGGATGAGTGGAAAGTTGGTGTAAGATATGGATGAGGGTTCACTTTAGTTGATTTGAAGTCCGAAATAATAATATCGCCTCGCTTGCACCGGTATGGAATAAGCAATGCCAAATATGATTGTTCCTGAACACAACTCAATTCAAAGATGAGACTCCTAGCACCGAGCGGTACTAGGGTAGAAGGAGAAGAAAGCAATTACTCAAACACAATGACAAAACTCAACTAACTGATCACCGTCCCCGGAAACGACGCCATTTTGATGCGCGTGGGATTGTCGTCTATCCAACGCGGTCAAACAATATTTATAAACCCCGGAATACTACTACTACTACTACGTAGTAGCGGCAAGTCGGGGATCGATCCACAGGGACGGTCGAGGGGTAGTCTGTCAAGTCAAAGTCTAGGAGTGATTCGGTCGAGAAGGGGGGTTTTGGTCGAGTTGAACTAGACTAACTAAACGAGCTATGAGACTAAGGTGAGAAACTATTGGTGGGAAAGGCGTTAGGGAGAGTCGGGGAGTCGGAACTAAGGTAAAGATGTGGAATGCAAGAATTATCACAAGATGTATAAGGGAGGTTCCACCTTTCGGTTTCCCTACCAACCAAGTCTAAGCCCGCTTTCGCGACGAATAAACTAAGGTCTCAAGACGGAATTACCCAAACCCCGAGTTTCCCCATATTGGTCCGGGTGAGTTAAGTCAACCTAGGTGATCAAGCTAAGTCAAACATAACACAACAATCCCATCAAGACAATATCACCCTCAAATGCAATAATCTCACAAAGATGAAATCTTTATCTATAATTCCTCCTCCCCTAGCCCCTAACTAAGATTTACTCACTACCCATGATAGTTAACAACAAAACATTTACTACGAAAAAAATAATTAAAGCATGCATAAAAACTACACTAACAAATATACTAATGGAGAAAAGGGAGAGGAAAGAATTTTACCAACAATGGAGGAAACTAAGATAGAAGATGAAGATAATAATAAAGATTGAATCTTGAGAGAAATACACAAGAATTTGTCACTAATCCATGCATAAATCTTCAATCTTCAATAGAATAAATATGAATCTTCAAGAAATAAAGCAAGGGTTTAGTCACATAAACCCTTGTAAAACCCTTGAATCTTCAACCATAAAACCAATATTTCAATAAAGATGGAAGCTTTACTACTAATTATGGAGTAATTATACTAATACTAAGTAGATCTACAAATTGTTTTGAGAATTTTCTAAGAGAGTTTTTACTACAACTACTATCACTACTAGAGAGCTTTCTACCCTACTCCTAAGAGGCACACTTAAGGCTCAAGGAGGCACAAAACCCTAGGTTAAGTATATATAGAGTTCTTAATGGGTTGCACAAACTTCAAGGCCCAAATCCGATTTCTCTTCATTTAGTTAGACCTTCACCCTTTGCATCTTCATGGGGTGAAATTTCGTCCCGCGGCTCGACATAATAATCCTACCGGGTAAAATTTCACCCGGTGAGATTTTCTTCATTTTTGGCGTTTCCGGCCCGGTTTCTCCATCAGGCGAAATTTCACCCGGTCATGTCGCCCGGTCGTGCGTGCCGTGAAAATCTTCGGGGGATGAAAAATGTCGCCGGGCGAAACTTCGCCCGGTGGTGACTCACCGGGCGAAACTTTACCCGGTGGTCCACTGACCCTTTTCCGGTCTTTTTTCTTTATCGATCAGTTGGATTACTTGAACTTTCAGTTGTGTGCTTTGCTCTTGGACCGTATCTCTCTCTTGCTCGTAGAAGCTCAAACACCTTTTCGGTCAAAAATCCTATCAAAATAGACAGAAAACTACCAAAAACACGTAAAATGCAAAAGAGAGACATGTGAGAATTCCGCAAAAATACGGCGATAATCGCACTCAAGTCTCACAAAACAGAGGAAAAACGGGTCTAAATGGGAGGAAAAGCGGTCCAAATTTGGCACACAACAACAATCTCCATCACACATATACACCAACAACAAATCAAAAACAGTCTGACTGTCCATTGTCTGATACTTAGTGCAACTTTTGTTTATTTTAGCTTACCCTTGCATCGACTTACTTTAATTAATAAAGTTAAGTCAATTTTTTTTAAAAGGTACCTAATTCACCTCCTCCCCCTCATAGGTATTTAGGATTCCATAACTCTTCAATTGGTATTAGAGCCTCGTACTCTTGTTAAAGGTTAAGTACCTAGAGTTAGATTCCTCTATATGGATTTCGCTAAACACTCCAAGATCCTGGTCTTTACCAGTGAGAATTTTGGTTGGTGGAAGCTGAAAATGGAAAACCATTAAAGACGGTCCAATTGCTATTCAAGTTGTCGACTTTGTAACCGGTGTCGCCACAATTAAGGATGAGCCAGATTATAATGAAAATGACTTTAAAATTGGGGAGAAAAATTCTAAAGAGATCTATATAGTTCAACGTTGTGTCAGAGAAGAAGAAATGAGTCATATAAGTGGATGTTCTACGACAAAAGAGATTTGGGACTCCCTCGAGCTTGCTCAGGAGGGCCCGTCTCAAGTCAAAAAGCACCGTATTGACCTTCTCATGTAACAATATAGATGTTTCACATATCTAAGGTCGAATCCATAAATAGCTTATCTAGTCATTTTTCGAGTATCATTAATGAGCTAATGACTCTAGGAAGGGATTTCGAGTTGGAAGACATTGTTTGAAAAATCTTTCGTATTCTAACCGATAAATGGCAACCATAGGTCACGACCATTGAGGAAGTTAAAGATTTGTCCATTTTGACTCTTCATAAACTGATGGGGTCACTTATGGCTCACGAGTTAAACCTTGTGCAGCGTTCGAGTGATAACCAAAGGGGAAAGAGTCTTGTTCTAAAGTCCACCTCAAGCTATGAGGAAAAGGACTACGAGGATAGATTCACCATGTTCTCTAGAAACATTGTTGGTGTGGTAATGCCAAGGGAATCCTCAAGCTAAAGTGTCTATCGGTACATGACGTTTCTTAATTAACCTTCGTTTATTATATTGTCTAAACCACGGCCGTCAGCCATTTAACCCAGCATCTCCTCAACAGTTTAACATCTTTTGAAGAATACAATTAGTTTGCCTAAAATACCGCATTTCTAACTCAACAGAACATCTTATTTAGCAACCAAACAACTCATATTTTAAATATCCACTACGAGAATTAGATCTAACAAGTTGTTAATTGTCACTGACTGCATCTCAATAATGGTGTCTCTTCAAACTAGACAGAATAAGTGTCTCGGTGAGGGCATGGGCGGACCTAGGGGGTCAAAGGCCCTCCAGTCCATTTAGAAATAAGTAGGTTTTAATAAGACTAATTATCATTATGTTAGTGATGGAGTAGTGGTTTAGGTATCTATCTTTCCAACAAAAGGCAGGGGTTCAAAACCCAATTGTTGCTTTTTGTTTGAATGATTAAGCTTTGTAGCTATTCAAAAGATAATGTTGGATAAGGATTCGAACCCTCGTCCGTTGAACATAATGTTGATCATGCAACGAACTTTACAACCTCATAGTAAATTCCATAACTTAATGAAAATTTCTATATATTATAATTAAACTATTTCTCAAAACCTTCACTCTTTAACTTATAGATTATTCACGACACGTTGCAAATATTTGTCTTAATTTTTTCCTATATAATGTAATTAGTTTATTTAATTTGGTAATGATTTTAATAACCGTGTGATAAAAATATGATTTAAAACATATATAAACATTTTTTGACAAGTCTCATTGTTCATTATTATATAGAAAAAATATCGTAAAAATAGTTTTAAAATGCCAAAATGTCGGAAAAAAAATAGTGCCCCCCTAGCTGAAAAATCCTAGGTCCGCCACTGGGTGAGGGTGGTGTAGTATATAAACAAATACCGATTATTATATGGAATGGAGGTAACTAATAACTACGGTTAACGCTAGAGTTTATTTCAGACGGTAGTGCATATGGTATTTGTATTTGGGGATTGAGATACGGAAAGAGTTTCAAGAGGGGTACAAAAGGAGGTTGTACAAGGAGGGTATGATTAATAAGTATACGAGTAGTATATGGGTAACCAACAACCATAACAAAAATTTGTACGAGTAAATAAATAAAAACAAGACGGAAAAAGGTTCGAAGACAAGTTTAAGTCGGTGTTTGTCATTTCATAAAATTAAAATTTTGTTAAGCTTAGGTATGAAAAGTTTAATTTACTAATTCATACTCCTATATATATAATTATTCATCCGTTCCTAAAAAATTGTCTCATTTCCCTATTATATGTGAGAAGTAGTTTAATGAAACGTGACGATTTTAGTGGCTGGGACGGAGGTAGTATATACTATATCGACCTTAATACATTAAACTTTTGATTAGCCTTCAGAATTTTATATAACTATAAATATAAAGTTGTTCGTCGTGCAACCATATATATTTCGCTTTGGAGAGTTTAGCCCTATATTATATAGGAGTGTTGGACCTAGACTAGTTACCTATTTATTTCATGCCCCGAAAAGGATGACATGATATCTTTGCTCACATTCAGGGCGAAGGTCATTCTTTGCGGAGCCCTACTTTCCTTTCCGAAAAAAAAAAAAAAGAAAGACTCGTTCTAAAAAAATTGAACCAACTTGCCTCAACAAGAGTGCTTTTTGGATCATGCCAGATGGTTGGAGCTAGGGCTAGCAGATATTCGAACTGGTGGGAAAGAGCTGGAGATCATGAAAAGAGCATGGGCACCTTCTTGTCTTTCGTCTAAGTTCACTGGCCCTACTGGATCAAGGTTGCTTGCACCAACTCCCCCTGATCTTGCATTTTCTCCGGTGGAAACTACCAAGCTGGAGTACGGTAGGGGCAGAGGGAATTTCCGAATCTCAAATTTTGTTCAAGAGGGTACGATCCGAAATTGTACACCAACTAATTACGACTTCTCCCACTTTACCAGATCCTGGACACAATCCTCCTAGAGATGGGGAGCCCCTTGCCTTTTATAGCCTCTCCTTCTCTCGTCGGTTTAGACGTTCATCTACTTGAAAACATTAAATTTATAAGTTTGTGAATCTTGTATCGAGATATTTGTGTTCAGTTTAACTTAACCTACATTATTTGATAATTTGTTTTGTCAATAATTATTATTTATACTCTTATCAATTTTTTGAGAGAAAAATTTGGAAAGTTTAAAAAATATGTAAATACGGAGAGGGATTTTTTTATATAAAATATTTATATTTATTACCGCTACAAAAGATAAAGTATTTTAAGATATATAACATAAAACATACATCAAAGATCAAGTATCGATTACATCAATATTTTATTACTTCGTTATGACAATAGATTGGTACCAACAACGGTCCAAGAGGTTCATGTCTTGTACATAAAATAAGTATAAAGAAGCAAATTTTAAACTTTTTTCAAACAATTAGCTTTTCTTAAATACTAGTTTTTGGCCCGTGCAAAATTGCACAGATGTATTAAAATTGTGTTGTACGAAGTATATTTTAATTAGAAATAATTTAATAAATATTAAAAAGAATATGTAAAATTAATAGTTTAAAACATACTCCGTATATCTACCGAGTACTACTCTACAATAAAAATGCTTATACTTCGTATCATGTTTAATTAATGTAACATTATGAGATGAAAACTATATTCATTCATACATACAATATAGTACTCCGTACTTATTTCAACTCATTTTAGCCGAAAAGACTCTTGTATATAGACCAACATATAACATTTTGCATTTCCTTGTATCTGTAAATTTAATACTAATATGTAATAATATTATCAACGGTAGAACAAATGTTATAATGGTTATAAAATTATCCTTTCCTGCCTATATATCATATTCAACGAATTCGATCACAACATCCTAGAATATGAAGAAAGGAAAAAAAAAGTCTCAATTTCCTCATTATGCACATACACCAATGTGATACGAAACGATTTCTTTGAATCATGATGAATGATGTCGCAATGGATTAATTGACTATATTTTGACCATACTTAGAACTATAACATTGCCCAAATTATAGAAGACTGAGATCCAACCATTATAATGTACAAATTTATTGTGTCTGACCCTAGTTTTTATCAAGCCGAATATATCAAACTTATGCCAAATATATCAAACTTCTAAACTCTTCATGTTTGAGGGTATCATTAAACCCTCAAATATTCCAATATGCTATGGCCATTTGTCTTGTGGAATTGAATTTTCATCTTCCCCATCTGAATCACCTCATAGTATCTCGTCTTAATTATGACATCAAATTGAGTGATACCTCTATATTAGCTAAGATAAGGGCAAACATCGGATTCGTAAAAGGTGTAACAGGAAAGTAATTGTTGAAATGCAAGTGGTGGTACATTAAATGTGAACTATGAAGTGTATATATTGATATAAAATTATAAATACATAATATAATGTAAGAAAGAGAGATCACATAACAGTCCTACAAAGTGTTTATATATATATAACTAAAACATAAGGTAACAAACAACCTGTGTCAAACATAATCAAACACTGGGGTAAGAGCAATGGCTACTAATACACGAACAATTACAATCCCAACTATAGACTCATCATGACCAAAATGAAATATTAATGATTGAATTAGCAAAAGAATCATACCTCCTGGAAAAACAATACTCCGTATATATCAGTTAGATGTTCTCCGTAGTCCACAACATTACCATCTTGGAGAGAAATTAGCTTTGACGATGTATAAACAGGGAAAATATAGACGTGAGAGAGTGAATGGAATGGTTGAAGAAAAGGAGTTACTAATCTAATTTCTTTGGGGAGTATTGAATTGACGAATGTTATGAAACATACAGGAACAAATTGGAAGTGTATGCATGATAATAGACTCATCATGATCAATTATAGTTAGTGACAACCAAATGAACAAAGATGAGGATGTTAAGCTTAGCCAACTGATATCCTGCGAACATTCTTGTCCCCCTCCAAATGCTAGAAACACATGGCGCTATCGTTTCCTTGAATCGACTCAGATCAAATCTCTTTACTTCCTTGAAGCACTCTCAATTGTATTGTGTCCCATAAACTGTCCACAGCAACTGCACAACAATCAGTCAATTCTAAATCATAACCTTTGATTCAGAAAGCCGCCTTGGAACAACGAAATGAGAATTCGGAAACAAAAAGATCGAGAATACCTTTCATCCTTTGGGTACATACGGTGAACCCATCGAATAAAAATCCTTGATCACTCTTAAAGGATCAGAAAGCAGGAGGACAAAGCTGCATGCTTTCACGGACTACTCGCCATGTATACTTTATTTCCTTCACGTCCTCCATTCCCAAACCCCGTCTATTTTACTCTTCTATTTATTTTCATGTGCTCTGCTTCAAAGATCAATACGTAATCAATCAAAACTCCCATATGACAGACAGAGATAATTACGGAATTGAAGTAGTAGAAGGAAGAGGGAGGAAGGGATTGTTTGTGTACCCTGAAGCACTAAAGTGTAGCAACTTGCATGTTAATCTAACATCCCGAATGTCATTGCAGAGGTGGTGTCATGAAAAGGTGGTATCAGTGGCAACACCACCTCCAATTTCCTCGCCGTCTTCGACACTGACGCCATTTTTGTCGGTGTAACAACAGAAGAAGACTGTGTCTTCACTATCTGGCTTTATCAATTTCAATCTCAACTTCATTACTGTTGTGATGGGGAAATACAATGACACAACCGAGCTTAACTGACTGAGATTGTTCAATTATATTCCACCAAAGTCTTGCTTTTATGTATTTTTAAAGCTTTGTCAGCAAAACAATTCAAAAAGTGAACTTGGAAACATATGCATTTAAGATCGGGTAAAGTGGAGATTAAATAATCCATGATTGGGTAATGGTTTTACATTTACACTACCAGTCGTATGACAACGAATTAATGCAAAAAAAAAAACAATGGAAAATCAAAATCAAAACGAAGATTAACAATCTAAGGAAACAAAGAAAAGTAATCACATCTGAAATTTAATGGATTATGAAAAAGTAACGACTTTATTGTAAACGGTATGGCCAAGTATTTCTAACATAAATTGATACAAACATATTACGCGCGTTCGATCTTCTTGGAAAAACACATTTCTTCAAAACAAAAAAAAATTTACATAAAAATAGTAAGATAGGGAGTAGCATATTGTTACAATAAACTTGTGAGAGTTATTGAGAAGAAAGTACATACATAACAAATGAAGAAAATTGAAGATTAGGAAAAACATGAAGTATTAAAAAATCACGGATATACATCTTATAAATAAACAAAGAAAAATGTGGCACATGATCATCTAAAAATAAATATTAATAGTTGATAAGTGTGTCTTGTAGTGCTTATTTGTTGTGTTTGGCCTCGGTTTCTCTTGTTGGAATCGCTCTTTGGAGCGGTTTCTAGGCTACTTACACTTCTTCTAGTTCATTTTAGGTTCCTAAGACCAATCTTGGAGAAGTGGAACGATTCCGTTTCGTTTCCGATACATATGGAGCCAATGAAGAGAAGCGACGATGATTCGATGGCTTAGACTCGGTCCCGAGTCCCTTGGAGCCCATTCCCGAGCACCGAGAGTTGATAAGAAGCCTAGAAGGAGCAAGTAGGGGCCTACATGGCCGTGTCAGAAGCCTACATAGCCGTGTAGTGAGTTGGGAAGCAAAGAAGAGAGGAAGCAAGCTACAGCAGGGCGTCATGGCCGTGACCCATGACCATCATGGCCATGACGGGGGTGCCTCATGGCCCTGAGCCCCCTCATCATGGTCGTGAGCCCCCTGTTTCTCCTCGCACTTTGTCACTTCATTCCCCTTATTCTTACAACCCTATAAATACCCCCCTCTTGTAATCTTATGTGATGTTAGACCTTACCCACTAAACCCTAGCATACTTTAGCCTAGATTAGCCTAGATTAGTGTAGATTAGTCTTTAGTTAATCGTTAATCTTAGTTTAATCCTTGCATTAAGGAAATTCTTCAAGATTCAACCAAGATTGACAACCTTGGGAGATTGTTTTGGGTTTTTCTTATTAATCCAAGTTTCAATCTTTCCTCCTCTTGTTAGTAGGTATAATCTTCTTATTCTCTTTACTCTTAATCCTTGTTTAATCTTTCAAGTTTTAATCTTTGATTATTGTTCTTGTTCTTGCTAGTTTCATTATGAATGTTTTGTTGTTTGTGTTGATTTCTCTTGTTATGGTTAGGATTAGTTTCATTATGTGTGAGTAGACTTGTTGTGGGGTTAGTAGGGGGATTAAGTGTTGATTATGGATGATTAGGGTTTGATTGTGGGTAAAGGTGGATTCTTTGTTACTAGTCACATATTAAGAGCACCATGTGTTTGTTGAATTGCTTGTTAGAGTAGTAGTTGCAAATACTTCTCTTGCTTGTCTTCCTCTTCTCATTGTGTGATTGATTTGTGGTTGAATCCTTGTGTATTGGGTAATATCTTGCATGATTATTTGGGTTTTGTCTTTGACACGAGAGTGCGGACATTGGCTTTGACACGAGAGCGCGGACCAACCTTAGTAACTAGGTGAAACCTACACCCTCGATCTCCCAACTATCCTACTACACTTATGAACCCGACCTAACTCTACTCTCTCCTTGTTTGATTCCTCTAGTTCGATAGATTCTTTAAACTTTAGTTGTTATCCCGAGCTTAGTCTTAGTCATAGTTTCATCCCCTTCTTATCGTTCTAGTTTAGTTTAGTTCGTTGACCTAGTCTTGTATTTGGGTGAAACTTGGTTTAAACCCTCTTTACCGTCCCCGTGGACTCGATCCGAGTTACCCTATCTACGTGTTAGGTTTAGTTGGTTATTATTTGTTGGTGGGGATCCACGGCAAATCCCTCCCATCAATTTGGCGCCGTTGCCGGGGACGGTGCTAGTTTAGACCTTGTTTGCCTATTTACTTGACTTTGTCTTTGTTTTTGTGTTTTTCTTTTTGTTCCTTTACTTCTTGTGTGTGTGAAGTTTATTTCTCTCTTGTCTAGTGCCCAAAAAGCACTAGACTTCTCACGTTTGCTCCTAGTCTACAGTTTGTGCCTAGAGGTGGTGACCATCCTCTTCTTTACAACTTAGAGCCGCTTCAACGGACGGTTGCTAGATTGAGAGGTCCTCAACCGGGTACGAGCCACGATTTTTTGAGCAAAACTTGAGGTTTGATCTAAACTCCCCACCTATAGAAGCCGCCATGAGTTACTCCTCTCCCTCTATGAACCAAGGATATGACATGACATCTCCCTACTACTATCAAGCTTCTTGGGATAATCAAGACACTCGTGGGTATGAATTTCAAGGAAATGGAAATGGCTATCAACAAGTGAATGCTTATCAATCATATGATCATGGTGGCTATTACTCAAGCAATCATCGTGAACCCACCATGTTTCATCATGATTCACCATATGGAAGCCAATTTCCCCAAAGTCCACCATATTACCCTTCACCTCAACCACAATATGAGCCCCAAAACCCACAATACTACCAATCGTTTCAACCTTACTACCAACCATATGATGCCCCACCCCTTGGGCATCATCAAGTTTTACAAGTAGTACTCCAAAACCCCAATGACCACCAAATGCCCAACTTGGAGTTATATCAATCGATTCTTCAATTGCAAAAGAGCCAACAAGAAATAGCCATCCAAATGCAAAAGAACCAAGATGAATTCATGGCCCAATATCAAAGGGAAAACGAGGCGATGGATGCTCAATTAAATGCGTTATCGGTTAAAACCGTAATGTTTTTAACCCGAACTTCACAACTAGATGAAGAGTGCTCTCTTTAGCAAGGGGAGCAACCTAATCATGAAGCCGCCGATGAAGTTCCTTTTGGGTGCGAATTTGCTTTGAAGAACCTCAATCGTATACCCAAGAAGAGACAAATGAGGATATGACCCTTGGTGAAGACATTGTTGGTGAAGAATTTGAGGACGGTAGTGAGTTGAATGAGTTGGTGGAATTTGTGAAGTTATTGGGTGAAAATGACAAACCCAAGTTGCCCTTGTGCGAGAATATGGAAAAACATCAAGAGCCCCTTGCAAGTAAGCGAAGCAATGATTTGGAAGAGATTGAAACAGCCGGTAGAAGTTTCAATTCTCTCCTTCAAGATGATGTGTGGACGAGTGATGTTTCGGGACTTGAAAATGGGGAACCACAACTTGAGGAAGGTATGGGGATGTGCAACAAGGAAATAAGGTCAAAACAGCTTTTTGTGCCTCATGATGAAGACTTGAAGCTTGCTAGTGATTGGAGACGGTGCTTAGGGAGGAAGAGGTCGGTAAAGCTTGTAGGATGGATCGACCCCGGAGACAACATGAAAGATGATAATGGGTCTTTTGGTGACTACTTCTTGCTTCCAACTTGGAGGCTTTGGAGGATAGCTTGGCTCGGACACTCTTTGAGCCTTCATTATGATGTGGCTCGTGCGTTTGACTTGCTCCTCCGAGCCCTTGATGGCTACGGTTAAGAAGGAAGAGTCCACCATCCTCGGTTTGACGGAGTTCCTAAAGAACCGTCATGTTGTATATTCCTCTTTCCTCTTCTTTAGAGTGCATGTGTTCGTATTTGTGTGGTTTTTCCTCTTGATTTTGCTTGTTTTGTGGAACTCTTGTAATTTGGAATTTTCTTGAGCGCTGTGAGGGAGAGATTTGATGGTGTTTATTGAGTTTACTTGATAGGTCATAGTGAAGATGAAGTTTTGAGAAGAGTGGTTGATGATAGAAGCCTGAAGCTTGGGCAAGGAAGTCAGTTTTTTGTAAGCTTAAGGGGGCGGTACTTTGGATCCCGAGGTATTATTTTGCATTTGGGTGGAGGACTCGGTGTGCTAATAGTGAATGAAGACTTGGGTTGGAACATGGCCATGTCGAGGGAGACATGGCCATGAGGAGGCCGTCATGACCGTGTGCTAGAAGTCCAAAAATCACAGCCTACTGCTCTCGATCATGGCCATGAGGGGCCAAGTCACGGCCAGGAGGGGTCATGGCCGTGACCATGGGCATCACGGCCAGGACGGGTATGCTATCCTTTTTCGCCATTTCTGTTAGCCCAGCTCCCATAAATTTGCCTACCCAACCACTTTATACCTCCTCCCAACCTCTCTACCTACCCTTGCACCTATCATATGACCCCTATACTTCATTTACATACCCTCACCTCATCTTCTCTTCACTTTACACCGAATATACCCTCAAATCCCACCCTCATTACACCATTCCAAGCTTAATGCTTCAACCATGTGAATTCATAAAGTAAGAAGGGGATTGACAATGAGGAAGACAAGCAAAGTGCTGATATTGAACATTGAGATGATGGGGACTTACGAGTTACTAACCGTTTGGTAAGGTGACTCTCGCTTCTTTTCCGTCTTTTATTGCTTGTCTCCCTTTGTATATTCCCCTTCCCCTTTTCATGGTGGCCCTCGGGGCCTTGGTAATTATTGCTCCCGACTCTCGATGACGTGACTACATCGAGGGTCCTTGAAAAATCCAAATTTACAAGATTTTCACCCTTTTTTTTAGGATTTAGTCGGATTTGGGCGGAATCCGGGATAGGTGACTTGATTACACCTAGTCCTCCCCTCCCATTTCCTTTTCTTTTCTTCTTTTTATTTCTTCCCTCATCCATATCTTTTCTCGTCTTGGCCCATGGTGACTTAATTACACCCCGGCCGGACACATTCTACACCTATCTTCGTTTTTCTTTTTGATTTTTAGCTTTATTTTCGTAGTTTCTTTTCTTTTTAGTGTCTCCACATACTATCGATCGAGCATGAGGACATTGCTCGGTTTAAGTGTGGGGGAGCGATATCCTAGTGTAGTTAGTCTTATTTTCGTAGTTTTTTCGAAAAATCGTTAAAAAAACCGTAAAAATTTGAAAATATTCATAAAAATCAAAAAGATTTTCTTTTGTGTCTTTTCCTTTTTGTGTCGTTGTGTTGTATTTTTTTTGTGTTGTGCGTGTTTGCCTCCCTTTTTCCTTGTAGGTCGCTGTGGACATGACATAGGTCCACCCCGACGCGGCCACGCGCGGGTTTGGGGAGGCGAATGAATCTCCATATGAGATGGTCAAATTGAAATTTAAATCGAAGTTGGAGTCGCCACCGAATTTTATGGTTCTTCGGAACCGTTCGAGCTCACTCTATGTCGTAGTGGGCCGTATACAAAATACGGTCCATTTCCGATGTCAGAGTTTATTGGGCTCGTCCCTTTGCAGTTCGATACCGATGCCGACTTGATCGGTTAATCGTATATTGAATGACTCTCGTTGCCAATGGATTCGGACATCCGGAAACCACGGTTCTGAGTAAGGGGTGAGGGTACGTGTTGGGAAGTTCACTAAGAACACCCAACCCCGCCCGCACATTAGCGGCCTCTACTAGGATATCGAATGATGTTTTAATACGCGCGTTAGTAATACGATGAATGATATGCAAACATTGTTTTCCTAAACATGCGAGGAATTGAATGCGTTGCTAAGTCGATTTAATGGATGAAAATTTAACGTCAAAGTTGAATTTAACATGCGAGATTCGTTTTAGTATAATAAAACAAACGATGAAAAAGATGTGAATTTGCTACAAAATAAACAAACGAGTTAGTATCGATCTGTAAATAATAATATAGCAAATAAATATACGAGATCGAGAAAATAAATATTAATCAAAATCTGAAAAATATTGCTAAAAGGCTGTTTTGTATAAAAAACGAAGTTCGAAAAATAATAAAAAAACGAGAAACGAGCCGCGTTTTCAGTCGGCCGCGCGGCTCGCCCGGGACGGGTGCGACTCGCGTCCCGGTCTGTTTTCGGGACCGATTTTTGAAAGTTCGATGCTTTTATTAAATCGCGTACAAATATCGCATAATTTGTACTCGACCTAATATTTTCGATATTCGTTATATTCGATAGTTGACTACGAAATCAATATCAAATACTCGGAATGGTTTTAGAAAAGATGTAAATTTTTAGAAATCGTTTTGTAGAATAAATAATAAAACGAACGAAAAAGCTAAAAAAAGGAGCGCGGGTTTCAGACTTGTACGCGAGTCGCCAGTGAGGGGCGCGACTCGCGTGCGGGCCTGTCCCGATTTCGCTCGTTGTTCGAAAATCGTTAATTTGATAAATCGCGTACAAATACGAATTAATTTATACTCGATTCATGTTTTCGATATTCGTCGTATCCGATATTCGATTATGAAATCGATATCGAACATTCGGAATGAATTTTATAAAAGGTTTTGTAAAAGGAAGTTTGAACACCAAAAAAAGAATGTAACGATTTTTAATATCGTCGAGATTTAATATAATTCTTTTCGATACAATATTCGATTATAGAGAATCGATATCATATTTTTAAGAATGTTGTTATATGAAAATAGTTTTTGTAGAATCGATATTAGGAAAAAAAATAAAAAAGCGACGAATGACCCGTAATAAAAAAAACGAAAGACGAGGAGGAGAAGGGAAGAAGAAGAGAAATCGGGTTTTGTTACACCCTCAACCTACATGCTTTTGTTTACTCGGATCGGGGCTCGTCGGGACGTGGCTTGGGCACAAGAGCGTCGAGTAGATGTCGGTGAGTTATGGTGGCTTGGTTTGGTCGTGAAGGGTGTCGGGTATAGGGCCGGATTTCCTTCGGGTTTTGGACGAGATATCGGTTCCTCGGTGCCTAGTTTTTATGCTTGTATGAATGTGTGTGTACGGATGTCGATTTCTATATTTAATGTTATGAGTGTATGAGAATAGTTGATGTTGTAGATGTCCTCAAAAGTGTGTGTGCAAGGGGCTATTTATAGGGAGTTCCCGACCTTGGCTAGGAGAGTTTGAACTACCGTTTAAGATAGGAAATATAAGAAGCTGAAAGGTATGAGAATTCCGCTTACTTGTCGAGGAAGCAAGGGAAACACGGCTGGTTTGTGCTACTCGGCCGAGTGTTTGCACTCGGTCGGGTGTTTGAATCGGTTTTCGGATAGGATTCCTACTTGAGATCGAATTCCATCCTTAAACGAATTTGTTTAATATTTTATGTAGCTGATTTTTCGTAGGATTAGAGTTCGAATTAGCCGTGTGAGGTGTCACGGCTGACTCACGTACCTCGGGAATATTTTTGACGGGTTTTGACTCGGTCGTTAAAAGACGGTTTTACCCCTGGTGTCGGAATCGACCCAAATTAGTCTTATTTGACTCGAAACGACCTGCTGGGCCTGATTTTGAGGTTGGTTTTGTGAGATATGTACTCCATAATGAGCCCAAGCCAAATGCCAATGATTTTGAGCCTGTTTCTGAGTATTTGAAGCACGTTTGCGTCCGATCATCATTGGGTGTTTGTCGGAAACTGCTATAGACACCTGGCGGTCAAAATGTGGGTGTCTACAGAGCCCCCACTCTGACTGAGGCTTGGACAGGGCGAAAGCCAGAGTAGCTACCAGGCAAATCAAAGATTAAGACCTGGCAGACTTCCGGTCGGGTCGTTTAAGGTCCATTAGACCTGCGTGAAGGGCCCGTCGACCGGAGACTAGAAATGTACCTGAGTTGACAATGATAACTCCATGGGGAATCGAACTTGTCGTATAAGTCTATGCCGCTGGGGAGTTGTTTGCACGGTTTTGCTTGAGTCGTCCTGTATAATGATTTATGCAAAGTTTGCATGTAACACATTTTTAAGAGAAATGACTCGTGCTGGGGAATAAAAATTTGAAGAAGATTTTTTGAATATTTTTGGATTTGGAAGAATTTTTGAAAATAAGGTATTTTGACTCTGAGAAGGAATAGGAATGCTCGGGATGACTTAGCTAGATCCTAGGGAAAAGGCCTGTATGCTAAATCCCTTGGGATTAGGAATCCCAAAGTGAGGAGGAGAATTTGGTTTCATGCTATAAATACCCTTCTCCTGCTCACAATTATTCATAATTCACACAATCCTCTTCTCCCTTCAATGAAAAAAACAAGCCTTAAGAAACTTATTTCTTCTTTTCAGAAATTCATCATGGGTATTGATCGATTAGTTGGAATGTTGCAAGATTGGTCCCGAATTTTCAGAGATGCTGACAAAGTTATTTTGAATCAGAATGGCGTCACCCAGCTATCCACAATCCGTCAGATGCAAGTGGATCGTCACTTTTTGGATGCTTGCCTGTCCTATTGGGATGATACTTATCATGTTTTTAGGTTTCCTCGGGGCGAAATCTGTCCCCTTCCTGAGGAAATAGCTGCTGTAGGAGGGTGGAATCAAATTCTTCGTCCCGCTATCCCCTTTTCAGTTCATGATCCCAGGAGGAAATTAAGAGAATTTTTAGGGCTTTCTCATATGGAGGTGTCCCGCATGCTGGAAGGAAATACAGTCTCCTAGATCGACCTGGCTGAAAAATTTATGAATCCAGATGACGTTCGGGCCAGGCCGGCATATAGCCGTAGGGCCTTTACTTTTTGCATGCTTCATGTCTACGCTTTTGAAGGCCATATGGATTGGCTATCTTGTATGGGCCATGTTAGACTTCTCGCCGTAGTGGATCAAATGGAGATAGAGCATAGCCCAGCTTGGCTGATTACTTGGGAGATTATCCAAGGCTTAGATAATCGTAAGAGGGATCCATCGATCAGGCTGATCGGTAGCACCTGTCTTCTACAGGTTGGCTGATTTTTTTATTTTCGCAATTTTTTGATTTTTTCAACTTCCATTTTTTTTGGTCTTCGATCTTTTCGCGGTTTTCGCGGTTTTTTGTCGATTTTCCCGTTTTTTTCGGTTTTTTCGATTTTTGCGATTTTTTTTTTTTTTTTGAAAATCGACTTTGACTTTTGACGATTTTGACTTTTTGTGATTTTGATTTTTCAGCTATGGCTTTTTGAGAGGCTATCGATCTTGGATCCTCCTCTAGATGTAAGCCGATATCGTCCGAACCAAGTGATGACGAGAAGACGGACTGTTGACTTTTCTCGCCTTACTACCCAAAAATTCTGGGACGAGCTGTTGTCTTTCCATGGAGGCCCCTTGATCCGTTGGACCGTACCTTGGTGGCCCATTTACGTCTGGACCGGGTTAGAATTGCGAGATAGGGCCCGTTATCAACTAATCCTATCTTTTAGGCAGACGATTCATCTTTATTCCGATCGCATATTTAGGCAATATGGTCGGGCCCAGAGAATTCCGGAAATCGAGGCGGTCGTGAGTGAATCTACTCAGCTAACGGACGTGATGTGTGACACTTGGGCGCAAAGATGGTATACCCGGCACACTTGGCCCGTTTCTAAAGCTTCTCCCTCGATCTGGGCATCAGATTCTTATACGAAGTGGACCCAGGCAGATTCTGCTAAAGCCCGTGCTGCTTTAAAGACTGATGAAGCCTTTGACTTGCTACACCGAGAACAGGCTAAAGATAATCGAGGTTTCTTTGATGACGGCGACACCCCAGCTACAATGGTCCGACTGATGTCAGGCCAGAAAGGGAAGGCTAAGACTTTGACTAAAGGGTCCAGCACTAAAGGTACATGGGGGAAGGTAAGCCCCCAGACGGACTTAGAAAGGAGACTCGGTCCAAGACTGGCAGCTAAGGACCGACTTGGTCCTCGGGATAGACTTCCCGAGTACGTATGAGCTCGGATCGAACCGGTGCAGGAGAAACCGAAGTCGAAGAAGCGGGTTCGAGCAAAGGAAGTTCCACTTGTGATTAGGGAACGTTCGCCCCCACCTCGTCGGCCTCGGGATCCGCGTGACCTGAAAGATAAGGGGAAGGGAAAAATGTACGAGTAGTCTCCTAAATTTTATTATTTAAGTATTACTACTATTTTTGTGTGACTTTTGTTGTTTATTTTTGCGTGAGGCATTTTTTTGAAATAATAAAAGACATATTAGTGAAAACCGTTCCTGTCTTTTCGTTATTGCAGTGGTTGCACCCTTTTGAGGGGTTGCCTACGTATCCACGATTAGTGGAATCAAACCGACCGTAGTTCAGGCATAGAATTTTGCAATTTTTGAAATACATCAAGACCATTAGTTCGAGATGTGCGACAGTAGGATCAGTAATCCTAACTCATTGACTTGCTTAATTTTTGGAAATTTTGTAAAAAGATAAACTTTTAGCAAATGACATTGAGATAAGGTTAGGGGTAGTAGCGCTTCAGTTGGTCCAAGTTGGTTGGGTTGACGAATTCGTTTCCATCCAAGTCTGTCAGCATTACTGCTCCTCCTGATAAAACCATCTTTACTAGATACGGTCCGGCCCAATTAGGTTTGAATTTTCCCCTTGGGTCGACTTGTAGCAAAGCCCGGACAGATTTTAGGACTAGATCACCCTCTTTGATATTCCTGGGCCTAACTCTTTTGTTGAAAGCCCGTTTTATCCTTTTTTGATATATCTGGATATTGTTAAGGGCTCGAGATCGTTGTTCGTCCAAAAGAATTAACGAGTCGTATCGGGCTTGGACCCAATCTGCTTCTGGTACTTGATTTTCGAGTAGGATCCTCAGGGACGGTACTTTGAGTTCGACCGGCTGGACCACCTCCATCCCATATGTCAGATAGTACGGAGTTGCTTCGGTTGCGGTGCGGATTGATGTCCGGTATCCCCATAAGGCGAAAGGGATTTTATCGGGCCAATCCCGGTAATTGTCAGCCATCTTTTTAAGTATGGTGACAATTGTTTTATTTGCTGCCTCTACCGCTCCATTGGTTTGGGGACGGTAAGGCGAAGATGTATGCCTTTGAATCTTATATTTTGCTAGCAAAGTAGCGGTTTCGGCTTGGAAATGGGTCTCGTGATCACTAATGAATTCGTGCGAGATCCCGTATCGGCATATAATTTTATGTTGGATAAATTTTGCAACGTGCTTGGCGTTCAAGACACGATATGACTCGGCTTCGACCCATTTGGTAAAATAGTCAATAGCCACTAGAATAAAGCAGTGACCTCCCGTCCCGGAAGGGTTCACTTTCCCGATTATATCAATTCCCCATGTTGAAAATGGCCATGGTGATGTCATAGTATATAACAGGGACGACGGCATATGCTGGACGTTGCCGAAAATCTGACAGTTGTGACAGTGCTTGACATATAACTGACAGTCGGTTTCCATGCTATTCCAATAGTACCCGAGTCTGGCGATTTTTCGAGCTAGCATATGGGCGTTCATATGCGGACCGTTCTCGCCATTGTGTACCTCGGCCATGACCTTTTCGGCCTGTGTTCTGTCGATGCATAGGAGTAAAGCCCCCTGTGCCGTCTTTTTGTACAATTGTCCATTGTCTGTGCGGATGAACTGAGAGGCCCATCTTCGTAGTGCTTTCTTGGCCCGGTTTTCAGATCCCGGAGGATATTCTCCTGACGTCAAGTAGGTGAGAATAGCCTGGTACCAAGGTTCTGGGTCAGTTATTTCGATGTCGTGGATAGCGTTGATATATGCCGGCTCGGACCGTCTTTCGACGCAAATCGGTATGCTGGTTAGATGTTCCGGGATATTCAGTAAAGATGCTAATTTGGATAGCGCATCTGCAAACTGGTTTTCTTCCCGGGGTAGATAGATGTTTTCCACCTTTTGGAACTGTTTTTCGAGAACCCTTACTCGCGCTTGGTAAGCTACGAGATTTGCGTTCCGAGTTTTCCATTTTTGGAGTGCTTGATTGATGACTAATGATGAGTCACCGTGGACCCGGAGGTTCGTCACTCCTAAATCAGCGGCGGCTTGCAACCCGTGAATGCATGCTTCGTATTCGGCTGCGTTATTAGTCACGTCGAAATCTAACTTGATGGATAACGGGGTGTGCTCTCCTCGTGGTGAGATCAGCAGAATCCCGACGCCAAATCCTCGAAAGTTGGACGCCCCATCAAAGTGCAGATCCCATGTCTCCGTGTCGGTATGGAATATATCTTCGTCAGGGAAGGCCCAAGTATCGGTATGCCCCTCTTTAGATACCGGACTATCGGCGAGGAACTCGCCTACTACTCGGCCTTTAATGGCTTTTAAGAACTTAGCTAGCATTAAAGTCCATCTAGATATCCTGCCATTGAGGATGGGCTTCTCGAACAGATACTTGATTGGATCCATTCTTGATAGTACGTGCACTTCGTGGCTAAGCATGTAATGTCGGAGCTTTTAGTGGCCCAAACTAGAGTTAGGCACGTGTTTTCGAGCATCGTGTATTTGCACTCGTACTCTAGGAACTTCTTACTGATATAGTAAATAGCCCGTTCTTCTGAGTCGACCGTCTAGGCTAACATAGCTCCCATGGCTCTCTCAGTCGTTGTCAGATATAACGACAAAGGTAAGCCGTGTTGAGGAGGCATTAATACCGTTGGAGATGACAGAATCTCCATGATCTTATCAAAAGCTGCTTGACATTTGTCATCCCATAGTATCCGTTCTCCTATCTTCAGTTTTTTGAAAATGGGCTCACATACCATGGTTAGCTTCGAAATGAACCTGCTGATATATTGGACTTTCCCGAGAAACCCCCTAATCTCTTTTTCGGTTTTAGGCGGCCGCATCTCGGTAATGGCCTTGATTTTGGCTGGGTCAACCTCGATGTCGCGCTGGCTGACGATATGGCCCAGTAACTTGCCCGATTTTACCCCGAAACTGCATTTTTGAGGGTTTAACCTCATGTTGTACTTGCGTAGTCGGGTGAAGAACTTTCTAAGGGCCCGAATATGCCCGTTTCGTTCTTTGGACTTAACGATCATATCGTCCACGTAGACTTCTACTTCCTTATGCATCATGTCATGCAGTAAGGTAGTGGCGGTCCGTTGATAAGTGGCACCGGCGTTGATAAGCCCAAATGGCATAACAGTGTAACAGTAAGTCCCCCAAGGTGTAGTAAAGGTGGTCTTACTCATGTCTTCTTTCGCCATTTTGATTTGATTGTATCCGGCATACCCGTCCATAAAGGATAGAAGGGCATGGTCGGCCGTGTTGTCCACCAGTATGTCGATGTGTGGCAACGGGAAATCGTCTTTCGGGCTGGCCTTATTAAGGTCCCGAAAATCTACACAAACTCGTACCTTTCCGTCTTTCTTGGGTACCGGTACGATATTTGCAACCCAGTCTGGATATTCAGACACTTGGATAAAGCCTGCTTTGAATTGTTTGTCAACTTCTTCTTTGACTTTGAGAGACCATTCGGGCCTCATTCTTCGGAGTTTTTGCTTTACCGGCTTACACCCGTCTTTAATGGGTATACGGTCTTCGGCTATCTCCCGGTCTATTCCCGACATGTCCTTGTAGGACCATGCGAAGACGTCTTTGAATTCATGGAGGAGATCTATGAATTGTTGCTTCTCCTCGGGGTCTAGGGATAAACCTAACTTAAGCATCTGAGGCTCTAAAGGGGTTCCTACATTGATGGAATCAGTTTCTTCAATGACCGGATCTCGGGATTTCCTTTGTTCGAGCTGCTCGACTAGATGCGGAGGTAGTGGTACCTGTTCGTCGGGTTTCTCAATGTCATTGCAAATAAAGTTTTTGAAAAAGTTTTGAAAATAAGACAAGTCGTAAGCAGAACGGTTATCGTTATTATTGATAGAGAACTTCGTAAATAGCTCAAAGAGAGCAGCCATTTGATCGCTGGTCAGAGACGGTATGGGGAGTGCTCTCGGGACAGATTCCAAGACTCCCTGAGGTGCAGCTAAAGGAAAAGGGGTTACAGACTCGACCCTAGTACTGGACCTTCTAGACCTAGACTCAGACTCCGACTCCGACTCTGACTCAGACCCGGATTCGGACTCGTCGCCCTGCATGTCTCCTTCGCCGGTACTGAGCTTGTAGACTCGGCCCTCGCTGTCGGTCCATTTGATTGTCTTCCTCCAAGCCCTCTTTCCAGTATCAGCACCTACTTCAGAGATCAACTTAGTCGGGTCGAACTTGCTGCTATGGAGGATCAGGTTGACTAATTCCTCCTTAGGGGTCGGGATTATCTTGCTGTCCCCGAACGAGAGCCCCAGCATGGGCTCGGCTTGGTTCGAATCCTCCTTTGATTCGGCCTGGATGAGAGCAAAGATATCATCTGGGATGAAATTGACCTTAGGATAGGTTATAGTGGGTTGATAGAGACCCGTCTGGACAGCTCCAAATACCGGAGTGACAAAGTGATCGCTCAGTCTTGGGCTGTAAGGGTCCAAGTAGGTACCCTTGAGAATATTGCAGGTCTTTTGGATGCCGGCCCGGACCACATTTTCCGGGGTTAAGGCGTACCCCAAACCGAATTTCGAATCTTCATCGCTTAAAACATCGATGATCTTGCTAGCAGGGAGACCAGGCCTTGAAGTAGCTCCCGGTAAGTAAGCAAAGTTTTGCAGCATTTTGTCGATGCTGGTTGTGAAGTAGGGCCTAAAGAGATACTCTTCATCGATCATTCCCACGAAATTGAATCCTCGCGGGTCGATTGAACCAGCCGTGTTGCAGCTTGACACAACTATTGGGGTAGCTTCGAGGGTGATGACCCCCTCTTGTAAAGGTAGCTTGACCTTTCTGTGAAGAGTGGAGGATACGGCTTTAACCGCATGGATCCAAGGCCTTCCAAGTAGCAGATTGAAAAATGAAGTGACATCGATCACTTGGAATTCGAGCTCTTTTTCAATTGGGCCAGTTATGATGGTTAGCTTAACGGCCTCGGCAACTGATTTTGGGCTCCCATCGAAAGCCTGGATAGTTTGTGCGGTAGGAAGGTAGTCAGTCTCGGTAATGCCGAGAGCCTTTGCAGTCCTTAAGGGAAGGACTTTCACAGCTGACCCGTCATCGATTAGGGTCATGGGTAGATACTTCCCTCGACAAATCACCGTGATATATAGGGCCAGGTTGTGGGTGGCCCCAAATGGTGGCTGATCAGATTCAGAGAAGGTGATAAGTGGGCCTTCTCCTTTGGACTTGCCCTTGAGGTGAGGCAGGATGGTGGCTACCATTTCAGTGGGGGTAACTGATGAGTCTACCTTGATTTCATCGAGAGTCTTAGTAAGTGCTGCCCGATGTTCTTGAGAACTAACCAGAAGCTGCCATATGGTAAGATCGGTTCGGACCCTCTTCAGTTGCTTGACTAGGGCCGTGTCGGTGTCTGGTTCTTCAAGTGTAGATTCCGTCTTGGCGGGTTCAGTGACGGATCCCGGGGTCGAAGATCCGGCCGTGATGACATGAGTACCGGCCAGAGCCTTGGTTTTGGCCTTTCGGATCTCTTCAACAGTGATGGGGACGGCCTC
This sequence comes from Agrostemma githago, assembly GCA_958450325.1. Lineage (NCBI taxonomy): Eukaryota > Viridiplantae > Streptophyta > Magnoliopsida > Caryophyllales > Caryophyllaceae > Agrostemma > Agrostemma githago. Next base: position 13,279,039 of record OY288255.1, on the reverse strand, counting down.
CCCCTTAGCCAAGTAAACATCATCTTCATCGTCGTTCCATATCCCGTTGATTTGGGGAATGAAAGGGGAAATGAGATGAGTGCAATCGACTATTTCTCCAGTAAAAATGGCGTGAGTAGCAAGAGGGTTGTTTTTGTTACTGGGCTTATCGCTGGGTAATGGTATCTTCCCACTCTCGATCAGATCTTGAATGAGATGCTTTAACTTGCAGCATTTTTCGGTGTCATGCCCGTTGCCCTGGTGATAGCGGCAATAGGCTTTTGGACCGTTTCTCGACAGGGACCTCTGGCATTGGGCCTATAGGTTGGATCAGGCCTTTAGAAGATAGCCTTTGTAAGGCATCGGCATAAGTAGTCCCTATGTCCGTGAATACCCGGGCTGGAGTATTCTTTTTGGTTGAGGTGTCTAGCAAATTAACCTCGTCGAAGATGCTTCGGGCCGCATTTGTAGTTGCGGGCTTGCCAGAAGATGAACTGGCTCCTTGATAACCTTTTGTAGAGGCCTTAGTAAGGCTCTCTAACCTTAAATCGTCTTCGATTCTTGTACCCATCTCAGTTAAGGTGGCGAAATTGGGTATGATAGCGTACCGGAGATGGATCCGGTAAGATGGGAGGAGGTTTTTCACAAAGGCCTCCACTAGTACCTTTTCGCTGGGCTTGTCGACCAGCTTGACACTTTCGGCCCTCCACCTTTGGAGGTATTTGGTGAAACCCTCTTTTGGCTCTTGGGCCATGACCTCGAGAGTACGCATGGTTGTCTGGATTTCCGCATTGCCGGCGTAGTTCCGAGCGAATTCCGTTGCTACGTCGTCCCAAGACTTGTATTTTTTGGCGTCGAGCTTATAGAACCAAGCCTTCGGGTGCTTCTCTAGCGAGGAAGAAAACAGATGCTTGAACATGTCTGACTTGACTCCTTTTAGGGCCATAAACTCTTTGAAGGCCTGGATATGTAATACTAGGTCTTCGGTTCCGTCGAACATCGGGAGGCCTGTCAAGTTGAGATTGGCAGGCAGTTGGTCGGTCAAGGGAGAATAGGTTCGAGCATTCTCTGTATGGATCGAGTTGTGGGTCGACAAGTGGACCTGCTCTTGTAGCTTGAGGACCGCGCTAGTCAATTCGGCTAATGGCCCTTAGTTTCGTCTTCATCACTCGGCCTATCCTGCTCTATGGCGCTAACCCGGGTAACAATGGCGATCTGGTCACCCCTGATTTGGTCGAGTTGTTCTTGGATCTTGGCCAATGCGGTGTTCAGTTGATCAATTGAGTCCTTAGTCATGGTTCGGGTGTGAGGTGGCCTGTCTGTAAGAACACCACGTAATCAGCGACTAGCCCAAATCATAGAACTAAAGTACATCCCGAGCAAGGAAAAGGGAAACTAGAGAGGAAACGACTCGGAAGAGACATCTAGACGGATGACTCGTGAGAGGTGGGCCTCCTTTAGGATCCAGCTGTGTGGGTTGGGCCCTGTTTGAAAGGAGGTTCACGTGAGACATTCCCCAGACTTCTAGACTCGAATGTGTAGACGGGCCGACCCTTGTAGGAGTATGTCCTACGTAGGTGGGCCTTGCCTTAGTCTAATAAGGCGGACTGGGATAGGGAGGAAACCCGTGATATAACATCGACGAAGTTTCGACGCTAGAAGACCTTGACGACTTATGACACGACCCGACACTGCTAAATACGGGAAGTCATAAAAAAGGAAGGTTTTGAAATTGATATTTTGAAAGCCCGAGTAAAATCGGGGAGAGCCGGCCCTTTTTCGAGAAAGAAAACGGAAAGGCGGACCGGGGACGGTTATAATACCCGTAATTTTATATAGAGGTCATACAGAGTAAAGTCAGCCAGACCAAGATACCGTATTTCTAATATTCATATTGTATATTTTATCCGAGTCTATTTAATAGGTAGTAGTAGATCTAATGGGTCAACCCAATTTGTTTAGCCCATTATTTAGAATAAACCTTGGTGCTATAAGTTAGACTTATACGCATAATTCAACACTCAACCTATTTTCAATTATTAAAGGGGTAGATTTAGGGTTCTTTTATTTTCAAGCGTCGCACCTCCTTCTCCCTTGTTAGTAAACTTTCAATGACCCCAACACCACGATCATCAAGCAGCCCCATCATCGATCAACACCACGATCATCAATGATCCCTATTCATAAGTCGACACCATCATTCAGTCCCAACCCCAACACCGTAATTAAGATAGGCGGAGCCTTGCCTACACCTTGTGAATGACTCATCGATACCTGAGCGACAGCACGATAACAGCCATATGCTTCCGTTGTCGACGTTCCCCTGTTTCCATGTTTACCCGCTGTCACACACTCATTATTTCAGCCTGGTACGTGTCCGTGTCATGGCTTTTGTCATTACGGTATTTGGGTCGGGTCGTTATTGTCATTATTGTAGTCGCGTCGTGCTAATCATTGTCGGCGTAGTCCTGTTATTGACGATATAGAGGTATGGTCGGTGTAGAGTAGTCGGGTCGGGTCGCCTTTTTTTGTTGCTGGTGTGTGTGCTGTAGCATACATATCTAGTAGGGCTGGCTGTTGTCAATACGAGTATTATTCTAGTATTCATGTTATTGTCATGTATTGTTATCACTATAATTTAATTAGCGGGGTACTCGTAATCAGACTTAGGTGCCGTTTATTGTGGGTAGGGTGGTTTAATTTAATTACGACGATATCGGTTAAATAATAAATTATGACTAAGTCAATGTCGGGTTTCATTTTATTATCTAATTACATTAGGGTCGATATTAATTTAATTATATAATATTTTATTAGGATTGGACTTCGTAAAATTTCCGTGCTGATTGTACTGCTGACGCGGTGGTGACTTGCTGGTTAGGTAAGGTTTTCCTTACTTAGAATACGTTAATGTTATTACTCATGTATGAGTTATGAGTACGATGTGATATTGTCCTAATGGGAATAATGTTGAATAATGATGGGAGAATGATTGATGAATATATACATTGGAGTTGGTGAGGCTAGCTTTAGACCTAGCCGGGGCCTCTGATCACGGTCCCCTCCCTGATTTCTCCTCGCGGGTTGTTGAACCTGCGGGGGGTGTGCACACTCGGAATGAAAGGGCCTGCCAGAAGAGTTGAGATGAGATTATTGATTGGTACCAACGATTGGTACTGATGAGAATATGGAGATGGGAATATTGATCGGTACCGTGATGGTATTGAGAATGTGGAGATGATATTGTTAATGGGTACCGATGATGGTACTAAGGTTTTTGAGACTTGATGTTTTATATTCAGTACTTGTATATTAATGTTAGCATGTTCTAACCGTGTTTTCATTGTCTAAATTGTCACCCTATTTCATTGGGGGCCTGCGATGATCCAATTGACATTTCTGGTCTTTGGGGAGCAGAGTATTGATGCAGATATGGATCATTGATGTGTGCTTAACTGAAGCAGATATGGACCATTGATGTGGTTAACTGAAGGGAATTGTTGTTCGGGAAGGGAGTGCGTGGCCATCATTACTATTCATTTAGCATGTTTCCGTCATTAATAATTAATTGACCTTTTATTCATGTAGTCGTTTTGGGCTTTTGTAACCATACTTAGTTCTCAAACTTGGTTTGCATCCTTTGATTAATTTATTAAACTCGGTTGTGTTTCAGTATTTTTTGGTGATGGGACTACTGCCTCGGTTAACCCGAGATGGTAACACTCTCATTTATCCGGGAAGGCCTAGTTAAGGCTCTTGGATAAACGGGGGTGTTACAAAGTGGTATCAGAGCGAACGATCCTGGAGCCTAAAATAAATGAACCTAGGAAAATAAAATGAACCCCGGTGATGGACCGTCAGGAGCCCCTATAAAATTCGGTTGAGGAGACGTCCTTATACCAACCCCGGCCCTCCTGGTCTTGACCCGGTAACAACGTGTGAGAAATGAGATGGGTATATATTAGGAAGGGATACGTTGTGATGTAATGAATGTCTTGTGATGCTTGTCTATGATAACTGATTGCGATGTTTGATGCGTATGACGTAGGGAACTCTATGCGCTGAGGTGTGGCTGGTATATATGTTGTTAAGGTACTAGCATGGTATAATAGTTGGTGCGATGCCATATGAGTTATATGTTAAGATACGTAAGGTCGAAATAGGAGTCGATCATCCTTGAGTGGGAGAACAGTCATAGACAGGGTTGTTAGTAATGTAGGATACACCATGTGGGTATAAGCGATATATACATTGAATAACACGTTATATCACATGGGTGTTTGTACGTAGTAGTGTCGTAAGCATTGAACGAGTTTAATTAGTCGAGTTGTGGTAATCTGTGTCGATCTAATAGAAATTATATATTGTAGCTGTTTCACGTTACTGTAATATGTCAAGCGGGTTGATAACTTACGTGGTTAAGTATGTCGTAATTGAATGTTATTCAAAAAAAAATACCTGGATACTTGCATTCTGTTTCGAGTATTATATGTGTCCTTGCCAATGTAATGTACAAGTTGCCTTCATGTTAAGTATGTCGTAATTGAATGTTATTCAAAAAAAAATACCTGGATACTTGCATTCTGTTTCGAGTATTATATGTGTCCTTGCCAATGTAATGTACAAGTTGCCTTCATGTTAACTAGGATCGGTATCTACAAGTTTAATGGTGCCGTGACGTATTAATGGAGCTTTGTCGCATATGAACCAAGTACGAGTTAACAAGACTAATAATTGAACAATGTTAAACTACTTGAGGTCCGTTTTGAGTTAATGTGAGTTACTTGCTTATATCGATCTGAGTAGTCCTTATTGGTCCTCATCGTTCTCTCGTAAGTATGTAAATGAACTTATCTACTAATTGATTCTTGAAAACGTATGTGTCTGGAATTATGTCGATCTGTTTGTATTATAGCTAGGAGCAATATTGTATATATAAATACGTCGTTTTCATTTCACCCTGATTACAATGTGTGATTAACACGATAAAGTGTCAAATCAAAATTTCTTTATTACCTGAATTTAAGTACGTGTTATTAAAATAATATATCTGTGGTATCGTATTCATTAATGTGAAATTCTGCCAACTCACTTGAATATTTGTGTTTCGTTTTGAGTTTATATGTTTCCTTGTCAGTTTGATAGGTTCTGAGTCGTACCTTATTATTAATTTCTATTCTTGTTAGTTTAACTGAGTATTTATGAAAAACCGTGTTGAGTTAATGACATACACATTCACAACACTTTATCTAACCTGAATAATGCGTCTATTGAGTTATATTTTGATGGCCTAAACAAACATGCTTGCTAACCGTGTCGAGATAATGTCAGAACAACTTAAAATACCTTCGTTAACAGGAATAACGTGTTACTGAATTGTTCCACCTGTTACAGTGTCTATTTTACAATAGTTTGAAAATAGACTCATGTTTATTGTAAGTCTAATTAATTAGTGTAGAATTTAGAGATTTAAACCCAAGTACTTAAGCCTATTTTCTAGTGGTCATGTTTTGATTATATACCTTAGAGGTTAAATTATCACTGAATATTTTACAGATGAAGAGGCTGGATAATGTTGGAACCTGTTTTTGCTCAAACATATGATTTGAAACTCGTCTTATAAATCGAAACTTTCAAGGTCAAATCTGTCAGTTCATGAAAATGATTTTGTAAATCATTGTTATATTTGGAATTTGAAAATGGTTTTAACTAGAAAGTTGTAGATGGCCATCTTTCGAATCTAATCCCACTGAATTTACACTGTTTTGAGTACGATGATTTAAAAGTGTCTAAATCCACTGAATGATCACTGTTTCGCCTTGTTCAAAGTGAATGCACTAATGTGAAAGTGTCTGTCTTATCGTATGCTGTAATAGAGTTAAACTTATATGTTACTGATCAATTCAGAGTAAATTCGAGTCGCAAGAGGTTACACTGGTTCATGTTGCATAATTGCCTAAACTTGGATCTTACTGATTAGATGTGTTGTTGGCTGATAAATTTGTCATGGTCATAAGTCGTTTATGTGATAAAGAACATCGGTACATGTATTCAATAAGTGGGAGTCGTTCCAATGAGAAATCAAAAAGGTCGAGTAACCAAACAACGAACCGAGTGCTCAATTTATGTGGACTTAAACATTACATTAATTTTCATATTTTTGTGGTAATAATGTAACGAATTTGGACATGTTTGGTGAACAAGTCAAATGTTGGTTTTAATTAATCTTGCATCTCTGATGAGTTTCCCGTCTTTACTTATTGGTCGATAAGTAACGAATGCCTGGAGAAATGCGGGGATAGAAACCCCTCGTGACCACTTGATGGATGAGTAAGCTGGGAAATCTAGTTGAATCATGAACGACTTGTTGTGTTAGTCATAATGCCAAAAGATTTGGGGTTCGTGAAATGACCAAGTGATGTGATGTATGTCAAAAAAAAAATTAGTTGAGGAACACTGTTGATAACGTGTGAATTGATTCTGCATATTACTTACCCCTTGTCAGTGCTTACAAGTATATTCGTTTGAAAAGTTTACTGTGATGTCTCTTGATGATTGAATAGCGCCTTATATAAGAGAGTCGAGGAAACATGGATCTCGTTGGGGTCAAGATAATACGGTAATATACTAAATATGTTGAGTAGAGTTAGACTGTGAACATGAACTTCGGGGCGAAGTTCTTTATAAGGGGGTAGGATGTCATACCCCGCGCGCTGGTTCCTATGTTATGCGTGTTTAAGGCACTTAATGATCATCGTGGTTGAAGTTAGTAATAAGTATGTGTGTGGTTAGACAGTAGTACGTAACGCAGATGCAATAGTTAAGTTATTTATGTACCAGTAAAAAAAAATTAAAATATTAGTCAGTTGGGCGTAATGAACTGTAGTTTACGCGTAAGATGTCGTTAAGGAGTCGAGTCCTGAACTTCGTGGACGAAGTTCTCTATAAGGAAGGTGGAATGTAATACTCCGTTTCACTTAACCGGGATTATGTTAGCCACAATGAGTCTTATTAGCAGTGCTGATAGTTCACAACGGGATCATGTGTGTTTGGTATGTAAGTAGGTGGGTGGCGAACTTCGGGACGAAGTTCCTTATAAGGAGGGTAGATTGTAATACCCGTAATTTTATATAGAGGTCATACAGAGTAAAGTCAGCCAGACCAAGATACCGTATTTCTAATATTCATATTGTATATTTTATCCAGGTCTATTTAATAGGTAGTAGTAGATCTAATGGGTCAACCCAATTTGTTTAGCCCATTATTTAGAATAAACCTTGGTGCTATAAGTTAGACTTATACGCATAATTCAACACTCAACCTATTTTCAATTATTAAAGGGGGTAGATTTAGGGTTCTTTTATTTTCAAGCGTCGCACCTCCTTCTCCCTTGTTAGTAAACTTTCAATGACCCAAACACCACGATCATCAAGCAGCCCCATCATCGATCAACACCACGATCATCAATGATCCCTATTCATAAGTCGACACCATCATTCAGTCCCAACCCCAACACCGTGATTAAGATAGGCGGAGCCTTGCCTACACCTTGTGAATGACTCATCGATACCTGAGCGACAGCACGATAACAGCCATATGCTTCCGTTGTCGACGTTCCCCTGTTTCCATGTTTACCCGCTGTCACACACTCATTATTTCAGCCTGGTACGTGTCCGTGTCATGGCTTTTGTCATTACGGTATTTGGGTCGGGTCGTTATTGTCATTATTGTAGTCGCGTCGTGCTAATCATTGTCGGCGTAGTCCTGTTATTGACGATATAGAGGTATGGTCGGTGTAGAGTAGTCGGGTCGGGTCGGCTTATTTTGTTGCTGGTGTGTGTGCTGTAGCATACATATCTAGTAGGGCTGGCTGTTGTCAATACGAGTATTATTCTAGTATTCATGTTATTGTCATGTATTGTTATCACTATAATTTAATTAGCGGGGTACTCGTAATCAGACTTAGGTGCCGTTTATTGTGGGTAGGGTGGTTTAATTTAATTACGACGATATCGGTTAAATAATAAATTATGACTAAGTCAATGTCGGGTTTCATTTTATTATCTAATTACATTAGGGTCGATATTAATTTAATTATATAATATTTTATTAGGATTGGACTTCGTAAAATTTCCGTGCTGATTGTACTGCTGACGCGGTGGTGACTTGCTGGTTAGGTAAGGTTTTCCTTACTTAGAATACGTTAATGTTATTACTCATGTATGAGTTATGAGTACGATGTGATATTGTGCTAATGGGAATAATGTTGAATAATGATGGGAGAATGATTGATGAATATATACATTGGAGTTGGTGAGGCTAGCTTTAGACCTAGTCGGGGCCTCTGATCACGGTCCCCTCCCTGATTTCTCCTCGCGGGTTGTTGAACCTGCGGGGGGTGTGCACACTCGGAATGAAAGGGCCTGCCAGAAGAGTTGAGATGAGATTATTGATTGGTACCAACGATTGGTACTGATGAGAATATGGAGATGGGAATATTGATCGGTACCGTGATGGTATTGAGAATGTGGAGATGATATTGTTAATGGGTACCGATGATGGTACTAAGATTTTTGAGACTTGATGTTTTATATTCAGTACTTGTATATTAATGTTAGCATGTTCTAACCGTGTTTTCATTGTCTAAATTGTCACCCTATTTCATTGGGGGCCTGCGATGATCCAATTGACATTTCTGGTCTTTGGGGAGCAGAGTATTGATGCAGATATGGATCATTGATGTGTGCTTAACTGAAGCAGATATGGACCATTGATGTGGTTAACTGAAGGGAATTGTTGTTCGGGAAGGGAGTGCGTGGCCATCATTACTATTCATTTAGCATGTTTCCGTCATTAATAATTAATTGACCTTTTATTCATGTAGTCGTTTTGGGCTTTTGTAACCATACTTAGTTCTCAAACTTGGTTTGCATCCTTTGATTAATTTATTAAACTCGGTTGTGTTTCAGTATTTTTTGGTGATGGGACTACTGCCTCGGTTAACCCGAGATGGTAACACTCTCATTTATCCGGGAAGGCCTAGTTAAGGCTCTTGGATAAACGGGGGTGTTACAAAGTGGTATCAGAGCGAACGATCCTGGAGCCTAAAATAAATGAACCTAGGAAAATAAAATGAACCCCGGTGATGGACCGTCAGGAGCCCCTATAAAATTCGGTTGAGGAGACGTCCTTATACCAACCCCGGCCCTCCTGGTCTTGACCCGGTAACAACGTGTGAGAAATGAGATGGGTATATATTAGGAAGGGATACGTTGTGATGTAATGAATGTCTTGTGATGCTTGTCTATGATAACTGATTGCGATGTTTGATGCGTATGACGTAGGGAACTCTATGCGCTGAGGTGTGGCTGGTATATATGTTGTTAAGGTATTAGCATGGTATAATAGTTGGTGCGATGCCATATGAGTTATATGTTAAGATACGTAAGGTCGAAATAGGAGTCGATCATCCTTGAGTGGGAGAACAGTCATAGACAGGGTTGTTAGTAATGTAGGATACACCATGTGGGTATAAGCGATATATACATTGAATAACACGTTATATCACATGGGTGTTTGTACGTAGTAGTGTCGTAAGCATTGAACGAGTTTAATTAGTCGAGTTGTGGTAATCTGTGTCGATCTAATAGAAATTATATATTGTAGCTGTTTCACGTTACTGTAATATGTCAAGCGGGTTAATAACTTACGTGGTTAAGTATGTCGTAATTGAATGTTATTCAAAAAAAAATACCTGGATACTTGCATTCTGTTTCGAGTATTATATGTGTCCTTGCCAATGTAATGTACAAGTTGCCTTCATGTTAACTAGGATCGGTATCTACAAGTTTAATGGTGCCGTGACGTATTAATGGAGCTTTGTCGCATATGAACCAAGTACGAGTTAACAAGACTAATAATTGAACAATGTTAAACTACTTGAGGTCCGTTTTGAGTTAATGTGAGTTACTTGCTTATATCGATCTGAGTAGTCCTTATTGGTCCTCATCGTTCTCTCGTAAGTATGTAAATGAACTTATCTACTAATTGATTCTTGAAAACGTATGTGTCTGGAATTATGTCGATCTGTTTGTATATAGCTAGGAGCAATATTGTATATATAAATACGTCGTTTTCATTTCACCCTGATTACAATGTGTGATTAACACGATAAAGTGTGAAATCAAAATTTCTTTATTACCTGAATTTAAGTACGTGTTATTAAAATAATATATCTGTGGTATCGTATTCATTAATGTGAAATTCTGCCAACTCACTTGAATATTTGTGTTTCGTTTTGAGTTTATATGTTTCCTTGTCAGTTTGATAGGTTCTGAGTCGTACCTTATTATTAATTTCTATTCTTGTTAGTTTAACTGAGTATTTATGAAAAACCGTGTTGAGTTAATGACATACACATTCACAACACTTTATCTAACCTGAATAATGCGTCTATTGAGTTATATTTTGATGGCCTAAACAAACATGCTTGCTAACCGTGTCGAGATAATGTCAGAACAACTTAAAATACCTTCGTTAACAGGAATAACGTGTTACTGAATTGTTCCACCTGTTACAGTGTCTATTTTACAATAGTTTGAAAATAGACTCATGTTTATTGTAAGTCTAATTAATTAGTGTAGAATTTAGAGATTTAAACCCAAGTACTTAAGCCTATTTTCTAGTGGTCATGTTTTGATTATATACCTTAGAGGTTAAATTATCACTGAATATTTTACAGATGAAGAGGCTGGATAATGTTGGAACCTGTTTTTGCTCAAACATATGATTTGAAACTCGTCTTATAAATCGAAACTTTCAAGGTCAAATCTGTCAGTTCATGAAAATGATTTTGTAAATCATTGTTATATTTGGAATTTGAAAATGGTTTTAACTAGAAAGTTGTAGATGGCCATCTTTCGAATCTAATCCCACTGAATTTACACTGTTTTGAGTACGATGATTTAAAAGTGTCTAAATCCACTGAATGATCACTGTTTCGCCTTGTTCAAAGTGAATGCACTAATGTGAAAGTGTCTGTCTTATCGTATGCTGTAATAGAGTTAAACTTATATGTTACTGATCAATTCAGAGTAAATTCGAGTCGCAAGAGGTTACACTGGTTCATGTTGCATAATTGCCTAAACTTGGATCTTACTGATTAGATGTGTTGTTGGCTGATAAATTTGTCATGGTCATAAGTCGTTTATGTGATAAAGAACATCGGTACATGTATTCAATAAGTGGGAGTCGTTCCAATGAGAAATCAAAAAGGTCGAGTAACCAAACAACGAACCGAGTGCTCAATTTATGTGGACTTAAACATTACATCAATTTTCATATTTTTGTGGTAATAATGTAACGAATTTGGACATGTTTGGTGAACAAGTCAAATGTTGGTTTTAATTAATCTTGCATCTCTGATGAGTTTCCCGTCTTTACTTATTGGTCGATAAGTAACGAATGCCTGGAGAAATGCGGGGATAGAAACCCCTCGTGACCACTTGATGGATGAGTAAGCTGGGAAATCTAGTTGAATCATGAACGACTTGTTGTGTTAGTCATAATGCCAAAAGATTTGGGGTTCGTGAAATGACCAAGTGATGTGATGTATGTCAAAAAAAAAATTAGTTGAGGAACACTGTTGATAACGTGTGAATTGATTCTGCATATTACTTACCCCTTGTCAGTGCTTACAAGTATATTCGTTTGAAAAGTTTACTGTGATGTCTCTTGATGATTGAATAGCGCCTTATATAAGAGAGTCGAGGAAACATGGATCTCGTTGGGGTCAAGATAATACGGTAATATACTAAATATGTTGAGTAGAGTTAGACTGTGAACATGAACTTCGGGGCGAAGTTCTTTATAAGGGGGTAGGATGTCATACCCCGCGCGCTGGTTCCTATGTTATGCGTGTTTAAGGCACTTAATGATCATCGTGGTTGAAGTTAGTAATAAGTATGTGTGTGGTTAGACAGTAGTACGTAACGCAGATGCAATAGTTAAGTTATTTATGTACCAGTAAAAAAAAATTAAAATATTAGTCAGTTGGGCGTAATGAACTGTAGTTTACGCGTAAGATGTCGTTAAGGAGTCGAGTCCTGAACTTCGTGGACGAAGTTCTCTATAAGGAAGGTGGAATGTAATACTCCGTTTCACTTAACCGGGATTATGTTAGCCACAATGAGTCTTATTAGCAGTGCTGATAGTTCACAACGGGATCATGTGTGTTTGGTATGTAAGTAGGTGGGTGGCGAACTTCGGGACGAAGTTCCTTATAAGGAGGGTAGATTGTAATACCCGTAATTTTATATAGAGGTCATACAGAGTAAAGTCAGCCAGACCAAGATACCGTATTTCTAATATTCATATTGTATATTTTATCCAGGTCTATTTAATAGGTAGTAGTAGATCTAATGGGTCAACCCAATTTGTTTAGCCCATTATTTAGAATAAACCTTGGTGCTATAAGTTAGACTTATACGCATAATTCAACACTCAACCTATTTTCAATTATTAAAGGGGGTAGATTTAGGGTTCTTTTATTTTCAAGCGTCGCACCTCCTTCTCCCTTGTTAGTAAACTTTCAATGACCCAAACACCACGATCATCAAGCAGCCCCATCATCGATCAACACCACGATCATCAATGATCCCTATTCATAAGTCGACACCATCATTCAGTCCCAACCCCAACACCGTGATTAAGATAGGCGGAGCCTTGCCTACACCTTGTGAATGACTCATCGATACCTGAGCGACAGCACGATAACAGCCATATGCTTCCGTTGTCGACGTTCCCCTGTTTCCATGTTTACCCGCTGTCACACACTCATTATTTCAGCCTGGTACGTGTCCGTGTCATGGCTTTTGTCATTACGGTATTTGGGTCGGGTCGTTATTGTCATTATTGTAGTCGCGTCGTGCTAATCATTGTCGGCGTAGTCCTGTTATTGACGATATAGAGGTATGGTCGGTGTAGAGTAGTCGGGTCGGGTCGGCTTATTTTGTTGCTGGTGTGTGTGCTGTAGCATACATATCTAGTAGGGCTGGCTGTTGTCAATACGAGTATTATTCTAGTATTCATGTTATTGTCATGTATTGTTATCACTATAATTTAATTAGCGGGGTACTCGTAATCAGACTTAGGTGCCGTTTATTGTGGGTAGGGTGGTTTAATTTAATTACGACGATATCGGTTAAATAATAAATTATGACTAAGTCAATGTCGGGTTTCATTTTATTATCTAATTACATTAGGGTCGATATTAATTTAATTATATAATATTTTATTAGGATTGGACTTCGTAAAATTTCCGTGCTGATTGTACTGCTGACGCGGTGGTGACTTGCTGGTTAGGTAAGGTTTTCCTTACTTAGAATACGTTAATGTTATTACTCATGTATGAGTTATGAGTACGATGTGATATTGTGCTAATGGGAATAATGTTGAATAATGATGGGAGAATGATTGATGAATATATACATTGGAGTTGGTGAGGCTAGCTTTAGACCTAGCCGGGGCCTCTGATCACGGTCCCCTCCCTGATTTCTCCTCGCGGGTTGTTGAACCTGCGGGGGGTGTGCACACTCGGAATAAAAGGGTCTGCCAGAAGAGTTGAGATGAGATTATTGATTGGTACCAACGATTGGTACTGATGAGAATATGGAGATGGGAATATTGATCGGTACCGTGATGGTATTGAGAATGTGGAGATGATATTGTTAATGGGTACCGATGATGGTACTAAGGTTTTTGAGACTTGATGTTTTATATTCAGTACTTGTATATTAATGTTAGCATGTTCTAACCGTGTTTTCATTGTCTAAATTGTCACCCTATTTCATTGGGGGCCTGCGATGATCCAATTGACATTTCTGGTCTTTGGGGAGCAGAGTATTGATGCAGATATGGATCATTGATGTGTGCTTAACTGAAGCAGATATGGACCATTGATGTGTGCTTAACTGAAGGGAATTGTTGTTCGGGAAGGGAGTGCGTGGCCATCATTACTATTCATTTAGCATGTTTCCGTCATTAATAATTAATAGACCTTTTATTCATGTAGTCGTTTTGGGCTTTTGTAACCATACTTAGTTCTCAAACTTGGTTTGCATCCTTTGAATAATTTATTAAACTCGGTTGTGTTTCAGTATTGTTTGGTGATGGGACTACTGCCTCGGTTAACCCGAGATGGTAACACTCTCATTTATCCGGGAAGGCCTAGTTAAGGCTCTTGGATAAACGGGGGTGTTACAGTTTTGAAAAACGTTTCGTAAATATTTTCGAGTTTTGAAATGGGCATAATACCGGCTAAAAATAGGCTATTTTAAGTAAAATCGTGGATCCTAAATTCGGTATATGTCCCGGGTTTTGAAATTGGATATTTTGAAAAGGATGCAATATTGAAAATGACGGTTTTTGAAAAGACTTGTAAAATCAGGTAGCATGTAGTCATGGAAACAGTATAACGACGCTATGTATGCTCTAATTCTAAGTCTCGGTCAGTCTGAAAGGGTCTATACCAGTGTACACAGCCTATCGAGAATCGGGGCGGACTTGATCGGTTAATCGTATATTGAATGACTCTCGTTGCCAATGGATTCGGACATCCGGAAATCACGGTTCTGAGTAAGGGGTGAGGGTACGTGTTGGGAAGTTCACTAAGAACACCCAACCCCGCCCGCACATTAGCGGCCTCTACTAGGATATCGAATGATGTTTTAATACGCGCGTTAGTAATACGATGAATGATATGCAAACATTGTTTTCCTAAACATGCGAGGAATTGAATGCGTTGCTAAGTCGATTTAATGGATGAAAATTTAACGTCAAAGTTGAATTTAACATGCGAGATTCGTTTTAGTATAATAAAACAAACGATGAAAAAGATGTGAATTTGCTACAAAATAAACAAACGAGTTAGTATCGATCTGTAAATAATAATATAGCAAATAAATATACGAGATCGAGAAAATAAATATTAATCAAAATCTGAAAAATATTGCTAAAACGCTGTTTTGTATAAAAAACGAAGTTCGAAAAATAATAAAAAAACGAGAAACGAGCCGCGTTTTCAGTCGGCCGCGCGGCTCGCCTGGGACGCGTGCGACTCGCGTCCCGGTCTGTTTTCGGGACCGATTTTTGAAAGTTCGATGCTTTTATTAAATCGCGTACAAATATCGCATAATTTGTACTCGACCTAATATTTTCGATATTCGTTATATTCGATAGTTGACTACGAAATCAATATCAAATACTCGGAATGGTTTTAGAAAAGATGTAAATTTTTAGAAATTGTTTTGTAGAATAAATAATAAAACGAACGAAAAAGCTAAAAAAAGGAGCGCGGGTTTCAGACTCGTACGCGAGTCGCCTGTGAGGGGCGCGACTCGCGTGCGAGCCTGTCCCGATTTCGCTCGTTGTTCGAAAATCGTTAATTTGATAAATCGTGTACAAATACGAATTAATTTATACTCGATTTATGTTTTCGATATTCGTCGTATCCGATATTCGATTATGAAATCGATATCGAACATTCGGAATGAATTTTATAAAAGGTTTTGTAAAAGGAAGTTTGAACACCAAAAAAAAGAATGTAACAATTTTTAATATCGTCGAGATTTAATATAATTCTTTTCGATACAATATTCGGTTATAGAGAATCGATATCATATTTTTAACAATGTTGTTATATGAAAATAGTTTTTGTAGTAACGATATTAGGAAAAAAAATAAAAAAGCGACGAATGGCCCGTAATAAAAAAAACGAACGACGAGGAGGAGAAGGGAAGAAGAAGAGAAATCGGGTTTTGTTACACCCTCAACCTACATGCTTTTGTTTATTCGGATCGGGGCTCGTCGGGACGTGGCTTGGGCACAAGAGCGTCGAGTAGATGTCGGTGAGTTATGGTGGCTCAGTTTGGTCGTGAAGGGTGTCGGGTATAGGGCCGGATTTCCTTCGGGTTTTGGACGAGATATCGGTTCCTCGGTGCCTAGTTTTTATGCTTGTATGAATGTGTGTGTACGGATGTCGATTCCTATATTTGATGTTATGAGTGTATGAGAATAGTTGATGTTGTAGATGTCCTCAAAGGTGTGTGTGCAAGGGGCTATTTATAGGGAGTTCCCGATCTTGGCTAGGAGAGTTTGAACTACCGTTTAAGATAAGAAATATAAGAAGCTGAAAGGCATGAGAATTCCGCTTACTTGTCGAGGAAGCAATGGAAACACGGCTGGTTTGTGCTACTCGGCCGAGTGTTTGCACTCGGTCGGGTGTTTGAATCGGTTTTCGGATAGGATTCCTACTTGAGATCGAATTTCATCCTTAAACGAATTTGTTTAATATTTTATATATGTAGCTGATTTTTCGTAGGATTAGAGTTCGAATCAGCCGTGTGAGGTGTCACGGCTGACTCACGTACCTCTGGAATATTTTTGACGGGTTTTGACTCGGTCGTTAAAAGACGGTTTTACCCCTGGTGTCGGAATCGACCCAAATTATTCTTATTTGACTCGAAACGACCCGCTGGGCCTGATTTTGAGGTTGATTTTGTGAGATATGTACTCCATAATGAGCCCAAGCCAAATGCCAATGATTTTGAGCCCGCTTCTGAGTATTTGAAGCACGTTTGTGTCCGATCATCATCGGGTGTTTGTCGGAAACTGCTATAGACACCTGGCGGTCAAAATGTGGGTGTCTACGGTCGCTTAATCACCATTAACTTTGGAGGGCTTTCAAGACATCCGGTAACATCTTTTTATCCCTTTTTCCTCTTTGTTTCTTGTGAAGTTTGAAAGAGATTTGTGATGATGTGTGCTCGGGTGGAGCTTTGTAAAGTTTGAGGTTGATTTGGTGAGTTGTTTAGAAGTTAGGGGTGGTGTTTGTTCTCTTTATGTTTTTGTTTTGTTTTGTTTTGTTTTGTTTTGTTATCTTTGTCTTTTTTTCTTTCGTTTTTGTCACGTCTTTGCTTTGTGATGTGTAGTTGTGTCTAGTGTGTAATAAAAGGTTTTCGAAAACCCTGTTTTTAGGCTAGTGTGCAAGTGTTTACTTTCCCTTTGTAGTAATATGAATCGAGTCTTGGACTTTAGTCTAGTAGAATGACCCTAAATCAATAGTTTCGTTGGTCCTTTACCTTGAGTCCACCTAGCTTACTAGGGATTTACTACGGGATTTGCATCTTGACCACTATGACCACCCATGGTGTGAAAAGGCCTTGGTTGCCGAGTTCCGTCTCTTAGGTGACCATGTTTGAAATTGTTTGATTAGTCCAAGTTTTCCACCTTTTCGTGGGTTTGAAGGGAAGGACGCTCCCCGACTCACCCATTTCACTACCTTCTACACATATCTACAAAATAAAGTTGTAAATTGTTGAAATCTCTTTTTTAGTTGCAAAAAGAAATGCCTACAACTCAAATCTAGCCAAAAGGGAAAACAAAGAAAATGAAAGAAAATGAAAGAAAGAAAAGAATGAAGAAAAAGAAAAGGCAAAAAGTCAAAAAGAAAATACAAAAGATGAAAAAGAAATGGCACAGCAACACAAAAAGCAAAAAAAAAAAATTGCAAAAGAAAGAAAATGCCTAAGAAAATCACCTCACAAAAAGAATCCTCACCCCTCAAAAACAAGCCTTTTTCTGACTATTACCATGAAGAGCCTACCAAAGGACCGAGTCCCTAGGAAGGATGATAGCGGTAATGGTCGGTCTTCCCTCACTTTGCAAACGTATCGACCTTTTTACTTGGACTAGTTGAGCGATTTTTGAGCATGGGACGATCCTCTTGGCTCATCGCTAAAGGGGGCGGGTTCTCACTTACCTACAGTGTGTCGACTAACTCCGTGGTTCATCACTTTCCATCTCGCCTATTGTCCCGTAGTACGTTCTTAGAAGGTTAGGAGGACCTAGGTAAGTTATCAACGTTTTTTTTGCTTTGTTGTCATACTATTAGGGTTTGGTCCATTTCGATTTGTATTGTTGGCTTGGGAACGTTGTCACTTGCCTTGAGTCCTTAACCGGTGTTTCTTTCACCGCTTTGTAGAGAGAAGCTGTATTTATTTCTTACTTGCCGATTATGTGTTTGTTTGTATGTTTGTTTGTTCGTGTGTTTTTGTGTCCGGTTGCATCCACGGTTTTGTCGCAAGACCTTACTTGCCTTGCGGAGTGCACTTTTACTCTAAGTGTACTCGCGTGAGTTGAAAGGGCGTAGGGTGCGCTAATACCCGCTCGGTTAGTAGTCTAGTTTCTTTTAGTTATTAGTTAGTTCGTGCTTACTCGAGGGCGAGTAAGGGTTAAGTGTGGAGGAGTTGATAAGTGTGTGTTGTAGTGCTTATTTGTTGTGTTTGGTCCCGGTTTCTTTTTGTTGGAATCGCTCTTTGGAGCGGTTTCTAGGCTACTTAAGCTTCTTCTAGTTCATTTTAGGTTCATAAGACCAATCTTGGAGAAGTGGAACGATTCTGTTTCTTTTCCGATACATATGGAGCCAATGAAGAGAAGCGACAATGATTCGATGGCTTAGACTCGGTCCCGAGTCCCTTGGAGCCCATTCCCTAGCACCGAGAGTCGATAAGAAGCCTAGGAGGAGCAAGTAGAGGCCTACATGACCGTGTCAGAAGCCTACATAGCCGTGTAGTGAGTTGGGAAGCAAAGAAGAGAGGAAGCAAGCTACAGCAGGGCGTCATGGCCGTGACCCATGACCATCATGGCCATGACGGGGGTGCCTCATGGCCCTGAGCCCCCTCATCATGGTCGTGAGCCCCCTGTTTCTCCTCGCACTTTGTCACTTCATTCCCCTTATTCTTACAACCCTATAAATACTCCCCTCTTGTAATCTTATGTGATGTTAGACCTTACCCACTAAACCCTAGCATACTTTAGCCTAGATTAGCCTAGATTAGCCTAGATTAGTCTTTAGTTAATCGTTAATCTTAGTTTGATCCTTGCATTAAGGAAATTCTTCAAGATTCAACCAAGATTGACAACCTTGGGAGATTGTTTTGGGTTTTTCTTATTAATCCAAGTTTCAATGTTTCCTCCTCTTGTTAGTAGGTATAATCTTCTTATTCTCTTTACTCTTAATCCTTGTTTAATTTTTCATGTTTTAATCTTTGATTATTGTTCTTGTTCTTGCTAGTTTCATTATGAATGTTTTGTTGTTTGTGTTGATTTCTCTTGTTATGGTTAGGATTAGTTTCATTATGTGTGAGTAGACTTGTTGTGGGGTTAGTAGGGGATTAAGTGTTGATTATGGATGATTAGGGTTTGATTGTGGGTAAAGGTGGATTCTTTGTTACTAGTCACATATTAAGAGCACCATGTGTTTGTTGAATTGCTTGTTAGAGTAGTAGTTGCAAATACTTCTCTTGCTTGTCTTCCTCTTCTCATTGTGTGATTGATTTGTGGTTGAATCCTTGTGTATTGGGTAATATCTTGCATGAGTATTCGGGTTTTGTCTTTGACACGAGAGTGCGGACATTGGCTTTGATGCGAGAGCGCGGACCAACCTTAGTAACTAGGTGAAACCTACACCCTCGATCTCCCAACTATCCTACTACACTTATGAACCCGACCTAACCCTACTCTCTCCTTGTTTGATTCCTCTAGTTCGATAGATTCTTTAACCTTTAGTTGTTATCCCGAGCTTAGTCTTAGTCATAGTTTCATCCCCTTCTTATCGTTCTAGTTTAGTTTGGTTCATTGACCTAATCTTGTATTTGGGTGAAACTTGGTTTAAACCCTCTTTACCGTCCCCGTGGACTCGACCCGACTTGCCCTATCGACGTGTTAGGTTTAGTTGGTTATTATTTGTTGGTGGGGATCCACGGCAAATCCCTCCCATCAATAATTTATGATTTATAATAAAAAACAATCTTAAGCAAATTAAGCAAAGAGATGATCAAAAGAAAGAGATGATGAGGAATACGTGAATTAACTAATTACCTGCTGTTGAGAAGTGAGATTGTCTACGTGATTCAGAAGAGCTCTACGTGATTTCTACTAATAACAAACCATACAATAAAAAAATGTGAAATTAAGCAAAGCTAACAACTTCCTGAAACAAACACAGAAGTATCACATAGCTCTACTAATGAAAGCCTCCTTATAAAACAACAAAAATATGAACATAAAAAAAGGGAATGATTAGTAAAGTAAGGCCAATTCACTTGGCTTAAAACTTAAGGATGACATCTAAATAATTTTCCTTAGATTATGAAAGCCTTTAGAATTAATTAAATGTTTAAAACATGTTAACATACAAACAATTAAAGCACCCATCCTTTTTCTCCCTTTATATAAGTTTATATGCAATTTCCATTGAAAACATATCGAAAGAAAGAAATCGATCTTTTAATTATAGATACTTGAGGATAGAACAAAAAGATCGTACCGAAGCATCAAGTAAGATCATTTCAACGTCATATATGATCTCTTTTTTCGATGATTGCTGACCATCAATTCTGTCCAGCTTCTTCGATTTTAGTTCCCACCTGTGCATCACTATAGCCATAATTATTATTGCGTTCATGTTTTCTTTGATTTCTGAAATGGATTTTTGTTGAAATTGGAAAGCCATGGTGGAGTGAAATTGTGGAGAAGTTGGAATAAAGCCTTTATTAAAGGGCATGAAACTGCATTGTAACTCCCCACTAACATGTAACTTCTGTGTAGTTGAAGAAGTTAAGTGAGAAGTTTAAAAACTGATTATTTTTTTTAATTAATATTGCCAACTCACCGCCATGTAATATCCAAGTAAGCACTTAGTTGGCCGCCTACGTGGGTGAATGTGGTGCCTCCATTTTCTTTAGCTTTAATATATAAAAGATGTTAAATACATAGGCAATATATAATCCACGTACATTCAAAGATTAAATTCGAAGAGTTATTATAAGTTACTCGTACTAATTTTGAATTTCTCTAAACGTTTTGCAAAGTTTCCACACTTGAGCATTTTTATCCCAAGCATCTATTGCTTGTTACTTGGGAAGATGCTTATATACTACTGTCACTTCTCTCAGAAGATCATGACACGACTCTCCAAGCTTTAATAAAGCGCTGCAACATTCTTCTGACACAGATACTTTGTTCGAAAAAATATATTGATATATAACATCACCACATGTTTTTCCCAATTCATTTGCACATTTTAAGAAGTCGTCTGATGTGGCTGGGCTTGGTGTAGGTGACGCAATCGCAAAACCTTGTTTAGCCAAGACAAAAAAGGGAATTAAAAGTAACGCAACTGTGATGATTTTCGACTCCATGGTATAAACGGTTAAATTTTGATATTTGATTTATCAAGCTATTATTTTTTTGAATAATACAATAAAAATGGTAAAAGATGGTGCCATTTATTAAGAATAATAAGATGGTGCCACCCGGTGGCGCTCATTTTGTGCGCCACCCGGGGTATTATGGTAATTTGGTTAGTTATTTTCATTTTCCTCATTTAAAATATAAATTTAAAATAAATTAGTGATAAAGGGTAGTTTAGGAATATCAAATTGAAAAATCAAATTATTTAAATATAATCATGATCTAGATTCTAGAACATATCAAATTAGTTATCGGAAATATCTTATTTAACACTTTTGTAGTCAACTACAAGATGAACTATGTATTTATTCGCAACTAATTGATTAGCTAATCCTATGATATATTGATGCCCTCAATTTCATTCGAATTTTGTACAAAGTTTTAACTAATGAAAGTCATGATTATAACATATAAAGTGGAACATCAATCTTATACTTAAGAGAGTTAAGCATTAATTTTGTTGTATCATAACAGGTACTATAAATGAGCAAATTTAATGTAAATACGTAACTGAAACTAAACAAATTAAGTGCCGCAAAAAGACTTTAAAATTCAACG
The DNA here is from genome assembly GCA_958450325.1 of Agrostemma githago. Taxonomy (NCBI): domain Eukaryota; kingdom Viridiplantae; phylum Streptophyta; class Magnoliopsida; order Caryophyllales; family Caryophyllaceae; genus Agrostemma; species Agrostemma githago. Next base: position 13,257,190 of record OY288255.1, on the reverse strand, counting down.
TCATACAAACGAAGTAATACGATTACCAAGGAGCATATATATCAAGTAGACCTGTCAAAATTCGATGCGACCCGAAAACCCGATTCGTCCGACCCATTTTAGGGTCATAAGCCCATTTTATTGGATCCGCGACCCGAGCCCAAAATGACCAGTTAATTTATTAAAATTCATAAAATATTAAAATTTATATATTATATTTGGATATATAATTAAATTAATACTTTAACATTTTAAATTACAAATATAAACAAATAATCACTTTAATACAACTTTTATTATTATTTAATAATAAAATAATTTAAAATTTTGAGTTTGATGTTTTTTAAGTTATAAACATTATTATAATTAAAGAGTATAACAATAATAATAAATAAAATTAATATCGATTTTTTTTATACTTAAAATCCGGTAAAAAAATAGGTGTTCGAATTATTTCTGACCCGTATTCGGATCCTAACCCGACCCGAACCCGTATTTAGATCTAAGCCGTTTGACAGGTCTAATATCAAACTATAAAAATCAATACACTACCTACATACCGAAATTTTATAATGAATTTTTGTTGTCATTTTTGCTCATGAATCATATCGGATTTTTATCTTTCATTCGAAGTTTACAAGTTACGGAATGTATTGATGAAAACTTTAATGGTGATGAAACGTAATAAGTACGTAATATCGAAGATTAATTTGGATAAAATCAGAAGAGACAAATGTTAATTTATTTATAATTAAATCTTAATTGAATAATTATATATTGAATAGGTTTAAGATTACGTACTTACCCTTAAGATTTTGGCGCAAAAATGAAATCTCACTTTTCATACTTTTAATTTTCTTATTGTTTAATTAAGATGGCGCCAAAATTCGACGCCACCCGGTGGCGCCCTATCATCATCCTTTTATTAAAGATTATTTATACTATATGGATGTCTTTTAATGTTTTACGTTATTTTTTGTAGATAACATAACTTACATCGTCATTAACATAAATGTATATAAAATATAACTCTAACGTATATGCAATTTTAATATTGTAGAATTAAATTCATAATTTATAGCATGATTTTCTCTAATCATCAAGTTACTCAGTAAATGTATTTTCGTTAGAGTTCTACGTGATACACACGTGATATTATTTAATCAGAGGTCAAATAAATTATTTCAATTGTACAATTCAATCAATAAAACCAATAATAGATTTTGCATTATACATTAAAAACGATATAGACATTTACTTAGTCGTTGAAAGACATCTAACTACGCATATAAGTTTATTCATGTATTTTGATAAATTAGGATTTACGCTAGCCTATCATGTTCGCCCATAAATATATTAAATATTTAGTTAATACTGTACTAAATATGAATAAAATCGCATTTCTACCATCAAAAATAATGTCAACCTCTAACTTCAATATAGTTGAGTTGTAATATAGATATAAGAGATATGATTCCAAGTCTTACCAGTTTAGATTCTACTACCTTCGTTTTTTATGTTTCTTCCCATTTTTTAAAATTTGTGCGGAGTATTTAATTGAAATTGAAAGAAACAAAAAAAATGGAGGGAGTAGTTTGTAGGTGGTTTTTTTGTGAGTTTATCATTTTCCGTCTTTTGTTCGAAAAACAAAGAACTAACTTTAAAAAAATCGCATTTCTACATCATTATATGTATGTATGTATGTATGTATAATAATAATAATAATAATAATAGTAGTAGTAGTAATAGTAGTAATAATAATAATAATAATAATAACAGCAGCAGCAGCAGCAACAACAACAACAACAACAATAATAATAATAATGAAATTTAATGTTACACAAGAGTAATTAGAATATGTGACCGAGATTATTTACACGTACAATATATCCAAATTAATGTATGTTGAAATAAATAATTTTATTTAATTAATATGTTTTACATAATCAATAGTTCAATTATTTTCAAGCCGTACTAACATACCATTCACACAATATCAAGATGGCACATTGCTTCTTAATAAACCGTCACAGAGAGCTTATACATTACCTTTCTTTCCCTCCTCTAGGTCATGCAAAGTGTCTGTCGGCACATGACGCTTCTTAATTAACCATTGTTTACTATATTGTCTAAACCACGGCTGTCAGCCATTTAACCAAGCATCTCCTCAACAATTTAACATCTTTTGAAGAATACAATTAGTTTGCCTAAAATACCGCATCTCTAACTCACCAGAGCATCTTAGTTAGCAACCAAACAACTCATATTTTAAATATCTACTACAAGAATTAGATCTAACAAGTTGTTAATTGTCACTCACTACATCTCAATGGTCTCTCTTCAAACTAGACAAAATAAGTGTCTCTTTGAGGGTGGTGTAGTATATAAACAAATGTCGATTATTATATGGAATGGAGGTAACTAATAACTACGGCTGACTCTCGAGTTTATTTCGGATGGTAGTACATATGGTATTTGTATTAGGGGATTAAGATACGGAAAGAGTTTCAAGAGGGGTACAAAAGAAGGTTGTACAAGGAGGGTATAATTAATAAGTATACGAGCAGTATATGGGTAACCAACAACCATAACAAAAATTTGTATGAGTAAATAAATTAAAAGAAGACGGAAAAAGGTTTGAAGACAAGTTTGAGACGGTGTTTGTCATTTCATAAAATTAAAATTTTGTTAAGCTTAGGTATGAAAAGTTTAATTTACTAATTCATACTCCTATATATATAATTATTCATCTGTTCCTAAAAGATTATCTCATTTCCCTATTATATGTGAGAAATATTTTAATGAAACGTGATAATCTTAGTGGCTGGGACGGAGGTAGTATATACTATATCGACCTTAATACATTAAACTTTTGATTAGCCTTCAGAATTTTATATAACTATAAATATAAAGTTGTTCGTCGTGCAACCATATATATTGCGTTTTGGAGAGTCTTGTATCTCGTCGGTTTAGACGTTCATGCACTTGAAAACTTTAAATTTATAAGTTTGTGAATCTTGTATCGAGATATTTGTGTTCATTTTAACTTAACCTACATTATTTGATAGTTTGTTTTGTCAATAATTATTATTTATACTCTTATCACTTTTTTGAGAGAAAAATTTGGAAAGTTTAAAAAATATGTAAATACGGAGAGGGATTTTTTTATATAAAATATTTATATTTATTACCGATACAAAAGATAAAGTGTTTTAAGATATATAACATAATACATACATCAATGATCGAGTATCGATTAAATCAATATTTTATTACTTCGTTATGACATTAAATTGGTGCCAAGGGTCCAAGAGGTACATGTCTCGTACATAAAATAAGTATAAAGAAGCAAATATTAAACTTTTTTCAAACAATTAGCTTTTATTAAATATTTTGGTCCTATGCTCCGTGTGAATGCAATCGCGTTGCGCATGCTCTTGCTCATTCCATGCCTCGGGTCTTTGGTAAACGGGTCTGGGAGGGCTATGGTCCTGGGATTGTTAACTCTTTGGTGTCTTCCGATATTATTTCTATGTTATAGTCCCGAGTTGTGGGATTTTCAAAAAAAAAATTATGTTAAATACATAGACAATATTATAATCCACGTACATTCAAAGATTAAATTCGAAGAGTTAATATAAGTTACAAATTTCGAATTTCTCCAAACGTTTTGCAAAGTTTCCACACTTGAGCATTTTTACCCCAAGCATCTTGTAGACACCCACATTTTGCTGCCAGGTGTTTATAATAGTTTCCGACAAACACCCGATGATGATCGAACGCAAACATGCTTTAACGTACTCGAATACGGGCTCAAAATTATTGGCATTTGGCTTGGGCTTTTTGCGGAGTACAAATCTCACAAAACCAACCTCAAAATCAGGCCCAGTGGGTCGTTTCGAGTCAAATAAGACTAATTTGGGTCGAATCCGACACCAGGGGCAAAACCGTCTTTTAGCGACCGAGTCAAAACCCGGTCAAAGATATTTTCGAGACGTTCGAGTCAGCCGTGTCACCCCACGTGACTGATTCCAGCTCAAACGCTACAAAAAATCAGCTACACAAAATATTAAACAATTCCATTTAAGGATAGAATTCGATCTCAAGTAGAAATTCTATCCGAATACCGAATCAAACACTCGACCGGGCATGGGATACTCGGCCGAGCAGCCTGATTTCAGCCAAAATCCATGACTTCTTCACCAAGGAACGGAGTTTACGTTCCTCTCGACTTCTTACTTTTCCTATCCAAAGCGGTAATTATCACCCAAACACTTCTCCTAGCCAAGATCGGGAATTCTCCTATAAATAGGCCTCTTGCATACACAATTAGAAAAAAACGACATACAACAAAAAAACATCGAGATCCCTACACTACTCATACTCATAAGCATCGAATAACCGATAATGCAAAACCCGAGACCATGCTGTTCTAGCCTGACGAAACCGGCCACCTCGCCCACTACCTTACACGTCCAAACAAACACCACCATAACTCACCGACATTAACTCGACCCTCCCGTGCCTTAGCCACATTACGACGAGCCCTGCTCCGAGTAAACAAAGCATGTAGGTTGAGGGTGTAAAATCAAACCCGACTTCTCTTTCCTCTCTTCCCTTCTCTCGTCTTTTCCTCGTCTTTTCCTCGTCGTTTCCTTTTTTCTTCGTCCTCGGTCGTCCGTTTTTATTATGGGTCATCGTCGCATTTTTTTTATTTTCTAATATCGATACTACAAACTCTTTTCATATAAAAACAAATGTTCTTAAAATACGATATCGATTCTCTAGTCGAATATAGTATCAAAAAAGAACTAAAAAAAATCGTCACATGGTCTCATAAAACAAAACACGACGATTTTTAACGTGGAGAGAATCAAACATCGTTTTTTTAGTTTAATTTATTTTAAACGATTTACAAAAACCTTTTTTATCTTTTCTAAAAAAAAGCCATTCCGAATATTTGATATCGATTTCATAATCGAATATTGAATATAACGAATATCACAAAATTAAGTCGAGTATAAATCATGCAATATTTGTACGCGATTTAATAAAGCTATCGATTTTCCGAAAAGAAAACAATTTCGAGAACAGAAAACAAACCGGACAGCAGTCCGTACAGAGGGCACTCGATCGAGTGCCTAGCCCACTCGATCGAGTGGCACCCCAGAACCGAGACAGGAGCCTTTTTTCGAGACCACTCCGTCGAGTCCCGCAATGACTCGATCGAGTGGCTCCTGGTTTAGCAAAACAGCTGGCTTTTCAGCATATTTCGGGTTTCAATAAATATTTTCATGACTTCGGTCAACACGTGTTTAATCCATCACGTGTCATAAACCTTTCAAAATCATTCATATCATCGTATCTATATCTTTTTTTCGATTTGCAAACCGTTACTAACCCGTTTGTTCTTTGTCTTAAGCATCAATTTATTTTCATCATTTGTTTATTATACTAAACGAAACTCGCATGCTAAATACGACTTTGACGTTGATTTTAGATGCATTAAATCGACATAGTAACCCATTCCATTTTTTCGCATGCTTAGGGAAAACAACGTTTGCATATCATTTCATCGTTTTACTAACGCGCGTATTTCAAAATCAAACGATATCCTAGTAGAGACCGCTAATGTGCAGGCGGGGTTGGGTGTTCTTTGTGAACTTCCCAACACATACCCTCACCCCTTACTCAGAACCGTGGTTTCCGGATGTCCGAAACCATTGGCACACGAGAGTCATTCAATACACGGTATCCGATAATGTCGGTATCGGTATCAAATGCAAAGGGACGAACCCAATAAACTCTAAAATTGGAATGGGCCGTATTTTGTACACGGCCCACTACGACATAGAGTGGGTTCGAACGGGCCCGAACTCCCACAAAGTTCGGTGGCGACTCCACTTCGATTTAAATTTCAATTCGATCCATTCTCATATGGAGATTCATTCGCCTCCCCAAACCCGCGCGTGGCCGCGTCGGGGTGGACCTATGTCATGTCCACACATCTATTGCTTGTTTCTTTGGAAGATGCTTATATACTACAGTCAATTCGGTCAGAAGATCATGACACGACTCTCCAAGATTTAATAAAGCGCTGCAACATTCTTCTGATACGGATACTCTGTTCGAAAAAATATATTGAGATATAACATCACCACATGTTTTTCCCAATTCATTTGCACATTTTAAGAAGTCGTCTGATGTGGCTTGACTTGGTGTAAGTGACGCGATCGCAAAACCTTGTTTAGCCATGACAAAAAAGGGAATTAAAAGTAGCGCAACTGTGTTGATTTTCGACTCCATGGAATAAAGGGTTAATTTTTAATATTCGATTTACCAAGTTATTTTTTTAATAATACAATAAAAATGGTAAAAGTAAACTAATCGTAATAATAAGTGGTCGATACCAAGAATTTTATTAAAGGTTATTTATACTGTATGGAAGTCTTTTAACGTTTTACGTTATTTTTTGTAGATTATATAACTTACATCGTCATAAACATAAATGTATATAAAATACAACTCTAACGTATATGCAATTTTAATATCGTGGAATTAAATTCATAATTTATGGCATGATTTTCTTTAATTAATCATCAAGTTACTCAGTAAATATATTTTCGTTAGAATTCTACGTGATACACACGTGATATTATTTAATCAGGGGTCAACCAAATTATTTTAATTGTACCATTCAATCAATAAAAACAATAATAGATTTTGCACTATATATTAAAAAGGAGAAAGACGTTTACTTGGTAGTTGAAAGACATCAATCTACGCATATAAGTTTATTCATGTGTTTTTGCAAATTAGGATTTACGCTAGTCTATCATATTCGCCCATAAACATGTTAAATAATTAGTTAATACTGTATTAAATATAAAATACGCGTTTTAGTTTTACGGTTCATGCATAACCCCATATTTTCCCGGGCCAGTACTGGTGACCGACGTCCCACTATACTATTGATGTAGTCCAAATTGGATATGTGAAAGGTGTCCACAGTCGATTCGTATGGGTTTTACGACATGTTCTAAGCTCAACTCGACTTAGGAAGTCCGCCCCGATTCTCGGATAGGTTATGTACACTGGTATAGACCCTTATAGACCGACCGAGACTTAGAATTAGAGCATACATGGTGTCGTTATACTGCTTCCATGACTACGTGCTACTTGATCTACATCTTTTTCAAAAACCTTCATTTTCAAAAAATTGCATACTTTTCAAAATATCCAATTTCAAAACCCGGGACATATACCGAATTTAGGATTTACGATTTTACTCAAAATAGCCTTTTTCTAGCCGGTATTATGCCCATTTCAAAACTCGCAAATATTTTCGAAACTTTCAAAACTGTCACCCGGCTCGCCTTTTCCGAAAAAGGCCGGACCTCCCTCCGAATTTTCTCGGGCTTTCAAAAAAAATCTATTTCAAAAACTTCCTCTTCTTAGGACTTCCCGTATTTAGCAATGTCGGGTCGTGTCGTAAGTCGTTGAGGTCTCTAGCATCGAAACTCCGTCGATCATATATCACGGATTTCCTCCCTATCCCAGTCCGCCTTATTTGACTAAAGCAAGGCCCACCTACGTAGGACCTACTCCTACAAAGGTTGGCCCGTCTACAAAATCGAGTCCAAAGTCTGGGGAATGTCTCACGTGAACCTCCTTTCAAAAAGGATCTGGCCGACACAACTGGATCCTAAAAGGGCCCCACCTTTCACAAGTCACCCATCTAGGTGTCCTTTTCCGAGTCATTTCCTTCCTAGTCCTCTTTTCCCTTGCTCGGGATGTACTTTCGTTCTAGGATTTGGGTTTAGTTGCTGATTACGCGGTGTTCTTACAGACAGGCCACCCTTCACCCGAACCATGACGAAAGAAGCCATTGATGAGTTGACAGCTTCGTTGGCCAAGCTACAAGACCAATTGACGCAGATGAGGCAGGATCAGATCGCCATCCTCACCCGGGTAAGCGCAGTAGAGCAAGGAACTCCTAACGGTGGAGTTGAGGATGACGGACCGTTAGTTGAACTGGCCAGCGCGGTCCATAAATTGCAAGAACAGGTCCACACGACGACCAGCAACACCATCTATGCGGAGAACGCTCGGGCTTATTCACCCCTTACTGATGAGTTGCCCGCTAACCTCAACTTGACGGGCCTACCCATGTTCGATGGGACTGAAGACCCGGTACTCCATATCAGGGCTTTTAAGGAGTTTATGGCCGTTAAGGGGGTCAAATCGACCATGTTCAAGCATCTCTTTGCTTCATCCTTGGACAAGCACCCGAGAGTCTGGTACTACAGGCTTGATTCCAAGAAATATAAAACTTGGGATGATGTCGCAACGGAGTTCCCCCGAAACTATGCGGATAACACCGAGATCCAGACTACCATGCGTACTCTGGTGGTCATGACCCAAGAGCCTAAGGAAGGTTTCACCAAATACCTTCAGAGGTGGAGGGCTGAAAGTGTGAAGCTGGTCGACAAGCCCAGCGAAAAAGTCTTGGTGGTGGCCTTTGTCAAAAACCTCCTCCCTTCTTACCGGATCCACCTCCGGTACGCCATACTCAATTTCGCCACCTTAACCGAGATGGGTACGAGAATCGAAGACGATTTGAGGTTAGAGAGCCTTACTAAGGCCTCTACTAAGGGATATCAAGGAGCCAGTTCATCCTCCGGCAAGCCCGCAACTCCAACTGCGGCCCGTAGCATCTTTGACGAGGTCAATCTACTAGACACCTCGACCAAAAAGAATACTACAGCCCGGGTATTAACTGACATAGGGACTACTTATGCTCACGCCTTACAAAGGCTATCTTCTAAGGGCCTGATCCAGGCGATAGGCCCGATTCCGGAAGTTCCCGTCGAAAAACGGTCCAAAAGTTACAACGTCCAAGCCTATTGCCACTATCACCGAGGCAACGAGCACGACACTGAGAAATGCTGGAAATTGAAGCATCTCATCCAGGATCTAATCGAAAGTGGGAAGATACCGCTACCCAGTGATAAGCCGAGTAACAAAAATAATCCCCTGGGTACTCACGCCATTTTTACTCGAGAAATAGTCGACTGCTCTTGTCTCATTTCCCCCTTCATTCCCCAAATCATCGGGATATGGAATGACGATGAAGATGACGTTTACCTGGCTAAGGGGGAGACTGTCCCCATTACCGTCGAAGAAATCCGGAAGGCTAGAACCAAGGCCCTGGCCGGCACACACGTCATCACAGCCGGACTTTCTGCTCCGGGAACCGTCACTGAACCTGCCAGGACGGAACCTACACTCGAAGAACCAAACACTGACACGGCCCTAGTCAAACAGCTAAAGAGGGCCCGGACCGATCTTACTATATGGCAGCTTTTGGTTAGTTCTCAAGAGCATCGGGCAGCACTTACTAAGGCTCTCGATGAAATCAAGGTTGACTCGTTGGTTACCCACACCGAAATGGTAGCCACTATTTTGCCTCACCTTAAAGGCAAGCCCAAGGGAGAAGGCCCACTCATCACCTTCTTCGAGTCTGACCTTCCACCGTTTGGGGCCACCCATAACTTGGCCTTATATATCACGGTGATCTGCCGAGGCAAATACCTCCCCATGACCCTAATTGATGACGGATCCGCTGTAAATGTCCTTCCCTTGAGGACTGCTAAGGCCCTCGGCATTACCGAGGCTGACTACCTTCCCACTGCACAAACTATCCAGGCTTTCGATGGAAGCCCAAAATCAGTTGCTAGGGCCGTTAAACTAACCATCATAACAGGCCCGATCGAGAAAGAGCTAGAATTCCAGGTGATTAATGTCACCTCATATTTCAATCTGCTACTTGGAAGGCCCTGGATCCACGCGGTCAAAGCCGTGTCCTCCACCCTCCACAGGAAGGTCAAGTTACCTTTACAAGACGGGGTCATCACTCTCGAAGCTACCCCCATAGCCGTGTCAAGCTGCAACACAGCAGGCCTAACCGGCCCGCGAGGTTTCAATTTCGTGGGAATGATCGAGGAAGAATATCTTTTTCAGCCGTACTTCACTACTAGCATCGATACGACGCTGCAAAACTTGGGCTACCTACCGGGGGCTACCTCAAGGCCCAATCTCCCGGTTGGCAAGATCGTCGAGGTCCTAAATGACGGAGGGTCTCGGTTCGGTTTGGGTTACACCATGACCCAGGGAGATATGGACCGAACAAACGCGATCAAGTTTGTCACTCCCGTGTTCGGAGCTATTCAAGTGAGCCTCTTTCAGCCCACCATCTCGTATCCCGAGACCAAATTGGCTCAGGAATGTAATTTCATCACGGATGACATCTTTGCCCTCATCCAGGCCGAATCAAAGGAAGGTGCAGATAACACTGAGCCCGCGCTGGGGCTCCTGTTCGGGGAAGATAAGATCATCCCGACTCCTAAGGAGGAATTAGTGAACTTGATCCTCCACAGCAGCAAGTTTGATCCAACCAAGCTGATCTCTGAAGTTAGTGCTAACACCGGAAAAAGGGCTTGGAGGAAGACGATCAAGTGGACCGACAACGAGGGTCGAGTCTACAAGCTCACTACCGGTGAAGGGGACACGTGGGACGCCGAGTCCGAGTCTGAGTCAGAGTCGGAGTCGGAGTCTGAGTCCAAGTCTAGAGGGTCCAGTACTAGAATCGATTCTGTAACCCTCCTTCCTTTAGTCACACCTATGGGAGTCTCGGAGTCTGTCCCGAGAGCACTCCCCATCCCGCCTCTGACCAACGATCAGATGACTGCTCTCTTTGAGCTATTTTCAAAATTCACTATCAATAATAACGATAACCGTTCTGCTTACGACTTGTCTTATTTTCAAAATATTTTCAAAAATCTTATTCGCAATGACATTGGGAAACCCGACGAACAGGTACCACTACCTCCGCATCTAGTCGAGCAAATCGAACAAAGGGAATCCCAAGATCCGGTAATTGAGGAAACCGATTCCATCAATGTAGGAACCCCTTTAGAGCCTCAGATGCTTAAGTTAGGTTTATCCTTAGATCCCGAGGAGAAACAACAATTCACGAATCTCCTCCACGAATTCAAAGACGTCTTCGCATGGTCCTACAAGGACATGCCGGGAATAGACCGGGAAATAGCCGAACACCGTATACCCATCAAAGACGGGTGTAAGCCGGTAAAGCAAAAACTCCGAAGAATGAGGCCCGAATGGTCTCTCAAAGTCAAAGAAGAAGTCGACAAGCAATTCAAAGCGGGCTTTATTCAAGTGTCTGAATATCCAGACTGGGTTGCAAATTTCGTACCAGTACCCAAGAAAGACGGAAAGGTACGGGTTTGTGTAGATTTTCGGGACCTTAATAAGGCCAACCCAAAAGACAATTTCCCGTTGCCTCACATCAACATACTGGTGGATAAAACGGCCGATCATGCCCTTCTATCCTTTATGGACGGGTATGCCGGGTACAATCAAATCAAAATGGCAGAGGAAGACATGAGTAAGACAACCTTTATTACACCCTGGGGGACTGACTGTTACCCGTTATGCCATTTGGGCTTATCAATGCCGGTGCCACTTTTCAACGAACCGGCACTACCTTATTACATGACATGATGCATAAGGAAGTAGAGGTTTATGTGGACGACATGATCGTTAAGTCCAAAGACCGAAACGAGCATATTTCGGCCCTCAGAAAGTTTTTCACCCGACTACGCAGGTACAACATGAGGCTAAACCCTCAAAAATGCAGTTTCGAGGTAACGTCGGGCAAGTTACTGGGCCATATCGTCAGCCAACGCGGCATCGAGGTTGACCCAGCCAAAATCAAGGCCATTACCGAGATGCAGCCACCCAAAACCGAAAAGGAGATAAGGGGGTTTCTCGGGAAAGTCCAGTATATCAGCCGTTTCATTTCGAAGCTAACCATGGTATGTGAACCCATTTTCAAGAAACTGAAGATAGGAGAACGGGTACTGTGGGACGACAAATGTCAAATGGCTTTCGATAAGAACAAGGAGATTTTGTCTGCACCACCGGTATTATATGCCACCTCAACACGGTCTGCCTTTGTCGTTATACCTAACAACGACCGAGACAGCCATGGGGGCTATGCTGGCCCAAATAGTCGATTCGGAAGAACGGGCTATTTACTACATCAGTAAAAAGTTCTTAGAATACAATTGTAAATATACAATGCTCGAAAAGACGTGCCTAGCTCTAGTTTGGGCCACTAAAAAGCTCCGACACTATATGCTTAGCCACGAAGTGCACGTGTTATCTAGAATGGATCCAATCAAGTATCTATTCGAAAAGCCCATCCTCAATGGCAGGATATCTAGATGGACTTTAATGCTAGCTGAGTTCGACCTCAAGTTCGTGCCATTAAAAGCCATCAAAGCCTGGGTAGTAGCCGAGTTCCTTGCCGATAGTCTGGTATTTGAAGAGGGACATACCGATACTTGGGCCTTCCCAGATGAAGATATATTCCATACTGACACCGAAACATGGGATCTATATTTTGACGGGGCGTCCAACTTTCGAGGATTTGGGGTCGGGATTTTGCTAATCTCACCACAAGGGGAGCACACCCCGTTATCCATTAAGCTAGACTTTGACGTGACTAACAACACAGCCGAATATGAAGCATGCATTCACGGGTTGCAAGCCGCCGCTGATTTAGGAGTAACAAACCTCCGGGTCCACGGTGACTCGTCTTTAGTCATCAATCAAGCTCTCCAAAAATGAAAACTCGGAACGCCAATCTCGTAGCTTACCAAGCGCGAGTAAGGGTTCTCGAAAAGCAATTTCAAAAGGTAGAATACATCTATCTACCTCGGGAAGAAAACCAGTTTGCGGATGTGCTTTCCAAATTGGCATCTGTACTGAATATCCCGGAACACCTGACCAGCATGCCGATTTGTGTCGAAAGACGGTCCGAGCCGGCATATATCAACGTTATCCAAGATATTGAAATAACTGATCCGGAACCTTGGTACCAGGCTTTTCTGACCTACTTAACATCGGGAGAATATCCTCCGGGATCTGAAAACCGGGCCAAGAAAGCCCTGCGAAGGTGGGTCACTCAGTTCATCCGCACGGACGATGGACAGTTATATAAAAAGACGGCACATGGGGTTTACTCATATGCATTGACAAAACGCGAGCCGAAAGGGTCATAGCCGAGGTACACGATGGCGAGAACGGTCCGCATATGAACGCCCATATGCTAGCTCGAAAAATCGCGAGACTCGGGTACTATTGGAATAGCATGGAAACTGACTGCCAGTTATATGTCAAACACTGTCATAATTGTCAGATTTTCGCCAACGTCCAGCATATGCCATCATTCCTATTATATACTATGACATCACCATGGCCATTCTCGACATGGAGAATTGATATAATCGGGAAGGTGAACCCTTCCGGGAGGGGGGGGTCACTGTTTCATTCTAGTGGCTATTGACTATTTTACCAAATGGGTTGAAGCCGAGTCATATCGAATTTTGAATGCCAAACATGTGGCTAAATTTATCCAAAACAAGATTATATGCCGATACGGGATCCCGCACGAGTTCATCAGTGATCACGAGACCCATTTCCAAGATGAAACCGCTACTTTACTGGAAAAATATAAAATTCAAAGCCATACATCTTCGCCTTACCGTGCCCAAACAAATGGAGCGGTAGAGGCAGCTAATAAAACAATTGTCACCATACTTAAAAAGATGGCTGAGAATTAGCGAGACTGGCAGGACAAGATACCTTTCGCCTTATGGGGATATCGGACATCAATTCGCACCGCAACCGGAGCAACTCCGTATTATCTAACATATGGAATGGAAGCAGTCCAACCAGTCGAGTTAGAAGTACCATCCCTCAGAATTTTACTTGAAAGCCAAGTGCCTGAAGCAGATTCGATCCAAGCCCGATACGATTCGTTAGTTCTTTTGGACGAACGACGATCCCGAGCCCTCAACAATATCCAGATATACCAAAAAAGAATACAACGGGCTTTCAACAAAAGGGTTAGGCCCAAAAAATATCAAAGAAGGGGATCTAGTCCTAAAATCTGTCCGGGCTTTGCTACTAGTCGACCCAAGGGGAAAATTCAAACCCAATTGGGCTGGAACGTATCTAGTAAAGAAGGTTTTATCAGGAGGAGCGGTAATGCTGACGGACTTGGACGGGAACGAATTCGTCAACCCAACCAACTTGGACCAGCTGAAACGATACTACCCCTAAACCTTATCTCAATGTCATTTGCTAAAAGTTTATAAAAATTTGCCTTTTCATAGATTTTCAAAAATTAAGCAAGTCAATAAGTTAGAATTACTTATCCTACTGTCACACATCTCGAACTAGTAGTCTTGATGTATTTCGAAAAATTGCAAAATTCTATGTTTGAACTACTTTGGTTTGATTCCGCTAATCGTGGATACGTAGGCAACCCTTTTAAAGGGTACAATCACTGCAATGACGAAAAGACAGGAACGGTTTTTCACTAATATGTCTTTTATTATTCAAAAAAATGCATAACACAAAAAAATCACACCACAAAAATAATAGTACTCCCTCCATTCAAATCCACTCTTCACATTTTTTTTTGACACTATTCACACTTGAGCGGAATCTTCGATATTCTCGACAATCTATAAGTTAGAATATAGTCATGTGAGATTTTGTTTGATTCGTCTTTACGAGTACATTAAGAATATCAAATTTTTATAATTTTTGCTAATGTAAAATGAAAGATATCGCTAATGTAAAACGCGCCTCGGCGAATGTGCCAAAATGAATAGTGAAGAGTGGATTTGAATGGAGTGAGTATTAATTAAATAATAAAATTTAGGAGACTACTGTTCATGCATTTCGCGCTTCCCTTTATCTTTTGGGTCGCGCGGAGCCCGAGGTCGACGGGGCGGGGGCGAACGTTCCCTAATCACAAGTGGAACTTATTTAGCTCGAACCCGTTTCTTCGACAGCGGATCTTCTGCTATTGTCACCGGTCCAAGCCGAGCCCGTACATGCTCGGGTAGTCTGTCTCGTGGACCAAGTCGGTCCTGCACCGCCAGTCTTGGGCCGAGTCTCCTTTCCAGGTCCGTCAGGGGGCTCACCTTCCCCCGTGCACCTTTAGTACTGGACCCTTTAGCTTGAGTCCTAGTCTTTGCCTTCTGACCTGACATGAGTTGAACCATAGTAGTCGGGGTGTCACCCTCGTCAAAGAAGCCTCTGTTATCTTTAGCCTGTTCTCGGCGCAGCAAGTCAAAGGCCTCGTCAGTCTTTAGGGCAGCACGGGCTTTGGCAGAATCCGCCTTCGTCCACTTCACATAAGAATCCGATACCCAGATTGAGTGAAGAGTCTTGGAAACAGGCCAAGTTGCCCGAGTATACTACCGCTGCATCCAGGTATCACACATCACGTCTGTCAGCTGAGTAGATTCATTCACAACTGCCTCCATTTCTGGGATTCTTTGGGCCCGACCATATTGCCTAAGTATGCGATCGGGGTAAAGATGGATTGTCTGCCTAAAAGATAGGATCAATTGATATCGGGCCCTATCTCTCGATTCCAAACTGGTCCAGACATAAATGGGCCACCAGGGTACGGTCCAGCGGATCAATGGGCCTCCATGGAAACATAGCATTTCGTCCCAATATTTCTGAGTATTGAGGTGAGAAAAGTCAACGGTTCGTCTCCTCGTCATCACTTGATTAGGGCGATATCGGCTTACGTCAAGGGGAGGATCCACGATCGATAATCTCTCGAATAACCAAAGCTGGAAAAAAAACGGGAGTATGATTATAAAAAAAAATAAAAAAATCGCAAAAATTGCAAAAACCGAGAAACCGGGAAAAATCGAGAAAAACCGAGAAAAACCGGAAAAATCGAAAATTGCGGAAAAAAAAATTCGGAAGTTGCGAAAAAAATCAAAAAA
Organism: Agrostemma githago; assembly: GCA_958450325.1. NCBI lineage: Eukaryota > Viridiplantae > Streptophyta > Magnoliopsida > Caryophyllales > Caryophyllaceae > Agrostemma > Agrostemma githago. The sequence continues at coordinate 13,241,306 of OY288255.1, read as the reverse complement.
AAGTCAATGCACCTGTAAAAGACGGGTAATCCCAGCCAGCCGGGTCAACGGATCCCTTTTACGATTGTCCAAACCCTGGATAATTTCTCCTGTAATCAGCCAAGCCGGGCTATGCTCCGTTTCAGGTCAACCACTGTGAAAAGTCGGACATGGCCCATACAAGATAGCAGATCCATATGACCTTCGAAGGCATAAACATGAAGCATAGAAAAAGCAAAGGCCCTACGGCTATGAACCGGCCTGACCCGGACGTCGTGTGGGTTCATAAATTTTTCAGCTAAATCGATCAAAGAAACCGTATCTCTTTCCAGCATACGAGATACCTCCATATGAGAAAGCCCTAAAAATTCCCGTAATTTTCTCCTCGGGTCATGAACTGAAAACGGGATAGCAGGGCGAAGTATGAGATTCCACCCGCCTACGGCAGCAATTTCTTCGGGAATAGGGCAGATTTCGCCTCGGGGAAAGCCGAAAACATGATAAGTATCGTCCCAATAGGACAAGCAAGCATCCAAAAAGTGACGGTCTACTTGCATCTGGCGGATCGTGAACAATTGAGTGACACCATTCTGGTTCAAAATAACTTTATCTGCGTCTCTGAAGAATCGGGACCAATCCTGCAGCATTCCAATTAGTCGATCGATTCCCATAATCGGATTTCTAAAAGGGAAAAGAATAAGTTTCTCAGGGCTTCTTTTTCTTTAAGAGGATGGGAATTGTGAGAGTTATGAAAAAATTAAAAGCAAGAGGAGGGTATTTATAGCATTAAAACCTAGACTCCTCCTTGCTTTGGGGTTCCTAATCCCAGAGGATTTAGCATACATGCCTTATCCTAGAATCTAGCTATGTTATCCCGAGCATTCCTATTTCTTTTCAGAGTCAAAAAAATACTCTAGTTTTCAAAACCCCTTTAATTCAAATTCTCTTCTTCAAAATTTTTTATTCCCCAGCGCGAGTCATTTCTCCTAAAAATGTTACATGCAAAACCTTGCATAAATCATATACAGGAACGATTCAAGCAGACCGCGCCACTAACTCCCCAGCGACATTTAACGGGATGGGCCCACATACAGGTGCACCCAAGACTTATACGACAAGTCCGATCCCCCACGGAGTTATCATCATCAGCTCAGGTATGACTTCCAACTTATGGCTGGCGAGCCCTTTTACGCAAGTCTATTGGACTATAAACGACCCGACCGGAAGTCTGCCAGATCTTAATCTTTGATTGACCTGGTAGCTACTCTGACTTTCGCCCTGTCCAAGCCTCAGTTAGAGTGGGGGCTCTGTAGACACCCACATTTTGCTGCCAGGTGTCTATAATAGTTCCCGACAAACACCCGATGATGATCGGACGCAAACATGCTTTAACGTACTCGAATACGGGCTCAAAATTATTGGCATTTGTCTTGGGATTTTTACAGAGTGCAAATCTCACAAAACCAACCTCAAAATCAGGCCCAGTGGGTCGTTTCGAGTCAAATAAGACTAATTTGGGTCAAATCCGACACCAGGGGTAAAACCGTCTTTTAGAGACCGAGTCAAAACCCGGTCAAAGATATTTTCGAGACGTGCGAGTCAGCCGTGTCACCCCACTTGACTGATTCGAGCTCAAACGCTACAAAAAATCAGCTACACAAAATATTAAACAATTCCATTTAAGAATAGAATTCGATCTCAGGTAGTAATTCTATCCGAATACCGAATCAAACACTCGACCGAGCATGGGATACTCGGCCGAGCAGCCTGATTTCAGCCAAACTCCACGACTTCTTCACCAAGGAACGGAGTTTACGTTCCTCTCGACTTCTTACTTTTCCTATCCAAAGCGGTAATTCTCACCCAAACACTTCTCCTAGCTAAGGTCGGGAATTCTCCTATAAATAGGCCCCTTGCACACACAATTAGAAAAAAACGACATACAACAAAAAAACATCGAGATCCCTACACAACTCATACTCATAAGCATCGAATAACCGATAATACAAAACCCGAGACCATGCCGTTCTAGCCCGACGAAACCGGCCACCTCGCCCACTACCTTACACGTCCAAACAAACACCACCATAACTCACCGACATTAACTCGACGCTCCCGTGCCTTAGACACATTCCGACGAGCCCCGCTCCGAGTAAACAAAGCATGTAGGTTGAGGGTGTAAAATCAAACCCGACTTCTCTTTCCTCTCTTCCCTTCTCTCGTCTTTTCCTCGTCTTTTCCTCGTCGTTTCCTTTTTTCTTCATCGTCAGTCGTCCGTTTTTATTATGGGTCATCGTCGCATTTTTTTGTTTTTCTAATATCGATACTACAAACTATTTTCATATTAAAACAAATGTTCTTAAAATACGATATCGATTCTCTAGTCGAATATCGTATCAAAAAAGAACTAAATTAATCTCATTGATACTAAAAAAAATCCTCACATGGTCTCATAAAACAAAACACGACGATTTTTAACGTGGAGAGAATCAAACATCGTTTTTTTAGTTTAATTTATTTTAAACGATTTACAAAAACCTTTTTTATCTTTTCTAAAAAAAAAAGTCATTCCGAATATTTGATATCGATTTCATAATCGAATATCGAATATAACGAATATCGCAAAATTAAGTCGAGTATAAATCATGCAATATTTGTACGCGATTTAATAAAGCTATCGATTTTCCGAAGAAAAACAATTTCGAGAACAGAAAACAAACCGGACAGTAGTCCGTACAGAGGGCACTCGATCGAGTGCCTAGCCCACTCGATCGAGTGGCACCCCAGAACCGAGACAGGAGCCTTTTTTCGAGACCACTCGGTCGAGTCCCGCAATGACTCGATCGAGTGGCTCCTGGTTTAGCAAATCAGCGGGGTTTTCAGCATATTTCGGGTTTCAATAAATATTTTCATGACTTCGGCCAACACGTGTTTAATCCATCACGTGTCATAAACCTTTCAAAATCATTCATATCATCGTATCTATATCTTTTATTCGATTTGCAAACCGTTACTAACCCGTTTGTTCTTTGTCTTAAGCATCAATTTATTTTCATCATTTGTTTATTATACTAAACGAACCTCGCATGCTAAATACGACTTTGATGTTAATTTTAGATGCATTAAATCGACATAGTAACCCATTCCATTTTTTCACATGCTTAGGGAAAACAACGTTTGCATATCATTTCATCGTTTTACTAACGCGCGTATTTCAAAATCAAACGATATCCTAGTAGAGGCCGCTAATGTGCAGGCGGGGTTGAGTGCTCTTTGTGAAATTCCCAACACGTACCCTCACCCCTTACTCAGAACCGTGGTTTCCGGATGTCTGAAACCATTGGCACACGAGAGTCATTCAATACACGGTATCCGATAATGTCGGTATCGGTATCAAATGCAAAGGGACGAACCCAATAAACTCTGAAATCGGAATGGGTCGTATTTTGTACATGGCCCACTATGACATAGAGTGGGTTCGAACGGGCCTGAATTCCCACAAAGTTCGGTGGCGACTCCACTTCGATTTAAATTTCAATTCAATCCATTCTCATATGGAGATTTATTCGCCTCCCCAAACCCGCGCGTGGCCGCGTCGGGGTGGACCTATGTCATGTCCACACATCTATTACTTGTTTCTTTGGAAGATGCTTATATACTACAGTCACTTCGGTCAGAAGATCATGACATGACTCTCAAAGCTTTAATAAAGCACTGCAACATTCTTCTTATACGGATACTCTGTTCGAAAAAATATATTGAGATATAACATCACCACATGTTTTTCCCAATTCATTTGCACATTTTAAGAAGTCGTCTGATGTGGCTGGACTTGGTATAAGTGACGCGATTACAAAACCTTATTTAGCCATGACAAAAAAGAGAATTAAAAGTAGCGCAACTGTGTTGATTTTCGACTCCATGGAATAAACGGTTAAATTTTAATAATCGATTTACCAAGTTATTATTTTTTTTAATAATACAATAAAAATGGTAAAAGTAAACTAATCGTAATAATAAGTGGTCGATACCAAGTATTTTATTAAAGGTTATTTATACTGTATGGAAGTCTTTTAACGTTTTACGTTATTTTTTGTAGATTATATAACTTACATCGTCATAAACATAAATGTATATAAAATATAACTCTAACGTATATGCAATTTTAATATCGTGGAATTAAATTCATAATTTATGGCATGATTTTCTTTAATTAATCATCAAGTTACTCAGTAAATATATTTTCGTTAGAATTCTACGTGATACACACGTGATATTATTTAATCAGGGGTAAAACAAATTATTTTAATTGTACCATTCAATCAATAAAAACAATAATAGATTTTCACTATACATTAAAAAGGATAAAAACGTTTACTTGGTAGTTGAAAGACATCAATCTACGCATATAAGTTTATTCATGTATTTTTGCAAATTTGGATTTACGCTATTCTATCATATTCGCCCATAAACATGTTAAATAATTAGTTAATACTGTATTAAATATAAATAAAATCGCATTTCTACAATCAAAAATAATGTCAACCCTCTAACTTCAATATAGTTGAGTTCTAATATAGATATAAGGGATAAGATTCCAAGTCTTACCAGTTTAGATTCTACTACATTCATTTTTTTTGTTTCTTCCCGTTTTTTAAGATTTGTGCGGAGTATTTAATTGAAATGGAGAGAAACATAAAAACGGAGGGAGTAGTTTGTAGGTGGCCGTTTTTGTGAGTTTATCATTTTCCGTCTTTTTTTCGAAAACAAAGAACTAACTTTTAAAAAAAATCGCATTTGTACATCATTATATTGTACATCTTTATATATATATATATATATATATATATATATATATATGTATTTATATATATATATATGTATGTATATATATATATATATGTATGTTTATATATATATATATATATATATATATATATATATATATATATATAGAGAGAGAGAGAGAGAGAGAGAGAGAGATAGGTTCACATAAGGCCAACAACTCTTATAAGTTCACAAGTTCCAGTGTTAAAGTTACACAAAAGATGCTTAAAGTTACACGAGATAAGTGTTAAAGTTGCACTTTATCATTTGAAGTGATAAAAGAGCTGAATGTTATAGTTACATATCAATTATGAAAAAATGCAACTTTAACGTATGTCATCTGTAACTTTAATATAGACTTAATTACATATGGTGAACTTATTTGATCCCTTCTCTCTCTCTCTCTATATATATATATAGGGAAATGATAAATACAACCCCAAGGATTGTATCTAAGAGCCTAAAAGAGGAAACAAATTCTTAATACTTGTATTAATTATATAGATAAGTGTGCAATTTATTCTTTAATTTCTATGTTTATACCAATTTTGGAAGATATTTAATGCTTAAACACAACCCTAAGGGTTGTATTTAACCTAACCTATATATATATATATATATATATATATATATATATATAGAGAGAGAGAGAGAGAGAGAGAGAGAGAGAGAGAGAGAGAGAGAGAGAGAGAGAGAGAGAGAGAGAGAGAGAGAGAGAGAGAGAGATCATATAAGTCTCTTACCTCCTTATAAGTCCATAAGGCTTAATATCAACCCTTGGATCAAAGCAATATGGATGGATGAGATGTGTTTTATTATTTAATTTGAAAATAAAATAAAATTTGTTTAACGTATCCCAACCCTTATTTTTTCCCACTCTCAATATTCTCACCATATTGATGACCTCTTTTTCCCACCCTTCACCCTTAATTTCATTCACTCAATATTCATTCTATCAGTTTTCACTTTTCATTACTCAATATTCACTCCATTCAATCTTCATTATTCAATATTCTTAGCCTCACTATTCACTCCATTACTCACACCATCCGTCTTTATCTTCATTATTCATCACACCATTCAGTACCATGTTCCTGACATTATCTTTTTCGGTTGATTTTATCTCTTTTTGCAAGTAAAGTTTCGTTCTCTAATTAGATTGTGTGTATTTTCTTCTTATATTTAGTACTCCCTCCGGTTATTATTTATCGTCCCGCTTAGTTTTGCACGTAAAATAAGGAATTGATATAGAATAGTAAAGAAATGATGGTGGGGTAGTGAAAAATGAATATAAAATGGTAAAGAAATTAATGGTGGGCCTGTGTAAAATTCAATGGCATTTCTTGTAAATAAATGATAGAAAGAAGGATAATATGGTAAAAATGTAAGATATAAAAGGAAAGTATAGAAGTGGGGCAAAAAATAAAAATCTTCCAAATAAGAAAAGTGGGGCGAAAAATAGTGACCAGAGGGAGGATAATTTAGGGATTTGTTGTTTAATGACACGAATTTGGGGATTTTTTTTTGCGAAATTAGGGTTTTTGTACAAATTGGGGGTTTTGTGTTTAATCGTGGTTTTCTGGTTTAATTTCGAGTTTCTTGTTAAATTGGAGTTTTTCTATTTGAGAATTTGGTGTCTAATCAATTTTTGGTGGTAATATTGTTGTTAATCAATTTCGTAGTATCGTGTTTACTGAGTTTTTTGATGAGGTTTTTGTTCATTCCATCAGTAAATTGGTGGTCATATTTTTCTTAATCAATTTTGTAGTATCATGTTTGCTGAATTTTTTGGGGTTATTAGGTCTTCGTGTTTAGTTGTTGATTTCACCCAAAAGGACGTCTAATTGTTATCTCTTTTTTAATGCGTTTTTTATTTTGATGTGTTTAAGGAGAATCGTGGGAGGAAATTGATCATTCTGAGTTGTTTTGTTCATTCATACTACAGTATGCGTCACTAGTCAGTTTATATATTTTTGCAACTTCGGTTTATATATCATGTAACTTCAGTTCATATTGTAACTTCAGATCATATATTTGTAACTTTAATTCGAATCAGTTCATATACTTTTGTAACTTCAGTTCTTATATTTTGTAACTTCAGTTCTTATATTTTGTAACTTTAATCCAGTTAATATATTGTAACTCAAGTTCATATTATAATTTTAATTTGGTTCTGTTATTTAATGCACGTGCTAGTTGAAATGTCGTCCATAGTTGAAATGGTTGAAGATGTGGGGAACGAGGATGAAGATGTCGATAATATCCCCGTCAGATGTAGGGGACGTAGGCTTTGCGAAGCTGATTTCAAAGCTCACTGGTAGACATAAAGCGTCCGTACGCAGAATTGGTTTCGGTGGGTTGCTGAACTTAAATTACCGGACCAGCTTTGTATATGAATTACTTTTTATATTTGTAACTTCAGTTCATATATTTTGTAACTTCAGTTCATATATTTTGTAACTTCAGTTCGTATATTATAACTCAAGTCCTTATTTTTGTAACTTCAATCTAATCAGGTCATATATTTTTGTAACTTCACTTCACATATTTTGTAACTTTAGTTCATATATTTTGTAACTTCAGATCATATATTGTAACCACAATCCATTTTTTTGTAAATTCAATTGTAATCAGTTCATATATCATGTAATTTCAATTTATATATCATGTAACTTCAGTTCATAAATTTTGTAACTTTAGATCATATATTGAAACTTCGGTCATGTTTTGTAACTTTATTTCGAATCAGTTCATATATTTTCGTAACTTTAGTTTTTATATTTTGTAACTTTAATTCATCTCAATTAATATTTGTACATCTCACGAGTTTAAACTGTCAACTACCTACGATACTCACCCGCACACACATCCTCTACCTCCTGCAAATCCTCCACCCCCGCACTGCCAAATTCAGGTTGTCAATTAATTCAGCAAATTAAAGTAATTTCAATTCATAAAATTCGTAACTTCAATTAATAAGAATTTAACGGTTATGAATCGTATACACCCTTAACATAAATGGAATTCCCTGCTATAAAATCGAATTCCCTGCTACAATGGAGAAGATGAGGCACCATGGAAGAAAGAAAACGTTGGGATTAAGAGTCTTTTGAGAAAGAATAGTAATTAATTAATTCTAGAAGAAATAGCTATTAATTCTAGGAAGAACACTTAATGCTAGGTTAGTTAGGTTACACTTTACCTTATACTAATTAATATCATCTCTTTCTCTCTCTCTCTCTCTCTCTACATATATATATATATAATGTTAAAAAAGAAATTTAATGTGACACAAGAGTAATTAGAATATGTGACCGAGATTATTTACACGTACAATATATCCAAATTAATGTATGTTGAAATGTAAAATAAATAATTTTATTTAATTAATATGTTTTACATAATCAATAATTCAATTATTTTCAAGTCGTACTAAAATACCATTCACACAATATCAAGATGAAACATTGCTTCTTAATAAACCGTCACAGAGATCTTATACATTACCTTTCTTTCTTTCCTCTAAGTTTACCAATTAACCTACAGGTCATGAAAAGTGTCCGTCGACACATGACGCTTCTTAATTAACCATCGTTGATTTTATTGTCTAAACCACGGTCGTCAGTCTTTTAACCAAGCATCTCCTCAACAGTTTAACATCTTTTGAAGAATACAATTAGTTTGCTTAAAATACCGCATTTGTAACTCAACAGAACATCTTATTTAGCAACCAAACAACTCATATTTTAAATATCCATTACAAGAATTAGATCTAACAAGTTGTTAATTGTCACTTACTGCATCTCAATGATCTCTCTTCAAACTAGAGAGAATAAGTGTCTCGGTGAGGGTGGTGTAGTATATAAACAAATATCGATTATTATATTGAATGGAGGTAACAGGTAACTAATAATTACGGTTGACTCTAGAATTTATTTCAGACGGTAGTGCATATGGTATTTGTATTTGGGGATTGAGATACGGAAAGAGTTTCAAGAGAGGTACAAAAGAAGGTTGTACAAGGAGGCCGGGTATAATTAATAAGTATACGAGCAGTGTATGGGTAACCAACAACCATAACAAAAATTTGTATGAGTAAATAAATCAAAAGAAGACGGAAAAAGGTTTGAAGACAAGTTTGAGGCGGTGTTTGTCATTTCATAAAATTAAAATTTTGTTAAGTTTAGGTATGAAAAGTTTAATTTACTAATTCATACTCCTATATATATAATTATTCATCCGTTCCTAAAAGATTGTCTCATTTCCCTATTATATGTGAAAAGTATTTTAATGAAACGTGACGATCTTAGTGGCTGGGACGGAGGTAGTATATACTATATCGACCTTAATACATTAAACTTTTGATTAACCTTCAGAATTTTATATAACTATAAATATAAAGTTGTTCGACGTGCAACTATATATATATATATATATATATATATATATATATATATATATATATATATATATAGAGAGAGAGAGAGAGAGAGAGAGAGAGAGAGAGAGAGTCCACTTATATATGTTGAGTCCGTGAGTCTCCATCTTAGTCTTTGATTCAAGGTTAGATTAATGGACAAGATTTGATCTCATAATTAAGGAAATAACTAACAAATCTTGTAAATATATCATTTATCTCTCTCCTCCTTAATTATCACAATGCAAATCTTTTCTCTCTCTTATCAATCTTTTTAAATGTCTTTTTCTCTCACACAACAAGTTTTTTCAAAATTAATTTTTTTCATTTTCACCCAAAAATCATCATTTTCCTACTATCATTGTACGTATGTTACTATGTTACTGTCATAATCCATAAATTATGTTACTTTAACTCATATAACGTGTTACTTTAATTCATGAACTGTGTTACTTTAACTCATAAGATCTGTTACGTTGTTTAATATATTCTCTTGCAAAAACTATTATTCTAATTATAAAATCTGTTACGTTGTTTAATATATTCTCTTGCAAAAACTATTATTCTAATTCATACAATGTGTTACTCTAATTCATGAACCGTGTTACTTTAACTCATAAAATCAGTTACGTTGCATAGTCTCTTGCAAAAACTGTTACTCTAACTCATACAATGTGTTACTTTAATTCATGAACTATGTTACTTTAACTCATAAAATTAGTTACGTTGCATAGTAGTCTCTTGCAAAAACAGGAGTTCCAATTAACAAAAAGAACAATGTTTGTTTTTATTAAGATACTCCAAAACAAAAAGTGGTACAAGATTCCAACTAAATCAACTCCATTACAATTCCAATGTTTCACACTTGTTACTCATAATGTCCTACTTATAATTCTGCTTCTTCTTCATCCTTCTCGTTCTCTCCGTCTTCTTCTTTTTCATCTTCTTCATCATCATCTCAGAAGCTTTGATTTAATCTCACCACCGCACAATGGAGGAAACTCTCACCCACATCCCTACATCATTCATGTGGATTAAAGTAACAGATAACAAGAGTTAAAGTAACAGATGAAGTGCATTGAAGTAACATTGAATTAAATTAACAGAGTATGCTTATACACCAGGTATGAAGTAACAGAGGTCAGACATTAAGTAACAGATAGTATGAATTAAAGTAACAAATAATATTCATTAAAATAACACCAGATATAAGTTAGTGCAAATAATTCATATAATGATAAAACTTGAGAGTATGACGCAGTATCTTACTCTTTGATATTGTTTTCTATTTTGAAGTCGTCACATCCCATAATTATAGGAAGTAGTATTTTTTTTCTTTTTTTATATGAAGTTACTCTTTGATATTGTTTCCTATTTTGGTGGCAATCACGTCCCATTATTATAGGAAACAATATCTTTTTTTAATTATTTTTTTAATATGACAGTTTCCTAAATTCTTAGGACACTATAATGCACTACAATAACAGATGAAAAACACTAAAGTAACAACTGGAGTGTATTAAAGTAATACGACATATAAAGTAATAGATAGTAGACATTAAAGTAACAGATGCTCTACACTAAAGTAACGCAGTATATGAACTAAAGTAACGCAATATATTGTAAACGTAAAAACTAATAATTGAGTAGCATCTTAACGACTTCTATGGCGATTCCAGTATAAATTACAAAACATATATACTCACCGTTTGTTTGTTCTACGATTTGCATATGAATCTATGATGAATAACACGACCATGAAAACAATATCAACATGAAAATTGACGCAAAACATGAATGACACGACCATGAAAGCAATATCAACATGAAAATTGTCGCAAAACATGAACACAAATTGACGCAAATTAATCAAGATAATGAATAAAAATTGACGCAAAACATGAAAGCAATATCGAAACTCACCATTGTTATACTCGATGAATTGCTTATCAACGGTTAATGAAGATGTCGCGATCATTGAATTCATAGTAACGGAATTTCGAGCACAGATTTGATTGAATGAATGAATGAACGTGATGATCGATGGGAGCGTTTTTTTTAAGGTTTTGATGAACCTGTAACGTGAATGAATGAATGAATGAATGAATGAGGAATGATTGTGATTATGAGAGTTATTGTTTCCTAAAATCATGGGAGTTATTTAGTATCATCTTTAATGGCTCCCACTATTATAGGAAACATATCTTTTTTAGTATCATCTTTAATGGCTTCCACTATTATAGGAAACAATATCTTTTTTTATTATTATTTAGCAATGGCGGTTTCAAATATCCCAATGACTCACTAACGCGTTACAATAACAGACTTTAAGAACTAAAATAACATCTTCGATAAATTAAAGTAACATATCATAAAAGTAATAAAAGTTTGTCATTAAAATAACGGACATTCTACACTAAAGTAACACAGTATCTGAACTAAAATAACTCAATACCTTTTCTGTGCGCAGACATCATGTGATTAATATGCAGCATTACTATAGTTCAACGTAGAAAAGTAGAAACTAAAAATTTAGTATCATCTTAATGACTCCCATATCCTTTCAAGTATAAACTACAATATATACTCACAGTTTGTTTTTTCCACGATTTGCATATCAGCCATTGAATGAAAAGTAGAAGCCAGATTGAATAAAAAGCAGCACGATGAAGACGATTATTGACTGAATGTGTTATTGATTGTGTCGTATTGAAATAAATGGCAGCGACGCATTGAAGATGATGAATGACTGAATGTGATTTTGAAGAATGAATGATTGAATGAGCGAGAGAACGATGAAGAAGAAGGTAGCGGAAACGGAATTGATGAAAGAGAGAATGAATGATTGAATGAATGAGGATGTTACTTTACTGAAATATTCACCTTCCTATTTTGGTGGATGCAGTATCTTTTTTTTTTCTTTTTTTTATTAAAACAGTGATTTTATCTCGTCCCTTTATCCATCTCCCATCCAACGGATGGGATGAGGACTCAAGGACTCAACACATATATAGGGACTCATTAGAACCTATCTCTCTCTCTCTCTCTATATATATATATTGCGTTTTGGAGAGTCTTGTATCTCATCGGTTTAGACATTCATCTACTTGAAAACATTAAATTTATAAGTTTGTGAATCTTGTATCGAGATATTTGTGTTCATTTTAACTTAACCTACATTATTTGATAGTTTGTTTTGTCAATAACTATTATTTATACTCTTATACTTTTTTGAGAGAACAATTTGGAAAGTTTAAGAATATGTAAATACGGAGAGAGATTTTTTTATATAAAATATTTATATTTACTACCGCTACAAAAGATAAAGTGTTTTAAGATATATAACATAAAACATACATCAAACATCAAGTATCGATTACATCAATATTTTATTACTTCTTTATGACATAAGATTGGAGCCAAGGGTCCAAGAGGTTCATGTCCCGTATATAAAATAAGTAAAAAGAAGCAAATATTAAACTTTTTTCAAACAATTAGCTTTTATTAAATATGTTAAATACATAGATGATATTATAATCCACGTACATTCAAAGATTAAATTCGAAGAGTTAATATAAGTTACTAATTTTGAATTTCTCCAAATGTTTTGCAAAGTTTCCACACTTGAGCATTTTTACCCCAAGCATCTATTGCTTGTTTCTTTGGAAGATGCTTATATACTACAGTCACTTCGGTCAGAAGATCATGACACGACTCTCCAAGCTTTAATAAAGCGCTGCAACATTCTTCTGATACAGATACTCTGTTCGAAAAAATATATTGAGATATAACATCACCACATATTTTCCCAATTCATTTGCACATTTTAAGAAGTCGTCGTCTGATGTGGGTGGACTTGGTGTAGGTGACGCGATCGCAAAACCTTGTTTAGCCATGACAAAAAAGGGAATTAAAAGTAGCGCAACTGTGATGATTTTCGACTCCATGGTATAAACGGTTAAATTTTAATATTCAATTTATCAAGTTATTATTTTTTGAATAATACAATAAAAATGGTAAAAGTAAACTAATCGTAATAATAAGTGGTCGATACCAAGTATTCTATTAAAGCTAATTTATACTGTGTGGAAGTCTTTTAACGTTTTACGTTATTTTTTGTAGATAATATAACTTACATCGTCATAAACATAAATGTATATAAAATATAACTCCAACGTATATGCAATTTTAATATCGTGGAATTAAATTCATAATTTATGGCATGATTTTCTCTAATCATCAAGTTACTCAGTAAATGTATTTTCGTTAGAAATCTACGTGATACACACGTGATAATTATTTAATCAGGGGTAAAACAAATTATTTTAATTGTACCATTCAATCAATAAAAACATTAATAGATTTTGCACTATACATTAAAAAGGATAAAGGCGTTTACTTGGTAGTTGAAAGACATCAATCAACGCATATAAGTTTATTCACGTGTTTTTACAAATTAGGATTTATGCTACTCTATCATATTCGCCCATAAACATGTTAAATAATTAGTTAATACTGTATTAAATATAAATAAAATCGCATTTCTGTTGGAAATATAGGGTCACTATAGGGGAGATATATAACTCGAGAATATACGTTGTTGTGTCGTGGTATGAAGGCCACTGAATTAGAAACGAAATCGCCCCGACTACGGTACAAATCGGAATGGGCGTTGTCCCCCAAGGTCACACAACACTCCTAAAAGGTTGTGTACTCAACCATTAGGAGTTGGAACTCGATGGTATACTCAAAATTTATCAAAGAGATTTGGATGATAACATTTGATGTATATGCCCATATGTCCTATCATGCTCATACTTATATAATAAGTGTCACATGAGATTAACCTCAAAAGGCATCCAAAGTCACTTTATGATGGAAAATAAATTATCAATATTCTAAATATAATGACATTCATAACCATACTAATAAATTAGTGTCAATATGCTACTTAATGGGAGATACCCTTACTATGCAACAATAGTCAACATATTGTCTTTGCATTATTTCTAACTATCCCCCACTAATGCAAATGACAAACCGAAAACAAAAATTCTGAGCATATGAAAAGGTTGACACTTAGACGTTAATATCTTTCGATTTGAATTAACGTATTAGTTTAATGAGTCAACAACTTACTTACAACAAGAGAATATCTTTCGATTTGAATCCTTATTGAACTTCGGTTGAATTATCCTCATAACACATATCATACCTTAAGTTCTACACGAGTTCCGCAATACGATTCAACAAATTTATGGCCAAATGAACCTTGTGATTTTGATGAGTGTTCTAGAAAGATAACTCAATCTCTCATAAAAGGAGGCCAACCCTTCACACTCACTTAGGTGATTCTATCAAGGATATCTCCACATAACCCACTCACTTATGAGCTATAGAATCATTAAGAGCTCTAAAGCTCAACCTCTCAATACTACGTACGGTGAATCCATCAAGTCCTTCACAAGAGGACCACCCAAACATAGGGATATAGATTCATTAAGAGAAATATCTCAACCTCTATCATTACAGTGATTTCATCAAATCCGTCTCACAAGGACCACCCAAATTTGGGCTATAAGACCATTAAGAGCTATATGCTCAACCTCTATCATTCCGGAGATCTCATCAAGTCCGTCTCACAAGAACCACCCAAATTTGGGCTATAAGACCATTAAGAGCTATATGCTCAACCTTTCAAATACATCAAATTATATTTGATGATTTCAACTCCCTCAAATCTGCATAATACATGTGTGTAATTCACTACACATATTTTTTAGCAATATGAAGCTGAAATCAGCATCAAACATTGCATAGCAATTGATGCCCCCACAATTATGCAATAAATATTAAGCTCACAATCATCATGCATTACCCCGGTAAGGTTAAAAGAGCAAAATAATACGCATACATAATAAATAAAATTATAACAATCTTCTCAATAGACTTATAATAAAATTATTATAAAGATGAAAGCTTACTCATGATCATTGTGCATCTCACCTTGTGATCCAACATCTTTATAAATATCCAACATGTTGCAATTCTCAATATTACATCATATATACATCATCATTCTTATATTAGAGAACAATGATCTCGATGATTGTTTCACTTATATTTTCTTTTTGCAAATCCACAAATTAAAATATATATCCTTTACTCACATAAAATCAATCATCATAATCTCATATAGTGTGGTGTAAGCCAAATGTACAACATAAATAAATGGACCTTACCCAACCATTATTTATTGACTTAGTCAACAAATTAAAACTCTTACATTTGGTTCCATTATTCATGTATAAAACATGCTATCGATCATCACTTTCCCCCACAATTAGAGATATACATACTCTTCACAAATTATAAGATATCAACTCAAAAATTGATGCATGAATAATTTTATCAAACAAGTTGAATGACTTCCTCCACATGTTGTCACACCACGAAATAGTGACAAACATAATCGTTCAAACAAAATATACAAATTATTCATTCATTAATCATCCCAACTTTTAGATATCAAATAATTATGCCTGACAATTTATCTATTCCATAATATATTCTTAGAGAAATTTATCAAATAATTCATCCAATTATTTAATACATACTTGATCAAGATTATGCATGTCAATAAAAATAAAATATTTAACTCCCACATATAGCTTATTTTACTCAAGTGAGCATTGATGCGTCTCTAGTGTGAAGTTAAATTCTCCTTCCAAATATATCCAAAATAATTTAAAAGACAAGTACACACGTGTCTTTTCAAAACATTAGTAAGGATACGAAAAATCACACTAATATATAATTCCAACATATATTATACATATTCAGTTTTCTCAAGCAAAACATACATGATGTTCTTAAATTGATTAATGAATAATATTCAATATCATACTATATATTAAGTGCATAGAATAAATTTATAACGGCTATATAATAAATTTATAACGGCTATATAATAAATCCAAATATTGCTCTCATTGCTCATAAGAGCATATAATCTCCACATGGTATCTCTCAAGACAACATAATTTGCAAAAAATCATTAATAATTAATTATTAATCCACTAATAATCACATTAATTATTTTGATCGTAGGCATATAATATTCTCCATTAACACAGAAAAACATTTACCTTTTAGTTGTATACTAATACAAACATGTGTGCAAATTCATCATCCATCATGAAATATTGAGAGTAACACATTCAACATATGTTCAGAAACAACATTAACATCCTACTCTTATCAGATAATTTATCTTCCATTCAATGACGATAAATGATACTCATCTACCAAACATAATTATTTTATCATCATGAATCACAAGAAGACAAGAATTAAACTCATAGATACCATACCTCATTCTCAAGGATGAATATTGATAATAAAATAAAATAATACCATCCACTCATAAACCTTCAAAAACATTCAGCATACTACCACGACATTGTGTCCCGTTTTTCGAAGAGTAAATGGCAGAATCAGCTCACGCCTTCAACTAAAGAGTTGTAGCCCTTGTTCTTAGCTTTTTAACTCCATATTACACGTCCCAATCAGAGGTCTAGAGACAGAGTTATTGCCATAATACTTATCTGTTGTCTCACCCTCAACGAGATGAATCTTACTAACGAAACAAGATAGCCAATTGAAACAATTCCAATGACTAGTGATGAACACAACCACAATAATAGTGACATAATTTCGTTTCTCAATTGTTGGAAATATAGGGTCACTATAGGAGCGATATATAACTCGAGAATATACGTTATTGTGTCGTGGTATGAAGGCCACTGAATGAGAAACGAAATCGCCCCGACTACGGTACAAATCGGAATGGGCGTCGTCCCCCAAGGTCACACAACACTCCTAAAAGGTTGTGTACTCAACCATTAGGAGTTGGAACTCGATGGTATACTCAGAATTTATCAAAGAGATTTGGATGATAACATTTGATGTATATGCCCATATGTCCTATCATGCTCATACTTATATAATAATTGTCACGTGAGATTAACCACAAAAGGCATCCAAAGTCACTTTATAATGGAAAATAAATTATCATTATTCTAAATATAATGACATTCATAACCATACTAATAAATTGGTGTCAATATGCTACTTAATGGGAGACACCCTTACTATGCTACAATAGTCAACATATTGTCTTTGCATTATTTCTAACAATTTCTACCATCAAAAATAATGTCAACCTCTAACTTCAATATAGTTGAGTTGTAATATAGATATAAGGGATAAGATTCCAAGTCTTACCAGTTTAGATTCTACTACATCCATTTTTTATGTTTCTTCCCGTTTTTTAAGATTTGTGCGGAGTATTAATTGAAATGGAGAGAAACATAAAAAACGGAGGGAGTAGTTTGTAGGTGGCCGTTTTTGTGAGTTTATCATTTTCCGTCTTTTGTTCGAAAACAAAGAACTAACTTTTAAAAAAAATCGCATTTCTATATCATTATATATATTTATATATAATAATGTTAAAAATGAAATTTACTATGACACAAGAGTAATTAGAATATGTGACCGAGTGTGGACATGACATAGGTCCACCCCGACGCGGCCACGCGCGGGTTTGGGTAGGCGAATGAATCTCCATATGAGATGGTCAAATTGAAATTTAAATCGAAGTTGGAGTCGCCACCGAATTTTATGGTTATTCGGAACCGTTCGAGCCCACTCTATGTCGTAGTGGGCCGTATACAAAATACGGCCCATTTCCGATGTCAGAGTTTATTGGGCTCGTCCCTTTGCAGTTCGATACCGATGCCGACTTGATCGGTTAATCGTATATTGAATGACTCTCGTAGCCAATGGATTCGGACATCCGGAAACCGCGGTTCTGAGTAAGGGGTGAGGGTACGTGTTGAGAAGTTCACTAAGAACACCCAACCCCGCCCTCACATTAGCGGCCTCTACTAGGATATCGAATGATTTTTTAATACGCGCGTTAGTAATACGATGAATGATATGCAAACATTGTTTTCCTAAACATGCGAGGAATTGAATGGGTTGCTAAGTCGGTTTAATGCATGCAAAATTTAACGTCAAAGTTGAATTTAACATGTGAGATTCGTTTTAGTATAATAAAACAAAAGATGAAAAAGATGTGAGTTTGCTACAAAATAAACAAACGAGTTAGTATCGATTTGTAAAAAATAATATAGCAAATAAATATATGAAATCGAGAAAATAAATACTAATCGAAATCTGAAAAATATTATTAAAAACGCTGTTTTGTATAAAAAATGAAGTTCGAAAAATAATAAAAAAAGCGAAATGAGCCGCGTTTTCAGTCATCCGCGCGGCTCGCCCGGGACGCGCGCGACTCGCGTCCCGGTCTGTTTTCGGGACTGATTTCGAAAGCGGTTTTTTGAAAATTCGATGCTTTTATTAAATCGCGTACAAATATCGCATAATTTGTACTCGATCTAATATTTTCGACGTTCGTTATATTCGATAATTGACTACGAAATCAATATCAAATACTTCGAATAATTTTAGAAAAGATGTAAAATTTTAGAAATCGTTTCGTAGAATAATAAAATAAAACGAACGAAAAAGTTGAAAAAAAGGACCCGGGTTTCAGGCCCGTGCGCGAGTCGCGGCTCGCGTGCGGGTTGTCCGGTTTTTTATTTTTTGTTCGAAATTGCTAATTTTGATAAATCGCGTACAAATATGAATTAATTTATACTCGATTTATGTTTTCGATATTCGTCGTATCCGATATTCGATTATGAAATCGATATCGAATATTCGGAATGAATTAAAAAAAGTTTTGTAAAAAAAAGTTTGAATGAAAGAATGTAACGATTTTTAACATCGTCGAGATTTTAATATAATTCTTTTTGATACAATACTCGATTATAGAAAATCGATATCATATTTTTAAGAATGTTGTTATATGAAAATAGTTTTTTAATAATATCGATATTAGAAATAAAAAAACGATGAACGACCCGTAAATAACAAAAAGACGGACGAGGAGGAGAAGAGAAGAAGAGGGAGAAGTCGAGTTTTGTTACACCCTCAACCTACATGCTTCTGTTTACTCGGATCGGGGCTCGTCGGGACGTGGCTTGGGCACAAGAGCGTCGAGTAGATGTTGGTGAGTTATGGTGGTTCGGTTTGGTCGTGAAGGGTGTCGGGTATAGGGCCGGATTTCTTTCGGGTTTTAGGTGTAATATCGTATGCCTGTGAATGAATAGATGATTGATAATTTTTTTTGTGAAAGTGTTTGAATGTATGGGAATAATTGATGGTTGATTGATGATTGATAATGAATGTATATATTGTAGATGCTAATTGATGTGTAAAAGTGTGTGTGCAAGGGGCTATTTATAGGGAGTTCCCGACCTTGGCTAAGAGAGTTTGAACTACCGCTAGAGATAGGAAATATAGGAAGTTGTAAGGCATGAGAATTCCGCTTGTTGTCAAGGAAGAAAGGGAACACGGCTGGAATATGCTGCTCGGCCGAGTGTTTGCACTCGGTCGGGTGTCTGAATCGGTTTTCGGATAGGATTCCTACTTGATATCGAATTCCATCCTTAAACGGATTTGTTTAATATTTTATGTAGCTGATTTTTCGTAGGATTAGAGTTCGAATCAGCCGTGTGAGGTGTCACGGCTGACTCACGTACCTCGGGAATATTTTTGACGGGTTTTGACTCGGTCGCTAAAAGACGGTTTTACCCCTGGTGTCGGAATCGACCCAAATTAGTCTTATTTGACTCGAAACGACCCACTGGGCCTGATTTTGAGGTTGGTTTTGTGAGATATGTACTCTATAATGAGCCCAAACCAAATGCCAATGATTCTGAGCCCGTTTCTGAGTAATTAAAGCACGTTGGCGTCCGATCATCATCGGGTGTTTGTCGGAAACTGCTATAGACACCTGGCGGTCAAAATGTGGGTGTCTATAGAGCCCCCACTCTGACTGAGGCTTG
The DNA here is from genome assembly GCA_958450325.1 of Agrostemma githago. Lineage (NCBI taxonomy): Eukaryota > Viridiplantae > Streptophyta > Magnoliopsida > Caryophyllales > Caryophyllaceae > Agrostemma > Agrostemma githago. The sequence goes on along the minus strand of OY288255.1, from coordinate 13,221,107 downwards.
GACAAGGCGAAAGTCAGAGTAGCTACCAGGCCAATCAAAGATTAAGACCTGGCAGACTTCCGGTCGGGTCGTTTAAGGTCCATTAGACCTGCGTAAAGGGCCCGCCGGCCGGAGACTAGAAATGTACCTGAGTTGATAATGATAACTCCGTGGGGAATCGGACTTGTCGTATAAGTCTATGCCGCTGGGGAGTTATGTGAATTGCGCGGTCTTGAATTGTACCTGTATAAGTTACATAAAATTTTGCATGCAACATGTAGGTGAAACAAATATGACTCGCGCTGGGGAATAAAAAATGATTTTTGCTTAGTTTTGAAATCGAAGTCCTGAAAGCAGCTCACGTGCTAGGAAATAGATTTTCAAAACTGAAATGGGTAGAAAAGAAATTTGCAATTTAAATAGACCGAAATTTGACCTTATCGAAAAGGGTTTTCTCAAATGGCTAAGTTTTGCAGATTTTAAAAAATGAGAATTTGAAGAGAGAGACCTATCGACAAACTCGACGCTGGGCGTGACCGGACGAGTTGACAGACACGACTGGACTCTCGAGGGGTTGGACCGTGACTCGGTAGGGGGGTGGGCCACCTAACAAGTTGCGCTATTCCGTAGCCTAGGCGAGTGGCAACATGGTCGAATCCTCGGAATGGGAAGGATGTGCTATGGGGGGATTGCAATAGTCTGTAATGAGACTGTTGTAGTCTAGTGCTCTTCTGGATTTTTGATTTTAGGGTACATTTCCACAGTGGGTATTGCCTCGAGTCCTGATAGATTCTTGTCTTCGACTGAGCCGAGTACTAGGACACACTACAGAAAGGAGGCTAGATTTTTTTTGAATTTATATAAATTTTGTGAGTGGATGGAGAACTTCTGCCTAGGAGAAGCCCCCGAGACAACAAAGCTAGCTGCTGAGTACATGACGGTGTCGTGACCGGAATGATGGCGCTTTTTGAATGTGTGTCAATGTGGGTGGTTGTGCCTCTGTTGAAAGGCTGCCTACGTATTCACGTGCGGTGAAATCAAACCAACCCGTAGTTCAGTGATTGGAAGATATATTACGGTGCCTAGTCTAATAGGACTTTGTGTGTAACTAGCCATTGCGATGGTGTGGGCTAGGTGCATTCCCAATGATGTCTTGATCAAAGGGCTAGAATGGTTAGGATATTGATCCTGTGACTGTGAGCGTTCTCCGGGGTAGCCCCTAGAGGTGGTGTGAACTATTTGGGCATGTTCTATGCCGACTGCAAGTTGAGTTCCCGTGTTTGGGGTTGATAACTGGTTTGAATGAGAAGAATTGGGATGGAATTTTAACGAGTTTTGCTCTCGGGGATTTTAACGAGTTTTGCTCTCGGGGATTTGACGAGTTTTGCTCTCAGGATTGTGTATGATTAGGTAAGGGATTTGACGAGTTTCGCTCTCGGGTCTTTGACGAGTTTTGATCTCGGGTCTTTGACGAGTTTTGATCTCGGGTTTGCATATGGTGATTGTGAATTTTGTTATATAAAGGGGAAGTCGAGTAAAATGGCTCAAACTTTGATCGGGATATGTTTGATGATGCGGGATCTGGTTTCCATGTCTGGCCCTAATGATTAGGGGTATCCTATGGAGCTTGAATCCTCAAAATTTCGGGTTGTCTTTAGCCTGGGTCTCGGGAAGGTCTTGAGGGTTGTAATGTGGGAAGGCTAAACGTGGTGTTAGCTGACCAGCTTGATTGTCTCTCCCTTATTGGATGGTATGAGTATTGATCTTGAGTGGACCGTTGACCACGGTCATGGGCATTTGAATATTTTTTGTTGGTTGACCTCTTAGCCCCGGTCATGGGATCTTCATTTGTGTTGACCATTCTGGTCGTGGATGCTCTCTTTTTGATGATGGCCTGCTTTTTTTGTTTTGGGCTTTTGCTTTTTTTCTTGGACTTTTGATTTTTTTTTTGTCCAGTTTTTTTAGTTTTTTCTGTTGGTCAGACTAACACCTAAGGTAGGGATTGGTAGTCTTATTGGATGGGTGTTTATTGTGGGAAATGGGCTTGCCTCCTGTCTTGAACCCAAACTAGGAGACTACCTAAATTCGTTATTTGATTCGATACCGCTCCTGCTAAGTGTAGTTTTGTGGCTTCCTATGTCAGACATGGAAAGGGTAAAGGAAAACATGGGTCTCGATTTCCTGCAGTCATTATAGGTGTGCCTGTAATAGTCACGTGCATGTGCTCACAGTGTATGACGGTGTTTATCATGTTCTCGGAAACACATAAGGAAAGTATATATGAGCAATAGAAAAGCTGATTTTATTGAATTTTGAAAAAGAGGACAGAATGCAAAAGACTCTGACTCTGATTTGGACTTTGACTTTGACTTTGGAAGAAATAGCACATCCTAGACTCGGACTCAGACTCGGACTTAAATCAAATCCGGACTCTCGGATGATGTTGTCAATTCAGCTTCTAAGGACTCAAGCTGATGTCCAGTATAGCCTTCAGTAGAAGCTTCACCCAGATCTTCATTATGTCGAAGATCGTCTTCAATCCTAATGCCCATTTCGGTAAGTACGGCAAAGTTTGAAATTCCGGCATACCTAAGATGGACGCGGTAAGAAGGTAGGAGGTTGTTGATGAATGCCTCCACTAGTGTCTTCTCGTTGGGCTTGTCTACCAACTTCACACTCTCGGCCCTCCATCTTTGAAGATATTTAGTGAACCCTTCTTTGGGCTCTTGGACCATGATTTCCAGAGTACGCATTGTAGTCTGGATCTCGATATTATCGGCGTAGTTCCGAGCAAAATCTGTTGCCACGTCATCCCAAGTCGGGTATTTCTTGGAATCGAGCCTGTAGTACCAGGCTTTGGGGTGTTTCTGGAGGGAGGAAGGGAATAAGTGCTTAAACATGAAGGACTTTACCCCTTGGACCGCCATGAAATCTTTGAAAGCCCGGATGTGATGGACCGGGTCTTCAGTACCCTCAAACATTGGAATTCCCGTAAGGTTGAGGTTAGCAGGTAGCTCGTCATTCAAAGGTGAGTAAGTACGAGCATTTTCGGTGTGGATCGAGTTGTTCGTCGATAAGTGGACTTGCTCTTCGAGCCTACGAACAGCACTGATCAACTCGGCTATGGGCCCGGTGGGCTCAGCTCCTCCAACTGGGGTCGTTTTCTCCACGGTGCTTAGGCGGGTGGATAAAGTCGCTTGGTTAGCTTGGATGGCAGCCAGTTGGGTCTCGATCTTGGTCAGAGCGTTTTTCAATTCGTCCATCTTGCATTGGCGTCTGGTTTCGGGTGGCTTGTCTGTAAGAACACCACGTAATCAGAGAGGTTACTTCGGAACTCAAACTCACCAAGGCATAGGAAATAGCGCAAGAGGAGGGACGGCCCCAGTTTGACTCTGGTTAGACTCCCCTAAGACAAATGTGTAGGGTACGATTCTCGGAGTGACTGTGATTAGTCACTCCGTCGGAGAATAGCCCCCAATGTGAGACTAAGGACTTAGATGGTGTGGCATCTTAAGTGACTCAAAGGTGGGTTATGTGAGACACGTGTAAGACATGACCCTTAGAGCAACCGTGATTGATCACCCTGCTAAGGGGTAACCCCCAAGTGGGATTGAAGATTTTGTTAAGACTCGAGTGTTGACGAGTGACCCTTAGATGTAAGGACCGCGAACCTTTTGTTATAGGGCTATGCCTTGTAAAAGGTTGACTCGGAAAAGACACCTGGACGGGTGACTTGTGAAAGGTGGGCCTTGCCTTAGTCTAATAAGGCGGACTGGGGTAGGGAAGAAACTCGTGATGTAAGATCGATAGAGTTTCGACGCTAAAGACCTTGACGACTTAAGACACGACCCGAAACTGCTAAATACGGGAAGTCCTAAGAAGAGGAAGGTTTTGAAAATTGAGTGTTTTTGAAAAAGGTCCGAGAAAGGTCGGTGGAAGGCCCAACTTTTCGAAAAAAAAGCGGAAAGTGTATCGGGCCTCGGTTTTGAAAGTTCGAATGTATTTTCGAGTTTTGAATTGGCAGCATACCGGCTAGGAATAGGCTATTTTGAGTAAAATCATAAGTCCTAAATTCGGTATGTGTCCCGGGTTTTGAAATTGGATAGTTTGAAAAAGTTGTAATCTTTGAAAAAAGACGGTTTTTGAAAACGACTCGGAAACCAAGTAGCACGTAGTCACACAAGCATTATAACGACGCCATGTATGCTCTATACTAAGTCTCGGTCGGTCTATAGGGGGTCTATACCAGTGTACATAGTCTAGACGTTGATCGAGACGGACTTCCTAAGTCGGGTTGATCTTAGAACATGCCGCGAAACCCACTCGAATCGACTATGGACACCTTTTGTCATATCCATATTGGAGTACATCAACGGTATAGTGGGACATCGGTCGCGAGTACCGGCCCGGGAAAATATGGGTTATGCATGAACCGTAGAACTAAAACGCGTATTGTATTTGTCAAACGATTTCTATTCGAGTATCACCCTGAGGATGCCGATGGTAAGTCACGCATCAGTTAATCCCTAGCGGAGTCGCCAAATTGTGGACATGACATAGGTCCACCCCGACGCGGCCACGCGCGGGTTTGGGTAGGCGAATGAATCTCCATATGAGATGGTCAAATTGAAATTTAAATCGAAGTTGGAGTCGCCACCGAATTTTATGGTTATTCGGAACCGTTCGAGCCCACTTCCGATGTCAGAGTTTATTGGGCTCGTCCCTTTGCAGTTCGATACCGATGCCGACTTGATCGGTTAATCGTATATTGAATGACTCTCGTTGCCAATGGATTCGGACATCCGGAAACCACGGTTCTGAGTAAGGGGTGAGGGTACGTGTTGGGAAGTTCACTAAGAACACCCAACCCCCCCCCCCCCCCCCCCGCACATTAGCGGCCTCTACTAGGATATCGAATGATTTTTTAATACGCGCGTTAGTAATACGATGAATGATATGCAAACATTGTTTTCCTAAACATGCGAGGAATTGAATGGGTTGCTAAGTCGGTTTAATGCATGAAAAATTTAACGTCAAAGATGAATTTAACATGTGAGATTCGTTTTAGTATAATAAAACAAAAGATGAAAAAGATGTGAGTTAGCTACAAAATAAACAAACGAGCTAGTATCGATTTGTAAAAAATAATATAGCAAATAAATATATGAAATCGAGAAAATAAATATTAATCGAAATCTGAAAAATATTATTAAAAACGCTGTTTTGTATAAAAAACGAAGTTTGAAAGATAATAAAAAAAGCGAAACGAGCCGCGTTTTCAGTCATCCGCGCGGCTCGCCCGGGACGCGCGCGACTCACGTCCCGGTCTGTTTTCGGGACTGATTTCGACTGCGGTTTTTTGAAAATTCGATGCTTTTATTAAATCGCGTACAAATATCGCATAATTTGTACTCGATCTAATATTTTCGACGTTCGTTATATTTGATAATTGACTACGAAATCAATATCAAATACTTCGAATAATTTTAGAAAAGATGTAAAATTTTAGAAATCGTTTCGTAGAATAATAAAATAAAACGAACGAAAAAGTTGAAAAAAAGGACCCGGGTTTCAGGCCCGTGCGCGAGTCGCGGCTCGCGTGCGGGTTGTCCGGTTTTTTATTTTTTGTTCGAAATTGCTAATTTTGATAAATCGCGTACAAATATGAATTAATTTATACTCGATTTATGTTTTCGATATTCCTCGTATCCGATATTCGATTATGAAATCGATATCGAATATTCGGAATGAATTAAAAAAAGTTTTGTAAAAAAAAGTTTGAATGAAAGAATGTAACGATTTTTAACATCGTCGAGATTTTAATATAATTCTTTTTGATACAATACTCGATTATAGAAAATCGATATCATATTTTTAAGAATGTTGTTATATGAAAATAATTTTTTTAATAATATCGATATTAGAAATAAAAAAATGAAAACGACCCGTAAATAAAAAAAAGACGGACGAGGAGGAGAAGAGAAGAAGAAGGAGAAGTCGGGTTTTGTTACACCCACAACCTACATGCTTCTGTTTACTCGGATCGGGGCTTGTCGGGACGTGGCTTGGGCACAAGAGCGTCGAGTAGATGTCGGTGAGTTATGGTGGTTCGGTTTGGTCGTGAAGCGTGTCGGGTATAGGGCCGGATTTCCTTCGGGTTTTAGGTGTAATATCGTATGCCTGTGAATGAATGGATGATTGATAATTTTTTGTGTGAAAGTGTTTGAATGTATGGGAATAATTGATGGTTGATTGATGATTGATAATGAATGTATATTGTAGATGCTAATTGATGTGTAAAAGTGTGTGTGCAAGGGGCTATTTAGTGGGAGTTCCCGACCTTGGCTAGGAGAGTTTGAACTACCGCTAGAGATAGGAAATATAGGAAGCTGTAAGGCATGAGAATTCCGCTTGTTGTCAAGGAAGAAAGGGAACACGGCTGGAATATGCTGCTCGGCCGAGTGTTTGCACTCGGTCGGGTGTCTGAATCGGTTTTCGGATAGGATTCCTACTTGAGATCGAATTCCATCCTTAAACGGATTTGTTTAATATTTTATGTAGCTGATTTTTCGTAGGATTAGAGTTCGAATCAGCCGTGTGAGGTGTCACGGCTGACTCACGTACCTCGGGAATATTTTTGACGGGTTTTGACTCGGTCGCTAAAAGACGGTTTTACCCCTGGTGTCGGAATCGACCCAAATTAGTCTTATTTGACTCGAAACGACCCACTGGGCCTGATTTTGAGGTTAGTTTTGTGAGATATGTACTCTATAATGAGCCCAAGCCAAATGCCAATGATTCTGAGCCCGTTTCTGAGTAATTAAAGCATGTTTGCGTCCGATCATCATCGGGTGTTTGTCGGAAACTGGTATAGACACCTGGCGGTCAAAATGTGGGTGTCTACACCGAGATTATTTATATGTACAATATATCCAAATTAATGTATGTTGAAAAGTAAAATAAATAATTTTATTTAATTAATATGTTTTACATAATCAATAGTACATAAAATAAATATGATCCACGTACATAAAATAAGTATAAAGATGCAAACATTAAACTTTTTTCAAACAATTAGCTTTTATTAAATATATTAAATACTTAGACAATATTATAATCCATGTACATTCAAATATTAAATTCGAAGAATTAATATAAGTTACTAATTTTGAATTTCTCCAAACATTTTGCAAAGTTTCCACACTTGAACATTTTTACCCCAAGCATCTATTATTTGTTTCTTTGGAAGATGCTTATATACTACAGTCACTTCGGTCAGAAGATCATGACACGACTCTCCAAGCTTTAATAAAGCGCTGCAACATTCTTCTGATATAGATACTCTGTTCGAAAAAATATATTGAGATATAACATCACCACATGTTTTTCCCAATTCATTTGCACATTTTAAGAAGTCGTCCGATGTGGCTGGGCTTGGTGTAGGTGACGCGATCGCAAAACCTTGTTTAGCCATGACAAAAAAGGGAATTAAAAGTAGCGCAACTGTGATGATTTTCGACTCCATGGTTGTGGACATGACGTAGGTCCACCCCGACGCGGCGAAGCGCGGGTTTGGGTAGGCGAATGAATCTCGTGGTGAGATTGTTCTCGGGTTCAAAATTTAAGTCAAAATGGAGTCGCCACCGAATTTTGTGGTTATTCGGAACCATACGAGCCCACTCTATGTCGTCATGGGCTATACACAAAGTAAGCCCACTCCGATTTCAGAAATTATGGGGCTCGTCCCTTTGCATTGCGATACCGATACCATCTACACCGGTAATCGTGTAAAGAATGACTCTCGTTCGCCAAGGGTTTCGGACATCCGGAAACCTAAGGTTCTGAGTAAGGGGTGAGGGTACGTGTTGGGAAGCCCACTAAGGACACCCAACCCCGCCCGCACATGGCGGCCTCTACTAAGACATCGTTCGTGTTCATGATACGCGCGCTAGTAAAATAATGAAATGATATGCAAACAACGTTTTGTCTAAACATGCGAATTTTGTGTTAACTACGTCATTTAATGCATCTAATTATGGTCGAGTTGAGTTAGCATGCGAGGTTCATTTATAAAGCGTAAAAGCAAATAATAAATAAAGCTCGAAAAAGAAGTAAAAAGCGTACAAGCTACACGGGCGGAAATACAACCCGGATTTCACAATACGACATGAACGTAAAACAAAGATAAAAACGGACCCATATGTAAACTAGACCGCGAGATTATGTAGATGGACCACCCCGCTTAAATGCGTATTATGTTACGTATTAAGCGAAGGACGGAAATATGAGATTGTGGCGTATTGCTAGCCTAGTCTCACATTCCGTAGTCTTGTCCCGACTTATCACGTAAAAGTGGTCAAAGTCGTTCTACGTGTCGTGACATGTGTAACGTTTTGAAAAATGATGAAGGGTCGGTCAATGGTCTAAAGTCGATAAGAACGGGGCTCGGAATATGTGTCCAAGCCCTCGGGTTTCTGAGTTGCCAGACCCACTCGACCGAGTCATTGATTGACTCGACCGAGTGTGCCATTAACATGGCTACTGCCCATATTTTAGGGGGTTATTCGATCGAGTGTCTTATGGCACTCGGTCGAGTGTGTCATTAATGGGGCTACTGCCCTGTTTTTGGGGTGCAACTCGATCGAGTGGCCTATGGCACTCGGTCGAGTGCCCCCTGTACGAGTAGTGATTTGCTCGATTTTATGACTTGAAATCGATGATCGACCAAGCCAAATACAAATATCGCACGATTTGTATTCGACTCGGCCTCCGGTACTACAATCGTGCACGAACGATTATAATATCGTCACCGGGGTTTTTATGAAAATGTTTGTGTTAGATTACGAAACTTTGAATTAGTAACGAGATGCATCCCTCTACGTCACGACATCGAAACTAACCCTTTCGGGTTACGTGATGTCGGTATTCGTGTCAACGGGTCTCGAACCAATTATGGAAATGGAATGAAATTCATTCAACTATGACCGTTTGCGATCGCGTTACGCCCTTGAGTACATAGGGGCGGGGCTCCTCGAAAGGGCTCCACCTCCGTCGTTGCTCGTAAAGGGATTAAACGGATCTTAGGCAAACATCGTAGTCAAACGGATTTTAAACCGGAATTTGATACTAGTTTTATATATACACGGTATTAATAATATAATGACGATAAAACGATATAAAACGAAAATGTAAAAAAGATGCAAAAAAAGTGTTAGTGTTAACGTTGTGACAATTACGATTACTATACAAAAATACGATGAATTAAACGGAAATAAAACGAGACAAAAAGATTAAAGCGGGGTTTAGGACACCCTCAACATACATGCTAGTATAGAACCTCGGAAATGGACTCGTGAATAGCGACGAAGCTCGGGAGTATCGAGGATGTATGAGAGTTGTGGTGTGTATGGGTGTATGTGTCGGTTTCCGAGGGTCAAGGAGGCTCGGAAATGGTGTTTTGTGCTTAGGGTTTGTAGTGTAGGTATGTAGGGTTGTAGTAGGGTTGAGAGTGACTGAAGTTGTAGGGTTGAAGGTGCAAAAAAGAAGTGAAATGCATGGGGGTGTCGTGGGATATTTATAGGCATTACCCCACGACATAAGGGCACTCGATCGAGTGGCCCTAGTGCACTCGATCGAGTGCCTTCATAAATGGGCCTTATCCGGGTAAAAAGGCTCCACTCGATCGAGTGAGGTCAATCCACTCGATCGAGTGGGTCAAGACGGGTGAGATAAATAAGGGAAGGTTGACTTTTGAAGATTTGGTAGCTTTTTTGAATTTGATTCTTTGCGCCAAATGAACTTGGCTGATTTATGAGACGGTTTCGTCTTTGACCGGGTTTTGACCCGGTCGCCAAAAGACGGGAAATATTTTTGGTGTCGGTTTTGGCCCAAATTAGTCTCATTTGACTCGGAACGACCCACTGGGCCTGAAATCGAGGTCTGTTTTGTGAGATTTTACTCCGCTAAAAAGTCCATGTCGGATATTATGAATTCCGAGCCCAAGTCCGAGTATACTAAGTCACGTTGACGTCCAATCATCATCGGGTGTTTTTCGGAGACTACCATAGACACGTGGCAGTCAAAATGCGGGTGTCTATAGAGCCCCCACTCTGACTGAGGCTTGGACAAGGCGAAAGTCAGAGTAGCTACCAAGCCCGCTAAGACCTGGTAGACTTCCGGTCGGGTCGTTTATAGTCCAGTAGACTTGCGTGAAGGGCTCGCCAGCCATAAGCAGAGAGTCATACCTGTCCTGACGATGATAGCTTCGCGGGGAGTCAGACTTGTAGCATAAGTCCTGGGCGCGACTATATGTGGGCCCATCCCGTATCTTTTCGGGGAAAATGCCGCCTCGGGCGTTCCGCTGGGGAAGTATACGAGCTATTCGGGCTTGCTTCTGAAGCCTTGAGTCGTACTTGAGCTGATGATGATGCTCCGTGGGGAGTAAAGCTTGCCTCTTTCGGGGAGTAGGTGTACCCGTATGCCGACACATCGTACTTCGGATGTAGCACACCGGGGAAAAACTAACTCCGTTGGGGAAATTAAATAGTTTCGCGGGGACTTGCTTCTGAAGTCTAGGGTGTACCTGTATGCTGACACATAACAACTTGCATGTAACATGTAGGCAAAATGTTGACTCTCGCTGGGGAGAAAAAAGATTGAAAATTTTGGAAAGACGAAAAATTTTGATGCAAAGGTATTTTTAGAAAATCTTAGGAAAGCTCGGGACAGCTTGATTCCTATCTGGGTTCAAGTTTGAAATCAGGCCTGCGCGCGCATAGTGCCCAGCTGGATGAGGAGGCAGTAGCAGTTAGGTTTTCAGTTGGGTTTCTCCATTATAAATATAGGAGATCCCTGCTTCAGTTTCTGCATCACAACTCAAATTCTCCTTCTCCTTTCTCAAAATCTTGTAGACTTTTAAGAAAGCTAAAAATTCCTATCATGGGCATCGATCACTTGACTGCCATGCTTCTCGCCTGGTCCCAATACTTTCGGGACGAGGAGAAGGTCAGGCTGACTCAAATGGGGATAGTCAATCTGTTCCCTTTTCAACGTCTAATAGTGGATTCGCACTTTCTGGATGCCTGTCTGTCGTTTTGGGACACTACCCATCACGTGTTTGCATTCCCGAGGGGCGAGATGTGTCCCTTGCCCGAGGAGATTGCGGCTATAGGTGGCTGGGGCCTTGCTATTCAGCCCGCCATTCCCCCATTCTACCCGGATCCAAGGAGGCGTTTGAGGGAATTCTTGGGTTTGTCTCATGCTGAGGCAAACCGAATGGTGCAGGGAGATACCGTCTCCCTATTTGATTTAGCCGATAAGTTCATGAATCCACGGGATGTGAGGGCCACCCCTGCTCATAGGCGTAGGGCTTTCGCCTTTTGCATGCTGCATTGTTATGTCTTCGAGGGGCTGATGGAGCTTGACACATGTAGGGGTCAAATCAGGCTGATCGGAGTGGTTGACCAGATGGAGACTGGTCATAGCCCTGCTTGGCTAGCCACCGGGGAGATTATTACGGGTCTGGACGCTAGACGGCTCGACCCAACTCGACCACTGACGGGGAGTACCCGTTTTCTTCAAGTATGCACCTCGATTTTTTTTTTTTCTTTTTTCACGTTTCGCGCAAATTTTCTGATTCACGTAAGTCACTCGATCGAGTGGACCTGTTACTCGATCGAGTGACACTCATACGGTGCTACTGCCTGTTTTTGACAGGCTTACTCGATCGAGTCAGCTTTTGCACTCGATCGAGTGGGCTGTAGCGAATTGCTCCGTTACTTATTAAGCTTGTATATGCTTTTCAGATATGGTTGTCGGAGCGGTTATCGATCATAGAGACCCCTCCAAGCATTCCCAATTACCGGAGCAGTCAAATTAGCTCCCGAAGACGGAAGATAAGCTCGAGTCATCGGATTGATCGAGCTTACTGGGACGAGGAGTTGGTGTTTCACGGGGGTCCTTTGATCAGGTGGACCGTCGCTTGGTGGTTTCTCTCGAAGTTGACCGGGTTGGCGAAGAGAGACCAAGCCCGGTATCTGACGATCTTGTCCTTAGACTGGACAGTTCACATCTATCCGGACCGCCTCCTAAGGCAGTTCGGTTCGTCTCAGCGCATCCCTGAGAAGGAAGCCATTATTAGCGTCCCGCTCCAATTGACGGACGCTATGTGCGACACTTGGTTGCAACGATGGTTCACTCGTCCCACATGGACGGTACCTAGCCCTTGCCAATCCGCTTGGGTATCGCGGGCTTATCAGAAGTGGACTTCTGAAGAGTCCGAAGAAGCTCGAAGGTTGATGAGGCCATCGAATTGGTCCAGCGTGAGTCGGCGAAGGACAACAGAGACTTCTTCACCGGGGAATATAGTCCTGAGACCACAGTCCGGGAAGAATCGGGTCTTAAGTCACAAACTAAGACTCGATCTAAGGAAGTCGGTTCTAGCAGTACTCGAGGGCAGACCGACCTGGAACGACGACTTGGGCCGAGGTTGGCGGCCCGGGACCGACTTGGTCCGCGTGACCGGCTCCCTGAGCCCGTCAGGGCTCGACTTGGGCCCATTGATATGACAGGGGAGTCGGGCTCTAATACTCGAGCCCGAGCTAGAGAAGTTCCCGTGGTGATTCGGGAACGCTCCCCTCCGCGTCGTCGCCAGTGGACGACTAGGGATGCTAAGGACAAGGGGAAGGGCAAGATGCCCTAAATGCCGAGTCCTTTAGCTTTATTATTATTTAAGTATTATTATTATTTTTATTGTGTGCCTTTTTTTGTATTTATTTTTTGAATTCCTGCACTTTGTAATTTTCCGAGTTTATCGGGATATATATTTTTTGAATTAATAAAAGAAGTTTATTATTAAACCGCTCCTGTCTTTTCTTGATTGCATTGGTTGTACCCTTTTGAGGGGTTGCCTACGTATCCGCGATTAGCAGAATCAAACCAAACGTAGTTCAGGCATAGGAAATTTGCAATCTCGAATTACACCAAGACTATTGGTTCAAGATGTTTATGACAGTAGAATAAGTAATACTAGCTCATTGACTTGCTTTTTGTAAAAAAAAATGATTTTGTTAAAATTTGCTAATGACATTGAGAAATGGCTAAGGGTAGTAGCGCTTCAGCTGGTCCAGGTTGGTTGGGTTGACAAATTTGTTCCCATCCAGGTCCGTCAGCATCACTGCTCCCCCCGATAGGATTTTCTTCACCAGATATGGCCCAGCCCAATTGGGTTTGAATTTTCCCCTCGGGTCAACCGGTAGCAGAGCCCGAATAGACTTAAGGACTAGATCGCCCTCCCTGATGTGTCTGGGCCTTACTCTCTTGTTGAAGGCCCGTTGGATCCTCTTCTGGTAGATTTGGATATTATTAAGGGCACGAGACCGTCGTTCGTCTAGTAGAACAAGTGAATCATATCGTGCTCGAACCCAGTCAGCTTCGGGTACTTGACTTTCTAACAGAATTCTGAGGGACGGTACCTCCAGCTCGACTGGCTGGACTGCCTCCATCCCGTAGGTTAGGTAATATGGTGTTGCCCCGGTTGCGGTGCGAATTGACGTTCGATATCCCCATAGGGCAAAAGGTATTTTGTCGGGCCAGTCCCGGTAATTGTCAGCCATCTTTTTAAGTATGGTGACAATTGTTTTATTAGCCGCCTCTACTGCCCCATTTGTTTGGGGACGGTAAGGCGAGGAAGTATGCCTTTGGATTTTATACTTGGTCAGCAGGGCCGCAGTCTCGGCTTGAAAATGAGTCCCGTGATCACTGATAAATTCAGCAGGAATCCCATATCGACATATTATCTTGTTTTGGATAAACTTAGCGACATGCTTGGCAGTGAGAATGCGATATGATTCAGCTTCGACCCATTTGGTGAAATAGTCGATAGCTACCAAAATAAAGCAATGCCCACCGGTACCCGAGGGATTTATTTTCCCGATTATGTCGATACCCCACGTTGAGAATGGCCAGGGTGACGTCATGGTATAGAGTAGTGATGACGGCATATGTTGCACATTGCCAAAAATTTGACAGTTATGACAATGTTTGACATACGACCGGCAATCGGCTTCCATAGTATTCCAATAATAACCGAGCCTCATGATTTTCCGGACCAGCATGTGGGCATTCATGTGTGGGCCGTTCTCACCATCATGTACTTCGGCCATAACCTTTTCAGCCTTGTATTTGTCAACACAAAGGAGAAGAGCCCCCTGTGCCGTCTTTTTATACAGTTGTCCGTCGTCGGTACGGATGAACTGGGTGGCTAGCCTCCGTAAGGCTTTCTTGGCTCGACCTTCCGTCCCGGGAGGATATTCTCCGTTCGTTAGGTACGTTAACACGGCTTGGTACCACGGTTCGGGATCGGTTATTTCGATGTCTTCAATATCACAAATGTATGCCGGCTCAGACCGTCTTTCGACGCAAATCGGCATACTGGTCACGTGGTCGGGAATATTCAGTAAAGATGCCAATTTTGAGAGTGCATCTGCGAACTGATTTTCTTCTCGGGGTAGGTATATATATTCTACCTTTTGGAATTGTTTCTCGAGATCCCGTACTCGTGCCTGGTAGGCCACGAGATTAGCATTTCGAGTTTTCCATTTTTGAAGTGCTTGGTTAATGACCAAGGATGAGTCACCATGTACTCGGAGATTTGTAATCCCCAGATTGGCGGCGGCTTGTAGCCCGTAAATGCATGCTTCGTACTCTGCTGCATTATTAGTAACATCAAAGTCCAGTTTGATGGAGACGGGAGTATGTTCCCCTTTTGGTGAAATTAGGAGGATCCCGACTCCGAACCCTCGAAAATTAGATGCACCGTCGAAGTATAAATCCCATGTTTCAGTATCAGTATGGAAAATATCTTCGTCTGGGAAGGACCAAGTGTCGGTGTGTCCTTCTTCGGTTATCGGGCTATCGGCGAGAAATTCAGCTACTACTCGACCTTTAATAGCCTTTAACGGTACAAACTTTAAGTCGAACTCTGCCAGCATTAGAGTCCATCTAGAGATTCGGCCGTTGAGAACGGGCTTTTCGAAGATGTATTTGATGGGGTCCATCTTGGATAGCACATGAACCTCGTAACTGAGCATATAATGTCGGAGTTTCTTGGTGGCCCAGACTAGAGCCAAACACGTTTTTTCGAGCATGGTATATTTGCACTCATACTCTAAAAAATTCTTGCTGATGTAGTAAATGGCTCTTTCTTCGGAGTCAACTGTCTGAGCCAGCATAGCCCCCATGGCTGTCTCGGTCGTCGTTAGGTATAACGACAGAGGCAAACCGGGTTGAGGTGGCATTAAGACTGGCGGAGCAGACAGAATTTCTTTGATTTTGTCGAAAGCGGCTTGGCACTTGTCATCCCATAGTACCCGTTCTCCCACTTTCAGTTTCTTGAAAATTGGTTCACACACCATGGTTAATTTGGAAATGAACCGACTGATGTACTGGACTTTCCCGAGGAATCCCCTTATTTCTTTTTCGGTTTTAGGAGGTTGCATCTCGGTAATGGCTTTGATTTTAGCTGGATCGACTTCGATACCTCGTTGGCTAACAATATGACCCAGTAATTTGCCTGATGTTACCCCGAAACTGCACTTTTGAGGGTTTAACCTCATGTTGTATCTGCGCAATCGGGTGAAGAACTTTCTTAGGGCGGTGATGTGACCGTCCCGTTCTTTGGATTTGACGATCATGTCGTCTACATAAACTTCTACCTCTTTATGCATCATGTCGTGTAATAAAGTGGTAGCAGTCCTTTGATATGTGGCCCCGGCATTAATGAGACCGAAAGGCATGACGGTATAGCAGTAAGTACCCCAAGGTGTGGTGAAGGTAGTCTTACTCATGTCTTCTTTCGCCATCTTGATTTGATTATACCCGGCATACCCGTCCATGAATGATAGAAGAGCATGATCGGCCGTGTTATCCACCAATATGTCGATGTGTGGTAACGGAAAGTCATCTTTCGGGCTCGCCTTGTTAAGATCCCGAAAATCTACACATACCCGCACCTTACCGTCCTTTTTAGGAACCGACACGATGTTTGCCACCCAGTCCGGATACTCGGACACTTGTATGAAGCCGGCTTTAAATTGTTTGTCGACTTCTTCTTTTACCTTGAGAGACCACTCGGGCCTCATCCGACGAAGCTTCTGTTTGACCGGTTTGCACCCGTCTTTGATTGGTATGTGGTGCTCGGCTATTTCCCGGTCTATCCCCGGCATGTCCTTGTAGGACCATGCGAAGACATCCTTAAACTCTTGGAGGAGGTTTACGAACTGTTGTTTCTCCCCGGGATCTAAGGATAACCCTATCTTAAGTGTCTGAGGCTCTAAGGTTGTTCCCACATTTATGGACTCGGTTTCTTCGATCACCGGGTTTCGGGACTCCCTTTGCTCTAGTTGCTCGATCAGATGCGGAGGTAAGGGTACCTGTTCGTCTGATTTCTCAATGTCATAGCATAAAACATTTTTAAAAGCAGAATTTGAAAGAGACAAGTCGTAAGCAGAACGGTTGTTATTATTGATTGAAAATTTGGAGAACAGCTCAAAGAGAGCATCCATCTGATCATTGGTCAGTGGCGGGATAGGTAGGGCACTCGGGACAGACCCCGAAGTGCCAGCAGCAGGAATAATAAAAGGGAGGGGGGTTACAGGAGTGACTCTAGCACCGACTTCCCTAGACTCGACCTCAGACTCAGACTCAGACTCCGACTCAGACTCGGACTCAGACTCAGGCATGTCTCCCTCTCCGGTGACCAGCTTGTAGATCCTTCCCTGGCTGTCAGTCCACTTGACAGTCTTCCTCCAGGCCCTGTTTCCCGTCTCGGAACCAACATCCGAGATCAGCTTGGTCGGGTCAAACCTGTTGCTGCGGAGAATCAGGTTGACCAGGTCTTCCTTTGGAGTTGGGACTAAGGTGTCTTCCCCAAATAGTAGCCCTAGTGCGGGCTCAGCATCTTCAGCTCCGTTGGATAGGATGAGGGCGAACACGTCATCCGGGATGTAGTTGCAGTCCTGGGCCATGTGGCTCCCGAGCTGCATAGCGTTGGGTTGGTATAGACCAACCTGGATAGCCCCGAACACCGGTGTGACAAAGTAATCAGCCAACCGTGGGCTATAAGGGCTCAAGTAGATATCCTTAAGGATGTTGCAGGCCTTTTCGATCCCTGCTCGGACAACATTGTCGGGGGTGATGTCATAACCGAGACCAAAGTGAGATTCTTCGTCTTTGAGAACCTCGATGATCTTCCCAGCTGGAAGATCGGGTCGAGAGGTAGCCCCCGGAAAGTACCCTAGGTTTTGGAGCATCATGTCGATACTCGTAGTGAAGTAAGGCCTAAAGAGGTACTCTTCCTCGATCATCCCCACAAAATCGAACCCCCAGAGGTCCGTGCGTCCCGTGGCGTTACAGCTAGCCACAGTCATTGGTGTTGCCTCTAAAGTGATGACATCGTTAAGCAGAGGCATCTTGATCTTTCGGTGGAGGGTGGAGGACACCGCCTTGACCGCGTGGATCCAAGGCCTACCCAGGAGCAAGTTGAACGATGAGGTGACATCGATCACCTGAAACTCGAGCTCCTTCTCTATCGGGCCAGTGATGATGGTTAGTTTCACGGCCCCAGCTACCGACTTCGGGCTCCCATCGAAAGCTTGGATGGTCTGAGCAGTCGGAACATAGTCAGCCTCGGTAATGCCGAGGGCTTTTGCGGTCCTTAGAGGAAGGACGTTCACAGCAGACCCGTCATCAACTAGGATCATGGGAAGGTATTTTCCTCGGCAGACCACCGTGATGTAGAGGGCCAGGTTATGGGTGGCCCCAAATGGTGGTAGGTCGGCTTCGGAAAAGGTGATCACCGACCCTTCTTCCTTGGCCTTGCCCTTTAGGTGGGGCAAGATCGTGGCTACCATCTCAGCGGGGGTAACCAAAGAGTCGACCTTAAATTGATCGAGAGCCTTTGTAAGTGCTTCTCGATGTTCTTGAGAACTAACCAGGAGTTGCCATATAGTGAGGTCAACTCGGGTCTTCTTCAATTGTTTCACAAGAGCCGTTTCAGCAGTTGGCTCTTCAGAGGCGACTTCCGTGATGACGGTTGTCGGGATAGGGGTGTCCCTAGAGCTAGTGGCTTGAAAGGGACGACCAAGGTGGTTACTGGTTAAGACTCGAGATTTAGTCTTTCGAATCTCCTCGGCGGTGATGGGGACAGCTTCCCCTTTTGCGAGGTAGACGTCTTCCTCGTCATCGAACCAGATCCCGTTCACTTGCGGGATAAATGGAGAGATAAGGTGAGAACAGTCAATCACCTCCCCGGTAAAGATGGCGTGGGAGCTGAAAGGATTTTCCTTATTACTGGGCTTATCTCCGGGTAGCGGGATTTTACCGCTTTCAATCAGGTCCTGAATCAAGTGCTTCAGCTTCCAGCACTTCTCGGTGTCATGCCCATTGCCTCGGTGGTATTGGCAATAGGCTTGGGCATTGTAGTTCTTGGAGCGTCGCTCAACCGGAACTTCAGGAGTTGGGCCTATCGGTTGGATTAGGCCTTTTGAGGACAGCCTTTGTAAGGCATAAGTATAGGTCGTACCTATATCGGTGAAAACCCGAGGTGGGGTGTTTCTCTTGGACGGGGCATCTAGTAGATTAACCGCGTCGAAAATGCTGCGGGTTGCAGCTTGAGGCTTGGTTGTGGAGGAAGAAGCCCCTTGGTAACCTTTAGCAACGGCCTTAGTGAGGCCTTCCAGTCTCAGATCGTCTTCAATCCTCATACCCATTTCAGTAAGGGTAGTGAAATTGGGTATGACGGCATATCGGAGGTGAACCCGGTAGGATGGGAGGAGGTTCTTAACAAAGGCCTCCACTAAAGTCTTCTCACTGGGCTTATCGACCAGTTTCACGCTCTCGGCCCTCCAGCGTTGAAGGTATTTGGTAAAACCTTCTTTCGGCTCTTGGGCCATAACTTCCAGAGATCTCATTGTGGTTTGGATCTCGGTGTTGTCAGCATAGTTCCGAGCGAACTCGGTGGCCACATCATCCCATGTAGGGTATTTCTTCGGGTCTAGCCTGTAGTACCAGGCCCGAGGGTGCTTTTCAAGAGACGCAGCAAAGAGGTTCTTGAACATGGTGGAGTCCACCCCTTTGATGGCCATGAACTCCTTGAAGGCCCGTACATGTAGTAACGGGTCTTCAGTCCCTTCGAACATAGGCAAACCGGTGAGGTTCAGGTTTGCAGGCAGCTTGTCACTTAGCGGGTTATATTCCCGACTGTTTTCCCGGTGAATGTTGTTATTCCCAGTTAAATGCACTTGTTCTTCCAGTCGGCGGACCGAGCTAACCAGTTCAGCTAAAGGCCCGGTAGTTCCGGTAGTAGGAGTCATGTGCTCCACCGAAGCCAATCGAGTGACGATAGCAACTTGCCTAGCCCTCATTTCATTCAGTTGGGAATCGATGTCGGCCTGTTTCTCGATCATGGAATCAACGGAGGCTTTCAGTTCAGCTAAGGCAGTTTCCATCCTGCGAGTGTGTCTGGTTGATGGTGGCCTGTCTGTAAGAACACCACGTAATCAGAAACCGAACCCAGTCTTGGAATCAAAGGAAACAGCACATCCCGAGCGACCCAAAAAAGAAATGACTGAGTGGAAAAGACTCGAGAAAGACATCTAGACGGATGACTCGTGGGTGGTATGACTTCCTTAGGACTTCGGCTTTGTGGGCCTAGTCCCGTTTGAAGGAAGGTCCACGTGAGATTACTCCCCAGACTTTTGACTCGAGTGTATGGACGGACTTTCCTTTGTAGGGGTATGCCCTACGCGGGTTGGTCGTGCCTTGACAGATAAGGCGGACTCGGGAAAGGGGGGAAACTCGTGATATAAGATCGACGGAGTTTCGACGCTATAAACCCTCTACGTACTATGCAAAGACCCGACACACGGATACACGGTAGGTCCTATAATAAGGAAGGTTTATTTTAGGAAAGTTGAAAATTGAGGTTTGAATGCAAAATGAACGAATTTCCGAAAGTGTTGAAAACTGAAAACGGAATTTCGAAAACCGAGATTAGAATTTTGAAAAGGAAAATTCCGAAAATCAAGGTGGTGGGGGTGGAAGTTCGAGAGTTAAAACGGACAGCATGCCGACTACAGAAAAGGATATTTTGAGTCAAATCGTTGATCCTAAATTTCGGCGGCATTCCGAGTTTTTGAAAATTGGGTATTTTAAAAAGGTGAGTCCCGAAATGGGCAGCATTTCGGGTTTTTCAAAATTAGGCGTTTTAGAATGACGGGTCCCGAAATGGACAGTATTTCGGGTTTTTTGAAAGGTGGGTATTTTGGAAAGATGCAAATTTTGAAATGACGGTTTTTGAAAAATTGACACGGAAACCAAGTAGCACGTAGTCAAACAAGCATTATAACGACGCTCATGTATGCTTTACACTAAGTCTCGGTCGGTCAAAATAGGGTCTATACCAACAACGATGGCTTTCTCATGTGATGGACGGACTCCCTAAGCCGAGTTGGTCTTAGGACATGCCGCAAAACCGAGACGAGTTCCACCATCGATGTTTTTAGCGCACCCATGTAGGAATGCACCGCGGTATAGTGGGACGTCGGTCACAAGTAACCGGCCCGGGCAAAATTTGGGTTATGCATGAATCATTAAACTAACGCGCGCACACTAATCTACGAACGATTTCTCTTCGAGTCTCACCCTAGGAACCCCGATGACATGTGGTACATCAGGTATCCCCAGCGGAGTCGCCAAATTGTGGACATGACGTAGGTCCACCCCGACGCGGCGAAGCGCGGGTTTGGGTAGGCGAATGAATCTCGTGGTGAGATTGTTCTCGGGTTCGAAATTTAAGTCAAAATGGAGTCGCCACCGAATTTTGTGGTTATTCGGAACCATACGAGCCCACTCTATGTCGTCATGGGCTATACACAAAGTAAGCCCACTCCGATTTCAGAGTTTATGGGGCTCGTCCCTTTGCATTGCGATACCGATACCATCTACACCGGTAATCGTGTAAAGAATAACTCTCGTTCGCCAAGGGTTTCGGACATCCGGAAACCTAAGGTTCTGAGTAAGGGGTGAGGGTACGTGTTGGGAAGCCCACTAAGGACACCCAACCCCGCCCGCACATGGCGGCCTCTACTAAGACATCGTTCGTGTTCATGATACGCGCGCTAGTAAAATAATGAAATGATATGCAAACAACGTTTTGTCTAATCATGCGAATTTTGCGTTAACTACGTCATTTAATGCATCTAATTATGGTCGAGTTGAGTTAGCATGCGAGGTTCATTTATAAAGCGTAAAAGCAAATGATAAATAAAGCTCGAAAAAAAAGTAAAAAGCGTACAAGCTACACGGGCGGAAATACAACCCGGATTTCACAATACGACATGAACGTAAAACAAAGATAAAAACGGACCCATATGTAAACTAGACCGCGAGATTATGTAGATGGACCACCCCGCTTAAATGCGTATTATGTTACGTATTAAGCGAAGGACGGAAATATGAGATTGTGGCGTATTGCTAGCCTAGTCTCACATTCCGTAGTCTTGTCCCGACTTATCACGTAAAAGTGGTCAAAGTCGTTCTACGTGTCGTGACATGTGTAACGTTTTGAAAAATGATGAAGGGTCGGTCAATGGTCTAAAGTCGATAAGAACGGGGCTCGGAATATGTGTCCAAGCCCTCGGGTTTCTGAGTTGCCAGACCCACTCGACCGAGTCATTGATTGACTCGACCGAGTGTGCCATTAACATGGCTACTGCCCATATTTTAGGGGGTTACTCGATCGAGTGTCTTATGGCACTCGGTCGAGTGTGTCATTAATGGGGCTACTGCCCTGTTTTTGGGGTGCAACTCGATCGAGTGGCCTATGGCACTCGGTCGAGTGCCCCCTGTACGAGTAGTGATTTGCTCGATTTTATGACTTGAAATCGATGATCGACCAAGCCAAATACAAATATCGCACGATTTGTATTCGACTCGGCCTCCGGTACTACAATCGTGCACGAACGATTATAATATCGTCACCGGGGTTTTTATGAAAATGTTTGTGTTAGATTACGAAACTTTGAATTAGTAACGAGATGCATCCCTCTACGTCACGACATCGAAACTAACCCTTTCGGGTTACGTGATGTCGGTATTCGTGTCAACGGGTCTCGAACCAATTATGGAAATGGAATGAAATTCGTTCAACTATGACCGTTTGCGATCGCGTTACGCCCTTGAGTACATTGGGGCGGGGCTCCTCGAAAGGGCTCCACCTCCGTCGTTGCTCGTAAAGGGATTAAACGGATCTTAGGCAAACATCGTAGTCAAACGGATTTTAAACCGGAATTTGATACTAGTTTTATATATACACGGTATTAATAATATAATGACGATAAAACGATATAAAACGAAAATGTAAAAAAGATGCAAAAAAAGTATTAGTGTTAAAGTTGTGACGATTACGATTACTATACAAAAATACGATGAATTAAACGGAAATAAAACGAGACAAAAAAATTAAAGCGGGGTTTAGGACACCCTCAACATACATGCTAGTATAGAACCTCGGAAATGGACTCGTGAATAGCGACGAAGCTCGGGAGTATCGAGGATGTATGAGAGTTGTGGTGTGTATGGGTGTATGTGTCGGTTTCCGAGGGTCAAGGAGGCTCGGAAATGGTGTTTTGTGCTTAGGGTTTGTAGTGTAGGTATGTAGGGTTGTAGTAGGGTTGAGAGTGACTGAAGTTGTAGGGTTGAAGGTGCAAAAAAGAAGTGAAATGCATGGGGGTGTCGTGGGATATTTATAGGCATTACCCCACGACATAAGGGCACTCGATCGAGTGGCCCTAGTGCACTCGATCGAGTGCCTTCACAAATGGGCCTTATCCGGGTAAAAAGGCTCCACTCGATCGAGTGAGGTCAATCCACTCGATCGAGTGGGTCAAGACGGGTGAGATAAATAAGGGAAGGTTGACTTTTGAAGATTTGGTAGCTTTTTTGAATTTGATTCTTTGCGCCAAATGAACTTGGCTGATTTATGAGACGGTTTCGTCTTTGACCGGGTTTTGACCCGGTCGCCAAAAGACGGGAAATATTTTTGGTGTCGGTTTTGGCCCAAATTAGTCTCATTTGACTCGGAACGACCCACTGGGCCTGAAATCGAGGTCTGTTTTGTGAGATTTTACTCCGCTAAAAAGTCCATGTCGGATATTATGAATTCCGAGCCCAAGTCCGAGTATACTAAGTCACGTTGATGTCCAATCATCATCGGGTGTTTTTCGGAGACTACCATAGACACGTGGCAGTCAAAATGCGGGTGTCTACAATGGTATAAACGGTTAAATTTTAATATTCGATTTATCAAGTTATTATTTTTTTTGAACAATACAATAAAAATGGAAAAAGTAAACTAATCGTAATAATAAGTGGTCGATACCAAGTATTCTATTAAAGCTTATTTATACTGTATGGAAATCTTTTAACATTTTACGTTATTTTTTGTAGATAATATAACTTACATCGTCATAAACATAAATGTATATAAAATATAACTCCAACGTATATGCAATTTCAATATCGTGGAATTAAATTCATAATTTATGGCATGATTTTCTCTAATCATCAAGTTACTCAGTAAATGT
Source organism: Agrostemma githago (assembly GCA_958450325.1). NCBI lineage: Eukaryota > Viridiplantae > Streptophyta > Magnoliopsida > Caryophyllales > Caryophyllaceae > Agrostemma > Agrostemma githago. Next base: position 13,197,486 of record OY288255.1, on the reverse strand, counting down.
ATTTTCGTTAGAATTCTACGTGATACACACGTGATAATATTTAATCAGGGTCAAACAAATTATTTTAATTGTACCATTCAATCCATAAAAACAATAATAGATTTTGCACTATACATTAAAAAGGATAAATACGTTTACTTGGTAGTTGAAAGACATCAATCAACGAATATATGTTTATTCATGTGTTTTTACAAATTAGGATTTACGCTAGTCTATCATATTCGCCCATAAACATGTTAAATAATTAGTTAATACTGTGTTAAATATAAATAAAATCGCATTTCTACCATCAAAAATAATGTCAACCTCTAACTTTTTTTTTTTTGAAGTGAAGATCAATTTCACTAAAAAGCAGCCATCCGGCATCTACAAACGATGTCAAATTGAACTGAAAACATATTTGTAAAAAATAAATAAAGAATACTATTGAGACAAAGATCACTATTAGAATAAAATGTTTCTGCATAGCCTTCTATATATCGGTGTTTATTGACACAGCCTTTCGCGAAGGAATCTATAGATCTGATGAAATAGTCTCCAAAATGATGAACTTTCTCTATTTTGACAAATAGTAGACCGAGATCTGACCTCAATTGTATCACCGTACGTAGAAATTTCATTGCTCTCATGATCTTGCACATAGTTCTTGAAATCTAAGCCCTATACTAATGTAAGGGACTGAAACCTCGAATTAAAGGACAGAAACCTTGAAATAAAGGACGAAAAAATAACTCTCATAAAAGAGAGACATTTATTGAAAAAGATTTGATTATAAGTATTGAGAATTAAACAAATTTTTGGGGCTTACCATCGATTAATTATCGATGGAGGCCCCGAATGAAGGGGAAAGTTAGGGTTTTTTTTCAGAGGAGAAAGAGGAGGGAAAACTAGGGTTAGATTTTTTTATGTTTATGAAGTTTTAACAGACCTCTAACTTCAATATAGTTGAGTTGTAATATAGATATAAGGGATAAGATTCCATGTCTTACCAGTTTAGATTCTATTACATCCATTTTTTATGTTTCTTCCCGTTTTTTTAGATTTGTGCGTAGTATTTAAGTGAAATGGAGAGAAACATAAAAAACGGAGGGAGTAGTTTGTAGGTGGCCGTTTTTGTGAGTTTATCATTTTCCGTCTTTTGTTCGAAAACAAAGAACTAACTTTAAAAAAAAACGCATTTCTACATCATTATATATATTTATATATAATAATGTTAAAAATGAAATTTAATGTGACACAAGAGTATTTAGAATATGTGACCAAGATTATTTACACGTACAATATATCCAAATTAATGTATGTTGAAAACTAAAATAAATAATTTTATTTAATTAATATGTTTTCATAATCAATAGTACATAAAATAAGTATAATCCACATACATAAAATAAGTCTAAAACAACAAATATTAAACTTTTTTCAAACAATTAGCATTTATTAAATATGTTAAATACATAGATAATATTTTAATCCACGTACATTCAAAGATTAAATTCGAAGAGTTAATATAAGTTACTAATTTTGAATTTCTCCAAACGTTTTGCAAAGTTTCCACACTTGAGCATTTTTACCCCAAGCATCTATTGCTTGTTTCTTTGGAAGATGCTTATATACTACAGTCACTTCGGTCAGAAGATCATGACACGACTCTCCAAGCTTTAATAAAGCGCTGCAACATTCTTTAGATACAGATACTTTGTTCGAAAAAATATATTTAGATATAACATCACCACATGTTTTATCCAATTCATTTGCACATTTTAAGAAGTCGTCTGATGTGGCTGGGCTTGGTGTAGGTGACGCGATCGCAAAACCTTGTTTAGCCATGACAAAAAAGGGAATTAAAAGTAGCGCAACTGTGATGATTTTCGACTCCATGGTATAAACGGTTAATTTTAATATTCGATTTATCAAGTTATTATTTTTTTTCGAACAATACAATAAAAATGGTAAAAGTAAACTAATCGTAATAATAAGTGGTCGATACCAAGTATTCTATTAAAGCTTATTTATACTGTATGGAAATCTTTTAACGTTTTACGTTATTTTTTGCAGATAATATAACATACATCGTCATAAACATAAATGTATATAAAATATAACTCCAACGTATATGCAATTTTAATATCGTGGAATTAAATTCATAATTTATTACATGATTTTCTCTAATCATCAAGTTACTCAGTAAATGTATTTTCGTTAGAATTCTACGTGATACACACGTGATATTATTAAATCAGGGGTCAAACAAATTATTTTAATTGTACCATTCAATCCATAAAAATAATAATAGAGTTTGCACTATACATTAAAAAGGATAAAGACGTTTACTTGGTAGTTGAAAGAAATTAATCTACGCATAAAAGTTTATTCATGTGTTTTTACAGATTAGGATTTACGCTAGTCTATCATATTCGCCCATAAACATGTTAAATAATTAGTTCATACTGTATTAAATATAAATAAAATAGCATTTCTACCATCAAAAATAATGTCAACCTCTAACTTCAATATAGTTTAGTTTTAATATAGATATAAGGAATAAGATTCCAAGTCTTACCAGTTTAGATTCTACTACATCCATTTGTTATGTTTCTTCCCGTTTTTTAAGATTTGTGAGGAGTATTTAATTGAGATGGAGAGAAACATAAAAAAACGGAGGGAGTAGTTTGTAGGTGGCCGTTTTTGTGAGTTTTCATTTTCCGTCTTTTGTTTGAAAACAAAGAACTAACTTTTAAAAAAAATCGCATTTCTACATCATTATATATATTTATATATAATAATGTTAAAAATGAAATTTAATGTGACACAAGAGTAATTAGAATATGTGACCAAGATTATTTATACGTACAATATATCCAAATTAATGTATGTTGAAAAGTAAAATAAATAATTTTGTTTAATTAATATGCTTACATAATCAATAGTACATAAAATAAGTATAATCCACGTACATAAAATAAGTCTAAAGCAGCAAATATTAAACTTTTTTCAAACAATTAGCTTTTATTAAATATGTTAAATACATAGATAATATTTTAATCCATGTACATTCAATGATTAAATTCGAAGAGTTAATATAAGTTACTAATTTTGAATTTCTCCAAACGTTTTGCAAAGTTTCCACACTTGAGCATTTTTACCCCAAGCATCTATTGCTTGTTTCTTTGGAAGATGCTTATATACTACAGTCACTTCGGTCAGAAGATCATGACACGACTCTCCAAGCTTTAATAAAGCGCTGCAACATTCTTCTGATACAGATACTCTGTTCGAAAAAATATATTGAGATATAACAGCACCACATGTTTTTCCCAATTCATTTGCACATTTTAAGAAGTCGCCTGATGTGGCTGGGCTTGGTGTAGGTGACGCGATCGCAAAACCTTGTTTAGCCATGACAAAAAAGGGAATTAAAAGTAGCGCAACTGTGATGATTTTCGACTCCATGATATAAACGGTTAAATTTTAATATTCGATTTATCAAGTTATTATTTTTTTTAACAATACAATAAAAATGGTAAAATTAAACTAATCGTAATAATAAGTGGTCGATACCAAGTATTTTATTAAAGCTTATTTATACTGTATGGAAATCTTTTAACGTTTTACGTTATTTTTTGTAGATAATATAACTTACATCGTAATAAACATAAATGTATATAAAATATAACTCCAACATATATGCAATTTCAATATCGTGGAATTAAATTCATAATTTATGGCATGATTTTCTCTAATCATCAAGTTACTCAGTAAATGTATTTTCGTTAGAATTCTACATGATACACACGTGATATATTTAATCAGGGTCAAAAAAATTATTTTAATTGTACCATTCAATCCATAAAAACAATAATAGATTTTGCACTATACATTAAAAAGGATAAAGATGTTTACTTGGTAGTTGAAAGACATCAATCAACGCATATAAGTTTATTCATGTGTTTTTACAAATTAGGATTTACGCTAGTCTATCATATTCGCCCATAAACATGTTAAATAATTAGTTAATACTGTGTTAAATATAAATAAAATCGCATTTCTACCATCAAAAATAATGTCAACCTCTAACTTTTTTTCTTTTTTGAAGTGAAGATCAATTTCACTAAAAAGCAGCCATTCAGCATCTACAAACGATGTCAAATTGAACTGAAAACAGATTTGTAAAAAATAAATAAAGAACACTATTGAGACAAAGATCACTATTAGAATAAAGCGCTTCTGCATAGCCTTCTATATATCGGTGTTTATTGACACAGTCTTTCGCGAAGGAATCTATAGATCTGATGAAATAGTCTCCAAAATGATGAACTTTCTCTATTTTGACAAATAGTAGACCGTGATCTGAACTCAATTGTATCACCGTACGTAGAAATTTCATTGCTCTCATGATCTTGCACATAGTTCTTGAAATCTAAGCCCTATACTAAAGTAAGGGACTGAAACCTCGAATTAAAGGACAGAAACCTTGAAATAAAGGACGAAATAACAACTCTCATAAAAGAGAGACATTTATTGAAAAAGATTTGATTATAAGTATTGAGAATTAAACAAATTTTTGGGGCTTACCATCGATTAATTATCGATGGAGGCCCCGAATAAAGGGGAAAGTTAGGGTTTTTTTTCAGAGGAGAAGGAGGAGGGAAAACTAGAGTTATGTTTTTTTATGTTTATGAAGTTTTAAAAGACCTCTAACTTCAATATAATTGAGTTGTAATATAGATATAAGGGATAAGATTCCATGTCTTACCAGTTTAGATTCTACTACATCCATTTTTTTATGTTTCTTCCCGTTTTTTTGGATTTGTGCGGAGTATTTAAGTGAAATGGAGAGAAACATAAAAAACGGAGGGAGTAGTTTGTAGGTGGCCGATTTTGTGAGTTTATCATTTTCCGTCTTTTGTTCGAAAACAAAGAACTAACTTTTAAAAAAAAACGCATTTCTACATCATTATATATATTTATATATAATAATGTTAAAAATGAAATTTAATGTGACACAAGAGTATTTAGAATATGTGACCAAGATTATTTACACGTACAATATATCCAAATTAATGTATGTTTAAAAGTAAAATATATCCAGATTATTTACCTGTGGTTATACGGGAACGCTCCTCTCCACCCCGGCGACCTCGGGCTCCACGAGACCCGAAGGACAAGGGCAAGGGCAAGATGCCTGCATACTAGTCTCCTGCTATTATTATTTAGATATTATTACTATTTTTGTTGTGTGTTGTTTTTTTTTGTGGCTTTTTCGTGGCTTTTGTAATTTTGAATTATCGAGTTTATCGGTGTTTTTTTTGGAGTAATAAAAGTACTATATTAGTGATGCCGTTTCTGTCTTTTTCGTTATTGCGGTGGTTGCGCCCTTTTGAGGGGCTGCCTACGTATCCACAGTTAGTGGAATCAAACCAAACGTAGTTCGGGCGCAGATTTTTGCAATTTCGAAATACACCAAGACTATGAGTTCAAGATGTGCGACAGTAGGATAAATAATCCTAACTTATTGACTTGCTTATAAATTTTGAAAAAAGATGTTTTTTAAATAATTTTCGCAAATGACATTTGAGATAAGGTTTAGGGGTAGTAGCGCTTCAGCTGGTCTAGGTTGGTTGGGTTGACAAATTCATTCCCGTCTAGGTCCGTCAGCATTACGGCTCCTCCTGATAGAACCTTCTTGACTAGGTATGGCCCAGCCCAATTGGTTTGAATTTTCCTCTTGGGTCAACCAGTAGTAAGGCACGAACTGATTTTAGGACCAAATCACCTTCTTTGATGTTCCTGGGCCTAACTCTTTTGTTAAAGGCCCGTTTGATTCTCTTTTGATATATTTGGATGTTATTGAGAGCCCGCGACCGTCGTTCGTCCAAGAGAATTAATGAGTCATATCGAGCTCGAACCCAATCCGCTTCGGGCACTTGGCTTTCTAGTAGAATTCTGAGAGACGGTATTTCCAATTCGACCGGCTGGACTGCCTCCATGCCATACGTTAAATAATATGGAGTTGCCCCGGTTGCAGTTCGGATCGACGTCCGGTACCCCAACAGGGCAAAGGGTATTTTGTCGGGCCAGTCCCGATAATTATCAGCCATCTTTTTAAGTATGGTGACAATTGTCTTATTAGCAGCTTCTACCGCTCCATTTGTTTGGGGACGGTATGGCGAAGATGTATGCCTCTGGATTTTGTATTTCGCTAGCAAAGTAGCGGTTTCGGCTTGGAAGTGGGTCCCGTGATCACTAATAAACTCATGTGGGATCCCATATCGGCATATGATTTTATTCTGGATAAACTTGGCTATGTGCTTGGCGTTCAAGACACGGTATGATTCGGCGTCGACCCACTTGGTGAAATAGTCGATAGCTACCAAAATAAAGCAGTGACCTCCCGTCCCGGAAGGGTTTACTTCCCAATTATGTCAATCCCCCATGTCGAAAATGGCCATGGCGAGGTCATGGTGTACAGTAGGGACGATGGCATGTGTTGAACATTACCGAAAATTTGATAATTATGGCAGTGTTTGACATATGATTGACAGTCGGTCTCCATACTGTTCCAGTAGTATCCGAGCCTCATGATTTTTCGGGCTAACATATGGGCGTTCATATGCGGACCGTTTTCACCGTCGTGTACTTCGGCCATCAATTTTTTGACCTGTGTTTTGTCGATGCATAGGAGTAAAGCCCCCTGTGCCGTCTTTTTGTATAACTGACCGTCATCCGTACGAATGAATTGGGTGGCCAGTCTTCGCAGGGCTTTCTTGGCCCGATTTTCAGTTCCCGGGGGATATTCTCCCGTTGTCAAATAAATTAGGACAGCCTGATACCAAGGTTCTGGTTCGGGGATCTCAATGTCTTCAATGGCGTTGACATACGCCGGCTCGGACCGTCTTTCGACACAGATTGGCATACTGGGCATATGTTCCGGGATATTTAGTAAGGATGCCAATTTGGAAAGTGCGTCCGCGAACTGATTTTCTTCACGTGGGAGATAGATATATTCCACCTTCTGGAATTGCTTCTCTAGAACCCTTACTCGCGCTTTGTAAGCCACGAGATTGGCGTTCCGAGTTTTCCATTTTTGAAGGGCTTGATTGATGACTAGGAACGAGTCCCCGTGAACCCGGAGATTTGTAATTCCCAAATCAGCAGCCGCTTGCAACCCGTGGATGCATGCTTCATATTCGGCCGCGTTATTAGTCACATCAAAATCCAGTTTGATGGATAACGGGGTGTGTTCCCCTTGTGGTGATATAAGGAGAATTCCGACCCCGAACCCTCGAAAGTTGGATGCTCCATCGAAATACAGATCCCATGTTTCGGTGTCAGTATGGAATATGTCTTCGTCAGGAAAGGCCCAAGTGTCGGTATAGTCTTCTTCAGATATTGGACTGTCGGCGAGGAACTCGGCTACCACCCGGCCTTTGATGGCTTTTAACGGCACAAACTTGAGGTCAAACTCAGCTAGCATTAAGGTCCATCTGGACATTCTTCCATTAAGAATGGGTTTCTCGAACAAGTATTTGATTGGATCCATTTTGGATAGGACATGTACCTCGTGACTGAGCATGTAGTGTCTTAGCTTTTTAGTGGCCCAGACCAGAGCTAAGCATGTTTTCTTGAGCATTGTATATTTGCGTTCATATTCCAGGAACTTTTTACTGATGTAGTAAATAGCCCGTTCTTCTGAATCGACTGTCTGGGCCAGCATAGCCCCCATGGCTGTCTCAGTCGTTGTTAGGTATAACGACAGAGGCAAACCGGGTTGAGGTGGCATTAATACCGGCGGAGCAGACAGGATCTCCTTGATTCTGTCAAAAGCCGTTTGGCACTTATCGTCCCATAGTACCTGTTCCCCTATCTTCAGTTTCTTGAAAATGGGTTCACACACCATGGTTAGCTTTGAGATAAACCGGCTGATGTATTGAACTTTCCCGAGAAACCCCCTTATTTATTTTTCGGTCTTGGGTGGTTGCATCTCGTTGATGGCTTTGATTTTAGCTGGGTCGACCTCGATGCCGCGTTGGCTAACGATATGGCCCAGTAATTTGCCTGATGTTACCCCGAAACTGCACTTTTGGGGGTTCAACCTCATGTTGTACTTACGTAATCGGGTGAAAAATTTTCTTAGGGCAGCAACATGCCCATCTCGGTTTTTAAACTTAACCATCATGTCATCCACATAAACCTCCACTTCCTTATGCATCATGTCATGTAACAGGGTCGTGGCTGTTCGTTGATAAGTGGCCCCGGCATTAATGAGCCCAAACGGCATGACGGTATAACAATAAGTACCCCATGGTGTAGTGAAAGTGGTTCTACCCATATCTTCTTCCGCCATCTTAATTTGGTTGTACCCGGCATACCCGTCCATAAATGATAGAAGGGCATGGTCAGCCGTGTTGTCCACCAGTATGTCGATGTGTGGCAACGGAAAATCGTCTTTTGGGCTGGCCTTGTTAAGGTCCCGGAAATTTACACATACCCGCACCTTGCCGTCCTTCTTGGGTACCGGCACTATGTTTGCAACCCAGTCTAGATATTCAGACACTTGTATAAAGCCCGCTTTGAATTGTTTGTCTACTTCTTCCCTGACTTTGAGAGACCACTTGGGCTTCATCCTTCGAAGCTTCTGTTTTACCGGCTTACACCCATCTTTGACGGGTATGCGGTGTTCAGCTATTTCCCGATCTATCCCCGGCATGTCCTTGTAGGACCATGCGAAGACATCTTTGGACTCTTGGAGGAGGTTTGCGAATTGTTGTCTTTCCTTGGGATCTAAAGATAACCCTATCTTAAGCATCTGGGACTCTAAGGCTGTTCCCACATTAATGGACTCGGTTTCTTCGATTACCGGATCTCGGGATTCCCTCTGTTCTAGTTGCTCGATCAGATGCGGAGGCAAGGATACCTGTTCATCGGGTTTCTCAATGTCATTGCAGAAAACATTTTTGAAATTGAAAGTATTTTGAAAATAAGACAAGTCATAAGCGGAACGGTTTTCATTATTATTGATGGAAAATTTGGAAAACAGCTCGAAGAGAGCAGCCATCTGATCATTGGTCAGAGGCAGGATTGGGAGCGCTTTCGGGACAGACCCCGAGGCTCCAGTGGCAGTGACTATAGGGAGGGGGGTTACAGTTTGGACTCTAGCACCAGACCCCTTAGACTCGAATACAGACTCAGACTCTGACTCTGACTCTGACTCAGACTCAGACTCGGAATCAGTGTCCGGCATGTCTCCTTCCCCGGTGGTCAGCTTGTAGATTCGACCCTGGCTGTCGGTCCACTTGATGGTCTTCCTCCAGGCTTTTTTCTCAGTATCAGCACCGACCTCCGAGATCAGCTTTGAAGGATCGAACCTGTTGCTGCGAAGGATCAGGTTCACCAGATCTTCCTTGGGGTTCGGAATAGCTTTGTCTTCCCCAAATAAGAGCCCCAGCACGGGCTCGGCATTGTCATTACCCTCCTTGGATTCAGATTGGATGAGGGTGAATATGTCATCCGGAATGTAGTGGCATTCCCGAGCTAGTTCAGTCTCGGGATATGTGATAGTTGGTTGATATAGGCCAACTTGAATAGCCCCGAATACCGGTGTGACGAAATAGTTAGCCAACCTTGGGCTATAAGGCCCCAAGTAGGTACCCTTGATGATGTTGCAAGCTTTCTCAATGCCTGCTCGGACCACATTCCGCGGGGTTATAGCATACCCTAAACCAAAGTGAGATTCTCCGTCATTTAGGACTTCAATAATCTTCCCAGCTGGAAGATATGGCCTCGAGGTAGCCCCCGGTAAATACCCCAAATTTTGCAGCATTGCGTCGATGCTTTTGGTGAAATAGGGCCTGAAAAGGTACTCTTCTTCAATCATCCCCACAAAATCGAATCCCCATAGGCCGGTGCGGTCCGTGGCGTTACAGCTAGCCACAGTCATAGGGGTTGCTTCTAGGGTGATAATGTCGTCTTGCAAGGGCATTTTGATCTTTCGGTGAAGAGTAGAAGACACCGCCTTTACAGCATGGATCCATGGCCTTCCTAGGAGTAGATTGAAAGAGGAGGTGACATCGATCGCCTGGAATTCTAGCTCTTTTTCAATTGGACCCGTTGTAATTGCTAATTTAACGGCCCCAGAAACCGCCTTTGGGCTTCCATCAAAAGCTTGGATAGTGTGGGCGGTTGGTATGTAGTCGGCCTCGGTGATACCGAGGGCTTTGGCAGTCCTTAGGGGGAGGACATTCACAGAAGACCCGTCGTCGACTAGGGTCATTGGTAGGTATTTACTCCGGCAAATTACCGTGATATATAGGGCCAGATTGTGAGAGGCCCCAAATGGTGGTAAGTCGGCATCTGAGAAGGTGACTAGTGGACCTTCTTCTTTGCCCTTGAGGTAGGGTAAGATGGTGGCTACCATTTCAGTAGGGGTAACCTGGGAATCGACCTTGATCTGATCGAGAGCCTTAGTAAGTGCCTCTCGATGTTCTTGTGAGCTGACCAAGAGTTGCCATATAGTGAGGTCAACCCGAGTTCTTTTTAATTGTTTGACAAGAGCCGTATCGGTACTTGGCTCTTCAATGGCCTCTTCCGTCCTGGCAAGTTCAGTGACGGTTGTCGGGACTGAGATGTCCTTGGAGCTAGTGGCTGAATAAGGACGACCGGCGGCGGTGAGGTGGTTACTGGCTAAGGCCTTGGACTTAGCCCTCCGGATTTCTTCGGGAGTGATAGGGACAGTTTCCCCTTTGGTGAGGTACACATCTTCCTCATCATCGAACCAGATTCCATTGATTTGTGGGATGAAAGGAGAGATAAGGTGAGAACAGTCGATCACTTCACCGGTGAAGATAGCATGAGAGCTAAAGGGGTTGTCCTTGTTGCTTGGCTTGTCCCCGAGTAACGGTATTTTCCCGCTCTCAATTAGATCCTGAATCAGATGCTTCAGCTTCCAACATTTCTCGGTATCGTGCCCATTGCCCCGATGATATTGGCAATAGGCTTGGACATTGTAGCTCTTGGAGCTTTTTTCAACTGGGACTTCAGGAGTTGGGCCTATCGGTTGGACCAGGCCCTTGGAAGATAGCCTTTGTAAGGCATATGTATAGGTAGTCTCTATATCAGTGAATACCCTAGAAGGATTAGTTCTTTTGGATGAGGCATCCAAGAGATTAACCGTGTCGAAGATGCTACGGGTTGCGGCCGGAGGCTTGGTAGTGGATGAGGAGGCCCCTTGATATCCCTTGCTAGGGGCCTTAGTCAGGCTCTCTAGTCTTAGATCATCTTCAATTCTCATGCCCATTTCAGTAAGAGTGGTGAAATTGGGTATGACTGCATACCGGAGGTGGACTCGGTAGGAAGGGAGGAGGTTCTTGACAAAGGCCTCCACTAAAGTCTTCTCACTGGGCTTATCGACCAGTTTCACACTTTCGGCCCTCCAACGTTGGAGGTATTTGGTAAAGCCCTCCTTAGGTTCTTGGGCCATAACCTCTAGAGACCGCATTGTGGTCTGGATCTCGGTGTTGTCAGCATAGTTCCGAGCAAATTCCGTAGCCACATCATCCCATGTCGAGAACTTCTAGGGATCTAGCCTGTAGTACCAGGCCTTTGGGTGTTTCTCCAGAGATGCAGCAATGAGGTTTTTGAACATAGAAGAGTCCACTCCCTTAATAGCCATGAACTCCTTGAAGGCTCGTACATGTAGTAACGGGTCCTCAGTCCCTTCGAACATAGGTAAGCCCGTGAGATTCAGGTCTGCGGGCAGTTTGTCACTTACCGGCGAGTACTCCCGACTGTTTTCCCGGTGAATATTGTTACTTCCAGTTAGGTGGACTTGTTCTTCCAATCGGCGAACCGAGCTAACTAGTTCAGCTAGGGGTTCCGTGACCCCGGTATTTGGAGTCCTGTGCTCCACTGCAGCTAGGCGAGCAACGATAGCCACTTGACCGGCCCTCATTTCTGTCAATTGGGCCTCAATGTCGGCCTGTTTGTCGACCATGGTGTCCACGGAGGTCTTCAAACTGCTCAGAGTAGCTTCCATTCTGCGGGCGTGTCTGGTTGCCGGTGGCCTGTCTGTGAGAACACCGCGTAATCAGAAACTGAACCCGGACCTTGGAACCAAAATAGTACATCCCGAGCAGGGAAAAGACTAAAAAGACGACTTGAAAGAGACTCTTAGACGGGTGACTCGTGGATGACGGGCTTTCCTTAGGATTCGACGGGTGGGCCGAATCCTGTTTGAAGGAAGGTCGACGTGAGACGTCCCCAGACTTTGGAATCAAATTGTAGACGGGCCCTTCTTTGTAGGAGTATGTCCTACGTAGGTGGGTCTTGCCTTAGTCTAATAAGGCGGACTGGGATAGGGAGGAAACTCGTGATGTAAGATCGACAGAGTTTCGACGCTAGAGACCTCGACTACTTATGACATGACCCGACACTGCTAAATACGGGAAGGTCCTAAGGGGGAGGAAAGTTTTGAAAAGGATTATTTTTGGAAAGTCCGAGAGAAGCTCGGGGAAAGGCCCGATTTTTTCAAGAGAATCGGAAAGGGCATCGGGCCTTGGTTTTGAAAGTTCGAAAATATTTTCGAGTTTTGAATTGGGCAGCATACCAGCTATAAAGTGGGCTATTTTGAGTAAAATCATAAGTCCTAAATTCGGTATGTGTCCCGGGTTTTGAAATTTGAATATTTTGAAAAGATGCATTTTTTTGAAAATGACGGTTTTTGAAAAACGACACGGAAACCAAGTAGCACATAGTCACGCAAGCATAATAACGACGCCATGTATGCTTTACACTAAGTCTCGGTCGGTCTATAGAGGGTCTATACCAGTGCTCATAGTCTAGACGAGAAACGGGACGGACTTCCTAAGTCGAGTTGAGCTTAGAACATGCCGCAAAGTCCATACGAATCGACTATGAACACCTTTAACGTATCCAAGGCGGAATACATCGTGGTATAGTGGGACGTCGGTCACCAGTACCGGCCCGGGAAAATATGGGGTTATGCATGAACCGTAAAACTAAAACGCATATTGTATTTGTCAAACGATTTCTATTCGAGTCTCACCCTGAGGATGCCGATGGTTAGGCACTCATCGGTTAATCCCCATCGGAGTTGCCAAATTGTGGACATGACGTAGGTCCACCCCGACGCGGCCACGCGCGGGTTTGAGTAGGCGAATGCACCTCCATATGAGAATGGATCGAATTGAAATTTAAGTCGAAATGGAGTCGCCACCGAATTTTATGGTTATTCGGAACCGTTCGAGCCCACTATATATCGCTATGGATCATACACAAAGTATGGCCCATTTCGGTTTTACCGATACCGTCACTTTGCATTGTGATACCGATACCATCACTACCGGTTATCGTGTATTGAATGACTCTCGTGCGCCAACGGATTCGGGCATCCGGAAATCGAGGTTTTGAGTAACGGGTGAGGGTACGTGTTGGGAAGCCCACTAAGGACACCCAACCCCGCCCGCACTTAGCGGCCTCTACTAAGACATCGTTTGACTTTCTAATATGCGCGTTAGTGATTCGGTGAAATGATATGCAAACAGCGTTTTAGCTAAGCATGCGAATTGAATGTGAGCTACGTCATTTAATGCATCTAATTTATTGTCGGAGTGATTTAGCATGCGAGGGTTCATTTATAAACGGTAAAACGTAAATAAATAAAGCAAAAGCAATAATAAATCGGTTACAAGTTACACGGGCGGAATACAACCCGGAATTCACAATACGACGAACAATAATATAGAATAATCGAAATGACAAGCAATAATTGTAAACGGACCCGTATATAAACTAGACCGTGAATTTGTATAGATGGACGAACCTTAATTAATTACGCATTATATTGCATATTAATCAAAGGACGGAGATTCGAGACCTAGGCGTGGTGCTAACCCGATCTCGAACCTCGATGCCTTGTCCAGACTTATCACCTCGAAAAATGGAGTCTAAATTAATTATACGTCGGATACGACTAAAGAGTCGTCGACATAAAATTAACAGTGTGAGACCGTCGATCAAAATCGTTTAAGTGTCGTGCTATGTGCGAGTTTTGAAGAAAGGAGGGTCACGTGATTGTCTTTACACGTGATGACTAGAGTCATAAAAAGACGAGGCTCGAAATGTGTGTCGAGGCACTCGGTTTGCTGGGTTACAGGACCCACTCGACCGAGTCGTTGGCTGACTCGGTCGAGTGCGTCTTAGAGGACGCTACTGCCCAGTTTTGTGGGTACTACTCGATCGAGTAGCCTATGTACTCGGTCGAGTAGCCCCTGTACGAGTCGTGACTCATTTATTTTTTTGGTTTAAAATCGACAGTTTGCCAAATCAAATACAAATATCGCATGATTTGTATTTAACTTGGGTTCCGGTACTATAATCGTGTATGCATACGATTATAATACCGTTATCGGAATTTTATAAAAAACATTGTTAGTTTGAAAATTTTGATTAGTGACGAAATTGTGTCCCTCTATGTCATGACATCGAAATTAATCCTTACGGATTATGAGATGTCGATTTTCGTGTCAACGGGTTCCGTACTAATCTTAGAAATGGATGTAAACGCGTTCAACTACGAATGATCGTGATCGTGTTAATAAACGAACCATAAAAATGACCATCGTAATTAAACGTGTTTGGATCCGAGTTTTGAAATTATTACGTAGAAATATATATATATACATACACGGTACATAATATTATAATAAAATGTACAACGATAATTAAAATGCGAGAAATAAAATGTTAGTGTTAGATGTTAGATGCAAGAAATAAATGTTAGACGTTAGTAGTGTCGTTACTATCGACTAAATATAATACTATAAACATGAATATAAATATACATAAAAAACGAGAAAAAGGATGAAGAAGGAAAAGTCGGTGTTGAATTGTCACACCCTCAACCTACATGTTCTTGCTTCTCGGGATACGGTTCGTCAAACGGCGGCAATGGCACGGGAACGTCGAGATACGTAGGAGGAGTTAATGGTGTGTATGTATGGCTCGGTTTGTATGGGATTTTTACGAGTTTGTGCTCTCGGAAAATAGGTGTAAGTGTGATGATGCCTAAGGGTTGAACTAGGGCTGAAATGTGTATGTAAATTGAGTGCAAAGTTGGCTGAAAATGATGGTTGAAAATTGTCCAAAAAGTGTGTTGAATGCTTAGGATTGACGGGTATTTATAGGGAACCCGTGACATAGGGTCACTCGACCGAGTGGCCCTAGTGCACTCGGTCGAGTGCCCTCGTGAATGAACCTGGACTGGTTCTTAGAGGCTCCACTCGATCGAGTGGTCAATCCACTCGACCGAGTGGATTAATTTGGCCGCACAATTTTAGGCTTGATTAGCCTTGATTTGATTTTAATTGATTTTGATTGATTTTGGATTGATTTTGGATGATTTGGCTGATTTTTGAATCTGGCGCAAGTTTCGAGAATGTATCAGGTCGCTTTTCTGTGCCGGGTTTGTCTTGACCGGGTTTTGACCTGGTCGCTAAAAGACGGGAATTATTTTTGGTGTCGGTTTTGACCCAAATTAGTTTTATTTTGCTCGGAACGACCAACTGGGCCTCAATTTGAGGTTGGTTTTGTGAGATTTGTATCCCGTTAAAAGCCCATGTCGGACATTATTGATTTCGAGCCCGTATCCGAGCGCGTTAGAACATGTTAGCATCCGATCATCATCGGGCGTTTTTTGAAACTACCATAGACACCTGGCAGTCAAAATGCGGGTGTCTACAATAAGTGGTCGATATCAAGTATTCTATTAAAACTTATTTATACTGTATGGAAATCTTTTAACGTTTTACGTTATTTTTTGCAGATAATATAACATACATCGTCATAAACATAAATATATATAAAATATAACTCCAACGTATATGCAATTTTAATATCGTGGAATTAAATTCATAATTTATTGCATGATTTTCTCTAATCATCAAGTTACTCAGTAAATGTATTTTCGTTAGAATTCTACGTGATACACACGTGATATTATTTAATCAGGGGTCAAAAAAATTATTTTAATTGTACCATTCAATCCATAAAAATAATAATAGAGTTTGCACTATACATTAAAAAGGATAAAGACGTTTACTTGGTAGTTGAAAGACATCAATCAACGCATAAAAGTTTATTCATGTGTTTTTACAAATTAGGATTTACGCTAGTCTATCATATTCGCCCATAAACATGTTAAATAATTAGTTAATACTGTATTAAATATAAATAAAATCGCATTTCTACCATCAAAATTAATGTCAACCTCTAACTTCAATATAGTTGAGTTTTAATATAGATATAAGGAATAAGATTCCAAGTCTTACCAGTTTAGATTATACTACGTCTATTTGTTATGTTTCTTCCCGTTTTTTAAGATTTGTGCGGAGTATTTAATTGAAATGCAGAGAAACATAAAAAAACGGAGGGAGTAGTTTGTAGGTGGCCGTTTTTGTGAGTTTTCATTTTCCGTCTTTTGTTCGAAAACAAAGAACTAACTTTTAAAAAAAATCGCATTTCTACATCATTATATATATTTATATATAATAATGTTAAAAATGAAATTTAATGTGACACAAGAGTAATTAGAATATGTGACCAAGATTATTTACACCTACAATATATCCAAATTAATGTATGTTGAAAAGTAAAATAAATAATTTTGTTTAATTAATATGCTTACATAATCAATAGTACATAAAATAAGTATAATCCACGTACATAAAATAAGTCTAAAGCAACAAATATTAAACTTTTTTCAAATAATTAGCTTTTATTAAATATGTTAAATACTTAGATAATATTATAATCCATGTACACTCAAAGATTAAATTCGAAGAGTTAATATAAGTTACTAATTTTGAATTTCTCCAAACGTTTTGCAAAGTTTCCACACTTGAGCATTTTTACCCCAAGCATCTCCTGCTTGTTTCTTTGGAAGATGCTTATATACTACAGTCACTTCGGTCAGAAGATCATGACACGACTCTCCAAGCTTTAATAAAGCGCTGCAACATTCTTCTGATACAGATACTCTGTTCGAAAAAATATATTGAGATATAACATCACCACATGTTTTTCCCAATTCATTTGCACATTTTAAGAAGTCGTCTGATGTGGCTGGGCTTGGTGTAGGTGACGCGATCGCAAAACCTTGTTTAGCCATGACAAAAAAGGGAATTAAAAGTAGCGCAACTGTGATGATTTTCGACTCCATGGTATAAATGGTTAAATTTTAATATTCGATTTAGCAAGTTATTATTTTTTTGAATAATACAATAAAAATGGTAAAAGTAAACTAATCGTAATAATAAGTGGTCGATATCAAGTATTCTATTAAAACTTATTTATACTGTATGGAAATCTTTTAACGTTTTACGTTATTTTTTTGCAGATAATATTACATACATCGTCATAAACATACATGTATATAAAATATAACTCCAACGTATATGCAATTTTAATATCGTGGAATTAAATTCATAATTTATTGCATGATTTTCTCTAATCAAGTTACTCAGTAAATGTATTTTCGTTAGAATTCTACGTGATACACACGTGATATTCTTTAATCAGGGGTCAAACAAATTATTTTAATTGTACCATTCAATCCATAAAAATAATAATAGAGTTTGCACTATACATTAAAAAGGATAAAGACGTTTACTTGGTAGTTGAAAGACATCAATCTACGCATAAAAGTTTACTCATGTGTTTTTACAAATTAGGATTTACGCTAGTCTATCATATTCGCCCATAAACATGTTAAATAATTAGTTAATACTGTATTAAATATAAATAAAATCGCATTTCAACCATCAAAAATAATGTCAACCTCTAACTTCAATATAGTTGAGTTTTAATATAGATATAAGGAATAAGATTCCAAGTCTTACCAGTTTAGAATCTACTACATCCATTTGTTATGTTTCTTCCCGTTTTTTAAGATTTGTGCGGAGTATTTAATTCAAATGGAGAGAAACATAAAAAAACGGAGGGAGTAGTTTGTAGGAGGGAGTAGTTTGTAGGTGGCCGTTTTTGTGAGTTTTCATTTTCCGTCTTTTGTTCGAAAACAAAGAACTAACTTTTAAAAAAAATCGCATTTCTACATCATTATATATATTTATATATAATAATGTTAAAAATAAAATTTACTGTGACACAAGAGTAATTAGAATATGTGACCGAGATTATTTACACGTACAATATATCCAAATTAATCTATGTTGAAAAGTAAAATAAATAATTTTATTTAATTAATATGCTTACATAATCAATAGTACATAAAATACGTATAATCCACGTACATACAATAAGTCTAAAGCAGCAAATATTAAACTTTTTTCAAACAATTAGCTTTTATTAAATATGTTAAATACATAGATAATATTATAATCCACGTACATTCAAAGATTAAATTTGAAGAGTTAATATAAGTTACTAATTTTGAATTTCTCCAAACGTTTTGCAAAGTTTCCAAACTTGAGCATTTTTACCCCAAGCATCTATTGCTTGTTTCTTTGGAAGATGCTTATATACTACAGTCACTTCGGTCAGAAGATCATGACACGACTCTCCAAGCTTTAATAAAGCGCTGCAACATTCTTCTGATACAGATACTCTGTTCGAAAAAATATATTGAGATATAACATCACCACATGTTTTTCCCAATTCATTTGCACATTTTAAGAAGTCGTCTGATGTGGTTAGGCTTGGTGTAGGTGACGCGATCGCAAAACCTTATTTAGCCATGACAAAAAAGGGAATTAAAAGTAGCGCAACTGTGATGATTTTCGACTCCATGGTATAAACGGTTAAATTTTAATATTCGATTTATCAAGTTATTTTTTTTTTGAACAATACAATAAAAATGGTAAAAGTAAACTAATCGTAATAATAAGTGGTTGATACCAAGTATTCAATTAAAGCTTATTTATACTGTATGGAAATCTTTTAACGTTTTACGTTATTTTTTGTAGATAATATAACTTACATCGTCATAAATATAAATGTATATAAAATATAACTCCAACGTATATGCAATTTCAATGTCGTGGAATTAAATTCATAATTTATGGCATGATTTTCTCTAATCATCAAGTTACTTAGTAAATGTATTTTCGTTAGAATTCTACGTGATACACACGTGATATTATTTAATCAGGGGTCAAAAAAATTATTTTAATTGTACCATTCAATCCATAAAAATAATAATAGAGTTTGCACTATACATTAAAAAGGATAAAGACGTTTACTTGGTAGTTGAAAGACATCAATCAACGCATAAAAGTTTATTCATGTGTTTTTACAAATTAGGATTTACGCTAGTCTATCATATTCGCCCATAAACATGTTAAATAATTAGTTAATACTGTATTAAATATAAATAAAATCGCATTTCTACCATCAAAATTAATGTCAACCTCTAACTTCAATATAGTTGAGTTTTAATATAGATATAAGGAATAAGATTCCAAGTCTTACCAGTTTAGATTCTACTACATCTATTTGTTATGTTTCTTCCCGTTTTTTTTAGATTTGTGCGGAGTATTTAATTGAAATGGAGAGAAACATAAAAAAACGGAGGGAGTAGTTTGTAGGTGGCCGTTTTTGTGAGTTTTCATTTTCCGTCTTTTGTTCGAAAACAAAGAACTAACTTTTAAAAAAAATCGCATTTCTACATCATTATATATATTTATATATAATAATGTTAAAAATGAAATTTAATGTGACACAAGAGTAATTAGAATATGTGACCAAGATTATTTACACCTACAATATATCCAAATTAATGTATGTTGAAAAGTAAAATAAATAATTTTGTTTAATTAATATGCTTACATAATCAATAGTACATAAAATAAGTATAATCCACGTACATAAAATAAGTCTAAAGCAGCAAATATTAAACTTTTTTCAAATAATTAGCTTTTATTAAATATATTAAATACATAGATAATATTATAATCCATGTACACTCAAAGATTAAATTCGAAGAGTTAATATAAGTTACTAATTTTGAATTTCTCCAAACGTTTTGCAAAGTTTCCACACTTGAGCATTTTTACCCCAAGCATCTATTGCTTTTTTCTTTGGAAGATGCTTATATACTACAGTCACTTCGGTCAGAAGATCATGACACGACTCTCCAAGCTTTAATAAAGCGCTGCAACATTCTTCTGATACAGATACTCTGTTCGAAAAAATATATTGAGATATAACATCACCACATGTTTTTCCCAATTCATTTGCACATTTTAAGAAGTCGTCTGATGTGGTTAGGCTTGGTGTAGGTGACGCTATCGCAAAACCTTATTTAGCCATGACAAAAAAGGGAATTAAAAGTAGCGCAACTGTGATGATTTTCGACTCCATGGTATAAACGGTTAAATTTTAATATTCGATTTATCAAGTTATTATTTTTTTTTGAACAATACAATAAAAATGGTAAAAGTAAACTAATCGTAATAATAAGTGGTTGATACCAAGTATTCTATTAAAGCTTATTTATACTGTATGGAAATCTTTTAACGTTTTTCGTTATTTTTTGTA
Source organism: Agrostemma githago (assembly GCA_958450325.1). Lineage (NCBI taxonomy): Eukaryota > Viridiplantae > Streptophyta > Magnoliopsida > Caryophyllales > Caryophyllaceae > Agrostemma > Agrostemma githago. Next base: position 13,176,918 of record OY288255.1, on the reverse strand, counting down.
GATAATATAACTTACATCGTCATAAATATAAATGTATATAAAATATAACTCCAACGTATATGCAATTTCAATATCGTGGAATTAAATTCATAATTTATGGCATGATTTTCTCTAATCATCAAGTTACTCAGTAAATGTATTTTCGTTAGAATTCTACGTGATACACACGTGATATTATTTAATCAGGGTCAAAAAAAATTATTTTAATTGTACCATTCAATCCATAAAAACAATAATAGATTTTGCACTATACATTAAAAAGGATAAAGACGTTTACTTGGTAGTTGAAAGACATAAAATCAACGCATATAAGTTTATTCATGTGTTTTTACAAATTAGGATTTACGCTAGTCTATCATATTCGCCCATAAACATGTTAAATAATTAGTTAATACTGTGTTAAATATAAATAAAATCGCATTTCTACCATCAAAAATAATGTCAACCTCTAACTTTTTTTTTTTGAAGTGAAGATCAATTTCACTAAAAAGCAACCATCCAACATCTACAAACGATGTCAAATTGATCTGAAAACAGATTTGTAAAAAATAAATAAAGAACACTATTGAGACAAAGATCACTATTAGAATAAAGCGCTTCTGCATAGCCTTCTATATATCGGTGTTTATTGACACAGCCTTTCGCGAAGGAATCTATAGATCTGATGAAATAGTCTCCAAAATGATGAACTTTCTCTATTTTGACAAATAGTAGACCGAGATCTGACCTCAACTGTATCACTATACATAGAAATTCCATTGCTCTCATGATCTTGCACATAGTTCTTGAAATATAAGCCCTATACTAATGTAAAGGACTGAAACATCGAATTAAAGGACGAAAAAACAACTTTCATAAAAGAGAGACATTTATTGAAAAAGATTTGATTATAAGTATTGAGAATTAAACAAATTTTTGGGGCTTACCATCGATTAATTATCGATGGAGGCCCTGAATGATGGGGAAAGTTAGGGTTTTTTTTCAGAGGAGAAGGAGGAGGGAAAACTAGGGTTAGATTTTTTTATGTTTATGAAGTTTTAACAGACCTCTAACTTCAATATAGTTGAGTTGTAATATAGATATAAGGGATAAGATTCCAAGTCTTACCAGTTTAGATTCTACTACATCCATTTTTTATGTTTCTTCCCGTTTTTTAGGATTTGTGCGGAGTATTTAAGTGAAATGGAGAGAAACATAAAAAAACGGAGGGAGTAGTTTGTAAGTGGCCGTTTTTGTGAGTTTATCATTTTCCGTTTTTTGTTCGAAAACAAAGAACTAACATTTAAAAAAAATCGCATTTCTACATCATTATATATATTTATATATAATAATGTTAAAAATGAAATTTAATGTGACACAAGAGTAATTAGAATATGTGACCAAGATTATTTACACCTACAATATATCCAAATTAATGTATGTTGAAAAGTAAAATAAATAATTTTATTTAATTAATATGCTTACATAATCAATAGTACATAAAATAAGTATAATCCACGTACATAAAATAAGTCTAAAGCAGCAAATATTAAACTTTTTTCAAACCATAAGCTTTTATTAAATATGTTAAATACATACGTACATTCAAAGATTAAATTCGAAGAGTTAATATAAGTTACTAATTTTGAATTTTTCCAAACGTTTTGCAAAGTTTCCACACTTGAGCATTTTTACCCCAAGCATCTATTGCTTGTTTCTTTGGAAGATGCTTATATACTACAGTCACTTCGGTCAGAAGATCATGACACGACTCTCCAAACTTTAATAAAGCGCTGCAACATTCTTCTGATACAGATACTCTGTTCGAAAAAATATATTGAGATATAACATGACCACATGTTTTTCCCAATTCATTTGCACATTTTAAGAAGTCGTCTGATGTGGCTGAGCTTGGTGTAGGTGACGCGATCGCAAAACCTTGTTTAGCCATGACAAAAAAGGGAATTAAAAGTAGCGCAACTGTGATGATTTTCGACTCCATGGTATAAACGGTTAATATTTAATATTCGATTTATCAAGTTATTATTTTTTTGAATAATACAATAAAAATGGTAAAAGTAAACTGATCGTAATAATAAGTGGTCGATACCAAGTATTCTATTAAAGCTTATTTATACTGTATGGAAATCTTTTAACGTTTTACGTTATTTGTTGCAGATAATATAACTTACATCGTCATAAACATAATTGTATAAAAAATATAACTCCAACGTATATGAAATTTTAATATCGTGGAATTAAATTCATAATTTATGGCATGATTTTCTCTAATCATCAAGTTACTCAGTAAATGTATTCTCGTTAGAATTCTATGTGATACACACGTGATATTAGTTAATCAGGGGTCAAACAAACTATTTTAACTGTACCATTCAATCCATAAAAACAATAATAGATTTTGGACTGTACATTAAAAAGGATAAAGACGTTTACTTAGTAGTTGAAAGACATCAATCTACGCATATAAGTTTATTCATGTATTTTTACAAATTAGGATTTACGCTAGTCTATCATATTCGCCCATAAACATGTTAAATAATTAGTTAATATTGTATTAAATATAAATAAAATCGCATTTCTACCATCAAAAATAATGTCAACCTCTAACATTTTTTTTTTGAAGTGGATCAATTTCAATAATAAGCAGCCATCCGGCATCTACAAACTATGTCAAATTGAACTGAAAAAAGATTTGTAAAAAATAAATAAAGAACACTATTGAGACAAAGATCACTATTACAATAAAGCGCTTCTGCATAGCCTTCTATATATCGTTGTTTATTGACACAACATTTCGCGAAGGAATCTATAGATCTGATGAAATAGTCTCCAAAATGATGAACTTTCTCTATTTTGACAAATAGTAGACCGAGATCTCACCTCAATTGTATCACTGTACATAGAAATTCCATTGCTCTCATGATCTTGCACATAGTTCTTGAAATCTAAGCCCTATACTAATGTAAAGGACTGAAACATCGAATTAAAGGACAAAAACCTTGAAATAAAGGACGAAAAAACAACTCTCATAAAAGAGAGACATTTATTGAAAAAGATTTGATTATAAGTATTGAGAATTAAACAAATTTTTGGGGCTTACCATCGATTAATTATCGATGGAGGCCCTGAATGATGGGGAAAGTTAGGGTTTTTTTTCAGAGGAGAAGGAGGAGGGAAAACTAGGGTTAGATTTTTTTATGTTTATGAAGTTTTAACAGACCTCTAACTTCAATATAGTTGAGTTGTAATATAGATATAAGGGATAAGATTCCAAGTCTTACCAGTTTAGATTCTACTACATCCATTTTTTATGTTTCTTCCCGTTTTTTAGGATTTGTGCGGAGTATTTAAGTGAAATGGAGAGAAACATAAAAAAACGGAGGGAGTAGTTTGTAAGTGGCCGTTTTTGTGAGTTTATCATTTTCCGTTTTTTGTTCGAAAACAAAGAACTAACATTTAAAAAAAATCGCATTTCTACATCATTATATATATTTATATATAATAATGTTAAAAATGAAATTTAATGTGACACAAGAGTAATTAGAATATGTGACCAAGATTATTTACACCTACAATATATCCAAATTAATGTATGTTGAAAAGTAAAATAAATAATTTTATTTAATTAATATGCTTACATAATCAATAGTACATAAAATAAGTATAATCCACGTACATAAAATAAGTCTAAAGCAGCAAATATTAAACTTTTTTCAAACCATAAGCTTTTATTAAATATGTTAAATACATACGTACATTCAAAGATTAAATTCGAAGAGTTAATATAAGTTACTAATTTTGAATTTTTCCAAACGTTTTGCAAAGTTTCCACACTTGAGCATTTTTACCCCAAGCATCTATTGCTTGTTTCTTTGGAAGATGCTTATATACTACAGTCACTTCGGTCAGAAGATCATGACACGACTCTCCAAACTTTAATAAAGCGCTGCAACATTCTTCTGATACAGATACTCTGTTCGAAAAAATATAATGAGATATAACATCACTACATGTTTTTCCCAATTCATTTGCACATTTTAAGAAGTCGTCGGATGTGGCTGGGCTTGGTGTAGGTGACGCGATCGCAAAACCTTGTTTAGCCATGACAAAAAAGGGAATTAAAAGTAGCGCAACTGTGATGATTTTCGACTCCATGGTATAAACGGTTAAATTTTAATATTCGATTTATCAAGTTATTATTTTTTTGAATAATACAATAAAAATGGTAAAAGTAAACTAATCGTAATAATAAGTGGTCGATACCAAGTATTCTATTAAAGCTTATTTATACTGTATGGAAATCTTTTAACGTTTTACGTTATTTTTTGCAGATAATATATCTTACATCGTCATAAACATAAATGTGTATAAAATATAACTCCAACGTATATGCAATTTTAATATCGTGGAATTAAATTCATAATTTATGGCATGATTTTCTCTAATCATCAAGTTACTCAGTAAATGTATTCTCGTTAGAATTCTACGTGATACACACGTGATATTATTTAATCAGGGGTCAAACAAATTATTTTAATTGTACCATTCAATCCATAAAAACAATAATAGATTTTGCACTATACATTAAAAAGGATAAAGACGTTTACTTGGTAGTTGAAAGACATCAATCTACGCATATAAGTTTATTCATGTGTTTTTACAAATTAGGATTTACGCTAGTCTATCATATTCACTCATAAACATGTTAAATAATTAGTTAATACTGTATTAAATATAAATAAAATCGCATTTCTACCATCAAAAATAATGTCAACCTCTAACTTTTTTTTTTTTGAAGTGAAGATCAATTTCATTAATAAGCAGCCATCCGGCATCTACAAACGATGTCAAATTGAACTGAAAACAGATTTGTAAAAAATAAATAAAGAACACTATTGAGAAAAAGATCACTATTAGAATAAAGCGCTTCTGCATAGCCTTATATATATCGATGTTTATTGACACAACCTTTCGCGAAGGAATCTATAGATCTGATGAAATAGTCTCCAAAATGATGAACTTTCTCTATTTGGACAAATAGTAGACCGAGATCTGACCTTAATTGTATCACCGTACGTAGAAACTCCATTGCTCTCATGATCTTGCACATAGTTCTTGAAATCTAATCCCTATTCTAATGTAAAGGACTGAAACATCGAATTAAAGGATTCGAGTCTCACCCTAGGGATGCCGATGGTAAGTGACTCATCAGTTGATCCCCAGCGGAGTCGCCAAATTGTGGACATGACATAGGTCCACCCCGACGCGGCCACGCGCGGGTTTGGGGAGGCGAATGAATCTCCATATGAGATGGTCAAATTGAAATTTAAATCGAAGTAGGAGTCGCCACCGAATTTTGTGGTTATTCGGAACCGTTCGAGCCCACTCTATGTCGTAGTGGGCCGTATATAAAATACGGCCCATTTCCGATGTCAGAGTTTATTGGGCTCGTCCCTTTGCATATCGATACCGATGCCGACTGGGCGGTTAATCGTATATTGAATGACTCTCGTAGCCAATGGATTCGGACATCCGGAAACCATGGTTCTGAGTAAGGGGTGAGGGTACGTGTTGGGAAGTTCACTAAGAACACCCAACCCCGCCCGCACTTAGCGGCCTTTACTAAGATATCGTTCGTTTTTGGTGTACACGGGCTAGTTCGACGGTTGAATGATATGCAAACATTATTTTCCCTAAGCATGTGAGAAAAATAAAAATGGGTTGCTAAGTCGTTTAATGCATATTAAACTAATAACGTCAAAGTTATTTTAGCATGTGAGTTCGTTTTAGTCTAATAAAACGATAAAAACAAACAAAAAGCTACAAACACGAGAAAACGAGTTAGTAACGATGAATAAATTGAATAAAGATGTAAATAATAATATGCATGATTTTTAGAAAATATTTATGACACGTGATTGATTAACACGTGTTGACCGAGGTCGAAAAAAAGGATTTATTGAAATATGTCGCGAAGGTCGCATTTTAATATAATGTTCGAGAAGAATTAAAAATAGAAAACGAAGAAAACAAAAAAGGGGCTCAGCCGAATCAGGCCGCCGCGCGAGCCGCCTGGATGGCGCGCGACTCGCGTGGCGGTCTGTCCGGGTTTTTTTATTTTGTCGAAAACCGTCAATTTTTATAAATCGCGTACAAATTTGGATTAATTTATACTCGATTTATATTTTCGATATTCGTCGTATTCGATACTCGATTATTAAATCGATATCGAATAGTCGGAATGATTTTATAAAAAAGTTTTGAAAAACTTGTTTTGAACGAAAATTGAAAAAAGAATTTTGAACGAAAAAAGATGTTAATTCTCTCCGCGTATAAAATCGTCGAATTTGTTTAAAAAGATGTAACGATTTTATGTAGCATCAACGAGGATTAATTTAATTTAGTTCTTGTAGGTACGATATACGATTAGAGAATCGATATCGTATTTTAAGAACGTTATAAAAAAAGTTTTTATTAAATAAAAATATGATGCGACGAATGACCCGTAATAAATTTGAGACGATCGATGACGCGAAATAAAAAAAAAAAAGAAAGACGGACGAAAAAAAGGTAAAAAAACGTGAGATAGGGAGAGAGAAAGGAAAAGAGTCGGGTTTGATTTAGACCCTCAACCTACATGCTTTGTGTTCTCGGAATAAGGCTCGTCGGACGGTGGCTTAGGTACGGGAGCGTCGAGATGATGTGGATGAGTTAAGGTGTCGGTTTTTGGAGTGTTTTTTTGTGTGTATGTAGGCGTGGATTCGGCCGGGTAGGATGGGACGGTTTCGTCGGCTTTTGGACAATTTTTCGGTATTCCTTCGGATGTGGATTTTGAGACTATTTTTGCTATAATAATTGTGTATGAGTTGCTGAAAAGTTGTAGTGTGTCTCAAAACTGTTTTTTTCGGTTTCCGGATAGACTTCCTACTTGAGATCGAATTCTATCCTTAAACGGATTTGTTTAATATTTGTGAAAGCTGATTTTTGTAGTGTTTCAGTCCGAATTGGACGTGTAATGACACGGCCAGACCGCGTGACTCGGGAAAAAATATCTTTGACCGGGTTTGACTCGGTCGCTAAAAGACGGTTTTACCCCCAGTGTCGGAATCGACCCAAATTAGTCTTATTTGACTCGAAACGACCCACTGGGCCTGAATTTGAGGTCCGTTTTGTGAGATTTGTACTCCGTAATAAGCCTAAACCAAATGTCCATGATTTCGAGCCCATATCCGAGCCCATTAAAGCACGTTTGCGTCCTATCATCATCGGGTGTTTGGCGGGACCTACTATAGACACCTGGCGGTCAAAATGTGGGTGTCTACAAATATGCTTATTACATAATCAATAATACATAAAATAAGTATAATCCACGTACATAAAATAAGTCTAAAGCAGCAAATATTAAAATTTTCAAACAATTAGCTTTTATTAAATATGTTAAATACATAGATAATATTATAATCCACGTACATTCAAAGATTAAATTCGAAGAGTTAATATAAGTTACTAATTTTGAATTTTTCCAAACGTTTTGCAAAGTTTCCACACTTGAGCATTTTTACCCCAAGCATCTATTGCTTGTTTCTTTGGAAGATGCTTATATACTACAGTCACTTCGGTCAGAAGATCATGACATGACTCTCCAAGCTTTAATAAAGCGCTGCAACATTCTTCTGATACAGATACTCTGTTCGAAAAAATATATTGAGATATAACATCACCACATGTTTTTCCCAATTCATTTGCACATTTTAAGAAGTCGTCTGATGTGGCTGGGCTTGGTGTAGGTGACGCGATCGCAAAACCTTGTTTAGCCATGACAAAAAAGGGAATTAAAAGTAGCGCAACTGTGATGATTTTCGACTCCATGGTATAAACGGTTAAATTTTAATATTCGATTTATCAAGTTATTATTTTTTTGAATAGTACAATAAAAATGGTAAAAGTAAACTAATCGTAATAATAAGTGGTCGATACCAAGTATTCTATTAAAGCTTATTTATACTGTATGGAAATCTTTTAACGTTTTACGTTATTTTGTGTAGATAATATAACTTACATCATCATAAACATAAATGTATATAAAATATAACTCCAACGTATATGCAATTTTAATATCGTGAAATTAAATTCATAATTTATGGCATGATTTTCTCTAATCATCAAGTTACTCAGTAAATGTATTCTCGTTAGAATTCTACGTGATACACACGTGATATTATTTAATCAGGGGTCAAACAAATTATTTTAATTGTACCATTCAATCCAAAAAACAATAATAGATTTTGCACTATACATTAAAAAGGATAAAGACGTTTACTTGGTAGTTGAAAGACATCAATCTACGCATATAAGTTTATTCATGTGTTTTTACAAATTAGGATTTACGCTAGTCTATCATATTCGCCCATAAACATGTTAAATAATTAGTTAATACTGTATTAAATATAAATAAAATCGCATTTCTACCATCAAAAATAATGTCAACCTCTAACATTTTTTTTTTTGAAGTGAAGATCAATTTCAATAATAAGCCGCCATCCGGCATCTACAAACGATGTCAAATTGACTGAAAACAGATTTGTAAAAAATAAATAAAGAACACTATTGAGACAAAGATAACTATTAGAATAAAGAGCTTCTGCATAGCCTTCTATATATCGATGTTTATTGACACAACCTTTCGTGAAGGAATCTATAGATCTGATGAAATAGTCTCCAAAATGATGAACTTTCTCTATTTTGACAAATAGTAGACCGAGATCTGACCTTAATTGTATCACCGTACGTAAAAATTCCATTGCTCTCATGATCTTGCACATAGTTCTTGAAATCTAAGCCCTATACTAATGTAAAGGACTGAAACATCGAATTAAAGGACAGAAACCTTGAAATAAAGGACGAAAAAACAACTCTCATAAAAGAGAAACATTTATTGATCGAATAAGATTTGATAATAAGTATTAAGAATTAAACAAATTTTTGGGGCTTACCATCGATTAATTATCGATGGAGGCCTCGAATGATGGGGAAAGTTAGGGTTTTTTTTTCGGAGGAGAAGGAGGAGGGAAAACTGGGGTTAGATTTTTTTATGTTTATGAAGTTTTAACAGACCTCTAACTTCAATATAGTTGAGTTGTAATATAGATATAAGGGATAAGATTCCAAGTCTTACCAGTTTAGATTCTACTACATCCATTTTTTATGTTTCTTTCCGTTTTTTAGGATTTGTGCGGAGTATTTAAGTGAAAGGGAGAGAAACATAAAAAATGGAGGGAGTAGTTTGTAAGTGGCCGTTTTTGTGAGTTTATCATTTTCCGTCTTTTGTTCGAAAATAAAGAACTCACTTTTAAAAAAAATCGCATTTCTACATCATTATATATAATAATGTTAAAAATGAAATTTAATGTGACACAAGAGTAATTAGAATATGTGACCAAGATTATTTACACGTACAATATATCCAAATTAATGTATGTTGAAAAGTAAAATAAATAATTTTATTTAATTAATATGCTTATTACATAATCAATAATACATAAAATAAGTGTAATCCACGTACATAAAATAAGTCTAAAGCAGCAAATATTAAACTTTTTGTAGTGTTTCAGTCCGAATTGGACGTGTAATGACACGGCCAGACCGCGTGACTCGGGAAAAAATATCTTTGACCGGGTTTGACTCGGTCGCTAAAAGACGGTTTTACCCCCAGTGTCGGAATCGACCCAAATTAGTCTTATTTGACTCGAAACGACCCACTGGGCCTGAATTTGAGGTCCGTTTTGTGAGATTTGTACTCCGTAATAAGCCTAAACCAAATGTCCATGATTTCGAGCCCATATCCGAGCCCATTAAAGCACGTTTGCGTCCTATCATCATCGGGTGTTTGGCGGGACCTACTATAGACACCTGGCGGTCAAAATGTGGGTGTCTACAAATATGCTTATTACATAATCAATAATACATAAAATAAGTATAATCCACGTACATAAAATAAGTCTAAAGCAGCAAATATTAAAATTTTCAAACAATTAGCTTTTATTAAATATGTTAAATACATAGATAATATTATAATCCACGTACATTCAAAGATTAAATTCGAAGAGTTAATATAAGTTACTAATTTTGAATTTTTCCAAACGTTTTGCAAAGTTTCCACACTTGAGCATTTTTACCCCAAGCATCTATTGCTTGTTTCTTTGGAAGATGCTTATATACTACAGTCACTTCGGTCAGAAGATCATGACATGACTCTCCAAGCTTTAATAAAGCGCTGCAACATTCTTCTGATACAGATACTCTGTTCGAAAAAATATATTGAGATATAACATCACCACATGTTTTTCCCAATTCATTTGCACATTTTAAGAAGTCGTCTGATGTGGCTGGGCTTGGTGTAGGTGACGCGATCGCAAAACCTTGTTTAGCCATGACAAAAAAGGGAATTAAAAGTAGCGCAACTGTGATGATTTTCGACTCCATGGTATAAACGGTTAAATTTTAATATTCGATTTATCAAGTTATTATTTTTTTGAATAGTACAATAAAAATGGTAAAAGTAAACTAATCGTAATAATAAGTGGTCGATACCAAGTATTCTATTAAAGCTTATTTATACTGTATGGAAATCTTTTAACGTTTTACGTTATTTTGTGTAGATAATATAACTTACATCATCATAAACATAAATGTATATAAAATATAACTCCAACGTATATGCAATTTTAATATCGTGAAATTAAATTCATAATTTATGGCATGATTTTCTCTAATCATCAAGTTACTCAGTAAATGTATTCTCGTTAGAATTCTACGTGATACACACGTGATATTATTTAATCAGGGGTCAAACAAATTATTTTAATTGTACCATTCAATCCAAAAAACAATAATAGATTTTGCACTATACATTAAAAAGGATAAAGACGTTTACTTGGTAGTTGAAAGACATCAATCTACGCATATAAGTTTATTCATGTGTTTTTACAAATTAGGATTTACGCTAGTCTATCATATTCGCCCATAAACATGTTAAATAATTAGTTAATACTGTATTAAATATAAATAAAATCGCATTTCTACCATCAAAAATAATGTCAACCTCTAACATTTTTTTTTTTGAAGTGAAGATCAATTTCAATAATAAGCCGCCATCCGGCATCTACAAACGATGTCAAATTGACTGAAAACAGATTTGTAAAAAATAAATAAAGAACACTATTGAGACAAAGATAACTATTAGAATAAAGAGCTTCTGCATAGCCTTCTATATATCGATGTTTATTGACACAACCTTTCGTGAAGGAATCTATAGATCTGATGAAATAGTCTCCAAAATGATGAACTTTCTCTATTTTGACAAATAGTAGACCGAGATCTGACCTTAATTGTATCACCGTACGTAAAAATTCCATTGCTCTCATGATCTTGCACATAGTTCTTGAAATCTAAGCCCTATACTAATGTAAAGGACTGAAACATCGAATTAAAGGACAGAAACCTTGAAATAAAGGACGAAAAAACAACTCTCATAAAAGAGAAACATTTATTGATCGAATAAGATTTGATAATAAGTATTAAGAATTAAACAAATTTTTGGGGCTTACCATCGATTAATTATCGATGGAGGCCTCGAATGATGGGGAAAGTTAGGGTTTTTTTTTCGGAGGAGAAGGAGGAGGGAAAACTGGGGTTAGATTTTTTTATGTTTATGAAGTTTTAACAGACCTCTAACTTCAATATAGTTGAGTTGTAATATAGATATAAGGGATAAGATTCCAAGTCTTACCAGTTTAGATTCTACTACATCCATTTTTTATGTTTCTTTCCGTTTTTTAGGATTTGTGCGGAGTATTTAAGTGAAAGGGAGAGAAACATAAAAAATGGAGGGAGTAGTTTGTAAGTGGCCGTTTTTGTGAGTTTATCATTTTCCGTCTTTTGTTCGAAAATAAAGAACTCACTTTTAAAAAAAATCGCATTTCTACATCATTATATATAATAATGTTAAAAATGAAATTTAATGTGACACAAGAGTAATTAGAATATGTGACCAAGATTATTTACACGTACAATATATCCAAATTAATGTATGTTGAAAAGTAAAATAAATAATTTTATTTAATTAATATGCTTATTACATAATCAATAATACATAAAATAAGTGTAATCCACGTACATAAAATAAGTCTAAAGCAGCAAATATTAAACTTTTTTCAAACAATTAGCTTTTATTAAATATGTTAAATACATAGATAATATTATAATCCACGTACATTCAAAGATTAAATTCGAAGAGTTAATATAAGTTACTAATTTTGAATTTTTCCAAACGTTTTGCAAAGTTTCCACACTTGAGCAATTTCACCCCAAGCATCTATTGCTTGTTTCTTTGGAAGGTGCTTATATATTACAGTCACTTCGGTCAGAAGATCATGACACGACTCTCCAAGCTTTAATAAAGCGCTGCAACATTCTTCTGATACAGATACTCTGTTCGAAAAAATATATTGAGATATAACATCACCACATGTTTTTCCCAATTCATTTGCACATTTTAAGAAGTCGTCTGATGTGGCTGGGCTTGGTGTAGGTGACGCGATCGCAAAACCTTGTTTAGCCATGACAAAATATGGAATTAAAAGTAGCGCAACTGTGATGATTTTCGATTCCATGGTATAAACGGTTAAGTTTTAATATTCGATTTATCAAGTTATTATTTTTTTGAATAATACAATAAAAATGGTAAAAGTAAACTAATCGTAATAATAAGTGGTCGATACCAAGTATTCTATTAAAGCTTATTTGTACTGTATGGAAATCTTTTAACGTTTTACGTTATTTTTTGCAGATAATATAACTTACATCGTCATAAACATAAATGTATATAAAATATAACTCCAACGTATATGCAATTTTAATATCGTGGAATTAAATTCATAATTTATGGCATGATTTTCTCTAATCATCAAGTTACTCAGTAAATGTATTCTCGTTAGAATTCTACGTGATACACACGTGATATTATTCAATCAGGGGTCAAACAAATTATTTTAATTGTACCATTCAATCCATAAAAACAATAATAGATTTTGCACTATACATTAAAAAGGATAAAGACGTTTACTTGGTAGTTGAAAGACATCAATCTACGCATATAAGTTTATTCATGTGTTTTTACAAATTAGGATTTACGCTAGTCTATCATATTCGCCCATAAACATGTTAAATTATTAGTTAATACTGTATTAAATATAAATAAAATCGCATTTCTACCATCAAAAATAATGTCAACCTCTAACTTTTTTTTTTGAAGTGAAGATCAATTTCATTAATAAGCAGTCATCCGGCATCTACAAACGATGTCAAATTGAACTGAAAACAGATTTGTAAAAAATAAATAAAGAACACTATTGAGACAAAGATCACTATTAGAATAAAGCGCTTCTGCATAGCCTTCTATATATCGGTATTTATTGACACAGCCTTTCGCGAAGGAATTTATAGATCTGATGAAATAGTCTCCAAAATGATGAACTTTCTCTATTTTGACAAATAGTAGACCGAGATCTGACCTTAATTGTATCACCGTACGTAGAAACTCCATTGCTCTCATGATCTTGCACATAGTTCTTGAAATCTAAGCCCTATAATAATGTAAAGGACTGAAACATCGAATTAAAGGATTGAAATCTTGAAATAAAGGACGAAAAAACAACTCTCATAAAAGAGAGACATTTATTGATCGAAAAGATTTGATAATAAGTATTGAGAATTAAACAAATTTTTGAGGCTTACCATCGATTAATTATCGATGGAGGCCCCGATTGATGGGGAAAGTTAGGGTTTTTTTTTCAGAGGAGAAGGAGGAGGGAAAACTAGGGTTAGATTTTTTTATGTTTATGAAGTTTTAACAGACCTCTAACTTCAATATAGTTGAGTTGTAATATAGATATAAGGGATAAGATTCCAAGTCTTACCAGTTTAGATTCTACTACATCCATTTTTTATGTTTCTTCCCGTTTTTTAGGATTTGTGCGGAGTATTTAAGTGAAATGGAGAGAAACATAAAAAACGGAGGGAGTAGTTTGTAAGTGGCCGTTTTTGTGAGTTTATCATTTTCCGTCTTTTGTTCGAAAACAAAGAACTAACTTTTAAAAAAAATCGCATTTCTACATCATTATATATAATAATGTTAAAAATGAAATTTAATGTGACACAAGAGTAATTAGAATATGTGACCAAGATTATTTACACGTACAATATATACAAATTAATGTATGTTGAAAAGTAAAATAAATAATTTTATTTAATTAATATGCTTATTACATAATCAATAATACATAAAATAAGTATAATCCACGTACATAAAATAAGTCTAAAGCAGCAAATATTAAAATTTTCAAACAATTAGCTTTTATTAAATATGTTAAATACATAGATAATATTATAATCCACGTACATTCAAAGATTAAATTCGAAGAGTTAATATAAGTTACTAATTTTGAATTTTTCCAAACGTTTTGCAAAGTTTCCACACTTGAGCATTTTTACCCCAAGCATCTATTGCTTGTTTCTTTGGAAGATGCTTATATACTACAGTCACTTCGGTCAGTAGATCATGACACGACTCTCCAAGCTTTAATAAAGCGCTGCAACATTCTTCTGATACAGATACTCTGTTCGAAAAAATATATTGAGATATAACATCACCACATGTTTTTCCAAATTCATTTGCACATTTTAAGAAGTCGTCGGATGTGGCTGGGCTTGGTGTAGGTGACGCGATCGCAAAACCTTGTTTAGCCATGACAAAAAAGGGAATTAAAAGTAGCGCAACTGTGATGATTTTCGACTCCATGGTATAAACGGTTAAATTTTAATATTCGATTTATCAAGTTATTATTTTTTTGAATAATACAATAAAAATGGTAAAAGTAAACTAATCGTAATAATAAGTGGTCGATACCAAGTATTCTATTAAAGCTTATTTATACTGTATGGAAATCTTTTAACGTTTTACGTTATTTTTTGCAGATAATATAACTTACATCGTCATAAACATAAATGTGTATAAAATATAACTCCAACGTATATGCAATTTTAATATCGTGGAATTAAATTCATAATTTATGGCATGATTTTCTCTAATCATCAAGTTACTCAGTAAATGTATTCTCGTTAGAATTCAACGTGATACACACGTGATATTATTTAATCAGGGGTCAAAAAAATTATTTTAATTGTACCATTCAATCCATAAAAACTATAATAGATTTTGCACTATACATTAAAAAGGATAAAGACGTTTACTTGGTAGTTGAAAGACATCAATCTACGCATATAAGTTCATTCATGTGTTTTTACAAATTAGGATTTACGCTAGTCTATCATATTCGCCCATAAACATGTTAAATAATTAGTTAATACTGTATTAAATATAAATAAAATCGCATTTCTACCATCAAAAATAATGTCAACCTCTAACTTTTTTTTTTTGAAGTGAAGATCAATTTCATTAATAAGCAGCCATCCGGCATCAACAAACGATGTCAAATTGAACTGAAAACAGATTTGTAAAAAATAAATAAAGAACACTATTGAGACAAAGATCACTATTAGAATAAAGCGCTTCTGCATAGCCTTCTATATATCGGTATTTATTGACACAGTCTTTCGCGAAAGAATTTATAGATCTGATGAAAGAGTCTCCAAAATGATGAACTTTCTCTATTTTGACAAATAGTAGACCGGGATCTGACCTTAATTGTATCACCGTACGTAGAAATTCCATTGCTCTCATGATCTTGCACATAGTTCTTGAAATCTAAGCCCTATACTAATGTAAAGGACTGAAATATCGAATTAAAGGACAGAAACCTTGAAATAAAGGACGAAAAAACAACTCTCATAAAAGAGAGACATTTATTGATCGAATAAGATTTGATAATAAGTATTGAGAATTAAACAAATTTTTGGGGCTTACCATCGATTAATTATCGATGGAGGCCCCAAATGATGGGGAAAGTTAGGGTTTTTTTTTTCAGAGGAGAAGGAGGAGGGAAAACGAGGGTTAGATTTTTTTATGTTTATGAAGTTTTAACAGACCTCTAACTTCAATATAGTTGAGTTGTAATATAGATATAAGGGATAAGATTCCAAGTCTTACCAGTTTAGATTCTACTACATCCATTTTTTATGTTTCTTCCCGTTTTTTAGGATTTGTGCGGAGTACTTAAGTGAAATGGAGAGAAACATAAAAAACGGAGGGAGTAGTTTGTAAGTGGCCGTTTTTGTGAGTTTATAATTTTCCGTCTTTTGTTCGAAAACAAAGAACTAACTTTTAAAAAAATCGCATTTCTACATCATTATATATATTTATATATAATAATGTTAAAAATGAAATTTAATGTGACACAAGAGTAATTAGAATATGTGACCAAGATTATTTTCACGTACAATATATCCAAATTAATGTATGTTGAAAAGTAAAATAAATAATTTTATTTAATTAATATGCTTATTACATAATCAATAGTACATAAAATAAGTATAATCCACGGACATAAAATAAGTCTAAAGCAGCAAATATTAAACTTTTTTCAAACAATTAGCTTTTATTAAATATGTTAAATACATAGATAATATTATAATCCACGTACATTCAAAGATTAAATTTGAAGAGTTAATATAAGTTACTAATTTTGAATTTCTCCAAACGTTTTGCAAAGTTTCCACACTTGAGCATTTTTACCCCAAGCATCTTTTGCTTGTTTCATTGGAAGATGCTAATATACTACAGTCACTTCGGTCAGAAGATCATGACACGACTCTCCAAGCTTTAATAAAGCGCTGCAACATTCTTCTGATACAGATACTCTGTTCGAAAAAATATATTGAGATATAACATCACCACATGTTTTTCCAAATTCATTTGCACATTTTAAGAAGTCGTCGGATGTGGCTGGGCTTGGTGTAGGTGGCGCGATCGCAAAACCTTGTTTAGCCATGACAAAAAAGGGAATTAAAAGTAGCGCAACTGTGATGATTTTCGACTCCATGGTATAAACGGTTAAATTTTAATATTTGATTTATCAAGTTATTATTTTTTTGAATAATACAATAAAAATGGTAAAAGTAAACTAATCGTAATAATAAGTGGTCGATACCAAGTATTCTATTAAAGCTTATTTATACTGTATGGAAATCTTTTAACGTTTTACGTTATTTTTTGTAGATAATATAACTTACATCGTCATAAACATAAATGTATATAAAATATAACTCCAACGTATATGCAATTTTAATATCGTGGAATTAAATTCATAATTTATGCCATGATTTTCTCTAATCATCAAGTTACTCAGTAAATGTATTCTCGTTAGAATTCTACGTGATACACACGTGATATTATTTAATCAGGGGTCAAACAAACTATTTTAATTGTACCATTCAATCCATAAAAACAAAAATAGATTTTGGACTGTACATTAAAAAGGATAAAGACGTTTACTTGGTAGTTGAAAGACATCAATCTACGCATATAAGTTTATTCATGTGTTTTTACAAATTAGGATTTACGCTAGTCTATCATATTCACCCATAAACATGTTAAATAATTAGTTAATACCGTATTAAATATAAATAAAATCGCATTTCTACCATCAAAAATAATGTCAACCTCTAACTTTTTTTTTTAAAGTGAAGATCAATTTCATTAATAAGCAGCCATCCGGCATCTACAAACGATGTCAAATTGAACTGAAAACAGATTTGTAAAAAATAAATAAAGAACACTATTGAGACAAAGATCACTATTAGAATAAAGCGCTTCTGCATAGCCTTCTATATATCGCTTTTTATTGACACAGTCTTTCGCGAAGGAATCTATAGATCTGATGAAATAGACTCCAAAATGATGAACTTTCTCTATTTTGATAAATAGTAGACCGAGATCTGACCTCAATTGTATCACCGTACGTAGAAATTCCATTGCTTTCATGATCTTGCACATAGTTCTTGAAATCTAAGCCCTATACTAATGTAAAGGACTGAAACATCGAATTAAGGGACATAAACCTTGAAATAAAGGACGAAAAAACAACTCTCATAAAAGAGAGATATTTATTGAATATGATTTGATAATATGTATTGAGAATTAAACAAATTTTTGGGGCTTACCATCGATTAATTATCGATGGAGGCCCCGAATGATGGGGAAAGTTAGGGTTTTTTTTTTCAGAGGACGAGGAGGAAGGAAAACTAGGGTTAGATTTTTTTATGTTTATGAAGTTTTAACGGACCTCTAACTTAAATATAGTTGAGTTGTAATATAGATATAAGGGATAAAATTCCAAGTCTTACCTCTACTACATCCATTTTTTATGTTTCTTCCCATTTTTTAGGATTTGTGCGGAGTATTTAAGTGAAACTGAGAGAAACATAAAAAACGGAGGGAGTAGTTTGTAAGTGGCCGTTTTTGTGAGTTTATCATTTTCCGTCTTTTGTTCGAAAACAAAGAACTAACTTTTAAAAAAAATCGCATTTCTACATCATTATATATATTTTTATATATAATAATGTTAAAAATGAAATTTAATGTGACACAAGAGTAATTAGAATATGTGACCAAGATTATTTACACGTACAATATATCCAAATTAATGTATGTTGAAAAGTAAAATAAATAATTTTATTTAATTAATATGCTTATTACATAATCAATAGTACATAAAATAAGTATAATCCACGTACATAAAATAAGTCTAAAGCAGCAAATATTAAACTTTTTTCAAACAATTAGCTTTTATTAAATATGTTAAATACATAGATAATATTATAATCCACGTACATTCAAAGATTAAATTCGAAGAGTTAATATAAGTTACTAATTTTGAATTTCTCCAAACGTTTTGCAAAGTTTCCACACTTGAGCATTTTTACCCCAAGCATCTATTGCTTGTTTCTTTGGAAGATGCTTATATACTACAGTCACTTCGGTCAGAAGATCATGACACGACTCTCCAAGCTTTAATAAAGCGCTGCAACATTCTTCTGATACAGATACTCTGTTCGAAAAAATATATTGAGATATAACATCACCACATGTTTTTCCCAATTCATTTGCACATTTTAAGAAGTCGTCGGATGTGGCTGGGCTTGGTGTAGGTGACGCGATCGCAAAACCTTGTTTAGCCATGACAAAAAAGGGAATTAAAAGTAGCGCAACTGTGATGATTTTCGACTCCATGGTATAAATGGTTAAATTTTAATATTCGATTTATCAAGTTATTATTTTTTTGAATAATACAATAAAAATGGTAAAAGTAAACTAATCGTAATAATAAGTGGTCGATACCAAGTATTCTATTAAAGCTTATTTATACTGTATGGAAATCTTTTAACGTTTTACGTTATTTTTTGTAGATAATATAACTTACATCGTCATAAACATAAATGTATATAAAATATAACTCCAACGTATATGCAATTTTAATATCGTGGAATTAAATTCATAATTTATGGCATGATTTTCTCTAATCATCAAGTTACTCAGTAAATGTATTCTCGTTAGAATTCTACGTGATACACACGTGATATTATTTAATCAGGGGTCAAACAAACTATTTTAATTGTACCATTCAATCCATAAAAACAATAATAGATTTTGGACTGTACATTAAAAAGGATAAAGACGTTTACTTGGTAGTTGAAAGACATCAATCTACGCATATAAGTTTATTCATGTGTTTTTACAAATTAGGATTTACGCTAGTCTATCATATTCACCCATAAACATGTTAAATAATTAGTTAATACCGTATTAAATATAAATAAAATCGCATTTCTACCATCAAAAATAATGTCAACCTCTAACTTTTTTTTTTAAAGTGAAGATCAATTTCATTAATAAGCAGCCATCCGGCATCTACAAACGATGTCAAATTGAACTGAAAACAGATTTGTAAAAAATAAATAAAGAACACTATTGAGACAAAGATCACTATTAGAATAAAGCGCTTCTGCATAGCCTTCTATATATCGCTTTTTATTGACACAGCCTTTCGCGAAGGAATCTATAGATCTGATGAAATAGACTCCAAAATGATGAACTTTCTCTATTTTGATAAATAGTAGACCGAGATCTGACCTCAATTGTATCACCGTACGTAGAAATTCCATTGCTTTCATGATCTTGCACATAGTTCTTGAAATCTAAGCCCTATACTAATGTAAAGGACTGAAACATCGAATTAAGGGACATAAACCTTGAAATAAAGGACGAAAAAACAACTCTCATAAAAGAGAGATATTTATTGAATATGATTTGATAATATGTATTGAGAATTAAACAAATTTTTGGGGCTTACCATCGATTAATTATCGATGGAGGCCCCGAATGATGGGGAAAGTTAGGGTTTTTTTTTTCAGAGGACGAGGAGGAAGGAAAACTAGGGTTAGATTTTTTTATGTTTATGAAGTTTTAACGGACCTCTAACTTAAATATAGTTGAGTTGTAATATAGATATAAGGGATAAAATTCCAAGTCTTACCTCTACTACATCCATTTTTTATGTTTCTTCCCATTTTTTAGGATTTGTGCGGAGTATTTAAGTGAAACTGAGAGAAACATAAAAAACGGAGGGAGTAGTTTGTAAGTGGCCGTTTTTGTGAGTTTATCATTTTCCGTCTTTTGTTCGAAAACAAAGAACTAACTTTTAAAAAAAATCGCATTTCTACATCATTATATATATTTTTATATATAATAATGTTAAAAATGAAATTTAATGTGACACAAGAGTAATTAGAATATGTGACCAAGATTATTTACACGTACAATATATCCAAATTAATGTATGTTGAAAAGTAAAATAAATAATTTTATTTAATTAATATGCTTATTACATAATCAATAGTACATAAAATAAGTATAATCCACGTACATAAAATAAGTCTAAAGCAGCAAATATTAAACTTTTTTCAAACAATTAGCTTTTATTAAATATGTTAAATACATAGATAATATTATAATCCACGTACATTCAAAGATTAAATTCGAAGAGTTAATATAAGTTACTAATTTTGAATTTCTCCAAACGTTTTGCAAAGTTTCCACACTTGAGCATTTTTACCCCAAGCATCTATTGCTTGTTTCTTTGGAAGATGCTTATATACTACAGTCACTTCGGTCAGAAGATCATGACACGACTCTCCAAGCTTTAATAAAGCGCTGCAACATTCTTCTGATACAGATACTCTGTTCGAAAAAATATATTGAGATATAACATCACCACATGTTTTTCCCAATTCATTTGCACATTTTAAGAAGTCGTCGGATGTGGCTGGGCTTGGTGTAGGTGACGCGATCGCAAAACCTTGTTTAGCCATGACAAAAAAGGGAATTAAAAGTAGCGCAACTGTGATGATTTTCGACTCCATGGTATAAATGGTTAAATTTTAATATTCGATTTATCAAGTTATTATTTTTTTGAATAATACAATAAAAATGGTAAAAGTAAACTAATCGTAATAATAAGTGGTCGATACCAAGTATTCTATTAAAGCTTATTTATACTGTATGGAAATCTTTTAACGTTTTACGTTATTTTTTGTAGATAATATAACTTACATCGTCATAAACATAAATGTATATAAAATATAACTCCAACGTATATGCAATTTTAATATCGTGGAATTAAATTCATAATTTATGGCATGATTTTCTCTAATCATCAAGTTACTCAGTAAATGTATTCTCGTTAGAATTCTACGTGATACACACGTGATATTATTTAATCAGGGGTCAAACAAACTATTTTAATTGTACCATTCAATCCATAAAAACAATAATAGATTTTGGACTGTACATTAAAAAGGATAAAGACGTTTACTTGGTAGTTGAAAGACATCAATCTACGCATATAAGTTTATTCATGTGTTTTTACAAATTAGGATTTACGCTAGTCTATCATATTCACCCATAAACATGTTAAATAATTAGTTAATACCGTATTAAATATAAATAAAATCGCATTTCTACCATCAAAAATAATGTCAACCTCTAACTTTTTTTTTTAAAGTGAAGATCAATTTCATTAATAAGCAGCCATCCGGCATCTACAAACGATGTCAAATTGAACTGAAAACAGATTTGTAAAAAATAAATAAAGAACACTATTGAGACAAAGATCACTATTAGAATAAAGCGCTTCTGCATAGCCTTCTATATATCGCTTTTTATTGACACAGCCTTTCGCGAAGGAATCTATAGATCTGATGAAATAGACTCCAAAATGATGAACTTTCTCTATTTTGATAAATAGTAGACCGAGATCTGACCTCAATTGTATCACCGTACGTAGAAATTCCATTGCTCTCATGATCTTGCACATAGTTCTTGAAATCAAAGCCCTATACTAATGTAAAGGACTGAAACATCGAATTAAAGGACATAAACCTTGAAATAAAGGACGAAAAAACAACTCTCATAAAAGAGAGACATTTATTGATTGAATAAGATTTGATAATAAGTATTGACAATTAAACAAATTTTTGGGGCTTACCATCGATTAGTTATCGATGGAGGCCCCGAATGATGGGGAAAGTTAGGGTTTTTTTTCAGAGGAGAAGGAGGAGGGAAAACGAGGGTTAGATTTTTTTATGTTTATGAAGTTTTAACAGACCTCTAACTTCAATATAGTTGAGTTGTAATATAGATATAAGGGATAAGATTCCAAGTCTTACCAGTTTAGATTCTACTACATCCATTTTTTATGTTTCTTCCCGTTTTTTAGGATTTGTGCGGACTATTTAAGTGAAATGGAGAGAAACATAAAAAACGGAGGGAGTAGTTTGTAAGTGGCCGCTTTTGTGAGTTTATAATTTTCCGTCTTTTGTTCGAAAACAAAGAACTAACTTTTAAAAAAAATCGCATTTCTACATCATTATATATATTTATATATAATAATGTTAAAAATGAAATTTAATGTGAAACAAGAGTAATTAGAATATATGACCAAGATTATTTACACGTACAATATATCCAAATTAATGTATGTTGAAAAGTAAAATAAATAATTTTATATAATTAATATGCTTATTACATAATCAATAGTAAATAAAATAAGTATAATCCACGGACATAAAATAAGTCTAAAGCAGCAAATATTAAACTTTTTTCAAACAATTAGCTTTTATTAAATATGTTAAATACATAGATAATATTATAATCCACGTACATTCAAAGATTAAATTTGAAGAGTTAATATAAGTTACTAATTTTAAATTTCTCCAAACGTTTTGCAAAGTTTCCACACTTGAGCATTTTTACCCCAAGCATCTTTTGCTTGTTTCTTCGGAAGATGCTTATATACTACAGTCCCTTCGGTCAGAAGATCATGACACGACTCTCCAAGCTTTAATAAAGCGCTGCAACATTCTTCTGATACAGATACTCTGTTCGAAAAAATATATTGAGATATAACATCACCACATGTTTTTCCAAATTCATTTGCACATTTTAAGAAGTCGTCGGATGTGGCTGGGCTTGGTGTAGGTGACGCGATCGCAAAACCTTGTTTAGCCATGACAAAAAAGGGAATTAAAAGTAGCGCAACTGTGATGATTTTCGACTCCATGGTATAAACGGTTAAATTTTAATATTCGATTTATCAAGTTATTATTTTTTTGAATAATACAATAAAAATGGTAAAAGTAAACTAATCGTAATAATAAGTGGTCAATACCAAGTATTCTATTAAAGCTTATTTATACTGTATGGAAATCTTTTAACGTTTTACGTTATTTTTTGCAGATAATATATCTTACATCGTCATAAACATAAATGTGTATAAAATATAACTCCAACGTATATGCAATTTTAATATCGTGGAATTAAATTCATAATTTATGGCATGATTTTCTCTAATCATCAAGTTACTCAGTAAATGTATTCTCGTTAGAATTCTACGTGATACACACGTGATATTATTTAATCAGGGGTCAAACAAACTATTTTAATTGTACCATTCAATCCATAAAAACAATAGTAGATTTTGCACTATACATTAAAAAGGATAAAGACGTTTACTTGGTAGTTGAAAGACATCAATCTACGCATATAAGTTTATTCATGTGTTTTTACAAATTAGGATTTACGCTAGTCCATCATATTCGCCCATAAACATGTTAAATAATTAGTTAATACTGTATTAAATATAAATAAAATCGCATTTCTACCATCAAAAATAATGTCAACCTCTAACTTTTTTTTTTTGAAGTGAAGATCAATTTCATTAATAAGCAGCCATCCGGCATCTACAAACGATGTCAAATTGAACTGAAAACAGATTTGTAAAAAATAAATAAAGAACACTATTGAGACAAAGATCACTATTAGAATAAAGTGCTTCTGCATAGCCTTCTATATATCGGTATTTATTGACACAGCCTTTCGCGAAGAAATTTATAGATCTGATGAAATAGTCTCCAAAATGATGAACTTTCTCTATTTTGACAAATAGTAGACCGAGATCTGACCTTAATTGTATCACCGTACGTAGAAATTCCATTGCTCTCATGATCTTGCACATAGTTCTTGAAATCTAAGCCCTATACTAATGTAAAGGACTGAAACATCGAATTAAAGGACATATACCTTGAAATAAAGGACGAAAAAACAACTCTCATAAAAGAGAGACATTTATTGATCGAATAAGATTTGATAATAAGTATTGACAATTAAACAAATTTTTGGGGCTTACCATCGATTAATTATCGATGGAGGC
Source organism: Agrostemma githago (assembly GCA_958450325.1). Taxonomy (NCBI): domain Eukaryota; kingdom Viridiplantae; phylum Streptophyta; class Magnoliopsida; order Caryophyllales; family Caryophyllaceae; genus Agrostemma; species Agrostemma githago. The sequence continues at coordinate 13,152,136 of OY288255.1, read as the reverse complement.
CCCGAATGATGGGGAAAGTTAGGGTTTTTTTTTCAGAGGAGAAGGAGGAGGGAAAACGAGGGTTAGATTTTTTTATGTTTATGAAGTTTTAACAGACCTCTAACTTCAATATAGTTGAGTTGTAATATAGATATAAGGGATAAGATTCCAAGTCTTACCAGTTTAGATTCTACTACATCCATTTTTTATGTTTCTTCCCGTTTTTTAGGATTTGTGCGGAGTATTTAAGTGAAATGGAGAGAAACATAAAAAACGGAGGGAGTAGTTTGTAAGTGGCCGTTTTTGTGAGTTTATAATTTTCCGTCTTTTGTTCGAAAACAAAGAACTAACTTTTAAAAAAAATCGCATTTCTACATCATTATATATATATATTTATATATAATAATGTTAAAAATGAAATTTAATGTGACACAAGAGTAATTAGAATATGTGACCAAGATTATTTACACGTACAATATATCCAAATTAATGTATGTTGAAAAGTAAAATAAATAATTTTATTTAATTAATATGCTTATTACATAATCAATAGTACATAAAATAAGTATAATCCACGTCCATAAAATAAGTCTAAAGCAGCAAATATTAAACTTTTTTCAAACAATTAGCTTTTATTAAATATGATAAATACATAGATAATATTATAATCCACGTACATTCAAAGCTTAAATTCGAAGAGTTAATATAAGTTACTAATTTTGAATTTCTCCAAACGTTTTGCAAAGTTTCCACACTTGAGCATTTTTACCCCAAGCATCTATTGCTTGTTTCTTTGGAAGATGCTTATATACTAAAGTCACTTCGGTCAGAAGATCATGACACGACTCTCCAAGCTTTAATAAAGCGCTGCAACATTCTTCTGATACAGATACTCTGTTTGAAAAAATATATTGAGATATAACATCACCACATGTTTTTCCCAATTCCTTTGCACATTTTAAGAAGTCGTCGGATGTGGCTGGGCTTGGTGTAGGTGACGCGATCGCAAAACCTTGTTTAGCCATGACAAAAAAGGGAATTAAAAGTATCGCAACTGTGATGATTTTCGACTCCATGGTATAAACGGTTAAATTTTAATATTCGATTTATCAAGTTATTATTTTTTTGAATAATACAATAAAAATGATAAAAGTAAACTAATCGTAATAATAAGTGGTCGATACCAAGTATTCTATTAAAGCTTATTTATACTGTATGGAAATCTTTTAACGTTTTACGTTATTTTTTGCAGATAATATAACCTACATCGTCATAAACATAAATGTGTATAAAATATAACTCCAACGTATATGCAATTTTAATATCGTGGAATTAAATTCATAATTTATGGCATGATTTTCTCTAATCATCAAGTTACTCAGTAAATGTATTCTCGTTAGAATTCAACGTGATACACACGTGATATTATTTAATCAGGGGTCAAACAAACTATTTTAATTGTACCATTCACTCCATAAAAACAATAATAGATTTTGGACTGTACATTAAAAAGGATAAAGACGTTTACTTGATAGTTGAAAGACATCAATCTACGCATATAAGTTTATTCATGTGTTTTTACAAATTAGGATTTACGCTAGTCTATCATATTCACCCATAAACATGTTAAATAATTAGTTAATACCGTATTAAATATAAATAAAATCGCATTTCTACCATCAAAAATAATATCAATTTCATTAATAAGCAGCCATCCGGCATCTTCAAACGATGTCAAATTGAACTGAAAACAGATTTGTAAAAAATAAATAAAGAACACTATTGAGACAAAGATCACTATTAGAATAAAGCGTTTTTGCATAGCCTTCTATATATCGCTTTTTATTGACACAGCTTTTCGCGAATGAATCTATAGATCTGATGAAATAGACTCCAAAATGATGAACTTTCTCTATTTTGATAAATAGTAGACCGAGATCTGACCTCAATTGTATCACCGTACGTAGAAATTCCATTGCTCTCATGATCTTGCACATAGTTCTTGAAATCTAAGCCCTATACTAATGTAAAGGACTGAAACATCGAATTAAGGGACATAAACCTTGAAATAAAGGACGAAAAAACAACTCTCATAAAAGAGAGATATTTATTGAATATGATTTGATAATATGTATTGAGAATTAAACAAATTTTTGGGGCTTACCATCGATTAATTATCGATGGAGGCCCCGAATGATGGGGAAAGTTAGGGTTTTTTTTTTCAGAGGAGGATGAGGAAGGAAAACTAGGGTTAGATTTTTTTATGTTTATGAAGTTTTAACGGACCTCTAACTTCAATATAGTTGAGTTGTAATATAGATATAAGGGATAAAATTCCAAGTCTTACCTCTACTACATCCATTTTTTATGTTTCTTCCCATTTTTTAGGATTTGTGCGGAGTATTTAAGTGAAATTGAGAGAAACATAAAAAACGAAGGGAGTAGTTTGTAAGTGGCCGTTTTTGTGAGTTTATCATTTTCCGTCTTTTGTTCGAAAACAAAGAACTAACTTTTAAAAAAAATCGCATTTCTACATCATTATAAAATTTTATATATAATAATGTTAAAAATGAAATTTAATGTGACACAAGAGTAATTAGAATATGTGACCAAGATTATTTACACGTACAATATATCCAAATTAATGTATGTTGAAAAGTAAAATAAATAATTTTATTTAATTAATATGCTTATTACATTATCAATAGTACATAAAATAAGTATAATCCACGTACATAAAATAAGTCTAAAGCATCAAATATTAAACTTTTTTCAAACAATTAGCTTTTATTAAATATGTTAAATACATAGATAATATTATAATCCACGTACATTCAAAGATTAAATTCGAAGAGTTAATATAAGTTACTAATTTTGAATTTCTCCAAACGTTTTGCAAAGTTTCCACACTTGAGCATTTTTACCCCAAGCATCTATTGCTTGTTTCTTTGGAAGATGCTTATATACTACAGTCACTTCGGTCAGAAGATCATGACACGACTCTCCAAGCTTTAATAAAGCGCTGCAACATTCTTCTGATACAGATACTCTGTTCGAAAAAATATATTGAGATATAACATCACCACATGTTTTTCCCAATTCATTTGCACATTTTAAGAAATCGTCGGATGTGGCTGGGCTTGGTGTAGGTGACGCGATCGCAAAACCTTGTTTAGCCATGACAAAAAAGGGAATTAAAAGTATCGCAACTGTGATGATTTTCGACTCCATGGTATAAATGGTTAAATTTTAATATTCGATTTATCAAGTTATTATTTTTTTGAATAATACAATAAAAATGGTAAAAGTAAACTAATCGTAATAATAAGAGGTCGATACCAAGTATTCTATTAAAGCTTATTTATACTGTATGGAAATCTTTTAACGTTTTACGTTATTTTTTGCAGATAATATAACTTACATCGTCATAAACATAAATGTGTATAAAATATAACTCCAACGTACGTATATGCAATTTTAATATCGTGGAATTAAATTCATAATTTATGGCATGATTTTCTCTAATCATCAAGTTACTCAGTAAATGTATTCTCGTTAGAATTCAACTTGATACACACGTGATATTATTTAATCAGGGGTCAAACAAACTATTTTAATTGTACCATTCAATCCATAAAAACAATAATAGATTTTGGACTGTACATTAAAAAGGATAAAGACGTTTACTTGGTAGTTGAAAGACATCAATCTACGCATATAAGTTTATTCATGTGTTTTTACAAATTAGGATTTACGCTAGTCTATCATATTCACCCATAAACATGTTAAATAATTAGTTAATACCGTATTAAATATAAATAAAATCGCATTTCTACCATCAAAAATAATGTCAACCTCTAACTTTTTTTTTTGAAGTGAAGATCAATTTCATTAATAAGCAGCCATCCGGCATCTACAAACGATGTCAAATTGAACTGAAAACAGATTTGTAAAAAATAAATAAAGAACACTATTGAGACAAAGATCACTATTAGAATAAAGCGCTTCTGCATAGCCTTCTATATATCGCTTTTTATTGACACAGCCTTTCGCGAAGGAATCTATAGATCTGATGAAATAGTCTCCAAAATGATGAACTTTCTCTATTTTGATAAATAGTAGACCGAGATTTGACCTCAATTGTATCACCGTACGTAGAAATTCCATTGCTCTCATGATCTTGCACATAGTTCTTGAAATCTAAGCCCTATACTAATGTAAAGGACTGAAACATCGAATTAAGGGACATAAACCTTGAAATAAAGGACGAAAAAACAACTCTCATAAAAGAGAGATATTTATTGAATAAGATTTGATAATAAGTATTGAGAATTAAACAAATTTTTGGGGCTTACCATCGATTAATTATCGATGGAGTCCCGGAATGATGGGGAAAGTTAGGGTTTTTTTTTCAGAGGAGGAGGAGGAAGGAAAACTAGGGTTAGATTTTTTTATGTTTATGAAGTTTTAACAGACCTCTAACTTCAATATAGTTGAGTTGTAATATAGATAGAAGGGATAAAATTCCAAGTCTTACCTCTACTACATCCATTTTTTATGTTTCTTCCCGTTTTTTAGGATTTGTGCGGAGTATTTAAGTGAAATTGAGAGAAACATAAAAAACGGAGGGAGTAGTTTGTAAGTGGCCGTTTTTGTGAGTTTATCATTTTCCGTCTTTTGTTCGAAAACAAAGAACTAACTTTTTAAAAAAATCGCATTTCTACATCATTATATATATTTATATATAATAATGATAAAAATAAAATTTAATGTGACACAAGAGTAATTAGAATATGTGACGAAGATTATTTACACGTACAATATATCCAAATTAATTTATGTTGAAAAGTAAAATAAAAAAATTTATTTAATTAATATGCTTATTACATAATCAATAGTACATAAAATAAGTATAATCCACGTACATAAAATAAGTCTAAAGCAGCAAATATTAAACTTTTTTCAAACAATTAGCTTTTATTAAATATGTTAAATACATAGTTAATATTATTATCCAAGTACATTCAAAGATTAAATTCGAAGAGTTAATATAAGTTACTAATTTTGAATTTCTCCAAACGTTTTGCAAAGTTTCCACACTTGAGCATTTTTACCCCAAGCATCTATTGCTTGTTTCTTTGGAAGATGCTTATATACTACAGTCACTTCGGTCAGAAGATCATGACACGACTCTCCAAGCTTTAATAAAGCGCTGCAACATTCTTCTGATACAGATACTCTGTTCGAAAAAATATATTGAGATATAACATCACCACATGTTTTTCCCAATTCATTTGCACATTTTAAGAAGTCGTCGGATGTGGCTGGGCTTGGTGTAGGTGACGCGATCGCAAAACCTTGTTCAGCCATGACAAAAAAGGGAATTAAAAGTAGCGCAATTGTGATGATTTTCGACTCCATGGTATAAACGGTTAAATTTTAATATTCGATTTATCAAGTTATTATTTTTTTGAATAATACAATAAAAATGATAAAAGTAAACTAATCGTAATAATAAGTGGTCGATACCAAGTATTCTATTAAAGCTTATTTATACTGTATGGAAATCTTTTAACGTTTTACGTTATTTTTTGCAGATAATATAACTTACATCGTCATAAACATAAATGTATATAAAATATAACTCCAACGTATATGCAATTTTAATATCGTGGAATTAAATACATAATTTATGGCATGATTTTCTCTAATCATCAAGTTACTCAGTAAATGTATTCTCGTTAGAATTCTACGTGATACACACGTGATATTATTCAATCAGGGGTCAAACAAATTATTTTAATTGTACCATTCAATCCATAAAAACAATAATAGATTTTGCACTATACATTAAAAAGGATAAAGACGTTTACTTGGTAGTTGAAAGACATCAATCTACGCATATAAGTTTATTCATGTGTTTTTACAAATTAGGATTTACGCTAGTCTATCATATTCGCCCATAAACATGTTAAATAATTAGTTAATACTGTATTAAATATAAATAAAATCGCATTTCTACCATCAAAAATAATGTCAACCTCTAACTTTTTTTTTTTGAAGTGAAGATCAATTTCATTAATAAGCAGCCATCCGGCATCTACAAACAATGTCAAATTGAACTGAAAACAGATTTGTAAAAAATAAATAAAGAACACTATTGAGACAAAGATCATTATTAGAATAAAGCGCTTCTGCATAGCCTTCTATATATCGCTTTTTATTGACACACGCTTTCGCGAATGAATCTATAGATCTGATGAAATAGACTCCAAAATGATGAACTTTCTCTATTTTGATAAATAGTAGACCGAGATCTGACCTCAATTGTATCACCGTACGTAGAAATTCCATTGCTCTCATGATCTTGCACATAGTTCTTGAAATCTAAGCCCTATACTAATGTAAAGGACTGAAACATCGAATTAAGGGACATAAACCTTGAAATAAAGGACGAAAAAACAACTCTCATAAAAGAGAGATATTTATTGAATATGATTTGATAATAAGTATTGAGAATTAAACAAATTTTTGGGGCTTACCATCGATTAATTATCGATGGAGGCCCCGAATGATGGGGAAAGTTAGGGTTTTTTTTTCAGAGGAGGAGGAGGAAGGAAAACTAGGGTTAGATTTTTTTATGTTTATGAAGTTTTAACGGACCTCTAACTTCAATATAGTTGAGCTGTAATATAGATATAAGGGATAAAATTCCAAGTCTTACCTCTACTACATCCATTTTTTATGTTTCTTCCCATTTTTTAGGATTTGTGCGGAGTATTTAAGTGAAATTGAGAGAAACATAAAAAACGGAGTAGTTTGTAAGTGGCCGTTTTTGTGAGTTTATCATTTTCCGTCTTTTGTTCGAAAACAAAGAACTAACTTTTAAAAAAAATCGCATTTCTACATCATTATATATATTTTTATATATTATAATGTTAAAAATGAAATTTAATGTGACACAAGAGTAATTAGAATATGTGACCAAGATTATTTACACGTACAATATATCCAAATTAATGTATGTTGAAAAGTAAAATAAATAATTTTATTTAATTAATATGCTTATTACATAATCAATAGTACATAAAATAAGTATAATCCACGTACATAAAATAAGTCTAAAGCAGCAAATATTAAACTTTTTTCAAACAATTAGCTTTTATTAAATATGTTAAATACATAGATAATATTATAATCCACGTACATTCAAAGATTAAATTCGAAGAGTTAATATAAGTTACTAATTTTGAATTTCTCCAAACGTTTTGCAAAGTTTCCACACTTGAGCATTTTTACCCCAAGCATCTATTGCTTGTTTCTTTGGAAGATGCTTATATACTACAGTCACTTCGGTCAGAAGATCATGACACGACTCTCCAAGCTTTAATAAAGCGCTGCAACATTCTTCTGATACAGATACTCTGTTCGAAAAAATATAATGAGATATAACATCACTACATGTTTTTCCCAATTCATTTGCACATTTTAAGAAGTCGTCGGATGTGGCTGGGCTTGGTGTAGGTGACGCGATCGCAAAACCTTGTTTAGCCATGACGAAAAAGGGAATTAAAAGTAGCGCAACTGTGATGATTTTTGACTCCATGGTATAAATGGTTAAATTTTAATATTCGATTTATCAAGTTATTATTTTTTTGAATAATACAATAAAAATGGTAAAAGTAAACTAATCGTAATAATAAGTGGTCGATACCAAGTATTCTATTAAAGCTTATTTATACTGTATGGAAATCTTTTAACGTTTTACGTTATTTTTTGCAGATAATATAACTTACATCGTCATACTCCAACGTATATGCAATTTTAATATCGTGGAATTAAATTCATAATTTATGACATGATTTTCTCTAATCATCAAGTTACTCAGTAAATGTATTCTCGTTAGAATTCAACGTGATACACACGTGATATTATTTAATCAGGGGTCAAACAAACTATTTTAATTGTACCATTCACTCCATAAAAACAATAATAGATTTTGGACTGTACATTAAAAAGGATAAAGGCGTTTACTTGGTAGTTGAAAGACATCAATCTACGCATATAAGTTTATTCATGTGTTTTTACAAATTAGGATTTACGCTAGTCTATCATATTCACCCATAAACATGTTAATTAGTTAATACCGTATTAAATATAAATAAAATCGCATTTCTACCATCAAAAATAATGTCAACCTCTAATTTTTTTTTTTTAAGTGAAGATCAATTTCATTAATAAGCAGCCATCCGGCATCTACAAACGATGTCAAATTGAACTGAAAACAGAATTGTAAAAAATAAATAAAGAACACTATTGAGACAAAGATCACTATTAGAATAAAGCGCTTCTGCATAGCCTTCTATATATCGCTTTTTATTGACACAGCCTTTCGCGAAGGAATCTATAGATCTGATGAAATAGTCTCCAAAATGATGAACTTTCTCTATTTTGATAAATAGTAGACCGAGATCTGACCTCAATTGTATCACCGTACGTAGAAATTCCATTGCTCTCATGATCTTGCACATAGTTCTTGAAATCTAAGCCCTATACTAATGTAAAGGACTGGAACATCGAATTAAGGGACATAAACCTTGAAATAAAGGACGAAAAAACAACTCTCATAAAAGAGAGATATTTATTGAATATGATTTGATAATAAGTATTGAGAATTAAACAAATTTTTGGGGCTTACCATCGATTAATTATCGATGGAGGCCCCGGATGATGGGGAAAGTTAGGGTTTTTTTTTTCAGAGGAGGAGGAGGAAGGAAAACTAGGGTTAGATTTTTTTATGTTTATGAAGTTTTAACGGACCTCTAACTTCAATATAGTTGAGTTGTAATATAGATATAAGGGATAAAATTCCAAGTCTTACCTCTACTACATCCATTTTTTATGTTTCTTCCCATTTTTTAGGAATTGTGCGGAGTATTTAAGTGAAATTGAGAGAAACATAAAAAACGGAGGGAGTAGTTTGTAAGTGGCCGTTTTTGTGAGTTTATCATTTTCCGTCTTTTGTTCGAAAACAAAGAACTAACTTTTAAAAAAAATCGCATTTCTACATCATTATATATATTTTTATATATAATAATGTTAAAAATGAAATTTAATGTGACACAAGAGTAATTAGAATATGTGACCAAGATTATTTACACGTACAATATATCCAAATTAATGTATGTTGAAAAGTAAAATAAATAATTTTATTTAATTAATATGCTTATTACATAATCAATAGTACATAAAATAAGTATAATCCACGTACATAAAATAAGTCTAAAGCAGCAAATATTAAACTTTTTTCAAACAATTAGCTTTTATTAAATATGTTAAATACATAGATAATATTATAATCCACGTACATTCAAAGATTAAATTCGAAGAGTTAATATAAGTTACTAATTTTGAATTTCTCCAAACGTTTTGCAAAGTTTCCACACTTGAGCATTTTTACCCCAAGCATCTATTGCTTGTTTCTATGGAAGATGCTTATATACCACAGTCACTTCGGTCAGAAGATCATGACACGACTCTCCAAGCATTAATAAAGCGCTGCAACATTCTTCTGATACAGATACTCTGTTCGAAAAAATATATTGAGATATAACATCACTACATGTTTTTCCCAATTCATTTGCACATTTTAAGAAGTCGTCGGATGTGGCTGGGCTTGGTGTAGGTGACGCGATCGCAAAACCTTGTTTAGCCATGACAAAAAAGGGAATTAAAAGTAGCGCAACTGTGATGATTTTTGACTCCATGGTATAAATGGTTAAATTTTAATATTCGATTTATCAAGTTATTATTTTTTTGAATAATACAATAAAAATGGTAAAAGTAAACTAATCGTAATAATAAGTGGTCGATACCAAGTATTCTATTAAAGCTTATTTATACTGTATGGAAATCTTTTAACGTTTTACGTTATTTTTTGCAGATAATATAACTTACATCGTCATAAACATAAATGTGTATAAAATATAACTCCAACGTATATGCAATTTTAATATCGTGGAATTAAATTCATAATTTATGACATGATTTTCTCTAATCATCAAGTTACTCAGTAAATGTATTCTCGTTAGAATTCAACGTGATACACACGTGATATTATTTAATCAGGGGTCAAACAAACTATTTTAATTGTACCATTCACTCCATAAAAACAATAATAGATTTTGGACTGTACATTAAAAAGGATAAAGACGTTTACTTGGTAGTTGAAAGACATCAATCTACGCATATAAGTTTATTCATGTGTTTTTACAAATTAGGATTTACGCTAGTCTATCTTATTCACCCATAAACATGTTAATTAGTTAATACCGTATTAAATATAAATAAAATCGCATTTCTACCATCAAAAATAATGTCAACCTCTAACTTTTTTTTTTTGAAGTGAAGATCAATTTCATTAATAAGCAGCCATCCGGCATCTACAAACGATGTCAAATTGAACTGAAAACAGAATTGTAAAAAATAAATAAAGAACACTATTGAGACAAAGATCACTATTAGAATAAAGCGCTTCTGCATAGCCTTCTATATATCGCTTTTTATTGACACAGCCTTTCGCGAAGGAATCTATAGATCTGATGAAATAGTCTCCAAAATGATGAACTTTCTCTATTTTGATAAATAGTAGACCGAGATCTGACCTCAATTGTATCACCGTACGTAGAAATTCCATTGCTCTCATGATCTTGCACATAGTTCTTGAAATCTAAGCCCTATACTAATGTAAAGGACTGAAACATCGAATTAAGGGACATAAACCTTGAAATAAAGGACGAAAAAATAACTCTCATAAAAGAGAGATATTTATTGATCGAATAAGATTTGATAATAAGTATTGAGAATTAAACAAATTTTTGGGGCTTACCATCGATTAATTATCGATGGAGGCCCCGAATGATGGGGAAAGTTAGGGTTTTTTTTTCAGAGGAGGAGGAGGAAGGAAAACTAGGGTTAGATTTTTTTATGTTTATGAAGTTTTAACGGACTTCTAACTTCAATATAGTTGAGTTGTAATATAGATATAAGGGATAAAATTCCAAGTCTTACCTCTACTACATCCATTTTTTATGTTTCTTCCCGTTTTTTAGGATTCGTGCGGAGTATTTAAGTGAAATTGAGAGAAACATAAAAAACGGAGGGAGTAGTTTCTAAGTGGCCGTTTTTGTAAGTTTATCATTTTCCGTCTTTTGTTCGAAAACAAAGAACTAACTTTTAAAAAAAATCGCATTTCTACATCATTATATATATTTATATATAATAATGTTAAAAATGAAATTTAATGTGACACAAGAGTAATTAGAATATGTGACCAAGATTATTTACACGTACAATATATCCAAATTAATGTATGTTGAAAAGTAAAATAAATAATTTTATTTAATTAATATGCTTATTACATAATCAATAGTACATAAAATAAGTATAATCCACGTCCATAAAATAAGTCTAAAGCAGCAAATATTAAACTTTTTTCAAACAATTAGCTTTTATTAAATATGATAAATACATAGATAATATTATAATCCACGTACATTCAAAGCTTAAATTCGAAGAGTTAATATAAGTTACTAATTTTGAATTTCTCCAAACGTTTTGCAAAGTTTCCACACTTGAGCATTTTTACCCCAAGCATCTATTGCTTGTTTCTTTGGAAGATGCTTATATACTAAAGTCACTTCGGTCAGAAGATCATGACACGACTCTCCAAGCTTTAATAAAGCGCTGCAACATTCTTCTGATACAGATACTCTGTTCGAAAAAATATATTGAGATATAACATCACCACATGTTTTTCCCAATTCCTTTGCACATTTTAAGAAGTCGTCGGATGTGGCTGGGCTTGGTGTAGGTGACGCGATCGCAAAACCTTGTTTAGCCATGACAAAAAAGGGAATTAAAAGTATCGCAACTGTGATGATTTTCGACTCCATGGTATAAACGGTTAAATTTTAATATTCGATTTATCAAGTTATTATTTTTTTGAATAATACAATAAAAATGATAAAAGTAAACTAATCGTAATAATAAGTGGTCGATACCAAGTATTCTATTAAAGCTTATTTATACTGTATGGAAATCTTTTAACGTTTTACGTTATTTTTTGCAGATAATATAACCTACATCGTCATAAACATAAATGTGTATAAAATATAACTCCAACGTATATGCAATTTTAATATCGTGGAATTAAATTCATAATTTATGGCATGATTTTCTCTAATCATCAAGTTACTCAGTAAATGTATTCTCGTTAGAATTCAACGTGATACACACGTGATATTATTTAATCAGGGGTCAAACAAACTATTTTAATTGTACCATTCACTCCATAAAAACAATAATAGATTTTGGACTGTACATTAAAAAGGATAAAGACGTTTACTTGATAGTTGAAAGACATCAATCTACGCATATAAGTTTATTCATGTGTTTTTACAAATTAGGATTTACGCTAGTCTATCATATTCACCCATAAACATGTTAATTAGTTAGTACCGTATTAAATATAAATAAAATCGCATTTCTACCATCAAAAATAATGTCAACCTCTAACTTTTTTTTTTTAAGTGAAGATCAATTTCATTAATAAGCAGCCATCCGGCATCTACAAACGATGTCAAATTGAACTGAAAACAGAATTGTAAAAAATAAATAAAGAACACTATTGAGACAAAGATCACTATTAGAATAAAGCGCTTCTGCATAGCCTTCTATATATCGCTTTTTATTGACACAGCCTTTCGCGAAGGAATCTATAGATCTGATGAAATAGTCTCCAAAATGATGAACTTTCTCTATTTTGATAAATAGTAGACCGAGATCTGACCTCAATTGTATCACCGTACGTAGAAATTCCATTGCTCTCATGATCTTGCACATAGTTCTTGAAATCTAAGCCCTATACTAATGTAAAGGACTGAAACATCGAATTAAGGGACATAAACGTTGAAATAAAGGACGAAAAAACAACTCTCATAAAAGAGAGATATTTATTGAATATGATTTGATAATAAGTATTGAGAATTAAACAAATTTTTGGGGCTTACCATCGATTAATTATCGATGGAGGCCCCGAATGATGGGGAAAGTTAGGGTTTTTTTTTTCAAAGGAGGAGGAGGAAGGAAAACTAGGGTTAGATTTTTTTATGTTTATGAAGTTTTAACGGACCTCTAACTTCAATATAGTTGAGTTGTAATATAGATATAAGGGATTAAATTCCAAGTCTTACCTCTACTACATCCATTTTTTATGTTTCTTCCCATTTTTTAGGATTTGTGCGGAGTATTTAAGTGAAATTGAGAGAAACATAAAAAATGGAGGGAGTAGTTTGTAAGTGGCCGTTTTTGTGAGTTTATCATTTTCCGTCTTTTGTTCGAAAACAAAGAACTTTCTTTTATAAAAAATCGCATTTCTACGTCATTATATATATTTTTATATATAATAATGTTAAAAATGAAATTTAATGTGACACAAGAGTAATTAGAATATGTGACCAAGATTATTTACACGTACAATATATCCAAATTACTGTATGTTGAAAAGTAAAATAAATAATTTTATTTAATTAATATGCTTATTACATAATCAATAGTACATAAAATAAGTATAATCCACGTACATAAAATAAGTCTAAAGCAGCAAATATTAAACTTTTTTCAAACAATTAGCTTTTATTAAATATGTTAAATACATAGATAATATTATAATCCACGTACATTCAAAGATTAAATTCGAAGAGTTAATATAAGTTACTAATTTTGAATTTCTCCAAACGTTTTGCAAAGTTTCCACACTTGAGCATTTTTACCCCAAGCATCTATTGCTTGTTTCTTTGGAAGATGCTTATATACTACAGTCACTTCGGTCAGAAGATCATGACACGACTCTCCAAGCTTTAATAAAGCGCTGCAACATTCTTCTGATACAGATACTCTGTTCGAAAAAATATATTGAGATATAACATCACTACATGTTTTTCCCAATTCATTTGCACATTTTAAGAAGTCGTCGGATGTGGCTGGGCTTGGTGTAGGTGACGCGATCGCAAAACCTTGTTTAGCCATGACAAAAAAGGGAATTAAAAGTAGCGCAACTGTGATGATTTTTGACTCCATGGTATAAATGGTTAAATTTTAATATTCGATTTATCAAGTTAATATTTTTTTGAATAATACAATAAAAATGGTAAAAGTAAACTAATCGTAATAATAAGTGGTCGATACCAAGTATTCTATTAAAGCTTATTTATACTGTATGGAAATCTTTTAACGTTTTACGTTATTTTTTGCAGATAATATAACTTACATCGTCATAAACATAAATGTGTATAAAATATAACTCCAACGTATATGCAATTTCAATATCGTGGAATTAAATTCATAATTTATGACATGATTTTCTCTAATCATCAAGTTACTCAGTAAATGTATTCTCGTTAGAATTCAACGTGATACACACGTGATATTATTTAATCAGGGGTCAAACAAACAATTTTAATTGTACCATTCACTCCATAAAAACAATAATAGATTTTGGACTGTACATTAAAAAGGATAAAGACGTTTACTTGGTAGTTGAAAGACATCAATCTACGCATATAAGTTTATTCATGTGTTTTTACAAATTAGGATTTACGCTAGTCTATCATATTCACCCATAAACATGTTAATTAGTTAATACCGTATTAAATATAAATAAAATCGCATTTCTACCATCAAAAATAATGTCAACCTCTAACTTTTTTTTTTTGAAGTAAAGATCAATTTCATTAATAAGCAGCCATCCGGCATCTACAAACGATGTCAAATTGAACTGAAAACAGAATTGTAAAAAATAAATAAAGAACACTATTGAGACAAAGATCACTATTAGAATAAAGCGCTTCTGCATAGCCTTCTATATATCGCTTTTTATTGACACAGCCTTTCGCGAAGGAATCTATAGATCTGATGAAATAGTCTCCAAAATGATGAACTTTCTCTATTTTGATAAATAGTAGACCGAGATCTGACCTCAATTGTATCACCGTACGTAGAAATTCCATTGCTCTCATGATCTTGCACATAGTTCTTGAAATCTAAGCCCTATACTAATGTAAAGGACTGAAACATCGAATTAAGGGACATAAACCTTGAAATAAAGGACGAAAAAATAACTCTCATAAAAGAGAGATATTTATTGATCGAATAAGATTTGATAATAAGTATTGAGAATTAAACAAATTTTTGGGGCTTACCATCGATTAATTATCGATGGAGGCCCCGAATGATGGGGAAAGTTAGGGTTTTTTTTTTCAGAGGAGGAGGAGGAAGGAAAACTAGGGTTAGATTTTTTTATGTTTATGAAGTTTTAACGGACTTCTAACTTCAATATAGTTGAGTTGTAATATAGATATAAGGGATAAAATTCCAAGTCTTACCTCTACTACATCCATTTTTTATGTTTCTTCCCGTTTTTTAGGATTCGTGCGGAGTATTTAAGTGAAATTGAGAGAAACATAAAAAACGGAGGGAGTAGTTTGTAAGTGGCCGTTTTTGTAAGTTTATCATTTTCCGTCTTTTGTTCGAAAACAAAGAACTAACTTTTAAAAAAAATCGCATTTCTACATCATTATATATATTTATATATAATAATGTTAAAAATGAAATTTAATGTGACACAAGAGTAATTAGAATATGTGACCAAGATTATTTACACGTACAATATATCCAAATTAATGTATGTTGAAAAGTAAAATAAATAATTTTATTTAATTAATATGCTTATTACATAATCAATAGTACATAAAATAAGTATAATCCACGTCCATAAAATAAGTCTAAAGCAGCAAATATTAAACTTTTTTCAAACAATTAGCTTTTATTAAATATGATAAATACATAGATAATATTATAATCCACGTACATTCAAAGCTTAAATTCGAAGAGTTAATATAAGTTACTAATTTTGAATTTCTCCAAACGTTTTGCAAAGTTTCCACACTTGAGCATTTTTACCCCAAGCATCTATTGCTTGTTTCTTTGGAAGATGCTTATATACTACAGTCACTTCGGTCAGAAGATGATGACACGACTCTCCAAGCTTTAATAAAGCGCTGCAACATTCTTCTGATACAGATACTCTGTTCGAAAAAATATATTGAGATATAACATCACCACATGTTTTTCCCAATTCCTTTGCACATTTTAAGAAGTCGTCGGATGTGGCTGGGCTTGGTGTAGGTGACGCGATCGCAAAACCTTGTTTAGCCATGACAAAAAAGGGAATTAAAAGTATCGCAACTGTGATGATTTTCGACTCCATGGTATAAACGGTTAAATTTTAATATTCGATTTATCAAGTTATTATTTTTTTGAATAATACAATAAAAATGATAAAAGTAAACTAATCGTAATAATAAGTGGTCGATACCAAGTATTCTATTAAAGCTTATTTATACTGTATGGAAATCTTTTAACGTTTTACGTTATTTTTTGCAGATAATATAACTTACATCGTCATAAACATAAATGTGTATAAAATATAACTCCAACGTACGTATATGCAATTTTAATATCGTGGAATTAAATTCATAATTTATGGCATGATTTTCTCTAATCATCAAGTTACTCAGTAAATGTATTCTCGTTAGAATTCAACGTGATACACACGTGATATTATTTAATCAGGGGTCAAACAAACTATTTTAATTGTACCATTCAATCCATAAAAACAATAATAGATTTTGGACTGTACATTAAAAAGGATAAAGACGTTTACTTGGTAGTTGAAAGACATCAATCTACGCATATAAGTTTATTCATGTGTCTTTACAAATTAGGATTTACGCTAGTCTATCATATTCACCCATAAACATGTTAAATAATTAGTTAATACCGTATTAAATATAAATAAAATCGCATTTCTACCATCAAAAATAATGTCAACCTCTAACTTTTTTTTTTGAAGTGAAGATCAATTCCATTAATAAGCAGCCATCCGGCATCTACTAACGTTGTCAAATTGATTTGAAAACAGATTTGTAAAAAATAAATAAAGAACACTATTGAGACAAAGATCACTATTAGAATAAAACGCTTCTGCATAGCCTTCTATATATCGCTTTTTATTGACACAACCTTTCGCCAAGGAATCTATAGATCTGATGAAATAGTCTCCAAAATGATGAACTTTCTCTATTTTGATAAATAGTAGACCGAGATCTGACCTCAATTGTATCACCGTACGTAGAAATTCCATTGCTCTCATGATCTTGCACATAGTTCTTGAAATCTAAGCCCTATACTAATGTAAAGGACTGAAACATCGAATTAAGGGACATAAACCTTGAAATAAAGGACGAAAAAATAACTCTCATAAAAGAGAGATATTTATTGAATAAGATTTGATAATAAGTATTGAGAATTAAACAAATTTTTGGGGCTTACCATCGATTAATTATCGATGGAGGCCCCGAATGATGGGGAAAGTTAGGGTTTTTTTTTTCAGAGGAGGAGGAGGAAGGAAAACTAGGGTTAGATTTTTTTATGTTTATGAAGTTTTAACGGACCTCTAACTTCAATATAGTTGAGTTGTAATATAGATATAAGGGATAAAATTCCAAGTCTTACCTCTACTACATCCATTTTTTATGTTTCTTCCCGTTTTTTAGGATTCGTGCGGAGTATTTAAGTGAAATTGAGAGAAACATAAAAAACGGAGGGAGTAGTTTGTAAGTGGCCGTTTTTGTAAGTTTATCATTTTCCGTCTTTTGTTCGAAAACAAAGAACTAACTTTTAAAAAAAATCACATTTCTACATCATTATATATATTTATATATAATAATGTTAAAAATGAAATTTAATGTGACACAAAAGTAATTAGAATATGTGACCAAGATTATTTACACGTACAATATATCCAAATTAATGTATGTTGAAAAGTAAAATAAATAATTTTATTTAATTAATATGCTTATTACATAATCAATAGTACATAAAATAAGTATAATCCACGTCCATAAAATAAGTCTAAAGCAGCAAATATTAAACTTTTTTCAAACAATTAGCTTTTATTAAATATGATAAATACATAGATAATATTATAATCCACGTACATTCAAAGATTAAATTCGAAGAGTTAATATAAGTTACTAATTTTGAATTTCTCCAAACGTTTTGCAAAGTTTCCACACTTGAGCATTTTTACCCCAAGCATCTATTGCTTGTTTCTTTGGAAGATGCTTATATACTACAGTCACTTCGGTCAGAAGATCATGACACGACTCTCCAAGCTTTAATAAAGCGCTGCAACATTCTTCTGATACAGATACTCTGTTCGAAAAAATATATTGAGATATAACATCACCACATGTTTTTCCCAATTCATTTGCACATTTTAAGAAGTCGTCGGATGTGGCTGGGCTTGGTGTAGGTGACGCGATCGCAAAACCTTGTTTAGCCATGACAAAAAAGGGAATTAAAAGTATCGCAACTGTGATGATTTTCGACTCCATGGTATAAACGGTTAAATTTTAATATTCGATTTATCAAGTTATTATTTTTTTGAATAATACAATAAAAATGGTAAAAGTAAACTAATCGTAATAATAAGTGGTCGATACCAAGTATTCTATTAAAGCTTATTTATACTGTATGGAAATCTTTTAACGTTTTACGTTATTTTTTGCAGATAATATAACTTACATCGTCATAAACATAAATGTGTATAAAATATAACTCCAACGTACGTATATGCAATTTTAATATCGTGGAATTAAATTCATAATTTATGGCATGATTTTCTCTAATCATCAAGTTACTCAGTAAATGTATTCTCGTTAGAATTCAACGTGATACACACGTGATATTATTTAATCAGGGGTCAAACAAACTATTTTAATTGTACCATTCAATCCATAAAAACAATAATAGATTTTGGACTGTACATTAAAAAGGATAAAGACGTTTACTTGGTAGTTGAAAGACATCAATCTACGCATATAAGTTTATTCATGTGTTTTTACAAATTAGGATTTACGCTAGTCTATCATATTCACCCATAAACATGTTAAATAATTAGTTAATACCGTATTAAATATAAATAAAATCGCATTTCTACCATCAAAAATAATGTCAACCTCAAACTTTTTTTTTTTGAAGTGAAGATCAATTTCATTAATAAGCAGCCATCCGGCATCTACAAACGTTGTCAAATTGATTTGAAAACAGATTTGTAAAAAATAAATAAAGAACACTATTGAGACAAAGATCACTATTAGAATAAAATGCTTCTGCATAGCCTTCTATATATCGCTTTTTATTGACACAGCCTTTCGCCAAGGAATCTATAGATCTGATGAAATAGTCTCCAAAATGATGAACTTTCTCTATTTTGATAAATAGTAGACCGAGATCTGACCTCAATTGTATCACCGTACGTAGAAATTCTATTGCTCTCATGATCTTGCACATAGTTCTTGAAATCTAAGCCCTATACTAATGTAAAGGACTGAAACATCGAATTAAGGGACATAAACCTTGAAATAAAGGACGAAAAAATAACTCTCATAAAAGAGAGATATTTATTGAATAAGATTTGATAATAAGTATTGAGAATTAAACAAATTTTTGGGGCTTACCATCGATTAATTATCGATGGAGGCCCCGAATGATGGGGAAAGTTAGGGTTTTTTTTTCAGAGGAGGAGGAGGAAGGAAAACTAGGGTTAGATTTTTTTATGTTTATGAAGTTTTAACGGACCTCTAACTTCAATATAGTTGAGTTGTAATATAGATATAAGGGATAAAATTCCAAGTCTTACCTCTACTACATCCATTTTTTATGTTTCTTCCCGTTTTTTAGGATTCGTGCGGAGTATTTATGTGAAATTGAGAGAAACATAAAAAACGGAGGGAGTAGTTTGTAAGTGGCCGTTTTTGTAAGTTTATCATTTTCCGTCTTTTGTTCGAAAACAAAGAACTAACTTTTAAAAAAAATCGCATTTCTACATCATTATATATATTTATATATAATGCTGTTAAAAATGAAATTTAATCTGACACAAGAGTAATTAGAATATGTGACCAAGATTATTTACACGTACAATATATCCAAATTAATGTATGTTGAAAAGTAAAATAAATAATTTTATTTAATTAATATGCTTATTACATAATCAATAGTACACAAAATAAGTATAATCCACGTCCATAAAATAAGTCTAAAGCAGCAAATATTAAACTTTTTTCAAACAATTAGCTTTTATTAAATATGATAAATACATAGATAATATTATAATCCACGTACATTCAAAGATTAAATTCGAAGAGTTAATATAAGTTACTAATTTTGAATTTCTCCAAACGTTTTGCAAAGTTTCCACACTTGAGCATTTTTACCCCAAGCATCTATTGCTTGTTTCTTTGGAAGATGCTTATATACTACAGTCACTTCGGTCAGAACATCATGACACGACTCTCCAAGCTTTAATAAAGCGCTGCAACATTCTTCTGATACAGATACTCTGTTCGAAAAAATATATTGAGATATAACATCACCACATGTTTTTCCCAATTCATTTGCACATTTTAAGAAGTCGTCTGATGTGGCTGGGCTTGGTGTAGGTGACGCGATCGCAAAACCTTGTTTAGCCATGACAAAAAAGGGAATTAAAAGTAGCGCAACTGTGATGATTTTCGACTCCATGGTATAAACGGTTAAATTTTAATATTCGATTTAGCAAGTTATTATTTTTTTGAATAATACAATAAAAATGGTAAAAGTAAACTAATCGTAATAATAAGTGGTCGATACCAAGTATTCTATTAAAGCTTATTTATACTGTATGGAAATCTTTTAACGTTTTACGTTATTTTTTGCAGATAATATAACTTACATCGTCATAAACATAAATGTGTATAAAATATAACTCCAACGTACGTATATGCAATTTTAATATCGTGGAATTAAATTCATAATTTATGGCATGATTTTCTCTAATCATCAAGTTACTCAGTAAATGTATTCTCGTTAGAATTCAACGTGATACACACGTGATATTATTTAATCAGGGGTCAAACAAACTATTTTAATTGTACCATTCAATCCATAAAAACAATAATAGATTTTGGACTGTACATTAAAAAGGATAAAGACGTTTACTTGGTAGTTGAAAGACATCAATCTACGCATATAAGTTTATTCATGTGTTTTTACAAATTAGGATTTACGCTAGTCTATCATATTCACCCATAAACATGTTAAATAATTAGTTAATACCGTATTAAATATAAATAAAATCGCATTTCTTCCATCAAAAATAATGTCAACCTCAAACTTTTTTTTTTTGAAGAGAAGATCAATTTCATTAATAAGCAGCCATCCGGCATTTACAAACGTTGTCAAATTGATTTGAAAACAGATTTGTAAAAAATAAATAAAGAACACTATTGAGACAAAGATCACTATTAGAATAAAACGCTTCTGCATAGCCTTCTATATATCGCTTTTTATTGACACAGTCTTTCGCCAAGGAATCTATAGATCTGATGAAATAGTCTCCAAAATGATGAACTTTCTCTATTTTGATAAATAGTAGACCGAGATCTGACCTCAATTGTATCACCGTACGTAGAAATTCCATTGCTCTCATGATCTTGCACATAGTTCTTGAAATCTAAGCCCTATA
The DNA here is from genome assembly GCA_958450325.1 of Agrostemma githago. NCBI lineage: Eukaryota > Viridiplantae > Streptophyta > Magnoliopsida > Caryophyllales > Caryophyllaceae > Agrostemma > Agrostemma githago. Next base: position 13,130,466 of record OY288255.1, on the reverse strand, counting down.
CTAATGTAAAGGACTGAAACATCGAATTAAGGGACATAAACCTTGAAATAAAGGACGAAAAAATAACTCTCATAAAAGAGAGATATTTATTGAATAAGATTTGATAATAAGTATTGAGAATTAAACAAATTTTTGGGGCTTACCATCGATTAATTATCGATGGAGGCCCCGAATGATGGGGAAAGTTAGGGTTTTTTTTTCAGAGGAGGAGGAGGAAGGAAAACTAGGGTTATATTTTTTTATGTTTATGAAGTTTTAACGGACCTCTAACTTCAATATAGTTGAGTTGTAATATAGATATAAGGGATAAAATTCCAAGTCTTACCTCTACTACATCCATTTTTTATGTTTCTTCCCGTTTTTTAGGATTCGTGCGGAGTATTTAAGTGAAATTGAGAGAAACATAAAAAACGGAGGGAGTAGTTTGTAAGTGGCCGTTTTTGTAAGTTTATCATTTTCCGTCTTTTGTTCGAAAACAAAGAACTAACTTTTAAAAAAAATCGCATTTCTACATCATTACATATATATATATTTATATATAATAATGTTAAAAATGAAATTTAATGTGACACAAGAGTAATTAGAATATGTGACCAAGATTATTTACACGTACAATATATCCAAATTAATGTATGTTGAAAAGTAAAATAAATAATTTTATTTAATTAATATGCTTATTACATAATCAATAGTACACAAAATAAGTATAATCCACGTCCATAAAATAAGTCTAAAGCAGCAAATATTAAACTTTTTTCAAACAATTAGCTTTTATTAAATATGAAAAATACATAGATAATATTATAATCCACGTACATTCAAAGATTAAATTCGAAGAGTTAATATAAGTTACTAATTTTGAATTTCTCCAAACGTTTTGCAAAGTTTCCACACTTGAGCATTTTTACCCCAAGCATCTATTGCTTGTTTCTTTGGAAGATGCTTATATACTACAGTCACTTCGGTCATAAGATCATGACACGACTCTCCAAGCTTTAATAAAGCGCTGCAACATTCTTCTGATACAGATACTCTGTTCGAAAAAATATATTGAGATATAACATCACCACATGTTTTTCCCAATTCATTTGCACATTTTAAGAAGTCGTCTGATGTGGCTGGGCTTGGTGTAGGTGACGCGATCGCAAAACCTTGTTTAGCCATGACAAAAAAGGGAATTAAAAGTAGCGCAACTGTGATGATTTTCGACTCCATGGTATAAACGGTTAAATTTTAATATTCGATTTAGCAAGTTATTATTTTTTTTAATAATACAATAAAAATGGTAAAAGTAAACCAATCGTAATAATAAGTGGTCGATACCAAGTATTCTATTAAAGCTTATTTATGCTGTATGGAAATCTTTTAACGTTTTACGTTATTTTTTTCAGATAATATAACTTACATCGTCATAAACATAAATGTGTATAAAATATAACTCCAACGTATATGCAATTTTAATATCCTGGAATTAAATTCATAATTTATGACATGATTTTCTCTAATCATCAAGTTACTCAGTAAATGTATTCTCGTTAGAATTCAACGTGATACACACGTGATATTATTTAATCAGGGGTCAAACAAACTATTTTAATTGTACCATTCAATCCATAAAAACAATAACAGATTTTGGACTGTACATTAAAAAGGATAAAGACGTTTACTTGGTAGTTGAAAGACATCAATCTACGCATATAAGTTTATTCATGTGTTTTTACAAATTAGGATTTACGCTAGTCTATCATATTCACCCATAAACATGTTAAATAATTAGTTAATACCGTATTAAATATAAATAAAATCGCATTTCTTCCATCAAAAATAATGTCAACCTCAAACTTTTTTTTTTTGAAGTGAAGATCAATTTCATTAATAAGCAGCCATCCGGCATCTACAAACGTTGTCAAATTGATTTGAAAACAGATTTGTAAAAAATAAATAAAGAACACTATTGAGACAAAGATCACTATTAGAATAAAACGCTTCTGCATAGCCTTCTATATATCGCTTTTTATTGACACAGTCTTTCGCCAAGGAATCTATAGATCTGATGAAATAGTCTCCAAAATGATGAACTTTCTCTATTTTGATAAATAGTAGACCGAGATCTGACCTCAATTGTATCACCGTACGTAGAAATTCCATTGCTCTCATGATCTTGCACATAGTTCTTTAAATCTAAGCCCTGTACTAATGTAAAGGACTGAAACATCGAATTAAGGGACATAAACCTTGAAATAAAGGACGAAAAAACAACTATCATAAAAGAGAGATATTTATTGAATAAGATTTGATAATAAGTATTGAGAATTAAACAAATCTTTGGGGCTTACCATCGATTAATTATCGATGGAGGCCCCGAATGATGGGGAAAGTTAGGGTTTTTTTTCAGAGGAGGAGGAGGAAGGAAAACTAGGGTTAGATTTTTTTATGTTTATGAAGTTTTAACGGACCTCTAACTTCAATATAGTTGAGTTGTAATATAGATATAAGGGATAAAATTCCAAGTCTTACCTCTACTACATCCATTTTTTATGTTTCTTCCCGTTTTTTAGGATTCGTGCGGAGTATTTAAGTGAAATTGAGAGAAACATAAAAAACGGAGGGAGTAGTTTGTAAGTGGCCGTTTTTGTAAGTTTATCATTTTCCGTCTTTTGTTCGAAAACAAAGAACTAACTTTTAAAAAAAATCGCATTTCTACATCATTATATATATATATATATATATTTATATATAATAATGTTAAAAATGAAATTTAATGTGACACAAGAGTAATTAGAATATGTGACCAAGATTATTTACACGTACAATATATCCAAATTAATGTATGTTGAAAAGTAAAATAAATAATTTTATTTAATTAATATGCTTATTACATAATCAATAGTACACAAAATAAGTATAATCCACGTCCATAAAATAAGTCTAAAGCAGCAAATATTAAACTTTTTTCAAACAATTAGCTTTTATTAAATATGAAAAATACATAGATAATATTATAATCCACGTACATTCAAAGATTAAATTCGAAGAGTTAATATAAGTTACTAATTTTGAATTTCTCCAAACGTTTTGCAAAGTTTCCACACTTGAGCATTTTTACCCCAAGCATCTATTGCTTGTTTCTTTGGAAGATGCTTATATACTACAGTCACTTCGGTCATAAGATCATGACACGACTCTCCAAGCTTTAATAAAGCGCTGCAACATTCTTCTGATACAGATACTCTGTTCGAAAAAATATATTGAGATATAACATCACCACATGTTTTTCCCAATTCATTTGCACATTTTAAGAAGTCGTCTGATGTGGCTGGGCTTGGTGTAGGTGACGCGATCGCAAAACCTTGTTTAGCCATGACAAAAAAGGAAATTAAAAGTAGCGCAACTGTGATGATTTTCGACTCCATGGTATAAACGGTTAAATTTTAATATTCGATTTAGCAAGTTATTATTTTTTTTAATAATACAATAAAAATGGTAAAAGTAAACCAATCGTAATAATAAGTGGTCGATACCAAGTATTCTATTAAAGCTTATTTATGCTGTATGGAAATCTTTTAACGTTTTACGTTATTTTTTTCAGATAATATAACTTACATCGTCATAAACATAAATGTGTATAAAATATAACTCCAACGTATATGCAATTTTAATATCCTGGAATTAAATTCATAATTTATGACATGATTTTCTCTAATCATCAAGTTACTCAGTAAATGTATTCTCGTTAGAATTCAACGTGATACACACGTGATATTATTTAATCAGGGGTCAAACAAACTATTTTAATTGTACCATTCAATCCATAAAAACAATAACAGATTTTGGACTGTACATTAAAAAGGATAAAGACGTTTACTTGGTAGTTGAAAGACATCAATCTACGCATATAAGTTTATTCATGTGTTTTTACAAATTAGGATTTACGCTAGTCTATCATATTCACCCATAAACATGTTAAATAATTAGTTAATACCGTATTAAATATAAATAAAATCGCATTTCTTCCATCAAAAATAATGTCAACCTCAAACTTTTTTTTTTTGAAGTGAAGATCAATTTCATTAATAAGCAGCCATCCGGCATCTACAAACGTTGTCAAATTGATTTGAAAACAGATTTGTAAAAAATAAATAAAGAACACTATTGAGACAAAGATCACTATTAGAATAAAACGCTTCTGCATAGCCTTCTATATATCGCTTTTTATTGACACAGTCTTTCGCCAAGGAATCTATAGATCTGATGAAATAGTCTCCAAAATGATGAACTTTCTCTATTTTGATAAATAGTAGACCGAGATCTGACCTCAATTGTATCACCGTACGTAGAAATTCCATTGCTCTCATGATCTTGCACATAGTTCTTGAAATCTAAGCCCTGTACTAATGTAAAGGACTGAAACATCGAATTAAGGGACATAAACCTTGAAATAAAGGACGAAAAAACAACTATCATAAAAGAGAGATATTTATTGAATAAGATTTGATAATAAGTATTGAGAATTAAACAAATCTTTGGGGCTTACCATCGATTAATTATCGATGGAGGCCCCGAATGATGGGGAAAGTTAGGGTTTTTTTTCAGAGGAGGAGGAGGAAGGAAAACTAGGGTTAGATTTTTTTATGTTTATGAAGTTTTAACAGACCTCTAACTTCAATATAGTTGAGTTGTAATATAGATATAAGGGATAAAATTCCAAGTCTTACCTCTACTACATCCATTTTTTATGTTTCTTCCCGTTTTTTAGGATTTGTGCGGAGTATTTAAGTGAAATTGAGAGAAACATAAAAAACAGAGGGAGTAGTTTGTAAGAGGCCGTTTTTGTGAGTTTATCATTTTCCGTCTTTTGTTCGAAAACCAAGAACTAACTTTTAAAAAAAATCGCATTTCTACATCATTATATATATATATATTTATATATAATAATGTTAAAAATGAAATTTAATGTGACACAAGAGTAATTAGAATATGTGACAAAGATTATTTACACGTACAATATATCCAAATTAATGTATGTTGAAAAGTAAAATAAATAATTTTATTTAATTAATATGCTTATTACATAATCAATAGTACATAAAATAAGTATAATCCACGTACATAAAATAAGTCTAAAGCAGCAAATATTGAACTTTTTTTAAACAATTAGCTTTTATTAAATATGTTAAATACATAGATAATATTATAATCCACGTACATTCAAAGATTAAATTCGAAGAGTTAATATAAGTTACTAATTTTGAATTTCTCCAAACGTTTTGCAAAGTTTCCACACACGAGCATTTTTACCCCAAGCATCTATTGCTTGTTTCTCTGGAAGATGCTTATATACTACAGTCACTTCGGTCAGAACATCATGACACGACTCTCCAAGCTTTAATAAAGCGCTGCAACATTCTTCTGATACAGATACTCTGTTCGAAAAAATATATTGAGATATAACATCACCACATGTTTTTCCCAATTCATTTGCACATTTTAAGAAGTCGTCTGATGTGGCTGGGCTTGGTGTAGGTGACGCGATCGCAAAACCTTGTTTAGCCATGACAAAAAAGGGAATTAAAACTATCGCAACTGTGATGATTTTCTACTCCATGGTATAAACGGTTAAATTTTAATATTCAATTTATCAAGTTATTATTTTTTTGAATAATACAATAAAAATGGTAAAAGTAAACTAATCGTAATAATAAGTGGTCGATACCAAGTATTCTATTAAAGCTTATTTATACTGTATGGAAGTCTTTTAACGTTTTACGTTATTTTTTGTAGATAATATAACTTACATCGTCATAAACATAAATGTATATAAAATATAACTCCAACGTATATTCAATTTTAATATCGTGGAATTAAATTCATAATTTATGGCATGATTTTCTCTAATCATCAAGTTATTCAGTAAATGTATTTTCGTTAGAATTCTACGTGATACACACGTGATATTATTTAATCAGGGGTCAAACAAATTATTTTAATTGTACCATTCAATCAATAAAAACAATGATAGATTTTGCACTATCCTCTACCCTTTAAAAAGAGAGAAACTGGAGTTACTGTAGCTTAGCTACAGTAGCTACAGTAAACCCTAAATATATATATATATATATATATATATATATATATATATATATATATATATATATATAGGTTCACATAAGGCCAACAACTCTTATAAGTTCATAAGTTCCAGTGTTAAAGTTACACAAAAAGTGCTTAAAGTTACACGAGATGAATGTTAAAGTTGCACTTTATCACTTGAAGTGATAACAGTGCTGAATGTTACAGTTACATATCAATCTTGAACAAATGCAACTTCAACGTATGTCAACTGTAACTTTAATATAGACTTAATTGCATGTGGTGAACTTATTTGATCCCTTCTCTATATATATATATACATATATATATATATATATATATATATATATATATATATATAAATGCTGTGGTCCTGCCATTTCTGTCCATTTCTTCTTCCTTGCTCCTCTCTCTACTCTCCTTCCTCGCTTCTCTTTCTAATCGCCCTTATTTTTCGCTCCTCTTTTTCGTTTCTTTTTGCTTTTTCTGATCTTGCTTGCTCCCCTTTCGTCTCAGGTAGTCGGATCATCCATAGGGTTTGCAGTTCTTCAGGGATTCGAGTGATCCAGGTGTAGTTCGTTTCTCCCCGTTCCCTGGGATTTGGTTTCGTTCACCACTTCACCACTGTTGCTGGATCGATCTAGCATACGATTTCACCACTGCTGAGGTTTTAGGGTGGGTATTGTGCAATTTAGGGAAGCCATTTTAGGGAAGCCACCCCGTGCAAATCGAACAATCCTTTTGGTTCGAACAATCGATCGGCATTATTCAATAGTATTATTCAATACTTATTTGTACAAATACCGGGGGGGGGGGGGGGGGAGGCACCCCGCAGATTATCAATCGACATTATTTTTGAGTAATTTCTCCAGGTAATCATTCGTTGTCGTTGAGAATCCAATCCTTTTTTTAGGCTGTTTAGGGTATTGAACTCTAACCTTCCCCCTCTTTTCTGGGTACTGTTTTCTTGGGTGTAGGAAATAGACATCATTTAATGAGCTCATTGCCAGCATTCCGTTTACATGTCTATATATTTTGTGATTTCCTTTGATTTTTTATTTTTTCATTTTTTATGTTCAATTGATTTGATCTTCCGATTGAACATCGGTTGATGTTTTTTTTTTCAATGGATCAAATCATGCGTTTATCAGTGCTGAAGACGAACGGCGGCGGTGATGGTGGCAGTGGTGGAGGCGAAGTTTCCGACGCCATAAGCTCCGCTTGACTGGAAATTCTCTCGAGTTTTCGCCGAACGTGCTGCGGGTGAAGAAGTCCAAGAAGGTCCCTTTCTTTTTCCGCTTATCGTTTTTGGTTAATTTATTTGAGAACCGATGTTGTGGATTGGAATGATTTGATTTTAGCTCATTTGATGTTTAATTTAGGGTTTTGGATTGTTCGATCTGGTCCTTTGATGTTGCGCTTTGTCTGTGAAATGTTGGGTTTTGATTTTTTGGTTGATTAACATGCAGCTAGATGTAATTTGATTGTTTGATGAGTTGGTATAAGTATTGTACAACTCTGATTTCATTGTACAACTCTGATTTTATCGATTAGTCACTGTTGTTGTCGCTCTTAAATGTATATGAATGTCATTGTAAGATTATGTGGATGATGTTGAGCAGAAAGTGGTTTAGCTGAGGTGTATACAGCTTACCCGCCATTTATATCGTTGATTGCCTTTTTTCTAGGCCATGTTTGGATTCTTTGTGCAGCGAAGTTTAAAGTGAGCTTGGATTGTTGTTCTCAAAGGGACAGAATTGAGGATCTGATAATGGCAATCAGCCTAAGCAATCTCAAAGTCACGAAAGATTTGAAATGGTCATCGAGGATGTGAGGGACGGAATACTTGTGAGTCATATTGCTCCTCTTTTCTCCAGACAAAAAATAATCGTTTGAACCCATTGAATGCATATAATGGACACGTTTTGCGTTATCTACCTGATTTTATAACTGAGTTAGGCCCCGTTCTTTGTTCTTTTTTACCTAAGACACCTGCAGAATACTCCTTTTCTATAAGACTCTTGAAGGGTTCGCCAGCGGTTAGAATGTCGTTTCATTAGGTTTATATCTTTGAAGTATAATACAGTACGAATGTCGTTCTCATCTTCGCGCACAGTACTCTCCTCTGCTTCTTGACGCTTCCCTCTTCACCACTTTCTTCCTCCATTTTTTTTTGTCTCTCTCTATTCCTCATCTACACTTCGATTTCTTTTGTTTTTGTTACTAATGTTGCTTTTTTACCCTTTCATTTCAGGTAAAGTGATCGATTCAAGTAAATTGATCGGTTCAGGTAAATTTTGATGTAAATTTATTTGCATCTAGCCTTGTTTCATTTGGTTTCGTTTGATTTTTTGATTGTGATTCATAGTTGATTATGTGCTTGGTTCCGACAGTTGCGGTAGCATTATGTCATGTTTTGGGATTTTTTGAGGTTCTGATTGTTGGGTTTTGCATTAACTATGCAATCTGTTTTGGGATTTTAAGAGGTTTCGTACTGATCAGTTTGTGTTGCTCTCTTCCTCTCTTTGTTTGTTCCTCTTTGCTCTCCTTTTCTCTCTACTTTAAGCAGTTCTGCAGCTTATATAAATTATTTTGATTTTAATGATTTTTATTGTGACTTTGATTTTGTTTTAGGGGATTTTGATTTAGGTTTGTGAGATTCGTGAGCACACCCGAGGTTTTGGAGCGGTTTGTGACGATTGAAAGGGAGATTTCGTAGTTGGAGAACTCGATCAAGTCATTCGAGGCTTCAAAATCGAAAGTAAATTAAATAATATACAAACAAGTAGTCATGGCATCGACCGTACTGCAAACCAGGCTATGTCACAGAGTATGGGTGGTGAGGATCAGTATGATATCAATAATTTGTTTTAGACGTGATCTGGTAATTTTTGCCGAGAATTTGAATGACCCGCCATTAATCATTGATTTTGCTATTCAACTTACCAAAATTTCTAATTCGGGATCTTTGTTGTTGAGTTTTGGTCTGTTATGTGATCTGTTGGGTGGTTTGTTAGGTACGAATAGTTTTGGATACAGCTTAGATTTTGATGGTTCGTTAGGTACGATTTTGCAGGTTTCTGTGGTGAAATCATGTGAAGAGATCTCAGATGTGATTATTTGAGGATGAGATTAGTCATTGTCCGATCTTGATGTTCTTCGTTTCGTTTCCCCGGGATCGATTTGATGTAAGTTTTTTTGTATCTGGGCTTGTTTCATTTGACTTCGGTTGATTTGATAAGTCTAACCCTAACCGATTTCATCACACACGATTTGTCAAAATCGTCAATTTTCATGTCGTGATTCATCAACGTGTTTCGAAGCTAGGGTTAGCTAATCCATCAATGTGATTTATTTACGATTTTTTTTTTGTAAACAGCAAGGAACGAAGGCCCCTGTTCCATAACAACGGGGAGTACCAGATCAGTCTTGAAGACATGTGCTATGTATTATTATTTTAGGGTTTATGACGAGTTCGGTTTGTTTTATGGCGATTTTATAGGTTTGTTTTTGATGATGATGGTACTGCAATTTATGTTGAATGATGTGAAATCTGTGTATTTTTATGGTTGTCTTTGATAGTTGTTATAAGTGGCTAAAGATAATGTTGCTATGAGCATAGTCATGTGTGAAAATGACTGGGTAGAAATGCGTAGATGGATGTATGGCCATATAAGAAAGGATCAACTTAGAAATGATCACAAGGTGATTAGGGAATGAGTATGTGTTTTTCATATAGAGGATAAATTGATGGATAATCGGGTTAAGACGGTTTATGGTTTCGGCATGTGAGGCGAAGCCGATTGATGCACCGATATAGTGACTTTGGAGAATGGAAGAGTATAGGTTGGTGAGGGGTGGAGGAAGAACCAAAGAGAATTGGATTAGAGCGATTGAGTTTGATATGAAGTATTTTGGTTTGGAGAAGCTAGGTTTGTTTTCTGGCGATGTTATAGGTTTGTTAGACTTAGGATTAGACCGATTGAGTACTATATGAAGTATTTTGGGATTGGAGAAGCCAAGTTCGTTTTCGGGTGATGTTATAGGTTCATTTTTTATAATGATGATACTGTAATTTATGTTGAATGATGTGGAGTCTGTGTATTTTTATGTTTTTCTTTGATAGTTGTTATAAGTGGCAAAAGATGAATGTTGTTATGAGCATAGTCATGTGCAAAAATGAATGTGGTGGAAATTCGTATGTGTAGATGGATGTGTGGTTATACAAGAAAGGATCGACTTAGAAATGAGGGGATGAGGTGATTAGGGAATAAGTATCGGTTTTCCTTATAGAGGATAAGTTGATAGAGTTGGAGCACTTGATAGAGAAATGCTTAATTTTAGAAATTACTGATTTCCTTGAAGACCAAATAGCCATACTGGTTTCACCTGAATTAATGCATAATGTGGCATCTCTACGATATAATAGGCTTGAAGCAGGTTTCTGTCTTATGTCTTGTAATGCAATTGTGAGTATACAGGACGGGCGGACGGCTTTGATCTGTTCTCTATTTTGTCTCTGCCTTCAAGTATATTTTTGCATCACATATTGTTATGCTTCGTAGGTGGAACAATTACATAAAATTTTCAAGCTTTGTGGCTCTCCTCCTGAAGAGTATTGGAAAAGATCTAAGCTTCCTGAAGTTGTGAAATTCGGATTATGTCAAATTTTGGGTTGGAATTCTTTTGGAAGGTTTCTCAGGTTCCACGATTTCGCAAGCTGTTTAAGTATTTATTGGTATGTGTTCTGACTGAATTTTTATGTACGGAATTTGCGAGATGGATAGTGTTGGCAAGGCTTGCTTTGGGTAATTACTGTTCGAGTAACGAGATGAAATCGAAAATTAGGTCTTATTTCTTGCCTCTTCCTTATTTATTTATCAATTTTTCTGTTTCCTTTGCGATTACAACTACGAATTTGATCATTTTGTTGCATCTTTCAGTATTTGATCTCATTGTTGGTTCAAGTTTGAGAATTGGTGTAACAATAATAATAGAAGACATGTGGATTTGTGATAATGACCAAAATAACGAAATAGTACCTTGTACAAGTACATAGTATAATTCAAACTTTCAATGTGACTTTTGATTGGTGTTTAACATCTCTTTCGTGAAAGCAGGCCTTGGAGTTTCCTGGTGGTAAAGTTGGAATTACCTCTTAAATGAGGTTTATTTCTGAAACAAATGGTATAGCCTGGTTCAAAACTATAGGGTACTTGACGATAATGGTCACCTTTTGGACGAGACTTTCCACCAGGTTATCTAAGTGATCCCATTAATACACGTGTATGGTGATGAAGGTTGGGCTTTCATTGAAGAGGCTGCTTATAGCCTTCTTATTGAATATATTCTTGAAGACGGAAATGACGGCCAATGCGAACAAGGAGAACCTTCTGCCAAGGTATCTGATTTCCATTGTTTTAATGCTGTACTTGTTGTGTGTGGTTAGAAAGGGGCTGCTACCATACCAGTTTGTGTTCTGCTAATATACATCTAAATATATGCAGTCGCGCCCTTAAACATTTGAGGTCCCAAATGGTTGTTATATACTCATATGTTAGGGGTTAATGCTCATGCTTGTACTCGTTGGTGGTGTTGTTGGTGGTGGTGGTGTTCAATTGCTCTTGTAATAGGCAATGAAGAATTTGCAGTTAATTTGATCCTTTATTGAACTGAACTCAGGTTTTCGTGCATTTGCTGCTCTTTGTTTTGGAATACTATTTTGCTGTTCTTTGGGTATGTTTTTTTACCATTTCGTGTTGTTAAGTATTTACGGCATTTGGCTACATCGTTTTCATGGGCTTCATTGGCAGTCGGGTACTACATGAGTTCGGTTTTAGTTTCTGTTGTGAATCGGATTACTGGATTGTCGTGAATCGGAATACTGGACCCGCAACTGCTTCTATCGATTTGAATCGATTGGATCTGGATAGTATGTTGTCTGTGCTTGGTGAAGGGAGGAGGAGAGTGGGGAAAGATGCTGAAACAGTTGTGTAGGTCCTTGAGTTCTCGTGCTTTTTTAAAGAAGCGGAAGCTAGAAGGCTACCTGAGTTTTGCGTCGATCTTTGTGAGGTAGATTTCCCTCGTCTTGGTTTCGTTTTTTTTCTTTAGGTAGATTGTCATCGTCTTGCCTTGGTGTTCATTTTTTTCCTTTTCCTCGTCTTGCCTTCGATTTTTTTTGGATATAGAAGAAGATGATCAAGAAGGCGGTGATGACGACGAAGACGAAGAAAATGAAAAGGAAGACGAGGATGAAGATGATGATGACGACGACGATGACGATGAAGAGGAGGGACCCAAGATTAAGGAGAAGGTAGTCATACTTCAATTTACATGGTGTTGACTTGGCGTGTTGACTCGACACTTGTGCGTGGGATTAGCCGACGCAAAGTCCCAGTATTGGGTCGGCTCTGCGTCGGCTAATCCCACGCAACCCTTTCACATTGTGGCGCCAACCCAAATTTATTGGCGCCTGTTTCATGGACACGGATTGCGTCGGCTAATCCCACGCAATATTATTGCATCGGATTAACCGACGCAATCCGACACAAATACCATACTTGCGTGGGATTAGAAATCCGACGCAATTAATCCGCCGCAATTTCATTTGTTTTTCGTAGTGATTAGCATACTTCAATTTAAGGAGTCAAATCAAATTTGATCAATGAGTGGATTATACAACCAGTTGTACATTAACTCTGTGTACAATTGCGTTTGTGATTTTTGGTGTAAGTTTTCTGAGCTTTAATTTAAAGTTTTCGAGCTAGAGCACATGACTGTTTTGCTCAAAAACTTTCAACTCAACTCTAAGCTCAGAAAGTATACATGCACGCTCAGTCGGTTGATTGTACATACAACTGGTGGTAGAATATTATTTTCTAAATTTGACAGGTCTAAACTGAGTCCCCACTAATCAAGTATATACCATTGTTAACAGTCGTTTTTAAATTTCCTTGTGCAGACATCAGCTGGGTCTAAGGTGTCTGCACAAAAGCTCGTCAAAGAATGTGAGCAGCCTGAGAATGGTGGAGGATGGGGACCGACAACACTTACCCTCGTTGCCCTTTATGGCGTAAGAAAAGCGCGGATACGACAAAAAATTGTATTTTATTTTTATTTTATAATTCCGTCCTATGTAAAATTACTTTCTAATTTTCGAGAAAATTTTGGATGATAAGTTCAATAAAATGGTCCAAAGTTAGAGCACCCACTCATTTTCAGGATTAATATTCCGAGGATTACAATAAGAAAATTAAAGTAGTAGCTTGAGATTCCTATCCAAAACACATTAAATTACTAATTTCATGTTGACAAAACACAAACGATTGATTTTTTTTTTTGCACGGTGTCCGTCTTAAAAATATAACTGGTTAGGTAACATTTAGCTGTGTTTAGATTGACAAGCATTTTTGCAAAAGTTGAGACTTATATATCTGTTCTAAAGTTTATACCCGAATTTCGAAACCTAAAAGTGACAATAATTTCATGGACCCAAGACTGCTGGTAGACCATGGCCATGTGAAGCCATACCTGTTCTGAGAACTACATAACAACAAATTCCAATTAAAAAAATAACTTAATCAATAAAATTTACTCCAATACATCACTTTGATAAACGCTGGCATCAAACCGAACCCAAGAATCTCAAATTTTAAGCTAAAATATTCAATCGGGATGATCAATCTACGTTACCGTAATTATATGCAAACAAGTCATATTTAAGTATTGATCTTAAGTAAAGAGGAAGAGGAGAATAAGAGAAAGGGGAAAGAGAAGGAAATGTGGTGGAGGCAGTGCAAGAGAAAAAGGGAGGGGAAGGGAATGTGGTGAAGATGGTGCAAGGAGAAAACCGATTTTGTAGACGGGGAACGAGAAACATGAAAAGAAAGAAGAGGAGGGAATGTGGAGGAGGTCAGATGTATTGAAGTAACGGTATTAAAGTTCGATAAAATAGATCAAACCAATGTGAGTCATAATGAGAGGCGACAAGGAAGGATGGTGAAGGGAAGGGAAATGAGAATGGGATATAGTGGAGGTGGAGGAACATGAGAATTGTTCTTAGTAGATTAAAATAAAAGGGAGGGATATCGAAGAGGATGACCAATATGGGAGAGAGGAGGAAGAATAAAGGGGACTACGTGATATAATTGTACCTTGTTCAAGTCATTGTGTTTTTGGTGATTAAAGTAGAGGAAGTGTGCTAAACTTGAAATGTCGCTTGTCGTTGATGATGAGGAGGTCAGAGGAAGATCATGTGTAAGAGGACGAAGAGAAGGAAAATGACCTTAGGAAATAAAAAGAGAAGTACAGAGAGAAGGGAGAATAAATAGTGTGCTCCTCCTTTCGCCACTCTCTTCCTCCCTATTTTCGATCTCTCTGCTCTTCTTATTCTCTTCTTTCTCTGTTTCTCATCTTGCATTTGATTTTCTTTTTTTTTTCTCTTCATTTTTGTTTTCTCTTCGTTTTGGTTCCTGATTTTCTTTTTCTTGCCATTAATTCTCTTTTTTTTTTCCTTTGATTTCCGTTTCTGGAACTCCGCTTTTTGTTATGTTGCCTTTACTTTCCTTTTTTTTGCCTTTGAATTTCGTTTTCGGTTCCTGATGTTGCTTTTTTCACTTTCAAGCTGTCAATCTGGGATTATAGAGCTGCTTCTTTTTCAGTTCTTACCGTTGCTTTGCCCTTGCTTATTTGCCTGACGAACGCAGTAACTCTCCTCTCTCTCCGCCCTATTTCTCGATTATTGCTCTACTGAATATTTTGCAGTTTGTGTTAACTCGATTTTGCGATTGATTTTGGTTGCATATTTTTTCTGCGATTGTATCGTCAAATTCATGCAAGATTTACATGATTTCGATTTAATTTGGAGGAAAAGGGGAAAATCAATATGCCGATGATTTTTTAGGGTTTTAAATTTCGATTTACATGCTTTCGATTTAATTCGGGGGAAAAGGAGGAAAATCAATATGCCGATGATTTTTAGGGTTTTTGATTTCGATTTACATGATTTCGATTTAATATCGATTTCGATTTTTAGGGTTTTTAATTATACCGATGATATCAGGATTTACGAATGCTCAAACTGTTTAATTTGATTATCGAAGTTTTGAATATGCTTAGATTTGTTGTTTTACGTAGTATTTTGATTTTAGGATACGAAGGAAGGAGAACTGGAGAAGTGAGTGTAGAGGAGCAGCACTTATCTAAGTAGATGAGGAAAAGAGGAATACGAAGAGAAGAAGATGAAGGCCGCGGGGAAGAAGGGGAGAAGAAGGAAAGGGTAAAGAGATGATAAAAGTAGGTTATATTTAAGAATTGATTTAGATGAGTATAACCGAGGAGAGTAAAAAGAAGGGGAAGGGGGCATATGGAGAACGAAGAGAAGGAAAATTGAATTTGGTATATAAGAAAGAGACATAATGAGATGAGCAAAAACATCTGAAAAATCGATACCCTCACTGAATCAAATGTCAAAAGGAAGTTATATTTAAGAAACAATCTTTGTTGATGATGATAATGAGTTGAAGGAAAAGTAGGGGGAGGAAGAGGGGAAGAGGGGAAGCATTAGGGGGAGAAGGAGAGGGTGAAGATTGTGTGAGTAAATGAAGTTGAATGGATAACACACCCTCGTTGAAGTAGTTGACAAAAACAAATCAAATTTAAGGATAATCTTAGACAATGAGGAGATGAAGGAGACTGAAATATGGGATATGCAGGAGTAACCTTAGTAGAAGAGAAAAAAATAAATGGAGGAGCAACCTTAGTTTAGGTTGTGCTTCCAACACGTGGGAAATGGCCAACTCTGTTGACCCGCACAAATTAAAATCAAAACGTGGCAAATTGATCACTTTCCATAGTACTCCGTATTATTGTCTTGATCTAATTACTTCCTCATTTTGCAATTAATTCCTGAAAAAACAGATATTTCCATATTCCCTTTTAATTGTTATAATTCTATTTTATCAAAGTGGTCTAATTTCTGAGACGGGTGCTAATCACTGGTAACAGTTCCTCGACAATTTCCTCGAGATTACATTACAGTTCTGAATACAATTTCCTTGACAAACATGTCACCCTATCATCTATGCTTATACTGAGACACAAAATTAGATATAGCAATCGAGCAGGTTTCTTGTAATTTGTTAAAAAAAGAACCAAAGAACCGTTCAATATGGTACAAGAGACCCAACCCAACAGATTGCGATAAGAACACACTGGAAGAGACATAGACCTAATCACCAAAGCCCACTATACCTAAACGGTTCACACGAGGAAAAAAATACTCCAATCTCGCGATTTCAGTAACTCGATACCACCTCGGAAACAACGCGCATCGCATCGCAAAAACTTAAATACGGAGTATAATTTTTTAATAGATGTACTTTTGTAACTAATAAAAATTTGAAATCTTTTTTTTGTTATTTTTATTTTAATTTTTTTTCAAATAGTCTGAGAGACCGGTTTCTTTGTAAAATTGGTCTCTTAGCGTAACTCTAAGAGACCGGTTTCCAAGAAGGAAATGTTCGTCAAGGGCTACACGCCTACACCTACTAACTTATTAAGTAGTCCGAGTTTTGGCATCGCCCAAGTTTGGATTTTTTTAATATATTTATTTATATTAGCGATATGGTGCATGAATAACGGTCGTGGGATCGTCTACACAGAATGTTTTTCCGGTGTGGAAAATACCACAAGAAACTGCCCTCCTTTGTAGAAAAGGGATTTCTTTCAGAATTTCAATACTCGGAACTCTAGAAGTGTATTAATGGCAGAACCAGAGAGTTTTTTTTTTCTTAGTTGTAGTTTCTGAATTGTTTCGAATGGAATCGATATGCTGTTACAGGTATTAGAAAATACTCCGTCTGAATTTGAACTGATTTTTTTGTATCGTCATTTTTGCATTTCGACTGAAATCGTAGAGTTATCTGAAAAAGACGGTGTTTATTTGACCCGTTTAAAATTTAAGCGGATATTCAGACACAACAAGATTAATTGCTCTTCATAGAGTAAATATGATCCTTCGCCACGTCATGGTGACGGTTCTTCGATGTCAACACTACACCGACGGATACCATTAAATTGTGAAAAGTGAGAATTAATTGATGAAATGATGTTGGGATTTTTTTAACCCATAATCGAGCTAAGGAGTTAAGGAATTAATTGATGAAAGAGAAACATGAAAAGAAAGAACGTCAGAGGGAGAAGAAGGGGATTCAAAATAGGAGTAAAAGGAGTTAAATAAATGACACTGATATGAAGCATGTGATTATGGAAAAACCTGATTTTAGTAGACGGGGAAAGAGAAACATGAAAAGAATGAACGTCAGAGGGAAAAGAAGGGGATTCAAAATGGGAGGAGTAGAAGGAGTTAAGGAAATGACACCGATATGAAGCATGAGATTATGGAAGACTAATTATTGTAGATTGAGAAGTATGATCTGAAGTAAGCCATATTTAAGGACGAAAACGGGTGAAAGAAGGGAACGAAGAAAGGAGAAGAGGAGTATTGAGGGAGATAAAGAAAGAATAAGAGGAGAGGATGAGTGAGCTAAAGGGACAACACATTCGCTAAACTGAATAACAAAAGCAAGCTATATGTGAATGTGGAAAACTAATCTTGTGATGAATACTATGTACTATACCTTGTTTCCCTGCCACCTCGATGTCTTGATGTACTATCGTAGATTAGTTTGTTATCGGCGTAGGGTACGTTCATGACTCATTCCCGTCTTAGTTGCACTATCGTAGATTAGTATGTTCTCGGCGTAGGGTACGTTCATGACTCTTTCAATTCCCGTCTTAGTTGCACAGTGATGATTATTTATATATGTACCTAATCTATAAGAGTCGCCCATCTTTTACCATACAAGCACACCTCGTGCTACACCTCCAGGAAACCAGCGCATCGTCCCCGCGCAGTTCCCATAGCGGTCCCCGCAAGTCCGGTAACGAATTCTCACCTACCGACTAACGCCCCGGAAACCGCGCGCATCGCGCGCGACCCGCAACTAGTACATTAAAAAGGATAAAGATGTTTACTTGGTAGTTGAAATACATCAATCTACGCATATAAGTTTATTCATGTGTTTTTATAAATTAGGATTTACGCTAGTCTATCATATTCGCCCATAAACATGTTAAATAATTAGTTAATACTGTATTAAATATAAATAAAATCGCATTTCTAACATCAAAAATAATGTCAACCTCTAACTTCAATATAGTTGAGTTGTAATATAGATATAAGGGATAAGATTCCAAGTCTTACCAGTTTAGATTCTACTACATCCATTTTTTATGTTTCTTCCCGTTTTTTAATTTGTGCGGAGTATTTAATTGAAATGAAGAGAAACATAAAAAAAAAACGGAGGGAGTAGTTTGTAGGTGGCCATTTTTGTGTGTTTATCATTTTCCGTCTTTTGTTCGAAAACAAAGAACTAACTTTTAAAAAAAATCGCATTTCTACATCATTATATATATTTATATATAATAATGTTAAAAATGAAATTTAATGTGACACAAGTGTAATTAGAATACGTGACCGAGATTATTTACACGTACAATATATCCAAATTAATGTATGTTGAAAAGTAAAATAAATAATTTTATTTAATTAATATGTTTTACATAATCAATAGTACATAAAATAAGTATAATCCACATACATAAAATAAGTCTAAACCAGCAAATATTAAACTTTTTTCAAGCAATTAGCTTTTATTAAATATGTTAAATACATAGATAATATTATAATCCACGTACATTCAAAGATTAAATTCGAAGAGTTAATATAAGTTACTAATTTTGAATTTCTCCAAACGTTTTGCAAAGTTTCCACACTTGAGCATTTTTACCCCAAGCATCTATTGCTTGTTTCTTTGGAAGATGCTTATATACTACAGTCACTTCGGTCAGAAGATCATGACACGACTCCCCAAGCTTTAATAAAGCGCTGCAACATTCTTCTGATACAGATACTCTGTTCGAAAAAATATATTGAGATATAACATCACCACATGTTTTTCCCAATTCATTTGCACATTTTAAGAAGTCGTCTGATGTGGCTGGGCTTGGTGTAGGTGACGCGATCACAAAACCTTGTTTGGCCTTGACAAAAAAGGGAATTAAAAGTAGCGCAACTGTGATGATTTTCCACTCCATGGTATAAACGGTTAAGTTTTAATATTCGATTTATCAAGTTATTATTTTTTTTGAATAATACAATAAAAATGGTAAAAGTAAACTAATCGTAATAATTAGTGGACGATACCAAGTATTCTATTAAAGATTATTTATACTGTATGGAAGTCTTTTAACGTTTTACGTTATTTTTTGTAGATAATATAACTTACATCGTCATAAACATAAATGTATATAAAATATAACTCCAAAGTATGTGCAATTTTAATATCGTGGAATTAAATTCATAATTTATGGCATGATTTTCTCTAATCATCAAGTTACTCAGTAAATGTATTTTCGTTAGAATTCTACGTGATACACACGTGATATTATTTAATCAGGGGTCAAACAAATTATTTTAATTGTACCATTCAATCAATAAAAACAATAATAGATTTTGCACTATACATTAAAAAGGATAAAGATGTTTACTTGGTTGTTGAAAGACATCAATCTACGCATATAAGTTTATTCATGTGTTTTTACAAATTAGGATTTACACTAGTCTATCATATTCGCCCATAAACATGTTAAATAATTAGTTAATACTGTATTAAATATAAATAAAATCGCATTTCTACCATCAAAAATAATGTCAACCTCTAACTTCAATATAGTTGAGTTGTAATATAGATATAAGGGATAAGATTCCAAGTCTTACCAGTTTAGATTCTACTACATCCATTTTTTATGTTTATTCCCGTTTTTTTAGATTTGTGCGGAGTATTTAATTGAAATGGAGAGAAACATAAAAAAATTGAAATTTAATGTGAACTAACTAAAAAAACGGAGGGAGTAGTTTGTAGGTGGCCGTTTTTGTGAGTTTATCATTTTCCGTCTTTTGTTCGAAAACAAAGAACTAACTTTTAAAAAAAATCGCATTTCTACATCATTATATATATTTATATATAATAATGTTAAAAATGAAATTTAATGTGACGCAAGAGTAATTAGAATATGTGACCAAGATTATTTACACGTAAAAAAATTACCACACGCAAATCAGCTTAAAGAAATTGTTTATTTTTTTCTATTTTTTTCTAATGTTTTCTGAACAAATTTTTTCTAAGGCTGTATGTGATTTTATTCAAGCTTGTTCAATTCATGAATATGTGCGTGTACATATTGAGTTGTTGGTTTCTAAAATCGTTACAGTACATATTTAACGTATATCATTTTATTTTAAATCAAGTAGATGTTATTTTTTATTGATTATATCAAACTTTCGTAGCAAGTCTATGTAATCTGATGGACTAGGATACATGGAATTTTTTGTTTATTCACTACTTGTAGACACCCACATTTGGCCGTTAGGTGTCTATGGCAGTTTCCAAAAAACACCCGATGATGATTGGACGCAAACGTGCTTTGACCTACTCGAATATGGGCTCGAAATCATTGGCATTTGGCTTGGGCTTTTTACGGAGTATAAATCTCACAAAACCAACCTCAAATTCAGGCCCTGTGGGTCATTTCAAGTCAGATAAGACTAATTTGGGTTGAATCCGATACCAGGGGCAAAACCGTCTTTTAGCGACCTAGTCAAAACCCGGTCAAAGATATTTTCCGAGACATAGAAATCAGCCGCGTCACCCCACGAGTCCGTTTTGAGCTCAAACACTACAAAAATCAGCTACAAAAAATATTAAACAATTCCGTTAAAGATAGAATTCGATCTCCAGGAGGAATTCTACCCGAGCACTCGACCGAGTACCAAGCATACTCGGCCGAGCACCCCAATTCCAGCCGGGTTCGTGCCTTTCCCTCCAAGAAACGGAATTCTCATTCCTCTCGACTTCTTACTTTTCCTATCCTAAACGGTATTTCTTATCACCCAAGGAAGATTACCTCTCCTCGCTTCAATCGAGGACCTTTCCTATAAATAGGACCCTCTCACACATCTGCAAGACATTCACGATCATCGATAATTCCCGACAAGATTCATACACATCTACATCCCATATAGCAATAATACACACATAGCATCGAATAACCGATATTACAACCCGAGATCACGCTGCCTAGACCCGAAGAAACCGGCCACCTCACCCGACACCCTACACGTCCAAAACCACCATAACTCACCGACATTATCTCGACGCTCCCGTGTCTAAGCCATATTCCGATGAGCCCCGTTCCGAGAATACAAAGCATGTAGGTTGAGGGTGTAAAATCAAACCCGTTCTCTCCTTTCTCTTTCTCCTTCTCTCGTCGTTTTCGTCGTTGCGTCGTCGGTCTGTTTGTTATGGGTCATCGTCATGTTTTTTTAACATCGATACTACAAACTATTTCCATATAAAACAAACGTTCTTAAAATACGATATCGACTCAATAGTCGAATATCGTATCTAGAAGGAACTAAATTAATCTCATTATTGCTAAAAAAATCGTCACCTGGTTTTAAAAACAAAATACGACGATTTTAAACGCGGAGAGAATCGACATTGTTTTTATTTAGTTCAATTTCTTATAAAAAAAAACAATTTACAAAACCTTTTTTTTATCCTTTATAAAAAATCATTCCGAATATTTGATACCGATTCCATAATCTAATATCGAATATAATGAATATCGCAAATTTACGTCGAGTATAAATTATGCTATATTTATACGCAATTTAAACAAAACCGTCGATTTTATAAAAAACAAGTCTGAAAACAGGCCGCCATGCGACTCACACGCAACTCGTGCGAGTCGCGCCCTCCTCGCGCGGGTCGCATGAACTCCTGAAAACCGCGACATAAAAAAGCAATCTCGTTCTAATTTTTCAAACATCATTTCTTAAACAAAATAGCGGGTTTTTCGGTATATTTCAGGTCTCGATAAATAATTTCTTGACCTCGGTCAACACGTATTTAATCCATCACGTGTCATAAACTTTTCAAAACCATTCATTTCATCGTATCTATTTTTTCCTATTATTATTTACAAACGGTTACTAACTTGTTTGCTCATGTTTGTAGCAATTTTTTTTTCATCATTTGTTTATTATACTAAACGAATCTCGCATGCTAAAACAACTTTGACGTTAATTTTAGATGCATTAAATCGACTTAGCAACCCATTCAATTATTCTCATGTTTAGGCAAAACAATGTTTGCATATCATTCATCGTATTACTAACGTGCGTATTCTAAAATTAAACGATATCTTAGTAGAGGCCGCTAATGTGCGGGCGGGGTTGGGTGTTCTTTGTGAACTTCCCAACACGTACCCTCACCCCTTACTCAGAACCATGGTTTCCGGATGTACGAAACCATTGGCACACGAGAGTCATTCAATACCCGGTATCCGATAATGTCGGTATCGGTATCAAATGCAAAGGGACAAACCCAATAAACTCTGACATCGGAATGGGCCATACTTTGTGCATGGCCCACTACGACATAGAGTGGGTTCGAACGGGCCCGAACTCCCACAAAGTTCGGTGGCGACTCCAACTTCGATTTAAATTTCAATTCGATCCATTCTCATATAGAGATTCATTCGCCTCCCCAAACCCGCGCGTGGCCACGTCGGGGTGGACCTATGTCATGTCCACAATTTGGCGACTTCGCTGGGGATTAACTGATGCGTGACTTACCATCAGCATCCTCAGGGTGAGACTCAAATAGAAATCGTTTGACTAGTACAATACGCGTTTTAGTTTTACGGTTCATGCATAACCCCATATTTTCCCGGGCCGGTACTGGTGACCGACGTCCCACTATACTATTGATGTAGTCCAAATTGGATATGTCAAAGGTGTCCATAGTCGATTCGTATGGGTTTTACGGCATGTTCAAAGCTCAACTCGATTTAGGAAGTCCGCCCCGATTCTCGGATAGGCTATGTACACTGGTATAGACCCTTTATAGACTGACCGAGACTTAGTTTTAGAGCATACATGGTGTCTTTATACTGCTTCCATGACTACATTCTACTTGATCTACTTCTTTTTCAAAAAACCATCATTTTCAAAAATTGCATCCTTTTCAAAACATCCAATTTCAAAACCCGGGACATATACCGAATTTAGGATTTACGATTTTACTCAAAATAGCCTATTTCTAGCCGGTATTCTGCCCATTACAAAACTCAAAAATATTTTCGAACTTTCAAAACCCGTGGCCCGATTTGCTTTTCCTTTTTTTTTCGAAAGGGTCCTCCCCCGAATTTTTCGGGCCTTCAAAAAAAATCCTATTTCAAAAACTTTCTCTTCTTAGGACTTCCCATATTTAGCAGTGTCGGGTCGTGTCGTAAGTCGCCAAGGTCTCTAGCGTCGAAACTCCGTCGATCTTATATCACGGGTTTCCTCCCTATCCCAGTCCGCCTTATTTGACTAAGGTAAGGCCCACCTACGTAGGACATACTCCTACAAAGGGTGGCCCGTTTACACAATTGAGTCCAAAGTCTGGGGAATGTCTCACGTGAACCTCCTTTCAAACAGGACCCAACCCACACAGCCGGATCCTATAGGAGGCCCACCATTCACAAGTCACCCGTCTAAGTGTCTTTTCCGAGTCGTTTCCTTCCTAGTCTTCTTTTCCCTTGCTCGGGATGTACTTTTGTTCTAGGATTTGGGTTAGTTGCTGACTACGCGGTATTCTTACAGACAGGCCGCCTTTCACCCGAACCATGACGAAAGAAGCCATTGATGAGTTGACCGCCTTGTTGGTCAAGCTAGAGGACCAATTGAGAAAAATGAGGGAGGACCAGATCGTCATCCGCACTCGGGTAAGCGCCGTAGAACAAGGAACTCCTAACAGTGGAGTCGAGACTACCGGGCCGTTAGCTGAACAGGCCAGCGCGGTCCGCAAGCTGCAGGAGCAGGTCCACTTGACGACCAACAATACCATCCACAGGGAAAATGCCCGTGCATATTCGCCCCTGACTGATAAATCCCGCCATTCTCAACTTGATGGGCCTGCCAATGTTTGATGGGACTGAAGACCCGGTACTCCATATCCGGGCTTTCAAAGAATTTATGGCTGTTAAGGGGGTCAAGTCGACAATGTTCAAGCATCTCTTTGCTTCTTCCCTTAAGAAGCACCCGAAAGCCTGGTATTACAGGCTTGATTCCAAGAAATACAAAACTTGGGACGACGTGGCGACAGAATTCGCCCGGAACTACGCAGATAACACTGAGATCCAGACTACTGTGCGTACTTTGGAGGTCATGGCCCAAGAGCCCAAGGAAGGGTTCACCAGATACCTTCAAAGGTGGAGGGCTGAAAGCGTGAAGCTGGTTGACAAGCCCAGTGAAAAACTTTTAGTGGAGGCCTTTGTCAAGAACCTCCTCCCTTCTTACCGGGTCCATCTCCGGTGCGCCGTTATACCTAATTTCGCCACCTTAACCGAAATGGGTACAAGGATTGAAGATGAATTAAGGCTAGAGAACCTTACTAAGGCCTCTGCCAAAGGATATCAAGGGGTCAGTTCGTCCTCCAGCAAGCCCGCAACTACAACTGCGGCCCGTAGCATCTTTGACGTGGTCAATCTACTAGATACCTCGACCAAAAAGAATACTCCGACTCGGGTATTCATTGACATAGGGACTACCTATACTCACGCCTTACAAAGGTTATCCTCAAATAGCCTAATCCAACCGATAGGCCCGATTCCAGAAGTCCCGGTCGAAAAACGGTCCAAAAGCTATAACAAGCTGGCCTATTGCCATTATCACCAAGGTAACGGGCACGATACAGAAAAGTGTTGGAAGTTGAAACATCTCATCCAAGACTTGATCGAAAGCGGGAAAATACCATTGCCCGTAGACAAACCGAGCGATAAGGGAAACCCGTTCAGCGCTCACGCCATCTTTTCCGAAGACATAATCGACTGTTCACATCTAATCTCACCTTTCGTCCCACAAATTAACGGGATATGGATTGATGATGAAGACGATGTGTACCTACCCAAAGGGGGAGCTGTCCGTATTACCCCTGAGGAAGTCCGGAAGGCTAAATCCCGAGCTTTGGCCAGCAACCACCACGTTACCGCCGGCCGGTCCACCTCGGAAACGGTCGCCGAGCCAGCCAAGGCCGAATCAACCCTTGAAGAGCCAAATACTGATCCGGCTCTGGTCAAACAGCTGAAAAGGGTTCGGGTAGATCTCACCATATGGCAGCTTTTGGTCAGTTCAAAAGTACATCGAGAGGCGCTTACTAAGGCTCTCGATCAGATCAAAGTCGACTCGCTGGTTACCCCAACTGAAATGGTAGCCAACATCATGCCCCATCTCAAGGGCAAATCCAAGGAAGAAGGCCCGCTCATCACCTTCTCAGAGTCCGACTTGCCACCATTCGGGACGACCCACAACTTAGCCCTCTACGTTACGGTAATCTGCTGGGGAAAATATCTCCCGATGACCCTGATTGATGACGGGTCCGCTGTAAACGTCCTTCCCTTAAGGAATGCTAAGGCCCTCGGCATCACCGAGGCCAATTATCTCCCAACAGCGCAAACTATCCAGGCTTTCGACGGAAGACCGAAATCGGTTGCCGGGGCCGTCAAACTAACAGTTATAACCGGCTCAATAGAAAAAGAGCTAGAATTTCAGGTGATCGATATCACCTCATCTTTCAATCTGCTACTCGGGAGACCGTGGATTCACGCGGTCAAAGCCGTATCCTCTACCCTTCACAGGAAGGTCAAAATGCCTCTACAAGACGGTGTTATATCTCTCGAGGCTACCCCCATAACCGTGGCAAGCTGCAACACGGCGAGCCAGGCTGACCCACGAGGATTCAATTTTGTAGGAATGATTATAGAGGAATATCTCTTCAAGCCCTATTTCACCACTAACATCGACACGACGCTGCAAAACTTGGGCTACCTACCGGGGGCTACTTCAAGACCATATCTTCCAGCTGGGAAGATTATCGAGGTCCTGAATGGCGGAGGGTCTCGGTTTGGCTTGGGCTACACTATGACCCCGGGACACATGGACCGAACAGATGCTATCAAATTTGTAACTCCAGTGTTCAGAGCTATTCAAATGGGCCTTTATCAGCCCACCATCTCGTATCCCGAGACCTAATTTGCTCGGGAATGCAATTTCATCCCGGATGACATCTTCGCTCTCATCCAGGCCGAGTCAAAGGGAGGTACAGGTAACACCGAGCCCGTGCTGGGGTTCCTATTTGGGGAAGATAAGATCATCCCGACTCCTAAGGAAGAACTAGTGAACCTGATTCTCCGCAGGAGCAGGTTCGATCCAACCAGGTTGATCTCTGAAGTCGATGCGGGCACTAGGGCTTGGAGAAAGACAATCAAGTGGACCGACAGCCACGGTCGAGTCTACTAGTTGACTACCGGTGAAGGAGATATGCAAGACACTGAGTCTGAGTCCGAGTCAGAGTCAGAGTCGGAGTCTGAGTCCAAGTCTAGAGGATCCAGTACTAGAATCGAGTCTGTAACTGTTAAGTGCTATTTTTAGCACTAATTGTGAGTATATATCGTCATATTTATAGTGTTTAAGAGCGGATTTTGGACGATATAGTGACATTCGAAGTGATTTCCGATGATCTCACATGATTTGATTATATATGTGATTTTTGATGACGCTTCTAGCTATTTTGAAGAGCCGAAAAATTCATGTATTATGCCCGGATTATAGTGGTGGTATACGTGTCAAATGTCGGGTTATATCGAGGATTGAATAAAGAAAACAAGAAAAGAAAAGCAAAGAA
Source organism: Agrostemma githago (assembly GCA_958450325.1). Classification (NCBI taxonomy): domain Eukaryota; kingdom Viridiplantae; phylum Streptophyta; class Magnoliopsida; order Caryophyllales; family Caryophyllaceae; genus Agrostemma; species Agrostemma githago. Next base: position 13,103,524 of record OY288255.1, on the reverse strand, counting down.
AAATCAAAGAAGAAAGAATTGGGGTTTTGAAGTGCCGCTACTAGCGGATGACGAAGAGCAAAACTGCCGCTAGTAGAGGCTTAATCAGAATTCATGCAATTTGTGGAGCTTCCAAAGCGCCACTAGTAGCGAAATGTGCCGCTACTAGCGAATAGCTACCCGCGTGACTCTTGATATTCCCCCTATTCTATCCTACTTATATTAGATTACTATTATTATTAGAAAAACATTATCATTCCTAGACTAGATACACAATACCTATGCAATTTTATTAGATTTAATTTATACAATTTAGTTTTATTATTTTATTCCTTTAAAGAAGACGGTTGTTCATCCTTTTGTTCATCAATCAAGAATAAGTTTTCCTAATTCCCTACTTTTTATTTTATTTGTTGATTGTTATTTTGATTATGAATTGTGAGTAGTTCTTTTATCTAGGGCTCGGTGAACCGATAATATGGGTTATTGATGCTTTGATTTTAATCGCGCTTTGTTGAATTATTGAATTGGGTTTGTTTCGGTTGTGCTTAATAATTGATTGATTAGTTTGAATTGCTAGGTTTGAGTCTAGATTATCATTACAACGAGAGTTGAATGTTTTCATATGAATCATGCCTAAAAGTTTATATCTTCGTCGATTAATTTCTACTCAATTTTAATTACGACGAGAGTCGGGTTTTAATTTAGAGAATCGAAACAAGATTTGAATTTTCACATGAGAATAGTGAATTGGAATAATTGGGACATGTTAGCATCGATTCTTAATGCGTCTAGTTTTGTTATTCGTGCCATGAGAATAGGTTTTATAACATGCTAGATAGGCTTTTTATGTCTCGACGGAGAACTTAAAGTATTGATTAAAATAGGAATGCTAGTCTCACCCAAGACGGTAATTTGACAAAACTGTGTAACATTTTGACTGCATCGATAATCCATGTTAATGGTGAACCATTGCCGTAGGTCTTTTTAATTATTGATTTCATCTCGATTTATTACATCTAGTTTGTTAGGCATTAGTTATATAATCACCATTTTGATTTATTCGACGTAGATAACTTGAGTCAAAAATTAGCTAGTACTTAATAATTCACCTCCCTGAGATCGACCCGTATGCTACAATACCCGTACGCTTGCGGTACTACAAAATAAAACGTAACAGTAACCCCCCCCCCCCCCCCCCTTCCTTTAGTCGCACCTATGGGAGTCTCGGAGTCTGTCCCGAGAGCACTCCCTATCCCGCCTCTGACCAACGATCAGATGACTTCTCTCTTTGAGCTATTTTCAAAATTCACTATCAATAACAACGATAACCGTTCTGCTTACGACTTGTCTAATTTTCAAAATATTTTCAAAAATTTTACTTGTAATGACATTGAGAAACCCGACGAACAGGTACCATTACCTCCGCATCTAATCGAGCAACTCGAACAGAGGGAATCCCGAGATCCGGTAATTGAGGAAACCGATTCCATCAATGTAGGAACCCCTTTAGAGCCTCAGATGCTTAAGTTAGGTTTATCCTTAGATCCCGAGGAGAGACAACAATTCATGAAGCTCCTCCAAGAATTCAAAGACGTATTCGCATGGTCCTACAAGGACATGCCAGGAAAAGACCGGGAGATAGCCGAACACCGTATACCCATCAAAGACGGGTGTAAATCGGTAAAACAGAAACTCCGAAGAATGAGGCCCGAATGGTCTCTCAAAGTCAAAGAAGAAGTCGACAAGCAATTCAAAGCGGGCTTTATTCAAGTATCTGAATATCCAGGTTGGGTTGCGAACATCATGCCAGTACCCAAGAAAGACGGCAAGGTACGGGTAAGTGTAGACTTCGGGACCTTAATAAGGCCAGCCCAAAAGACAATTTTCCGTTACCACACATCGACATACTGGTGAATAACACGACCGATCATGCCCTCCTATCCTTTATTGACGGGTATGCCGGGTACAACCAAATCAAGATGGCGGAATAAAACATGAGTAAGACCACCTTCACTACACCTTGGGGTACTTACTGCTACACCGTCATGCCATTTGGGCTTATCAATGCCGGGGCCACTTGTCATTGAACCGCCACTACCTTATTACACGATATGATGCATAAGGAAGTAGATGTTTACATGGACAACATGATCGTTAAGTCCAAAGACCGAAATGGGCACATTTTGGCCCTAAGAAAATTCTTTACCCGATTACGCAAGTACAACATGAGGCTAAACCCTCAAAAATGCAGTTTAACATCGGGCAAATTACTGGCCATATCGTTAGCCAACGCGGCATCGAGGTTGACCAAGCCAAGATCAAAGCCATTACCGAGATGTAGCCACCCAAAATCGAAAAGGAGATAAGGGGGTTTCTCGGGAAAGTCCAATATATCAGCCGGTTCATTTCGAAGCTAACCATGGTATGTGAGTCCATTTTCAAGAAACTGAAGATAGGAGAACGGGTACTGTGGGACGATAAATGTCAAACGGCTTTCGATAAAAGCAAGGAGATTTTGTCTGCACCGCCGGTATTAATGCCACCTCAACCCGTTCTACCTTTGTCGTTATACCTAACAACGACCGAGACAGCCATGGGGGCTATTCTGGCTCAGACAGTCGATTCAAAAGAACGGGCTATTTACTACATCAGTAAGAAGTTCTTGGAATACGAGTGCAAGTATACGATGCTCGAAAAGACGTGCCTAGATTTAGTTTAGGCCACTAAAAAGCTCCGACATTATATGCTCAGTCACGAGGTACATGTTCTGTCCAAAATGGATCCTATCAACTACTTGTTCGAGAAGCCCATCCTTAACGGCCGGATATCTAGATGGACTTTGATGCTAGCAGAGTTTGACCTCAAGTTCGTACCATTAAAAGCCATCAAAGGCCGAGTAGTAGCGGATTTCCTTGCCGATAGTCCGGTATCCGAGAAGGGACACACCGATGCTTGGGCCTTTCCGGATGAAGATATATTCCATACCGACACCGAAACATGGGATTTATATTTCGATGGGCATCCAACTTCCGAGGATTTGGTGTCGGGATTTTGCTGATCTCACCACAAGGAGAGCACACCCCGTTATCCATTAAACTGGAATTTGACGTGACTAACAACGCAGCCGAATATGAAGCATGCATTCACGGGTTGCAAGCCGCCGCTGATTTGGGAGTAACAAACCTCCGGGTCTACGGTGACTCGTCTCTAGTCATCAATCAAGCACTCCAAAAATGGAAAACTCGGAACGCCAATCTCGTAGCTTACCAAGCGCGAGTAAGGGTTCTCGAAAAGCAGTTCCAAAAAGTAGAATACATCTATCTACCTCGGGAAGAAAACCAGTTTGCAGATGCGATTTCTAAGTTAGCATCTTTATTGAATATCCCGGAACATCTAACCAGCATGTCGATTTGCGTACAATCGATTTGGACTCAGAATCAATGGTAATTGGCGCGAGATTTTAGCGGAGTAAAAATCTCACCAAACCGACCTCAAATTCAGGCCCAGTGGGTCGTTTCCAGTCAAATGAGACTAATTTGAGTCAAAACCGTCACCAAGGGCAAAACCGTCTTTTAGCGACCGAGTCAAACCCCGGTCAAAGCCATTCCCGAGCCAAAAATATCTGACGTGACATTCGAGAAGCCAATTCGAAGTCAGATTCCTTACAAAAAATCAGCTACAAAAATATTAAACAATTCCGAAAGAGATAAAATTTTATCTTTTAAAAGAGCCATATCACGCCCGTCCAGCTCCACTCGATCGAGTGGATTAGCTCACTCGGTCGAGTGGGCTCATAACAAATGATCAGACTCGAGGGTAGACCAGGCACTCGATCGAGTGCCATGAACCACTCGATCGAGTGGCCTCCTTTTTCAGCCAAAACCAGGAGTTTCTTCCTCTTTAAGCAAACTTCTCCTATCCACGAGCGGAATTATACTTCCTCCCAACCGTTGCTTTCTTCCTTGGCAAGAAACCGCTATCCTATCCAAACACTAGAAATCTCCTATCCTGAGTGGGGGTATCCCATCCTATAAATACCCCACCCTCGGATCAATCATGAACGGATCATTAACATCAATCATTGACATCGACTATTCACATCACACATCCATACATCCCGAATCTCTAGCAAACCTTAGGAAAATTATACCGAAATACCGTCCGATTTACCTAGAAATCCTTAGGCAAATACAAAAATAACAGCACCTTGACTCTTCCTAGATTCTCGTTACTCCTACGCAAGCACCATTATTACGAGTTCCTAAATCGAGACCGAAATTAGCATGTAGGTTGAGGGTGTTCCAAATCCCGCTCTCTCTTTCTTCTTTTCTCCTCTCACGTCTTTTCCTTCTTCACGTTTCGTCCGTCGTCGTCCATTGTCGAGAGTCGTCAGCGTCGTCTTTTATTTATTTTATCCTTTTTATCTAATATCATTATTACTACTATCGTCTCTAGCTATAACGAGTCGTACCTAAGGAGTCGATATCGACTCTATAGTCGAATATTGGATCTAAAGGTGTTAATCATCAAAGCATGTTAAACATAATACCATTGAAGCCGAGTAATTATTACATTACAACGTGGAGAAATTATCGCATCTTAACAACATTCAAAACAATTTTTCAAATAACTTTTCAAAATCCACTCTTAACATCCGACAACGATTCTATAATCAAATGTCGAATGTTACGAGTATCAATATTTAAGTCGAGTATAAATTGCATCGTATTTTTACGAGACTTAATCAGATTTCAAAAAAGCCGAAAACAATTTTAGAGTCGAAATTAAACCGGATAACAGTCCGTACAGGGGGTACTCGATCGAGTGCCTAGCCCACTCGATCGAGTGGTACCCCAGAAACCGAACCAGAAAGCTTTTTTTGAGGACCACTCAAGCGAGTCCCGTCATGACTCGATCGAGTGGCACCTCAAAATCCGAACAAAAGGCTTTTCATAAGGTCCACTCGGTCGAGTCCATCCATGACTCGATCGAGTGGCCTTTCCCAAGATAAATCCGTGAACCTTCAACATATTTCGGGTTTTGATAAATTATTTTAATGACTTCGGTCAACACGTGCCAAGCCCATCACGTGAATCTAGTCCTTTCAAAGTCACGTTATGCTATATTCGCATCTTCCTAACTCGTTTATCGCAATTGTTGTATTGTATCATTGGTTACATTGTATTTCCAGGTGATATGCCGCTCGTATATTGTAATCTGTTATCGTTTTTTGTTTGTTTTATTGTACTAAAATGAACATCGCATGCTAAAACAACTTTGACGTTAACTTAGATGCATTTAAACGACGTAGTCAAACATAACTCACATGTTTAGTCAAAACGCCTTGTTTGCATATCATTCAACCGTCAAACTAACACGCGTACACGAACAACGAACGATATCTTAGTAAAGGCCACTAAGTGCGGGCGGGGTTGGGTGTTCTCTGTGAACTTCCCAACACGTACCCTCACCCATACTCAGAACCGTGGTTTTCGGATGTCCGAAACCATTGGCATACGAGAGTCATTCAATACATGGTATCCGATAATGTCGGTATCGGTATCGCAATGCAAAGGGACGAACCCCATAAACTCTGAAATCGGAATGGGCCGTACTTTGTGCACGGCCCACTACGACATAGAGTGGGTTCGAACGGGCCCGAACTCCCACAAAGTTCAGTGGCGACTCCAACTTCGATTTAAATTTCAATTCGACCCATCTCATATGGATTTTCATTTGCCTCCCCAAACCCGCCCGTGGCCGCGTCGGGGTGGACCTATGTCATGTCCACAATTTGGCGACTCCGCTGGGGACTGATGTACCACTTGTCATCGGGATTCTCAAGGTGAGACTCAAAAAGAAATCGTTCGACTAGTAATGTACGCATTTTAGTTCGATGGTTCATGCATAACCCAAATCTTTCCCGGGCCGGTTACTTGTGACCGACGTCCCACAATAACACGGTGCATTCCTAAATGGGTGCACTAAAGACTCCGATGGCGGAACTCGCATGGGTTTTACGGCATGTTCTAAGTCCAATTCTGCTTAGGAAGTCCGTCCTGATTTGCGAGAAAGCCATCGTTGTTGGTATAGACCCTATTCCGACCAACCGAGACTTAGATTAGGAGCATACATGGTGTCGTTATACTGCTTCCGTGACTACATGCTACTTGATTTACATGTTTTTTTTTAAACCGTCATTTCAAAAAATGCATCTTTTCAAAATCATCCTATTTTCAAAACCGGGACCCTACCGAAATTAGGACTTACGATTTAACTCAAAATAGCCTTTTTCTAGCCGGTATACTGCCCAAACCTTTTCAAAATTACCGAAAAACTCGACCCAAGGACACCTTTGTCGATTTCTTTCAAAAATCTGGCCGTCCACCGATTTTCTCGGTATCAAAATTTTCCTTTTCAAAAAATTCCTCTTCTTAGGACTTCCCGTACTTAGCAGTGTCGGGTTTCGTCATAAGTCGTCGAAGGTCTATAGCGTCGAAACTCCGTCGATCTTACATCACGAGTTTCTTCCACATCCTAGTCCACCTTTTTCTAAAGGCATAACCAACCAACACGAGTCATACACTCGTAAATGGAAGGTTCGTCTAAACACTCGAGTCCTAACTAGGAAGTCCCACGCGACCTTTCCTTCTAGCAGGACGGTCCCCACGACCTTTCCTAAGAGAATTTCTCCCGTCTTTCAATCCGTTAGTCGAGTCATCCCAATTCAAAAGTCCTTTAACTTAAGGGTCTACCCTAATCACGGGGCCACCCTTATTCGGGTCAAGTCGAGGGTCTCTAGCATCGAAACTCTGCCGGTCTTACATCGCAAGTTTCTTCCCTTACCCCGTCTGCCTTTCCTCGGGGCCGAGTCAACCTTTTACAAGGCATAGTCCTACAACAAAAGGTTTGTGATCCTTACGTCTAAGGGACACTCGTCCAACACTCGAGTCTTGACAAAGTCTTCAATCCCACTCGGGGCTACCCTTCAGCATAGCGATCAATCACGGTTGTTCTAAGGGTCATGTCTTACACGTGTCTCACGTACCCCACTTTCGAGTCACTTAGATGTCACACCATCTGAGTCCTATCAGAATTTTTAGTCTCACTTGGGGGCTATCCTCCACCCGAGCAATCGACCACGGTCGCCCTAGAGGGGTACCTCACGTCCATCTTACACCGGCGTCCTTATGATGCCTTCTTCGAGTCGTACCTATGCTACAAACACTCGAGTCACCTAGGGTTAGGTCACCACGGTTGGTCCGAGCACGCGACGCGGTCAAACATGGTCGCCCCATTTTTAGGACTTATCCTCGTACAGCTTGAGTCTCATGGTCGAGTCCAAGTTAGGATCATTACCTCGTCTAGGTCAACATTCGAGTATCCCGGTCCAAGAGTCTTTGTCATCCCGTCACCCCGGGCCATGTCGAGTTTGACTCTCTCTCTCTTGCATTTGCGTAAAGCCGAGTTTAGGCGACTTCTAACACCTGTCGTTCTCTTCAATCAATGACCTTACCAAAAAGAAATAACCAACCGAGCATCCAAGAGTCCGGATTTGATTTGAGTCCTAGTCTGAGTCCGAGTCTAGGATATACTATTTCTTTCAAAGTCAGAGTCAGGGTCAGCTGTATTCTGTCCTCTTTTCAAAATTCAATAAAATCAGCTTTTCTATTTCTCGTATATTTCCTTATGTGTTTCCGAGAACATGATAAACACCATCATACACTGTGAGCACATGCACATGACTGTTATAGGCACATCTATAATGACTGCAGGGAACTGAGACCCGTGTTTTCCTTTACCTGTTCCATGTTTGACATAGAAAGCCACATAACTACCCTTAGCAGGAGCGGTATCGAATCCTATGACAAATCTCGGTAGTCTCCTAATATAGGTTCAAGACGGGAGGCAATCCCATTTCCCACAATAAACGCCCCTTCAATAAGATCGACCAATCCCTACCTCAGGGGTTAGTCAGACCAACAAAAAAAAGAAAAAAAAAGTTGGACAGAAAAAAAATCAAAGTCCAAGGTAAAAGAAAAAGGCCAAAACAAAAAAGCAGGTCATCATCAAAAAAGAGGCATCCATGACCAAGGTTAAACGGTCAATCCAAGTGAAGAATTCCATGACCGGGGCTAAGAGGTCAACCAAAAAATATTCAAAAACCCATGACCGTAGTGAAAACGGTCAATTCAAAATTATCAATACTCATACCATCCAATAGGGGGAAAACAATCAAGCTGGTCAGATAACACCACATCTAGCCTTCCCACATTAAAACCCTCAAACCTTCTCGAGACCTAGGCTAAGAGGCAGCCCGGTATTTTGAGGATTCAAGCTCTATAGGACACCCTAACCATTAGGGCCGGACATGGAAATCAGATCCCGCATTATCAAACCTACCCCGATCGAAGCTCGAGTCATTTTTACTCGACTTCCCCCTTTCCTACCACATTACAATACCTTACCCTCGAAGCTTTAGCTCCACAAAATTATGCTCCAGATGTCAAAACATCAAAGCCACTTACGACCGAGCACCACATTTCCAACAATATCCAAACCAGTTACCAACCCCAAACACGGGAATTCAACTTGCGGTCGGCATAGAACATGCCCAAATAGTTCACACCACCTCTGGGGGCTACTCCGGAGAATGCTCATAGTCACAGGATCAACATCCTAACTATTCTAACCCTTTGATCAAGACATCATTGGGAATGCACCTAGTCTACGTCATCACTATGGCTAGTTACACACAAAGCCCTAATAAACTAGGCACCATAACATATCTTCCAATTCACTGAACTACGACATGGTTTGATTTCACCACATGTGAATACGTAGGCAGCCTTTCAACAAGGGCACAACCACCCACATTGACACATTCAAAAAGCACCATTATTCCGGTCACGACACTATCATGTTCTCAGCAGCAAGGTTTGTCATCCTGGAGGCTTCTCCTAGGCAGAAGTTATCCATCCACTCACAAAAATCCAAATACTTTCAAAATCTAGCCTTCTTTCTATAGTGTGTCCTAGTACTCGGCTCAGTCGAAGACAAGAATCTGTCAGGACTCGAAGCAATACCCACTTTGGGAATGTACCCTAAAATCAAAAAAGATCCAAAAGACCACTAGTTTACTGCGCTGCAACTGCTGAGTCCTGCAGAAACAGTCTCATTACAGACTACTGCAATTTCCCTATAGCACATCCTTCCCGTTTCGACGTTCGACCGTGCCGTCACTCGCCTAGGCTACAGAATAGCGCAACTTAAGAGTCTTCTCATCTTAGGTGGCCCACCCCCCTACCGAGTCACGGTCCAACCCTTACAGAGTCCGTTCGTGCCTATCAACTCGTTCTGTCACGTCCAAAGTCGAGTCTGTCGGTAGGCCTATCTCTTCAAATTCTCACTTTAAAATTTGCAAAACCTAGCCATTTGAGAAAATCCTTTTCGACAAGGTCAAATTTCGGTCTATTTAAGCTGCAAATTTCTTTTCTACCCCTTTCAATTTTGAAAACCCATCTCCTAGCACGTGAGTTGCTTTCAGGACTTCAATTTCAAAATGAAGCAAAAATCATTTTCCCCAGCGCAAGTTAGTCTATAGATGCTAACTGCATTTCTTGTATGCTATCTTGCTACCTGCTATGTTTGCTATTTCTATATATCTAACATTTCAGGTACCAGCTTGTGCTTCCCAAAGGAACATAAAGTTTTTACTTCCCCAACGTAGGTCGGTGTTTCGCCTAAATGTTACATACGAATTGCTATGTGTCGGCATCATACAGGTACACCCAGACTCGAGAAGGAAGTATCCTCGCAAAAGCTCCCCAGTGGAAAGACCAGGCGACATTTCTACTAAAGGATCGGGATGTGTCTGCGGACGGGCACACCCATAGCTTCCTATGCAAGCTCCCGCGTAATTCTGAATCGAGATATGTCTGCAAACGGACACACCCATAGCTTCCTATGCAAGCTCCCGCGCAGCTCCAAGATAGGATGTGACAGCAAATGGGTACACACCCAAGGCTACTTAGGCAAGTCCCCACTGAGCTATTAGCATCCACTCAGGTATGGTTTCTATTTTATGGCTGGTGAGCCCTTTTACGCAAGTCAAATGGACTATAAACGACCCGATCGGAACTCTGCCAGGTCTTAATCCTCGATTGGCCTGGTAGCTACTCTGACTTTCGCCTTGTCCAAGCCTCAGTCGGAGTGGGGGCTCTGTAGAAACCCATATTTTGACCGCCAGGTGTCTATAGCAGTTCCCGAAAAACACCCGATGATGATCGGACGTAAACATGACTTAATACGCTCGATTTGGAGTCGGAATCAATGGTAATTGGCGCGAGCTTTTAGCGGAGTAAAAATCTCCCCAAACCCGCGCGTGGCTGCGTCGGGGTGGACCTATGTCATGTCCACACATAGCTGTACAAAAAATTACTCCGTATAACAAATCGTTTACCGTAACAATTGAATACTAATAACCATAACTAAATGACGGGTTAGAGACTCACAAATAAGAGCCATTCTAATAAACTTACTTCAAGCAAAGAACGAAGAAAAAACTGTTGGGGATTTAGAGGAATTTCATTTCCTTCTAAAAATACCCATGAAATATTCTTCCTCTCCATCCTCCATCTCCATCTCCACCAAGTGTACGCTAGACAACATCTATAGCCAACCTCCGTCGCCCAACAGGTCGTTGTCGTCTACTGTAGTTTCCCATTTTCGTCTTCTTTCTTTGTATGTCTTGACACTTTTTTTATACTTCAATCCTATATAAAATGATATTTGTAATCATTTTATTTGCATTTATTTACCTATTTGAAAATTTATTAGGAATGGAATTCACAAAGTGAGAATATGTCAATTTTTAATATTAGGGTTTATATCGATTTGGGAAATCTGGTTAGAATTTGATTTAGGTTAATGTATGAGGAATTTGATACAATCGTATTTTTATGGGACACAATTGCGTAAAAATGAACTAAATAGATGATATGATCGATTAAGCTGTTCAACTAAATTAGTCGATAGGCTAGGTGATCTATAGAATAATCTGTGGTGAGGGAAGGAATCACCTAGGATTAATCAATGGGTTTGGATGAAATTAGAGAGAAAATGGAAGATAAGATAGCTAAGAAAGATAACTTTCATTCATAAATTCTTGGATACCTCATTACAATAATTTCTATATATAGGACATATGACTTGGAGAATAAGAAATAAATGACAAATTTACAAATATACCCTCTTACTAACATTTTGGTTTGTATCAGAATTAGTGTAATTAGAGTTTGTTGGTGATGAAATTTATAATATATTGTTCTTCTTCCTTCTTTCTCGATTTATCATTTCTGTTTTAATAACACCTAAATGAGTTCTGCTAGTATTATCGGATTATGTGCTTGTTTTAGTTAAGTTTGATTTCTGATGTTAGATTTATTTTTAGTTAGGAATTCTGCACAAATCAGGGTTAGGATTCATTAATTGGTATTGTACTTGCCCTAATTTACTAGAGATTGGTTGTGGAGATTGATATAATATATTGATGTTAGTGTTTATAATTTTAGCAAATGCCTTCTTATTGAATAAAAGGTCTGACAAGTGAACAAATCAATAATGCTAGTTGCCATTCTATAAAAGCAGGTCGCACTTATAATTTATCACTTGATCAAAGAAATACTCAAGTGCATCAAAGTAATGAAAGGATACTAGTAATCACCTTTAAGCACAAGATTTCTTAATAAACTACAAGAGCATGGGCATGGCACTACGATGAGTCTGAGTAACAACTGCTGAGTTTGTCGTTGTCTGGTGCCGCCAACTCAGCCATCTACATTTTGTTCGCCTCCCTTCTTACATGTTCCAGGATTACCCTGCAATCCTGCATATAAATTTGTTTTCGGCCTATAGGCTATTGTCTTTTACAATTCTTTTGTTTGGGAGTAATCGAGTATATATTATTATTTCCTTTACATCGTCATCTAGATTTAGGAAATGTACATATATTGTAGGTTATGGTACGGTGCTTTATTAATTTAAGGTTTGCAGGGCTGTGTTGCTTTGCGATTAAACTGGTACAACCTATAGATTAGAGTTGTAGGTATGTGTAGCTTTACAGAGTTATCTTAACTACAAAGCATGAACTAAATAACTTCTCCGTTGTTCACTATCGTCCTCTTGGTGCTAGCATCTCTAACGAGTTGAATTTAATCAGTTGAGGCTGCAGCTGAACGCGGATGGGTTAGTAATCCATGTTTGGACTACATTAGGGAAGTTATTTTGTTTTAAGATTAAATCATTTTCATTGGACCTGCTTTATTTGTTAAACCTGATTAAGTGTGAAATAAATAGGACTTTGAATATCCAAAAAGAAGCTTACCCTTTCAATAATAATAAACAATTTGTCATCATCTTGCTCCTAAGGCCAAATGTAATGCAGACGCTGCACGCGCGTACGCCCTCCACCATCCCTAAACCACGAGACATCACCGCTCTACCCAATCACCATCTCGTCCACGATGCCTCCTCCTCGTCATCTTGCCGCCTACTCTATTCGTCCTTCAAATCGGTAATGTACTCTTGCAGTCTAGGTTTAATTTGTGTTATGATTATTTAGAATAACTACTGAATTTTTTTAATTTTTGTTTGTGTAAGTATAGGAGTTCTTAAAATTAAATTAGTATCCAACCAATCAATTTTTGATGATTTAGGGTTTGTGGTGTTTAATTTGTTGATTGCACGTGACTGTATTATATAGAAAGCGGATTTAGCGGAAAATTTGTCGAATTCAGTTTTAGCGGCAGATTAGCGGATTAAGGGTTTATGCTGAGATTCATTAAGAGTTCAATCCGAACTTTGATTGTAAAAGTTCAATCTTTGCAGTATAGATTAGTCGAACTTTTGTTATGCGGATTTTTGTGTTCAGACTGCTGCTGATGCATCGCAAAGGTTATATCTAAAGAAGCCGGCGGTCCAAAAAGCACTTGATTCACTTGCTGATAGTGGTAAAATTGCATTCAAAGAACACTGAGTATGGTAAGAAGAAGATTTTCATAGCAAGGCAAGATCAATTTGAAATACCTAACAGCAATGAGCTTAATCAGATGAAGGAAGAGAATGCTGCAGGAACATATCAGAAACCAGAAGAAAGCGAATAGTGAGATTGAGGAGGTATATATGCTAGGAAACATGGATGTATAATGTCATGTGGTTGTTCGTTGAATTGCTCTAATATATACTGAAATTGATTTCCCTTCACTTCAGAAATTAAAAGCTTACAGTCAAATTTGATCATAGAAGATATGCAGCAGAGGTAATATGGTGTCTGAAGCTGATGACCACGTTTTTTACTCCTGTAATGTTTCAGAAACATAGCTAGGTGCTTGAAAAGCGTATTACTTTTACGGCTGGAAGGCATGACATGTACAAAAGAAATGAACTTAAATTTAAAATGATCAAACCACGTATAGTAACTATTTTTCTTAGGAGATAGTAGTAATTAAAGTTAATTTATAGGAGTTTCCATTTTTTATCTAACACTTGGTTCTAAATAAATTCAGTGGCCTCAACAACCAAATAGTTATGTGTGTGGCTATTTTGTTGTGAAATGGATGTATGACATCACATTTCAATACTCAATATCACATGACGATCTAGAAAAGGTATCTCAACGATATATTCTCTTGAATTCCATTTACTTTTTGGTATGTCTAGAAATATTATTGAATGACAATTATAGTTCATGTTTATGTAGTGTGTTTCAGGTTCATAACTAACAACTGATCAAATGAAGGAAGTTGGGGAGCTTTGGTCGTTTCACTGTTTAAAAAACCTTTAATGTGTTGAGCGATTGATTTTTATGTCAACTTGATGGGATGATACATTTTAATTTCTTATAAGTATTATGTTGAACTTGTTGAGTGAATGCAATTGTACCTGAGATATTTTTAAAGATGGTTGTGGATGGATTATTGGAAAGTGTTAATCTGTTCGATTGTTTGTATTGTGACGGATTGATTTTTATAGATTTTGCATACGGTGGAAAAAAAAAATTACAAAGCAAGTGCTTTCAAATATTACATAACATTAAATTACGTGCAAAATAGTAAATCAAGAAGTGATATTAATTCTTTGGTTTATCCATCGATTAAACAAAAGGCGACGTACATTAACAAACATTGACATCGATTGTGGTTAAAAATCTATGTAAATGGAACAATATTGCCATTGGTTCGGAACAAAATTCAATGTAATTTAAAAAACATATGCATCGCTTATAATGAAAATTGATGTAAATAAGACAACGTTGACATCGGTTATGTAAAAATCGATGTAAATAGAATAACAATAACATCGGTTTGAAACAAAGAGCGATGTAAATGACACAACATTAACATCGATTTCAAACAAAAAGTGATGTGAATGACACAACATATACATCGGTTATTGTAAAACCGATGTAAGTAAAGAAATATTAACATCGGTTCAAAAGCGATGTAAATGACATATCACTCATATACAACGCCTGGATATACATCGCCCAAAAAGCGTTGTAAATGTAAAAATAACCGATGTCAATGGATCTTTTTCGACTAGTCCACTATTGATGGAATAGGACGACTACAATGTGCGCTTAGAACGCGGCCTCCTGTACTAAATGCGGACTCCGAAGTAACACTAGATACCGGAATACTTAAGAGGTCCTTTGCTATCTTTTGAAGTATGCGAAATGTTGACCCATTAGTTTTCCACCAAATAATATAAGAATATTAAAATCACCCTCAAGAGGCACATTAGGAGTCTCAAAATACTTATCTAGTTCTGATTTCTCCTGCTCCTAATTTTCCTCTACCTCCAAGTACTTAGCAAAACCACTTAATTTCCCTTTTGAATTATTAGAACCACATGTGGACCGCCCAAAACCACTAGTTCGTTCTTTTCGCTCCCTTAGTGTTTCCATAAATACTAGAATGAATACTCAATCACCAAGTCCCTCAAAACGTTTTAACCTTCTCAACATCAAACTCAACTTCATAATCATCATAAAAATTGCTTATAGTAATAACGAATAAGTGGTAGTTTATACCTAGGATCTAACACGGCTGCGCACAGCATAAAAGGGTATTCACATCACTCCAATACTTGTTATATTTTTCCAACATGATGGTTGCCATATTTTTTATCAGAGGATCAGAAGATGTTATCCAATTATTCAAAGCACATCCAATTTCACATATATTAGAAAAATATATATTGGTAGTGGGATATGTCGTGCCAGAAAAGTCATGGGTAGCATCACTAAACACCTCCAGCTTGTCACAAATTTTTTTGGCCTTTTCCCAATCTTCTTTACATGGTATTGTAGACACCCACATTTTGACCGCCAGGTGTCTATAGTAGGTCCCGCCAAGCACCCAATGATGATAGGACGCAAACGTGCTTTAATGGACTCGGATATGGGCTCGAAATCATGGACATTTGGTTTAGGCTTATTAGGGAGTAAAAATCTCACAGAACGGACCTCAAATCTAGGCCCAGTGGGTCGTTTCGAGTCAAATGAGACTAATTTGGGTCGATTTCGACACCGGGGGTAAAACCGTCTTTTAGCGACCGAGTCAAACCCGGTCAAAGATATTTTTTCCCGAGCCACACGAGCTGGACGTGACACTACACGGCTGATTCGGACTCAAACACCAAAAAAATCAGCCTTCACAAATATTAAACAAATCCGTTTAAGGATAGAATTCGATCTCAAGTAGGAATTCTATCCGGAAACCGAATCAGACATCGACCGAGCATCAAAATACTCGGCCGAGATACCCCAGGACAGCCGAAATACCTCCCCACCAGCCGAGATTTTCGGCTTCTTCACTAAGAAACGAGAAGTTTATTCCCTTACGAACTCTCGTATTTCCTATCCAAACCGGTGTTTCTTGTCACACTAACAAGATCACCTCGGTTCCTATAAATAGGACCCTCCATTCAACATTGAGAGGGACCGAAAAAACAGTTTTGATACACAATACTCCAGCAACTCATACACAATTATTATAGCAAAAACAATCTCGAAATACACATCCGAAGGAATCCCGAAATAGTGTCCAAAAACCGACGAATCCGTCCCGTCACCCGGCCGAATCCACGCCTCACACACATACACAAAAACGCTCCAAAAACCGACACCTTAACTCACCCGCATCATCTCGACGCTCCCGTGCCTAAGCCACTGTCCGACGAGCCTTATACCGAGAACGCAAAGCATGTAGGTTGAGGGTGTAAATCAAACCCGATTCTTCTTCCTTTCTCTCTCTTTCTCATGTTTTTTCTTCTTTTTTTAGTTAGTTTTCGTCGGTCGTTTCATATTTTAATATGGGTCGTTCATCGCATATATTTTTCTAATATCGATATTATCAAAAACTATTTTCATATTAACAAACATTCTTAAGATGCAATATCAACTCCATAGTTGAATGTTGTAACAAAAAGAATTAAATCAAAACTCGACGATGTAAAGTCGTTACATCTTTTTCTTTTCCTTTTTTCGTTCAAACTTTTATTTTTATCTCTTTTTAGAAAACCTTTTTATAAAATTATTCCGACTATTAGATATCGATTTCATAATCGAATATCGAATACGACGAATATCGAAAATATAAATCGAGTATAAATTAATTCATATTTGTACGCGATTTATAAGAATTAACGATTTTTTCGAACAAAAAAAAAAACCCCGAACAGGCTGTCACGCGAGTCGCGCGCCTGTCAGGCGACTCGCGCCACAGCCTGCTCGGCCGAGTCCTTTTTTCGTTTCTTCGCTTTTCTATTTTTAATTCTTTTCGAACCTTATATTAAAATGCGACTTTCGCGACATATTTCGATAAAATACTTTTTTTCGACCTCGGTCAACACGTGTTAATCCATCACGTGTCATCAAAACCTTTTTTCGAGTCATGCATATTATTCATGTCTTTATTCGATCTTATTCATCGTTACTAACTCGTTTTCTCGTGTTTGTAGCTTTTTATTTGTTTTTATCGCTTTATTAGACTAAAACGAACTCACATGCTAAAATAACTTTGACGTTATTAGTTTAATATGCATTAAACGACTTAGCAACCCACTTTATTTTTCTCACATGCTTAGGAAAATAATGTTTGCATATCATTCAACCGTCGAACTAACCCGTGTACACCAAAAACGAACGATATCTTAGTAAAGGCCGCTAAGTGCGGGCGGGGTTGGGTGTTCTTAGTGAACTTCCCAACACGTACCCTCACCCCTTACTCAGAACCATGGTTTCCGGATGTCCGAATCCATTGGCTACGAGAGTCATTCAATATACGATTAACCGCCCAGTCGGCATCGGTATCGATATGCAAAGGGACGAGCCCAATAAACTCTGACATCGGAAATGGGCCGTATTTTGTATACGGCCCACTACGACATAGAGTGGGCTCGAACGGTTCCGAATAACCACAAAATTCGGTGGCGACTTCTACTTCGATTTAAATTTCAATTTGACCATCTCATATGGAGATTCATTCGCCTCCCCAAACCCGCGCGTGGCCGCGTCGGGGTGGACCTATGTCATGTCCACAATTTGGCGACTCCGCTGGGGATTAATTGATGAGTCACTTACCATCGGCATCCCTAGGGTGAGACTCGAAAAGAAATCGTTCGAATAGTAATGTACACGTTTTAGTTCAATGGGCCATGCATAACCCAATCTTTCCCGGGCCGGTTACTTGTGACCGACGTCCCACTATACCACGGTGCGTTCCCACTTGGACCCGCTAAAGACATCGATGGTGGAACTCGTTTAGGTTTTGCGGCATGTCCTAAGACCCACTCGGCTTAGGGAGTCCGTCCTCAGTACGAGAAAGCCATCGTTGTTGGTATAGACCCTATTAGACCGACTGAGACTTAGACTAAGAGCATACATGGCGTCGTTATACTGTTTCCGTGACTACATGCTACTTGGTCCGTGTCTCATCCTTTTTTTTCAAAAAAAAAACCGTGTTTTCAAAAAAAACTTGCATCTTTTTTTTTCGAAAACTATCCATTTTTCAAAACCCGGAAAGCTGCCGAATTTAGGACTTATGATTTTGACTCAAAATAGCCTATTTTTAGCCGGTATGCTGTCCAAACCTTTTCAAAAATTCAAAATCTCGGCCCGATAAACTTTATTTCCGATTTTCAAAAAAAATTGGGCCGTCCAATCCGACTTTGCTCGGTTTTCAAATTCAAATCCTCTTTTCAAACCTTCTTCTTCTTAGGACTTCCCATATTTAGCAATGTCGGGTCTTGTCATAAGTAGTAAGAGTCTATAGCGTCGAAACTCCGTCGATCTTACATCACGGGTTTCCACCCCATCCCAAGTCCGCCTTATTAGTCAAGGCACGGCCCACCTACGTAGGACAAACTCCTACAAAGGGAAGCCCACTTACACAATCGAGTCCAAAGTCTGGGGAATAGCTCACACGTAGGTCTTTCTTCACACGGGACTAGGCCCACTCTGCCAAAATCCTAAAGAAAGCCCACCATCCACGAGTCACCCATCTAGGAGTCGGTCTTCAGCCCCACTCGGGGGCTACCCTTCAGCAGAGCGATCAATCACGGTTGCTCTAAGGGTCTTGTCTTACACGTGTCTCACGTATCCCACTTTCAAGTCACTTAGATGTCACACCATCTGAGTCTTTAGTCTCACTCGGGGGCTGTCTTCCACCCGAGCAGTCGACCACGGTCACCTTAAGGGGTACTTTACACCGGCGTCCTTATGATGCCTTCTTCGAGTCGTACCTATGCTACGAACACTCGAGTCACCTAGGGTTAGGTCACCACGGTTGGTCCGAGCACGCGACGCGGTCAAACACGGTCGCCCCATTTTCGGACTCATCCTTGTACAGCTCGAGTCTAATTCACGGTCGTTACTTTGTCTAGGTCAACGTCCGGGTTTCCCGATCCGAGGATTTTAGTCATTCCCGTCACCCCGGGCTATGTCTAGTTTGACTCCCTCTCTTGCATTTGCGCAAAGCCGAGTTTAGGCGAGTCGTGGCACCTTTCGAAGACCTTACCAAAAAAGAACAACCAACCGAGCATCCGAGTCCGGATCTGATTCGAGTTTAAGTCTGAGTCCGAGTCTAGGATACCCTACATCCTCATTTCCAAATCAGAGTCAGAGTCATTTGCATTCTGTCCTCTTTTCAAATTCAATAAAATCAGCTTTTCTATTCCTCATATATACTTTCCCTATGTGTTTCCGAGAACATGATGAACACCATCATACACTGTGAGCACATGCACGTGACTATTATAGGCACATCTATAACGACTGCAGGAAACTGAGACCCGTGTTTTCCTTTTACCTGTTCCATGTCTGACATAGAAAGCCACATAACCACCCTTAGTAGGAGCGGTATCGAATCCTATGACGAATCTGGGAATTCTCCTAGTTTGGGTCCAAGACGGGAGGCAAGCCCATTTCCCATAACAAACACCCATCCGATAAGATCAACCGATCCCTACCTTTGGTATTAGTCCAACCAAAATTCAAAAAACCCATGACCGGGGCTGAGAGAGGTCAACCAACATTCAAAAAACTGAGAGGTAAACCAAAATTCAAGAAACCCATGACCAGGGCTGAGAGGTCAACCAACATTCAAAAAAAAAACCATGACCGGGGCTAAGAGGTCAACCAGCAAAAATTCAAAAAAAAACCATGACCGGGGCTAAGAGGTCAATCAAAAAAAATCAAATACCCATGACCGTGGTCAACGGTCAACTCAAGTGAAAATCCTTTGACCGGGGTACGGTCAAATTCAAAATTATCAATACCATCCAATAGGGGAGTGACAATCAAGCTGGTCAGCTAACACCACATTTAGCCTTCCCACATTACAACCCTCAAGACCTTCTCGAGACCTAGGCTAGAGACAGCCCGAAATTTCGAGAATTCAAGCTCCATAGGATACCCTAACCATTAGGGCCAGACATGGAAATCAGATCCCGCATTATCATACCTACCCCGATCGAAGTTCGAGTCATTATTACTCGACATCCCCCTTTCCTACCACATTACAATACCTTACCCTTCGAAGCCTTAGCTCCACAAAATCGAGCTCCAGATTTCGAACCATCAAAGCCACTTACTTCCTAGCACCACATTTCCAAAAACATCTAAACCAGTTACCAACCCCAAACACGGGAATTCAACTTGCGGTCAGCATAGAACATGCCCAAATAGTTCACACCACCTTTGGGGGCTACCCCGGAGAACGCTCACAGTCACAGGATCAACATCCTAACCATTCTAGCCCTTTGATCAAGGCATCATTGGGAGCACACCTAGCCTAACCATCACTATGGCTAGTTACACACCAAGCCCTAATTAATTAGGCACCATAATACATCTTTCAACACTGAACTACGGCTTGGTTTGATTTCACCACACGTGAATACGTATGCAGCCTTTCAAAAGAGGCACAACCACCCACATTGACACTCATTTAAAAGCACCATCATTCCGGTCACGACACTGTCATGTTCTCAGCAGCTAGCTTTGTCGTCCCGGGGGCTTCTCTTAGGCAGAAGTTCTCCATCCACTCACATAATCCAAAGACTTTCAAAAACTAGCCTCCTTTCTATAGTGAGTCCTAGTACTCGGCCCAGTCGAAGGCAAGAATCTCTCAGAGGCTCGAAGCAACACCCACTTTGGGAATGTGCCCTAAAAATCGAAAATCCAAAAGAACACCAGTCTACGGCATTGCTACCACAAAGCCCTGTCGTACGGAAACAATCTCACTCTGAGGATTCGACCATGTTGCCACTCGCCTAGGCTACGGAATAGCGCAACTTAAGAGTCTTGTCATCTTAGGTGGCCCATCCCCTACCGAGTCACGGTCCAACCCTTAGAGAGTCCATTCGTGTCTGCCAACTCGTCCGGTCACGTCCAGAGTCGAGTCTGTCGGCATGTCTCTCTCCAAATTTGCAAAATTTAGCCATTTGAGAAAATCCCTTTCCTAGTCACCCCGGGAATAGGAATTTTTATCACACTTCATCTAGGCATACAGGCCTAACCAGAGGATTTTTAGGAATCCGTGTCAGAATAGGATCAGGAATCAAGTCATCCCAAACATTCGTTTTCTTCCAAATTTTTCAAAATTTCCGCCATTTTAAAAAAAAAATCGGTTTTTCCAAAAAAAATCAACCAAAAATCATTTTCTTCCCCAGCACGAGTCGATGTTTATCTGTATGTTGCATGCAAAACAGACAGGTATCCCAAGACTCCCGGAGAATTATCAAAGTTCTCAGTGAAAATTCAAGCAACATTTTCCCTGAGGAATCGGATGTATCAGTAAGAGGTACATCCGCACCTTCTAATAGAGGCTCCTGCGCAATTCAAAGATGGGACGTATCAGTAAGCGGTACACCCATAGCCTCCAAGGCAAACTCCCACGCAATTTCAAGATGAAGATTGTCTGTAAACAGACAAATCCAAGACTTTTTTAGTAGAAAGTCCCCACGCCGTTATTGACATCTATCCAGGTATGATTTCTATCTTATGGCTGGCGAGCCCTTCACGCAAGTCTAATGGACTCTAAACGACCCGATCGGAAGTCTGCCAGGTCTTAATCCTCGATTGGCCTGGTAGCTACTCTGACTTTCGCCTTGTCCAAGCCTCAGTTAGAGTGGGGGCTCTGTAGACACCCACATTTTGACCGCCAGGTGTCTATAGTAGGTCCCGCCAAGCACCCAATGATGATAGGACGCAAACGTGCTTTAATGGACTCGGATATGGGCTCGAAATAATGGACATTTGGTTTAGGCTTATTAGGGAGTACAAATCTCACAGAACGGACCTCAAATCTAGGCCCAGTGGGTCGTTTCGAGTCAAATGAGACTAATTTGGGTCGATTCCGACACCGGGGGTAAAACCGTCTTTTAGCGACCGAGTCAAACCTGGTCAAAGATATTTTTTCCCGAGCCACACGAGCTGGCCGTGACACTACACGGCTGATTCGGACTCAAACACCAAAAAAATCAGCCTTCACAAATATTAAACAAATCCGTTTAAGGATAGAATTCGATCTCAAGTAGGAATTCTATCCGGAAACCGAATCAGACATCGACCGAGCATCAAAATACTCGGCCGAGATTCCCCAGGACAGCCGAAATACCTCCCCACCAGCCGAGATTTTCGGCTTCTTCACTAAGAAACGAGAAGTTTATTCCCTTACGAACTCTCGTATTTCCTATCCAAACCGGTGTTTCTTGTCACACTAACAAGATCACCTCGGTTCCTATAAATAGGACCCTCCATTCAACATTGAGAGGGACCGAAAAAACAGTTTTGATACACAATACTCCAGCAACTCATACACAATTATTATAGCAAAAACAATCTCGAAATACACATCCGAAGGAATCCCGAAATAGTGTCCAAAAACCGACGAATCCGTCCCGTCACCCGGCCGAATCCACGCCTCACACACATACACAAAAACGCTCCAAAAACCGACACCTTAACTCACCCGCATCATCTCGACGCTCCCGTGCCTAAGCCACTGTCCGACGAGCCTTATACCGAGAACGCAAAGCATGTAGGTTGAGGGTGTAAATCAAACCCGATTCTTCTTCCTTTCTCTCTCTTTCTCACGTTTTTTCTTCTTTTTTTAGTTAGTTTTCGTCGGTCGTTTCATATTTTAATATGGGTCGTTCATCGCATATATTTTTCTAATATCGATATTATCAAAAACTATTTTCATATTAACAAACATTCTTAAGATGCAATATCAACTCCATAGTTGAATGTTGTAACAAAAAGAATTAAATCAAAACTCGACGATGTAAAGTCGTTACATCTTTTTCTTTTCCTTTTTTCGTTCAAACTTTTATTTTTATCTCTTTTTACAAAACCTTTTTATAAAATTATTCCGACTATTAGATATCGATTTCATAATCGAATATCGAATACGACGAATATCGAAAATATAAATCGAGTATAAATTAATTCATATTTGTACGCGATTTATAAGAATTAACGATTTTTTCGAACAAAAAAAAAAAACCCCCGAACAGGCTGTCACGCGAGTCGCGCGCCTGTCAGGCGACTCGCGCCACAGCCTGCTCGGCCGAGTCCTTTTTTCGTTTCTTCGCTTTTCTATTTTTAATTCTTTTCGAACCTTATATTAAAATGCGACTTTCGCGACATATTTCGATAAAATACTTTTTTTCGACCTCGGTCAACACGTGTTAATCCATCACGTGTCATCAAAACCTTTTTTCGAGTCATGCATATTATTCATGTCTTTATTCGATCTTATTCATCGTTACTAACTCGTTTTCTCGTGTTTGTAGCTTTTTATTTGTTTTTATCGCTTTATTAGACTAAAACGAACTCACATGCTAAAATAACTTTGACGTTATTAGTTTAATATGCATTAAACGACTTAGCAACCCACTTTATTTTTCTCACATGCTTAGGAAAATAATGTTTGCATATCATTCAACCGTCGAACTAACCCGTGTACACCAAAAACGAACGATATCTTAGTAAAGGCCGCTAAGTGCGGGCGGGGTTGGGTGTTCTTAGTGAACTTCCCAACACGTACCCTCACCCCTTACTCAGAACCATGGTTTCCGGATGTCCGAATCCATTGGCTACGAGAGTCATTCAATATACGATTAACCGCCCAGTCGGCATCGGTATCGATATGCAAAGGGACGAGCCCAATAAACTCTGACATCGGAAATGGGCCGTATTTTGTATACGGCCCACTACGACATAGAGTGGGCTCGAACGGTTCCGAATAACCACAAAATTCGGTGGCGACTTCTACTTCGATTTAAATTTCAATTTGACCATCTCATATGGAGATTCATTCGCCTCCCCAAACCCGCGCGTGGCCGCGTCGGGGTGGACCTATGTCATGTCCACAGGTATGCACACTTATAAATCGATGATTCTCGACCACTCAAAACATCAAAAACATTCTTGTACATGATCGCAACTTTCAGCATGTCATAAGTTGAGTTCCAATGAGTTTTACAGTCAGGCACAAGATTCTTTGAACAATTCTTAGCTACTGTCCTAGCTACATTGTGAAATTTTGTTACTCTTGAGACCGAAGCTGTCCAAAATACAACACTGTTTCTAACCCCTTCAATGCCCTCACCAATTATACTTAAACCATCTTGGACCATTAGATTTTAAATATGGGCACAACGACGCATATGTAGAAACTTTCCATTCAAATGTTGGGAACGAATCCTTAGGAAGCTTTAGACGCACAATGTCAATCATAGCATCATTTGTTGTACAATTATCCAAAGTGATGGAAGAGATTCGACAATCAAGATTCCAATCGTATACACAATTACACAAAGCCTCGGCTAAAACTTCCTTTGTATGAGGTGGCTTTATATATAAGAATCTAGCCACAAATAAAACACGTTCTTAGCATTTTTACAACATGATAAAGTCACTTTTGATAAAAATAAGCTTAAAAAAACAGTAGGTAACAATTATATAACAATCGTTATTCGTAAGTAGACAGATTCATCAATCATCAACTTCATAATATGAGCATTAATTTAAATCCATAATTCTTGAGGAATAATTGTACTCCATACGACTATTAATTATTATTAATTGCATGTGCAGTCTGCAAGTAGGCTATTATTATATGAGTACGTACGTAGGCAATTAATTTATTTAAGATAGAATTTGGCAGTACATATGGATTACAAATTTTACCTGAGAATACGATTTGTAACTTCCAAGAATTATCAATTAAATGTGTCGTAACTGCCATGTAGCCTTTCTATTGATTATTCGAAGTCCACATATCAGTTGTTAAGGCAATCTTAGACTTGGTCTTTTCTAAAGGTTGAGTCCTACTCTCTTTTTCAGTAGCATATCTTCCCATGATATCTTTTCTAGTCGTGTTTCGACATGGCACTTTGAAACCCGGTTGTAATGTCTTAGAATACTTTTGAAAGCAATAATGTTCAACCATGCTCAAAGGGTATTCATGAACTATAATCATTTCTGCCACATCTCGTCTTCCATCGTCTTGACGGAACTCATAAGGAGCCATGGTCAGTGTCTCACTCGTACTAGATGGGTTAGATGGTGATCCAAACAACCTAGTTTGTCGAAGGTCTGTGCATTTTCTCTTTAGACAAGATTTAACATGCTCTCTCAAATGAGTTGTGCCGGATTTACGACCCGCCGCTAACATGCTTTGACAATATTTACACTCTGCCTTTTCCTCCTTCTTAACCCTTTTTCTTATGTAGTGATTCCAAACATCGGAGGTATGCTTACTAGTAATGGGAAGAATAGTATGGTCAGACTGATTTTCATTTAGGGTCTCTAAATGAGTTCGTATTGAATTAGTCGAATCCTCAATCACATTTTCTGAGTCGGAAGCTTTTGCACCAGGATTGATGTTATCACCTACCATGGTTTATGAATATTTAAGCTGCAGTAAAAAAATGAATAAAATATACTAACTTATAAAGAAATCATCATGTAAATATGATTAGTAGCATTAGTCACATTAGTCTAGTTGTTTATATATATATATATATATATATATAGAGATAGGTTCACATAAGGCCAACAACTCTTATAAGTTCATAAGTTCCAGTGTTAAAGTTACACAAAAGGTGGTTAAAGTTACACGAGATGAGTGTTAAAGTTGCACTTTATCACTTGAAGTGATAAAAGAGCTGAATGTTATAGTTACATATCAATTCTGAAAAAATGCAACTTTAACGTATGTCATCTGTAACTTTAATATAGACTTAATTACATATGGTGAACTTATTTGATCCCTTCTCTCTCTCTCTCTCTCTCTCTCTCTCTCTCTCTCTCTCTCTCTCTCTCTCTCTCTCTCTCTCTCTCTCTCTCTCTCTCTCTCTCTCTCTCTCTCTCTCTCTCTCTCTCTCTCTCTCTCTCTCTCTCTCTCTCTCTCTCTCTCTCTCTCTCTCTCTCTCTCTCTCTCTCTCTATATATATATATATATATATATATAGATAGCCTTACTTGTAATAAGATAATTATCCTAATAGAAATACATTTTATTTACCTTTGCCTCTCTCTCTCTCACAATGACAAACTACTAACTACCTTCAAGCTCCATATTAATGGCGAACTACACGATTCTAGACATCACATGCATGCATTGGTACGAAGAAAAAAAACCAAATGATAAACATTTACTTATAATGAAAATCATTGTAATTTATCAAACATGATGAAAATTAAAAGAATGGAAAACCATTCATGATAATGGATGAAGGTCAGTACATCTAAAGATTAAAGAAGAGTTGAGATTTTTAAGGACGTGAGAATGGTGAGTAGTGATTAGTGGACTAGTGAATGAGATTTTTAGAGGGGTCACGTTTCAATTTGTAAGGATTGAAATTTGTATGGTTAAAGATTTTTCTAGAGGCAGACAATTTTGATTTGGAAATTGAAATTCTTTTAGGGATGTAATCATGGGAACAGGGGAGAAGTTGTCTAGACTCTAGTATTTTTTTTCGGTAAAATGTAATTGTATTAATAAGCTTTAATTTGAGTCACAATTTGAATACATAACCAAAACCCACATATCTACTACTACTAGTAATTGACACCTAATAGCCTAATCCAATTCCTATCAACACAGGTGTAAATTGATTGCAACTTAACATCCACTTTCCTACACACCTCCCTTTTGACCTCCTGTATTAGTTTACTCGGCCTCCGTAAACAATAATCAATCCTACAGGTATTACGCTCATGCCAAAGGAAATAAATCAACCCCGACAAAGCTGTGGATACTATCTTTTTCTGCACTATCGACTTTGATCTCCATTTCACGCACCAGGCCACAGAATTGATAGCAGGAATCGGGATATCAATCCATTGCTGTAACATCCTGAAACACCTGCTGCTATAGTCACATTCAAAAAATAAGTGGCTGCTCATCTCTGGCTGCGTCTGACAAAACAAACAGAGATGGTCCTTTAGGAATCCAAATCTGCATAATCTCTCTCTCGTCAATAGTCTATTTTGCATAAGAAGCAACGCAGTAAAGGAATGCTTCGGAATTGCCATTCGACACCGCACAATGGGCTGCCAATTGACCTACACTGTCTGACCAAGAAGCCAATTATACCCCTCCTTAATCGTATATTCTGAACTCGTATTCCACTTCCCATTTCTGAATGGAGCAATAAACAGATTTTTAATAGAACATATCCGCCTCCAACTCCAACTTGTGGCTTGTGATGGTTCATACTCCAGCCAATTCGTCCCTTTCAAATAAATCGCATTAATCCATTTAATCCACAGGTGGTCTTTTTTCTCATGTATCCACCAATTGTACTTACAGATATTTGCCTTATTCCACACAGAAGCATTCAATATACCCAATCTACCACTCTTGTACTCTTTGCAGCCGTTCTCCCAGGACATAAGCAGCAATTTTTTTGATAATTCTCGTCCCCGGACCATAAATAATTCCTACAAATGCTTTCAACTTGTTTGATCACCCCACTAGGAAGGAGGAAAATTCGACTCCAATATGAGTGTAGGTGCATTAGAACAACCTTTACTAATGTTAATCGTCCTGCATAGCTGAGCTTCCTAGTACCCCATCCATGTATTCTTTTAGTCAGTTTTTCAGCTAGAATAGCACAATCTGCAGAGGTCAGTTTTTTGTATGAAATAGGTACCCCAAGGTATCTGAAAGGCAACATTCCACAACTGAAACCAGAGAGCAGCAGCAACGATTGTTTAACTCGTCAGTCACTCCACTTATCACCATCTCCGACTTCTGCAAGTTTACCTCCAATCCAGAAGCAGAGGTGAACCAGTCAAAGGTCTTTTTAATACATCTCACAGAATCCTCATTTGCATAACAGAAGACCAAAAGGTCATCTGCAACACACAGGTGCGACAGTCTTATTCTGTTGCAAAGTGAATGGAACTTAAATCTTCGGTTTAAAGTCATCACATCCAAAAGCCTCGTGAAATATTCCATACACAAGGTAAAAAGGAGGGGCAACATAGGATCCCTCGTTTTCCTTTTAAAAAACCAAACATTGATCCATTTAAGGCCAATGTGTACATAGGACTGCTCACACACTCCATAATCCACCTGACCATCTTATCAGGGAACTTCAGAGCCAATAGCATTTGCCGAATAAAATCCCATTCAATATAGTTGTAAGCTTTCTTCAAGTCAACTTTCATAAGACAACGGGGGGTACATCCATTCCTATTGTAAAGCCGAACAAGGTCTTGACAAATAAGAATATTGTCAACTATATCTCTCCCTTTGATGAATGCACTCTGATTTTGACTTACCACATTTGGTATCACCTCCATGAGTCTCTAACAAATAATTGTCGTGATGCATTTATAAATTACGTTGCAACAAGCAATTGGACGAAAATCCATTATAGACTTAGGCCTTTCCTTTTTAGGGATAAGAGTTAAAATAGTAGCATTAACCTGTTTGAGGAGTCTTCCAGTGGTGATGAAATCCTTAATAGCCTCAATAACATCCTTTCCTACTATATTAAAACCATCCTTGAAGAATCCACTAGAATACCCATCAGGCCCCGGTGCCTTATTCTCA
Organism: Agrostemma githago; assembly: GCA_958450325.1. Classification (NCBI taxonomy): domain Eukaryota; kingdom Viridiplantae; phylum Streptophyta; class Magnoliopsida; order Caryophyllales; family Caryophyllaceae; genus Agrostemma; species Agrostemma githago. The sequence goes on along the minus strand of OY288255.1, from coordinate 13,074,902 downwards.
GGAATATCCCACAACATTCGCTTTATTTCCTCATCCTGAACTGGTCTCACCATCTCCATCCCATGTTCCTGCTGAACCAATTTGCCTCTCTGAACTGCCGACAGGCTGATTTGTGTGGTAGCATGAGCAGTCCTAAGCAACTGCATATAATACTCAAGGAAGGCATTTTCAATGGTTTTGGATTAGTGCACAATTGACCATTTCTATCCTCAATAGAATACACCTTATTTCTCTTTCTCCTAGATTTGTTGGAAGAGTGAAAAAATTTGGTGTTATCATCTCCTTCTAGCACTCATCGACATTTCGCACGCTTTGCGAGAAAGCTATATCTGGCTTCTTCGAGTTCCTTATAACTCTTAGATAATTCCCTCTAGAATTTTTGCAGTTGCGTGTTGCCAGGATCACTGTGTAAATGTAATTGTGCCTCTAGTAATGCAGCCATAGCTATCTGAGCACTCATCTCAATATTACTGAATCATGTCTTGTTTAACAGGCGTAAGGGCTGTTTCAACTCCTTCAATCTCCTAACTACCAGAAACATTCGAGACCCACTAATAGGTTTACCCCAAACTTCCTGAACAATCTTCTTAAATTCTTTGTCTTTTCCCCACATATTAAAGTACTTGAAGCTACCCTTTCTATGTTCCACGGTCCTCAGAATACTGATCACACAAGGGTTGTGATCAAACATGCCTTCAGGAAGAAACTGCGCTCTTGCACTCTGGCATGTTAACAACCCAATGGTCATTCCCCATCACCTATCAATCCTACTGAAACGTCTTACACCTTCCTCATGCTTATTATTCCACGTGAAGAAAGCCCCTGTAGCAGGCATATCCTCTAACCCACAATCAGCTACACATTTCTGAAAATCGACAACCTCTGCTTGCGTAACTGGATTTCCTATCCTCTCATCATAGTGGAGAACATTGTTATAATCTCCTACTACTAACTGATGCACGTCGAATTGTCGTCTATCCAACGCGGTCAAACAATATTTGTAAACCCCGGAATACTACTACGTAGTAGCGGCAAGTCGGGGATCGATCCACATGGACGGTCTAGAGGTAGTCGGTCAAGTCAAAGTCTAGGAGTGATTGGGTCGAGAAGGGGGGTTTTGGGTCGAGAGAGGTCGAGGGAGGTCGAGAAAGGTCAAGAGAGGTCGAGAGATCGTAGGCTAGGGTCAATAAGTAGGAAAGGTGTTGGGGAGAGTCGGGATTCGGAAATGGGGTCTAATAGTCTCGGGATCGAGTTTTTGTTACAACGTTAAAAAGGAGAGTGCCACCTTTCGGTTTCCTCACCCAACCTACCTAAACCCGCTTTCGCGACGAAAGGGTAAGTCTCAATTTAAGGTAATTTCTACCTCGAGTTTCCCCATATTGGTAGAAATGAGTCAAGGTCGTCCTAGTCGCGATTCTAAGTCGACAAAGACACAAAAACCTTAACATCGATAATTAACAAGTAAACAACCCACCAACATCCCTTGAATAAAATAATCCAAATCCTCCTCCCTAATTCCCCAACAAAGAAGTCTACCCACAATTCATCATGGAAATCATTTCAACATGCATATTAATTAGATCTAAACAAGATAATGATGAAAAAACAATATAAAAACTAAATTAGAGATTAGGGAGTGGAAGAGAATTATACCAACTAAGTAGACCTATAGGAAATAAGAAGATTGCATGAATAAAGATTGAATCTTTGATGAATAAAATGGAGAACTTGTCACTAATCCTCCAATAAACCCAACAAATCTTCAAATAAAACTTGAATAATCTTCTTACAAACTTGAGATCTTGATAATTGTTGATGGAAATTACATAGATCTACTATTAATTACTATGTAAACTACTAGAATTTTGGAGGATTACTAGAATACTACTAAACTACTACTAATGGATGGTGTAATAGGATGGTGAAAGGATGTAATATCTTCCCTTCTTAGCACAATGGAGAGGTGACTTGGGCAATAAACTAGGGTAACATATATATAGTAATCTCTTAATGGGTATTTAACCTAAAGCCCAAATCTAATCCTTGTCCATTAGTGAGACTTTGTCCTTTGAGATGCAACTTTGCCCAATGAGTCTTCATAGGGTGAAGTTTTGCCCTGCGGTTGACGACATTAGCACCACCGGGTGAAATTTCACCCAGTGAGATTTTCTTCTCGAATCGCCATTTTTGGCGCTTTTCTCCATCGGGCGAAATTTCACCCGGTGGGCGAAATTTCGCCCGGTCATCTCATAGAGTGAAATTTCACCCTATGAACTTTTCGTCCAAAATGGCAATCTGGGGAGGAACACCGTCGGGCGAAATTTCGCCCGGTCAAATTCTCATCGGGTGAAATTTTTGCCCTGTGACTTCAGAGGGCCATAACTCTCTTGTTTGATCTCCGATTGGGGCGTGTGATATGTCGTTGGAAAGCTAAGAAGATAAACTTTCACCTCAAATTGGAATCGCTTCGATCCGAGGTCAAGAACTGTAGATATATCCATTTGAAGTTCGACCTCTCCGGTGAAGATACACAATGGACTATACTTTTTCCTTTTTGCTCAAGGTTTCACCTCTTGGGTTTGGACTTTGGATTTTAAGTTGTGTGCTTTTCTTTTCGGACGATCTCTCTCTCTCTCTCTCTCATGCTCATAGGAGCTCAGACACGTTTTTGGTCGAAAATTCTAACAAAATAGACAGAAAACTACCAAAAACATGTAAAATGCTAAATAGAGACGCTAATGCGAGAATTACTCAAAATACGGCGATAATCGCACTTTATTCTCGCAAAACGAAGGAAAAACGGGTCTAAATGAGAGGAAAAACGGTCCAAATTTGGCACACAACACTAACCACGATCCTGGCCAACAATTATTAAACCTCCTAAGTGACTCCTATAAAGGACGTCTATCCCCCACCCTATTGTACCCATACACAAAAGACATATTCCATCGCACATTAGTCAACAACATATGAATATTTGTGTGGATCACTTGCTGCTCTATACTTACTACCTTCACATCATACACCTGAGGCTCCCATATAACCCAAATCCTTCCTCCTTCATCCCCCTCAGTATTGGATATCATCTTCCAATTAATACCTATTCCATCAAAAACTTTATTAATAGAAGCCTTCCTAACTCGAGTCTCCATTATTCCAAAGAGTCCGATATTATTCTTATACAAGAACCAATTGAGGTCTTTTTCCTTATTAGGACTATTTATTCCTCTCATATTCCAAAATCCAAAACTAGTCATTAGGGCCTAATTCTTTTCCACTTCCTAATATACCCCCTGAATTCCTCAAATGGAAAGTGGAACTTAAAACATCATAGAACGACTTGCCTTCAACTCTTATCCCTCCTTTATCTTGATGAGCATATTTGGTTATTATTCTAGCCGGACTGATAGTGTTCTCCACATGCTGAACTGGCATAGGCGTGAAAAGCACCTCAGCTTCCAATATAGGTTCCAAAATCTCCGGTTCTTCAGGAACTTTTGGATTACCCTGACTTGGTTGTTTTGGCCTCCAGACTATGCGTCTCCCAGCTTTAACTCCCTCCTTCTTCTTATAGCATACCACCTGATCATGTCCTATGCCCTCACAAAGCTTACACTTAATCGGTTTCCATTCATAATGGATAATCTGAGTTTGTGTGACATCCAATTCATCCTCGAATGAAGTAGAATCAGGCAGCTGACTGTCACAAGGTACCTCAACTAACACCCGCGCATACGCAAAGAATGTTTTCTCCTTAGTCGCTGTATCAGTCTTCAAGGGTTTACCCACTAATCCTGCAAATGTAAACAAAGCATTGCCCCAATATTTAAGTGGCAAGTTGTAGAACCGAATCCAGATAGGAACCTTTGCCACATCAGTTTTCTCCAACTTGATGTTGGGATTCCAATCCTTGACAACCGTCGGTTTGGTGTCAAAGAACAGAAATAATCCCTCCTGCAATACCTCTGTTTTCTTTTCCGCAGGCTTAAATCGGACTAAACAGATCCCATTAGGCTGGAATGATACCTGTTCAATGTTGTTCTGACCCCATTTCTGCTTTAAGAACCCACTCAGGACAAACCACGGGGGATTAGCTTCAAGAACATAGCACAACACAGTATTCGCCCAGTAATCCAACTCCAATTGAATATCATCATGAGTTAGAGTAAGTGATTTACCAGCTAGACTGTTTGTCTTATGTTGAATCGTATTCCATTCAGGACATTCTTCACCCTTCCCTAGCAGAATCTCTTGAATCTCCTCCTCCATGTTTTGGTCTTCTTGAGCCTGATCATGGCCAAGTTGCTCCATATCAAGCTCATCCTCAACATCAGAGTTCTCGTGGTATTGATGCTTCGAGCTGCCATGTTTGCTTGAATTTGTATTATTTGACATATTACTATTATTTGTATATTTATTATAGTTTGATCTATTGTTTGAGTTTTGTTCCTTACTATTATGGGATCTAGACATCTTCTTCTTACTCCTTGCCATTGCAATTCGCAGGAAGAAGACAATCCAGACTCTCCCTTTAAAATTTTCTCTCTCTAAGCGGTTTTCAATTCTACTTAAAAAAAATCTCCATTTTGTAACTTTTTTAGACTCTAGTATTAATCATGAAACATGGGACAATTTTGACAGGGCAACCTTTAATTCCCGTAAATATAATGTGTCTAGTTTTTTTTTATTTAGATTAAAGACGGTGCGGTATGAAACGGTGCGGGCATGGGGAGGGTAATATATTAAAACCACCTCCGCCCCATTACCCATTGCAGGTAGCATTTTCATTCCTCTACCCGCCCTGTCACCCGCGTAGTCAAACCCTACACCCGCCCCAAGCGGAGCGGGCGTGGTGCGGTATCCGCCTTTTGCCCGCCCCACTGACATCCCTAGTCGGGACGTTCATGTACAAGAAGATGTCGTTCGGCTTAAAGAACGCCGGCGCCACTTACCAAAGGCTGGTGGATAAGATTTTCCAGGGCAGCGGGGCAGGAACATGAAAATGTATGTGGATGACGCAATTGTCAAAAGCAAGGAAGACGAGAAGCGTCTTGACGACTTGAAGGAAACATTTCAATCCTTAAGAAAATACAAGATGAAGCTAAACCCTAAAAAGTGCACGTTTGGCATAAGGTCGGGAAAGTTCCTAGGATTTCTGGTGAGCGCCAGAGGAATAGACGCCAACCCGGAAAAAATCAACCCCATACAAGATCTATCGGAGCCAAAAATGATAAGGGATATCCAAAGGCTGACGGGAAGGATGGCGGCCCTGGCGTGATTTATCTCTAGGGCAGCCGACAATTCCACCCCGTTCTTCAAAGTGCTGAAGGGAAACAAGCAGTTCAGGTGGGAGCAGGAACAAAGGAAGCATTTTGAGCTTGAAAGAGCACCTAAAGATGCTGCCGACCCTGGCACGGCAATCGGAGGGCGAGAATTTATATGTATACATCGTTGTTACCAATATGACGGTGAGCGTCGTCATACCCAATGGTGGAGAAAGCGGCGTACCCCGTGGTGATTGCCGCCAGAAAGTTGCGCCCGTACTTCGATGCACATCCAGTGACCGTCCTGACAAACCTACCTCTGGATAAGGCATTAGAAAAATTCAAAAAGTCGAGAAGGATGCTGAAATGGGCCATCGAGTTAAGTGGCCTAGGAATCACCTACGAATCAAGGGCGACATTAAAAGCGCAAGCGTTGGCCGACTTCCTAGCAGAATGCTCGCACTCGGAGGAGGATGATCCACCAGCAGGGGCATGTGAAGTGTTCACTGACGGGTCGGCTACCAGCAATGGGTCAAGCGTCAACGTCGTCCTAAGTATCCCCGACGGAGAAGAATTCGAGCATGCACTGAGATTCACTTTCTAGGCGTCGAATAACGAAGCCGAGTATGAGGTCGTCATCGCAGGCATCCGCTTAGCCAGAGCCGCCGGCGCCGAGCGAGTGGTCGTGTCTACTAACTCCCAGCTGGTCACAAACCAAATCAATAGGGAGTATGAGGCTAGGGAGCTGTCAATGGCGTTGTACCTGGAGAAGGTAAAGGAAAAGTTATCCCAATTAAAATCGTATGAAATAAAGCAGATACCGAGGTCATAAAGCCGACGCCCTATCCAAGCTGGCAAGCTCCAGCCTGCAGGACATTAGTCGGTCTATCTGGGTGGATGTCAGACAAGAGAAAAGCATCTTGCTAAGGGTAGAAGCCCAAAACAATATTCACAACATAGAAAGTGAGGACGATGACGACTAGAGAGCACCTATCGTGGAGCACATAATAAACAAAAGGATGCCAAGCGATCCGACGAGGGCAGGACGCATGCCAACTTTGGCGTTCAGATACATGATGATTGAGGACCAGCTGTATAAGAAAGGAGTGTCGGCACCCATCATGTGCCTGAAGCCCAGGGAGGCGGCAGAAGTGCTGGACGACATCCATTCTGGAATATGCGGGCACCACATAGGTGGACGAAACCTAGCTCATAAAGCTATGAGGCTCGGCTACTACTATCCGACCATCCTGCGCTACGCTAATTTAGTGAGCTAACTAGGAAATGTCGCAACCGCCAAATCCACTCCCTCGTGACCCATGTGCCGGCGAGGGAGCTACAGCCAATCCTGAACCCAATACCCTTTGCGCAATGGGGGATGGACATCTTGGGGCCTTTCGCCAGAGCGTACGGAGGCAGGAGATTTCTAATAGTAGCTGTTGACTACTTCTCAAAGTGGATTGATGCGGAGGCCGTCCCGAATATCAACGAGCAGATTGTGAGAAATGTGATTTGGCGTAACGTCGTAACCAGATTCGGAGTGCCGAAAGTCTTGGTCTTTGATCACGGTCGCCAGTTTGACAACCCACCTATCAAGGAATGGCTAGGAGGCATAGGAATTGCCGTAGCCTACTCCGCCGTCTGCCACCCCCAGACCAACGGCCAAGCGGAGTCGGCCAACAAGCAAATCCTCAATGGACTAAGAAAAATGCTGGAGGATCTCAAGGGAAGATAGGCTGACGAGCTTCCCAGCGTGCTTTGGTCCCTAAGAACCACTTAGAAGGCAGCCACCGGCCAAGCACCGTTTGGCCTCGTCTATCAAGCAGAGGTTTTGCTCCCAATAGAAGTGTTGTACAATCGGCCCACAACAAATACTTCCTAGGGGACGCCAACGAGGTGGCTATGGGTGAAGCCTTGGACCTGATAGGTGAAACCCGCGAAAAGGAGCACGTCAACCTGGTGGCGTACTAGCAACGTATGAGGACGTCGTATAACAAGCGGGTAAACCGCAGAAAGTTCCAAGTGGGAGACCTTGTCTTAAGAAAGGCAGCAGCCATTGAAAAGGTCGGCAAGCATGGAAAAATCAGGGCAAATTGGGAGGGTCCTTATGAAATCACTCAAGTAATGGGACAAAGCACGTTCATGCTCAAAGACGGCAAGGGACACAATCTGCCGTCACACTGGAATGCGGACACCATCTGGCGATACTACGTCTAGGGGTGTGTGAGCCCATATTTTATCTTTTGCCGGCAGGGGACGCTCAAGATTGTCGACGACTCTGCCTTTCACATGTCAAAAACTTCAGAAACTCTTGAATGCTTTAGTATGAATGGTTCTTTCTTTGTCGTCTACTTGCTCCTTGTTCATTACTCTCTCAAGCAACAAGCAGGGGGTAATAACGGGGGAGCCCCTATTGAACTTAGCATAAAGAGTGGACACCCCATCAAAATTGGTTAGGGTCCCCCATCCTTATAATGGGGGCATAAGCCCAAGTCCGTCTGGATGATACAACTCTAGACGGCAATGGCTAGGGTCCTCCATCCTTAGAATTGGGGCATAAGCTCAAGTCCGTCTGGATGCCACATCCCCAGACGTCAATGGCTAGGGTCCCCCATCCTTAGAATGGGGGCATAAGCCCAAGTCTGTCTGGATGCCACAGCTCCAGACGACAATGGCTAGGGTCTCCCATCCTTAGAATGGGGGCATAAGCCCAACTCCGTCTGGATGCCATAGCCCAGACGGCAATGGCTAGGGTCCCCCATCCTTAGAATGAGGGCATAATCCCAAGTCCGTCTGGATGCCACAGCTCCAGACGACAATGGCTAGGGTCCCCCCATCCTTAAAATGGGGGCATAAGTCCAAGTCTAAAAATAGCCAAGTAAAACAAAAACAGGGAGACAAAGCATAAGAAGAAACAAGAAAATGCATAAGATAAAGACGCCTCAGGCGCAAGAGTTAAGGTTTACAAGATGGAAAGTCTGAATGTTCAAAATACAAAATAAGGCGACGATTATTCAAATCGGCAGCCGTCCCTAAGACGCTTCTGGACTCCCTCGGTTCGCAAGTGTCTAGTTCGAAAACCAAGTTCTCCATGGCTTTCATTGTTTGGCATGTGATGTTATCTCGAGTGATTGGATCCAAGCCAAGCAATGCATAATAAGGCTTTAATATACACATAAATAGCCAAAATGGCGGAAAACATAACAATACTCTAAATATGAGTACTTAACATAGAAACCACCCCAAATTGGTATCAAAAATTGCCTAAAAATAGGGTCTAAATTGTTCTTATCACTTATAAAGTCTATAGTAAGAGAGCTATATATGATGATTGAGGAAAGTGTGCATGTCATCTTTGATGAATCTACCCTTCTTGTATAGGTTCTAGTTGAAAATGATGTTGAACAAGATAATGAGAAGTTCGATAGGGTTTACTAGAAATGAAGGCACACTTCAAGAAGATGCGGAAAGTGCAGATGCTGAGCAATAGTCATCCAGACCAGTGTCTGCTGAGGAGGGCACTTGTTCAGGGGGAACTAACAAACCTCCTGAGAATGCATCTGTCTCCTCTACTGTTGTAGCAAACAATGTGGAAGGACCGGGAGAGTCCTTAGACCCTAATGTGGAAGCGTCAACTTCTAGCCATGAAGAAACAGTCGGAGAGACTGCTACGGTCGATAGGGAAGATACTTTCATTCCAAGGAAATGGAAGCATCAAAGCTCACATCTTTTCTCAAAACTAACCAATGACTTAAGATCTTGTGTACAGACAAGGTCGTCTCTCAAGAGTAACAACTTCTTCGCATGCAGTGCATTCATCGCTCAAATAGAACCGCCTAATGTAACAGTCGCCTTAACTGATGCTGACTGGCTCATGGTAATGCAAGAAGAATTAGTTCAATTCAAGAGGAATGAGGTATGACATCTTGTCCCTATCTAGGCCCTCTAATCGTGCTATTATCGGTACTAAATGAGTATTTCACAATAAGCTAGACGATTCTGGTGAAGTCGTAAGGAACAAGTCTAGGCTAGTGGTGCAAGGTTATAATCAACAAGAAGGTATCGACTATGATGAAACCTATGCACCGTTAGTTAGACTTGAGGCCATAAGGCTCCTAATAGCTTTTGCGGCTTACAAAGGCATCAAAATTTTTCAACTGAATGTTAAAACCGCCTTTCTAAATGGATATTTAGAAGAAGATATCTTTGTGGAGCAATCTCCGGGTTTTTATAGACAATGTTTATCCCAAACATGTTTTTAAACTTGACAAGGCACTTTATGGTTTAAAACAAGCCCCGAGAGCTTGGTATGATCTCTTGTCAAAGCTTCTTCTTTAAAATGGTTTTCGTAGAAGTTCGGTGGATAAGACATCATTTATAAAGTCACTGTTAGATGGACTGTTGGTTGTCCATGTATATGTTGATGACATTATATTTGGAGGAACTAGTGAACTCCTTACTCTTTATTTTTCCAATCTAATGAAATCAGAGTTTGAGATGAGCATGATGGGTGAACTCGAATTCTTTCTTGGTCTTCAAATCAAACAATCGAAGGAACAAAGGAATCATGATTCACCAACAAAAGTACATCAAGCAGATGCTAAAGAAGTTCGGGATGACAAATGCAAAACCGTACACTGCATCCATGGTATATTCGTCTAAGTTGGACAAAGAAGAAAATGTTAAGATCGTGAGTGAGTCCGTGTATAGATAGGCTCATTGCTCTACTTAACGTCGAGATATCCCGATATTATATTTAGTGTTTGCTTATGTGCTTGTTTCCAAGAAAATCCGAAAGAATCCCACTTTAAGATCGTAAAACGCATTCTTCGGTATTTGGTTGGAACGCAAGGGCTATATTTGTATTACCCTTTCTTTTAAACTTATAGGTTATTCGGATGTAGACTATACCGGGTGCACAATTGATCAAAAGAGTACTTCCGAAATAGCTACATTCTTGGGTCCATGCCTAATCTCATGGGCATCTAAGAAGAAAAACACGGTTGCGCTTTCAACAACTGAGAGTGAATACGTGAGTCTCTCTCATTGTTGTTCTCAAGTCTTATGGGTACGTCAACAACTCGTCGATTTTGGTATGTTATTTGAATCCATTACGATTATGTGTGATAACACTAGTACAATTAACATATCTAAAAATCCAATTCAACACACAAGAACTAAACCCATTGATATACGTCATCACTTCCTTAGAGATCACGTAGAAAAGTGAAATATTGAGTTACTTTTTATCAATACCGAAGATCAAATACCCGACATATATATTTACTAAACCGGTAGCAAGAGATCAATTTGAAGAGTTCCAACTCGAGCTTGGTTTGATTGATTGTTCAACTTGATTTCGTGTGCTTACCTTATTATCTCATATGATTGTCTAGACGTATTTCGATCTTTATTCCAGTAATTATGCATAATGTTGTTTATATTAATTGGCATGTCTTTTGTTTACCCACAGAAACAACCCTTTAGCCATTAAATAAACCCACTCACCTGTGCTCCCTCTAACCACTCAACATATCCTGACCGCATCACCTTCACATGAACCCTCCATCTCCCTCACATCAAATCAATCGTCCTTCTTCTCTCCTTTCCCATGCCACATTAACTCCCTCCATTTTCCAACATCTAGACCATCATTCCTACCCTCCTTTATTGTCGGAGCCTATGACTAGGAAGAGTTTTCAAATTTATCAGTTTAAATTTTAATTACTAGATTCAGGAAAAAAACGTACTACTTTCTATCCTTCAATTCGTACATAATGTCAGTCTTTTAATTTTCTCATCTTCATTCATATGGTCAAGGAATTTCCCATATGGTCGCCCTCACTTCACCTTAACCCTGTAAACCCTTCAGTACTGTTTATTCATACATAAACAAATTCATCGCCCTTCTCCCTCTTTGTCTCTTGGGTTACAAAGAACCAATTTTTGTTAGTTAGTTAGTTCAATTTATATAACCCTAAAAGTCACTCTTCAAAACAGCCTCTCTACCTAGGTTAATGGGAATACTTTAACACTTAGTCCTAAGGAATTATCCGAAATTTTAGATGTTCCTTTTTCAAATGAGGGGTTTAGTCACCTACCAGCTATTTGGGTGTCTCTTCCCTATGCTGCTCCCTTAACCGTAGCCTAGTTCATTGTCTCTACTGTTACACACTGTGCAATAGTTGAAGCTAATAAGAAATTCACCAAACCACACAGCAGACTCTTTCATAATTTATTGTGTCGCACTATCCTTCCCAATCTAGATAGGTCGAAGCTTACAATTGCTCATCAATACCTTATCTACCATCTAGATACTCAAAAACCTATTGACCTTGCCAAAATAATGTTTAGTCACCTCGCCTCTTTAGAGACTACGGTCAAATCCTTACCCTGCCTGGCACCCCTATTCCATCTTTCCTACGGGATGTGGTTATCTATGGTCTTCAAGGCTAAGGGGGTGTTAGTTTCCTCAAGTGTCGGCTCTCAAGGAATGTTTGATGTCATGTCTAAGGGAACTCTTAAAAAGATGTATCTTGAGGTTGTCGATGACAAGTTAGTTCCGGTCAAACTTGTTTTGGGAAAAAATTGCTAAGGGTGGATCTAAAGATGTAGTGGGTGAAGCTTCGGTTAGGGTTGAGCAAAATCGGATATCCGATCCGGTTTTTTAAACCGTATCGGATATCCAATTTTACAAATAAAAAAAAAAATAAAAAAATAAAAATTTGATCCGTATCCGATGCGGCTTTTTTCGGATATCCGGTATCTGGTTTTATTTTTTTTTCTTCTATTTTTTTTTTAATTAAAAGTATTTAATTGATTTTTAAGCAACGTTACGTTTTATATAAATTAATATAATAAAAATACGTTAAAAAACTCAAAAAATATGGTATATATGTCTTACGGTTCCATTATTCTAACAAAATACTACGTTTCATTACATAATATCTTTTTTTTTTGGAAAGTTCATTGATTCTTATTCAATAAAGTTCCAAAAAGGAGTCATACAATCATAGCAAATTAACCAAAACAATGGGAAATTAGTTCATTACATAATATCTTAAATTCACTAATAGTTTTGTTTTTTTTACCTTTGAGAATAATTGGTGAGTTATAAATTCTTTAGAGTTATTTAACAAGAATAATCTCAACTTTGGATGGTATTCTATAAATAAAACCAACTTTTAATTAATCTGGAAATAAACCCATGTATGAGACACGTCCAACATGAATTGATTCAGGTTACCTGCTACCTGCTACCCCTGTACACTATTCCATTATGGTTAAATTGATGTTACTAAACTAACTGATAACAATCATAATTGTAATTATTGAGCTTATTACCGGCCATAATGGAGGTCCATACAACTTCTTCTCAGTGTTTTCTCCGTTCTTGATAGTCCTAATCACTGCTCGTAACTTGGGGTTGCAAAAAGATTTTTCGAGATGTTAGATTCCCATGAATTCGAAAAACATGAATTTTATGGATTACCCATGGATTTCTAGAATTGTTGCACAAAATTAGGGTTTAAAATTTGGGTTTAGGGAAAAAATCGACCTTGACGTGAAAATGAAGAAGTAGTTGCAAAAACCCAAATTCATGGAACCTGCTGCATCAGGTCATTAATGAGTCAATTTCATTCGTGTTTGATGCGTCTCATACATGAGTTTATTCCCAGATTAATTAAAATTGGTTTTATTTATGGAATATCACCCAAAGTTGGGATTATTCTTGTTAAATAACCCAATTCTTTATTGTATATTCATATTAAGATTTTATTTTTCATATTTTTTTTTATTTTTTTTTTAAAAACCGGATTGGAAATCGGATATCCGGTTTTAATTTTCCCCGATACGTATCCGATACAGTTTTAAACAAAAGCGTATTGTATATCCGGTTATTCGTATCGAATATCCAGAAATTCGTATGACCGAAAGTGTATACCGTATCGTATACGTATAATAAAACTGTATCATATATTTTTGCTCACCCCTAATTCATGGATGCTAAGAGGCATGTTGTAATTTTCAAAGAAGTGTAATTTAATAAGGTAGTATCTCGTTTTATTAAAGCAGGCAAACCGGGCCTGGCCGCCGCCACTGGTTCGGTCCGGCACAATTTTTTGGCCCGCCTGTCACGACCCAACCCCAAAACCGTGCCAGGCACGGGCCCAGCCCTCCGTGCCTGCAGTCGGGCCACAACTGGTTTTTTCACCGGAAGGTCGTGCCAGGCTCAGACACAGCACGGGTGCGGACACGAGCACGGGCACGGCGAAGGCCCGACCGGCAGCATGCTCGAATCCCGGCACGGCGAAGGCCCAGGCCCGGCCCGCGGTACGGAGAAAATAGGGCCTAATGGTAGTATAGCCATTGGAGCACGCGCGGGGTGGGGGTGGGGTGTTTATTGTTAGGGTGTAACGTTTGATTTTTTTTTTTCTAATTTCCTAAATCTATAAATACCCAATTCATTCAACTCAATTTTCACACAAATCATTCTAATCTACTTCTAATCTTCTATTCATTCTAATCTTCTTATAATCTTATCAATATTCTACATTTTTACATTTCTACAATTCTACTATACTAATTATCAGTTATTCCATAATCTTATTCTAATTCTTATCCTAATCTTATAATATTAGTAACATAAATTATTACTAATCTTATAAAAATTATTATATATAAAGAATATACTAGTAATTTTTATATAGTCATTTGTTTGAAGGTTGTCGACGACTTTTCCGGGACTTAATTACGAGATTGAAGTACCAATTTGATAGCATCGAGTTTTTCGGGGTATTCGGGTTTTGGGCTATTAATTAAATTCTATCAAATATCGTTATTCGATCGCTATCTTTGGAATTCTTCACCTTTTGTTTGCATTTTCTAACTTAATCTCATTTAATTTTTTTTGTTAATTATTGTTGATTTGTATTTGTTAGCTTACGACTAATTTGTTAATAAAAAAATGGTTAATTAATATTTTTTAGTTGTTAATTAAATCATTAATTAAATAGATAATTTTAATTATTAATTAACTTGGTAATCGTATTGTTAATTATCTTCACTCAAATTGTTAATTAAATTGCTCCACCCGTTAAAGAATATAAATCATGTCGGAATCATGTCACAATGAGTCTGGGTCAAAAACGAGTAGATCATGTCAAGGTAGCGTAGAACAACCACAAGCCTCTGGTTCACAAACACCAAAGTCGGACGCACGGAGACATGTCGGACATCCCGGACTGGGTCCATATATGACCCCTCCGGGATTTAACCCCATCCCCAACTAATGGTCCGGTTTCCCGTCTCTTTACTTTCCCGGAAGCCAATACGGCACCCCGATCCCTTTCAATTTTGATCAAACCAACCAAGGGTCGTCCCAACAACCTTACCAATTTAATTTCGATGACCAAACAATGTTGGGCAGACCACCGCTACGCTCGCTTCCACACAATTGCCGTTTACACCATTTATACCATTACAGAGTCAATACACGTCCACACCTGACTCATCTACAAATACAAAATCACAATTCACAACACAAACTTCACAACCCCTACACGTCCAACAAACAACTGAATAGCCTAGTACTGCGATAGAATGGATGACGGAAAAAGAAATGGTTGTAATAAATGCAAAGGATACAGCAAGTGAAGTATGGCTAAGTTTTAGTAAAAGTAAATGTAAACAAAAGGCTCATTGTAATGTATGCGGCAAAATTTTAAGTGGCAAAAGTGAATCCGGTACCGATCACCTTCAATGACACGCTAAAAAATGTGTTCCAAAAGAACAAGGTCAAACATCTCTTGACCAATTTGTAAACCGACCCGGTTTCCAACAAGACTACACCTATGATTATAGTACATGTGCCAACGAATTATCTAGAATGATAATTCAAACAGAAAACCGTTTGCTCTAGCTGAACACCTAACTTTTAACAGATATTTAAAAACCAACCTACCGGCTCATAAAGAAACGAGTCGTCGTAGCGTTAGAAATAAAGCAGTGAAACAATACATGGAGTGGAAAATGGAGCTTATTTCTCAGTTAAAAAGTAGTACATCTAGAATATCATTAATGGCTGATAGATGAGATTCCGGTTACGACTTTTCATATATAAGCTTAACTGCTCACTGACTAGATGATGATTGGGTTATGCAAAAAAAGATTATAGAGTTTGCTAAATTAGAATACCCGCATACTGCTTTAAATATACTAAACATTATTATGAAATGGATAACCGAATAAGAAATTAGAGATAAAATATAAACTGTTACTTTCGATAATGCCACGTCTATGACTTCTTGCGCTAAAATGTTAAAGACTCATTTAGAAAATGTATTTTTAGTTGGTAATTTGTTGCATGTTCGATGTGCTTGTCATGTTTTAAACTTATGTGTTCAAGACGGTCTTGTGGGTCTAAAAGAATATCATGCTAAATTTAAAAGGATCATTATGCACTTGAACATTTGTAACACCCGCTATTTTTCCTAGCATATTTATTCTTTCCGTTAGGACTCCGTCTTAACTTTGTCACTTTTCGGCCTCATATTTCATCATTTTACTAAGCTCCATTTTCATTTTTGAGTTTAATGATTTTATTTTTCATTTTAAAGATTTTAATTCTTTTTAAATCCATTTATTTGGTTTTCTTCGTAAACTAATTAATTTTCCGCGATGAATTCTATTTCTATTCGAATTGACGTTTTTAAACTCGGATTTAAGTTATTCCTTTTCCTAAAAATATTTGAATACATTTATATAATAATTTCAACTAGTAAATATTTTTATTTACAAAAATTTAGCCGCTAATGATTTTATTACGAAGCTTCGCGAATAATTATTTTCTTGCGCAAGATTTACTCGAATTACTTGGAAAAGTCTTTAACTATTTTACGATCCTTCTTTTTATCAACTTACAAATTATTTGAGACCATTTCCTCACATTTTGGAACGACAAAGCCTTTGGTCACGATTTTACTACATTTTATTAATACGTTTCATTTTATCACGTTAAACCGTAAACGTATGATTATTTTCTTCCATTTATTCCTTGCATTATTGTCAAAACTCTTCATAATCCTCCTCCTTCATGTTGGCCAGCCATTTGATGCTAAGAAGAGCCTTGTTTTTATCAAATATTTATTCTCATTTATGCACAAAAACCTTCCATCCTCCTCATTCATTTTTGTCATAAAAAAATATTCAACATTTCTTTCTTTCTTTTGGCCGAGTACTCCCTCCACTCTCTTAGGCTGATTTTGCTCCATATCGAGTCACAATCGCATCGTTTTTATCGTCATAATAATCCTCTTTCCGATCCCTTCGTTAAGGTAATAATCGACGTCGTTTTCGATCATTATTTACCTTGATTTTTGTTAGTTTTCTCATGGTATTTTTCTGCCATGATTTTTGTGTTTGGTAGGATTTTTGGACGATCCCGAGGCCGACAAATATATAATCGATTCAGACTTGGAGTAGAGGTAACGTCGATGTTACTCGGTATTGCATGATTTTAATTGTGTATTTGCATGTATATATTTTTATGTTTCATTTTGGCAATATATGTATGTCAAAAAATCTGGAAAAAATTTAAAAGTTGAAAATTTGCATGTTTCGGTATTTTTATCGCTTTTACGAGATTAACGATTAAATCGTCATATTAATTTATAAAATCGTAATTTTCGGCCTAAACATGTAATATATGTTTATATTCTGTAAAAACGACATTTTTGATGATTTATAATAATTTAGGATTTTTCGGATATTTTATATATCGATTATTGAATTATTACCGTTTACGGACAAAAATGATTAAAAGCCGATTTTTAGTTCTAGTACCTAAACATTTTATTTTAATCTGATTTTTTACGTGGTGAAACTTTCTGATGAAATAGAATTTTCTAAAGTTTTTCATAATTTTTCGGAATTGTTAAGTGGATGAATTAATTAATCACTTTAAATCATCGTTTATCGTTAAAACCGTGTTTGTCGTTTAAATTCTCGATTTCTGGTCCTTGGTTTAAATCTGGAAAAAAAATATGATTCTGATGATTTCATAATAAAACGTGTTTTTATGATTTTTTAGTGTTTTAATAAAATGTTAGGATCGATAAGTTTTATTAATGAAATCGTTAATTGTGAAAACGGGTTTTAAAGACGGTTTTGATGGGATTTATTAAATCTGGAAAAGTGGTAGATTCTGGAAAATCATGATTTTTAAGTTTAATAATAATTTTTGGACATTAATAATTTAATCGTTTTGTAATTACTATTTTTATTAATCGTTATTGTCGGGATTAGACGATTAACGAGAAAACGCTTTAAAAGCCGAGTTTTAGTATTCTGGAAATTTTTCATTTCTGGACAGAATGTCCATAAATATGTTTTAGCTATTTCACGTAATTTTTGTACTATTTATTAAGGTCTTTAATTAATAGTATTAATTTTTGGACAAATTACGATTTATCGTTATAATGCTCCGTCTTACCTAAAAGAATTATTTTTCCAGCAATTTTGAAAATATTTAAATCTGAAACTTTAAGAGTTAAATAATCCCTTAACATACTCTAAATATATTCATTGGTTTAATTAAATAAAAGACGTTAAAATATTTAATTTGACATTTTGCCGTAAAATCCTATTTATAATCGTATTGTTGAAACTAATAATAATTAGGGAATTTTAGTTTTATAAATTTTGAAAACACCCTGATTAGTAGTATTAAAGTAATTAAGACATTTCTAATCATTTTATAAACACTTGTGTGATATTTCAATATTTTTATAAACTTAAATGTTCTCACTTTAACAATTAATATCGTTAAGGCCGAAAGTATTAGTTTTATAAATCTATATCGTTTACTAAAGATGTTGTGTTAGTATAAACTAATATTTTTGTTATTTTGATATGATTCTATTTTTAGTAAAGTTTCTAAAAATAGAAGTTTCCTAAAATAGAAAATTTCATCTTTTGGAAAGGGCTCTTTTTCCTTTGTTCTCTTATTTATTATGATTATATCTTTTGGATATCGATAATGGTTTTGTTTTGGAAGTTATGGAATAAGAACAAATGTGGGTTTAGAGTAATATAATCTGGGGTTTACGATTTTGCCATCAACTATAAGGCTAGTGTATCAGGAATCGGTACATTAGTTGTTGAACCGGGTGACAGGTATCTCGGGAGTTGTGTATATTTTGACCTTAAGCTTAGGCCTCGCAGTAAGTCGCCGTCATAAGTTGAACTGGGTGACAGGTAATCCCAGGAGGGGTGTACATTGTCTTAAACTAGGGCCACGCATTTATAAGTCGCCGTCCTATTATGGTTGAGTAGCCTAGTTAGAGACCGAAGTTTGATTTGTTTGAACTAAGTTCTCGAAGCTAGTTTTTGGTATTCTCCTAGTGAAAGTCTAGATTCTACACTACTCCTATCCATAACGCCATTTTGATTATTTTATTATTATCGATATAAATTGGTTTGCAGGTTGGCAACTATTTTTATGTTTCTTCGGAAACCCATTTTAATATTTTGGTTTTGGCGCCGAAAGCTTATTTTTAATACACTGTTTTACTGTTTTCCATTTTTTACTATTTTTCTATAGTAGTAATTACAGTTTTAAAATCCTGTTATACGGCTGGGAGAATGTTGACGTTGCTCCCCACTGATTGTGGCTGTTATGTTTTAACATGGCACATATACGTGTTTGTTTTCCGGTGGGTGTGGGCTAACGAGCAGTCTTGGATCCTGCTTGATCTTTTTAATAATTATGTCTTAAGGATTGTTTAACCTCTTTGTGGATTGTTTTAAATTTTAGCCATTTTTATTTATGGCATATGTTTGACTTTACCAATTTAATTTACTAAGACATAGTTACAGTGTGTTTTAATCCCGACTATACAATGTTTCTGCCACTGTATCGCGTTAGAATTTCTAGGGGATTACAACATTTGTCACTGGAGGCGCTAAGACTGTCGTAACTATTGTAGAGAAAACGGTATAAAATATAGAAAATTCCTCCTCCCCCCGGAAAATAACATGAGGTGGAATGCAATGTATACAATGTTGAGTGCATGTTTAGCGTATAAGGATCATCTGTCTATTTGGTGGAACCGTATTTGTCCCAACGACCTAATTTTTGATGATGATTGGTCAAAATTTGAAATGTATACTGATCCCTTGTGCGCCTTTAGCGATGCGACAAACACTTTCTCCCATGTATATAGACCTAATGCCTCTTATTTACTTTGTAACATTATTAGAATTGCCAATATTTTCAGAAAATATCGTGGCAAAGATATTTACGACACGTTTTTACCCGCCATGGAGGAGAAGTGGCTAAAATATTTGTCCGATATTCCTATGGCCTATGTATTTACAACCATTTTAGAAACTAGATGGAAATTTCAGGGTACGATAGACTTTGTTTATGCTTATAAAGAATTAATGAACATAGATGTTGTTAGAACAATATAAAACAGAGATTAGAAACAATTTGTTTAGATTATTTAACGTTTACGAGTCTATTTACGGTAACAATACTCAATGAGGTGTAGGTACTAGTGGTAGTAGGGATGCAGGTTTCGGCGACATCCTCAACATAATGTCGAGAATAATTCCGAGTAGAGGAGCTTCAAGGACGGCTGATCTGACCGAGTATCATATGTACGACACGTATCAATATTTCGGCACTCACGAACCTACCTCAGTAGTTGACCTAGATCTTACGGTTTGGTGGAAAGAACATACTAAACTTCTGTCGGTGATGTCCGCTATGGCGAAGGACTTTCTCGCCATTCAGTTGCATCTGAACGCTGTTTTGGTGTCGCTAAGAGGGTGTTAGATGATAGGCGTACATCTTTGGGTTCCGACACCCTCTGAATGTGCGTATGCTTTAAAGATTGGATAGATGCAAGAAACACAAAACAAGTCAAGGAGTTACAAGATAGTGACAACGACTCCGATGAAACTAACACCTAATCCGTCAACGCTTAGTCAATTTGTATATTTTAGTTTCTATTTGTACATTCTAGCGGTAACTTCTAGATAATTTTTTTCTTTATAAATTCTATTTATAAATGTTAGTTACTTCTACAGTTATACATTGATTATTCCAGTATGACAGTATGTACTCGCAACCGATCTATGTTGATTATTTAATAAATACTCCCTCCGAGTTTGAATGTTCTTCCCCTTTGCTTTTGGGGAAGGAAATAAGGAGAGAGTATTATATAATTAAAGTGTTAGGGTAGATTGAAAAAAATAGGACATAGAAATATTACATTAATTAAATGAGAAAAAAGTGGATTAAAAAAGTATGAGAGAGAAATATTATATTAATTAATGAAGGATAAGATGGTAAAATTGTGCGGAAAAAGTGTCTTCATAAATGAAAATAGGGAAGAAGAGGTGTTTCAACCCATTTAGAAAATATGGAAGATCTCTAATATAATATAATCCCGCTTTTCAGCAAAAAAAGAAAATATGGAAGATCATTCAAAATCAGAAGGAGTATTAAATTTCTTTTTTCCTATTTATATTTCTGATTTCTTTGCTCATTTTTTTAATAAATAACTAATAATGTTTTGTACAAATCTGGACGGAAAATCGCAATCGTATTTCATCGCAAAGACGCAAACGGGGATAAAAAAAATCGAACCAGTCACAAAACCTGTCCCGAGAAATGCACGATCGGGCCCGGGCCTCGAGCTGTGCCTCGGTGGCTTTGTTAAAGGTCGGGTCGTGCGACTGGCGTGCCAGGCATGGTTGGGCCATGCCTCTTGGGCACGAAGCACGACTGAGCCGGCCCGAAGCACAGTCTGGCACGTCCGATGCCACCTTTACGTTTTATGCTCCAAGATCTGGATTTTTTTTCCTTCAAGTGTGAACACGTCCGGGAAGACTCCCTCACAATGCTCCATCATTAGAAGAGTTGTTTAAGGAGGTTTAGTTTGATAATCCTACGTCAATTGTAGTGTCATGTCATAGGGTTTGGTGTCTTCTTTAATACGAGTAATAAAGAAGATATCATACTTCTTACTCCCTCTATTCAATTTTAATCTTCCTACTTTCCTTAAAAAACTGTACATCTTTAAACTTCTTACTTACAATATTTCCTCTTTTGGTTTATTTTTGTGGTCCATATCATTTCGGACCCCATATTTTTTCTCAACTTTCATTTTTCACCACATACCCAACTCCACCCTTAATTGTTGTTCCACTCCCCCTATGAAGTTTAAAGTTGGATAGAGGGAGTATTTAATTTAGAATAGTACTCCCTCCTTCTTCTTGAATAAACCCAATATTCTTTTTATGGATTATTTTTAGGTAGTCCAATTTCCTCTTAAATAAATATTTTCATTTCTATTTCTCTCTCATCACATGCATCATATCAACATATCCTCTTACTTTTTCACATTTTCTTAAACTTTGTGTCAACTCATATGGAACTTATTCAAAAAGAAGGAATAAATATCATGATTAAAGTGACTCATTTTGTTAAATAGAGTAAAAGAAGGGTCGTGTTTTTTCCTAACGGACCTTTACCCAATCATAACGATTTTTTCTAAACTTTTCCCATTATACTCCTATATAAACCTTACTTTGAGATTAACTACACTTCTTTTGTCTTGCTTCATCAATTTAGATAATTAATCGCTCCCGATTTCAATTATAATTTCTAATTCAATTACGGATAATGTGAGATCGTTCATTTATTTAACGAATTACTTTTTTAAATTATATTTTTTTGATTAAACAAATGTTTACCTAAACAAAGAAAAAAGGAAAAACAAAAAAAAGGAAAACAACAATTAACAAGCTAAGAAGGGGAAATAAAATAAAATAATTAAATTTAATAAAACCACTAACAACAACATTTCCCTCCCTAACCCCCACCCAACCAACCCACCACCCACAACCCAACACACACCTGTCCCATGAACCACTCCACCCCCAACCACCCTCACCTATCCAACCCGACCACCGCCTACCATCCATCGCCCACCGCCCCACAACCCGACCCTCACAGGCTCCGACTCGAGCCCACCCACTCAGCCTCGCCGACCCTAGCCCACGCCGACTCAATCTCAGCCACTGACGACCCCGAACGGTCCGATATTCATGGTGGTTCATGGTGAGTTTATTAGTGTTGAGATTTATTTGGAGAGAAATGAGAGGGGTAAAGCGGTAAAATGTCATTTGGATTGAGTAAAGGCTCGTTAGGAAAAAGTAATTTCGTAAAAGAATACTCCCTCCGTCCCTAAATGATTATCCGATTTCCCTATTATTTGTGAGGAGTATTTTAATGAAATGTGACAATCTTAGTGGGACGGAGGTAGTATCATTTAAAGTGATAGAGGATAACGTAGTATTACGGTATCACGATAGGGTTTAATAAATATCAGGAATATTATATTAGGAAGATTACAGTATTTTATAATATCGTATTATTCTGATTACGATATATTAGTATATTACAATATACTGTAATCTTTCTAATATAATATTCCTAATCTTTACTAAAACCTTATCGTGATACCGTAATACTACGGTATCCTCTATCATAAAGTAAAAAAAATTACAAAATTTCTTTTCCTAACGCAAGTTTACTCAATCCTAACAAATTTTCTTAAAATCTTCTAACTTTATCCTTCACAAAAATTTCACCAATCTAACTAATTTCCACCAAATTATTTTCTCTCTTTTAACGTTCTACATCCATTTTTTTTGTTCAGTTTATCTCTTTAAATCGTTAATCAATCATCAAACAATTATGAATGTTGTTTCAATTATCTTCATAACATCAATTTTTACGTATTTACTAAATTGAATTGTTTAAGGTTTTATTAGTGTTTAAGAGTAACACAAATAATACATAAATTTTTTAAGTAAATTGATGATATACATCAAATCCTATGACTCAAAGTATTAATTTTTGGTGGTAGTTGTTGGTAAGCCTCGTAGGGGAGGGCCTACGTCGTTTGGCGACAAGGAACGATAGTGGTAGATTTTGGTGAGGGTAGTTGTTGGTGTCGGGCGGTGGTTGTTGGTGTTGTTTGTGGTGGTGATTCAAATTTGGGATTTTTTTAAAGAGAAAATCGACCATCAGTTTTGAGAGCGCTAGGAAATGACCGGGACAAATAGGTAAAATGTCGTTAGGATTGAGTAAAAGCTCGTTAGGAAAAAAACACGACCCAAAAATTAATTATGGTAGTGTAGTGTGACGTGAATATGTGATTGTTGGTCTGAAAATGATTTATGTGAAATTGCTTATTATGAGTGAAAATTTGAAATATATGACATGTTATAAATACAGGACAACAATAATGAGTAAGATTATCGACAATTCGACTTATATCTCATTGACTTTTAACTAGCATCACAACTCTTTTTTTTTTCTTAACTTGAGGGGATAAGTAATTAACAACGTCACTCAACTCGGTTACCACTTCAAATTAAAAATACTAGTAATGAACATCACAATTTGATATTTCTGACCCGCGAATTTCACGTGTTGTAAAACTAGTTAACTAATAAAAGGAGACGGTTAATTAGAAAAATAGGAAGATCAATTTGAGGGAGAGTATTCAATTTATTTTATCATAATTATAGGTGGAAAAAGACTAAAATAGCGTTGGTGTTCTTAATTTTTTTTATTTTTTTTTTGGTGCTACGGAGTGGGTTAAGCCCTAAAAAGAAAAAACAAACAAGTAAATAACAAGGAAACTAGAAAGCACGAAACGGAACAAAACGCGGCCAAGACGTTCCACCCATATCCGACTCGAGCAGTTCGAAGAGGGGGGCCGGGGTGTCTGTCGTTTCCAATATGATCAGTTGCTCCTGTTGACGAGTTCCTCGATTAGCGAGCCAGTCAGCACATTTATTAGCTTCGCGATACACGTGATGTATTTCCATGGTCCAGTTATGATCTGAGATAAGGGATTTGCAAAGTTGTATCATGTGGGTGTGTGCCGTTGGAAACGAATCGACTTGCTTCAGTAAACCAATAATAACCAAAGAATCCGATTGGATGACTAGTCTCGTAAAGTTCCTGTCTCATGCTATTAAAAGCCCTCTCCTAAGAGCCATAAGCTCGGCCCTAGTCATAGTGGCTAAACCTAGATGCTCGCTGAACGCGCAAATAAGTTGCCCAGTTGAGTCCCGAAAAATGCCACCCGCGTCTGAAACTCCTAGGTTGCCCTTGGAAGCACCGTCAATATTAAGGGCAAACCAATTTTCAGGTGGAGAGATCCATCTAACAAGAATTTCCTCTGAACTAATCTTGGTAGACGGGCCCATCGATTCCCCCGTCTCTCTTGCTTTTTTAACCTCCAACACTCGTTTATACAGAAACGCCATCTTGTCGGCTGGTATTTCTTCTAATTTTCCAAAGGTCCGACTGTTGCGCCACTTCCAGATCCACCAGACGGTCATAGAGAAAATAGTGGGCCAATCCTTCAATTCCTGCTTATCCTGATTACCAAGATTATCCGCAACCCACCTTGCAGGAGATGGGTAAATATCAAAGAAATTGTCCGGAGTCCGAAACTTGGACCAGATGGCGTGAGCTCGGGGGCAATCTCGTAGGAGATGCAACGTTGACTCCTCCGCTTCAAGACACTCACTGCATAACGAATCATCTGCAAGGCTGCGTCGAGTACAATTCACATTAGTCATTATTCTATCGTGCATCACGAGCCAAAGGAACATACGAACCCGTTGAGGAGCCCATGTCTTCCACGGTAATCGCCACATCGTATCCATGTCAATCTCTGTCTCATTTCGAATTAAATGAATAGCTGATTTCAAGGTGAATTTACCTGATGATGTCGGAGCCCAGTAGAATGAGTCATATCATATCACTATCTTCTCCTTGTACTACCTCAAAAGAAGCAATGGTTCTGAGAATATCATTCTCAAGGAAGTCAGCAAACAAGTGGATTTTCCATCCCGTGGCATTGTCCCACATTTTTGCTACTGTGACATCTTGTAAGTGAGTTGGGATATCTCGAGTAATCAACCCTTCAAGTGGTGTAGGATTAGCCCAACAATTCGACCAAAACATCATTCGTTGGCCATTACCAATTGACGACTGGATTCCCTTTTTGAGCGTCGAGAAGCCATCCACTATGCCTTTCCATACATTCCAGCAATTATTACGATCTCCAAACATGTCCATGTCGCAATGACCCTTGCAATATTTATGCCGGAGAACCCGCGCCCATAATGCATTTGGTTCCGAAGAAATCGCCACCCGAGTTTGGCCATAAAGGCCAAGTTAACCTGTCTCATTGATCTGAGCCCGAGGCCTCCATTATCTTTGCTATTTGTAACTTTTTCCCAAAATACTAGATGCACGCCCCTCTTATCCCCTGATCCGCTCCAAAGAAATTTCCTAGAGGTTTTATCTAGTTCATCACAGACCGAGCGGGGTAGTCTAGCAGTTTGCATAGCATATGAAGGAATAGTCGACAAAACCGATTGAACCAGAGTGGCACAGCCAGCCAAAGAGAGTTGTCTGGCCTTCCATCCCGTAAGTCGTTTGTTAACTTTATTAGCAATAAAGTCAAAGTTAGCTTTATTAACCCGACCATTGAGGGTAGCCATGCCAAGATACGTACCTGTGGACATGACATAGGTCCACCCCGACGCGGCCACGCGCGGGTTTGGGGAGGCGAATGAATCTCCATATGAGAATGGATCGAATTGAAATTTAGGTCTATGTGGAGTCGCCACCGAATTTTGTGGTTATTCGGAACCATTCGAGCCCACTCTATGTCGTAGTGGGCCGTATACAAAATACAGCCCATTTTCGATGTCAGAGTTTATTGGGCTTGTCCCTTTGCATTTGATACCGATACCGACATTATCGGATATCGTGTATTGAATGACTCTCGTGCGCCAACGGTTTCGGGCATCCGGAAACCGAGGTTCTGAGTAAGGGGTGAGGGTACGTGTTGGGAAGCCCACAAAGGACACCCAACCCCGCCTGCACATTAGCGGCCTCTACTAAGAATTCGAATGACTTACACTACGTGCGTTAGTAAAACGGGAAAATGATATGCAAAGATTTATTTTCCCTAAACATGTGAATGGAATTGAAACGGGTTTCTAAGTCAATTTAATGCAATCAATTCTACGTCAAAGTGGAATTTTAGCATGTGGGTTCATTTAGTACAATAAACGAACAAAGATTAAATTGACAAAAGAAATAACAAACGCGTTAGTAATGAAATAACGAATAATAACGGTTTGTGCAAATATGAGATGAGATGAAAAGGTGCAAATATGAGATGCATGGTTTGAAAAGGTAGTAATACACATGATTGACTAAACACGTGTTGACATGAATCATAAATTACTACCGAGTTTTGAAAATAGAATAATGTACGATTTATTGTGTTAATCGTTACGGGTCACTCGATCAAGTGGTTGATGGACTCGATCGAGTGGACCTGTAAAAGGCGATTCTGTTTTGCGTTATGGACCGTACTTGGCCGAGTTATTGCCCAACTTGGTCGAGTGCATGGCCACTCGACCGAGTCATTGTGAGACTCGATCGAGTGGGGGTCGTGATAAGCGTTCTGACTCGATTTTGTGATGTCACTCGATCGAGTGACTAAGGCACTCGGTCGAGTGGCATCTGTACGAATTGTAATTCGCTTGCAATTTTATATTGATTTTCGAAATTGCTTTAGATTTTTGATGAATCGACGATTTTACCGAATTGGGCATAAGTATTGCATGACCTATGCTCGATTCGGGTTTTTTTACAAATTATTGATTTTGTTAAACCGAATATAAATATTGATGAATTTATACCCGATTCTAAATTTGAATACTCATCGTATCCCATATTCGATTATTGAATCGATATGGGATATTAGAGTGAAATAAAAGGGAGATAAATTAATTTTAGTCGCTTTAAATCCCTAGGGATTGTGATGTCGGATCCGTGTCAACGGGTTTCGACCCTTATTAAAATTGATTTTAAAAATTGATGAATGCAAGATTAATGATGATGATGACGAGAAATAATAACGAATTGTTGTTTAAGTTAACTTATCTCAATAATCAAATAGTCGGGGTATCGGGATAAGCGACCGACGACGCATGTGCATTACACTTGTATATGCGATTTTCCTTATCCCGGTATCCTTCTTATTCGACACAAATCGATAAATATTTTAATGCTTTGATATTAGTAGTATTATCGATATTATGGTGCAATGAATAAAATAATAAAAAAACGAAAAAAAGAGGATGAGAGGGAGATGAAGACGACGTGAAGAAGAGAAGGAGAAAAGAAAGGGTCTTGACACCCTCAACCTACATGTTCTTGTCTCGGCGCGGACTCGTAACCGTGGCTTTAACACAAGAGTCTTCGAGGTTTATGGAGGTTGAGTTGTGGTGGCTCGGGATTGATTCCTAAAACTAGGTTTAGGGTTTTTGCTAGTGTAGGATTGCTAGGGTTTGATTAGGGTTTGATTAGGGTTTGTAAAAGACGTAGTATGTGTGTGTAGGGTTGCTCTAGGGTGTATTAGGGTTGTGAAAAGTTGCAAAAAGTTGTGTTATGTGTTGCATGGGGGTTGCTTATATAGGCATGGCTAGGGCACCGGTTTAGGGTTACTCGACCGAGTATGGGGCTAGCTCGGTCGAGTGGCCCGTGAAGCCTGCCGTCGGGCTTGAAACAAGCCCACTCGATCGAGTGGCCCAGTCGGGTTGCACGGGTCCATTGTTTTGGACCTTGACTTTGAGTTTGATGGGTTTTATGTTTGACTTGGACTTTTGATGATGTGAGGGGCTGTTTTGTGTGTCTCGGAAACGATTTTGACCGAGGTTGACCCAATCGCAAAAAGTCGGTTTTATTTCCGGTGTCGGTTTTGGCCCAAATTAGTCTTGTTTGACTCGGAATGATCCACTGGGCCTGGATTTGAGGTCCGTTCGGTGAGATTTGTACTCCGTAAGTGTGTTAGCCAGCGATTAATGGATTTGAGCCCGTATCCGAGCGCGTACAAACACGTTAGCGTCCGATCATCATCGGGTGTTTTTTTGGAAACTGCCATAGACACCTAGCATTCAAAATGCGGGTGTCTACAGTACCTAAGTCATCCGTGCATTCAATAGCTAGAGTCGATGTAATCTCTTGTTGAATTACCTGGTTGGTGTTAGCCGAGAAAAATACTTTCGACTTGGATTTGCTGACCTTAAGACCAGAAGCACGGCAAAAGTCATCTAGACATTCATTTATGGTGTTGGCCTGATCAATCGTGGCTTCTCCGAATAGAATTAGATCATCCGCAAAAAACAAATGAGTAATAGAGGGGCCATCCCGGCTTGTTCGGATACCCGTCCATTTGTTTCCTTCGTGGGCATGAACAATGAGTTGACTAAGCTTCTCCATACACATCGTAAAAATGTAGGGTGACAGCGGGTCACCTTGTCGTATACCTCATGTTGGAGTGAAGGTTTGAGTACGTTCTCCGTTCCAAAGAACATTTAAGCTCGCCGAGCGGATGCACTTCATTATCGTAGCAACCATACGAGTTGGGAGATTCATATCTTGAAGGGTATGAGCGATAAATGGCCATTCAAGTTTGTCATAAGCCTTCTCAAGATCTAATTTGAGGACCATAAATCCTTTTTTGCCAGTCTTAGAGCAGAGGGTATGCAGTACCCCTTGAACAATGATGATATTGTCCGTTATTTGTCTCTTGGGCACAAAACTCGTCTGCATTGGACTTATAAGGATAGGTATTACCCGTTTGAGTCTATTAACGAGCATTTTAGTGATAATCTTGTACGACACATTACAAAGGCCAATTGGTCTGAACTGAGTGACCGAGTGCGGGTGGTCCACCTTCGGGATAAGAGCTAGAAATGTTTCACCGAGGTCCGACGGGAAAGTTTGGTCATGGAGAGCTTGCAGGATGAGTTTGCACAAGCTCGGAGAGATGGTATGCCATTGGGTTTGGTAAAATAAGGCTTGAAAACCATCCGGTCCCGGGGCGCGGTACGGACACAATTGATTCAGTGCCCCCTGGATTTCTGTTATGGTATAGTCACGGTCCAACTCGAGTTGTTCCCGGGACGTAAGTTCCGGAAAAATACCAATAGTGAGCCTTTCCATGTTACTCGGAACAATAGGACCTGCAAATAATGACTTGAAATAAGAAACCACCATGTTTTTTACCTCCTCATTATTCCAAACCCACAACCCATTGCTGTCTATGAAGACCTTCAATACGGTTATGCTTGTGGTGTATGATAGTGCTTAAATGAAAGAAGCGAGTATTACGGTCTCCGTCACATATAGCTTCCATCCGCGATTTCTGAAACCAAAGAAATTCTTCTTCTTGAAGGGTTTTATCAAGTTTCTCTTTGAGTTTCATTTCAAGCTTCAGAAGGTGTGGTAGACCTCCTCTGGAAACTTTTGTTTGTATACCAAGCAATCTCCTTTGTAAGCTTCTTTTTTTTTTTCAAAAATGTTATGGAATATGGTTTTATTCCATGCCTGATGCTCGTCCGCGAACCGATTGATGAATGGGGAGAAGGGTTGGTCATTTTTCCAGTGACTCGACACAAACTCCGAGAATTTGTCATGGCACATCCAAGCTGCTTGGAATCTAAATGGAGGATTTATTTGAGGTATGGGGGCAAATCCAGTGGTACTGACCAAGATGGGACAGTGGTCCGATTGGTTCTGGACCAGGTGTCGCATAGAACCCTTCGAATATAAAAGGCGCCATGCTGAGTTGCAGATAGCACGGTCAAGGCGTGCCCATTGCCTAGTTTCCAGGGTATTTCCCCTAGACCAAGTAAAGTCTGGTCCAGTGTAGTCGAGTTCCAGCCACTCATTGTTATCTATCCATTCATTGAACTTGGAACATCGTCGTCTCATAGCATAGCTACTTCCATTACGTTCCTGTAAAGACCGAGTCTCGTTGAAGTCACCCATAGCTAACCACGGTTTATCATTGACTTGGGTGAATTCCTCGAGTTCATTCCAAAGTTCTTCTCGTAGGGAGGGATCAGGACTGGCGTAAATTGCTGAAAACAACCACGGGAGCTCTCCTAAGTTCGATATTTCAATGGAAATATGCTGCCGGTGTAGTACGATAGAAGTCACATTAACTTGGTCCGGATGCCAGAACAACCAAATGCCCCCACTAAGTCCCTCCGCCTCAACTCGGGTTCTACCAATGAAATTGAGTTGGTCACAAATGCGGGTCGCAGTATTACCACTAACTTTAGTTTCCACCAAGGCAAGAACCGTAGGTTTATGAACCCGGATGAGTTCTTTTGACATAGAAAGAAAAGATGGACTGGCCGCACCTTGAACGTTCCATGTCATGAGGCTTATGGCTGATTGGGGAATGTTACGAGTATTGTCCAAATTATTCATCATTAAACTATTCATGTAAGGATGAGCTGCTAGGTCCATGGAATTAACCGTCGAGGTCAGCATTGGATTGGTCCAATGACTTTGGCAAATTCGCCAATGTAAGTTCATCCCCAGAGATAGGCATAAATTTTGGTCTAGGCACTCCGCAAAAATTCCCTGACTCGCAGGGAGTCCCAAGAACAAAAGTGGAGTTTGGGTCTGGTTCACCAAGAGGTGGTCGAGGATCAGATAGATCGGGTGATATTGAATCCAAGGGAGCGAGTGAGGCAGAGGAGGTGACATGATAAGGGTGAGGAGAGTAGTGGGTTTTCAAATTGGGTCGATGTACTCGGGGGTTGGATGAAGCACGACAGGAATTTTCTTTGCCTATGGTAGATCTTTGGGGATCACGTGGGGAGTTAGGAGAGAAAAGTTGTTGATTTCCCTTAAGCCCATAGCTGGCAATGAGATTATTCTTGGTGATGTTGTTGCCTAAATTTGGGTGGGACAGAATATTATCTTTGAGTGATGGAGTCAAAATAGAATTAATGACCAAATTGGTTGCCTTATTTTTGGGATTTTCCTTAGTAGGTGGATGATTGATATCAGTTGATTCTCCTTCCAAGGATGCCGAGATATTATCTAAAGATTTAGCCTCATTAATATTTTCCAGGATTTTACTCGATGTATTTGGGTCAGTGCGAGTAGCCTCGTGTGTTCGACCTTGACTGGACTTTAGGGCACTTGGTATGGGTTCTCCTTTTTTGAGAATGGTGATAGGTGGCTGCTGGTCAGTTATGACCATGTCGTCTTCGACGGGGAGTTCTGTGAACCTCGACCCAATGCTCTTTGAGATTCATGTTTTCACCTTGGCTTGTTGGAGACTATCTCCCTCCTTTTTATTACCTCGTCCAAGTTCCCCCATTTCTCGGTTGCTCTTAGTTTGTCGTTTACCAATCGGTTTTTTAACATGCATCCATGACCCGTAAGTGACTTCTAAGACTTTAGTATTAACAACTTCCTTAGGTGTGTCATCCTGAGCTGGTACAACTACCGTTTCCGGTACTTCCTGCGTGGGATACTTGGGACAGTCAGCGACCCCGTGACCTAGTTTCCCACATTTGTAACAGATTAACTTCAAGCCTTCATATTGAATGTGCCAGAATCTTCCGTTGAGCCTGAACTTGGATAGCAACGGTTTTGAGAGGTCAACCTCTACACTCATTCGGATGAATTGACCACGCTTCGCATTTGCAGTAGTCCTATCAATACGTACCATTTTGCCTATTTTTTACCAATTTTATTCAAGACATCCTCATGGTAGTATTCAACGGATAATTGTGGTATGCGTATCCAGATGGTGAGATATTGAATTGGAGCCTCCGTCGCTATGAAGTTGGGTACCCATTTTCGGATAGTAAGATAGTGATCTCCTATCATCCATGGTCCTTGCGTGAGTACAAATTCAAAGTCCTCCTTATTGGTGAATCATGCGACATAATAGGAGCATCCTACATCAGTGAGTATGAGACCGCCGTTGATCCCCCATTTCTTC
Source organism: Agrostemma githago (assembly GCA_958450325.1). Lineage (NCBI taxonomy): Eukaryota > Viridiplantae > Streptophyta > Magnoliopsida > Caryophyllales > Caryophyllaceae > Agrostemma > Agrostemma githago. The sequence goes on along the minus strand of OY288255.1, from coordinate 13,042,699 downwards.
TTAATTTGGCGTAGCAAAGTATGGTAACCGATGTTCTTGTCAAACATCTTAATAATGAGCGCGTCGCGCCATTGCTGACGGATTAGCCATTTTTCTTCTCTAGTCAAGACGATGTTGGGGCATGTAGGATCATCCTCATGTTCACTCTCCTCCAAATCTTCGGATTCGGAGGTTTCTTTATAAACCGAATTCATGGCCGATGAGAAACCATGTTCATGCTCTGATACGCCTACCCGCTCAATCCCTTTATTAAGGGATGCTTTGTAAGATGGGCGTGCATCATCCATTGCTTGGTCTTCCTGCATATTCTGGGAATTAGAATTATGCATTTTACATTTTTTTGGTGGATCGATCTTCATCCTCATTCTCATGGATGAGATGAGGATGGGAGGTTTTTCCTAGGGAGGATTTTTTCATATTTTTTCAAAAGAAGTCACTAGAGTATTTTACACGTTTGTTGGTGTTCTTAAATAAAGAAGAATAAAGAACTACTTTTTCATAAGTCAATGTTACTCAATCATCCCTTAAAATTTTCAAAATTTTCCAATATTACTCTTTCTCTATTCTAAAAAACTCTCATTGTTTTAATTCTATTCTAAACCAATTTTTTCATCAAAATTCTTTACTTAAACCTCATTCATACTATAAATCGATCAATCATTATTTTGCGAATTCACTATGGATCGTAGTTCGATAATCGATATTTTATCATATAGAAATTTTATAATTAATTGATTGAAAATTAGGGGTAATTAATAATATTAATTAATTATTTAGGATTCTTGTATAATCGCAAATGAGGACTTTTTTTTTGAAAAAACACTAATTGGGGCAATTGATTTCAAATTCATTGCAAATTAGGACTTTTCCGAAAAATCTATGCAATTAATTTGAATTTCCTAACCTCTGTTTCTACTTGTATTATCGCAAATGAAGACTTTTCAAAGAATCCAAATTAGTGCAATTGAATTTGAAATTTCTGACCTTAATTTGTACTTGAATCATCGCAAATTAGGATTTTTTTTCAAAGAACCCTGATGCAATTGAGTTGTGAAATTATATCTCTTTAGAAATTTTATTAGGTGGTGATGGGTGGGGAGGGGGAAATGAGAAGGATATATAGTAGTAATTTTGAAGTATAATTGAGTAAATTTGAAGTATAAAAAAATACTAGCCTAAATAATATAGACATATCTCTTGTGCAGCGGACAAATGTGAATAGTAATTATATTTATTCACTGAATAATAATCCTATTCGTTCAGATGGTTAAGGTTTCGTGGTGATAACGTCTTGTGAATTAAAGCCGAATAAATAACTATAAGGAAAGTAGAGAGAATATATATATATTGAAGATATAATATAAGGAGAAGAATCCATCAATCAGTTTATTCATCCCAATAAGATACATATATTACATATAATGCATCATATGTTACATATAACATCATAATGAGTTACAAGGTCTATTATACATTCATATAATATACTCCCTCCTTTTTTTGAATAAACCTCGTAGGGTAATGAGGCTAATATTATATTTAGAAAAATAGAGCAAATGATTAAATAGCTATTGTTTAGTACTTCTATGTAAAGGTAACACCTCTAGTGATATCTTATGTAAAAATAAAGTACTTTAGAGGATAGAATGGTGATTTAATCATAATAAGTTGTCGAAAGAAAAAACTGACTAATTGAAAAAAAAAAAATCCATATAAGGAAGGTGAGACAACAAGGAGTGAGTGGTATAGTATTTCATAACATTTGGGTGTATATTAAGATTATTATACCATTGGAGGCAAATCATGCCAGGCGAACCAAAGTTTGGGCCTTTCGTCATCACAACCCCTGTAAAACCCCTGTTGGTCAACGACCCAGACAAAGTATTCTTCACACATATACCTACTACCCCAATAAACTTTAAAAACATCAAAGCTTCTCTCCTCCTCTGCAAAATAAAAATGACAAAAATACAATGTGGACATCCTCAAATTCACTCTAAAACTCCAACTCAATTCTTCTCCTCGTGTCAAGGCATGAACACCAAGATCATCGTCCTTAGACTGGCAACGCACCGTCACTGTGTATGGTTCGATAGTAACTCTATTGATAATCTGCACTGTATACTTCCTAAATGGGAGTTGTGCCAAAGCAGCAGGTACCAACGTAACATGAACCAGAGCAACACATAACAATAGCGCTCTAACATGCTTTCGTAACAAGGTCATTTTTGTAAGTATGTGTATATGATTTTGTTGAACATTAAACTCCTAGGCATGCAGTATATATACAAGCTAGCTAAGTGATTGTTAAATGCATATTAATTGCTATTTGGGTTTGTTCACTGGATGGCGAGCTAGAGGCATAAACAATGTAGCAATGAAACGGATTAAGAGAGTTATTATCGTACCAGTAATTGATAGTGGATGGAACGCCCAACGTGTGAATAGTTTACAAGTTAAAACTCTTTCTTTCTTCCTCACATAAAAGTTCCCTTAAGGAATGAACGTACACACTATAAACCGCAACTTAATCTATCGGTTTACTGTTTACTCATGCATTATTTGTGACCACAGACAAGTATTTTAAAATGAAAGTTAATGTAGTAAACAAATCATTGTTCCAAAAGTTTATTGTGATTTAGCAAATTAAAATTTATATTGATGGTACAACATTAAAAAAATGACTGACCAAAAGACGTCTATTGTTAGATGGTTCATTATGTTGTGATTTCTAAAATTTACTCCGATAATTACTCCCTCTATACCACTAGTTAAGATCTTCTCATTTATATATTCAAGTGAGAGGGTTATAATAATCAAATAGAAAGATCATTGTGGTACGGAGAAAGTAGTTACTTAAGTATTTATCACCATCATACCATGATAACGAGATTTTTTCAATGCATCAAGTATGGCAAAATATTGATAACTACTCGTATATTACTAACTGTCTTAAGTAATTAATAATTTTATAATTTAAAAACTAGCCTGAAAAATTAAATACCTTTGGAAGCATGGAAATTTTCACGTGTAATTACAATGGTTTAAATGATGTAGCTATTATATATATAGAGAATACAACCATATTTAGTCTAGCCATTTGAATGTTTTTATGTGAAAAAATGTTATTTTGGAAGCAGTTTTTGATGAAAATAAAGCTTGATTATTTATATTTAGTAAATAGTAATATAGAATGGTTGTGAATTTATATATTTTTTTTAATCGCAGAGTATTTAGTAAAAGTTGTGAGGTTATTATCATTCCTAGCATATTATAAATTCGTTGTAAATCATTACAGTATTATAAATTAAGCGAATATATTTTGCTTGAGCATTATTATATTAATCTCTTCTCTATATTATATTTTTGGTGTTGGAATTTGCAAGTTCCTACTCCTACATTTGGTATCGGAGCCACATTGGCATATATTTATTGCTTATTTGAATTATGGCAGCAGCAACAAATAATACGTTTTAAACTCAACTTCTAAAGTTGAATGCAAAAAATTATGATAATTGGTCTATCCAATTAAAAGTATTTTTTTCGTTCTCAAGATTTGTGGAGTATTGTTGAGAAAGGATTTATGGACATAAGTGATGCAAGAGCATTTGACGCACTATCACAATAGGTTAAAACCGCTTTGGTGGAAATTAGAAAAAGGGATAAAAAAGAATTATAGCATATTTTTCAGGTGATTGAGGAGCCTATATTTTTTGAAGATGTCAATGGCAGAGACATTACATGAAGCGTGGGAAATTCTGCAGAAATCCTGCAAAGGTGATGATCATGTGAAGCAAATACGTTTGCAAACGTTGAGAGGAGAATTTGAGCCGTTGAGCATGGAGTAATCTGAATCAATCTCAGAATATTTCAACGTGTCCAATTAGTTGTTAATCAAATGAAGACCAACAGAAAAAATATTTCTAATGAAAGGGAAGTCCAGAAAATCATACGATCATTAAATGAGATTTTGATAATGTTGCTTTCGATATTAAAGAAGCTCATGATTTATCAACCTTATTGTTTTGGTAAAAATTTACAGGGTCTACGATTAGGTTGTGGGTTAAAGTGATCGTCCTATGACTACGGGTTGACGAAATTGAACGAGTCTAGCAAATAAAGGACAATGAAAAAAGAAGGGACGACACGCAAAGTTTTGGTGACGCGGAAACCCGATGTGGGAAAAACCGCGGGGGGAGTCGGAATCCCACCAAAGTTTCACTATCAATGGAAAAAGAATGAAGAAGAGAATACAAATAGGAATGGTTATCTATAGATGATTGCTAGAGTTTTGGTGTTGTGTGTGTTGGAGTCGGTGTGCTTGGATGATCTCTTCTTTCTTCCTCCACCTCCTTTTATACTGCTGCTGCTGCCCGTTATCTTCCTCCTTTATGGGAGATCTCAGCATTCAATCTCCCTTTATTACCCTTGATTGCGTTGACTACCGTTACAATTCTTGCATTTAGTCCCTTCTTCTCCTAGTCTTTAGGCAGATTCCTCTCTTGTGGGAATGGCTGTTAGCCCCTTTCTTTTGTATTGGCTAGGTTTTTACTTTGTCTACTGGGCTGGTTTAATTGTGTGGCCCGTAGTTTTATTTAATCCATGCTTCGTTTGGCCTATTACTTGTTTATTATTCCGGGTTGGCTTGACTTGATGACTTTTGATTATTTTGACTTCCGTCCTTTAATCCCCGACTTTGACTTTTCACCCGCGAATTTTGACTTTATCGTTGACCTTTGACTTTTGACCTTTTGACCGTCCACTCATATCATGCCACGTTGCATTCCGAAGGTGCAAATTTTTGGCCCGAACACTTATCTATTGAAAGTTTGTTGGGTTCGTTGTCCTCCCATAAGCAGAGAATGAGGAAACGAGGAAAAGGTTCTAATTCAGAACATGCTTTGCAAAGTAGGGCGAATGTATAAAATCGTGGTGGCTATCATGGTGGCCGTGGACGAGGCCGTGGTCGAGGAAGAGGTGGAAATACCTTTTTCAATAGAAAAGATAAGAATGTAGAAAGTAATTCTACAAGTGACAACAAACAGACGTCATTTGTACGTCGAGATAAATCAAAATTCAATGTCATAGGTGTGAACGGTTCGGACATTATGCATTAGAATGTCGAACAAAAATGAATAACAATCAAGCTGAACAAGACAATGTTACTGAAGTAGAGGAAACTTTAGTTTTGGTTTGCAAAGAAGGTCCAGATGCCGAATCAAGCAATATTTGGCATCTAGACACTGGATGTAGCAATCATATGATGGGAATCAAAGAATTATTGATAAGTGCGTTTTGTAGTGTTTATTTCTTGTATTTAGTCTTGTTTTCTCTGCTGAAATCGCTCCTTGGGGCGGTTTTAGAGACTACTTATGCTTCTTCTAGATTGTTTTAGGTTCCTAGGGGTCATCTCGAAGAAACGGAACGATTCCATCTCGTTTCCGACACATATGGAACCCAAGAGGAGAAGCAACGATGATTCGGCGACTCCCCAAGCACCGAGCATCGATAAGGAGTCAAGGAAGAGCTAAACAGAACTCATCCCGAGCGGGACCAGGCTATCCCGATCGGGATGAGGTGCAAGAATAGCCAGCTCACTGTCAGGCATTCCCGATCGGGATCACATATTCCCGATCGGGAAGGAGGAAGTCTCCCGATCGGGAGGACCCAGTCTCTGTTCCGCCTCCTTCTTTTATTTCTCTCACTTACGGAACCCTATAAATACTCCTCTTGTAATATTTTGTAGAAGGAAGAAACCCTAGAGAGAATTATTGCCTCTTAGACCTATCTTAGTAAAAACTTTCCTTAATCACTTCTTATTTAGCATTAATCTAGTGTTAATCCTTATTGTTACTTTGGATTCTTGAAGGCTTGTATTAGATGTTTCAATCTTGACAACATTGAACATCTTTTGGGTTGAATTTTATGCAAAGTTTCAATCTTTCCATTCCATTGTTGTGTTGGTATAATCCTTCTTGCCTTTTCTCTTTTAATATTAGTTTTACATTAAAGTTTCAATCTTTATTTAGTGAGTATTGTTTCTCCTTGTTTACCTTGCATGATGAATGTTTTAGCCTTTGTGTTATTTCCTCTTGTTTATGTTAGTATTAGTTTAATTATGAGTGAGTAGATTCTTGTGGGGTTAGTAGGGGGATTAAGGGTAGATTATGGGTAATTAGGGTTTGATTATGGGTAAAGGTGGAATCTTTGTTACTAGTCACATGTTTAGAATACCATGTGTTTGTTGAAATGATTGTGTGGGTAGTAGTGGCCATGCTTCTCATGCTAGCTTTCATTTACTCATTGTGTATTTGAATTGTGATTGTATGTTTGTGTTTTGAGTAGTTTCTAGCATAAATGTTCGGGTTTAGTCTTTGTCACGAGAGTGCGGACTTTGGCTTTGTTGCGAGAGCGCAAACCGACCATAGTAACTTCGAGACACCTACACCCTTAATCATCCTATTACCCTTCTACGCTTAAGAACCCGACCTAACCCTACTCCTTCCTTTATTTGATTAATCCTTCTCCTTAGTTGATATCTTTCTTAGTTAAATTGTTTAGTTACTCTTGTTTGATCTATTTAGCTCATATCTTACGTAGTGCATAGTTAGCCCAAATTTTCGTTACTTTCCCTCATCCTAATTAATCAATCATCGTCTCCTTTGTATTCTTTGGTAACCTAGTCTCGATTACGAGTCGACCTAGTCTGGACACTACTTAACCGTTCCCGTGGATATCGACCCGACTTACCCTAGCTACCGTTAGGCGTAGTTGGTTATTTATTGACGTTAGGGAACGCGGCACAATTCCCGCCATCAATTTGGCGCCGTTGTCGGGGAACGGTGTTTGTTTAGACTTTGTTTGCTTAGTTTCTAGATTTAGTTACCATCCTGTGTGTCTATCAATCATTCCTTGCTTCTTGTTTGTGTAGAGTTTATCTCCTTCTTGTCTAGTGCCCTTAAAGCACTAGACTTCTCACGTTTGTTTCCTAGTCCTCAGTTTATGCCTAGAGGCGGAAACCATCCTCTTCTCTTCAACTCAGATTCGGAAAGGTTTTTCCGAAACCTTCGAAAAAGGACAGTTGTAGATCGAGAGTTTCCCAACCGGGCACGAGCGAAGATTTTGAGCAAAACGTGGAGATTGATCTAAACTCTCCACCTAGAGAAGCTACCGAAGAGGGTTTTCTAAACTTCTTCGGCACCCACAATTCAACTACATCTTATTCTACATCACCGGCATACTCCCCAACTACTTCACCACCTACATCTCCAACCACCTCTATCCCGAGTTCTACACCATCATCACCAATCCATCACATCATGCCGAAATTTTCCTCACATTCGACAATCACGGAAGATGTTTTGCCCGGTCCCGCCGCTTTACCGGCTACCTACACCGGCAATTTTGTAGCTAAGACTCAATTCATCCAATTGGTCGAGCGGAGCCAATTTAGTGGTTTGCCGGCGGAGGATCCACATCAACATACGGAAGCCTTTTCCGACTATTGTGATGCCATCTCACAACCGGGAATAACCCAAGACCAAATCCGGTGGGTATTGTTCCCTTTCTCTTTGATCGGCAAGGCTAAGCAATGGCTCAAAGGTTTAGACAAGACGGCTCTCGGTATTAATACTTGGAAGAAGCTAGCCTTAGCATTCTACCAACAATTTTATCCACCGGAGAAGACCAATCTATTGAGGGCTTCAATCACGGGATTTCAACAACGTGATGAAGAAAGCCTTTATGAATCGTGGGAAAGGTTCAAAGCCTTGATCCGTTCTTGTCCTCACCATGGTTTATCACAGTGGTTCCTTGTTCAACAGTTTTGGAACGGGTTGTATGAAGATTCAAGAGCCATACTCAACATGGGATCTAATGGAAGGTTTACCGAGGTAGATGATGACCAAACTTGGTCAAGAACTAAGGAGATGGCGGTACACAACTCTCAATACTCAAGGCCTAGGAAGGCGAACCGAGGGGGAAAGCACGAGATCGATGCCATTACACAACTCAGTATTGACCTAGGAGCACAATTAAGAACTCACATGGAAACTATTGACAAGAAGCTCCAAAGCCATCTTGATAAAGGTAAAAGCACAAGTGCCTCCCACCAACATTCAATGCAACAAGCCAATGCTATGGGAGTTGTACCTCATTCATCTTATTATGGGATATGCGAGATTTGTGGGATACATGGACATGAGCCTTCATATTGTCAAAGTAGCATTAAGGAAGCGAATGCTTTTCAAGCATTCAAGCAAGGTGCCCCATACTCCAACTTCAGGCTCAAAATGTGCCGAATTCTCATGGGTTCCAAGGGAACTTTCAACAACAATCCCTACATCAACACCGTCCATATGTTCCACCTCCCTTAAGGGACAACAACCAAGGGTACCTAGGTTATCAAGGCTATCCAAGGCCTTCCAACAACTTCCAACAACATAACCAAGGCGCCTACAACAACAATCAAGGGTTCCAAAATCAAAGGAACTTCAATCATCAAAGTGGTTTCCAAGGAAACCAACACTCACAAGGATCTCAAAGCAACAACCAAAGTCACCAAAACTACAATCAAGGTTACTCTCAAGGTTTTAATCAAGGAAATTCTCATGGGTTCCAAGAAAACTTCCAACAACAACAACAAGGGTCTCAAGGTAATCAACAAGATGCCAAGCCTAGGAGTAAATCACCCACCTATGATTATGGCTTTCCTCTGTCCATCACAAATACTCCACATACTCAACAAACTCCAACACCCGATTTTGATATGCAAAAGACAATGATGGAGATGCAACGAAATCAATTGAAAATGCAAATGAATCAACAAGAATTCTATGCTCAACTCCAAAGAGATAACAAGGCTAGAGACACTCATATGAAAATGTTGGAAACTCAATTGTCTCAAGTAGCCTCGGGTAGATCTTCAAGGCAAAAAGGGCAATTGCCTCCTCAAGGCACGACACCGAACCAAGCTACCGCTAATGCTATCACCTTGAGGAGTGGTTCTAGCTATGAGCCACCTATGATGCCTAATGAGGACGACTATGGAGGAAAACCAAGAGAGGAGCCTATACTTGAAGAGGTTGATCAACCTCTAGAGGAGTCTCGCGATGAAGAAGTCCCTAATCCGGACTTAGAGGAAGAAGTGCTCGTTGAAGATATAGATGAGGATGGTAATGTTCTTTCTTCACAAAAGACATCATCCACTCTCATTCCCCATGAGAAATCCAAGACAAAGGGGGCTACTCCAAGGCTCAAAGAGACCCATGGTGAGAAATTGCAGTCCAAAGAAGTGAGGGATGCTACTAAGGTTAACTTACCTTTTCCCTCAAGACAAGCCAAGTCCAAAATGGACAAGCAATTCGAGAAGTTTCTTGAACTTGTGAAGAACCTAGAAGTGACTATTCCTTTTACCGAATTGATTACTCAAGTTCCTACCTATGCTCGGTTTATGCAGGAGATCCTATCTAGGAAGAGATCGTTGGGAGAACCCGAGACTATTGCCTTTACGGGGGGATTGAGTGACATGTACCTACAACCATCCCCACCTAAGCTCAAAGATCCGGGAAGTTTCTCCATACCATGCAAGATTGGAAATATACACATCGAGAGAGCCCTTTGTGACTTGGGAGCGAGTGTAAGCGTCATACCTTACTCCATTTGTGAGAAGGTAGGCATGAACGAGCTTAAGTGCACCACCATTACACTCCAAATGGCGGATCGATATATCAAGCGCCCCCTTGGCATATTAGAGGATGTACCGGTTCGCATAGGCAAGTTCTTTGTTCCGGTTGATTTCATAGTGCTCGACATGGCCGAGGATGCCAACATTCCAATCATCCTTGGACGCCCGTTTCTCCATACGGCGGGTGCCCTTATAGATGTGAAGAATGGAAGACTAACCTTGGAGATTGGGGATGAGAAGATCTCCTTTGACCTCCATAGCACAATGAAGACTCCGAATATCAACGACTCTTGTTGTGTAATTGATGTACTTGATGAAGTTGTTAAGGATGCCACCGAGACATTTTTGGTGAAAGATCCTCTTGAAGCTCTCCTAACAATGGAGCTTGAGAAAGCTAAAGATGGACTATGGGACGAAGACTTGGATGTACTTAAAGAGGCTCTAGATGGGGAGGAAGTTGTCACTAAGAACCGGGTCGAAGATCAAGCTACACCTTGTGGAATCTACTCGGTTGAGGTACAATCTCTTGATCTTAAACCCCTTCCCCCTAATTTATGTTATGCCTATCTTGATGATAAAAAGTCTTGTCCGGTCATAGTTAACTCTAAGCTTGAGTCTAACCAATTGGATGCTTTGCTTGAGGTTTTGAGGAAATATAAGAGCACCATTGGTTATAGCCTTGATGACATAAAGGGATTAGACCCGACTTTTGCATGCATAGGATTCACCTAGAGGAAGACTTTAAGCCTAGTGTCCAAGGACAAAGGAGGTTAAATCCTAATATGCAAGAGGTCGTAAAGAAAGAAATCATGAAACTCCTTGATGCCGGGATCATATATCCCATATCGAATTCAAATTGGGTTAGTCCTATACAAGTGGTTCCCAAGAAGGGTGGAATCACGGTCATAAAGAATGAAAAAGATGAACTAGTGCCCACTAGGTGTGTCACCGGTCATAGGATGTGCATTGACTATAGGAAACTCAATAATGCTACAAAGAAATATCACTTCCCAATCCCATTCATTGACCAAATGCTAGAGAGGTTGGCTTCCCACACTCACTTTTGCTTCCTTGACGGTTTTTCGGGATTTTTCCAAATCTCGATTCACCCGGATGACCAACCTAAGACTACATTCACTTGTCCTTATGGAACCTTTGCATATAGACGCATGCCTTTTGGCTTATGTAATGCCCCGGCTACCTTCCAAAGGTGTATGATGGGTATCTTTTCGGACTATATCGAGTCTATTGTTGAGGTTTTCATGGATGATTTTAGTGTTTATGGTAAAGACTTTGAGTCATGTTTGGTAAATTTGTCCAAAGTGCTAGCTAAATGTGAGGAAGTGAACTTGGTGTTGAATTGGGAGAAATGCCATTTCATGGTAAATGAGGGCATTGTGTTAGGTCACTTGATCAAAGATCGGGGCATTCAAGTGGATGGGGCAAAAATTCAAGTCATTGAGCATTTGCCCCCGCCTACAAATGTCAAGGGAGTTCGGAGTTTCTTAGGCCATGCGGGATTTTACCGCCGATTTATAAAAGACTTTTCAAATTTGGCCAAGCCTCTCACCGAACTCCTCTTGAAGGATGCCCCATTTGTGTGGACTAATGCTTGCAGTGAGGCTTTTGCTAGGTTAAAGGAGGCTTTGATCACCGCTCCCGTTATCAAATCGCCGGATTGGTCCAAGCCGTTCGAGGTGATGTGCGATGCTAGTGACTATGCGGTAGGGGCCGTGCTAGGTCAAAGGGACGGGAAAGCCTTACATGCCATATATTATGCTAGCAAAACCCTCGACAATACCGAAGCTCGGTATGCTACGATCGAGAAAGAGCTATTGGCCATTGTGTACGCCCTTACCAAGTTTAGATCCTATCTTCTCGGCTCTACGGTGATAGTCTTCACCGATCATTCCGCTTTGAAATATCTTCTAGCCAAGAAGGACTCGAAGCCACGATTACTCCGTTGGATTCTTCTTCTCCAAGAATTCGACCTCGAGATTCGTGATAAGAAGGGAGCCGAGAATGTAGTAGCGGATCACCTATCGCGCCTTCGAGTTGAAGAACTCGAGAAATCTCGCATCGATGACTCATTTCCGGATGATGCTATAATGATTTTTTGCACCACATCGTCGGACCAACCTCCTTGGTTCGCCGATTATGCGAACTATATTATGGGAGGTGTTCTTCCCCCGGATTTGAACTACCAACAAAAGAAGAGGTTCTTTTACGAGGTCAAGCAATACTTTTGGGATGATCCGCAACTATTCAAAGCATGTGCCGATGGCTTATATAGGAAGTGTGTCCCTCAATGAGAACAAAAGGGTATAATGGAAGCTTGTCACTCATCCCCATATGGAGGACATCACGATGCCTCAAGGACGGTCAGAAAAATACTACAATCCGGGTTCTATTGGCCAACGATGTTTCAAAATGCAAGGGAATTTGTTTCTCAATGTGACGCGTGCCAAAGGACCGGGAACATATCGTGGAGGCACGAGATGCCGCAAAGGGGGATTTTGGAGCTTGAATTATTTGACGTATGGGGGATAGATTACCAAGGCCCATTTCCATCGTCAAAGGGAAATCGCTACATCCTAGTAGCCGTGGACTACGTTTCAAAGTGGGTGGAAGCCATTGCCACACCCACAAATGACGCTAGGGTTGTAATGAATCTCCTAAAAAGGGTGATATTCCCCCGGTTTGGAGTTCCTCGTGCCATTATAAGCGATGGAGGAACCAACTTTCATGAAAAACGCCTTGATGCTATCTTGTTGAAATATGGCGTACATCATAGGACCGGCTTGGCTTATCATCCTCAAACAAGCGGCCAAGTAGAAATCTCGAATCGGGAAATCAAAGCTATCCTTGAGAAAGTTGTCACAAGGAACCGGAAGGATTGGAGCATGAAGCTCGACGACACGCTATGGGCATACCAAACGGCGTTCAAGACACCTATAGGCACATCGCCGTATAGGCTCGTCTACGGGAAAGCGTGTCACCTTCCGGTCGAGATGGAGTTCAAGGCTTTGTGGGCCGTAAAGGAACTCAACTTCGATCCTACTTTAGTCGGCGAGAAGCGGTTGCTTCAAGTGCATGAGTTAGAAGAATTCCGACTACACGCCTATGAAAGTGCAAGGATCTACAAAGAACGCACGAAAATATGGCATGACAAGAGGATCAACAAGAGGTCGTTTCTAGTGGGTGACAAGGTGCTATTATTCAATTCAAGGCTTAAGCTATTTCCCGGAAAGCTCCGATCACGTTGGTCCGGACCATTCACAATCACGGAAGTCGGTCAGTACGGAGAGTTCGAGTTGAGCACAGAAAAAGGTGAATTGTTCCGGGCAAACGGTCAAAGAATCAAACTCTACAACGAGAGTGCAACCAAGGAGTTGGTGGAGGTCCTTCACCTCCAACCAATCCCCTCATAACCAATCCAACAAACTCGGTTTGGCGGAGTTCCTCAAGAACCGCCATGTTGTAAATATCTTTTCCTTTCTTCTTTTAACTTCTTGTGAATTATTTCGTGTTTCTTGTTTTTCCCTTAGATTTGGTATGCGTAGAAATTGCTTTTGGTAATTTTGTTATGAGCGTGGTGAGGGAGGGAGTTTTAATGATTTTTTGTGGAGTTGTGAAAGGTGATGGAAGATTTATGGGTCAATTTGTTGAGGTTGTTGAATGCTTGAAGAAATCTTGGGAGAAATTTATTGATTTTTTTTGGAGCTTTGGCGATCATTTGCTATGCAAGAGACGCTCTACATGTATCTCCTATGATTTTCTTCATGTATTCCTAGCTCGGTCTCTTATTTCTCCTACAAGTTCCGGTTCGATGGGATTTTTAGTGGAAGACGGAAGCTAGAGGGTCGTTTTTGACCTTAATATGAGCTTTTGAGGACGGGATTCCGGATCCCAAGGATGTGTTTTTTTGAAGATTGAGCTTGAGGTCATCCCGTTCGGGAAAGAGAAGAAAACCCGACCGGGTTCGATTTTTCCCGTTCGGGATAGTGGTGCAATTTGGAGCGGCTACTGTGAGCCCATCCCGTTCGGGACGAGGTCATCCCGATCGGGATTCATCCATCCCGTTCGGGATGGTGGTGCATTTTGGAAGGTCTACTGTGGCATGATCCCGATCCGGATGAAGAAAACCCGTTCGGGATGAAAGGAAAAACCCGATCGGGTTCGAGCCATCCCGATCGGGACGGTGTGTTACGATGTCCAGTTCGCCCGATTGAAGCCCAGCTCAGCCCTCCCCTCATTAACCCAAGCCCGACCCGTCCTAACCCCCCTCCTCTTACTAGTAAACCCCAACCCAACCCAACCCATTTCCATATCACTTCAACATACCTCTACCAAACTTCATCTTCAACCTCTCTTCTCCATAAACCCCATTTTCAAAACCTAACCCCAAATCACCATAAATCCTCCATTTCTCCACCAAACTTCACCAAATCACCTCCAAAACTTCACAAAATCGATTTCTATCTCATCCATAAGCATCCTAAACCCATTTGCTACCCTCAAAACCCCCAGAAATTGAAAAAATCGAGTTTTTGTGCCCATTTTTCTTCAAATCCGAAAATTGGGGTTTCTTCTCATACTCGATTTATCTTGCTAGGGTTCACTTGGGAGGCTTAATTCATCGATATTAAGCTTCTTTGAGGTATTTTTGTGGGTCATAGCTCTCATTTGTGGGAAGGAAGGATTTTTGTTTTTGGTGTACTATTATTCTAAGCCTTCATCATCAACTATGGCACCAAAGAAGAGAGGGGGATCGGTGGTTAGCAGAAAAAGAAAGAATGCTTCGAGTTCAAGAACCGAGCAAGAGCCCGAGCCCGTGGTCGAGGTCGAGGAGCAGGAAATTGCTCGTCTCCCGGACTTTCCCAACCTGATTTTTGAATCGGAAGAGCAAAAGGAGAAATTTATCAAGCTCCTTGGTAAGCCCCTCGAACCAACCAGATTTATATGCAAAATCATACTTCGAAAGCTAGGAATCTTAGAGCAATGTAGAGAATTCTTTGTTGGGATGGGTATGGAAGTACTCTTTGACATGCATGAGTTTACCTATAGGCAACTCACTTTAGAGTTCCTAAGTAGCTTTTATCTCGAAATTAGATCCCGACCACACCGAGTCTATTTTCGGATCAATAACGCATCCCATATGTACACCCTCTCCGACTTCGGTGGGCTCTTTGGCATTCCAGATGTTACCGATGGTCGCATACCCAATGAATTTAATGTGGTTGACGTATGGCGTAGTATCACGGGTCTTGCACTTGTGGATTTTAGGCACTTGTCTAGTCGTCTTGTCCACCACCCGGTCCTACGTATATGGCAGCGTTTTGTAGCGGGTACTATTTTCGGGAGGTGTGAGACGGGTACCTACACCCAACAAGAGTTGACCTTAGTCGGGGCATACTTGAATTTAAAGAGGCAACATCGATTCACCCCCGACGTCACACTTGCTCTAGCCAAGCATTTCGAGAAGGTAGCTAAAGGAGGAAAGCATATGAGAGAAATTGCTATTGGTGGGCTTATTACTCATTTAGCCAAGAGGGTGAGTCCGACATTTAGGGAGGACGTTTTAATCCCCATACCGGGGGGCACAAGACTAGATGAGGACCGTTTATCTAGGTATCATCGATGGATTAATTATGATAATAGGCTTAGAAAGTACCTTTGGAGCACGGCGGGTCGGACGCACTTTTTCCTACCGTGCGATACACTCCCGGCTCTTGCGCCTTTGCAACGATCCGCCGTGCCGGTTCAAGAACCTAATCTTTTATTGCCTTTTATCGGAAGTGATCAAGGTGCCTCCTCTTCCCATGGGCCCCGACCACGTGCTCGTCCCCAGATCCCGGCTCGACGACCACAACAACAACAACAACAACAAGCTACACAACCCCAACACTACTATCCCACCCCCCCGGCATTCATTGATGTCCCTCCGTATGCACCATACGCTCCCTTTGTTTACCCTTCGCCCCGGCCGACCTTTCTATGGCCGCCATGCTTAATGCTCTACATATTGGGCAATATGAGCATAGGAGGGATGATTACTATGCCCAATACCCCGGGTACCATCTCCTAGCTCAACAAGGGTATATAAATCCGCAAGGGAACCTCCCATCGTGGTATAGACCGGAATACTTCCAAGGCCACGGTAACCCTAGTACTAGTGGTGGTGCGATGAACGATGAGGAGATTGAGGAGGAGGACGCTTGGGATGTCAACATGGGGGAGGGTGATGACGATGATGATGGTGAAGGTGATGAAGATGATGATGGTGATGATGGTGACGATGACGATAATGATGATGACGGTGATGACTAGCCTCGATGATGATGAGGCGATTGGTTGGCCATAGGGGCCTTGATGATTGCTCCCGGTGGCTCTTGACAACGTGATTACGTCAAGAGTCACTTCAAAATCCAAAATGATAATTGGTAATTCATTTACTTAGTTTTTTTTTTCTTTTTTTTTCTTTTTTTTTTTAAGTTTTTTTTTTCTTTTTTTTTAGGATTAATCGTTAGAAATTAGTGGAAATCGGGCGGAATTCGGGCTAGGTGATGTGATTACATCTAGTCCTCCCCTCCCATTTCATTTTTTGCTTTCTTTTTAACTTTTCCCCCGTCCATATCTTACTCTTGACTCGGGTCTAGGTGACGTGATTACACCTAGGCCCGAAAACCCCTTTTTATTTTCTTTTCTTTTTTTTCCTCTTCTTTTGTGTCTTCCACGCACTATCGATCGAGCATGGGGACATTACTCGATTTAAGTGTGGGGGAGCGATAGTCTAGTTTCATTTTCTTAATTTCTTCTGAAAAATTCCAAAAATCCCTAAAAATTAGAAAATTTTCGAAAAATCCCAAAAATATTTTCTTTCGTATCTTATTCCGTTTGTGTTGTGTATATTGGTGTTTGTGTGCATTTTGCCTCCCCTTTTCCTTGTAGGTTGCTCGACAACCATTAATTTCGGAAAGCTCTACAAACGCTCGGTAATATCATTCCTTTCCCTTTTTCCTTTTTCCGTTGCGGAGTTTGGAGATTGTGTTTGTGTTGATGGTGGCTCGGGCGGAGCTTTGTGAAGTTTGGGTTATATGAGTAACTTGTTTGGATCGTAAGGGGTGGTGTTTGTTAATTTGTTGTGATTGTTGTGTATGTTTATTCTTTCTCTCGCTTTCTTCTTTTTGTGTTTTCTTTTTCTTTTGTCTTCGTTTTGTATAGTTTGTGTTAGGTGTAGGTAAAGTGTTTCTTTTCGAAAACCCGGTTGTGTGATTTAGGTGCAAGTGTCTCTTATTCCCTAGTTATCGTCGCATTTTGATTTGTGGACTTTATTCTACTAGGATGACCTTTAATCAATGATTATATTGACCTTTTGCCTTAAGTCTATCTTTTCTACTAAGTATTTTACACCGGGGTTTGCACTTGACCACCTTGACCACCCCCGGAGTGTTTAGGTCTTGGTTGTCGGGTTTCATTCTCTTAGGTGACCTCATTCAAGTAACCACTTTCTAGTCCAAATTCTTCACCTTTTTGTGGGTTAGGAAGGGGTGCACACCTAACTTACCTATTTTCCTACCATTCCTCCATCTCCAACATAATAAGCTTTGCATTTGGATTTTGACAAGTTGCATTCTAATGTCTAATTTGGGCAAGCCAATTGAAAAAAAAATAAAAAAGAAAAAAAATAAAAAGAAAAAAAGCCCAAAAATTTGCCCCCAATCGATTGACTTAAGGGGAAAAGAAACAAGAAGACCGGAAGCGAAAGAATGCTTGCCCCAAGTAAATATATATATATATATATATATAAATATATATATATATATATATATATATATATATATATGAAATAAAAATGATAAACCCTTTTACCTTGTCGATGCGTCACCGTGAAGGGCCTACCAACGGACCGAGTCCCGAGGAAGGAAGACAGCGGTGACTATTCGATTGTCCTTCTTTTGTCTAGTCCTTTGTCGATGCGTCGCCGTGAAGGGCCTACCAACGGACCGAGTCCCGAGGAAGGAAGATAGCGGCGATTATTCGATTATCCTTCTCTTTACTTAGCATTTTTCCCCCTTTTTGTTTGGGCTAGTTGGTTATTTTGAATTTGGAACGACCCTCTAGGCTTCGCTTCGGGATTGAAATTTCACTTACCTACAGTGTCGACTCGCTCCGGGGTACATCCTTTTTCCACTCCGTTTATCGTCCCGGTGTAAATTTTCTTTAGAAGACTAGAAGGACTTAGGCAAATTGTCAATATAATTGTTGCTTAGCCGTCATCCTATTAGAATTTGTGTCCCTTTCTTCTTGTGTAGCTAACTTGGGAATGTTTCGTTTGCCTTAGGTTCATGACCGGTGTCTTCCCACCGTTTTGATGAGGAATTCGGTGTTTTTCTTAGTTTGGATAAGTCTCTTTTTGTGTGTTTGTGTGGTTGTCTGTTTTGTGTGCGAGGCGTATCCACCATTTTTTTGTCACAAGACCTCACTTGTCTTGCGGGGAGTGTTTTACCTCATAATCACTTCGGCGTGAGTTGAAAGGGCGTAGGGTGCGCTAATACCCACTCGGCTAGTAGTCTAGTGTCTAGTTATCTAGTTAGTTAGTTTGTACTTACTCGGGGGCGAGTAAGGGTTAAGTGTGGGGGAGTTGATAAGTGCGTTTTGTAGTGTTTATTTCTTGTATTTAGTCTTGTTTTCTCTGCTGAAATCGCTCCTTGGGGCGGTTTTAGAGACTACTTATGCTTCTTCTAGATTGTTTTAGGTTCCTAGGGGTCATCTCGAAGAAACGGAACGATTCCATCTCGTTTCCGACACATATGGAACCCAAGAGGATAAGAAACGATGATTCGGCGACTCCCCAAGCACCGAGCATCGATAAGGATTCAAGGAAGAGCTAAACAGAACTCATCCCGAGCGGGACCAGACTATCCCGATCGGGATGAGGTGCAAGAATAGCCAGCTCACTGTCAAGCATTCCCGATCGGGATCACATATTCCCGATCGGGAAGGAGGAAGTCTCCCGATCGGGAGGACCCAGTCTCTGTTCCGCCTCCTTCTTTTATTTCTCTCACTTACGGAACCCTATAAATACTCCTCTTGTAATATTTTGTAGAAGGAAGAAACCCTAGAGAGAATTATTGCCTCTTAGACCCATCTTAGTAAAAACTTTCCTTAATCACTTCTTATTTAGCATTAATCTAGTGTTAATCCTTATTATTACTTTGGATTCTTGAAGGCTTGTATTAGATGTTTCAATCTTGACAACATTGAACATCTTTTGGGTTGAATTTTATGCAAAGTTTCAATCTTTCCATTCCATTGTTGTGTTGGTATAATCCTTCTTGCCTTTTCTCTTTTAATATTAGTTTTACATTAAAGTTTCAATCTTTATTTAGTGAGTATTGTTTCTCCTTGTTTACCTTGCATGATGAATGTTTTAGCCTGTGTTATTTCCTCTTGTTTATGTTATTATTAGTTTAATTATGAGTGAGTAGATTCTTGTGGGGTTAGTAGGGGGATTAAGGGTAGATTATGGGTAATTAGGGTTTGATTATGGGTAAAGGTGGAATCTTTGTTACTAGTCACATGTTTAGAATACCATGTGTTTGTTGAAATGATTGTGTGGGTAGTAGTGGCCATGCTTCTCATGCTAGCTTTCATTTACTCATTGTGTATTTGAATTGTGATTGTATGTTTGTGTTTTGAGTAGTTTCTAGCATAAATGTTCGGGTTTAGTCTTTGTCACGAGAGTGCGGACTTTGGCTTTGTTGCGAGAGCGCAAACCGACCCTAGTAACTTCGAGACACCTACACCCTTAATCATCCTATTACCCTTCTACGCTTAACAACCCGACCTAACCCTACTCCTTCCTTTATTTGATTAATCCTTCTCCTTAGTTGATATCTTTCTTAGTTAAATTGTTTAGTTACTCTTGTTTGATCTATTTAGCTCATATCTTACGTAGTGCATAGTTAGCCCAAATTTTCGTTACTTTCCCTCATCCTAATTAATCAATCATCGTCTCCTTTGTGTTCTTTGGTAACCTAGTCTCGATTACGAGTCGACCTAGTCTAGACACTACTTAACCGTTCCCGTGGATATCGACCCGACTTACCCTAGCTACCGTTAGGCGTAGTTGGTTATTTATCGACGGTAGGGAACGCGGCAAAATTCCCGCCATCAATTATTCTCTCATTTGGATGAGTTTTTTGAAAGAGAGGTTAGCTTTGGAAACAGAAGCAAAATTCTCGTTAAGGGTAAAGGAAACATTAAAGCAAAATTCAGTAAAAAAAACGGTACAAATGTTACCATTGCCTATATTCTCGTTAGAGGATCTGCTACAGTTCTGCCTCCACCCAAGGAGAATG
The DNA here is from genome assembly GCA_958450325.1 of Agrostemma githago. NCBI lineage: Eukaryota > Viridiplantae > Streptophyta > Magnoliopsida > Caryophyllales > Caryophyllaceae > Agrostemma > Agrostemma githago. Next base: position 13,022,650 of record OY288255.1, on the reverse strand, counting down.
TCCAGGCTGTGCACCAAGTTCTGCTGGAGTGACGCTACTCCTCCTTTGTTGAATTCTGTCTTCGGCTTGTGAACCCTGCGTGGTGTGAACTTCTGTTAGTGTTTGCAAAAATAAATTCTGTGGTGATTTTGCCTTTGCTCAGCGAGGTGTGTTACTATTTTGTGGCACTTCGTGCCTTAACTCTTGATCGTAATCATTTGCTTTTGATCGTGTTTGTTTGCGTTTGATTGTAATCGTTTGTTGTACTTTTGTCTTACTACCTTCTGTTGTATGCATGCCTTATGTATGTATGGTCAACCTTTGATATAGTGGTGGCCTGGGGTTTAGTTCGCCTACTCAGTCGGAGGTGCCACGCTTTGCGTGGGTGCTAAGTGGCGTAGGAGACTGTAATGTCCCGGTTGTAGGCACTTAGTCACAAGACACACGCCTCTGTAGAAATTGTGCACTCCACCAGATTAGTCACCAGTTCTTAATTTAGGAAAACTGATAAAATTTGGCAAAGATAGGGAACGCAATATTTGAAGACACATGCGGAAGAAAATCGAATTTTGAGAGCATATGAAGAAGAAAATCAAATTTCGAAAATGCATGCAACAAAAAAATCAAACTTTGATGCAAAAGAAATTTGAATTTTTACGACACATGTAAAAAGGAAGTCAAAAGAGAAAGTTTTAAATTTTGCGAAGAATTTTTTTTAAATTTTGCGAAAAGAAAGTAAGGCAGACAAAAGAATGACAAGAAAATTTAAATATATGTTTGCAAGATTTGAAAAGATTAAACCTGGGTTCTGGTGGAGGTGCACCTGGCAGAATAGATGCCACGTTTCTGGCAGCTGTAGCCCATGTTTCTGGCGGCGGTGGCCCAGATTGCTGGCGGCTATGGCCCATTTAGAAGGAGTATTTCTTTAGGTTTACGATGTTCCATGGCTTTTGGATGATTTTCCCCTCCATGGTCATAAGTCGGTAGGCTCCGTTCCCAACTACTTTCTCTATTTGGTAGGGCCCTTCCCAATTGTAGGCAAATTTTCCTGCTCGCTGGTTTCTGGTGTTCTGGAACACTTTTCTGAGAACTAGGTCTCCCTGCTGCAGGACTCTGACTTTGACATTCTTGTTGTAACTTCTGGCGACTGTCTGTCTGTCGGAGGCCATCCTTATTTGGGCATCAGTCCTGAGCTCATCTATAGTATCCAAGCTGCTTGCCATCTCCACTTGGTTCTTGTCTTCTATTATGCAGCTGTAACTGTGGGTAGGCACTCTCACTTCTGAAGAGATGACCGCCTCAGCACCAAAGACCAAACTGAAAGGTGTTTGTCCTGTAGCCACCTTGGGTGTAGTTCTGTCCAACCACAGCACCAAGGGGAGTTCCTCTGCCCATCTGCCCCCTGCCTCCTCCAGCCTTTTCTTCAGGTTGTCTATCACAATTTTGTTGCTAGACTCCGCCTGACCATTAGACTGAGGGTTTCTGGGGGTAGAGTTGCTTAGTGTGATGTTCCACCTGACGTAGTAGGCCTCCATCTTGTTGCCAATAAACTGGGATCCGTTGTCGCAGATGATCTCTGAAGGAATGCCAAACCTGCAGATAATGTTACGTTTTATGAAGGATATAACCTGCTTCTCAGTCACCTGAGGGAATGCTTCTGCTTCTATCCACTTGGAGAAGTAGTCTGTCATGGCCAACATAAAGACTTTGTTTCCTGGAGCTCTTGGTAACTTGCCAACAATATCCATCCCCCACTTCATGAAGGGCCAGGGAGAAATTATTGGGTGCAACGACTCTACTGGCTGGTGATTGACTGGTGCATGTCTCTGGCAGGCGTCACACTTCTTAACATATTCCCTCGTGTCCTTGCGTATTGTCGGCCAGTAGTAACCTTGGCGGAGTGCTTTGTTGGATAGAATCTTGCCCCCTGCATGATTTCCACACTCACCACTGTGGAGGTCATGCATAACCACCTCTGCCTCCTGCTGACTTAGGCACCTCAAGTATGGTCCAACGGCTGATCTTTTGAACATGACACCATCAATGAGGGTGTACCTGGACGCTTTCATCCTAAAACTCTGGGCTTCCTTCTTGTTTGCTGGCAGGATATCATTTTGCAGCCATTCTTTGTAGGGTTTTCTCCAGTCGGAGATTTCTTCTTGTTCTGCTGAGGTACTGCAGACTCCTGCTTCCTGCAGCCACTACAACCCCTGGTCTGGTGAATTTTCTTCTTCCCTCAGCATCTGGTATTCCTGTGTACCTTTCCACACTGCTGGCTCTAGTACATGGACAATGGGTATGGTGGAAACTACGCCTGGTTTAAAGGTTGCCCCCAGGGTGGCTAGGGCGTCTGCTTCCACGTTCTAGTCCCTAGGGACTTAGTTGATTGAGAAGGATACGAACCTAAGGGAGAGCTCCTTTGCTACTTCAAGGTGAGACACCATCTTGGAGTCCTTAGCTGCATACGAACCATTCATGTGGTTGACTATTAGCTGGGAATCGCTGTACGCCTCCAGGCGCTTGATTTTGAGGTCTAGAGCCAGCTGGAGACCCAAGATTAGAGCTTCATATTCTGCCTCGTTGTTTGTTGTCTGGAACTCGCACCGTACTGCCTGAACTACGAGATCCCCCTGAGGAGACTTAAGAACTAATCCTACTCCAGATCCTCACATGTTGGAGGCGCCATCTACATTTAGCTTCCACACCTGTTCGCCTTTGTCCTCCTCAAGGAGGAGGATGTCTTTCTCTGCCTGGGTCTGCAGTGCTGGGCTGAAGTCGGATATGAAGCCTGCTAAAGCCTGGGACTTTATCGCAGTTCTGGGGACAAATTTCAGGTCGAAGCCGCTCAAGTGAATAGACCACTTGACCATTCTTACTGATAACTCAGGTTTTCTCATAATAATTTTTAGTGGATAATTTGTTATTACGGAAATAGCATGCGATTCAAAATAAGGTCAAAGTTTATAAGACGCTGTAACAAGTGCAAGTACGAGTTTTTCTAGGGGCGTGTACCTGGTCTCTGCAGGAAGCAGAGACTTGCTGACAAAATATACCGGGTGATGTGCTCCTTCGTGCTCTCGTACTAACACCGCGCTGACTGCTACCTCTGTCAACGACATATACAGGAGGAGTTGTTCTCCAAGTTCTGGTTTTGACAGCAGAGACGGAGTGCTGAGGTAGTGCTTCAGCTCGTTGAATGCCTTCTCGTGCTCTGCTGTCCAATCAAACCTTTAGGCCTTCTTCAGTATATCATAGAACAATTTGCACCTATCTGAGGACCTGGATATGAATCTGTTCAGAGCAGTGATTCTCCCGGTCAGGCGTTGGACGTCCTTAGGTTTTTGCGGGGATTCCAGCTGGAGGATGGCTTTGATCTGCTCCGTGCTAGCTTCGATTCCCCTCTGGGTGACCATGTACCCCAGAAACTTCCCACTCGGCACTCCAAACGTGCACTTTGAAGGATTCAACTTCATCTTGTATTCCCTCAAGGTGTTGAAGGTGTCTTCCAAGTGCGTCGTATGTTGTGAAGCTTGCTTTGACTTGACGACCATGTCGTCAATATATACCTCCATCGTGTCCCCAATTTGTCTCTTGAACATCTTATTGACTAGTCTCTGGTAGGTGGACCCTGCATTCTTCAAACCAAAAGGCATTACGTTGTAACAATATATACCTCTGTCAGACCTGAAGGCTGTCTTCTCCTGGTCTACTGGATGCATCTTGATCTGGTTGTATCCACTCCATGCATCAAGAAAGGTTAACATCTCGTGGCCTGCTGTAGCATCCACCATGGCATCTATGTGCGATAGAGGAAATGGATCTTTTGGGCATGCCTTGTTTAAGTCGGTAAAGTTAACGCATACCCTCCACTTGCCATTCTTCTTTGAGACCACCACCACATTAGACAGCCACTCTGGATACTTCACCTCTCTGATTTTTCCAGCAGCCAGCAGGTTGTCTACCTCCTGATTTATGACTTGATTTCTTTCTGGGGCAAACTTCCTTCTCTTCTGCAGGACTAGTGTGTAGCTTGGATCCACGCTTAGCCTGTGGGTGATAACGCTCCGATCTATACCTACCATATCATCATGCGACCAAGCAAAACAATCCATGTTAGTTTTTAATAATTCAATGAGGTTTTGGCGGATACTACCTGTGCACTCGGATCCAATTAGCACTTTCCGCTCCAGGTGTTGTTTGTCCAAGTTGAATTCATCTATCTCCGCCTGAGGTGGTTCGACATACCCCTGCAGAGGCAGGTGAAGGCTCTTTAATTGCTATGCCGGAGGACTTGCGATTTTTTTGAGAGACACCTTGTTGCAGCCTTTCGCCTCCTCCTGATCTCCACTGATCTTCTGCACTCCCCAGGGTGTAGGGAACTACAGGCATTGGTGGTAGGTTGAGGTAATCACCTTCATCTCATGGATCCAAAGCCTTCCTAGAATCACATTGTAGGTGGAGGGTCCATTAATGACTAGGTACCGTACTTGCTTGTTCACTCCTCCAGCATAAGTAGGAATGGTGAAATCTCCTAGAGAGTGCTTGGTTTCACCACTGAAACCTATCAAGGGAACCGCCTTCCTGGTTAGGTCCTTCTCACTAAGCCCCATGTTCTGGAGGGTTTCCAACATGATGAGGTTGACTGAGCTCCCGGTGTCCACCAGAATCTTCTTCACGGTGCAATTCCTTATGGAGAGAGTGATTATTAACGCGTCATGGTGCATTTCTGGAGTAGATTCTGTATCAGTTTCGTCAAAGGTGACGGCTGGAAGATCCTTGTAGCTGATTCTGCAGGAGTGCTCTGGTCTGTCTCCTCTGGTCTGGGAAGCATGCCTCTTTGCTGCTGAGTAGGTCAACCCGCATAATTCCGATCCTCCTGTGATCACATTGACAATTCTGGTACATACTGGAGGTGGAGAAGGCATTACTTGGTCTACTGCATTTATCCTGCTGGAGTTTCTAGACACGAGGTGGTCCAGATTCCCCTGATCATACTGGAACTTAACCTCCCTCGTGAGGTGGACGCACTCATCGGTTTGGTGTCCAATGTCGTCGTGGAATTCGCACCTCTTGCTGGCGTCTCTTCGGTCATTGGTGTACTCCTGTCTCCTGGGCCACCTGACTCTATGATGGTAGGGATTTGTCACGTCCCTAACCGTCAATAAATAAACCGGCTAGACCTAGTGGGTAGCTAGGGTAAGTCGGCTCGAATCCACGGGGACGGTAAGAGGCGTCTAGACTAAGGTCACCCGATTACTAGACTAAGTCAACGGACTAAGCTAGAATGATAAGAAGGGAGAAGGCTAAGACTATGACTAAGGCTAAGGAGAAAGCAAACAAGGAAAACGGGCTAGGATTAGGTCGGGTCAAAGGGGTAACGGAATGGTCAAGGGAGAACTAGAGTGAAGGAGGTAGTAGGGTGATCTAGGTTGGTACGGGCTCTCGCAACTTAGACCAACCTAGAGGTTCCACCTAGAACCCACCTCGGCGACACACATGACAAACGGGGTTCTAGCGCGCTATGGTGGCCTAGGTCGCATCCGGGCTCTCGCTACTTAGACCGACCTAGGGGTCGTCCTCACCGGGCTCTCGCAACTTAGTGAGGGAACCGAACCCACAAACAAACTATCACCCACAAGAGAAAGGCAAGAAAAACAAGCATATGCATCTACTAGTCATTCAAGTATTTCAACAAACATGTGATATGCATCAAACCAAGAGAAAATCCAAATCTTCCACCAACATCTCCAACAATCCCTTAATCATCCATAAAACACCTTAATCACCCTATTAACCCTAGCAAGAAAACTACTCTAACATAATCAAACTACAACTAACAAGAACAAGAAGAAACAACATAAGAATCAAAACATACATAAAGAACTACCAAAGATGAAGAACAAAAACAATAATCAAGAACTAAAGATTGAAACTTGAATAACATAAACAAAGATTAAGAGAAGAGAAAAGGATTATACCATACTAGAGGATGAAAGGAAGAATGAAAACTTGTATAAAAGATAAAACCCAAAATAATCATCCAAGGTTGTCAATCTTGGTGAAGATCTTCAAGAATTCCTTAATACAAGGGCTAATCTAAGAGTAACAACTAATTACCGACTAATCTACTCTAATCTAATCTAATTTATGCTAAAATAATCTAGGGTTTTTGTCTAATGAAGTGCATAAGCTTTACAAAACAAGGGAAGGGTATATATAGGGTTACAAGTGGAAAGGAGAAGAAATAAAAGAAGGCGTGCAGCAGCAGCACGGTCCCGACCGGGACGGATCATCCCGACCGGGACGGATCATCCCGACCGGGACGGCCCTGTCATCCCGACCGGGACGGCCCTGTCATCCCGACCGGGACGGGTTGGTCCCGACCGGGATGGGCTCACAGTGGCCTTCTTCAAAGCGCACCTCATCCCGAACGGGATGAGGCCATCCCGAACGGGATGGGTCTTGTAAGCTTCTCTTAAGAGCTTTTTGGTCCCTCCTTGCCTCTCATGGGCTTCCCATCGAATCTCGGGACTCGAGATCGGGTCTCGGAGGCTCGGGATTGGGCCCCAAGGTCTCGGGATCGATTCCAAGGCATCGAGTCATCACTCCTTTACTCCATTGGCTCCAAAATGTGTATGTATCGAGTCGGAATCGCTCCAACTCTTCCAAATCGGTCTGGGGAACCTGAAACGAACTAAAGGAAGCATAAGAAGCCCATGAATCTCTCCCAAGGAGCGATTCCACAAGGAAAATGGGACCAAAACACAACAAAAAGGCACTACAAACTACACTTATCAACTCCCCCACACTTAACCCTTACTCGCTCTCGAGTAAGCACATACTAACTACTATACTAGCCGAATGGGTATTAGCGCACCCTACGCCCCTTCAACTCACACGAGTGCACTTAGAGGAAAAGTGCACTCCGCAAGGCAAGTCGGGTCTTGCGACAAAACTGTGGATGCAACCGGACACAAAACACACAAACAAACAAACACACAAACAAACACATAATCGGTTGCACCCAAAAGAAAACAAATACTGCTTCCCTCAAAAAGCGGTGAAAGAAGCACCGGTTTAGGGCTCGAGGCAAGTGACAACGTTCCCAAGCTAGCAATACAAACCAAGGTGGACTAAACCCTAATAGTATGACGATAAAGCAACAAAAACGTTGGTAACTTACCTAGGTCCTCCTAACTTTCTAAAAACGTACTACGGGACGATCGGCGGAGTGGAAAGTGAAGAACCACGGTGTTAGTCGACATTGTAGGTAAGTGAGACCCCGCCCCCTTTAGCGTGAGTCAAGAGGGTCGTCCCGTGTCCAAAACCGCCTAACTAGTCCAAGTAAAAAGGTGGAAAACATGCAAAATGAGGGAAGACCGACTAATGCCGCTATCATCCTTCCTCGGGACTCGGTCCTTTGGTAGGCTCTTCACGGCAAAAGTCGGAAAAAGGCTTATTTTTGTGGGGATTTCTTTTTGTGAGACGGGTTTTCTTTTGGCATTTTCTTTCTTTTCGACGTTTTGATTTGTTTGTTGCCATGCCATTTCTTTTTCTTCTTTTTTATTTTCTTTTTGGCTTTTGTGCCTTTTCTTTTTCTTCATTCTTTTCTTTCTTTCATTTTTTTCTTTCTTTTCTTTTCTTTGCCCTTTTGACTTGATTTTGGCTTTTTGGCACTTCTTTGTGTAACATGAAAGAGAGAATTCACAAATTGCAATTTATTGTGTGGATATGTGTAGGAGGTAGGGTAATGGATGAGTCGGGGAGCGTCCTTCCCTTCAAACCCACAAAAAGGGGAAAACTTGGACTAATCAAACAATCCTAAACACGGTCACCTAAGGGACGAGACTCGGTAACCAAGGCCTTTTCACACCGTGGGTGGTCATAATGGTCAAAAGTGCAAATCCCGTAGTAAATCCCTAGTAAGCTAGGTGGACACAAGGTAAAGGACCAACGAATTCATTGATTTAGGGTCATTCTACTAGACAAAAGTCCAAGACTCGATTTACATTACTAGGAAGGGAAAGTAGACACCCGCACACTAGCCTCTAAACCGGGTTTTCGAAGACCATTTACACACAAGACTCAACAAACACAACACAAAATAAAGACTCAACGAGAACGAAAGAAAAAGAAACAAGAGCAACAAAACAAGAACAAAACAAAACGAACACATACATAACACAAACACCACCCCAAATTTTCAAACAAGTCACCAATCAACCACAAACTTTACAAGCTCTGCCCGAGCACACCACAACACACAACTCCTCCATACTCCACGCGGAATAAAGAGGGAAAGAGGGTTAGAAGATGTTACCGGATGTCTTCAAAGCTTTCCAAACAACGGTGATTAAGCAACCTATGAGGAAAAGAGGAGGCAAACACGCACAATACGACAAAAACACGACACAAGGACACAAAGGGAAAACACACAAAAGAAAAAACTTTTTGATTTTTGTGAAAAAATTTCAAATTTTTAGGATTTTTTTCAAGATTTTTTCGAAAATAAAACTAACTATGCTAGAATATCGCTCCCCCACACTTAAACCGAGCAATGTCCTCATATGCTCAATCGTAGTGTGCGGAGAGACAAAAGAAAAAGAAAAGAAACTACGAAAATAAAGCTAAACATCAAAAATAAAGTAGAGAAAAGGGTAGAAGGCGCCCGGCCGGGGTGTAGTCAAGTCACCATGGGCCGAGACGAGAAAAAGATATGGAAGGGGGAAGAAAATAAAAAGAAGGAAGTAAAAGGAAATGGGAGGGGAGGCCGAGGGCTAGGTGTAATCAAGTCACCTAGCCCGGATTCCGCCTAAATCCGACTAAATCCTCAAAAAAGAAAGTGAAAATCTTCTAAAATTTGGATTTTGAAAATGACTCTCGATGTAGTCACATCATCGAGAGTCGGGAGCAACAACTACCGAGGCCTCGAAGGCCACCATGACAACAAGACACAAAAGTGTACAAGGGGAAGGGAATACACAAAGGAAAACAAGCAACAACAAAAACGAAAAAGAAAGGATAGTTGCCGTACCATAGGTTAGCAACTCACTCTCTCCATCGTCTCATAGATCAATATAGGCACTTGCTTGTCTTCATCATTGCTATCCCGCTTCAAGCTTGATAGAACCGCATGGTAGAGGTAGTAATGGTGTGAGGAGAGTGGGATTCGATGTGAAACTCGGTGTAAAGGGAAGAGAAATGAGGTGAGGGTATGTAAGTGAAGTGTAATGGTCATATGACATGAGCAAGAATGGGTAGGGAGGTTGGGTGGGGGTATACAATGGTTGGGTGGGCTCAAATGTCAAAGAAGAGGCCAAAAAAGGAGAAAAGGGACCATCCCGGTCGGGATGGATGGTCCCGATCGGGATGACACACCCGTCCCGATCGGGAAGCCCCCATCCCGGTCGGGATGACACTCTAGTGGACTCGATTTTTGGCACCCTCATCCCGATCGGGACGGCCCCATCCCGGTCGGGACAACACACCCTCCCCGGTCGGGAAGGGTCTTCATGACTCCCATGACCCCAAAAAACGACCCCCTTACTCACGATCCAAGCTCTATCACTAACCACTCCTTTCTAGGAGTCACCTTCATTTCACCTATCACAATAAACTCAAAGTACACATAAAATTCACTCCCTCACATCGCTCATCAAAATACCAAATCAATTACAAGAGCTTCACAAAACAACAAAAATCAAGAGAAAAATCACACAAATACAAACACAAGTACTCTAAAGAGGAGAGGAGGGGAATATACAACATGACGGTTCTTTAGGAACTCCGTCAAACCTAGGATGGTGGACTCTTATTCAACCGTAGCCCTCAAGGGCATGGAGGAGCAAGTCGAACGCGCTACCGACATCATAATGAAGGCCCAAGAAGCGCTCGAGCCTAGCCAACCTCCACGGCCTCCAAGGAGGAGGCAAGAAGTAGGAATCCCAAGACCCATCGTCATCCTTCATGTCATCTCCGGGGTCTATCCATCCTACGAGCTTCACCGACCTCTTCCTCCCTAAGCATCGCCTCCAATCACAAGCAAGCCTCATTTCCAAGAAATGAGATCGGCTTTGGCCTCATCTCCTCGTTGCACACCCCCACACTTTGCTCAAGTTGTGGTTCCCCATCTTCATCACTCGGCCCCACATCATCATGGAGGAGAGAATCGAAACTTCTACCGGCGGTTTCAATCTCTTCCAAACCATCTCTCGGTGTACTAGCAAGGGGCTCTTGATGCTTGTCCAAATTATTGCACAAGGGCAACTCGAGGATAACAATTTCACCAAACATCCTCAAAAATTCCACCAACCCATCCAACTCACTATCCTCCTCCAATTCTTCACCAACGATGCCTTCACCAAGGGTCATATCCTCATTCGTCTCTTTTTGGGTAGACGATTGAGGTTCTTCAAAGCAAATTTCTCTTTCAAAGGGAACTACATCGGCGGCTTCGTGATTAGGTTGCTCCTCTCTCTCAAGTGGGCACCCTCCATCTAAATGTTATGCTCGGGATAAAGACATTACGTTTTGAACCGATAATGCATTTAATTGAGCATTCCACGCCTCGTTTCCCCTTCGAATTTGGGCCATTAATTCCTCTTGTTCTTTTTGCAATTGAATGGCCGTTTCTTGGATGCTCCTTTGCATTTGAAGCATAGAATGAAACACCTCCGTGTCGGGTAATTGGTGATCATTGGGGTCTTTTAAAGCTTCTTGAAAATCTTGATGATGCCCAAGGGGTGGGGCATCATATTGTTGGTAGCAAGGTTGGGATGATTGGTAGTATTGTGGGTCATGGGGTTCATATTGTGGTTGGGGTGTAGGGTAATATTGTGGGTTTTGGGAATATTGGCTTCCATAAGGTGAATCTTGATTGAACATGGTGGTTTCACATTCATAGCTTGAGTAATAGCCACCATGATCGTAGGATTGATAGTCATTCACTTGTTGGTAGCCGTTTTCATAACCTTGAAGATCATACACGTCTTGATTACCCCAAGAAGCTTGATATTGGTAAGGGGACGTCATGTCATACCCTTGGTTCATGGAGGAAGAGGAGTAGCTCAAATCGGCTTCCGAGTGTGTGGAGTTTAGATCAAACCCCATGCTTGCTCGAAAATCGTAGCTCATACCCGGTTGGAAACCTCTCACCCTAGCAACCGTCCGTTTAAGCGGCTCTAAATTGCAAGAAGAAGATAGTCACCACCTCTAAGCACAAACTGTAGACTAGGAACAAACGTGGGAAGTCTAGTGCTTTTTGGGCACTAGACAAGAGAGAAAAAAACCACACACACACAAGAAGCAAAAGGAACAAAAAGAAAAAAGAAAAACACAAAACAAAAGACAAAGTCAAGTAACTAGGAAAACAAAGTCTAAACTAGCACTGTCCCCGGCAACGGCGCCAAATTGATGGTAGGGATTTGTCACGTCCCTAACCGTCAATAAATAAACCGGCTAGACCTAGTGGGTAGCTAGGGTAAGTCGGGTCGAATCCACGGGGACGGTAAGAGGCGTCTAGACTAAGGTCACCCGATTACTAGACTAAGTCAACGGACTAAGCTAGAATGATAAGAAGGGAGAAGGCTAAGACTATTACTAAGGCTAAGGAGAAAGCAAACAAGGAAAACGGGCTAGGATTAGGTCGGGGTCAAAAGGGTAACGGAATGGTCAAGGGAGAACTAGAGTGAAGGAGGTAGTAGGGTGATCTAGGTTGGTCCGGGCTCTCGCAACTTAGACCCACCTAGAGGTTCCACCTAGAACCCACCTCGGCGACACACATGACAAATGGGATTCTAGCGCGCTATGGTGGCCTAGGTCGCATCCGGGCTCTCGCTACTTAGACCGACCTAGGGGTCGTCCTCACCGGGCTCTCGGAACTTAGTGAGGGAACCGAATCCACAAACAAACTATCACCCACAAGAGAAAGGCAAGAAAAACAAGCATATGCATCTACTAGTCATTCAAGCATTTCAACAAACATGTGATATGCATCAAACCAAGAGGAAACCCAAATCTTCCACCAACATCTCCAACAATACCTTAATCATCCATAAAACACCCTAATCACCCTATTAACCCTAGCAAGAAAACTACTCTAACATAATCAAACTACAACTAACAAGAACAAGAAGAAACAACATAAGAATCAAAACATACATAAAGAAACTACCAAAGATGAAGAACAAAAACAATAATCAAGAACTAAAGATTGAAACTTGAATAACATAAACAAAGATTAAGAGAAGAGAAAAGGATTATACCATACTAGAGGATGAAAGGAAGAATGAAAACTTGTATAAAAGAGAAAACCCAAAATAATCATCCAAGGTTGTCAATCTTGGTGAAGATCTTCAAGAATTCCTTAATAAAAGGGCTAATCTAAGAGTAACAACTAATTACCGACTAATCTACTCTAATCTAATCTAATCTATGCTAAAATAATCTAGGGTTTTTTGTCTAATGAAGTGCATAAGCTTTACAAAACAAGGGAAGGGTATATATAGGGTTACAAGTGGAAAGGAGAAGAAATAAAAGAAGGCGTGCAGCAGCAGCACGGTCCCGACCGGGACGGATCATCCCGACCGGGACGGGTTGGTCCCGACCGGGATGGGCTCACAGTGGCCTTCTTCAAAGCGCACCTCATCCCGAACGGGATGAGGCCATCCCGAGCGGGATGGGTCTTGTAGGCTTCCCTTAAGAGCTTTTTGGCCCCTCCTTGCCTCTCATGGGCTTCCCATCGAATCTCGAGACTCGGAATCGGGTCTCGGAGGCTCGGGATTGGGCCCCAAGGTCTCAGGATCGATTCCAAGGCATCGAGTCATCACTCCTTTACTCCATTGGCTCCAAAATGTGTATGTATCGAGTCGGAATCGCTCCAACTCTTCCAAATCGGTCTCGGGAACCTGAAACGAACTAAAGGAAGCATAAGAAGCCCATGAATCGCTCCCAAGGAGCGATTCCACAAGGAAAATGGGACCAAAACACAACAATAAGGCACTACAAACTACACTTATCACTCTACGCCCTAACTCCCTTAGGGCCTTGAGTACCCCAGCAAGGATGGTAGAGAACCCATACTCACTTACTTTGGGTGGAAATCCTAGATTGTCCTTCCAGTCTTTCTCCTCGGAAACCTTGCTCACGTTCCTGTCATATGGCTTTGATCTTTCACCCCTCTTTTCTGCTGGCGCCTTTCTGGTGACATGCTCATAACCATACGTAGCCCTTCTGGGGCCTGAATCTTCTTCTACCTGATGGATGCCATCGCCTTGGTCTGCACATCCTCAAATGTGGCACATGGGTACTTGGTGAGGTCCTTATAGATGTCTGAATCCTGGTGGAGCCCTTGGCGGAAGGCTTCTATGGCGGTGGGTACATCATATCTGGGGATGGTTACTTTCTCCTTGTTAAATCTGTTGAGGAAGCCGCGTGTGGATTCTTCGAACTTCTGCACCACCCGATACAAATCACCGGTCTGCTTTTCTGGTTTTCTGCTGCTGGCGAACTGCTGGTTGAAGGCATTGACCAGGTCAGCGAAGGAGGTGATGCTTCGGTTAGGCAGACCAACAAACCAATGGAGGGCTGCTCCTAACAGAGTGGAGTCAAACCCCTTGCACATGCAGGCTTCCTTCAGGGGGCTCGTAGCGGTCACCACCATCATCTTCTGTTTGTACTGGTTGATGTGATCTAGGGGGCCTGCAGTGCCATCATAAAGCGTCATGGCTGGTGGCATGAAGCCCTTGGGTACAGCAACACAGGCTAGATCGTCGATGAAGGGTGAATCTGCGTAGCTGTCCCTAGCTGCTCTCTCCAGGGGGCGTGGCATTCCAGGAATCTTGTTGATCAGGTCCCTCAATTCCTTCAGCTCCTGGCGTTGCTGATCTGCTGTGCTGATTGTTCCTGCAAAAGGGTTAGAGACAGGAGGAGAAAAGTTGAAAAAAGTACTCCCTACATGAAGTCCTCCATGATGTTGACTGCTGGGAGGAGGAGGTAAAGGTGTTGCTGCTGTCGTGGATCAAGGCTGCCATTCTAACGCCTGCTGGTTGGGGGTAGGAGATGTCCAAACTCTTCCAGAGGACTGGTTGTTGGATAAGGTGGTCATCCCTGGTGGAGTTACAAATTGCCATCCTGGCGCCTGGTGGACAGGGGTGCTTGCAAAAGATAGTGAGTTAGTTTCTCGACTTTCGATGTTGGAGAGAAGGCTACCTGCGGTAGGATATTTTTCAGGTGTGGGGCCGTAGGTCAGGTAACCTAGCCCTTGGGGTTCAATGACTGAGCCTGGTGGAGCCAATCCTAACTCCAGTCTGGTGACCAATTCTGAGGGGACTTCTCTGGTGGTTTTCCTGCTGGTCATTGACTCCCTGCGGGTGCTGGGCTCTTCTCTAGGCATCAGGGGCGGTATCTCTGGTGACATCTAGAGAGATGCAACTGGAGTCTTGCCTGTTGCCGAGATCCAAGCCATGATATCTTGGTTGTCCTTCTGCAGGGTTTCCACTGCTTGGCGCAGAGCATTGATTCCTTGGAGCATACTCTGCATCAGGTCTAGTGACCCCGCGCCACTGGAAGCTTCTCCCACGAATCCTCCTGGGGTCGGAATTCTGGTTGGTATGCCCTCCTTCCAGGCCTTGGAGGAGCTGGTGATCCCAGAGGTTTTAGGTGTCAGAGGGGTCCTAGACGCCGATAGCGTGGGTTTCACCATTTGGCTGGTGGGAATTGCCAAGGTGAGGGGCGTGAAAACTGGCTCCGCTGATCCTGGGGATGATCCTCCTCCAATGGGCTGAGTGGACGCTCCTTGACTGCTGGAAGAACTTCGGCTGGATCCGGTCATGACGTCACGATATTGCTTCACGGTAGGGTTTGGTTTATAGGAGATGATCACTTTGCCCCACGGTGGGCGCCAAATTGTTTTGGTAAAAATTTACCGGGTCTACGATTAGGTTGCGGGTTAAAGTGATCGTCCTATGACTACGGGTTGACGAAATTGAACGAGTCTAGCAAATAAAGGACAATGAAAAAAGAAGGGACGACACGCAAAGTTTTGGTGACGCGGAAACCCGATGTGGGAAAAACTGCGGGGGGGAGTCGAAATCCCACCAAAGTTTCACTATCAATGGAAAAAGAATGAAGAAGAGAATACAAATAGGAATGGTTATCTATAGATGATTTCTAGAGTTTTGGTGTTGTGTGTGTTGGAGTCGGTGTGCTTGGATGATCTCTTCTTTCTTCCTCCTCCTCCTTTTATACTGTTGCTGCTGCCCGTTATCTTCCTCCTTTATGGGAGATCTCAGCATTCAATCTCCCTTTATTACCCTTGATTGCGTTGACTACCGTTACAATTCTTGCATTCAGTCCCTTCTTCTCCTCCTAGTCTTTAGGCAGATTCCCTTTCTTGTGGGAATGGTTGTTAGCCCCTTTCTTTTGTATGGGCTAGGTTTTTACTTTGTCTACTGGGCTGGTTTAATTGTGTGGCCCGTAGTTTTATTTAATCCATGCTTCGTTTGGCCTATTACTTGTTTATTATTCCGGGTTGGCTTGACTTGACGACTTTTGATTATTTTGACTTCCGTCCTTTAATCCCCGACTTTGACTTTTCACCCGCGAATTTTGACTCTCTTATCGTTGACCTTTGACTTTTGACCTTTTGACCGTCCACTTGTATCATGCCACGTTGCATTCCGAAGGTGCAAATTTTTGGCCCGAACACTTATCTATTGAAAGTTTGTTGGGTTCATTGTCCTCCCATAAGCAGAGAATGAGGAAACGAGGAAAAGGTTCTAATTCAGAACATGCTTTGCAAAGTAGGGCGAATGTATAAAATCGTGGTGGCTATCATGGTAGCCGTGGACGAGGCCGTGGTCGAGGAAGAGGTGGAAATACCTTTTTCAATAGAAAAGATAAGAATGTAGAAAGTAATTCTACAAGTGACAACAAACAGACGTCATTTGTACGTCGAGATAAATCAAAATTCAATGTCATAGGTGTGAACAGTTCGGACATTATGCATTAGAATGTCGAACAAAAATGAATAACAATCAAGCTGAACAAGCCAATGTTACTGAAGTGGAGGAAACTTTAGTTTTGGTTTGCAAAGAAGGTCCAGATGCCGAATCAAGCAATATTAGGTATCTAGACACCGGATGTAGCAATCATATGATGGGAATCAAAGAATTATTCTCTCATTTGGATGAGTTTTTTGAAAGAGAGGTTAGCTTTGGAAACAGAAGCAAAATTCTCGTTAAAGGTAAAGGAAACATTAAAGCAAAATTCAGTAAAAAAAAACGGTACAAATGTTACCATTGCCTATGTGTATTATGTATCTCGGTTATTTTGGAACTTACTAAGTATGGGTCAACTCAGAGAAAAAGGTCACAAAGTCAACATCAAGAATGAGTTTGTGAAATTAAAGGAAAGAATAACAATTTGATAACTAAATTAAAGTGAGGATGACAAAGAATCGTATGTATGTTTCTTCTATGCCTTCAACAGAAAACTGTTACGAGCTTGCAAGCAATGATGCAAGATAGCAACTGGCTATGACATACTCCCTCTGATTGTCTATTATGTTTCCTCTTTTCTTATTAGGTTGGGTTTGATTTTCTGCCCTCTTTCCATTTAAGAAAAGTTTTTCACCCATCATTAATTAATATTAGGGAAATTCCCACTTGTACCCTCTAAGTTTTCACTTTTCCCAGTTGTACCCCTGCGTATAAGCAATTCCCAGCTGTATCCCTGAACTTCATAAATTACTCTCAACCGTGACTAAACCACAATTAGCCGTTAAGTATGGCTGTTAAGTGCCAACTTGCAGCCCTAATCTAATGACATGGCTACTGACATGTCGGTCTACTTGACTTTTGTCCTCATTGATCCCTAATTCACCATTTCCCCCCAATTTTTCCCTCCAATTCTTTCCCTCCAAGGGCTCGTTTGGAATGAGGGTAATTATTCCGGGGGTAATTGAGGAAAAATGAACTAGAAAATGACGGAAAGTAGCGATGATGCTAAGCGGAAATGAAGAAAATTAAGGAAATTTAGCTTATTTGGGGGGGGGGGGGGAATTATTACTCCCCTCTTCCCCCAATGGGGGTAATTATTCCCCCCTCATATGCCTTTTACACCATAAAATGTCACAACCAAGCCACAAGCCGATTCATTTTTAGTTCGTTTTTGCTCTATTACCCCGGAATAATTACCTCATTCCAAGCGAGCCCCAAGTTTCAATCTTTTCCCTCTCAATTTTTTTCCTATTTATTATCATCTTACTCTTGCAAATTTAAAATTTAAAATTAGAATGACGCACCGAATCGGAACGGAGAACAATTCATGTTGATGAACTAATTGCTGAAAAAATTGATGAAAAACAGAGATTTAATGAATTAAAAAAGAGGGAGATTGAATACCCTAAATAACACCTTCGTAAATTTCGAATGTCCTAAATAACCCAGATTTCAGAAACCCTAAACCTTAATCGAAGTTTTCAGAACACTGTCGTAAATTTTGAATGCCCACATAAATTAATCACAAGACACATGAATTATTACTGTAAAAGAACCCTAATTTCGATCAATGCATTAAAAAAAACGAAACAATTGTTGGGATGACAAAGAAGATAGAAGAACGTACATTAATCAATTGGTCACTTGAATCAGAAGAATTGACTGTCGTTCGAACAGAGGAATGAAGAAAGGAAGAAGAAGGGTTTGGGGTTTTAATTTTTTGAAAGGAAAAAGAATTGAGTTTAGTGGGAATACGTTTAGTGCCATGTCATTAAATTATGAGTGTCATGTTGGCACTTTTTCTCATTTAATTAATACTCCCTCCGATTTTTATCTATCTTCCCCTTTGGTTTTGGGGAAGAAAATAAGGGTATAGGAATGTGTGGTTCAAAATAAAAGAAGGAAGAGAGAGAAATGTAAGGTAATTCTAGACCACATATTGATGGCCTAAAATAGAAATAGGGAAGAAAGGGTATTTCAGCCCAATAAAGAAATAGGTAAGATAGATAAAAATCGGAGGGAGTATAATATTTCTCTTTATTACTTTTTCATTCCACCTTTCATCTTTTATTAATATAATACTTCATTCTTATATTCCACCCTATCTTTTATTAATATAATACTCCCTCCTTATTTTCCACCCCAAAAAGAAAGGGGACGAAAATAGGCAATCGGAGGGAGTATTCGTTATGGTCATTTGAATTTTCGAGGAATGAAATTATTGGCACAAAAGGATATGGTAACCGGTTTACCTCTAATTTCTCCCCCTTTCACAAACTCTCTTATATAGTGATATTTGATATCAATGTGCTTACTTCGTCCATGAAATACTGGATTTTTCATGGACTAAGTAAGCACATTGATATCAAATATCACTATAAAAGAGAGCTTGTGAAAGGGGGAGAAATTGAATTCGAATTTTGCAGTTCTGAAGAATAAGCTGCTGATATAATGACAAAGCTACTACAGGCTGAATTATTTAAGAAGTTCAAAGCTATGCTTGGCATTGTGAAATTCGATAACTAAAATAATAATATTCATGTTTGAGGGGGAGTGAAGAAAATCAAGCTTGAATATTTATATTTAGTAAATGGAAATATAGAATGGTTATGCATATACATAGTTTTTAATTGCAGAGTATTTAGTAAAAGTTGTGAGGTTATTATCATTCCTAGCATATTATAAATTCGTTGTAAATCAGTATTGTCAATTAAGTGAATATATTTTTCTTGAGCATTATATTAACCTCTTCTCTATATTATATTGGTGTTGGAATTTGCAAGTTCCTACTCCTACAGTTTAATTAGCATGCTTTTACAGTGAGAAACGTTGATTTCCAAGTTGTGTTGTAATGAGGCGTTCTAAGCACATGTTTCAAAAGAAGATTGATGGTAACGTTTATTTTGAATATCATTGGTTTCTACTGAGGATTGACCAAGGAATAGAAGAGACAAAGACTTGGCATGCAAAAAAAATACTCGTGACAAATTGAAGAATGGAAGTTTCAATTTGATTTTTCAAGTATCAACTTCGAATGGTTGGTTATATGTTATGTTCTAGAGCTATGGCCGATTCAAGATCAACTTGAGGTCAAAGATTATTCTCTTAAATTTCCAAGGATATGTCATATATCTCATTTTGAGAAGATACGAGGGAGATACCTCACTCGCAAATTGATATAATCAAGCTTGAAAAAATGCGGACCGCTTAAATGATCGGCAGAAAAAAATATATACAAGAAGAACAACATGACCCTAGTCTGAAGGCCAATCTAATCTCTCAGAGGTCAACTCATTAGTGCCAGTTAGCTCCTTGCCCTCGAAGCCGAACGTCGAAGTCAGACTAAGGGAGCCCGTGAGGTTAATAAAACCCATTACGTCGAGAGAATGCATGACCGACACATTGATACGTGCTGTTCTTATTTGATTTTTCACTTATTTTGGCACGCATTTCCGTGTCATTTTATCAATTTTAGGAGTCGGATTACGCCATTTTCTCCCATGTGTGCTCCTCGGGTATTCTTTTGTTATTTTGCAGATAATTCAGACCGAGTAGTCAAAAGAGCTCAAAAACACGTCAAAAATCGTTAAAGCTCTAAAACCGAGTCGTTGTGCGAAAAATCAAGTAAAGATAGAAGCTGAAAAGACAAACTCAGCCCAAATAAGAAGAAGACATGATCTTCAAACTTTGGATTTGGTTTAAAACTCCATAATCTAGTGAGATTCAGCTGATCTCTGGCCCAAAGAAGCAGACTCGAATCGCACAAAGTCGCAACAACCCAGTCGACCCTAACCAAAGATTCAGTCGACCGACTGGGAAGCCATTCGACCAGTACCCAGGCTGAAGATCCCAGTCGACCGATTGGAAAGCCAATCGGCTAGGTTGAAGATCCAAGTCGACTCAGGCCTATTCATCCAGTCGACCGACTGAAACTCCAGTCGACTCAAGCCAAAAGGCCAGTCGATCCTATATATTTTCGATAACTACCCACGATCTCCCCCTTACGTGTGAAGCTTCCTTCATTCCAATACTTCTCTTTTTACGCACTGTTAGCAGTTAGTGGGGGGTTAAGGTTGGCAGTTTAAACGGGGAGTTA
The DNA here is from genome assembly GCA_958450325.1 of Agrostemma githago. Classification (NCBI taxonomy): domain Eukaryota; kingdom Viridiplantae; phylum Streptophyta; class Magnoliopsida; order Caryophyllales; family Caryophyllaceae; genus Agrostemma; species Agrostemma githago. The sequence goes on along the minus strand of OY288255.1, from coordinate 13,002,577 downwards.
CTGGTTAGTTAATGAAGGCATTAAATCACTATAAATAGGGATGGATCTCATCAATCTAGGATCATCTTTCATCTTCATCTTTATCTCTGTAATCAAACCTAAGTAGCTATTATTTTTATTTCTTCCAAGCTTTCCGTAATCTTCAAGTTCTTCAGTAGTTAATTCAAGCATTATTCGGAAATTACGGTGTTATTATTATTTGGGCTTTATTCTTATTCTTCGTCTCTAATCACTACTAAAAACAGGTGAATTTGCGTCGGATAAATTGCGTCGGATTTCCTATCCGACGCAAGTATGGTAACTGTGGTGGTTTGCGTCGGTTAATCCGACGCAAATAACTTGCGTGGGATTAACCGACGCTGTCCGCCTCCATGAAACAAGCGCCAATAATTTTGGGTTGGCGCCACTATGTGAAAGGGTTGCGTGAGATTAGCCGACACAAAGTCGACCCAAAGCGAAGGGTTTGCGTCGGCTAATCCCACGCAAATGTTGTCGAGTCAACGCGTTAACTTACGCGACCAGTCAACAGGAAGACGCGTACTGCGTCGGATTAGCCGACGCAAAGTTGAATATTACGTCTGGATTGCGTCGGCTAATCCCACGCAAATGTGTTGACTCAACGCTACCAGTCAACAGAAATAAATGTATTGCGTCGGATTAGCCGACACAAAGTTGAATATTGCGTCTGGGTCTGCGTTGGCTAATCCAACGCAATGGTTTTAATATAAAAAAAAATTAGGTCGACAACAAACAAATCCCAAACTCGACACCCCCAAACTCCCTCTCTCTCAGGCGATTCGGCGATAACGCGCGCGCACCCCCAACCCCACCAACTTCCGGCAAAATTCTGCTCTCCGGCGACCACCACCCTACCTAGATCCGGCCACGCGACCCTACATCGACCCCAAAAACGAAACCCTAGGTCGACCACCACCCTCCTCTTTTCCGGCGACCTCCTCCTCTTCCGGCGAACCCATAAACCCCGAGGAGCCCATACCATACCCTTTCAGGCGAGTAGAACCCGCCCCCACGCCCGACGACCCCTGCCAGCAAACGACCCTCCGGCGAACCCGAATCCCGGCGCACCCCCCGGCGAAGGTCAGCCCCGAAAAACCCTAACCCGACCCCCATTTCTCAGGTATGATAATTAGGGTTTCATTGTTTTGATTAGGTTAATTGTTAGTTAATTAGATTAATTGTTAGTTAATTAGATTAATTAGTTAGGTGATTATGTTAGTACCTAAATTACGTTAATTAGATTAATTAAGTGATTATGTTAGTATGTAAATCATGTTAGTTAGTTTAATAATTATGTTAATTACGTTAATTAGTATATTAATTAGGTTAATTAGGTTAGATTTTGTTGTACTGTTAGACTGAAATTATTAATTACGTTATCATATTAGGTTAGAAATTGTATTAGTGATTATAGTATTAGGTTAGAAATTGTATTAGTGATTATTGTATTAGGTTAGAAATTGTGTTATTAGATTAGTAGTAGTAGAATGTAGTTTAATAAATTAGTAGATTAGTATGTAGTAGTAGTAATATTAGTGTTTGTAGTAGTCATATTAGTGTTAGTAGTAGTACATTAGTAGTGGTAGTAGTAATAGTAGTAGTATTAGTAGTAGTATGAAGTAATAAAATACTTCATTACTACTATTAATACTACTACTAATACTAGTAACCTACTACTAATCTACTCCAACAAATCTACTAACACTACTACTACTATTCTCCTACTAAATCTACTAACACTACTACTACTATTCCCCTACTAATCTAATATTACTTATTTACTACTCCCTCTTTCTTCTTGAATAAGCCCCATATTTCTTTTTGGGTATTTTTTTTGGGTTAGCCCCATTTCCTTTTAAGGAAATATTTTTATCTCTATTTCTCTCTCATCAAATGCATCATATCATCACAATCCTCTTACTTTTTAACCTTTTCTTAAGCTCTCTGCCAAACCCCAATGGGGCTAACTCAAGAAAAACGAGGGAGTACTAATCTACTACTCCCTCCCCACCACTAAGATTTTCCCACTTTCCTTAAAAAGAAACTCCACTATGATTTTCCCACTTCAAAACTTTCCTTATTCATCCAATATAATCTCTTCCTATTAGTTACTTTTGTGATTTGACATCTTAAACCCCACCCAACAATTTATCACCTTTCTTTATACCTCTCTATATTTTTCTTCTTAATTACCGTGCCAAGTCAAAGTGGGAACATCAATGTGGTGGGGAGGGAGTATCTACTACTACTAATAATAATTTTCTCCTTCTAATACAACTACTAATCTACTACTACTAATAATAATAATTTTCTACTTCTAATATTACAACTAATCTTCTACTACTACTAATACTAATTATCTACTACTACTACTAATAATAATAATAATAATCTGCTACTACTGCTGCTAATATTCTACTATTACTACTACTCCATAAACAATACTAAAAAAGGGAAATTCGTTGTTGTGGGAGAGGGTGATGAGGAAGAGTTGGTCATCGATGAAGATGACGGTGATGAGGTGAATACTGACTGAGACGATGATGATGAAGATGGGGAAGATGGGTTCATTGAAGCGCACACCGACGCTGACAGTGACAGTCACGATAATTAGCAATTATGTAGTTCTTTATATCTTACTCAGTATAAGTTGTAATTTATTTATTTGTAACTAGTTTAGAACCCGTGCAGATGCACGTGTATATTTAAGTCACATTAATTATTTATATGTTTATCAATAGGTGTTTTAACAATATATACTTGTAGACACCCGCATTTTGACCGCCAGGTGTCTATGGTAGTTTCCAAAAAACACCCGATGATGATCGGACGCTAACGTGTTTCTATGCTCTCGGATACGGGCTCAAATCCATTAATCGTTGGCTAACACACTTACGGAGTACAAATCTCACCAAACAGACCTCGAATCAAGGCCCAGTGAATCATTCCGAGTCAAACAAGACTAATTTGGGTCAAAACCGACATCGGAATTATAATCGACTTTTCACGATTGGGTCAACCCCGGTCAAAGTCGTTTCCGAGACACACAAAACAGCCATACAATCCTCAAAAGTCCAAGTCAAACACAAAACCCATCAAACACCGAAAGTCAAGGTCCAAAACAATGGACCCGTGCAACCCGACTGGGCCACTCGATCGAGTGACCCACCCACTCGATCGAGTGAGCTTGTTTTGAGCCCGGCGGCAGGCTTCACGGGCCACTCGACCGAGTTAGCCCCATACTCGGTCGAGTAACCCTAAACCGGTGCCCTAGCCATGCCTATATAAGCAACCCCGATGCAACACAATTACACAACTTTTCACATCTTTTTACAACCCTAAAAAAACCCTAGAGCAACCCTACACACACATACTACGTCTTTTACAAACCCTAATCAAACCCTTGCAATTCTACACTAGCAAAAACCCTAAACCTAGTTTTAGGAATCAATCCCGAGCCACCACAACTCAACCTCCATAAACCTCGAAGACTCTTGTGTTAAAGCCACGGTTACGAGTCCGCGCCGAGACAAGAACATGTAGGTTGAGGGTGTCCAAACCCTCTCTTTTCTTCCCCTTCTCTCTTCGTCGTCTGTCTCCTTTTCTCCGTCTTTTTTTCGTTTTTTATTTATTTCGTTCGTTGCGTCATAATATCGATAATACTACTAATATCAAAGCATTAAAATATTTATCGATTTGTGTCGAATAAGAAGGATACCGGGATAAGGAAAACCGTATATACAAGTGTACTGCACACGCGTCGTCGGTCGCTTATCCCGATACCCCGACTATTTGATTATTGAGATAAATTAACTTAAACAACAATTCGTTATTATTTCTCGTCATCATCATCTTTAATCTTACATTCATCATTTTTTAAAATCAATTTTAATAAGGGTCGAAACCCGTTGACACGGATCCGACTTCACAATCCCTAGGGATTTATTTCGATGTCGGAGAAGTCGAGGGAATCAAGTTTTTTTATTCAAATAAAGCGTCGATTTTAGATTCGATACCAATTCCATAATTGGATATCGAATCTGACAATCAAGTCATATGAATTAATTAACGTGATTTATTCATATCACGATAATTAATTTAAAGCGACTAAAAGTAATTTATCTCCTTTTTATTTCACTCTAATATTCCATATCGATTCAATAGTCGAATATGAGATACGATGAGTATTCAAATTTAGATTTAGAATCGGGTATAAATTCAACCATATTTATCTTCGGTTTAACAAAATCAACGATTTATAAAAAACCCGAATCGAGCATAGGTCATGCAATACTTATGCCCAATTCGATAAAACCGTCGATTCATCAAAAATCTAAAGCAATTTCGAAAATCAGTATAAAATTGCAAGCGAATTACAATTCGTACAGATGCCACTTGACCGAGTGCCTTGGTCACTCGATCGAGTGACATCAAAAAAAATCGAGTCAGAATGCATGTCACGACCACCACTCGGTCGAGTCTCACAATGACTCGATCGAGTGGCCACGTACTCGACCGAGTTGGTCAATAACTCGGCCGAGTACGGTCTGTAGCGCAAACAAAATCGTCTTTTACAGGTCCACTCGATCGAGTCCATCAACCACTCGATCAAGTGACCCATAACGATTAACACAATAAATCGTACATTATTCTATTTTCAAATCTCGGTAGTAATTTGCGATTTATGTCAGCACGTGTTTAATTAATCATGTGTATTACTACCTTTTCAAACCATGCATCTCATATTCGCATCTTTTCATCTCATCTCATATTTGCACAAACCGTTGTTATTCGTTAAATCATTACATCGTTACTAACGCGTTTGTTATTTCTTTTGTCAATTTAATTTTTTGTTCGTTTATTGTACTAAATGAATCCGCATGCTAAAATTCCACTTTGACGTAGAATTAATTGCATTAAATTGACATAGAAACCCACTTTTCAATTTCATTAACATGCCTAGAAAAAACAATGTTTGCATAAGCATTTTTTCCCGTTTTACTAACGCGCGTATTGTAAGTCATTCGAATTCTTAGTAGAGGCCGCTAATGTGCGGGCGGGGTTGGGTGTCCTTTGTGGGCTTCCCAACACGTACCCTCACCCCTTACTCAGAACCTCGGTTTCCGGATGCCCGAAACCGTTGGCGTACGAGAGTCATTCAATACACGATATCCGATAATGTCGGTATCGGTATCAAATGCAAAGGGACGAGCCCAATAAACTCTGACATCGGAAATGGGCCGTATTTTGTATACGGCCCACTACGACATAGAGTGGGCTCGAATGGTTCCGAATAACCACAAAATTCGGTGGTGACTCCACATAGACCTAAATTTCAATTCGATTCATTCTCATATGGAGATTCATTCGCCTACCCAAACCCGCGCGTGGCCGCGTCGGGGTGGACCTATGTCATGTCCACAATTTGGCGACTCCGATGGGGATTAACTGATGCGTGACTTACCATCTGCATCCTAAGGGTGAGACTCGAATAGAAATCGTTTGACAAATACAATACGCGTTTTAGTTCTACGGTTCATGCATAACCAATATTTTCCCGGGCCGGTACTCGCGACCGACGTCCCACTATACCGTTGATGTACTCCAATATGGATATGTCCAAAGGTGTCCATAGTCGATTCGAGTGGGTTTCGCGGCATGTTCTAAGATCAACTCGACTTAGGAAGTCCGTCCCGATAAACGTCTAGACTATGTACACTGGTATAGACCCCTTATAGACTGACCGAGACTTAGTGTAGAGCATACATGGCGTCGTTATAATGCTTGTGTGACTACGTGCTACTTGGTTTCCGAGTCGTTTTCAAGAACCGTCTTTTTTCAAAGATTGCATCTTTTTCGAACTATTCAATTTCAAAACCCGGGACACATACCGAATTTAGGACTTATGATTTTACTCAAAATAGCCTATTTTCTAGCCGGTATGCTGCCCAAATCAAAACTCGAACTTTCAAAACCCGTGGCCCAATGACTTTTCGTCCTCTTTTTCGGAAATTTGGGCCATTCACCGAGTCCACTCGGTCCTTTTTCAAAAAAACCATCAATTTTCAAAACCTTCCTCTTCTAGGACTTCCCGTATTTAGCAGTGTCGGGTCGTGTCTTAAATTGTCAAGTTCCGTAGCGTCGAAACTCTGTCGATCTTAAATCACGAGTTTCTTCCCTATCCCAGTCCGCCTTATTAGACTAAGGCAAGGCCCACTTACGTAGGACATACTCCTACACAGGAGGGCCCGTCTACACAATCGAGTCTAAAAGTCTGGGGATGTCTCACGTGGACCTTCCTTCGAACAAGACTCGGCCCACATGCCGAACTCTAAGGGAGGCCCACCTTTCACAAGTCACCCGTCTAGGTGTCTTTTCCGAGTCAACCTTTTACAAGGCATAGCCCTATAACAAAAGGTTCACGGTCCTTACGTATAAGGGTCACTCGTCCCGCACTCGAGTCTTAACAAAATCTTCAATCCCACTTGAGGACTACCCCTTAGCAGGGCGATCAATCACGGTTACTCTAAGGGTCATGTCTTACACGTGTCTCACATAACCCACTTTCGAGTCACTTAGATGCCACACCATCTGAGTCCTTAGTCTCACTTGGGGGCTATTCTCCGACGGAATGACTAATCACAGTCACTCCGAGAATCGTACCCTACACATTTGTCTTAGGGGAGTCTAACCCGAGTCAAACTGGGGCCGTCCCTCCTCTTGCGCTATTTCCTATGCCTTGGTGAGTTTGAGCTCCGAAGCAACCTCCCTGATTACGTGGTGCTCTTACATACAGGCCACCCGAAACCAGACGCCAACGCAAGATGAATGAATTGAAAAACGCTCTGACCAAGATCGAGACCCAACTGGCTGCCATCCAGGCTAACCAAGCTACTTTATCCACCCGCCTAAGTACCGTGGAGAAAACGGCCCCAGTTGAAGGAGCTGAGCCCACTGGGCCCATAGCCGAGTTGATCAGTGTTGTTCGTAGGCTCGAAGAGCAAGTCTACTTATCGACGAACAACTCGATCCACACCGAAAATGCTCGTACTTATTCACCTTTGAATGACGAGCTACCTGCCAACCTCAACCTTACGGGAATTCCAATGTTTGAGGGTACTGGAGACCCGGTCCATCACATCCGGGCTTTCAAAGATTTCATGGCGGTCCAAGGGGTAAAGTCCACCATGTTTAAGCACTTATTCCCTTCCTCCCTCGAGAAGCACCCCAAAGCATGGTACTACAGGCTCGATTCCAAGAAATACCCGACTTGGGATGACGTGGCAACGGAGTTCGCTCGGAACTACGCTGATAATATCGAAATCAAGACTACAATGCGTACTCTGGAAGTGATGGCCCAAGAGCCCAAAGAAGGGTTCACTAAATATCTTCAAAGATGGAGGGCCGAGAGTGTAAAGTTGGTAAACAAGCCCAACGAGAAGACACTAGTGGAGGCCTTCATCAACAACCTCCTACCTTCTTACCGCGTCCATCTTAGGTATGCCGGCATTTCAAACTTTGTCGTACTTACCGAAATGGGCATTAGGATTGAAGACGATCTTCGACACAATGAAGATCTGGGTGAAGTTTCTACTAAAGGCTATACTGGACATCAACTCGAGTCCTTAAAAGCCGACGACTAACGACAACATTATCCGAGAGTCCGGATCTGATTTGAGTCTGAGTCTGAGTCCGAGTCTAGGATGTACTATTCCCTTCAAAGTCAAAGTCAAAGTCAGAGTCAGAGTCAATTGTATTCTGTCCTCCTTTTCAAAATCCAATAAAATCAGCTTTCCTGTTTCTCATATATACTTTCCTTATGTGTTTCCGAGAACATGATGAACACCGTCATACACTGTGAGCACATGCACGTGACTATTATAGGCACATTTATAATGACTGCAGAAAACCGAGCCCGTGTTTTCCTTTCACCTATTCCATGCAGGTTTAAGGGAAAATATCTCCTCGATGATCTCTCTTTGTAGAAAAGCCACATAACTACCCGTAGCAGGAGCGGTATCGAATCCTATGACAAATCTAGGTAATCTCCTGGTTTGGGTTCAAGACGGGAGGCAAGCTCATTTCCCACAATAAAACACCCCTCCAATAAGACTGACCAATCCCTACCTTTGGTGTTAGTCTGACCGGCAAAAAAAAAATCAAAAGTCAAAAAAAAAAGAAAAAAAAGGGCCAAAACAAAGGTCATCAAAAAAGAAAACTGGACACAAAAAAACAAAATCGAATGTCCATGAGAAAAAATGAAAAAAAAAAAAAAAAAAAAAAGAGCAAAAGACCAAAACAAAAAAGCAGGCCATCATCAAAAAATTCAAAGTACCCATGACCGTGGTCAACGGTCAATTCAAGTGAAAGCCCCACGACCAGGGTACGGTCAAAATTATCGAAACCCATGACCGCGGCTAAGAAGTCAATAAAAAAAATCAAATACCCATGACCGTGGTCAACGGTCAACTCAAGTGAAAATCCTTTGACCGTGGTACGGTCAAATTCAAAATTATCCATGTCATCCAATAGGGGAGTGACAATCAAGCTGGTCAGCTAACACCACACTCAGCCTTCCCACATTACAACCCTCAAGACCTTCCCGAGACCCAGGCCAGAGACAGCCCGGAATTTTGAGAATTCAAGCTCCATAGCATACCCCCAGCAATTAGGGCCAGACATCAAAACCAGATCCCACATTATCAAACCGGCTCTCGAAGCTTAAGCTCCACAGAACCGAGCTCCAGATTTCGAGTCATCAAGGCCATTTACTTCATTATCAAACCGGCTCTCGAAGCTTTAGCTCCACAGAACCGAGCTCCAGATTTCGAGTCATCAAGGCCATTTACTTCATTACCAAACCGGCTCTCGAAGCCTTAGCTCCACAGAACCGAGCTCCAGATTTCGAGTCATCAAGGCCATTTACTTCCTAGCACCACATTCCCAAATACATCAAATCCCGAGAATAAAACTCGTTAAAAATCCCGAGAACAAAACTCGTTAAAATTCCCCGAGAGCAAAACTCGTTAAAATCCCATCCAAACCAGTTACCAACCCCGAACACGGGAACTCAACTTGCAGTCGGCATAGAACATGCCCAAATAGTTCACACCACCTCTGGGGGGCTACCCCGGAGAACGCTCACAGTCACAGGATTAATATCCTAACCATTCAAGCCCTTTGATCAAGACATCACTGGGAATGCACCTAGCCTACACCGTCATTATGGCTAGTTACACACGAAGTCTTATTAAGAATAGGCACCATAGTACATCTTCCGACACTGAACTACGGCATTGTTTGATTTCACTACACGTGAATACGTAGGCAGCCTTTCAACAGAGGCACAACCACTCACATTGACACACATTCAAAAAGCGCCATTATTCCGGTCACGACACCATCATGTTCTCAACAGCTAGCTTTGTTGTCCCGGGGGCTCCTCCTAGGCAGAAGTTTTCCATCCACTCACAAAATCCAGATAAATCCAACAAAAAATCTAGCCTCCTTTCTGTAGTGTGTCCTAGTACTCGGCTTAGTCGAAGACAAGAATCTGTCAGGACTCGAGGCAATACCCACTTTGGAAATGTATCCTAAAATAGGAAATCCAGAAGGAAATCCAGAAGGACACCAGACTAAAACAGTCTCATTACGGACTACTGCGGTCCCCCCATAGCATATCTATCCCATTTCGATGTGCGACCGTGTTGCCACTCGCCTAGGCTACGGGATAGCGCGACTTAAGAGTTTTGTTAGGCTGCCAAATACCCTACCGAATCACGGTCCAATCCTTAAAGAGTCCAGTCCGTGTCAGTCAACTCGTCCTGTCGTGTCCAGAGTCGAGTCTGTCGATAGGCCCCTCTCTTCAAATTCCACTTTGAAATTTGCAAAATTTAGCCATTTGAAAAAAAGATCCCTTTCGACAAGGTCAGATTTCAGTCTATTTAAACTGCGAATTTCTACCCCTTTCCATTTTGAAAACCTAGCTCGTGATTGCTTTCAGGATTTCAAATTCAAAATTTCAAAAAACTTCAAAAAGTCATTTTCCCCAGCACGAGTCATTTTACTACCTACGTGTTGCATGCATTTTATGTAACTTATACAGGTACGACTCAAGCGAAAACATGCAAGCCATCAAATCTCCCCAGCAGCATTTTCCGGGATAGCACGGGATGGACCAACACACAGGCACACCCAGGGCTTATGCGACAAGCCTAAATTCCCCACGGAGTACAATCATCAAGCTAAGGTATGATTTCTGTCCTGTGGCTGGCGAGCCCTTCACGCGAGTCTAATGGACTATAAACGACCCGACCGGAAGTATACCAGGACTTAACGGACTTGGTAGCTACTCTGACTTTCGCCTTGTCCAAGCCTCAGTCAGAGTGGGGGCTCTGTAGACACCCACATTTTGACCACCAGGTGTCTATGGTAGTTTCCAAAAAATACCCGATGATGATCGGACGCTAACGTGTTTTTATGCGCTCGGATACGGGCTCAAATCCATTAATCATTGGCTAACACACTTACGGAGTACAAATCTCACCAAACAGACCTCGAATCCAGGCCCAGTGAATCATTTCGAGTCAAACAAGACTAATTTGGGCCAAAACCGACACCGGAATTAAAACCGACTTTTCACGATTGGGTCAACCCCGGTCAAAGTCGTTTCCGAGACACACAAAACAGCCATACAATCCTCAAAAGTCCAAGTCAAACACAAAACCCATCAAACACCGAAAGTCAAGGTCCAAAACAATGGACCCGTGCAACCCGACTGGGCCACTCGATCGAGTGACCCACCCACTCGATCGAGTGGGCTTGTTTTGAGCCCGGCGGCAGGCTTCACGGGCCACTCGACCGAGTTAGCCCCATACTCGGTCGAGTAACCCTAAACCGGTGCCCTAACCATGCCTATATAAGCAACCCCGATGCAACACAATTACACAACTTTTCACATCTTTTTACAACCCTAAAAAAACCCTAGAGCAACCCTACACACACATACTACGTCTTTTACAAACCCTAATCAAACCCTTGCAATTCTACACTAGCAAAAACCCTAAACCTAGTTTTAGGAATCAATCCCGAGCCACCACAACTCAACCTCCATAAACCTCGAAGACTCTTGTGTTAAAGCCACGGTTACGAGTCCGCGCCGAGACAAGAACATGTAAGTTGAGGGTGTCCAAACCCTCTCTTTTCTTCCCCTTCTCTCTTCGTCGTCTGTCTCCTTTTCTCCGTCTTTTTTTCGTTTTTTTATTTATTTCGTTCGTTGCGTCATAATATCGATAATACTACTAATATCAAAGCATTAAAATATTTATCGATTTGTGTCGAATAAGAAGGATACCGGGATAAGGAAAACCGCATATACAAGTGTACTGCACACGCGTCGTCGGTCGCTTATCCCGATACCCCGACTATTTGATTATTGAGATAAATTAACTTAAACAACAATTCGTTATTATTTCTCGTCATCATCATCTTTAATCTTACATTCATCATTTTTTAAAATCAATCACTCGATCAATCTTACAGGTCCACTCGATCGAGTCCATCAACCACTCGATCGAGTGACCCATAACGATTAACACAATAAATCGTACATTATTCTATTTTAAAACTCGGTAGTAATTTGCGATTTATGTCAACACGTGTTTAATTAAACATGTGTATTACTACCTTTTCAAACCATGCATCTCATATTCGCATCTTTTCATCTCATCTCATATTTGCACAAACCGATGTTATTCGTTAAATCATTACATCGTTACTAACGCGTTTGTTATTTCTTTTGTCAATTTAATTTTTTGTTCGTTTATTGTACTAAATGAATCCGCATGCTAAAATTCCACTTTGACGTAGAATTAATTGCATTAAATTGACATAGAAACCCACTTTTCAATTTCATTCACATGCCTAGGAAAAACAATGTTTGCATAAGCATTTTTTCCCGTTCTACTAACGCGCGTATTGTAAGTCATTCGAATTCTTAGTAGAGGCCGCTAATGTGCGGGTGGGGTTGGGTGTCCTTTGTGGGCTTCCCAACACGTACCCTCACCCCTTACTCAGAACCTCGGTTTCCGGATGCCCGAAACCGTTGGCGCACGAGAGTCATTCAATACACGATATCCGATAATGTCGGTATCGGTATCAAATGCAAAGGGACGAGCCCAATAAACTCTGACATCGGAAATGGGCCGTATTTTGTATACGGCCCACTACGACATAGAGTGGGCTCGAATGGTTCCGAATAACCACAAAATTCGGTGGCGACTCCAGATAGACCTAAATTTCAATTCGATCCATTCTCATATGGAGATTCATTCGCCTACCCAAACCCGCGCGTGGCCGCGCCGGGGTGGACCTATGTCATGTCCACAATACTCCGTATAATAGATAGTTATTACATTACTCACTATTCATTCTTGTAATAGTTTTAGAATTATTGGGTAAACTTGTGCACATGCACGGTTGTTTACTTAAAATTTTGTGATGATAAAAGAAATTCTTGATAGTACAACATAATCAGAGTGTTATATTATTAAGATAATGTTTATTGTGTTGAATCAATCTCATACGATAATAAGTATGATGTTTTCTTTGAGGTGACTATTCCTGTGTAACAGCTAGTAGTAAATTGTCGGAGCTTTGTCCTTCTTTCACACCAAAAATAAAATAAGTATGATGTTTTTCAGTGTTATCTAATATGAAACGTTTGATTGCGAAATATTTGTTGAAATATTTTTAAAAAATCTTAGACTTATTTTATGACAAAGTTAATTTGAATGAAAATTAGACATTTACTTTAGAAATTTATAGCATAATTTCTTAGATAGAAAATAAGTAATTTATTTTTCGGTATAAATGTTGAGCTATTGAGATAAAGTGATAAAGATTAAATTAGGAGAAAGTAAAAGAAATAAAATGAGATCATGATTATACGGTTAGACCTGATAAAATTGACGCGACTCGATACTCGAACTGAAAATCCAAGTTTGACCCGTGATTCGAATTGACTCGCCTAACTGATAAACTGACGTGAGTTGTTTATTATGCTTTAATACGAAATTAGGATTAATATTATATTAGATTAATAGTTATCATGATATTTATTTTATATAGATTGTTATGGAAATTCTGATATATTAAGAAAGTGCGTTTTGGCGCCAAAAAACCAATGCGTGGTTCCTGTATTATATATTAGTATTAGTATTAGTATAGATAGATTGGAGATATTTGGTAATCAATAAAATTCCTGGTTTACCCTAAACTAACTGACTCTACTTTTAAACTTTGCGCAAACATATTTTGTAGACGTGATTATGTCAGGTGGCAGTGGGATGGTGATGGGTAGCAGTAGCCACGTTGACGCTATGGAGGAGGACGTGCCTGTGCCTGAAGTCAAAGGTGTGGACGCTGTGCAGGAATTCGGGGCGAGGGTCTATGTTGCGACGCCTTCGAAGCCCTACCTATCACGGCGGAAAGTGAAAACCGCTACTTCGCGAGTTGAAGTTGTTGTAACTAATTGTTTTCTATATTTGCACTCAGTTATTTGCTTCACAGTATCATAAATTACTTGTGTAGGTGGGATCCACTACAACAAAATAACCCTTTCACGGCGATTATTTAGGTATTCCGTGGCGATTCAATTCTACGCGAAAGGTTTTCCCATCGATTATGTATTCGAGGTGGTAAGTGGCGTTGCCATAGCCTTTCGTGGCAAATAATCTATTCGCTGGGTTAGCTTCTTAAAATCGACACGAAAGAGGATGATGTTTAGTTGCAATTTTTGCGTCGATTATAATTGATGCGGTAAATAATTTGATCTACCCTCTAATAAGAATTGTAACGATTTTATTCGACACGGTAAGTACTATTAAATGTTATCTATTTACATTTGCATCAAATGTATTCAACGCGATATGTATTACCAATTGCAACTATACTCTGTAGTAAATTTGTTATCGATTTTAATCGATACAAAATATTATCTCTACCTATCAAATGTTGTGCGAAGATAAAAACAAAGGACACTTGAAAACACAAGTTTTATATCACTCATAAATCACAATATTTATTTGTATCCAACATCAACTACATTAAATTAATAAAAATAACTGCAAACAATCATTTGAAAACCAAAAAAAGGAATTCGTCTTCAGCCACCATAGAAAAGCTTCAACCCATGTATTCCGTCCTAAGTAACGTTGTGGCACCTCAAAAAACTGCAATATACAAAGATAAATATATACCAAGTTAATCCGAATTTTTATACGTTTATCACGTGCCAGTAAAACAAATCAAATATATTCACGTATATATACTCACGGGTTTATGTATACTCCCTAACACATAACAAAATGTCATCGCATCGAGGCATTCTCATAATGACGAGGGGTATCTGAAAGTATATCCTTAATAATCTATACTCAAACAAATTAAACAACCAAAATTGAGAATATGTATCCTAGCGTGAAAACAGATCTCTGCTAATTCTAACATTTATAAACGTACAGTCATGCATCAAAAACATGGACATAACCTGCGTAAATGAAGGATAAACAACTTTCCATGCCTCAAAAACCACTATGACCACATTTACTCGTTAATTATTGAATTAAATCAAATTAAAGCACATATATATACATGCATCAAAGGCATCTGTCAAACCCTTTTACTTTTGTACACCTTAAGGCAAAGGATCAAAATCGAAAGAATTGGCGTTATTGGACTATAATTAGAAAATTAATCTTCAATCAACAAGCAATATATTCACAAGTGCTTGAACTGCATAAATGAAAAAATAGGATGCGTCTAAGCTTCGCTTACCTTTAATCTGGACCAAGTTCACTTGAGCTCATTGGATGCATCACGATATTCTGATTTACTTCTGAAGTACATCCTCATCATTCAGAGTATTATTGTCATGTACGTGTAGGAGTTGAAGTGTTGTGACTACGGAAACCACCTAAAATAAAGACAATAAAAATAAATTTTAAGGCTTTTATCGACAATGAAAAGCACATAATGTGACACTATCTATGAATGAGTTTATGGAGGTATTTGTCTTGTGTACACTTTATTGAAGACAATAAGAAAGGTGGTTTGTATCCCTACAAAGCCACGAATGTTTAAAATTGAGCCAAACTAACCATCTTTAAATTAACAGGATGTCCTTCACCTACCATGTGTGCAGCAATCCGAGGAACATCAACCTTATTCTCCTTTTGAACTAACATGGTCTATCATTCATAAAGACACTACCTTACTCTCCTTATGAACTGCAACCTGCTATAACACCAATCACATCCCGGAACAAGTGCCAGTACAACCTTATGCTTTTCTTACTGCATACACACCTCCAACCGAGAAGGGAAATAGGTCTCTAGTGGGAGAAACTTCTGGATGCAGCCTGATGCATCAAGTCAGCTTGTGCCAAGCATCCGAAAGCCTGCGATTTCATGACTTAATACAACCTGATGTCAATTAATTACCGCAACTTTTCGTTAATAAAGATGTTACATTCTCATCAAGTGAGTGCAGCTTATATCTCGCAAAAACGTGGCCCCGATCTGGAGACAAATGCAACATGCTATTCCTGAATACAAACCATATGCTACAACGAACATCATGTCCTTAATTAGCTCAAATACCCCCAAGAAAGGTCTTTCTGTGCATCAATTTAGCATAGCCTTTACTCGAATGCAACCTCCTAGCTGCAGCATGACACAAAATATAGCAGCAGCTTGCATTCATATACATTCGGAAAAAGAATGAGGAATAAAAGGAAAAAAAATACCATCGGAATTCATATGAAATTTAAGGGGAATAGGATGAGGAAGCTTAAGCGGATATCCAATCACCGGATTCTTCTCATACTCGTTGTACACAAAATTATATTCCTAAACTAACCACACAATTAAACAAACAACTTAGTCCAAGCAATTCGATAGAAAAAGCCTGTAAAATAAGGTAGAGAAAGATACGTGGTATCGAATACGTAGACCTCGTTGGTGCAAACTGGAATATAGAAAGGCGTAAAAGTAAGCCTACAATATGAATATCAACATCAAAACTGACATAAAGAGATTACCAAATCAATTGAAAAAAGAGGGAAGCCGAAGTAGTATTGAAAGTAAGTAAATTGATTGAGGAAGAAAGAGCAACGTCTTTTTGTTTCTCTTGCAATTCTGATATACACAAAGGACTTATAATGGGCTTCACAACTCATGAAACTGCAGCTTTTTCTTCTTCTAAAATCTGCCTCAAACTAACATAAACTATATCAGATGTAGTACTTTCATCGACTGAAATATATACACTTCACATACAGTCTGATGCATGAAAAAAAATGCAGCGTCTTGCGTTGCATTTGACCTTAGGAACATGATAATAGGCTGTGTAATCACTTAAAGGGTCAGCTTCTATTATGCCTGAATGTTGTTCAGTCAGACTGTAATTACAACCTACTTCTATAGAATGGCAAGATTGGCAACTGGCCATATTAACGTTATTTACTTATCAGATCTTCCATTCAATAATATCGCATTTGCTAAAATCATAAACACTAACATCAATATAACACAACAATCTCCACAAGCAATCTAAAGTAAATTAGTGTATCTAGAATGCCTATAGATTAGCGAGCCCTGAACCTAATTTGCCCAAAATTTCTAACTAAACATAAATCTAACATCACAAATAAAACTTGAAACAAGCTTATAATCCGAAATACTAGCAAATTTTTATTTAGGTGATATTAAAAAAGACGGTACAAAATCAAGAAAAGAAGGCAGAACACTATATTATAAATTTCATCATCAAACAATCTCCAATTGCACCATACATTAACCTAAATTAAATTCCTAACCAGAATTCAGAAAGCGATATAAACCCTAATATGAAAACGGACATATACTCACTTTGTGAATTCCATCCCTAATTAATTTCAGAATAAGGGAAGGAAGGTGGATAAAATGAGAACAAATTTCATTTTATATAGGATTAAGCAAAAAAAAATGGAATTTTAAAGTACAAAAAATGTGTCAAAACATACGAAGAGGAACGACGCAAATAGGCAACTGCAGCAGACAACAAATGATCAGTTTGGCGATGGAGGTTTGCGACAGATGCTGGCGAACGTACTGTCGGGGAAGATGGAGATGGAGGCTAGTGAGGAACGAGATTTATTGGGAAATGAAGTTCATCTAAATCCCTAGCACTATAAGTGATTTCTATGTTATTTGTTCAATGTGGGTTTGTCATAATCAGAGGGAAGCCTGTCACTTAGTTAAGTTTATTAGTGTCGATTGTAATTTGTTAGGGTAAATGGTTAAATATTGAGAGGAATTGCGTATATTTATGTCGATTTTTCAATCGCCATGAAATAATCGCCATGGAAAGCCTATTTTCGGACGACAAGACGTACTCTAATTATATGCGGGATAATTCCATAATCATGACCTACGTGTCTACCCCCGGCGCCTACCGTAGCTGGACGGAGGCACCCCAGGAAGCTCGGGAAGCCATGTATATGCACTTCGCGGTAATTGCCTCGTCAGTCATTCTAAGGTTTTCGTTGCACGATTTATACATTAAATTGTAACTAACGAATCTTTTTTTGACAAACAGAGGCGAGTGCGTATAGACTTGCGGTACGACCTCAGGTCGGACTATGAGAGTCGGATAAAGAAGAAAATAACCGACATATTTCAGAGAGCTGTTCCGAGGGTTCAGAAGGCAGAATGGATTCCGCAGGAGAATTAGAAGTGGGAGGAACTGAAGAGGAACGCTGCCGACCCAAACTTCAAGAAGAAGTCGGCGGTTAAGTCGTCGAACAGGAGAGGTAGACAAATCGACGGGGTGGCCAAACCTACCAGCTGCCTTGGGAGTAGGAGCGCAGCAACAGCTTTCGCGCAAATGGTAAGTGCTTATAACACAAGTAATCAATTTGAGTATAATTCAATGCGACGGCAGTTACGATTCTTCAGAGAAAGCAGTCAGGCTGAATCTATCGAAGAGCTTGATAGTCGATACGAGGACCTTCAGTCCGACTTAGAGAGTATCAACGACGAAGTTCCAGCTCCCAATGAACCTATTATTCCTATTGTTCCTCCAATGATGGAAAATTTGTCCGATCACTCTATGCCCAATGCTGACGTGCTGCCCACTCTCGAGGCTCCGGTAGTAGAAACTTTCATTAGCTTGATCGAACGGAGTACGTTCGGTGGTACTCCCGGTGAAGATGCCTATCAGCAGATAAGGAAATTTCTTGCATATTGTTCAACAATTAAGTAATATGGGGTATCACAAGACCAATTCCGAGACTGATGTTTCGTTTTTCTTTGGTAGGCATGGCTGAAAGATGGATCAACAACCTAAACAAGTAGGGATGTCATTAGGGCGGGGCGAGTGCGGGGGATAGGTACTCCACACCCGCACCCGCCACCCAAAAGTAGCAGCCGCATCCGCCTAGCTCGCTACCCACCGCGGGTACAAAAGCGTCCACCGCCACCCGCCTTGCGGGTATAACTATATGACCCATCCACGCCCCGCTATCTACCAATTCCTCTCCCTTTATTCTCCAAATTTACGAGTACCCGTGATGCCCACATATCAAAATAAATAGCGCCATCAATATTAATAAAATTAAAGTTTGAATACAAACTTCATATTACAACTTCTTCAAAATGATAAAATCGATACAAGTTCGACAACCAAAAAACCAAAATCAAAGTTGAATTATGCTATGAATACAACTTCTCGACAAAGTATTGCTTCAATTAAACGATCTCAACAACCTGAAACATATAAAAAAAAGGAACTTGTGAGGAAGTATGGAAGCAAATAATATTCTCATTACTCATTATTTACTTTTAAGTAATGAAAACAATCTTTTTTAGTACCTCATCTTCAGTGATACATTCCTCCTCCTCTAACTCATCCGCTATTTGACGATATTGTACTTCTTTCAGCTCATCACCACCTAAAATTAAAATTAAGAGATTGAATATGTCAATTCATGATATATTAAAACTAATTAAAATAATAAAACGCTTGTAATATTAAAATAGAATTTCTTACTCTTAATAATGTTAGTTCAAATCCTGTTTTGAGTGCACATTAGAGCCTCCACAGTGGAACAGAACGACTACAATGTGCGGTTAGAACGCGGCCTCCTGTACTAAATGTGGTCTCCAAAGCAACACTAGATACCAGAATACTTAAGAGGTCCCTTGCTACCTTTTGAAGTATGGGAAATGTTGACCCATTATTTGTTTTCCACCAAATAAGAATATTAAAATCACCCTCAAGAGGCACATTATGAGTCTCAAAATACTTATCTAGTTTTGATTTCTCCTGCTCCTAATTTTCCTCAACCTCCATGTACTTAGAAAAACCACTTAATTTCCCTTTTGAATTATTAGAACCATATGAGGACAACCCAAACAACTAGTTCGTTCTTTTCCCTTAGTGTTTCCATAAACACTAGAATACTCAATCCCCAAGTCCCTTAAGACGTCTTTAACCTTCTCAACCTCAAACTCAACTTCATAATCCTCATAAAATTGCTTTTAGTATTAACGAACAAGTGGTAGTTTATACCTAGGATCTATCACGGCTGCCATAGCTAAAAGGGTATTCACATCACTCCAATACTTGTTACTCCCTCTGATTCACAAAGATCTTCCCCTTTGATTAAAATATACCTCACATATATTATACAAAGGGGAACATCTTTGTGAATCGGAGGGAGTATATTTTTCCAACATGATGGTCGCCTTATTTTTTATCAAAGGATCAGAAGATGTTATCCAATATTGAAAGCACATCCAATTTCACATATATTAGAAAAATATATATTGGCAGTGTGATATTTCATGCTAGAAAAGTCATTGGTAGAATCACTAAATACCTCCAGATTGTCACAATTTTTTTCGGCCTTTTCCCAATTTTCTTTACATGGTGCACACTTATAAATTGATGATTCTCGACCATTCAAAACATCAAAAACATTCTTGTACATGATCGCAACTTTCAGTATGTCATAAGTTGGGTTCCAACGAGTTTTACAGTCAAGCACAAGCTTCTTTGAACAATTCTTAGCAACTGTCCTAGCTACACTGTGAAATTTTGTTACCCTTGAGACCAAAGTTTTCCAAAATACAACACCGTATCTGTTCGGGCTAAAATTTTGCACCTTCGGAATGCAACGTGGCATGCTACGAGTGGACGGTCAAAAAGTCAAAAGGTCAAAGACGATAGTCAAAAACCGAGGGTCAAAGGTCAAAGTCAAGAGCCGAGGGTCAAAGGTCAAAAGTCAAAGGTCGAAGGTCAAAGGTCAAAGGTCAAAGGACGAAAATCGATGTTATTAGAGTCATTGGGTCAGACGGAACCCGAAACAACAAAAGACAACGGGCCAGACAAAGAAAAGAAACGTCTTGCAGCCCATTTGAAGAGTGCAACCCACCCGAGAAAAGGTCAAGGAATATCCCCTAAATTTATGGGATTTCTCCTGCTGACCAGGAGATAAATAGGAGAATGTAATTGCTGAGCAAGGGATTTAATACCAAGATTTCAAGTAACAAAGTGGATGGAATGCCAAGATCCCCAACAATAAATGAGACAAATCAGGAAACCCTCCTACATACTAGGAGGAGGAAGAGAGGAATGAGGAGTTGACCATAACAGTCATAATAATTATCAAGCATTGAAGAGTAATAATTGCTCCACATTAAGGGGCAATGAAGACGTTACAGAGAGGGAGGCCATATATAAAAGAAAGAGAGGAAGAGGGGAAAGGCACTCAAGCTCACCAACTCTACGCACAAGCAACACCAAAAATCCCAAGCAATCTACTATAGATAAATATTCATATTTGTATTCTCTTCCTCATTCTTTTTCCATTCATAGTGAAACTTTGGTGGGATTCTGATTCCCCCCGCGGTTTTTCCCACATCGGGTTTCCGCGTCACCAAAACTTTGTGTGTCGTCCTTTCATTTTTCATTGTCCTTTACTTGCTAGACTCATTCAATTTCGTCAACTCGTAGTCATAGGACGATCACTTTAACCCGCAACCTAAATCGTAGACCCGGTAAATTTTTACCAAAACAATTTGGCGCCCACCGTGGGGCAAAGTGATCATTTCCTATAAGCCAAATCCTACAGTGAAGCAATTCCATATCGCCATGTCCAGACCCGATCGGAGTCCCTCCAGCAGTCAAGGAGCATCAACTCAGCCCATTTGAGGAGGGTCATCCCCAGGATCAGCAGATCCGGTTTTCACACCCCTCACCCTGCCACCAGCCAAGCGGTGAAACCCACGTTATCGGTGTCTAGGCCCCCTCCGACGCCTAAAACCTCTGGGGTCACCAGCTTCACCAAAGCCAGGAAAGAGAGCATACCAACCAGAACCTCAACTCCAGAAGGATTCATGGGAGAAGTTTCCAGTGGCGCGGGGTCACCAGACCTGATGCAGAGTATGCTCCAGGGAATCAATGCTCTGCGCCAAGCAGTAGAAACCCTGCAAAAGGACAACCAAGATATCAAGGCTCGGATCTCCGGAACAGACAAGACTCCAGTTGCATTGCTCCAGATGTCACCATAGATGCTGCCCCTGATGCCTAGGGGAGAACCCAGCACCCGTAGGGAATCAGCAGCTGGCAGGAAGACCACCAGAGAAGTCCCTTCGGAGTTGGTCACCACACTGGAGCTAGGATTGGCTCCACCAGGTCCAGTTATTGAACCCCAAGGGTTGGGTTACTTGACCTATGGCCCCACACCCGGCAGATCTCGTACCGCAGGTAACCCTCTCTCCAGCATCGAAAGTCAGGAAACTAACTCATTATCTTTCGTAGGTACCCCTGTCCATCAGGCACCAGAATGGCGACCCGCGACCCAACCAGAGATGGCCACCTTGTCCAACAATCCGTCCTCACGAGGAGTGTGGGCAACGCCTACCCCCATCCAGCAGCCATTTGGATGGCAGCAAGGAGTCCCAGCCAGTATGGCGACTCCCGACAGCAGCTCACATCCAGGAGGAACTTGGCTGCCCAGAGTCCCACTCCAGCAGGCACCAGAGTGGCAGCCCAGATCCATGACAGTAGCAGCACCTTTACCTCCTCCTCTTAGCAGTCAACACCCTGGAGGACCTCATGTAGGGAGTACTCCTTTCGGCTTTTATCCTCCTGTCTCTAACACTCTTGCAGGAACAGTCATCACAGCAGATCAGCAGTACCAGGAACTGAAGGAACTAAGAGACCTGATTAACAAAATTCCTGGAATGCCACGCCCCCTGGAGAGAGCAGCTAGAGACAGCTACGCAGACTCACCCTTCATCGACGATCTAGCCTGTGTTGTTGTATCCAAGGGCTTCATGCCACCTGCCATGACGCTTTATGATGGCACTGCAGACCCCCTAGATCACATCAACCAGTACAAACAGAAGATGATGGTGGTGACCGCTATGGGGCCCCTGAAGGAAGCCTGCATGTGCAAGGGGTTTGGCTCCACTCTGTCAGGAGCAGCCCTCCATTGGTTCGTCGGTCTACCTAACCGAAGCATCACCTCCTTCGCTAACCTGGTCAATGCCTTCAACCAGCAGTTCACCAGTAGCAGGAAACCAGAGAAGCAGACCAGTGATTTGTATCGGGTGGTGCAGAAGTTCGAAGAATCCACACGCGACTTCCTCAACAGATTTAACAAGGAGAAAGTAACCATCCCCAGATGTGATGTACCCACCGCCATAGAAGCCTTCCGCCAAGGGCTCCACCAGGATTCAGACCTTTATAAGGACTTCACAAAGTACCCATGTGCCACATTCGAGGATGTGCAGACCAAGGCGATGGCAGCCATCAGGCTAGAAGAAGATTCACGCCCCAGAAGGGCTGCGTATGGTTCTGAGCATGTCACCAGAAAGGCGCCAGCAGAAAAGAGGGGTTAAAGATCAAATCCCTATGATAGGAACGCGAGCATGGTTTCCGAGGAGAAAGACTGGAAGGACAATCCAGGATTGCCACCTAAAGTAAGTGAGTATGGGTTCTCTACCAACCTTGTTGGGGTACTCAAGGCTCTAAGGGAGTTAGGGAGCAGAGTCAGGTGGCCCAGGAGACAGGAGTACACCAATGACCGAAGAGACGCCAGCAAGAGGTGTGAATTCCACGACGACATTGGACACCATACCGATGAGTGCGTCCAGCTCAGAAGGGAGGTTAAGTTCCAGTATGATCAGGGGAATCTGGACCACCTCGTGTCTAGAAACTCCAGCAGGATAAATGCAGCAGACCATGTATTGCCTTCTCCACCTCCAGTATGTACCAGAATTGTCAATGTTATCACAGGAGGATCGGAATTATGCGGGTTGACCTACTCAGCAGCCAAGAGGCATGCTTCTCAGACCAGAGGAGACAGATCAGAGCACTCCTGCAGAATCAGCTGCAAGGATCTTCCAGCCATCACCTTTGACGAAACTGATGCTGAATCTACTCCAGAAATGCACCATGACGCGTTAATAATCACTCTTTCCATAAGGAATTGCACCGTGAAGAAGATTCTGGTGGACACCGGGAGCTCACTCAACCTCATTATGTTGGAAACCCTCCAGAACATGGGGCTTAGCGAGAAGGACCTAACCAGGAAGGCGGTTCCCTTGATAGGTTTCAGTGGTGAAACCAAGCACTCTCTACGAGAGGTCACCATTCCTACTTATGCTGCAGAAGTGAACAAGCAAGTACGGTACCTAGTCATTGATGGACCCTCCACCTACAACGTGATTCTAGGAAAGCCTTGGATCAATGAGATGAAGGCGATTACCTCAACCTACCACCAATGCCTGAAGTTCCCTACACCCTGGGGAGTGCAGAAGATTAGTGGAGATCAGGAGGAGGCGAAAGGCTGCTACAACGTGGCTCTCAAGAAAACCGCAAGTCCTCCTGCATAGCAATTAAAGAGCCTTCACCTGCCTCTGCAAGGGTATGTCGAACCACCTCAGGCGGAGATAGATGAAGTCAACTTGGACAAACAACACCCGGAGCGGAAAGTGCTAATTGGATCCGAGTGCACAGGTAGTATCCGCCAAAACCTCATTGAATTATTAAAAACTAACATGGATTGTTTTGCTTGGTCGCATGATGATATGGTAGGTATAGATCCGAGTTTTATCACCCACAGGCTAAGCGTGGATCCAAGCTACAAACCAGTCCAGCAAAACAGAAGGAAGTTTGCCCCAGAAAGAAATCAAGTCATAAATCAGGAGGTAGACAACCTGCTGGCTGCTGGAAAAATCAGAGAGGTGAAGTATCCAGAGTGGCTGTCTAATGTGGTGGTGGTCCCAAAGAAGAATGGCAAGTGGAGGGTATGCGTTGACTTTACCGACTTAAACAAGGCATGCCGAAAAGATCCATTTCCTCTACCGCACATAGATGCCATGGTGAATGCTACAGCAGGCCACAAGATGTTAACCTTTCTTGATGCATGGAGTGGATACAACCAGATCAAGATGCATCCAACAGACCAGGAGAAGACAGCCTTCAGCTCTGAGAGGGGTATATATTGTTCCAACGTAATGCCTTTTGGTTTGAAGAATGCAGGGTCCACCTACCAGAGACTAGTCAATAAGATGTTCAAGAGACAAATTGGGGACACGATGGAGGTATATATTGATGACATGGTCGTCAAGTCAAAGCAAGCTTCACAACATACGATGCACTTGGAAGACACCTTCAACACCTTGAGGGAATACAAGATGAAGTTGAATCCTTCAAAGTGCACGTTTGGAGTGTCGTGTTGGAAGTTTCTGGGGTACATGGTCACCCAGAGGGGAATCAAAGCTAGCACGAAGCAGATCAAAGCCATCCTCCAGCTGGAATCCCCGCAGAAACCTAAGGACGTCCAACGCCTGACCGGGAGAATCGCTGCTCTGAACAGATTCATATCTAGGTCCTCAGATAGGTGCAGATTGTTCTATGATGTACTGAAGAAGACCCAAAGGTTTGATTGGACAGTAGAGCACGAGAAGGCATTCAGCGTGCTAAAGCACGACTACCTCGGCACTCCGCCTCTGCTGTCAAAACCAGAACCTGGAGAACAACTCCTCCTGTATCTGTCAGTGATAGAGGTAGCAGTCAGCGCGGTGTTAGTACGAGAGCACGAATACAGCGTCTTATAAACTTCGACCTTATTTTGAATCGCATGCTATTTCCGTAATAATAAATTATCCACTAAAACCTATTATGAGAAAACCTGAGTTATCAGGAAGAATGGCCAAGTGGTCTATACACTTGAGCGGCTTCGACCTGAAATTTGTCCCCAGAACTACGATAAAGTCCCAGGCGTTAGCAGACTTCGTATCCGACTTCAGCCCAGGACTGCAGACCCAGGCAGAGAAAGACATCTTCCTCCTTGGGAGGACAAAGGCGAACAGGTGTGGAAGCTAAATGTAGATGGCGCCTTCAACATGCGAGGATCTGGAGTAGGATTAGTTCTTAAGTCTCCTCAGGGGGATCTCATAGTCCAAGCAGTACGGTACGAGTTCCGGACAACAAACAACGAGGCAGAATATGAAGCTCTAATCTTAGGACTCCAGCTGGCCCTAGACCTCAAAATCAAGCGCCTGGAGGCATATTGTGATTCCCAGCTGATAGTCAATCATGTGACTGGTTCGTATGCGGCAAAAGATTCTAAGATGATGGCCTACCTGGAATTGGCGAAGGAGCTTACCCTTAGATTCATAGCCTTCTCAATCAACCAAATCCCAAGGGACCAGAACGTGGAAGCAGACGCCCTATCCACCCTGGGGGCAACCTTCAAACCAGGCGTAGTTTCCACCATACCCATTGTCCATGTACTGAAGCCAGCAGTTTGGAAAGGTACACAGGTACACCAGATGCCAAGGGAGGAGGAAAATTCACCAGACCAGGGGTTGCAGTGGCTGCAGGAAGCAGGAGTCTGCAGCACCTCAACAGACCAAGAAGAAATCTCCGACTGGAGAAAACCCTACAAAGAATGGCTGCAAAACGATATTCTGCCAGCAGACAAGAAGGAAGCCCGGAGTTTTAGGATGAAAGCGTCCAGGTACACCCTCATTGATGGTGTCATGTTCAAAAGATCAGCCGCTGGACCATACTTGAGGTGCCTGAGTCAGCAGGAGGCAGAGGTGGTTATGCATGACCTCCATAGTGGTGAGTGTGGAAATCATGCAGGGGGCAAGAGTCTATCTAACAAAGCACTCCGCCAAGGTTATTACTGGTCGACAATGCGCAAGGACGCGAGGGAATATGTTAATAAGTGTGACGCCTGCCGGAGACATGCACCAGTCAATCACCAGCCAGTGGAGCCGTTGCACCCAATAATTTCTCCCTGGCCCTTCATGAAGTGGGGGATGGATATTGTTGGCAAGTTACCAAGAGCTCCAGGAAACAAAGTCTTTATGTTGGCCATGACAGACTACTTCTCCAAGTGGATAGAAGCAGAAGCATTCCCTCAGGTGATTGAGAAGCAGGTTATATCCTTCATAAAACGTAACATTATCTGCAGGTTTGGCATTCCTTCAGAGATCATCTGCGACAACGGATCCCAGTTTATTGGCAACAGGATGGAGGCCTACTACGCCAGGTGGAACATCACACTAAGCAAGTCTACCCCCAGAAACCCTCAGTCTAATGGTCAGGCGGAGTCTAGCAACAAAATTGTGATAGACAACCTGAAGAGAAGGCTGGAGGAGGCAGGGGGCAGATGGGCAGAGGAACTCCCCTTGGTGCTGTGGCTAAAGGACAAACACCTTTCAGTTTGGTCTTTGGTGCTGAGGCGGTTATCCCTTCAGAAGTGAGAGTGCCTACCCATAGATACGGATGCATAACCGAAGGCAGGAACCAGGTGGAGATGGCAAGCAGCTTGGATACTATAGATGAGCTCAGGACCAATGCTCAAATAAGGATGGCCTCCTACAGACAGACAGTCGCCAGAAGTTACAACAAGAATGTCAAAATCAAAGTCCTGCAGGAAGGAGACTTAGTTCTCAGGAAAGTCTTCCAGAACACCAGAAACCAGCGAGCAGGAAAATTCGCCTACAACTGGGAATGACTCTACCAAGTGGAGAAGGTGGTTGGAAACGGAGCCTACCGACTCATGACCATGGAAAGGAAAATCATCCAAAAACCATGGAACATTGTACACTTGAAAAAATACTTCTTTTAAAACAGGCCACTACCGCCAGAAACATGGGCCACTATCGCCAGAAACATGGCATCTATTCTGCCAGATGCACCTCCACAAGAACCCAGGTTTAATCTTATCAAACCTTGCAAACATTTAAACTTTCCCTTCGTCATTCTACATGTTTTGCTTTCTTTTCGAAAAATTCGAAAATTAGACATTTTATCTTCAAGTATGCTGTCAAATTTTGATTTTCTTTATGTTATCAAAGTCAGATATTCTATCTTCAAAGTATTCTTTCAAAATTCTACTTTCACCTTTTATATCTTCGAAATTTGATTTTCTTTTGCATCAAAGTTTGATTTTCTTTTTTATATGTCATCAAAATTTGATTTTCTTTTGCATCAAAGTTTGATTTTCTTTTTGCATACATCTTCGAAATTTGATTTTTCTTTCTTCATATGTTTTCTAAATTCGATTTTCTTCTGCATAAGTCTTCAAATATCGTATCTCCCATTTTCGTCAAATGTCGCCAGTTTTTTCAAAGATTCAGAAAGCTGGTAACTAATCTGGTGGAGTGCGTAATTTCTACAGAGGGCGTGGGTCTGTGACTAAGTGCCTACAACCGGGACATTACAGTCTCCTGCGCCACTTAGCACCCACGCAAAGCGTGGCACCTCCGACTGAGTGTGCGAACTAAACCCCAGGCCACCACTATATCAAAGGTCGACCATACAAACATAAGGCATGCATACAACAGAAGGTAGTTAGACAAAACTACAACAAACGATTACAATCAAACGCAAACAATCACGATCCAAAGCAAACGATTACGACCTTCTGTTAAGGCACGAAGTGCCACAAAATACTAACACACTTCGCTCCCCTGAGCAAAGGCAAGCTCACCACATAAATTTTTTGCGAACACTAACAGAAGTTCACACCACGCAGGGTTCACAAGCCGAAGACAAAGTTCAACAAAAGAGGAGTAGCATCACTCCAGCAGAACTTGGTCCGCAGCCTAGACATTCTCCTCTGGAGGAGGCGGAACTGTAGCATATCCTCCTGCAGAAACTTGGATCTCTGATGAACAGCAACAGAACCACTCCCAAGATCATCAACGACATCCTCCTGGTCCACACTCTCTTGCCCATCAGCCTCCTGGTCAGCAATGGGGAAGTCAACGGACTTCTTCAGATCCTCTGCCTCCACATCAGAAAGAGCATCCAGGTCAGGCACCACAGGAAATTCCTCATCCAGTCGCTTCTTCTCTACAACCAGATTCCTCCACCTACAATCTGCGAACCAAATCCAACTCCTTCAGAGAACCTTTTTCTAGCACAAACCTGGGACCAGGAAGTAACATATGATCCATAAAAGTCATATCCCCTACAGACTTACCGAAGCCTTCAGGAAATTTGAGCACCATTCCAGCAGAAACATCGTCAACGAATCTGGGGGCAGAATAAGAGTGAGACTCAAAAAGATCTGCCACCGGAGGTTCACTTTCTGCAGGAGTAATTTCTGAGAGAGGGGACGGATTATGCCTTCTCCTAGAACCAGCCAAGACAGCAGAAGCAGAACCAACTTTTCACCTGGAGACTACCCTAGTGGCAATGGCCCGCCCTCTAGCAGCCACAACTTGCTCTAGGGTCACACGAGGCTTAATGGATCCTGAAGGGGGAAGCAAGCGAAATTGAGTACCGTGAAAATCTGAGGTCAGGTAAACTAAGCCAAGCATGAACGTATCTTGCCCGAAGACATATCCTCGCCAGACTCTTCTTTTTCTCCTTTTGGGGGAGGAAAAGAAGAACCACTTGTGGAAGGATGAAGCAAATTGCGAAATGTCATCTGCTCTGGGTTTAGGCTGAATGGTCAGGGCAAAGAACCAATCATCACGCAAACCGTCTACGATCCACTTGTTCTATTCTAGTTCTAGTCACTTGCTATTATGCACTTGCTAGTGCTTCTTTGATTTATCTCTCACACAGGTTATTTGCATTTTATTATGAATCTCTGACTGGGTACATTAACTCGTGAAATTATCTATTAAAGCGCTTTTTCTTAAATTCAACAGGGACTTTACTGAAGAGGAAATTTCGAAGCATCAGAAATTCAACAGGGACTTTATCTGCATCCTCCTTTCATCAGGCGAGCAAGAAGGATACAAGCTTAGAAGAAATATTTGATTGTAATAACATTTTTAATATTTGTTTAATTTGATTTGTTCTGTAACAAAAGTTTATAATGTTAATGAAGTACATTAATAGTTTTTATTTGTAAAACCAATGTATTTTTGTACAGAGTACTATTTTTCTACTAGTGAAAATCAACTATTTATCCTATAGAAATTTTGAAGTTTCCTACGGATATCTACGATTCTGAAAAACTAAACGTCAAATTTTAATTCTGACGGAAAAAATATTCTCCTACGAAATCTTCGTAGGAAATTTAGATCCTTCCGACGACATTCCGTAGGACCATTATTTTGGTCAACAAATCGGTCTGACGGATTATTCCGACAGAACATTCTGTAGGAAAGTAAATTCCTACAAAATCCTACCGTAGGAAGTAAATTATTTCCGACGAAATATACCGACGGATTGGTTCCTACAGAATTTCATTAGGAAAGTGCTTATTCCGACGAAAATGACCATGATTCCTACGGATTGGGTCTGTAGGAATAACACTTGTTTCTTGTAGTGGAAGTGGGAGGAACTGAAGAGGAACGCTGCCGACCCAAACTTCAAAAAGAAGTCAGCGGTTAAGTCGTCGAACAAGAGAGGTGGACAAATCGACGGGGTGGCCAAACCTACCAGCTGCCTTGGGAGTAGGAGCGCAGCAACAGCTTTCGCGCAAATGGTAAGTGCTTATAACACAAGTAATCAATTTGAGTATAATTCAATATATACTATTGGTAAAATAAATGCTGAAAATCTTAACATTGTTCTATGAAGGGCCCAACTGCATCCCCGGTGCAGCTTTTGGAGAAGACGAAGAAGGGGAAGGATGACAAGTGGATTTACCCCCGAGGATCGCAGATCGTTGTGAGTAGTAGTAATGTTTTTCAAAAATATACTAGCCCCAAAAATTACGATGCGATAGTGTGTGTTGTTCTAAAGGTTCTAACGCTGTTTCATGTTGCTGTTTCAGGAGAACTATGACAAAGTGGTGGAGGAGACACGAGCTTCTGACCAGGCACCGAACACCTTGAAGATCTTCCACGATGTCACGGGGGGCTACTTCCTCACCTCGGTAATTTCTACTTCTTCTTCTTCTTCTTCTTCTTCTTCTTCTTCTTCCTCCTCCATAATATCCCTCTTCTCAGTAGTTTATCTTTATCTTTTCTTAATTTGCATTAGTTTAACGTAATCTTGTTTTCCGTTCTCTTCCTTATTACTTATCTTTTATTAATTCTAATTTCCTTCTGTTTTTCTGTAAATTCTAATTTCCTTATTTCTCTGCTTTTTTTATTTTTCTTCCACCATTCATCCATCTGCTATTCATCTTGTTCTTTTAACTTAATTCTAATCTCCTTCTGTTTTTCTTTAACTTCTAATTTCCTTATTTCTTTGCTTTTCTTATTTTTCTTCCACCATTCATCCATCTGTTATTCATCCTATTCTTATAACTACATTACTTCACATAATTTTTATCATTCTGTTACTCTTAGAAATCATGTATTCCGTTTTCTTCATCATCGTTGTTGATATAATCATTGTCACTGTATATATAAGTAGCTAAATTGGTAAATCAGTTATAGGTGATTTATGAGTTATAATCATTGTCACTGTATATATATAACTCACTAGAGTTATAGGTGATTTATGAGTCGAACTTTATATGTATGCTTTAATTGAATAAATCAGTTTCTATGAACTAAAAATCGCTCTTGCAACATCTTAATGACGAATAATTAATTAGAGGTCTTAATTGATTGCTAGAGCTCATTAGATAAATTCTAGGGTGACTACTGATCCTAGAGGACCGTGTCATTAATCTTTAGTTCGTATAAATTGATTGTTTCATTATTGTATTTATACTCATCTTGATTCATAATGATCCTGTAACTCTGGTGTTTTTCTCTTACTGATTTTCTTAATCTCCAATCTTCCTGTTTTTCCTAGTAGTCTATTGTCAGTAGCCTTGTCGACTTTCTTTTACTGTTTCTGTTAATTTTAGTAGCCTAGCTTAAAACCAAATCAATCCCATCGTGTGACTTTGACTTTTAATCGACTGACTTATAAAAATTCATCCAGCCTCCATGTGGAATGGACCCTATTTATCACTAGCTATCTGTTAGTTTTAATTTAGGCTTATTTTGATTACGGTGACACGACTTAGCCGTACCAATTTTAGCATCGTTGCCGGGGAGACGACGCAATTTTATTAGTTAGTTGATTAATTTGTCTCTCGTCTTAGGGAACGACCGTTCCTTGAGATTGATCTCATTGTTTACTTGTAGCTGTTTATATGCCCAGGTTTTCTCGTTCGTTACGTCATCCCTTTGATCTTGAGCCAGAACGAACTTTGCGACGGCAGTTACTATTCTTCAGAGAAAGCAGTCAGACTGAATCTATCGAAGAGCTTGATAGTCGATACGAGGACCTTCAGTCCGACTTAGAGAGTATCAACGGCGAAGTTCCAGCTCTCAAGGAACCTAATATTCCTATTGTTCCTCCAATGACGGAAAATTTGTCCGATCACTCTATGCCCAATGCTGACGTGCTGCCCACTCTCGAGGCTCCGGCAGTAGCAGTTGCCAATTTTGAGATCAAGCCAACTTTCATTAGCTTGATCAAACGGAGTACGTTCGGTGGTACTCCCGGTGAAGATGTCTATCAGCATATAAGGAAATTTCTTGCTTATTGTTCAACAATTAAGTAATATGGGGTATCACAAGACCAAATCCGAGACTGATGTTCCGTTTTTCTTTGGTAGGCATGGCTGAAAGATGGATCAACAACCTAAACAAGTAGGGATGTCATTAGGGCGGGGCGAGTGCGGGGGATAGGTACTCCACACCCGCACCCGCCACACAAAAGTAGCAGCCGCATCCGCCTAGCTCGCTACCCACCGCGGGTACAAAAGCGTCCACCGCCACCCGCCTTGCGGGTATAACTATATGACCCATCCACGCCCCGCTATCTACCAATTCCTCTCCCTTTATTCGTCAAATTTACGAGTACCCGTGATGCCCACATATCAAAATAAATAGCGCCATCAATATTAATAAAATTAAGTTTGAATACAAACTTCATATTACAACTTCTACAAAATGATAAAAACGATACAAGTTCGACAACCAAAAAACCAAAATCAAAGTTGAATTATGCTATGAATACAACTTCTCGACAAAGTATTGCTTCAATTAAACGATCTCAACAACCTGAAACATATAAAAAAGGAACTTGTGAGGAAGTATGGAAGCAAATAATATTCTCATTACTCATTATTTACTTTTAAGTAATGAAAACAATCTTTTTTAGTACCTCATCTTCTGTGATACATTCCTCCTCTTCTAACTCATCCGCTATTTGACGATATTGTACTTCTTTCAGCTCATCACCAACTAAAAATTAAAATTAAGAGATTGAATATGTCAATTCATGATATATTAAAACTAATTAAAATAATAAAACGCTTGTAATATTAAAATAGAATTTCTTACTCTTAATAATGTTAGTTCAAATCCTGTTTTGAGTGCACATTAGAGCCTCCACAGTGGAACAGAACGACTACAATGTGCGGTTAGAACGCGGCCTCCTATGCTAAATGTGGTCTCCAAAGCAACACTAGATACCAGAATACTTAAGAGGTCCCTTGCTACCTTTTGAAGTATGGGAAATGTTGACCCATTATTTGTTTTCCACCAAATAAGAATATTAAAATCACCTTCAAGAGGCACATTATGAGTC
The DNA here is from genome assembly GCA_958450325.1 of Agrostemma githago. Taxonomy (NCBI): domain Eukaryota; kingdom Viridiplantae; phylum Streptophyta; class Magnoliopsida; order Caryophyllales; family Caryophyllaceae; genus Agrostemma; species Agrostemma githago. The sequence goes on along the minus strand of OY288255.1, from coordinate 12,969,484 downwards.
TCAAAATACTTATCTAGTTTTGATTTCTCCTGCTCCTAATTTTCCTCAACCTCCATGTACTTAGAAAAACCACTTAATTTCCCTTTTGAATTATTAGAACCATATGAGGACAACCCAAACCACTAGTTCGTTCTTTTCCCTTAGTGTTTCCATAAACACTAGAACACTCAATCCCCAAGTCCCTTAAAACGTCTTTAACCTTCTCAACCTCAAACTCAACTTCATAATCCTCATAAAATTGCTTATAGTATTAACGAACAAGTGGTAGTTTATACCTAGGATCTAACACGGCTACCACAGCTAAAAGGGTATTCACATCACTCCAATACTTGTTATATTTTTCCAACATGATGGTCGCCATATTTTTTATCAAAGGATCAGAAGATGTTATCCAATTATTGAAAGCACGTCCAATTTCACATATATTAGAAAAATATATATTGGCAGTGGGATATTTTATGCCAGAAAAGTCATGGGCAGCATCACTAAATACCTCCAGATTGTCACAATTTTTTTCAGCCTTTTCCCAATTTTCTTTACATGGTGCACACTTATAAATTGATGATTCTCGACCATTCAAAACATCAAAAACATTTTTGTACATGATCGCAACTTTCATTATGTCATAAGTTGGGTTCCAACGAGTTTTACAATCAAGCACAAGCTTCTTTGAACAATTCTTAGCAACTGTCCTAGCTACATTGTGAAATTTTGTTACCCTTGAGACCAAAGTTGTCCAAAATACAACACCGTATCTGTTTGGGCCAAAAAATTTCACCTTCGGAATGCAACGTGGCATGCTACGAGTGGACGGTCAAAAATTCAAAAGGTCAAAGACGATAGTCAAAAACCGAGGGTCAAAAGTCAAAGTCAAGAGCCGAGGGTCAAAGGTCAAAAGTCAAAGGTCGAAGGTCAAAGGTCAAAGGACGAAAGTCGATGTTATTAGAGTCATTGGGTTAGACGGAACCCGAAACAACAAAAGACAACGGGCCAGACAGAGCAAAGAAACGTCTTGCAGCCCATTTGGAGAGTGCAGCCCACCAGAGAAAAGGTCAAGGAATATCCCCTAAATTTATGGGATTTCTCATGTTGACCAGGAGATAAATGCGGAGAATATAATTGCTGAGCAAGGGATTTAATACCAAGATTTCAAGTAACAAAGTGGATGGAATGCCAAGATCCCCAACAATAAAGGAGACAAATCAGGAAACCCTCCTACATAATAGGAGGAGGAAGAGAGGAATGAGGAGTTGACCATAACAGTCATAATAATTATCAAGCATTGAAGAGTAATAATTGCTCCACATTAAGGGGCAATGAAGACGTTAGAGAGAGGGAGGCCATATATAAAGGAAAGAGAGGAAGAGGGGAAAGGCACTCAAGCTCACCAACTCTACACACAAGCAACACCAAAAATCCCAAGCAATCTTTTTTTTTTTGGTAAAGGGTAAGTATATATATATGTCGAGTAACAATTACAAAAGAATATGACTACATCAATTTATGTAGCCATCTAGCGTCTTTCGCACTTAAAGGGTATTTTATTTTACACATGATTCTATTTCTGACGTCCATTTTAATCAACTTGGCCACATAATGTGGTTGTAGAACCATTCCTTCAATTCTGCTTAAGTTGCGCTGTCTCCATACATGGTAAATCGCAGCATTAACGAGAAGACGAAGAATATTGCATTGTAGCTTCGTTCCCCGAACACTGCACGCCCAACTCAAGCCCCCATCACCCGACATTTTCTTTTTAACCCAGTCACTCAGCAAGCTCAGAACCCGAGAACTCCAAGTGTGGACATGACATAGGTCCACCCCGACGCGGCCACGCGCGGGTTTGGGGAGGCGAATGAATCTCCATATGAGATGATCAAATTGAAATTTAAATCGAAGTTGCAGTCGCCACCGAATTTTATGGTTATTCGGAACCGTTCGAGCCCACTCCATGTCGTAGTGGGCCGTATACAAAATACGGCTCAGTTCCGATGTCAGAGTTTATTGGGCTCGTCCCTTTGCATATCGATACCGATGCCGACTTGAGCGGTTAATCGTATATTGAATGACTCTCATTGCCAATGGATTCGGACATCCGGAAACCACGGTTCTGAGTAAGGGGTGAGGGTACGTGTTGGGAAGTTCACTAAGAACACCCAACCCCGCCCACACATTAGCGGCCTCTACTAGGATATCGAATGATTTTTTTAATACGCGCGTTAGTAATACGATGAATGATATGCAAACATTGTTTTCCTAAGCATGCGAGGAATTGAATGGGTTGCTAAGTCGGTTTAATGCATGAAAAATTAACGTCAAAGTTGAATTTAGCATGTGAGATTCGTTTTAGTATAATAAAACAAATGAAAAAAAAAGATGAATTTGCTACAAGATAAACAAACGAGTTAGTATCGATTTGTAAAAAATAATATAGCAAATAAAATAAATATACGAGATCGAGAAAATAAATATTAATCGAAATCTGAAAAGTATTGCTAAAAACGCTGTTTTGTATAAAAAACGAAGTTCGAATAATAAAAAAAGAAGAAGGCGCGTCGTGGCAGCCGGCTGCGCGGCTCGCCTGGGATGCCGGCGGGTCGCGTGACGGCCTGTTTTTGAAAGCGGTTTTTTGAAAATTCGATGCTTTTATTAAATCGCGTACAAAATCGCATAATTTGCACTCGATCTAATATTTTCGATATTCGTTATATTCGATAATTGACTACGAAATCAATATCAAATACTCCGAATAGTTTTAGAAAAGATATAAATTTTAGAAATCGTTTCGTAGAATAAGTAATAAAACGAACGAAAAAGCTAAAAAAGGAGCGCGGATTTCAGGCTCGTACGCGAGTCGCCTGTGAGGGGCGCGACTCGCGTGCGGGCCTGTCCCGATTTTGCTCGTTGTTCGAAAATTGTTACTTTTGATAAATCGCGTATAAATACGAATTAATTTATACTCGATTTATGTTTTCGATATTCGTCGTATCCGATATTCGATTATGAAATCGATATCGAGTATTCGGAATGAATAAAAAAGTTTTGTAAAAGGAAGTTTGAACACAAAAAAGAATGTAACGATTTTTAATATCGTTTTAATTTAATTCTTTTAATACGATATTCAACTATAGAGTTGATATCATATTGTTAAGAATGTTTGATATATGAAAATAGTTTTTTGATAATATCGATATTAGAAAATAAAATAAAAGCGACGAACGACCCGTAATAAAAAGGACCGACGACCCGTAATAAAAAATGACGAGAAGGAGAAGAGAAGGAGAAGGAGAAATCGGGTTTGGTACACCCTCAACCTACATGCTTCTGTTTACTCGGATCGGGGCTCGTCGGAACGTGGCTTGGGCACAAGAGCGTCGAGTGGATGTCGGTGAGTTGGTGGTGGCTCGGTTTGGGCGTGACGTGTGAAGGGTGTCGGGTATCGAGCCGGTTTCCTTCGGGTTTGTAATATCGGTTTCTCGATGCTAAATTTTATGTGTGTGTGTCTGGGAATAATTTGTGATTGATAATCGATGTGTGTGTGTAATTGATGTCTTGTATTGTGATATCGAAAGTGTTGTATGCAAGGGGCTATTTATAGGGAGTTCCCGACCTTGGCTAGAAGAGTTTGAACTACCGCTTAAGATAGGAAATATAGGAAGTCGAAAGACATGAGGATTCCGCTTGCTTGTCGAAGAAGCAAGGGAACACGGCTGGTTTGTGCTGCTCGGCCGAGTGTTTGTACTCGGTCGGATGTTTGAATCGGTTTTCGGATAGGATTCCTACTTGAGATCGAATTCCATCCTTAAACGGACTTGTTTAATATTTTATGTAGCTGATTTTTCGTAGGATTGGAGTATGAATCAGCCATGTGAGGTGTCATGGCTGACTCACGTGTCTCGGGAAAATCTTTGACCGGATTTTGACTCGGTCGCTAAAAGACGGTTTTACCCCTGGTGTCGGAATCGACCCAAATTAGTCTTATTTGACTCGAAACGACCTACTGGGCCTGATTTTGAGGTTAGTTTTGTGAGATATGTACTCTATAATGAGCCCAAGCCAAATGCCAATGATTTTTAGCCCGTTTCCGAGTATATTAAAGCACGTTTGCGTCCGATCATCATCGGGTGTTTGTCGGAAACTGCTATAGACACCTGGCGGTCAAAATGTGGGTGTCTACAGAGCCCCCACTCTGACTGAGGCTTGGACAAGGCGAAAGTCAGAGTAGCTACCAGGCCAATCAAAGATTAAGACCTGGCAGACTTCCGGTCGGGTCGTTTAAGGTCCATTAGACCTGCGTAAAGGGCCCGCCGGCCGGAGACTAGTAATGTACCTGAGTTGATGATGATAACTCCGTGGGGAATTGGACTTGTCGTATAAGTCTATGCCGCTGCGGAGTTATGTGAATTGCGCGATCTTGAATTGTACCTGTATAAGTTACATAAAATTTTGCATGCAACATGTAGGTGAAACAAATATGACTCGCGCTGGGGAATAAAAATGATTTTTGCTTAGTTTTGAAATCGAAGTTCCTGAAAGCAGCTCACGTGCTAGGAAATAGGTTTTCAAAACTGAAATGGGTAGAAAAGAAATTTGCAATTTAAATAGACCGAAATTTGACTTTGTCGAAAAGGGTTTTCTCAAATGGCTAAGTTTTGCAGATTTAAAAAATGAGAATTTGAAGAGAGAGACCTATCGACAGACTCGACGCTGGGCGTGACCGGACGAGTTGACAGACACGACTGGACTCTCGAGGGGTTGGACCGTGACTCGGTAGGGGGTGGGCCACCTAACAAGACTCTTAAGTTGCGCTATTCCGTAGCCTAGACGAGTGGCAACATGGTCGAACATCGAAGTGGGATAGATATGCTATACGGGGTTGCAGTAGTCTGTAATGAGACTATTGTAGTCTAGTGCTCTCCTGAATTTTTGATTTTAGGGTACATTTCCAAAGTGGGTATTGCCTCGAGTCCTGATAGATTCTTGTCTTCGACTGAGCCGAGTACTATGACACACTACAGAAAGGAGGCTAGATTTTTTGAATTTATATGGATTTTGTGAGTGGATGGAGGTTTTCTGCCTAAGAGAAGCCCCGAGGACGACAAAGCTAGCTGTTGAGAACATGACGGTGTCGTGACCGGAATGATGTCGCTTTTTGAATGTGTGTCAATGTGGGTGGTTGTGCCTCTGTTGAAAGGCTGCCTACGTATTCACGTGTAGTGAAATCAAACCATGTCGTAGTTCAGTGTTGAAAGATATATTATGATGCCTAGTCTAATAGGACTTCGTGTGTAACTAGCCATAGCAATGGTGTAGGCTAGGTGCATTCCCAGTGATGTCTTGATCAAAGGGCTAGAATGGTTAGGATATTGATCCTGTGACCGTGAGCGTTCTCCGGGATAGCCCCAGAGGTGGTGTGAGCTATTTGGGCATGTTCTATGCCGACTGCAAGTTGAGTTCCCGTGTTTGGGGTTGGTAACTGGTTTGAATGAGAAGAATTGGGATGGGATTTTAACGAGTTCTGCTCTCGGGGATTTTAACGAGTTTTGCTCTCAGGGATTTTAACGAGTTTTGCTCTCAGGGATTTTAAAGAGTTTTGCTCTCGGGGATTTTAACGAGTTTTGCTCTCGGGGATTTTAACGAGTTTTGCTGTCGGGATTTTGTATGATTAGGTAAGGGATTTGACGAGTTTTGCTCTCGAGTCTTTGACGAGTTTTGATCTCGGGTCTTTGACGAGTTTTGATCTCGGGTCTTTGACGAGTTTTGATCTCGGGTTTGCATATGGTGATTGTGAATTCTGTTATGTAAAGGGGAAGTCGAGTAAAATGGCTCGAACTTTGATCGGGATATGTTTGATGATGCGGGATCTGGTTTCCATGTCTGACCCTAATGATTAGGGGTATCCTATGGAGCTTGAATCCTCAAAATTCCGGGCTGTCTTTAGCCTGGGTCTCGGGAAGGTCTTGAGGGTTGTAATGTGGGAAGGCTAAATGTGGTGTTAGTTGACCAGCTTGATTGTTCCTCCCTTATTGGATGGTATGAGTATTGATCTTGAGTGGACCGTTGACCACGATCATGGGCATTTGAATATTTTTTGTTGGTTGACCTCTTAGCCCCGGTCATGGGATCTTCATTTATGTTGACCGTTCTGGTCGTGGATGCTCTTTTTTATGATGGCCTGCTTTTTTGTTTTGGCCTTTTGCCTTTTTTTCTTGGACTTTTGATTTTTTTTTTGTCCAGCTTTTTTTTTGTTTTTCCTGTTGGTCAGACTAACACCTAAGATAGGGATTGGTAGTCTTATTGGATGGGTGTTTATTGTGGGAAATGGGCTTGCCTCCCCTCTTGAACCCAAACTAGAAGACTACCTAGATTCGTCATTGGATTCGATACCGCTCCTGCTAAGTGTAGTTTTGTGGCTTCCTATGTCAGACATGGAACAGGTAAAGGAAAACACGGGTCTCGATTTCCTGCAATCATTATAGATGTGCCTATAGTCACGTGCATGTGCTCACAGTGTATGACGGTGTTCATCATGTTCTCGGAAACACATAAGAAAAGTATATATGAGCAATAGAAAAGCTGATTTTATTGAATTTTGAAAAGATGACAAAATACAAATGACTCTGACTCTGATTTGGAAATTAGGATGTAGGGTATCCTAGACTCGGACTAAGACTTAGACTCGAATCAGATCCGGACTCGGATGCTCGGTTGGTTGTTTTTTTTTTTGGTAAGGTCTTCGACAGGTGCCATGACTCGCCTAAACTCGGTTTTGCGCAAATGCAAGAGAGGGAGTCAAACTAGACGCGACCCGAGGTGACTGGAATGACTAGGATTCTTGGATCGGGATACTCAAACGTTGACCTGGACAAGGTAATGACCATGACTTGGACTTGACAATGAGACTCAAGCTGCATGAGGGTGAGTCCGAAAATGGGGCGACCATGTTTGACTCGGGTTAGACTCTCCTAAGACAAATGTGCGGGGTACGATTCTCGGAGTGACTGTGATTAATCGGTCCGTCGGAGAATAGCCCCCAAGTGAGACTAAGGGTTCAGACAGGACTCAGATGGTGTGACACCTAAGTGACTCGAAAGTGGGATACGTGAGACAACACGTGTAAGACCTGATCCTTAGAGCAATCGTGGTTGATCGCTCTGCTGAAAGGTAGCCCCGGGTGGGGTCGAAAATTTGGTTAAGACTAGAGTGTCGGACGAGTGACCCTTAGACGTATGGGTCACAAACCTTTTGTTATAGGGCTATGCCTTGTAAAAGGTCGACTCGGAAAAGACTCCTAGAGGGGTGACTTGTGAAAGGTGGGCCTCCTTTAGGATCCAGCTGTGTGGGCTGGGCCCTGTTCGAAAGGAGGTCCACGTGAGATATTCCCCAGACTTTGGACTCGATTGGGTAGACGGGCCAACCTTCGTAGGAGTATGTCCTACGTAGGTGGGCCTTGCCTTAGTATAATAAGGCAAACTGGGATAGGGAGGAAATCCGTGATATAAGATCGACGGAGTTTCGACGCTAGAGACCTCGACGACTTACGACACGACCCAACACTGCTAAATACAGGAAGTCCTAAGAAGAGGAAGGTTTTGAAAAATTAAATTTTTGAAAGGCCTGAAAGAATCGGTGAGAACCGGCCCTTTTTTCGAAAAAGAAAACGAAAAGGCGGACCGGGGAGGGTTTTGAAAGTTCGAAAATAATTTCGAGTTTTGAAATGGGCGTAATACCGGCTAAAAATAGGCTATTTTGAGTAAAATCGTGGATCCTAAATTCGGTATATGTCCCGGGTTTTGAAGTTGGATATTTTGAAAAGGGATGTAATTTTGAAAAAGACGGTTTTTGAAAGACGACTTGTAAATCAGGTAGCACGTAGTCATGGAAACAGTATAACGAAGCCATGTATGCTCTAATTCTAAGTCTCGGTCAGTCTGTAAGGGTCTATACGAGTGTACACAGCCTATCGAGAATCGGGGCGGACTTCCTAAGTCGAGTTGAGCTTAGAACATGCCGTAAAACCCATACGAATCGGCTAATGGACACCTTCGACATATCCAATTTGGACTACATCGATAGTATAGTGGGACGTCGGTCACCAGTACCGGCCCGGGAAAATATGGGGTTATGCATAAACCATAAAACTAAAACGCATATTGTACTAGTCAAACGATTTCTATTCGAGTCTCACCCTGAGGATGCTGAAGGTCAGTAACGTATCAGCTGATCCCCAGCGGAGTCGCCAAATTGTGGACATGACATAGGTCCACCCCGACGCGGCCACGCGCGGGTTTGGGGAGGCGAATGAATCTCCATATGAGATGATCAAATTGAAATTTAAATCGAAGTTGGAGTCGCCACCGAATTTTATGGTTATTCGGAACCGTTCGAGCCCACTCCATGTCGTAGTGGGCCGTATACAAAATACGGCCCAGTTCCGATGTCAGAGTTTATTGGGCTCGTCCCTTTGCATATCGATACCGATGCCGACTTGAGCGGTTAATCGTATATTGAATGACTCTCGTTGCCAATGGATTCGGACATCCGGAAACCACGGTTCTGAGTAAGGGGTGAGGGTACGTGTTGGGAAGTTCACTAAGAACACCCAACCCCGCCCGCACATTAGCGGCCTCTACTAGGATATCGAATGATTTTTTTAATACGCGCGTTAGTAATACGATGAATGATATGCAAACATTGTTTTCCTAAGCATGCGAGGAATTGAATGGGTTGCTAAGTCGGTTTAATGCATGAAAAATTAACGTCAAAGTTGAATTTAGCATGTGAGATTCGTTTTAGTATAATAAAACAAATGAAAAAAAAGATGAATTTGCTACAAGATAAACAAACGAGTTAGTATCGATTTGTAAAAAATAATATAGCAAATAAAATAAATATACGAGATCGAGAAAATAAATATTAATCAAAATCTGAAAAGTATTGCTAAAAACGCTGTTTTGTATAAAAAACGAAGTTCGAATAATAAAAAAAGAAGAAGGCGCGTCGTGGCAGCCGGCCGCGCGGCTCGCCTGGGATGCCGGCGGGTCGCGTGACGGCCTGTTTTTGAAAGCGGTTTTTTGAAAATTCGATGCTTTTATTAAATCGCGTACAAATATCGCATAATTTGCACTCGATTTAATATTTTCGATATTCGTTATATTCGATAATTGACTACGAAATCAATATCAAATACTCCGAATAGTTTTAGAAAAGATATAAATTTTAGAAATCGTTTCGTAGAATAAGTAATAAAACGAACGAAAAAGCTAAAAAAGGAGCGCGGATTTCAGGCTCGTACGCGAGTCGCCTGTGAGGGGCGCGACTCGCGTGCGGGCCTGTCCCGATTTCGCTCGTTGTTCGAAAATTGTTACTTTTGATAAATCGCGTATAAATACGAATTAATTTATACTCGATTTATGTTTTCGATATTCGTCGTATCCGATATTCGATTATGAAATCGATATCGAGTATTCGGAATGAATAAAAAAGTTTTGTAAAAGGAAGTTTGAACACAAAAAAGAATGTAACGATTTTTAATATCGTTTTAATTTAATTCTTTTAATACGATATTCAACTATAGAGTTGATATCATATTGTTAAGAATGTTTGATATATGAAAATAGTTTTTTGATAATATCGATATTAGAAAATAAAATAAAAGCGACGAACGACCCGTAATAAAAAGGACCGACGACCCGTAATAAAAAAATGACGAGAAGGAGAAGAGAAGGAGAAGGAGAAATCGGGTTTGGTACACCCTCAACCTACATGCTTCTGTTTACTCGGATCGGGGCTCGTCGGAACGTGGCTTGGGCACAAGAGCGTCGAGTGGATGTCGGTGAGTTGGTGGTGGCTCGGTTTGGGCGTGACGTGTGAAGGGTGTCGGGTATCGAGCCGGTTTCCTTCGGGTTTGTAATATCGGTTTCTCGATGCTAAATTTTATGTGTGTGTGTCTGGGAATAATTTGTGATTGATAATCGATGTGTGTGTGTAATTGATGTCTTGTATTGTGATATCGAAAGTGTTGTATGCAAGGGGCTATTTATAGGGAGTTCCCGACCATGGCTAGAAGAGTTTGAACTACCGCTTAAGATAGGAAATATAGGAAGTCGAAAGACATGAGGATTCCGCTTGCTTGTCGAAGAAGCAAGGGAACACGGCTGGTTTGTGCTGCTCGGCCGAGTGTTTGTACTCGGTCGGGTGTTTGAATCGGTTTTCGGATAGGATTTCTACTTGAGATCGAATTCCATCCTTAAACGGACTTGTTTAATATTTTATGTAGCTGATTTTTCGTAGGATTGGAGTATGAATCAGCCGTGTGAGGTGTCATGGCTGACTCACGTGTCTCGGGAAAATCTTTGACCGGGTTTTGACTCGATCGCTAAAAGACGGTTTTACCCCTGGTGTCGGAATCGACCCAAATTAGTCTTATTTGACTCGAAACGACCTACTGGGCCTGATTTTGAGGTTGGTTTTGTGAGATATGTACTCTATAATGAGCCCAAGCCAAATGCCAATGATTTTGAGCCCGTTTTCGAGTATATTAAAGCACGTTTGCGTCCGATCATCATCGGGTGTTTGTCGGAAACTGCTATAGACACCTGGCGGTCAAAATGTGGGTGTCTACACCAAGAACATCCAAAAAATAAATGCTCCAATGTCTCCTCCTGTGCTTCACACAAATAGCACATATCCGAATCAGCAACCCCAATCCTTAATAATTTCTTCCTAGTGTTAAGAGCTCCCCTAAACACAAGCCAAGCAATAAAGCTATGCTTAGGGACACTCCACGCACTCCAAACCAATCGCGACCACGGAACTCGTGGCTTACACACACGCATATCCTCATAAGCCATCGCAATCGAATAGAACTTACTCGTGCCATGCCACATTCCATTCACATACATGTGTTTAATTTTCTCCTTCACATGACAAATTTTCCTCCAAGCCCAAGTGACATCTGTATTGGGTTGATACTCATCCCAGGTCTTCCCTTTCAGATAAATGCTACTTACCCATCGAACCCACAATCGATCAGGCTGATCAAAAATCCAGGAGGCTAATTTCGCTACAGCAGCCTCATTCCACACCAAAATATCTCTAAGCCCCAAACAACCTTCCTCCTTAGGAAAACAAATTTTCTCCCAACTCACTAAGGCCCTATTAGTTCCTTCCACACCGCCATCCCAAGCAATCTACTATAGATAAATATTCATATTTGTATTCTTTTCCTCATTCTTTTTCCATTCGTAGTGAAACTTTAGTGGGATTCTGATTCCCCCCGCGGTTTTTCCCACATCGGGTTTCCGCGTCACCAAAACTTTGTGTGTCGTCCCTTCTTTTTTCATTGTCCTTTACTTGCTAGACTCGTTCAATTTCGTCAACCCGTAGTCATAGGATGATCACTTTAACCCGCAACCTAAATCGTAGACCCGGTAAATTTTTACCAAAACAGTATCTAACCCTTTTAATGCCCTCACCAATTATACTTAAACCATCTTGGACAATTAGATTTAAAATATGGGCACAACAACGCATATGTAGAAACTTTCCATTCAAAAGCTGGGAATCTTTAGGAAGCTTTAGACGCACAATGTCAATCATAGCATCATTTGTTATACAATTATCCAAAGTGACGGAAGAGATTCGGCAATCAAGATTCCAGTCAAATACACAATTACACAAAGCCTCGGCTAAAACTTCCTTTGTAAGAGATGGCTCTAAATATAAGAATCTAGGCACAAGTAAACATGTTCTTAGCATTTTTACAACATGATAAAGTCTCGCTCTTTTGATAAAACTAAGCTTAAAAAACAGCAGGTAACAATTATATAACAATCGTTATTCGTAAGTAGAAAGTTTCATCGATCATCAACTTTATAATATGAGGATGGAAAAAAATGTACCTGAGAATACGACTTTGTAACTTCCAAGAATTATAAATGAAATGTGTCTTAACTGCCATGTACCCTTTCCGTTGATTATTCGAAGTCCACATATCAGTTGTTAAGGCAATCTTAGACTTGGTCTTTCCTAAAAGCTGAGTCATACTCTCTTTTTCAGTAGCATATCTTCTCATGCTATTTTTTCTAGTCGTGTTTCGACATGTTACTTTAAAACCATGTTGTAATGTCTTAGAATACTTTCGTAAGGAATAATGTTCAACCATGCTCAAAGGGTATTCATGAACTATAATCATTTATGCCAAATCTTACCTTCCATCGTCTTGACGGAACTCATAAGGAGCCATGGTCAATGTCTCAGTCGTACTAGATGGGTTAGATGGTGATCCAAATAGCCTAGTTTGTCGAAGGTCTGTGCATTTTCTCTTTAGACAAGATTTAATGTGTTCTCTCAAATGAGTTGTGCCGGATTTACGACCCGCCGCTAGCATGCTTTGACAATATTTGCACTCTGCCTTTTCCTCATTCTTAATCATTTTTCTTATATAGCGATTCCAAACATCGGAGGTACGCTCACTAGTAATGGGAAGAATAGTAGGGTTAGACTGATTTTCATTTGGGCTCTCTAAATCAGTTCGTATTGAATTAGTCAAACCCTCAAATACATTTTTTTAGTCGGAAGCTCTTGCACCAGGATTGATGTTGTCATCTACAATGGTTTATGAATACTTACGCTACAGTAACAAAATGAATAAAATATAATAAATTATAAAGAAATCATCACATGCATGCATTGGTACGAAGAACAAAAAATCAATTATAAACATTTGCTTATAATGAAAACCATTGTAATTTATCAAACATGATGAAAATTAAAAGAAAGAAAAACCAATGATAATGGATGAAGGTCACAGCACCTCTAAAGATTGAAGATGGATTGAGATTTTTTAGCACAAGAGACTGGTGAGTGGTGAACTGGTAAGTGGGATTTGTAGAGTGGTAACGTTTCAAATTTGTAAGGTTTGTAATTTTTAAGGTTAAAGATTTTTTTTTAGAGAGTAAAACCGTTTTGATCTGGGAATTGGAATTTTTTTAAGGATGTAATCATGGGAACATGGGACAAGTTGTGGTTACCAGTTACTTGGTTAAATTTGGACATCGAGAAATGGAAGTATAATGTCTAGTTTTTTTTTTTCTTATTTAGATTAAAGACGGTGCGGTATTAAACGGTGCGGGTAGGCGGTGGGGGCATGGGGGAGGGTAATATATTAAATCCACCTCCGCCCCATTACCCATTGCGGGTAAAATTTTCTTTCCTCTACCCGCCCCGTCACCCGCGTAGTCAAACCCTGCACCCACCACAAGCGGAGCGGGCACGTTGCGGTATTTGCTTTTTACTCGCCCCACTGACATCCCTATAAACAAGGTCGCTGAGGGGATTAATGACTGGAACACCCTAGCTCTCGCTTTCTATCAGAGATATTTCCCACTTGAGCGTACCGCAATGCTACAAAGCCAAATTACTAGCTTCTGAATGCGCTCAGATGAGACTTTATATGAAGCATGAGACCGATTTAAGGGGCTGCAGCAAGAATGCCCCCACCACGGGCTTGATACTTGGTTCCTGGCTATTACATTCTATAATGGGTGTACCTCTGAGGCTCACCGTATATTGGATGCTGCCAACAATGGCCGATTTAATGATATTAATGTCAATATTGCTTTATAGACAATCGAATCCATGGCTATCAATGACAGCCAATATAGTCATCCCCGCCAATATCATCCCAAAGGGAAAGAAGCAACCGACGAGTCCATTTCTGTGTTATCATCTCAAATAGCTAGTTTCACCGCGAAGATCGAGGATCTCCACAGTTCTAGCAGCTCACAGCTTCAGCCCGTTCATGCTATGCAGCAACAGCTAGGTCCGGTATGCCATACTTATGGTTCTTCAGATCATATTGATTGTATGAGTACGATGGAGCAGGTGAATGCATTTGGCCCTTACAAGGGCAATCCATTCTCCAATTATTATAACAAGGCTACCTGACAGCATCCGTATTTATCTTACCGGAGCCAGAACGTGTTGAATCCAATCACGCTGCCACCACCGAAGCCGCAACCATATGTCCCTCCTCCGAAGAATTCATTCCAGCAGCAGGGTAACCAGTCCTTCAATCAAGCCGGTTTTCAAAAATCGAATCAGCAGAACTAGGTTTCTCCTCAGCATCAGCAACTTCTGGAGATGGCCGAGAGGAAGAACATGATGGTGACTCTTATGAAGACCGTCCATCAAAGTGATCAGTACCATGCCACCGTTATTAAGATGATCGAGAAATGGGTCGCTTAACTAGCATCGTCTCAAGCTCAAAGTTAGCCGGGTACTCTTCCGTCTCAGCCACAGCAGCCTCACGACACCGCCAATGCCATTTTTTTTTACGAAGTGGTACTAGTTATGACGGTCCTAAGATGCCATCTAACGACCAACTGGTTGAGATTGAAGATGTGACGGAAGATGAGGCAGCTGACAATTCAGCTGCCAAGGCTGAGTCTACTGAATTATTCCCGACTGATGATGCTAGTCGACCTACTAGAGGGACAACACAGGAGTTGATGGGGTATGCCAGTCAATCGACTTGCCAGGCGCAGAGCGTCGACCGAGCAAACCATTCGATTAACTGGAAGGAGGGAAGAAGCGTCGGCTGATATCAGTCGACTGATCGAGGAGGAGAGCAGAAGAGCGACTGAGGAAAAGAAAATATGGTCGACTGACAGGGTCAATCAATCGAATGATACCCCAGTCGATAGTAATTCATTAGACAGCTCAAATTCAAAAATCAACAAGCAGCAGGCTCTAGTTCAGATTAAGCTTCCATTCCCGGGTTGGTTACGCAACACTAAGACGGAACAACAATTCGGAAGGTTTATGGAGGTAGTGAAGAATCCTCAAGTCACGGTTCCTTTCACCGAGCTCATCACTCAGGTGCCTTCTTACGCTAAATTTATGAAAGATATTTTGAGTCGTAAGAAAAGTATTAGTGAAACCGAGACCATAACCTTTACTACGGAGTGCAACGCACTCGTACAGAAAAAATCTCCCCCTAAACTAAAAGACCCAGGTAGCTTTTCTATTCCCTGCACATAGGCATCGTGACCATCGATAAAGCATTATGCGACTCAGGTGACAGTGTCAGTGTCATGCCTTATTCAGTACTAGTTTGCGAGAAACTGAACATTGGCGACCTCAAAGTCAGTAAGGTGACTCTTTAGATGTTGGCTGACTGATCAGTCCAGCAGACCTTAGGGATATTAGAGGACGTGCCAGTTAGGATAGGTAAATTCTTTATACTTGTCGATTTTATTGTGCTTGATATGGCTGAATACGTCCAAATCCCGATTATCTTAGGCCGACCGTTCCTACACACTGCGAGGGCGGTAATAGATGTCAAACATGGTTCTTTGACTTTAGAGTTAGGGGATGACAGGGTCACATTTAACCTTGCCCAGACCATGGCTTAGCGTATGATAGAGAACACATGCTATGCTATAAACATAATTGACGAGTCAGTGTCACATTTTTTATCGGGTCCTCTACTAAGGGACCCGTATGAGGCTTTGATGTGTTTAGAGGCATGTGGACATTGTGGCTATTGTGGACATGCTAGCAGCAGCTTTGGAGGAGCAAGAACTGACTGAACGGGAGAGCTAGATGGTCCACAACTTGGTAAATATCTGATATGCTATCGAGGTATCGAAACCTAAACTTAAACCTCTCCTCCTAATCTCAAGTATGCATTTTTAGATGATATCGAAAGGTACACAGTCATAGTTAGTTTCACTCTTACTAACGACCAATTATCTCCTTTATTGGTCGTGCTGAGAAAGAATCAGAAAGCCTTAGGGTACACCCTTGATGACCTGGAATGTCTTAGTGCGGATTTCTGTATGCACCAGATTAACCTTGAGAAAGGTCAAAGACCACGCATTCAGAGTCAACGTAGATTGAACCCAAACATGCAAGAAGTATTTAAGAAGGAGGTTGTAAAACTCCTAGACACCAGCATTATCTATCCCACTTCCGATTCTAAATGGGTTAGTCCAGTTCAGGTGGTCTCTAAGAAAGGTGGGACCACAGTCGTAAAAAATGAGAAAAATGAACTGATACCCACTAGAATAGTCACAGGCTGGAGCATGTGCATCGATTACATGAAGTTGAACACAGCTACCAGTAAAGACCACTTCCCCCTCCTATTCATCGATCAAATGATAGAACGTCTAGCATCCCGTAAATTTTTGTGTTTTCTAGATGGATATTCCGGGTTCTTCCAGATACTCATTCATCCTGACGATCAGAAAAAGACCATCTGTACATAACCGTATGACACTTTCGCATATCGCAGGATGCCATTCGGATTATGTAATGCCCCTGCTACATTTCAGAGATGTATGATGGGCATATTTTTCAGAATACATAGAGTCAATCATGGAAGTTTTCATGGATGACTTTAGTGTTTACGGGTCTGATTTTTCTGATTGCCTCACTAACTTAGATAAGATTTTGCAGAGATGTATAGAGGTCAATCTGGTATTTAATTGGGAAAAGTATCATTTCATGGTCACTCAGGGAGTTGTTCTCGATCACATTATTTCTGATAAAGGCATTGAGGCTGACAAGGTGAAAGTGCAAGTGATTAAGCAATTACTGCCCCATGTCAATGTTAAGAGGATTAGAAGTTTTCTTGGTCACGCCGGATTTTATCGCCGGTTCATCAAGGATTTTTCTAAAATTTCGAAACCACTTATGCACCTTCTCCTTAAAGATGCATGTAACACCCCGGCCCAAACTAGGACCATAAATTTTAACCGCGGTAGCTCGCTAGGCTTTGTACTGGTCCCACAGTACAGACCAATATGAGTCACATCCAGCGCATTTTGTCCTCACTCATGCGCATCCCGGAAACCTTCCTAGGAGGTCACCCATCCTTAAACTACTCTCAGCCAAGCACGCTTAACTGCGGAGTTCTTTTGCATGGATGACCAGAAAAGAAAATGCACTTTGTTAATATGAGTAGTACTTCAAATCCCTTTAAGCAAAGCTCCTAAATACGACATCTTCAATTAATGTTGGGTGTTTCAATGCACCTTTTTCAGTTTACTGATGACTGTCATGATGCATTTAACAGGTTGAAGACAGCGCTGATCACAGAACCAATCATGCAGGCCCCAGATTGGGACCTCCGTTCGAGATTATGTGTGATGCTAGTGATTACGCCATCGGTGCGGTTTTCGGGCAAAGAAATGATAAGAAGCTGAGTGCCATCTACTATGCTAGTAGGACACTCGATGAAGCCCAGATGAAATATGCCACGAGCAAGAAGAAGCTTCTAGCGGTCGTATTTTTACTAGAAAAATTCAGAACCTATTTGCTCGGGTCAAAGGTTGTTTTTTTCCCCGATCATGCCGCACAAAAATATTTGTTAGCCAAAAATGAAACTAAGCCGAGGCTCCTCCGATGGATACTCCTAGTTCAGGAGTTCGATTTGGAGATTTGGGACAAGATAAGAGCTGAAAATTTAGTAGTCAATAACCTATCTCGGGTATAGATCGTAGATGAAGGGAATATTCTCCCTATCGATGATTACTTTCCTGATCACTCCCTTATGGCGATTTCTAGTACCGAGAATCCTTGGTTCGCTGATTATCAGCAGAGGAAGAAATTCATCCATGATGTCCACCAATATTTTTGGGATGCCGTATTTATTCAAGGACTGTGCTAACGGACTATTTCAGATATGTATACCTCAGTGGGAGGTACCTAGTATTTTACGGCACTGTCATTCTTCAGCTTACGAAGGCCACCATGGCCCATCCAAAACTACTGCTAAGGTTTTGCAATCCAGGTTTTTTGCCCACATTATTTAAAGACGTTTATGCTTTTATTTTAGCATGTGATGCCCGCCAAAGAACCGGGAATATATCTACGAGGCACGAGATGTCTCGAAACGGAATTCTAGAAGTCGAGTTGTTTGGTGTTTGGGGAATTGGCTATCAAGGTCATTTTCCCTCCTCCAAGGGAAACCGATATATTCCTGTTACTGTGGACTACGTGTCCAAGTGGGTTGAAGCTATTGCATCGTCGGTCAATGATGCAAAGACCGTCATCTCACTTTCAGGAAGGTAATTTTTCCGAGGTTCGGAGTTCCCCGAGTCATCATTAGTGATGGGGGAAGTCATTTTCATGAGCAGCAGCTAGATTCTCTTCTGGCTAAATATGGAGTTACACATCGAACCGATTTAACTTATCATCCACTGACAAGCGGCCAAGTTGAATTGTCCAACCGAGAGCTCAAGTCCATACTTGAGAAAGTGGTATCGAAAGCACGGCAAGATTGGAATTTAAAGCTCGAAGACACTCTTTGGACTACCGAACCGCTTTGAAGACCCCGATCGGAACTTCCCCTTATCGACTCGTTTATGGAAAGGCTTGTCATTTGCCAGTCGAATTGGAATATAAAGCAATTTGGGCTATCAAGGAGCACAATTTCGATTCATCCTTATGTGGGGAGAAAAGGAAATTACAACTAGCCGAGCTTGAGGAATATCGTTATCATGCTTACGAGAATGCTAAACTTTACAAAAACGAACGAAAAAGTGGCATGACAAGCGAATTCTCTCCCGGGAATTCCAAGTTGGTGACAAAGTTTTATTATTTAACTTACGTTTGCGTTTGTTCCCAGGAAATAAAGCTGAAATCAAAGTGGAGCGGTCCCTATACCGTCACTTTCGTAAGCAAGAGTGGAGCTATTTAAATCAAAACCGAAGCAGGAGAAGTTTTCAAAGTTAATGGGCAGCTATTGAAGGTGTCAGTGTTGGAGCCATCGAGGAGGTTTTTTTGAAACTCAAGTCTTAACCCAGTCACCGAATCACGGTCGTGTGGGACCGTAAAAACCAGCGTTGGCCGGAAGGCAACCCGGGTATTTTCTTTTCATTTAGTATTTTCAGTTTCTGTGAATAAGTAACATAGTTGTGATTAATCTTTAGTGAGAATGAGAATACTTAAATTTTTATAAGTTGGTATGCAGGATAGGTGAGTTACTGTAACCTTTTCTGATTAAAGTTAGAAATAAAGTACAGTAACAGGTCTAGGTGAATTCGACTGAATCCAATTGAATGAAGTATAGGCGACTTTCTCAACTAATTCGACTCTCTGAAACCCAGTGGAATCCCCTCAACTAATCCGACTCTCTCCCACTCGCTCCCGTTCATGCCCCGACTCACTATTAGTCGAACACCCCTCTTAAATTCCCCAATCATACGACCCCCCTCCTAGTCGCTCTCAAATCCCTAACCCCCTTGTCTCGATCGCCTTCTTACTTTCAATTCCCTCCCTCCAACTCTTCATCTCCCTCTTTATTTCAAATACCCAGACACAACCCCCCATTACCCTTACCTTCCCAACCTCACCACACTTTGTCCTTACATCGCTCATGACCACTATTCAACCACTTCACCTCCATTCATTCTGCTCACCGCTCACCCATTACCCTCACCCTACTCCGCCGTCACCATTCAACACCGAACCCCACTCCCACCGCCATCTCCCTCCACCATTCTTTCCCACTACGTCCTCCACCTTTCTCTCTCTTTGTCGCATGTCTCCGTCATCCACCCTCATTCACCCTTATTCCGTTCACATCGCCCGCCTCTGCCTCTTCTTCCCCTACACTCCATCAACTCTCCATCCTTCTTCGCCTCCACTTCGTGCGCCTTCGCCTGTTCACCTGACCAGTCCCTCCCTTCGCGCCAGTCCCAAACCCTAAATTTTCGATTTCTTGAGTTCAAGTTTGATATTTTGAGGAAACAGCTTATCAGACTTGTTGTGCTATGTTTTTGTGTTTGTTCTCTGTTTTGCAGGTATAATGGAAAATATAGAGCCATCACGAAAGCACGCCTGAACCGAGGCGGAAACTCTCGAGATTGAGCAAGTAAACACGAAAGCCGAGGCCGAAATTCCGTAACCATCACCCCCCATTCCTCTGATCCCGGGTTTCAAGATCGTCGTATTCGAATTCGCCGCTTAACGTGAGAATTTTTTTAGCTCGCTCGAATTTGTCATTCGCTCCGAGGGGTCGAGCCTTAGTTTTAGGCTTTGTAACTCACGTCATAACCTCCCATTACCCCAGTTTGCCACCATACTTGGTCTTCGAGACTCAGGTGGCCTACCTAACATTTCCACTGACCTCACTCGACTGTGGCAAGCCATCACGGGGAATGATCAATCCACGGGCCATTATCGAGGTATCCTCGTACATCACCCAGTACTTCGGTACTGGTTTAGGCTGCTCTCCATTTCACTTTTCGGCCGCACTGTGGCCAATAATATTAACTCTTACGAGCTCGACCTTCTAGATGCACACCACAACTTAGCCCGAACCGCCCCTCCTACCCTTAATGTGGCCCTCTTAGTGGCCCAACATCTCGCCGGTGTAGCAAAGGAGCAGCAAAACTCGATCACCTGTGGCGGCCTCATCACAAACCTAGCACGAGTAATGGCCCCCGGTTTCCCCATCGACTCCCTTACACCCATCAGCTTCACTTCCGGTATAAAAACCGACATCGACACACTCGATGACGATTGCTTGAGATGCCTCAAGTGGCTGGTAGACACGCCGCTCACTTGGTTTCTCGGAACAAAGAAGTCCATCACATTCCCCTGTTCCACCCTCCCTTCACTTGCTCCTCTTCCCGAGTGCTACACCGGAGGCCGGGCAATCTTCTGGGGCCGGACCTTCAAATTCAGCTTCCACTCGACCACACACTACCCCCACCCCCACTACCCCATCAACGGGACCCGTAACAGGTCCCTCGACATACGAGCGACCCTCCGCCACCATCGATCGTCACACCCCTCCCCATCCGCGATCCAACTTCCGACCGATGATAGACTGTGTCAGCTGACCAATAACTTAATTCAACTCTGTGAGGAGTTCACACAGCACCGCATAGAGGTAGCTGACACCATCAATCGGCTTCACGTCGAGAAGACAACTGCCGTCAACCAGCTCTACACTGAGTTTTGGAAGTTCCGAGCCGCTATTGTCACTTTAGGGTCTCAGGTAGCACCGTCGGCTACCCTTGGCACTAAAAGTCGTGCGTCGGGCAGTGCTCCCACCAGGGGAGGATCGCCGGGAAGTGTCTGCGCTAGAGGTGGTACGTCGGGTCGTGCTCCCACTAGGGCAGAGCCTTCAGGTGGTCCACGCACTCGCGGTAGTATGACTAGTGGTATTGTTCCTCGAAGAGGTACTTCGGGTCGTACTCCAACT
Source organism: Agrostemma githago (assembly GCA_958450325.1). NCBI lineage: Eukaryota > Viridiplantae > Streptophyta > Magnoliopsida > Caryophyllales > Caryophyllaceae > Agrostemma > Agrostemma githago. Next base: position 12,948,261 of record OY288255.1, on the reverse strand, counting down.
AGGGGTAGTTCGCCAGGTCGAGTTCTCACTAGGAGTGCTACGCCAGGTCGTGGCACCATCACGACGAGTATGTAACACCTCTGATTTTATAATTTAAAATTATAATTAAAGTTATATTCGTATTTTTATTTTATTTACGATTTAACTTGTAATTCTTAAATTTTATTTATAAAATGAATTTATCTTTTAATCATTTCAAACTCCTAAAATTCTATTTGACTCGGAAATTCTTATATTAAAACATATTTTGATTTCCGTTTCCATTTATTTTATAATTCTTACCGAAGGTCTATTTCGGCGATTTAAATTTTAAATTCTTTTTAATTAATTATATTTAAGCTCGAATTTCTATTTTTGGCTCGAAATTCATTTATATTAAGTTTCGTCAAAACATTTATTTCATTTTCTCGAGAAATCAATTTAATTCACTTTATCGAAAATTTATTATTTATCGAGAATACTATTTCATCGTCTAATTATTTATTTCTATCAATTTCATTTTCGTCTCGAATAATTATTAATATCTCGAGAAACGTTTATTTTACTCATTTTAGTAGTCGGCCCAACTATTTTACTAACTCGTTTATAATTCGATTCCGTGGGTCAGTAAACATATATTCTTCGTCCGTGTCACTGAAGCATCTACTTTATTTTATTACTACATTCTCCTAAACCACTTAAATTACATTCAACCCCCATTTAATATTGCGTTCACCCCCCCTTTTTACTGATTCACTTCCCCTTTCGTTTTTCTTATGTTAATCCACCGTTCCACCTCTTCACTTCCCCTATTCTCGTGCATCCCACTGCTTCATCACCCTCTGCCTTCATCCACTTTCTTCTTTTTCATTCATCCGCTATTTTTCTTCTTCCTCCTCTTTCCGTTCTTATTGCTGTCGTGTTGTTGCCTGTCTGCTGCTGCTAGTCACGCTACTGCTACTGGTTGCGCTACTGCTGTTGCTATTCTGCGGGCTGTCTTTTCTACGCCGATCGACGTAAGGTAGCCGCTCTCTTCCCTAATTCTGCTTGTGTTCCAGTTATTGCTGCGGTTTTTCGTCCCTTTCTTCTTCCTCTTTTCTTCTCCCTTCTTCTTCTTCTGTGATGTTGTCCATACTGTTGCTGCCACCGCTGTTTTGTCATAGTCTCTCTTGCTCTGATTTTTATTCGTCCTCTGTTCATTTTCGTGTTTCCCTCGTTGCTGTGCCTATGCGTTTCCCTTCTCAGTTTTCTTCTTCTTCTTCGTATTTGTTGCCATTCTCGTTGCTGTGGTTTGTGTCGTTACTACTGCTGCATCTTATTGTTGTTCTGGCTACTGCCCTTCCTTCTTCTTTGTGTCGATGTTGTTTTGGGTTCACGCTGATGTATGATGTTGTACTGTCGGCGATAGTACTGCTGCTGCTGCTCTTTTTACTCCCAATCTGTTGTTCGATTTCTGCCATTGTGTTGTTTCGCAGATGTCGTCTTTGGTACTGTCAATAATCTGCTATTCTTTCCTCTGTTCTATCTCGTTCTTAATCTTCTTTTTCCGTCATTTCTTGTTAGTGTTGCTGTTGGTTCGCATCTGCTGCTGTTTCGATTTCTTCCGCTGTGCGTTATTAACGTTGCTGCTACTTATGTCCTCGTCTTATGACCGCTTTTATCGTGCCCCTATTCTTCATTCATCATTCATTTTCCTTTTCTCGAATCATGTTCATCTCTTTGTGTCGCCATGTTTACCAACCCGATTAAATTGGCCTTTATGTTTCTAATTCCCGCATATCATTTCTCCCTCCGTCTTGTGTCGAATACCCTCGTCTCATTCTTTTACTTTGTCTTCTCAATCGTCATGTTGAATCGTGTTCAGAAGACTATCGATTCTACAATTTGGAGTTTAAAGACGTTACTGTTGAAGGTTTAGAGCTTGGACCAATCGGAGGGCGACTACTTTGAGTCTTTCGACTCGGACTTGGATTTAAGGTAACTTTAGGACGTTACTCGATTTTATATCGTATGTTTGAGTAGTAGTATGTAGTAAGTATTTTAACTTCGGTTTTCTAATTTTAGCTATTTATTATTGCTAATTATATTAATTTTTAAATCGTGTTTATAAATATTTTTACAACTTTCGATATCGTTTTATAAATCGTTAGTAATTTAATTATTTACGATCGTTGTAATATTTTGTTGGTTATCGTGACACTAGTAACTAAATAATAACGATTTCATATTTTCTTCATATTTCGTTAATTTATAATTTTAACTCGAAATCGTATTTTTATATTATAATCGAGATTTGTATATTTGTTTAATAAATTAATTTCCGTTTTACGATTTATACTAATAAATGAGAAAATAGTCGATTTCGTTTTAAATATATTTTTAGTCGAGACTATTTTCACTAATAATTTCTTATTTGTTTACAATTGACTATTTTTATTAAAATCCGTATTATTTATTAATAAAAGCTATTTATTAAAAATAATTTGAAGTTTTTGTAACTCTAATTTTATTTATAAAACTCGTTGATTCAATTAATTTTGATATCGTTTTTCTTAAAACATCTCTTTTCTAAAATCTATAGTTTTAACTCGGTTTCCTAATTATTTATATAATACTCTATATTGACTTATTATATTTTCTTTATGTTTTGAGTAACGAATTATAATCCTCTATATTGATTTATTATATTTTCTTTATGTTTTGAGTAACGAATTTAGAAATATAATAAAGTTACGATAACGACGATAATAATAAATGTTATTTTTGTTAGAAATGCTATTTTTATACATTTCACTTATTTTAATAACTTACGTATTTTCTATAACAAAATTTCTATTTTAAGTAAGTTCCTATTTATAGAAAGTTTCCCTTTTAATATAAAATGTTTATTCCTTTTATCCTCATATTATTTATATTCATTATATTCATTTTTGAATATCGATGATGGTTGTTTTGGAGTTATGGAATAAAGTCAAGTGTGGGGTTAGAGTAATATAGTCTGGGATGTACGTTTTTTTGCCATCAGCTATAAAGCCGGTGTGCCTATTTGAGGCACATTTGGTTGTTGAACTGAGCATGGTTTCTGTTCAGGAGAGTGTATATTTACCTTAAACTTAGATATCGCATCGTATAAGTCGCGTCGGGTTGAACTGGATATGGTTTGTATCCAGGAGGGGTGTGCACTACTTAAACCAGGACCTCGCTGCACGCAGTCCTGTTATAGTTGAGTTGCCTAGTTAGAGACTGGATTCTGTTATGAGTTAAGTCTGCAGTTCTCGAAACTAGTTTCCAGTATTATCCTAGTGAAAGTCTGGCCTTGTGCACACTGATCGAATTTCCATAACGCCACTTTTGAATATTGTTATTATCGATTGATTTTGACTTGCAGGTTGGCAAGTGGTTTAAGTTTATCTGAAAACTTATTTTTATTATATCGTTTTAATGTTTTTTCTTTTTAAATATTTTGATATAGTAATACTATTATTTTTTCGTATGATATAATATGGCTGGGAGAACGTCCGAGTTACTCCCCACTGACGTGGCTGTTATGTTATAAGCATGACAGGTACTTGCTGCTGGGTCTTGGGTGTGAGCTAGCGAGTAGCGTGGATCCTAATCTTTCTTTATTCATGTAATTTATGGATTTGTATAACCCGTTTGGTGAATTTTCCTTTTAGCCCTTTTGTAAAAAGAGGCCTTTGTATTGACTTACCATTTCTTTTAATAAGATATAGTTTGTCAGGGTGTTTTAATCCCAACTCTACAGTGTTTCCGCCAGTGTATTGCGATAGATTTTCTAGGGGATTACAGAGTAACCCGCCAGATCCGAGCCCCGTATCCAATGCTTGGAAACCGCGATCTTCCACAGCCGTGACAGACTCCGACCAATATTAGAGTTCGGTTTGGGGAACTACTTGTATATATTATGTACTCCTCTCCTCCTCTCTCTTTTGTTTTGGATGTTTAGTTTCCCTTCTCTTTTGCGGTCCTTATTGTGTTTATTCACAATGAAGACATTGTGTTGTTTGGTTTGGGAAGGGTAACTAATTTGCATTAGTTGCATATTTTCTGCATTTCCGCATGCATTTTTTCGTTTTTAGTCATTTTAGGCACTTTTAGGAGTCAGAACGGGTTAAGAAACGATGATGAAACCGCTTTTTCCTCTTCTTTTCTCGTTTCTTTAACTTTCTTATTCTAGTGATATCTTAGTCTACTTGGTCGAGTATAAGGTTATTGCACTTTTCGATTGTTATTTCAGTGAATAAATAAACTTGACTTAAATTGTTGGCAAACTACTTAAATTCTGAAGTTTAAAGCCATATGAGACCGATGACATCCATGATCGGTTTATTTAGGAATGAGATTAGTTCTCCCTATTTCACATGTAACATCAATTTGCATAAGTGTGAAGTCCGTCTCTTACATCTTTGTGCATTTGAATCGTCACTAGCATATGTCGAGGTCTTCTTATTTGTCTTTTTATTTTCCCCTTTTTCCGGTTTTAGTTATCACTCAAAAATCGAATTATCCCCTTACCTCAATATTAACCACAAGCCTAAATTGCCTACCCTAGTCTAGTTAGTCACGGTAGTATTGTTATTTGGATGACATAAGTCGTTTTGTTGTATATATATGTTTCAGTTTTGTGTATATATAGTTTCGTTTAAAAAAAGTGCAGAATAAAAGAAAAGATAAAAAAAGATCGAGTTGTGGACTCCGATGCGTGATCATAATATTATTATGAGGTTGATATGGTTGGAATAAGCATGATATGGAGAATGCCGTCATTAATCGGCTTAATATTATCGCTTGAATGCTTTGGTAATTTGGTAATGTATTTTGAAAGTTAGGATTGACTAGCTCGACAATCACCTCCACATTCTCAAAACTATAACCCTTCTTACCCATCACTTACCCATATTCCTTTCCACCATGTTTTGTCTCGACACGTGTCTGGTTTCGACTTTAGAATGTGCAAATGATTGGTAGAGATTGTCATCACATTAGATTGCATGCATGTGTTTACAGATTGCAGATTAGGCGAGTGTCTCTCTTTCTCTTTATCTTATATATATATTGCTCTAGGTAAATTCATCAGGTTTGACTGTCACAAACCATCCGTTTAGGACTATGAATTTATTAAGAGCTAAGGCTCAACCTTAAAACACAAGACAGTAGAAATCAAAATAAAACATATGTCACGCAAAACAATTACAAAGGGAAATGGTTGTGACATTATTACTCGAGTTCACTGTGACTTCGTTTGACCGCATTTGACCTTAGCTGAGCTAAGTTGGGTATCAATCACAGTTTACTCCTTTACGGGCTTTAAACCCATTTCCCGTGCTGTCTCCAGCACCATCTTTCTACCAAGGCCTTTGGTGAAAGGATCCGCTATGTTCCTCTCGGATCTTACAAACTCAATTGAGATTACATTTTCTCTTATCAGATTCCTCACAATTCCATGCCTTAGGCGTATGTGTCTCCTTTTCCCATTGTATGTTTGACTGTGAGCTACCCCAATCCAATTGCAGCTTGATTGTCACAATGCATAGAGATTGATGGAGTCGGCTTCCCTCACAATGGAATGTCAGCTAGCAGACTCCTAAGCCACTCAGCTTCCTGTCCTGCCAATTCTAGAGCAATAAATTCAGATTCCATTGTCGATTTAGCAATGCAAGTTTGTTTAGGCGATTTCCATGAAATAGCACCACTAGCAAGTGTAAACACATAACCACTAGTAGATAAAATATCAGGAGAATCGGCTATCCAATTAGCATCAGTATAACCTTCTAGAACCGCAGGTGTTCTCTCAAAATGTAAACCCCAATCCATAGTACCCCTCAAGTATCTCAACAAACGAATAAGGGCCGTCCAATGGTCTTGTCCGGGGTTATGAGTGTACCTACTTAGTCTGCTTACTGCGTAGGCAATGTCGGGTCTAGTATAATTCATTAGGTACATGACACTACCTATAATCTTGGCATATTCCTCTTGTCCCACACTGTTCCCGGGGTTTTTAGCCAGATCTATACTAGAGTCATAGGGTGAGGACAGGGGTAAACTATCAAACTGATTGAACTTTCTCAGAATCTTTTCCGTGTAGTGAGACTGACTCAAACATAAACCTGTTTTTGTTCTAGTGATTTTCACCCCGAGAATAACATCGGCCTCCCCTAGGTCTTTCATGTCAAAACACGAATTTAGAAAATTCTTGGTAACGTCTACTACATGCATGTTTGTTCCAAATATGAGCATATCATCCACATACAAACATACTATCACACAACCAGAATCATCATATTTAGAATACACACATGCATCAGAATCGTTTACCGTGAAACCATTGGATCTGATAGTTTTGTCAAATTTGTCATACCATTGCTTTGGTGCCTGTTTCAGGCCGTACAAGGACCTGATGAGCTTGCATACCTTATTCTCTTGTCCAGGAGCCAAAAAACCTTTTGGTTGTTTCATGTAGTTCTCTTCATCAAGATCGCCATTTAATAATGCAGTCTTTACATCCATCGGATGAATAACTAAATCATGTATAGACGCAAGTGCAATTAGAGCCCTAATAGTAGACAGTTTAGTAACAGGTAAATAAGTATCAAAGAAATCCAAACCTTTCATTTGACGATTACCACATACAACAAGTCTGGCCTTAAATTTATCAACTGAGCCATCGGGTTTGAGTTTCTTTTTAAACACCCACTTGTTACTTAGGGGTTTACAACCCCTAGGTAAATCTGTTAACACCCAAGTGTTATTACTCATAATAGACTCTATTTCACTATTAATGGCTTGAAGCCAAAAGGTGGAATCAATGGAGCTCATAGCCTCTTTATAAGTTCTAGGATCTGTTTCGAGCATAAAAACATTTACAACATACTCATCAACTAAACTCGTTTCGGCAAGAAAAGCGGTCACGAAATCTGGACCAAAACTGGTTTCGGTCCTGGATCGTTTGCTCCTTCGAGGTTCCTCGGGAACCACCGCAGGAGTAGGGGGACGCGCTGCAACAACAGGAGCCAAAGAGTTAGTTTTCATAGGAAAAATATGCTCAAAAAATTCTGCATCTCTAGATTCTTTTATGGCCCCGAAACCGGACGAATCTTTAAGAATGAAGCGGTAAGCGGCACTATTCATGGCATGCCCGATGAAGATTCCGTCTACGATTTTCGGTCCAATTTTGCTCCTTTGAAACGTTAGAATCCCGATCTTCGCCAGGCACCCCCACACTTTGAGGTATTTGAGATTGGGCTTGTATCCTTTCCACAGCTCATAAGGAGTCTTACCTGTTTTCTTATGAGGTACACGGTTCAGATTATGACATGCATAAAGAACTGCTTCACCCCACATATTAGTAGGCATTCCAGAACTCAACAACATTGCATTCATCATATTCTTAAGTGATCGGTTTTTGCGTTCGGCAACACTGTTT